>JAZAYU010000048.1:2672610-4150110 GCA_038501625.1 Corbicula japonica
AGTTGAAAACAGTCATTTTTCTCAGTTTTGATGGGAGGTTTGGCATCTGTAACAGAAATACTATCACCCTGCCCAAGGGGATGATATTCTGCTTATTTCCCTTTATTTGGGTGTAGGTGTCAGATTGGCTCTATTTACCTCATTTGGCTAATAAAACATGATTAAAGTGGTTTGTTGAACCCAAAAAGGATCAAACCTGAGATGAAAGGGGGATATATGAGACTTGAGAGGGAGACGCAAGTTCTTAAGTGGGCAGGGTACAGTTTCGCACTTTGGTCCCGGTCGATTTTTTAAATATTTGGGGTACCCTTGAATTAAATGCATTAAAATGATTGTTTAAATTTAAAATGTGAGATTCTTTTTATATTATGTATAGTTTGTGCAATAAGAAATCTGATCATGGTGGCTAAAATGCATGGATGGTAGCTTTGTATGTTCTGAGTTGAATAGTAACCGGATGAAAACACAGTCTGCTCGGCTGCATCTGAGAATAATTTGACAGTGAGGTATTTCAATGACAAATGCTGAAAAATCAAGCTGGATGGGAGACACTTTCCATCTGCTTGGGGAATTGGGCACATATTAAATATTAACAGGAAAGGGGTTTTATTTCAAAAGTTCCTGCAGGAAATATTTTGCAGGCTTTCAGATATGTAGGATTTTAGCCAAATTTGCACTGGAAAAACAGGGGTAGGGGTGAGCTTATAGGTCTTATTAAATCCAGAAGGATAATTACTGTAGACCAGTTGCTTGTTGTTTACATGATACCACCCCCCTCCAACACAGAAAATACAACAACACAATTTTAGCAGTACAAATTTTGTATTTTCAGTAAACAAGAGTTCGCGCGCAGTCCCAGACTCCGAAAGCCGCCTCGGAAACTGTACCCTGCGCCCTTAAAGTAGTAAAAAGTGACGACTCAAGGTTCATTTACGTTATAAGAAGATTTATCTCCGACCACATAAAGCTTAACAGCCATCATTTACAAATGCAGCAATGTAATGCATTGTTGCTGTTGGTGTTGTGCTGTGTATTATTGCAGTTTTCTTCCTATTCAAATAATATTTATTAAAATTATTATAATGAAGAGTTAGTTCTGATTTGCAACTAAATTATGAAACGACTATCAAGTTGCAAATAGGTGAT
This sequence comes from Corbicula japonica, assembly GCA_038501625.1. Classification (NCBI taxonomy): domain Eukaryota; kingdom Metazoa; phylum Mollusca; class Bivalvia; order Venerida; family Cyrenidae; genus Corbicula; species Corbicula japonica. The sequence goes on from JAZAYU010000048.1 coordinate 2,673,757, forward strand.
AAATGGGGAAAACATAAAAAATCAACCAGGGGATTCCGATGATCGTGCAGATGCAGTGTTTTGGTAACCTTATAGGTCACAACAAGAAGTAAATGATGTATTTGCATGCGCCTTTTGATGTCATTCCGCTTTAGCTTAAATTTATTAATTTAATATAGTTCGGTAATTAGTGCTCTTATTATATTACCTTAAATCGCCATTCTTTAAATCTAATCCATTTGCATCAGGTTTTGTAATAGCTATTAATTTAAACGTCTCGGGTGATTGTGACATTGGTGAAGGTTAAATGTGACTTTAATTAATCTATGATGCTTTCAAAATATTGCTAAGTTTTTAAGTTTTAGAATTTAACGAATATTTTAATGTGTGTTTAATTTTGAATTGTATGAATAAGAGCTATAATTTAAATTTCTAGTCTACGAATAACACAGCGAAGTGAAGGTATTTACGCACGAAAAAAAAAATCATACACTAGTTGGAATGCATTTGAGTGCAATTTCCACTTTATTTGTTCAATCAATATTAACCGCTGATAATTTATGATTATCAATAAGTGTTATCGCAATTTGCAGTTAAGTTGCAAATGCACAAGGATCTACACGACAGGAAAAGGAAGAAAGGTAGCTTTCTCTTCTTTATAATTATTGCCACATGTTTACTTTCTGGAATTCTTACATAAGAATAGTTGAAAAAATATATTGTTCAACACACAATGTTTTAATGATATTGGTATTAAGATAAACTAATACAATCTTCATATATCTATAAAAGGGAAACCTTGATCAAAATAAAGAAATAATTATAAAGACATTCCCACCAGAAAAAGAATGATATTAATAAATTGGGACACCTGCAGTTTACCCGTACGTCAAATGTGTTATTGTCGCCCCATAATCCTGCCTGCATTTTAATTCATTTATTCATTGAACAGTGAGTTCAGAATATAGTGATGAATGGGGGCTGCTGCCCCCACACTCCGCTTGCATTAAATTATTAATATATAATTATTACGCGAGCTCTTTGTATCGGTAAACAGTATCTAGCCAATAAATGGGACACCTGCAGTTTACCTTAAATGGGTCTTTTTGTGTCAGTCTAATAAGAAGTACTTTTAACTATTCTGATAGTAATCTTAAAGAACAAGAATATCCGTTTACTTTTTTCCTTTTTATATATTGTAACAGTCAAAGCAGCTGTGCTGATAGACAAGTAAACGACCTTATGAAGGATCGAACATGTATAAGCACGACGCAAGCAGATATTTGTTTTCGAAAGTTGACAATTTGTAAACAGATTCAGTAACCAGGTCACTGCATGTTTCCTTTCGTCTTCATTTTAATGTAAGACCTGTAATTTTTAAATTCGATTTCTTACTGACGAGGAAATGTTTTGCACGAGAATATGTCATATATTCATTTCACTAAACTTAAAGATGAAATGTAAGGTCATTCGTTCAAATCATAACGAAGAAGCTATGTTTGAGGCACTAGAAGCATAAGTATCACAAAATCATACTAAATGCAGCGATTGCTCCGATGTCTTCGAAATATTTATGATGAAAAAGAGGTTCTTTTCTCTTTATGAACCAAATGCAAATAATACATAAGGCTTCTGAGATATCACTTTTACTAGTTGTAAAAAAACAACTAAACAAAGCACTTCACCTTTCTTATCTTGTCTTCTATTCTTGATATTCTAAATGATGCCATTTCCTTAATTACTACTGATATTGATTAAAAATGCAAAATGATTTGTTGATTTGTTGTTGACTGGTATGTTTGAAGATCACTTTGTAAGTTTTTGGTTCATATCCCCCGATTTCTCTTTACCAAAACAGGGCAACTTAACAGCAAAACAGTGCTACTCCTTTTACTCTTCTACGCTTCTGCATTCCTTCGCTTATTCAATGATAAGTTGTTCTTCCTTTATTTACTATACCCCGAACGCAACAGTCGATATCCTACATAGGCCGCCACCTTAAGCTCTTTTTCCAGCCATAATTTTCAGCCTTCAAGACAAAACATTGTCTGCGTGACAAACGCAGTACAGCATATGGGAATTATGGGACTGGGTTTTCTCTGCATGAATGAAGCAATAAGCAAATGATATTGCCTCTTCCTGGGATCGTACCCGCACCGCGGCGACAGCACCTAGCCTTGCATTTCCGACTACGCAACCGATTAAGCTAGCCGGGACAATCCCCCAAAAAAGGTTGATCAGATAGCCCTGATATACGTTATCATCATTGCATCACATCGGTAACGTATTATTTTACTGATAACAGTACTTGATTTCTGTACTTTCAAGTACTTTGATTAAGCTTAGAACACTTGATTGCACAAGAATAAAATAAATATAAAATTTCAGTCGCTTAAGCCTGTCTCACACAGAACACACGGCTTATACGGTTGGCCACCCGTGTAAACCGTACATACAACCGAACCAACCGTGGCCTTATCCGAGTTACCCTCGGGCCATTCGAGTGTATCCGTGAAAGTCGTGTATGATTTTTAAAACTTTAAAAAAAACTGGCACGGGTGCCATGTCCGTGAATGATCGTATTAGCGATCGTACAAGACCTTGAGAGACCGTGTGAGACCGTACGAGACCGTATATACAACCGCACATGAAGACCATTCCACGAGTGAGCTCAACCGTGTCAATACCGTATATAAATCGTATGGAATCGTGTGAAACCGTTCCTAAGTCCTACATCTAACACCGGATTAACACTCGAATGTCACACAATCACCGTACGATTCACTTGAGTGTACACACGGTTTAATACGATCGCCATACGACCAATACGGTTTCATACGATTCCCCTAACACCAATACGGTTCAAGTACGAATTATACATGGTCAAGTACGACCAGACACGGTCTCTACGTCTGTACAAAGCTCGTGTATGATCATACAGCACTCAAACACAACAAAAAACACAACTTCCTGCTGCCACCTTGAAACAACAGAGTACTTGCTACATTATGCCTCCAAAGAAGAAGAAGGTCCCCCAAAACATCCCCACCATGGAAGATTCTCCCAGCGAGAATACAAAAAGGGCACCTAAAGCCCTCCGACCATTTCAACCTGTTGACCCTGTCGACCCTGATGAGCTGGTACTTGTCAAAGCAGGGCTCATTTCAGAAGAGGTAGTAACCTTAAGAGATACCCAGAGATTCAGATTCTGGCCAAAATAATCTCAATATCTATCAGTCTTATCATGATTTCTAATTCCCTTATTCTGTTATCTGTCATTTTTATAACTTCTCTCTTGAAGCAGGCCATCACAACGTGTCAAAACATACACGAATGTGCATAACTCGAACAAAAGTCGGTGGGACCGTATGTAAACCTTTTAAATGTCCAGTTAATCGAGTAAAAGTCGTGTTTAATCGTACTAGGCCGTAACAGACCGTACTAAACCGTTCTTGGAACCGTACAACAATCGTATGAATATCGTTTGCAAATCGTGTTCAAACCGTGACAAACCTTGCTTGACCGAGTATATCCGTGCTTTGTTCGTACATACTCGTGCTACATTCGAGTCTAAATCGTACTAACTCATCCCCATGCACGGTTGGATCTCAGTACTCGTACCAGTCAACCCGTGTATTACCGAGTATACCGTATTGGAACCGTGTGCCCAACCGTGTTCTGTGTGAGACAGGCTTTAATGATATACCACTCGATATATTCGGTTAAAAAGTCTTTATCATCTAATTCGCTATAGATTTTAACAAATGATGTAACGCAAACATGATAAGGAAAAGTCGGAAAATGGGAGATTTCATTAATAAATTAGGAAAAACGTGTCCTAGCATAAAGAAATTCGTTGAGAAACCGGGATGTTTATGAATCTGTTCATTGTTGATCAAGCTTTATGTCAGGTTTAGGGTGCACTAACATTGCTAATGGCGAAAACTGGCTAAAATTTCAAAAATATATTTTAGCGAAAATACTTATTGCCACCTAGATTTTAGTGAAGATATGAATTTATCAATTTAATAATCAGCTCAGTTTAGTGTTATTCATGTTCTAATTACCAAGCACATACTAAGCAAACGATCAACCGTTTGCACAAGAACTCTGAAATTCATGGGCAAAATACCAAAACAACTTATACATGAAATAAGTGTATGCTGATCTACAAAACGTTTTGGCAGTTCGTCAAAATAATGTTAGGGTTTTCAAGAAATTCAAGAAACTTCTATTTTCAAGTAATGTACATTTGTGAAAATGAAGACGTACTATTTTAAATGTATTCTAAAAGACATGCTTTATTGTAAAACTTTTTTTGTAAAATAAATTCATTTGAATTGATGCTTTGAAACGTACAAATATTTGGTACGTCTTGTGTCATGTTTTGCCTTTCATTATTGTCATAAACATTGAACGCTTGTTTTCTAACTCCTTTTTTTGTTAGGGAAATACCACTTGCCATTATATGGTTTCGAAATCAAACCGAAAGTACTAATTGAAATTTCCGGAATCCAAATTTCCTCCTAATGGTGAATTCCTTTAAAAAATGCCTTATTACCTGTGAAGTATCTTGAAGACACTTCAATTTGAAATAAATGTTTCGAAGATTAAATGCCATACAACGAATGATTACACTAGCGTGTAACAGCTGCCCTGTACCAAATAGAGGGTACCCTGTAGCAGTCCGCAAGATGGCGACCAGTTAAGCAACGAAAAGGTATGTGCTATTTTGTTTCCAATTTGTATACATATTGTAAGTATAGACTTGTATACTTGGATCACATAATGAAAAGGATTGTTGATTGATTAAATGATTGCTTGCTTTATTGTCGGTGTGTCCGTTTGACCCTGTAATTGATTAAAACAAATGACCTTATTGGCTATTTCAAAATTGAAGCGAGAGCGACGACTGATTTCGGCTTTTTATTCTATGACAACTTTGTTATTCTCGTAATATGTGAAATCCCTTTGAAGCGCCAATAATTGTATATCTTGTGGTATAATGATTAAACTGAACAATTATTTTGTTTTTAAGAAAATGCGATTCAAACAAATTGTTGTTGATACCCTGTACCGCCCCTCGAAATATAAGAGGGTACCTTGTAAGGGCATTTATTTTTATCAATAACAGTAACATTCTTTTCATGACATGCTCCTAGTCATTATCGCATACTGAACAAACAAACGCTATCTTGCATTTTGCATGAATAAAGACACGGTTACCACTGTGCTACTCCGGTTCCCGATATCGATTGACGTATCATGGAGCATGATTGTATTTCAAATAAAGTTGTTTGGTTTTTGACAGGGTATTTGAGGATGAATTGCCGATTAGGAATGTTTGAAGGACGTTGAACAAATATTGAGTATCGCTCAGCCTTTACTTGTAGTCAGTGGTGCCCAGGACTTTGATTTCTTTGACCTGGATATGGACTGTAATCACACATTGTCTTGAAAACTGACGGTAATAAAATAAGAAGCAATAACTTCAGATGGTGAACCGACTTAGCTTGTGATTTTAAATGTTTTTCCAGGAAATATTGCAACTAACATAAAGCTAGCTATGTTGGTATTGGATTGATTTGTCGACCACTTTTCATCTAAAAGACATGTTGCTTTCATGTGTTATTTGTTTAAATGTTTCATAGGTGTTTGGAGTTTAATATTATTTTGTCTGTTAAAGTACACAGCCGAAAATGAAAGAAATGTAAGAAAAAAGTATATGTTTAAGGATGATTAAAACCATGATGTATTAGGTACATGTAACATCAGTTGACCTGATTTACTGCTGTGAGTAAAATGACAGCTGTATGCCCAGACCGATTAATAATATGTTTGAGAATACAAACATTGATGTTTGACTAAGTACGTATACAAGCCATGATACCAATGCCCCATATATAGCTCGCCTTCTGGGTGGAAAATGTATAAACTGATGTTTATGAATAAATAAATTAAAATCATCAAGAACCAGGCACCGTCGCCACGGAAAACACATTATGATACTTTATAGTACGTGAATAGCACATTAACTGGAGATAAAAACAAAGAACTACTAGGTAAATGTTTAAAAGCTTGAGAAAAAACACTCTTAGGGAAATGAAAGCCTTATCAGGACCCTTAGATCTGAGAAAGAAAGTTCACTCAAAAACTACAGTTACAGTTAACGGAAAACTCAAAATCATTGTCAAATTACGTGTAGTAATTAATATTCTTTCCACATAAGTCTCGTTATACATGTAAGTGGAAAAGAAATTGTTATTCACTGAATTTTAGGTATTTTTGTTTTCGCATCTTATATTGTATTTCGAGTTTAAGTTAAAAAATCAACTTAAAGGTTTTCGCATTTTAATTTTCGTGAAGGTATTTGTTGACAGAATTCATGGAAAATTTTGGCAACAACAAAGATAATAATCTAATCAAGTCAGCGGCTTAAACATTTATTGAACAAAGAAACTATATGTCAGACAGATAAACCCTTTACTTTATTACTTATGCAGATTTCGGCTTTTGAAGCCATAAATGTCATCCTAAGACGCGATTATTACACGCGCTTGTGGATTCGGTCCAGGGGCTGGAATTTTACAGAGTCCTCAGGATTTCGGGGTTAATTTTGATTGGTCAAAATTTTAATTAATCTTATACATTTTTATAACAATAATTTTGATTGATTATGATTTGCAATGCAACAATTAAATTAGCAGTTCCTTTCCAGTAGGAACCACTTTTAATTTGGATTCCTTAGACTGAAGATTAATAAACTTAAAATTTGGAAAGGAAACTCTTTGTGTCTCTTTTAGGTAAGTTGATTGAAATACTTTATTTGTTTAAACACTTTTATTGTTGATTAAGAATTATTTTCATATGAAGGTAGAATTTATTAACTAAGTAAAGCTTGTTGTGTTATATGTAAATAATAGTGTATGTTTAGTTGTTGTCATAGAAAAACACAGAAAATGATATTAAAAACAGTTAAATAATGTTTAAAAGATAATTATGTATGCAAAACAAGTGAATGGTACAAAATCATTGTAGAACTACAAGTAAGATTCAAAAGACTATAGCGCAGTAAGCGTGATTTTGGCTCTTTGGGTTTAATTCAATATTGACGTCATTTATGAAATCTCCAAAAAGAAAGTAGAAAGAAGGAAAACGTTATTATTTAATTATTTGACTATTTGTTGTTAAATTTGGTAGAGATGTAAGTCATAAAATCATTTATTGGTTTACGCATTGAAAGAAGTCAGATTTTGTACGATTCAGGAATGAGTTTTGATAAATATCGTGTAAGAATTTTAGTGTCATTTTAACGCTTGAAAAAACCAAGCGTCTTATTCACCATGATTTTAGATTTAAAACATTTATTGAAATTATTGTCTTTTAAAGTAGGTGAAAACTATATAATTGAAACATATTTTAATTGATTCAACAGATATATGATTGAATATACTTTATACATTTGATAAATAATCAATGTTGATTAGTATTGACATTTATGTATATTGATTTCTATTATTGAAATGATCACTTTTAATTTGGATTCCTTAGACTAAAGATTTAATAAACTTAAAATTTGGAAAGGAAACTCTTTGTGTATCTTTTAGGAACAAACCAGTGGAGTTCCCTATTTAGGGACAATCCAAATTTTCCCGTGCATCAAGCATTTTAGAGCACAACAAAATATATAAAACTGCAATTATTAGAACCCCGTTCTGAGAAAAATCTTAGGTAACTAAAAATCCATTCAACAGGTAAAAAATAGTTATGGGCATTATTTCCACATTATAATAAAATGACCGGTCCAGAAGTTTTGGAACTACAACACAAGTTTTTGAGAGTACAATAATACGATACATAATAATTTGATACATGCTTTGCTAAATGTGTATGGGACTTGTATGGCCAACATTTTCGTAAGGTACATATCTGCCTATGTTACGTTGAGCAATTCTTGTAGAAACATGGTTGACTGATTTACGTTAAATGAAATCCGTCTTCGGAGAAGTAAATTAGGTGGAGTTTGTAACATCAGACCACAAGCCCATGAAGCCTTTAAATTTTCACGATGTCTCTGTCGTACGTCAAGTCAGTATACAAAGATGATAGCAGGTCACTTATGGTATCTGCTTGTCATTTAATGCTGTGACATCAACATCAACTATAGTAACGATGAGGGATTGAATGCGGTGGAGAATTCGGCAAATAAGTACAGTTTAATATACACAAAAATAAAAATGAGTCATCTTAGGTCAATAAGACTATTTGCAACGGCTTCACGAGTGATATCACTGTCACACAAATCATTTTCCTGTCACGAGAATAACTATGTTTGGAATCATGCCAACTGTGTCATTAACATGGTTCTTTACTGACGGTATTTGTAAGCTACAGTTGTATTCGAAATATTGCAAGAAATGTGGACGTTTAATGTTTATTTTGAAATGAGAGTAATGCGTCTCTCAAATGTATTTTCAAATGGTGTATCCGAAATATTGCACTAATTCTGGACGTTCAATGTTCAAATAGAAATTCAGTCTTTGATCTCTCATTGTTGTTTTTGTTCAAATGGTTAACAAATGAATGACCGAATATCTGAATTAGAAGCGTTGTGTAGTTAGAGAGATTTTGATATTTTTCTTTTTTGTCTACCACAAAGCAATGACGAACGGAGCAAGGCCTTAAGAAAAAGTTAGAACAGTAAAGAAAAATAGCTAGACCTTAAGATTCTCTAAACTTTTGAAAAAACTAATTTTCTATCTCATCGCTGAACGCACAATGATGACTGCAGAAAAACATATTTGGTTAAAGAATTTCAAAATTAAAACCATCTGCAAAGTATAGTATCCGTAACTGAAGTTTTGAATCTTACAAAAATATTCGGATGCTTCTAGTTACTTGATAAATATTCAAACTGAAAAGCTTTATACTACTTATGTTTATACATTGACTTCTTTGATAGAGAGGGATTTTCGTACTTCAGACACTACTTATTACAACATCTAGAATCAGTGTTTAGCCGAACAGTATAAAGAATCTACTATGTACTGGTTGTCTAAAACTCTATATAAATAGATCAATATCGAACTCTGAAAGCCATCGTACATGACATGCTTGGTTTGATTGAGCATATTAATGTGCTGAATGAAATGAAATTAAAATCCATATTGCTGCCCACGCCACCTAGCCCCGGGTTAGAAAAACTCGATATTTAACCAATAAACAGTACTATTTCGATCCATCCCAAACAATGGTGTCATATTTTATCACCAACTCCTTAAATCATTGCAATATGAGAACTATTAACCATAGCCTGAAATAGTTTCTTAAAAGCTGTCATTAGGATAAAACATTTTAGTATTAACAATATTCTTCTTTGTGCATGGTTACAGAGCTTTTTTATTTGAGGTGCATCAATAAAAATAGAAGTCCCTGGACAAGTCGTTAGCTTTTGTTTAATAAAGTTTTATTATTCCTCGCTATTTATCTTTGTAATCAGAGTTTAAGGACATTTGTAAGTTGCGAAAAATGATTTTGCTAGCTTTTGTAGAATTTGATAGTCTCTTCCATCAAATTAGATGACAAGGGATCTTTGAATGCAACCGAACACAACAAACATGAATATATTGCAGGCGCGGTTTGATTGAGCCTATTCATGGGCAGTAATGGAAATACATATTACTGTCCACGAAGTTAACTTAAAAGGAAGGATCAAATTTGATTTTTGTGTTTGATGTATCAGACGCCAGAATTTTTTTGTAAATGTCAGCTGATGTGTTAATTTTTGCTTCTGTTTTATGCCCCCAAAAGGTGGCATATAGTAATCGCACCGTAAGTGCGTCCGTCCGAAATGTCAGTCTGGTAAAATCTTGTCCTTTCTTCTTCGCCAAAACCGCTTGAGGGATTTCATTGTAACTTCACAGGTTTGGAGTGTTTGTCACCAAGCCTAGATGTGCATATCGTCAGGAGCCAGGAGCTTCCGCTCGAATTATTTTAGCCGACTTATGGGCTCTTGGTCATTTTTTTACTATATAGGTGCATTACATATACCAAAGGGCATCTTTATTTGCTATTCTATATAAAATCTTGTCCATGCTTCATCTCCAAAACCGCTTGTAGGATTTCAATAAACTTCTCAGGATTTTTTGTCACCAAGCGTAGTTGTGCATATCGTCAGGAGTTTCCGCTTGGATTATTTTTACCGAGTTATGGGTAATTACTCTTTACTTTATAACTTCAATATTGAAATCTTGGCCATGCTTCATCTTCAAAACCGCTTGGAGGTTTTTATTGAAACGTCACAGGAATGTTTGTCACCAAGCCTAGTTGTGATTATCATCAAGAGTTTCCACTTGGATTATTTTTACCTGTGGTACGGGTCCTTAGTCATTTTTACTATAACTTCTATATAAAAGTCTTGTCCACGATTCATCTCAAAAGCCTCTTGTCGGATTTCATTGAAATTTTACAGAAATATTTGCCTCCAAGCCTATTTGTGTATAACATCAGGAGTTTCTGCTTGGATTAATTTTGGCCGAGTTATGGGCCCTGAGTATTTTTACTTTATCTTCAATATTAAAACCTTGTCCAAAACCCTTTAGAAGTTTTTTTCCTCAGGAATGTTTGTCACTTAGTCTAGTTGTGCATATCTTCAGAATTTTACGCTTGGATTACTTATAGCAGAGTTATGGGCTATTCCTCATTTGGTTTGCTTAACTTCTATATTAAGTGAGGGATCTACTTCAAACTTGAAATATGTGTTCCTGATCAGCACTCACATTATTTGTTATCGTCACCCACATCCTATGTGGTAAGGTCCACAACTCTAATAATCATATTTTCCAGGATAATCCCCCCTTTAGTCTCTGAATTTTCTATATTTTTACTCTTACTTGTTTGTTACTCGGGACATTTACTACATACTTTAAACAAATGATCCGTTTCATCTTTAACATTATATGCAGTATGTTTTATCTTTTTAAAAGGCATATTTTTATTATATCTGTATAACAATTTGATTTCAAAGCTACATTTCGGGGGCATATATCAATAACAGTGACAAATTTTGTTTTATATATGTTTTGGATGAACTCACGGTGACATCAACATGCTTTTTTCTTGACTTTAATCACAGAACAGTTGGTGTTCGTTCATATCGGCTAGAAAAAAAGAAGGATACAGCTAAACTGTATGCTTATTATAATAATTTGATAACCCCTGTTAAACCCTGTTAACTGGCTGGCGTGTCCTTTGTTTTGTTTATCAATTCCATTGACAACGATACCACTATCATTTGCATGTTCGGTAAGTAATCGCGAATATTCCATTTATGACAGTAAGTTTGTAATGTTATATATGCAGTAAATTTGCAAAATGCATCAACAAAAGAACAAAACAAACAGACTAAAACAATGGAAATACTTTGCAGAAACATGGAGCACAGGTATCCTTTATTAATTTTTGTATTTTTAAAGTGTTACAAGTACACCATTTTTTTAGTTAAAAACCATAAAGAAGCTCTAAGTTCAAAGCAATCATAAGTATCGATATATATGTGTGTCTTTGTCTATAGCACTAGTGTGCATTAAAACTCCAAATAGAAGGAAGCACGATGCTAATAGATGTGTATATGTAATTGTCTCATATGTCTGTATGTGTAAAAATAAGTGTATGTAAATGTCTAGGTAGTCAGAGGGTCATTTGTGGATAGTTATGGTATATAGGCGTTGCCGGAAAATTTCTCTATTGAGAATTTTGATGGCACGTCTATAACCATGTACGGCACTCTTGGCCAGGCGATGTCGCCGTGTCTGGTGCTTAGATCTGTTTCTTTATGTCTGAAGGTTTGTTCGTTGGTTACTTATCTCACCCATATGTATCTTCCTTCCACGAACATGAATCCTTTCAGGGATCCCTTAATTCGGAAGTTAGTTGTTTGAATTGAATTATCTCCCTTTAAGTTAATATATCTTCAATTCAGTGTATCGAAAGATCCAGCTGACTTTCATTGTGTGTGTCTTTGTCTATAGCACTAGTGTGCATTAAAACTCCAAATAGAAGGAAGCACGATGCTAATAGATGTGTATATGTAATTGTCTCATATGTCTGTATGTGTAAAAATAAGTGTATGTAAATGTCTAGGTAGTCAGAGGGTCATTTGTGGATAGTTATGGTATATAGGCGTTGCCGGAAAATTTCTCTATTGAGAATTTGGATGGCACGTCTATAACCATGTACGGCACTCTTAGCTAGGCGATGTCGCCGTGTCTGGTGCTTAGATCTGTTTCTTTATGTCTGAAGGTTTGTTCGTTGGTTACTTATCTCACCCATATGTATCTTCCTTCCACGAACATGAATCCTTTCAGGGATCCCTTAATTCGGAAGTTAGTTGTTTGAATTGAATTATCTCCCTTTAAGTTAATATATCTTCAATTCAGTGTATCGAAAGATCCAGCTGACTTTCATTGTGTGTGTCTTTGTCTATAGCACTAGTGTGCATTAAAACTCCAAATAGAAGGAAGCACGATGCTAATAGATGTGTATATGTAATTGTCTCATATGTCTGTATGTGTAAAAATAAGTGTATGTAAATGTCTAGGTAGTCAGAGGGTCATTTGTGGATAGTTATGGTATATAGGCGTTGCCGGAAAATTTCTCTATTGAGAATTTGGATGGCACGTCTATAACCATGTACGGCACTCTTGGCTAGGCGATGTCGCCGTGTCTGGTGCTTAGATCTGTTTCTTTATGTCTGAAGGTTTGTTCGTTGGTTACTTATCTCACCCATATATATATATATATATATATATATATATATACTTAACTATTAAAAAATAAAGAATCACATTCACGCAACAAAGCGGAATAATGACCAAGTAAGTGATAAGAGCAGATGTAAGGCGTATAAAAGACAAATACTTAACTATTAAAAAATAAAGAATCACATTCACGCAACAAAGCGGAATAATGACCAAGTAAGTGATAAGAGCAGATGTAAGGCGTATAAAAGACAAAATGAGTAAAGAAATCTATACTTAATTTGACACGGTAGGTACCCGGATAATGTTGATCTTGGATGACGAAAGATTGTGAGTATAATGATAGATCAACAGTTCGGAGCAAAGAGCATGAAGAGGTTAGTCATTGCATGAATTTCATGTAACTGTGATCAACACTTACCTTTTGCAATAGATAACAATCTAGCGATGTCCTGTCTTTAATCTGATCCCCCTACATTTGGAATTGGTTGTCGGACAAAGAAAAAAACGTTCCAGATTTCTACAAAAGAACAACATATTATGCCAATTTATAATATATTTAAACAAGTTTTTGTACCAGACACTGTTGTAATCAATCCCCAAACATCGACAATCAATAAGCCACCATCACTTGAGCCAGTAGCATAAGAATTTTCCTTAACAAACGTCTTTTTTCTGTGGCACCTGAAGCAAATTCGATAACGGGGATTCTCTCGGTTGATAATGGGAAATTCAACTATTTATGAAATGGATAATGGTGGAGTTTTCGTTTTGCTCTTAATTTAAATGTTCATATAAAGTTATTTTATTTTAATAATTCTTGTGTGTACTCCTTCTTTTGCTATCCACTATCGAAGGCTTAAAAGCAGAAATGAATATAAATAATATCAAACAAACAAAAATGAAAATGAAAGACATATTATATATGATAGAAAAGTTATTAGTTAATAAAGTGCGCTGCGGTTTGAAACTCTAAAATCACATGGCATTTTTTATTAAAGGGAAGGAAATTGCGCGACACTTTGAAAAGCAAATCATTCAGACACCAAGAAGTCTTTCACTGTGATAAAGTAACGACATTGTTTTATTATTCACATTATTCAAACGTTGATATTGTAAAAACACTATGCTGAATGAACTTAATCAGATCTCTTCAATTTAGGAAAGAGGATGGACGTTATTAAAAAATATTTAAAGTTGTGAAGAAGTTATATTCATAATATGTTATCGCATTTCTCTGAATTTCTGCAATTTGTAAGTTTATTTTTTACAAACAAGTTTTTATCGTAAGAAATATATTTGATTTATGAACCTAAAATCAGATTACAAAGATGTCTGTTTCACCTTCTAACTAACTCTAACGATACATTGAAACTTTAAAAGCACTTTGAGATGTAATATCTAACTTCTAGCACAATTTTCAAATATCCAGCTTTCATTTATACAGAATACTTAGTTTTGCATGCCTTTATATAAATTTTTATATCGCAGATTTTGTCTAAAAGATAATTTGAAAGTGCCGTGCTGCAAATCACAACGAAAACAAAGGTATTAAAATAAACAAATATAATGTAAACTGTAGAAGACTTGCAAACAAAGAAAACATGTAATATTCTTACACGATGAATGTCGGAGTATTAATATTTAAAGCCAAAGGTGTTAAAGCGTTACTAACGCAATAAAATTCACTAACACCTGATCCTAACATGTACTGATAAGACTCAAATTTCTGCGAAATTCGCTCGTTTTCAGTCAAATATAAATTGTGCATATTGGCACAATTAATATTAACTACAATTAAATCATGCTACTTTATTGATACAGTTTTTAACAGGAACGACCCTATCGGCAAAGGACGCCACTCTCAAAAGCGGTCTTATGTACAAATGTATAACGGTTGGCTCCCATTACGTGAATACGTATCCTAGACCATAACAGTTATACGGGGAAAGTCGCCTTCGGGCTTTTCCCGCCTATAGACAATGTGTACATGTTTAAAATAACAAAAATCAAACAAAATCTGTCAAAAATTCAATAGATTTCTAATGTCTTACTCTATAGTCCATAAAGATTTGTAAGATGTCCATTTCGTGTGGGCCTCCATTGTTGTTGTTGTTTTTCCAGACTTGTTTCTCATTCTCTCAAATTCACCTCTGATTTAAAACAGAAAACCAATAACCCGTCACAATTTAAGGGGAGATCACTGATTATTCTGAAAACCGGTATCCGCACTATAGCGGTAGTCTGTTGGAAAATAGAACCAAGCGCTGTGATGGCAATGCAAAAAGAATTTGTACTTAATAGAGAATTCTCAAAAGCGTTACTCAACTCATTTTCATGTGTTATTAGATAATTTTTAATATCATGTTTTCCAACAATATATATATAAAAAGATTACTAATTTACAATTGAATGTTATTAGGGACATTTTAAGCCTAAAAATGTAACACATGTTCTTATTTTCATTTTCAATTTTCAATATTAAATAGACAACAAGAAATAGCCTGTTTTCGAAAGTATGCATTTAAAGTTTTGAGTAAATAATTAAGAATACTTTTTACTGTCAAAAGATTAATAAAGCACTTCATATGTTTAAACATTTCAAAATATCATGAACACAGTGACATTCTGAACCCAAAACTTCAGTTAGGTTCAAATAGTAACATTCAAAAACAGAGAAAAAACACAGAGAACATTTGTTCATTTGATCACAAAACTGACCATTTACATTCAAAGATTGTTAATAAAATTCATCATCATTGTACAGGAAGCAGTAAATATGGAACTGTTTTTACATCAGGCCAACAAAATATGTAATGAAACTGACCATAATTACACAAAAACTAATCCAGTATAGTGCTTTTTCCCCAAAGGGGAAAGGGTCCCCTTCCCCTACAATTGGGAATTTTTGCTTCGTAAAATCTTTAAATTGGGAAAAAATCAGTCGCAAAATAAGCCAAATTGGGATTTTTTCTTAATTCATGTAAATACACACTAGGAGTTTACTTCACCAAGTATCATAAGGTCTTGTTCCTTAACAGGAAAGCATTTAGTGCTGTAACTGTTTTGCCAGAATTAAATTACTGCCAATCCAATGACTGCCCTGTCTATGGAAAAATAATTTCTATTAGCAGGAAAAGTTTCTTTGAGGTTGCAATTAATGTGAAATGAATCTAATGAATCTGCATTTGAAATTATAATGGAAGGAGGTGGGGGATGGATTCAGTTTCAGGTTGAGGCAATGTGTCTTTGTGCTACAGCTAGCTCAAGGATAGCTTCTGAGTGTGACTCAGTTTGGTTTCCAAATATGTCGGAAGGCTGGATTCAAGTTTAGTTTCCGTCCTATTTACGGGGGAAAGTACGGGAGGTTGCTCGATACCGGTACCTACATTCATTGGTTCAAATCACTCAGACTCGGGACTCACCGCCAATGGCATGAGATCGGTCGATATATACCCAAAATCTCGCTTCAAAAGAATGCCATTGTTCATATTTAACGGCTTCCTTTGAATAATCGCTAATACTAAACGTTGTTGTGAAGTTTGTAAACTACTGTTCAACCGGATCGTTGAGTTACTCCCCTTTGTATGGTACGGTTTGTTAACGCTGAACGACATTTCTTGCAAAGAACTCTTTTGTCAATTGGGAAAATGCACTGTTTTTGTTGGAAACATTAGCTTTGGGGATTGGGAAAGGTTCGGTACTTGGAATAGGGAAGCCTCATATCAATTTTGGGAATGGTACCGTTTTGCGGAGGTAGTTAAAGAAGGAAAAAAAACTGAAGTATATGCGAACCACAAACACACAAAAATTATAATGAAAAAATGTGATCAACTGAATTAAATACAAACACTCTAGAATGTGTTAATACATTCCAATCTGCATCAAAATATACATAAAGTATTAACCTAGATATGCACACTTACAACCACAACATAATCATGTAAACACATCTCAAACAAAATAACAAAACAAAACCAATTGTAGCTAATCAGGTAATGTTTTTAAAACATGGATAAATTTACAGCAGTTTCAGCAATGTTGATATAGCAGGCACTCGTTACAAATCTTTGCATGTCCCTGGAGATGGCAGTTATTTTTTCAACTGCATTAGTTTTGCACTTAATAGTCATGTTTTATTTTTCAAAATCTACAATGTGAAAACCTAGGTACAGTGGTTTATGGACAATATGTCTCATTGTCGATATGCCACAGACAATAGCATAGATTGGCAGACTATAGATCTAGATGGGCGAAAGTTTTCGTCCAGAATGGCGGACAATACTACCTAGTGTTAAGACAATACAACACACATTATAAAAAACGAGACTGTACATCTTACAGCAAAATGACCTAATGTTCACACAAAAAAACACGTCATAAACTACAGTTTGTACATGCTAAATTAAAGCATGAGCACAGTGAAGTTTTCCTTATGCTTTTTTGATAAATTTGGAAAATAATGTATGTAAAAAAACCTTGCTGTTTGAATTACAGTTTTGTTACCAATTAAAAACGACAGTGACATTTCTTTCAAAAACATCAAAGATGACATGCAGACCACCGTTCCTTGTTCTAAATGCTCGTGAAATAGGTGTGAAAGTAAAGCCTGAATTGGTTCTATAAATTTGCAAGTATCCTCAATGAATTGGTTCTATAAATTTGCAAGTATCCTCGAGCTATATGGTCATACTTGTCGGTAGCTTTTGGGAAAAAAAATTGGTTTGATGGGCCATAAAGTATTCCTTGTTTTGATTTCATATCTGATACAATCTCTATTGGTCATGTCATCCGCTGTCCTAAACCTAAACATCAGAAAATCCTGGGCTGCATCGCGTGGGCCGTATTGTTGATTAGTCATAACATGTATAATGCAGTAATTCTGTACAGTGCAACACATGTTAGTTATATCGAGCTCTAGCTCGGGTCGTTAAGCTCGTCTTAAAGTCGCAGAAATGCCCATTCACTAAGCTAAAAAAAAACGATGTCCTTCCGTTTGCGCTGGATACTGGTTGTGCAAAGCATAAGGGCATGTAAACACGGGAAAAAACCTGACCGGTAAAAACTTACGGCAAAGTATTGTTTTGACAAATTTTGTTATTGGCTTTATTTTTATAAATCGCTAATTGCAAAATATCTTTAAAAATTAAAACTTATTATTCGGTAGCATTGTTATCGGACTAGCATTTTGGAAAGCAAAAAAACTAAATCGTCAGTTTAGAGAGTAGGTTGTCGTTCGTTGTAACCAATAGCAATCGGCCATTTTTAGAAATTAGACTGAAGAACTCAAGTTGAAAACTACTGAATGGTTGCTTGTCAGTGGATTAATAGGCCTTTAAACTCAAAGGAGCATAAGGCCCAGTGACGGAACAATCAGATGCATGGAGTTTTTCTTGAAAACAAGATGCAAGGCTGGTGAGAACCAACTTTTATGTGAAGTTGCATTGTGAAATGGACCTCGCAATGTTCAGTCACTCACAGTCGCACTGTGAGACACACTGAGCTTAGCGTAGACCAGCGCCACAATTCAGTTTGCTCGTCATTCAGAGAGCTCATGACAGTCGAAGATATTGTTTGTGAGAGTACTGAACACGAGGTATAGTTGAGTATATGACAAAACTGATTGAATCAACACCTTGGGTTACGGTGTAGGGAAGAGATTATGACTGTACCATAAATTAATTTACTTTTTGATGACAGTCCAATTTTTAAAGCAAAAATGACAATCAGATGATGTTTTTATTTGTTCTTGGGTTTCAGGATGACAAGCACAATTTTAGATATCAATTAAACAATGATACTATTTTTTAAAAGCTTGTGTAAATCTTAAAACAAAACTAACTCTTTACAGTGATTGCCATATACAATAGACTTACAAGTACTGCCTGAATTGACTTGTGGCCTATTTGACATGGTACCTCCAGAAACTATTTTTTTTATATTTTGGCCAAATGTATATGACAGATTGTCCTAAATGTATGAAATTTCAGGTTTTATAAATTTTATAGACAATAATTTTCTCAAAGTAACTACTGAGTATTACCTTTTTAATTTTAATACACAGTAATATGAGATTTTAAATAAAAGAGAAATTTACCCTTTTACTCTACAGACATGCCTTTTTACCGATGTGAGACCAGTGTAGATCCAGATTAGCTGGCACATCTGATCAGGATCTGCACTGTTCACTTTTTGGTCAGAAATAACCTAATGATTTAAACAAGTGAACATTGCAGATCCTGATCAGACATCATGGATGTGCTTGCTGATCTAAATGTACACAGTTGTTCCATGCCATAAATGTGTTTTTTACATGTAGGAAAGGGTTAATCTCCAATATATTATCATCAATTGGGACCAAAAAGTTTGACCAGAAAGCAGAATACATGTGTACCAAGAATAGCATCAAATATCAAGTTAGTGCTCATTTTGGGAATTAAAAAATCATTATATCTTATATATATATATGTATTTTACACAATAATGGTGCAGTGAAAAAACAAATTTTGTTCGGGTTTGTTTCTTGTACTATTACATTTATTATGATGGTATCGCTTTAAGTCCTTTCTTCTGCGAGGTGATTACTTTTTCATCATCACGAAAACATAGATGAAAAACTTGTATAACACTTGTACACACTAATAACTGAATACACTCATTGTACCGTATATCGGTACACTACGATTTATGAAATTTAGCTGAAAGAGAAAAAAAAACGAATACAACCAAAAAAGCAAGAGACATTCATCAAATAACTATACCAATGTACCATACAAATACAGTTACCGTATATCGGTACACTACGACTTATGAAATTTAGCTGAAAGAGAAAAAAAACGAATACAACCAAAAAAGCAAGAGACATTCATCAAATAACTATACCAATGTACCATACAAATACAGTTTCCGTATATCGGTACACTACGATTTATGAAATTTAGCTGAAAGAGAAAAAAAAACGAATACAACCAAAAAAGCAAGAGACATTCATCAAATAACTATACCAATGTACCATACAAATACAGTTACCGTATATCGGTACACTACAATTTATGAAATTTAGATGAAAGAGAAAAAAAACGAATACAACCAAAAAAGCAAGAGACATTCATCAAATAACTATACCAATGTACCATACAAATACAGTTTGCGTATATCGGTACACTACGATTTATGAAATTTAGCTGAAAGAGAAAAAAAACGAATACAACCAAAAAAGCAAGAGACATTCATCAAATAACTATACCAATGTACCAAACAAATACAGTTACCGTATATCGGTACACTACGATTTATGAAATTTAGCTGAAAGAGAAAAAAAACGAATACAACCAAAAAAGCAAGAGACATTCATCAAATAACTATACCAATGTACCATACAAATACAGTTACCGTATATCGGTACACTACGATTTATGAAATTTAGCTGAAAGAGAAAAACAAACGAATACAACCAAAAAAGCAAGAGACATTCATCAAATAACTATACCAATGTACCATACAAATACAGTTACCGTATATCGGTACACTACGATTTATGAAATTTAGCTGAAAGAGAAAAAAAACAAACGAATACAACCAAAAAAGCAAGAGACATTCATCAAATAACTATACCGATGTACCATACAAATACAGTTACCGTACATCGGTACACTACGATTTATGAAATTTAGCTGAAAGAGAAAAAAAAAAACGAATACAACCAAAAAAGCAAGAGACATTCATCAAATAACTATACCAATGTACCATACAAATACAGTTACCGTATATCGGTACACTACGATTTATGAAATTTAGCTGAAAGAGAAAAAAAACCGAATACAACCAAAAAAGCAAGAGACATTCATCAAATAACTATACCAATGAACCATACAAATACAGTTACCGTATATCGGTACACTACGATTTATGAAATTTAGCTGAAAGAGAAAAAAAGACGAATACAACCAAAAAAGCAAGAGACATTCATCAAATAACTATACCAATGTACCATACAAATACAGTTTGCGTATACCGGTACACTACGATTTATGAAATTTAGCTGAAAGAGAAAAAAAAAACGAATACAACCAAAAAAGCAAGAGACATTCATCAAATAACTATACCAATGTACCATACAAATACAGTTACCGTATATCGGTACACTACGATTTATGAAATTTAGCTGAAAGAGAAAAAAAACGAATACAACCAAAAAAGCAAGAGACATTCATCAAATAACTATACTAATGTACCATACGAATACAGTTACCGTATATCGGTACACTACGATTTATGAAATTTAGCTGAAAGAGAAAAAAAAACGAATACAACCAAAAAAGCAAGAGACATTCATCAAATAACTATACCAATGTACCATACAAATACAGTTTGCGTATATCGGTACACTACGATTTATGAAATTTAGCTGAAAGAGAAAAAAAAACGAATACAACCAAAAAAGCAAGAGACATTCATCAAATAACTATACCAATGTACCATACAAATACAGTTACCGTATATCGGTACACTACGATTTATGAAATTTAGCTGAAAGAGAAAAAAAACGAATACAACCAAAAAAGCAAGAGACATTCATCAAATAACTATACCAATGTACCATACGAATACAGTTACCGTATATCGGTACACTACGATTTATGAAATTTAGCTGAAAGAGAAAAAAAAAACGAATACAACCAAAAAAGCAAGAGACATTCATCAAATAACTATACCAATGTACCATACAAATACAGTTACCGTATATAGGTACACTACGATTTATGAAATTTAGCTGAAAGAGAAAAAAAAAACGAATACAACCAAAAAAGCAAGAGACATTCATCAAATAACTATACCAATGTACCATACAAATACAGTTACCGTATATCGGTACACTACGATTTATGAAATTTTGCTGAAAGAGAAAAAAAAACGAATACAACCAAAAAAGCAAGAGACATTCATCAAATAACTATACCAATGTACCATACAAATACAGTTACCGTATATCGGTACACTACGATTTATGAAATTTAGCTGAAAGAGAAAAAAAACGAATACAACCAAAAAAGCAAGAGACATTCATCAAATAACTATACCAATGTACCATACAAATACAGTTAGAAACATATTACATGTACTATATGTACATATTACATGTACTATATGTAAGTCATTTTGGCAGAACACATGGGTGCAATAATATTATTATTTAACCGACAAGGCGATTTTTTAGTTTAAATTTCGAACAAAACACTTAGAAGCAAAAACGTACACCCCATTATAATTATAAAAGTATATATATGTGTGCCATCGAAGAGGTAGTATTATTGCTAGATTAAGTTTGTATATCCTCAATCAGAAAAAAACACATTTAAAGCTGGCTGAGTAAATGGTTGCCAAAAGGCTCCCTCTCTTTGGACTTGAACCATACTTATTTATTAGCGGTTAATATTTTACTTGTTAACATTTTTACTTTTCCAGCTATAATTTTAACAAAATTATTGTAAAATATTCTTAACATTCATCTGTAAATATTAAAGAACGATCACTATTAAACAAGACACTGATTTGCAGAAGTTAATATTCGAAAAATTAAAATTAGTGAACGTACATGGTTCCAGTTCGTAATAAGATTCTTTTCTTATGTTCATGTTCATGTTTCTAATATTACGTTCAATTGTGTTTGTGTAATGGATTTTTGTTACGCGAACAATGTAGGAACTAAGTTGATTTTGTATCAGCCTTTCGCAGGGGTGTCATAATTTCATTAACGAAAAGCTAACTTTCAAAGACAAAATTTAAATAATATCTTATTAAGTGTATATCAGTTAACCTTCACTCCCGAAATGCAAATAAATAACCCACACAAGTCTCGAGGATAAACGTAACCAGTTCGCATATTCAAAGACATATAAAAATATTAGTTATGTTACTTTATAGTAAATATGACCAGATGTACACTGTTTCTCTTTGCATTTGGCAATGTTCGCATGATATAGGTTGAAAAGTGTGAAACATGCAAATCAGTAATGGCCACACCAGCAGACACAGGCTTTAATACTTATGTGTAACGTCTTCTTTGGAATACTGGTATTTACGCTATCAATGCTCAATGAAGATTTTGAAATCACGACTCTTTCTTTTTTCGACATTCCTTTTAACTAACCTTCGTACAATCGAACATTTATACTGACAATTAATAGCGCGTATTTGATAAGAAAGTTAATTTAATAAAATGGACCATCTAACAATGAAAAATAATCTAGTTTGAATTGAAGTAATATCCGCGCAAGAAGATTGATGAAAATACATAAAAAGCCACCGAACACGACAGATGTAAGTGAGTGTTTATGTTACTATAACAGAGATTGATAACATAGATTAAGGCGTTAGTATGTGCGACGTCTTCTTTTAAGTACGTTAGTTAACGCTTTATATGCTAAAGGAAAATTTTGAAACTATTCTAGAGGATTCTTGCGCGTTTTCTGTTTTCAAAGATCGGATATCTTACACTAATACATTGTATCAGGATTTTCTGCTGCCTTAATATAAAAGCTCAATATTTGATAGAAAACAATCAAAACAACCGAAACACTTTGTATAATGAGCTTATCTGAAACATGTTTATGGTTGTCATACTTTTCCTTCACGTCACGGAATGTTGAATTTACTGAGTAATTGAAATGACTAAGATTTCTTATAAGACACTCATTACCATTTAGTTTGTCAAGGCTGAAAAAATGGCAGAAGGCAATCGTGAAAATTTGTAGAAAATCGGAAATGGACTAAAAATTGGGGCAACACTAACAATGTGTTATTGATCTTGGCTACAGTGATTGGCTCGAATTCATACGAAGTCATTCATTACATTAAATAATTATTACAGCTGGTAGTTACAAGAAAAGTAGTAATGTTTTCGTCTTTTGTTCCAGAGGAGGTTATATTTATTGCAATTAAAGTTATTTGTACACACTTAATCTTTGACCATGTATAGATTATACTTGATATGTTTGATAGTTCTGTACCAAGAAATAATAATTGTAACTGGATGTTACCAATTATGCTATTATAATACTGATTATTTACGTTAAGCTTAGAACACGTTTCAATAATACATAAGAATTGATATAAGATTTAATTCGGTAACTTATATCACCCAACCTCTTATTTGGTTGGGTCTTCCACAAGTATTCTTCTATTGATTGAAAGAAAAACGTTAAATTGAACAATCATTAGAGATTAGAGAAGGTCAGCACGTTTATGTATTTAGAAATCATCAGTGCAGTCAACCTGGATGTATTAATTAACCGGATTTATCGTGTGACTAAAGCAGATTATATTACAACAACATGCTGTATGCTGTCGAGTAGAGATGATACTACCAAAGATAATTTAGGTTTTGAAAAGTGCCATACTAATTTAATTTGGACTTATGATTGTTAACACTTCATAGAAAAATTCTCTATTTATCTCAAACAAAGTAAGCTAGACCTTTTGTCAAATCGGCACTTCCGACCCAGATGTACTTGATATGACACACATCGGTGGTGTTTCTACTGTTCTGAATAATGAGATTTTAATGTGAAGACGCAGTTTGTGATATTGTGTTCACTAGCAATAAATATTCCTTAAATTGTATATAAAACGTGATTGTAATAAAGGCGGGCTTGGTAAAATATGTGTGTATATTCAAACTTAATAAGCGGAGGAACTGAAAACATACGATAATATATAATGATACTTCATTAAAATTTCAACTTCTCCGTTTCTTATATAAAATCAGAAATACAATTCAAAGGAAATTCTGAAGCCATCTGGAATTCGACGAATAAGCTCTGTTCAAATGAAGTTTTTGTACTCTAAAATCTGGTTTATTCTCAAATGGAGAATGCCAGTTCCAAGGTGGTAACCATTCAGGTTCTCTTTATAATAAATTGTTTGAGATAGTTCTAATATTATAAACATATAAATGCTCTGTTTCTTACTTTTGTCAGTGTAGTTAATACTATTAGTGAAGTGTAGTGAATACTAGTATAATTTGTCGGGTTCGCTCCCAGCTAGAGGCGCTATCATTTTAAAGATTATGTCAATTACAGTTTTTAACATTTTTACAAACACAAATAATTGCATTTAAGTTGATTTTTTCTGTAAAGCTCTGAGTTGTCTCGAAATTTAGTTTCATGTAAATAATTGAGTATAGTATAAATTAGAGATTGGATCAATTACTTGAAAGTGTAATTAATTAAATAACACTCAGTTCAACAAACTAGTCAATAACCTTATGATTAAAATAAATATTTTTAATATTATTAATGAAACTTTCCATCATTTAATTAATAAAATTACGATTACGATTACGTTGCTTTAAATTGAGTATTATGTCAAAGAACATTGACCTAAAAATAAGGGTAAAAATCTTATTAGTTGAACCTGCAAACTAGGCTTAGCTTTATCCACAAAACTATCTGATAAGATAAGTTGATTAGGTTTATTTAAGCTGTTAGATCACGAACAACAATCACTGAAATTAGCCTTCAGATTAAAGACAAGGCAATGCTGCAGTTTGCACAACACCTTGTAAAATAAATTTTCAACAAAAAGCACATGAACATTTTTAATTACAGCATCCCTGGTAAAAATCTTTAATAAAATTAAATAACATATCAGTTTCTTCTTGCTTAGTGATTTAGATGAAACAATCTAGGCATAAATGTTTTGAATGGAACAAAATCAAACCGAACCTGCAGTTATTTCTTATTTTTCGCGTTCATTGCCTTTCAAAAGCTTGAAAAATGCATACCAGGAATGCCACAACCAGACAAAAAAAGCCTCCTCACGCCACCAAAAAGTAGAAAGGAAAAAACAGCATAACTTTATAAGAAGGCGAAATATGCATATCAGGGATCGCCACATTCAGAAAAAACAGCCTCCCCACACAGTCAAGAAGAAGAGAGAGGGAGAGAGCATGGTTAATAAAATGACCAGTTTTAAAAACAGACACCACTAACAATAAACAAAAATGAGAACCCGAGGGGTTACCGCCTTGGAACGGTCAGTGGCAAATCAAATTGCCACTGGGGGTTTAAACCAGGTTCTAGGGTGCACCAACCTCACACTTGCCCCAACAGGTTAATATAAGAGAATCAGTTTCAAATAAGACACCACAATCAATAAACGATAAAGAAAACCATTGGGGTACCGCCTTGGACCTGATTTTTCTGCCAGTTCAAACAACAATCACTGAATTCCAACTGAGCCTCAAATTCCTTCAAAGTTCCTTTTTCATATATTTGTTTAAATGTGTTCCGCTATTGCATTCTGGATCATAATAAACTTTATAATCATAAAATCGTATACACATCGCTTTAAAAAATACAAAATGGCTCTACGGAATTCAACTGCAGTAAGCATTTGATGCTTACACTTGCGCTTATGACGAACAATGCAAGCACATAAATAAATAGATGTTGAAAGCAGGCGCTATACAGAAATATATGTTTGGAAATATATATTTTACAAAGTTGTTTTAAGAATTTTAATAAGTGAAATGCAAAGGCGTAAAGACACAACTCAGAACTTTTCATCAAACAATAAATTTTGAGCAATTTATCAATATTTTAATTAGATAATACTCCTTTAATTGAGTTACAATATGTGATGATGGTGTATTTGTTTTACTTTTTTATTTCCGTTTTATTCTTCTGATTGATGTCTTTTCGAAATTGATCATAGTTTACACGCATTTTTAATGTGCCTATTTCACTTTTTCATTATTAATTGCTAAGCATTAGGTACAGATATTGGTACGTACAATATTGTGAACGTTGCTACTCCAAGTTTCTTAAGCACCAAATTAACCAGACATTATTATTGTGAAGTCTTCATTATATCTAATTGCATTGGGAATCCTTTAGTGATGCATCGAGAAGATTTTCATGTACATATAACTATGAACGACAGTCGTGCAAACGAGGTATTATTGTACATGTATGTTCACTGTACTTAATTTACGCTGCATACATGTACCCGACTTTTGTAGACATCTTTACATTCACTTGAAAGACTAAATGTTAACGACTGAATGAATGCCAATTGCTAACGTCATAAGTCATTTATTGGATATAGAAATCGAGAATTTTTTTTTGTTTTGGCAAACATTTTTTCACATCCCAAATTTACCATTAAAATTCAAAATAAACCCCGTAAACACATTACAATTGTTAATACGTTTGTCAATTTTGTTTAATCAGGCATAAATTAGGTGAATAAAATGGAAATAAAAGAAGTTAAACTAATAACTGTCACACACCAGATGCACATGTTCAAATATGTTCTCGGTGCTAAGCAAACTTCGAATAGTATATGAAGTTACAAGTTATATACTTATACAACACAGCCGATGTGCACTGACGCACGATCGACGATAGACAGACGCACATTTAACGATAGACGGACGCATGATAGACCATAGACGCACTTTAGACGATACACGATATGTGTTGCAAGATGTGGTATAAGCTTCTTACACACAGTATATGGATTACCTACATTTAACAAATAAATTCTTGGTGAAGGGCAAACGCATAATCAATAATACGGTCCTCTCTTTTTGTGTTTCAGCTTTTAGTTAAATGTGTTTTTGCCGTCTGTTTGAACAACACCCACATTTAACTTAGGAGATAAGTTTCAGAAAAGTATTTTCCTTGACAATAAAAATATAACCAGATTCACGAAGAAACATGACTACTATGATTTTATATTAACTGACCAGTTAATTGAATTCAGAAAGTTACACATTTTGCATAAGCAATCGATTCGGATACACAACGGCCTATATCTTGTTTACTATGACTTTCAAGTTTAACTATCCCTACCAGTTCAGGTCATAACGTTATGCATGTTTTCCAGGACCATTCATACGTGGGTTGATCCGCAAGAAGTTCATGTCTTTCTACTTTTTGAAAGGAAACAAAATTGAACTATTTCGATAAATACTTAATATCTAATTAGTGTGTGTCTAGACAAAAGGACATAAGATTATAAACTAAAATGTTATAATGTGTGAAGAACAAGAAAATAACAATTATCTCCGCCTTATATCATTCCTTCTTGACATTGGAACCGATGCTGTCTACAAACTTTACATATTTAGCATACTAACCACAAAGAAAGACGTAGCATCATTTCTCTCACGCCCAGAAAACCGCAACATACTTCAAACTTTAAAGAAGAGAAGAATCTTATCTCAGAAACAGTACGGTATTTTGACAAAAGCTTCTCAAAATGCTGAAAAATTTGACATTTCACTCCTGATCATCCTGCTGAGTAATTTGTTTCGTGGAACTATTGAACCGCCTAAAACGGGATGGGGAAATAATAAACCCGCACAATCTGACCTGACATTGGGTGCTGATTTGGTAAGATTAAGAACGATAAGGAACAAGATCCTGGGACATCTGCCACGTGCCAGGTTATCTAACGATCATTTCGGAGCAAATTGGACTAATTTGGAGAATATACTCGTTCGGATATATAAGGTATCCGAGCCTACGAAAGAGGACGAAGTAACTCGAAAAATTGAACATTATAGGACGAAAAACCTTGATCCACAAGCGGAACACCGCTACAAAGCGGAGTTAGAAGACCTTCGGAGAAACGGTGACGATGTCTTCAAATCACAGGAAAAGGTAAATTTATTTTGAATAGATAAATATTTAGTATGCAAGGTCATTAGTGTTAACATTATTTCATTTATTCAAATTAAACAAGTGAAACAGTCATATCAGGAATGGCCACATCCAGAAGACACAACCTTCCAATACAGCCAAAATGTAGAGAAAATAGAGACTATGGGTCTAGGCTACTAGGTTATTATAAGGTTCAAAATAGACAACAAACACTTGCCAAAACAGGTTCTCATATGAACAAACAAGTACAAAATGTCTTGGTGAATTAGCTCTACCCATCCATCAACTCGAACATTCATACAAAACCTGCATTTTGTTTCCAATATACTCTACACTGGTCAAAAGTTCTAAGTGCACACTTTTCAATTTTGAATATCTTAAAGTAAACTTATTCAAATTGAATGAAAGTTTGACTTAAAGTTAATAATGATCAAACAACAATAATTTTTTGAAAACCGTACATATGTTTTACGTTTTACGTCATCCACGTCGGCATACGCTTTTTATGCTTTATCCCCGTGCGGCAAGCGAAATTTTTTTTTTTACAATCGTTTTTGTTTTTCACATTTTCACCGACTCAAGACAAACACGAAAAACACACCAACAAATTGTAACCATGGACGGTTGACGTCAGCAGACAACGACATTGCCGTCAAAATTCTTTTCACAGGCACAACTTCAAATTTGTTGTAAAGAAATCTTGACGGTTTTCGTAAATGCAAAAGAAATACCTTATTTTGCATATTTTATTAATTTAAGAAGAAAATCAAACGATATTTTTTTTCTAGATTGATTACGTTGCTTACGTTGAACGCTGATGTTACTCAATAACGTCATTAAATATTTACGTAAAACAACGTAAACTCGAAAAAATTAGTGTAAAATTTGTTGGATAAGTGTCCAATAAATAAAAATTTAAAACTAAAATTTATAGAAATTCAATACACTTCAATATCGAATTATTCGAAAATGACGCTTATTCGGTCAAAAGGCGTATCCGAAAACTGGTCAATTTTACCGAAATGAATACATTTTTTTCGTTTGGAAAGGCTGTTACACATCTATCATTGAAAATTGTATCATCCCAAACTGCTAGACAATTCAAAAACTTTTGGCACAAAACATTGTGTGAACAAAGGAATTTTCTCCTTGAAATCCTGTAAAAACGTTATGGATGAAATAAAGTTGAGTATGTTGGCGCATCGTGCCCAGCAGACCATTACAAAGCTACAGAAAGCTATTTCAGTGCAATGGAATGGCAAACTACAGTATTTCCTTTAAATCTGCGTGAAATTTAAATTATACAGAGATGAGAAAACGATCACAAATGATAGCCGATGCAATGATAATTAACTTGAGAATTTCTTTCTGAGAACAAGTGAGCTAAAATATTATTATTTTTTAATCTGGTTAAGCAGACTTAAAATTTTTGGTGTGCTTTAATAGAATATTGATTCTTCTTCATTGTAATTTACACTATTTTGAAAAATTTAATCAAATTATTGGAAAAATTAACATTTATCAAGTGTGCACTTAGAACTTTTGACTAGTGTAAGATTTTACCTCTTTATAATTAACAATTATGCAAACGAAAAAGAAGAATGAAATAATATAATTTACACGTTATCTTCCAGGTTGAAAAACTTATTGCAGAAGCTAACGGTATGTACTAACTCTTACTTTTAACAATTGCTGATGGATAAAGTGGCCTATTTATATGTTTACAACATTCCAATACGAAATAAAACCGGAAATCATTTAGTTTGAAAGATTGACCGTAGCAGAACTGCTTTCCCGGCAAAAATAGATTTGGACATCGATCAATTACCCCAAGGATATACTTCCTGCTTTTAAAATTTTGCCTTTTTCTTTGTCTCAGTTACACATTGAAGGTTCCATGTCCACCACCATATGCATACCATGTGTCAGTGAAAGTATGCTTTTATTTGTGTGACGTCTTGGCGCCACGTCGACGTCATTATTATTTACGTCGATGTCATTATTATTATTGTTTTATAGAGAATTAGGCTTGACAGATAATGAACAGGAGAGCTTATTGTATTTACTTAGTATATTTCACACACTATCACACACGCTATGGATCGATATTGTAATGTTCATATGTGTAAATATTGAGTTTCTCTCAACCCGGGGATAGACGGCATGGGCAGTAATGTGCATTTCTTACTTCCCATGAATCGGCTCAATCTAACCGCTCAATCTAACCGAGCCTACACTATTTTCATATTTGTCGTGCTCGGGGGCTTTCAAAGTTCCATTTTCATCTATTTTCATCATTGATATCCGCTGTAGAATCTGAAACTGAAATTGCGCTGCAATGTTTAGCATGTCAAGCGTAAAAGTAGGGTACTCAATGCCACTACTGAGCCAAATTAGCAAGAATACATAGTAACAAGGACACAGACTCACTTAGCAATAGCAGTAGGCAATAAACGTTAACATGCAGTACTTTTCACATACATTGATCGATTTTTTTTATGCCATTCCTTACAAGTGTGGTAGTAGAATGCGTTTCGCAGTCTCCGCAGCAAAGACCCGGATTAAGCACAACTCTAATATAGACAAACACTAACATAACCTTTGCAAACTAAAGCGTTCACACGGCTGTGTGAACATAGAACCGTAAGGTTAAAACCATTACGCATAAGCAGTGTGTGGTACAGACTGCGCGTCCATAAAAGAATAGTTTTGCCTTTAACAATAAAACGATGACTGTCAATTAACAGAATAAAAAATTAACACAGGTTATCTGTTTTTCCATTAGAAGCCAAAAAACAAACAAAAACAGGAGGTATATGCTAATAGTTATTGAGAAATACCAAAACTATACTGACCTTAATACAAGTATCAAAGAACGAATTTGATAACAGCAGCATATATTGAATGCACGGTGTGCCTTTTTACAGCCGCCACACGACACAAACATCGCAGCTGTGATATTTGAATAGATGAGAACGCAAATTCGAAACACGAAAAGTAATAATAGTTGATCCTGTTCATGGGCAGTAATAAAAATACATTAATTGATACGTTGGTTGATAATTGATTATTGATAACAATTTTAAGATACTTTAAATTTTAGTACGCTGTCTGTATATTTTTAATCCGTTCCAATTTAGACCAAGCGATCGTTTCTTAAAAATATGTCTTCCTTTTTCCCGTTGTAAAGATATGTTTAAAAAGTAAAACTAAATATATAGTTTAACTGTTTTTTAACTAGGTTTTAATTGCAATTTTAACAGTTTAATAATTATATTTCACAAGCCCTGATTATTTAAAGCATATTGGTTACGGAAATAACATAAAACAACATGTGCGTTGTTGAATATGTGTTCTTTATTTGTAGAATTCGAACAGTTTTTCCGCGAGACACCAAAGCGCTACCTGCGCTATATACGGCTTCTTTTAGAAGGAGGTCAGTTTGTCCTGTTAGCGTTTCTAGATAAGGAAGTTACCAAACAGGGACAAGATCTTAAGACCTTGATCAAAGAGAAAAAACAGTTATTACAAACGGAACTCGACAACTATGATGTATTGACTAAGTTAGAGAAAAAGCCTAAACAGTGGGATCTGATGGTTTTGGCAACGGTGATACTTGTGCTTTTTGGTGATAAAATAAAGCCAAAGAAGGCAGAACTAGTCAGACATATTCTAGACGCCCGAAGAGATTATGCTGAAAGTGCACTAGAGTCATTAAATGAGGGAAGATTTGCTCCACGTTGCGAAAACCTGGCCTACAGTATAAGAACTCTGTCATCCAGTCTTGGGGACGACATAGAAGCTAAATGTAAAGAATTAATTAACAGAGGTGTAGACGATATTACAAACGACAACTTTACGAAACTGCTAAACATGCATGGTCTGAAAATCAAAACACTGTCCAACATCTACCAAGGTATGATATTTTGACATAATTCTTGTAAAGGGCTTGCTACTTTATGGGTTTTGACGTTTGGCCTGTTTTGCCACAGATACGGGATTAAAATATAATTTTAATTAAAAGTAGGGATGGCAACAAGTAATCGATTAACCGGGTATTCGATCGATCGTCCTAGTATTGAATACTAAATCTACTATTCAGTTCTCTTATAAAAGAAATTAAAAATTAAAATAAAATCTGTTTGCTTTATTTCAAATTAATTCGTTTGATATACGATGTTAAAGAACTGACATGGTGTCGATTAAGCACATTTATTGATGCATTTGATCCTTACATGTGACGTTATTAACGTTTTGAAATTGTTGTGAGATTGCAAAATGTCAAACGAGGGTTCTAATTTGCACTTGTCACTTATGTCGAGTAGCAATGTTTTGATACCACAGGTCTGTTGTTTGCCAATTATCTTGACGTTACCAATAGAAAATCAGAAACTTTCACTATAATGATTGATCGGTTAACATGTACCTGAGTGATAATTGTCTTTGCTCTTTGACTGTTGAATAGCTGGACCCAATAAACAAATGAATATTAATTGCTTAAAAAGAAAAACGGCGATGATGTTCCGTATCACATTCTTCAAAAGAACACGAACGAAAACGCTCAAAGCAATCTTATTCTTCCAAAATCATTATTAATACTCGTATTTCGAGAACTCGAGCACTGGACCGGAAGAAGATCCGAGTACTCGAGTATCAATTTTTACTACTCTTAACCATCACTTATTAAAAGATTTACTACATAAACCCTTTATTTATCAAATTATCACTTAGAATTATAAATGTATATTTTAAAAGTGTAAACATTAAAAGCATATCATATATCATCAATAGCACATGTCAATAAGTTTCTTTTTAAGAAAAGATAACAAATAATAGACATAATTTAACTTCTTTGAAATACTGACTTCTTCACTTTATATTTAACGTCTTGCCACCAGGATTATCTCTATAAACTATGTTCATCTGGACCACGTCACCAAGCGTCACTCGCGCAAATGATTCTTAGATATGCCTTCTTACAGGTGACGTTACTTGCAGTCCAGCTCTTACAAGTAACTATCTGAGTGTTTAGTATGAACTGTGAACAAATTGATTGCTCCAAAATATCATGAAATGATAAATTAATTACATGAACGTTACTGTTTAATGTTTTTATTTAAGAGTGGAACAAACAAAAGTTGGTGTCACAGAGCATAAATGATATTGTTGAAGATGAGTCACGCAAAATAATGACAAGTCTAAAACATTCATGTTCCTTTACATGACAAAAACATCATAACTTTTAGCAAATCTTGAAATATGTTTTTCAGAGAAAATGCAGGATCTGAAGAAGTCCGTGCAAACTTTGAAAGAAGCTGGAATTGAATTTTCAGAAGAGCAAGGTAAGATGGGTTTTTTTATTTTATTTTCATGATTTAATAATATAAGCCAATACATCATGCAATCACAATCACATACATTCGATACACTGTACATTACTGTATAGTTGTTAGGTTTATTTTCTCGCTCAGATACCTTGCTTTTCGTTTCGCAAGGCTGAGTGAGTTGTTTGCCCTTATTGACCTTATTCACAGACCCCCTTTTGAACAGTATTACTGATTCTGTCAAGCTTTTCTTCAAACATAACACTTTGTTAATAATTTGATGTAATTTAAAAATGGTATAGCAAATTATATTCTCTATTTACCAAGTATTCAACTCAATATTTCCTTATATAGAATGTTATATTATGGAATGCTAAAAGTATTTTGAGATCACTTGTACTGTAATAGCTATATCATGTTGTATTGATGTGTTTGTGTATGGGCCGGAGGCCTGCATCACAATAAACTATTGAATCTACATGTCAGTTAAATCGAGCCTGTAATTATAAAGGATGCATTTATTTCATCTTCAGTATAGTTATGTCCTTTTTGAACTAAATTAAGATACACATTTTGAAATGAACCTGATGTTTTGTTTGGATGCGGGTTACAGCACCGAAAATAATATTTGTGATAATGTTAGCGGTAAACGATTTTTAGCACTGTTTTCTTTTTTCTACTGTAACTACCGGAGTTGTGTGGCTAGGCGCTGTCGACGCAAAGGGGGCTCGAATCCCAGAGTGGGCTGACATCAATTGAAATTAACAGTCACACTGTTTGTGCAGTGTAGCGGTCGTAAAAAGTCTGCTCGTGCAAAAACATCAGTACTGTTCTATATATCAGTTTAAAATCGGTTGCCCATATAATGGTGGTCAACTTTATCACTGTTATCTGCACAACCTGTTTAAGGCTAGCTCAGGCGGTAGAGTGCTGTGAGTAATGCGAGTAGGCGGTGTCGCCATGCAAGAAAATAAGTACTAAGTATAAAATAGGTGACTGGTCTCATGAAATGGTGGTCCTGATTATTAAGGGTATCTACGCAACTTTTTATGGGGTGGCTAGCTCATTCGATAGCGTGATGAGAGCTATGTGCGTACCTTGTTCGATTTCCAGAGTGGACAGCGGCTTATGCATCATTTGCACATGAACGCGTGCGCGCGCGCACACACACACACACACACACGCACGCACGCACGCACGCACGCACACACACAAACATATGCTTTTTTTACTATAATATGTTATGAAATATTGAATTTTATGCTATTATTTGCTAAATAGTTTCATTAGCGTTACGTGAAATTTTTGCAGTGTTGGAATTGAAAATAGTGATACTTGGAGGGAATGAGAAAAAGAAGAAACTTGTGGAAGACGACCTTACAATGGTTTTGAAAGCCGCCATAAAGAATTCCAAAAACCCTCATGAATTTGCAGATGTGAGGCAAGAAATAGAAAACCTTTTGGGGCCTATAAGAAGATCAGCGGTCATTAGAGCAGAGGATGTCGAACAAAAATGCATCATCCTGTCGATAAGATGTTCTTCTTGTCATGACGTCATAGAACTTCTAGACTACATCGGAAGCACGCTTTTTCAAGAGCATTTCTTTATTTTATCGGATGAACTGAGTACCTTATATGGAGATTTATTCGTCATTTCGGCAAGTTTGACGTTGGATTCTCTGTATACGTCTTTGATAAAAGCTGGGGGTAAGCTAATACGTAAATCAAATATGCAGTCTTCAGTCACGTGAAGTTAATAATCATCTTTATAAAATATCTCACATATACCTCGAACGATTGATTTATTAATCGGAATATAATATGATCTTACCCTGCAGGGAGATATATCTCACGAAGCATAGGAATATTAAGGGCCGTCTTCAGTCTTAATTGCACTGACAGTGGTAAAAAATAAAAATATCAAAATCTATATAACGGCATAATGACGTTCGATAAAACTTTGTCCAAATAATCGTCATCGGTGTACCTTCATTTTACATATTTAAAGAAAAGTTAGTACAGTAAAGAAAAAAGATATACCTAAAATTCCCTAAAGTTCTATTTACATAAATTCACATAAAAACTTAGCAATTCAAACCCTTATTTAAAATTCCGACATGAGTGTAATGATCCTGAAGTAAATGCTGTGTACTTTTAAAGAACTTTAACTGCGAAAAAGAGAAATCAACGTTTGTCACCCGTTTACGCGACCAGGAAGCGACCATGAAATTAAAGGTAAAACACTCTTTTGCTAATATCTCATATAGTTTACATATGCAAGTCACGAGGACACAAAGTATTGTTGTCAGTATCATATTACACACGTGGGCGATTAAAAAACGTGTTTTGTGTTGTTTAGTTTTTGTGAAGTTTATATAATTTTTAGATCTCGTGATTTTTCTTTACTGTTCTAACATCTCTTACCACATGCAAAATAAAGACACATTAGTAGCATTCATTTGTGCAAAGTTTAATTGACGGCATTTTGCTGTTATTGAGTTTTAGATAAGTTTCTTTTTTTATCGATGAACGTGCAATGACGACTTGCAATTTAAATACTAAATAATCACTGTTATCATTGTAAGTTAGTGCGTTATTTGCCTAAATAGCTTGTAGCTTTTGAAAGCATTCCTTTAGTAGATTATGTATTGATTCTTAATTCGAACGCAAGCCTGGTCGAGCTATTAAAATTATATAAGTTGAATGTTTAAGACCTACAAACAAAATATGCTCAACGGTTATCAAAGCACGTGGGAGAAAGGAAGTCCGCAGATGTGGTTGCAGCTCAACAAAGCTTTTCTGAAGATTTGAGTAAAAAAGGTGAGAGTTATACTATATTGTTACAATAAGTTCCTGACAAAACACAGGGAATGCGATAACTGCCTTGATACTGACGAAACCAAACCTACAATTCGACAAGTACGCCCCTAGGTCTAAATTTTACATAAGATTACCATCTAATTAAGGACGACTCTTATTATGGAAAAAAACAATATACTGTATCATGCAACGAATATTAGACTTGCGTTATTACATTTGTAATGTTTTATAGTAGATATTTTGCTATATAACACCGATTTACAATCAGTACAAATGTTGAGTAGTTGTGTAATTAAGGATTGGATCGATATTTGATGATTTTCATTAGGGTATGGAAAACAGATGGGTTGTTTAAAGTGCCCAAAGGGCTTCACGCGTACTTTATACAATCCAACTGTTGTTCATACCCAAATGAAAAACATCAAATATCGATTCAATCCTTATATTTACACAAATAAATACTCTCATTAATACAGAAATTATTAGAAGAATTCGTTATATAACGGCTTTTTCTTATAGCTATTAGAACAGCCTTGTTCACGACAAAGTGAATGACGGCACGCTTTTCCGCAACAACTCGCGGCAAAACGTGCGAGCACGGCGACGTCACACGTTAAAACATTGCGCAACGTCCAATAACTGCGAACGGTTCTTCAGGAGCCACGCCTTTTAAACGATTACGTACACTGTTTACCATTAGAAATTATGATTCGTTAGGCGAATAAGACTTCATCGTAGACAATGAAGTTGAAGTGTAAATATATGCTTTTAAGGGTTTGAGAGTTTATGAATGAAGGTTTCTAGAAAAAGCATGTAAAGAACGGTAAAACTCGATTAGTTTCTATCATTCCGGAATTGTGTTCTTTCAGATTTGACTCCAGGTGCTCGGGTCTCGTTAAAGTTATAGAGTACCTATCGATTTTGCTTGAACATTTCATTTGATTCTTTTGTTTTATATGTTTTGTGCTTTTTCTTGCAACATTGTTTAAGGGTGGGTTGGCCTAAACCCTGGTTTAACAACCATTGGCAACATGTTTTGCCACTGTCCGTTCCATTGCTCTTTTAAAGTTCTCTTTTACTTTGTGTTTTGGCTTTGTAGGGAGACTAAGTTTTATGAATATGGCTATACATTATTATGCAATTTTAATTTT
This sequence comes from Corbicula japonica, assembly GCA_038501625.1. Classification (NCBI taxonomy): domain Eukaryota; kingdom Metazoa; phylum Mollusca; class Bivalvia; order Venerida; family Cyrenidae; genus Corbicula; species Corbicula japonica. The sequence goes on from JAZAYU010000048.1 coordinate 2,711,460, forward strand.
GTTTCTGTAAGAAAAACCACACACTCAGTAGAATCTTCATTTGAAAAAGACTTTTTAACATACATAATGTCAATAATTTTTGACAAATGTTATGCTCTGTATTATACATATTATGTGGTCCTATTTATCAACGTGTTGATAGAACAATTTTTAATAAATGCAGTGTTTTATATGACGGCTTACGAATAGAGTGAACATGACAAAAACAACCAAATAATCGGTTAAAGAATTTTATACCCAGACCAGTAGGAAAGCTTTAATTAGAAATTTTAAACACTCTGAGAAAATTTATGTTTAACATGATTTAGGTACAACTGCGACAATTTCGTAACCTTTTCAGGTTTCACAAGTATTATTACCTCTTCAGATGTAGAAGGTGAAATGACTTCTCAAAGCGAACGAATGGCACACATTCAAGATTATAAGTTTAAACACGTAGACAAGGGTGTAAAAGTAGGTATATTTATTTTCTAGATGCTGCATAATTACATTATTTAACATTCTAACGCACTAAATAAATTTCGAGCAATCTGATTGGTCAGATGGCGAAAATTTGCGACCGTAAAATTCCTTGTTTACTGTCGTTTGACGTTGACGTCATTTCCTGTTATGACAAACAATCCTGAAGAAGGCATTATGGCCGAAACGTCGATGTTATAAAAAATGTTGAAGTTTTGACCTCTATTTGTGATTTATTTAACTTGTTTACTGTCGGTAATCTCACCGACGTATGGATAATCGGGTTCCCTTGGGTAATACCGTACCGTTGTTTACTATACAGATAAATAGAACATGGTACCCGTTTAACGTATGGAATGAGGCCCGATTGAGGGTAGTATGGAAGAGCGTTAGAATAGGAATAACCATGCCGTAATTTTGAAGTTTGCGACGGTATACACAGATTTTAATGGTCTTAAATCACTTTAACGGCTCAGGCTGCGCCTTCGCTGTTAAAAACATTTGCGACCATTAAAATCTGTGTATACCGTCGCAAACTTCAAAATTACGGCATGGTTATTCCTATATTGATTGGACATTTGAACAAGTACATGTGTAAAATATTTTCAAAATATAAAACTATTATTCCAATTCAAGTCAAATATTTTTGTTGCAACAAAATAACGTTATTTGTCTAAATAATTTGCTTATCAATATTCTTAGACTACAAGATGTATAATTCAAGACCGATTTGTATAATTGACAGGTCAAAGAATTATCTATAATTTTCATTCAGGTTGGAAGGTGTTGATACTGACGAAAATATATTGTAGTATTAAATAACTAATGTTTATTCGAAAATGGTTGCTTCAGCATTGGTTTGCAATTGGCATATTATGTACTTATTAGTTCCCTACCAGTTTATTTGGAGATGGGAGGTCGATAGAAGTACCTTTCGCCCGTCAACCAGTCATTTATTTAGGGATTTTGAAAGATCTTACCGAAATGTTCCCACAGATGAGTCGGAGTGTCGTTTGTGTGAAAAATTATTATTATTAATATTTCTTCGTTAGACAAAGAAACATTGGATTTTAGAGTACTGAAAACAAACAATAGAATAACAGGAAGAAGATGAGTTTTTCTCGAAAAAATTAATAATATAAATAAACAAACCACGGCAAAATGTTATGGCCATTTTAATGTTTGTAAGAAAATATCTGTATTCTGCTATTGTCGAACAATCGATCTTTAAAACGCCATTTTGGATCATCATAAGACCATTCACATGTTCAGAACCAAAACCATTGCGCATCTTAAACATTAGTGCACTTACACAGGTGTTCAACGATTCTATACATGGTTTGATAGAGCTACACCCACTTTGTGTAGAGATAATAAATACACCAGAATTTGAGCGCCTGCGATTTATAAAGCAGCTCGGAGCCTCTTATTTCGTGTATCCAGGAGCGGCACATAATCGGTTCGAGCATTCGATTGGGTAAGTGATTCAGAGACATGTTAAACTTGTACTTTCATTTGAACTTCTGTTTTTGCTCTTTCTCGTCGCTCTTCATTCATAATGTTATGTGGTAGAAAACTTAGAAGTGTATTCTATTCCATTATTTAACAATTTATGAAAAAATCATATCAAATTTATTTGTAAATTCTAATGACTACAATGGTAATTTAAATTAAATTCTTTTAACATAAAATTTAATTTTCTTAAAATTCATTGTACGTTTGGTAAAAGGTTAAATCTAAAAACTATGTTAATGTCAACACGTGGTGGGTTTTAATTGGCCGCCGTTCACTCGAAATATGTATTACGCATAAAATATTGAAACTTGGAAGCTTGTTAGTTTAACGAAAGAATGACAATTTGACGACAAAAACACATTCGACAAGGACTGATTAAGTAAGTACGAGATTGAAAGTTCGATTACCCCATTAGTTAAAACTGTTTATCAACATAATTTAGATGTTGTTTTGCTATGCTTCTCAGTTTCTGATATTGTCGAACCCCGAATCATTATAGCAAAGCAAAATATATTTATTTCATGTCTTCTTAAATGTGAACGGTTAAATATAACATACCGGTAAATGCAAGGCATGCAAATGGCTGACCAAGGTAAAAGCTATATAAAGTTTCGTAGTACCAAGGCTTTGATAGTTGTAAACGTCTGCTATTTCTTTCATAAGAATGGTATTACCAAAATGTTACAACATTTTACTTCCCACTGTTCAGGTAATTAGCTTCAGTATCTAAGACAAGGATTTCATCTTGCATAGTTCAACTTAATTATTATATTATCCATAATATAATTAAATCCCAAATATTCAGACGCTTTATTACTATTACCTACTATTTTAGGACATGGTCCTTTCTCTCACGTGTTTGATAATGTGGTTTTACCAAAACTGGTAGAGGGCACAACGTGGAAGGTAAATTTAATGTTTAGTACAGTTATAACAGTTGTGATTTTTAAGTAAAAACTTTAGTATGAATTTATACGGAATATATTGCTTTAAATGATACTAAAATATTAAATGACTTATCTAAACAGGATGCTTATAAATGAATCTTACAATATTTTGTTTACTGTTAAAAGCTTTAGCTATGTCGTTCAGGTTGAACATACGACATGGTTTCTTTGTAGATGTTTTGACTGTAGATTTGATGGTACTCGTAATATATTTTACTTTATAAGAGTTGATATCTAATTGTCTCTTTAGTTTTTAATTTATGATATTATAAATAGCCGCCGGTGATATATCGAAACTCCACCTACGTGAAGGATTCAGCAACAGACTAAAGATGGTAAAAAAACTTTCTTGAAAAGAACAATCTCCTCCACACAAACGTAAACCAAATTTCCTGTCTTGATGCAATCTCCTTAGACATTAATTTTTATCTTTTTCAAGTCTTTGTTTTCATTTTTAACTGCCGATTTCAGTCAAACATGTCAAATACATTTCAGCACGAAAAAGGTTCTGTTGATATGTTCAGTTACATGAGAAAGAATAACCCTGATCTTGCTGCTCGATTCAAAGAGTACGGCATTGAAGACAAAGAAATGGATTTTATAAATGAACTGATATTTGGACCAAATGGACAGGATTATTCCGTAATTGTATTTCGTTATAACCTGACCTGCAATTGCTTTGCGATCACTTGGCGATTATATGATGGTCAAAAAATAGTTATATTTTTTAGTAACTGTTGAGATACGGTTGAAAAATATAATATTTAGACCATGATTTTTATTGCAAATATCAAAGACACTTGTTTAGGGGTCCTTTGCTGGCCCTATATGCCTATAGAGCTATATAGGCCTATATATAGGCTTACAGGTCTCTAAATCCAAAAGTGGGCAATTTCTGGAAATAAACGGATGATCTACAGCATGAGATACAACTACAATCACTTAGAACACAAAATGTCCCGGTTTTCAAAAAAATAACAGTTCATACATAACATAACCATGGAAAGATAACAAAGTAACAGATCACGAAAAAATACATGATCCCATTTGCACATTAATTTCGAAGACAAAATGGTAACTTACCGAACAAATGTTGATTCCCGTTGATAGATCCTTTAATCATCTTTCCTATGACACTAGTAACTAAACATAAATTCGTCTATTGGTGGAGAAAATCCAGATTTATTATCAAAATTTATGGAAGTTTTCACTCGGAATCTGTTCTTTTCCGATTAAGCCCGGTTTATTTGAAAAACGACTTGGCTGCGCATTAGAGCCGGGTTCAAAAAACCGTTAAATTTGGTGGAAAATTCTGAACGTCCGCAAAACGTCGGTATGTTTCCTGTACGTACAATGTGTAATTTAAATAAAAATCAAGTAAATAGAATGTTGACCATCAAAACAACAGACAATTACCGAGATTTCTTGTTATTTTCAAGGTTTGTTTCAAACGATTGACAAATAATTTCTTCATTTTTTTTTAATTTACTCGTTTTTTGAAACTATGGGCGTTTCCGGAAATGACGTAATTTGCATAATTTCGGAAAAGAACATATTCCGCGGACAAAAATGTGAAAACTTCATTGATTTTGATAATAAATTTGGATTATCTCTGCTAATAAACGGATTTATGTTTAGTTTCTGGTGTCATCGGAAAGATAAATTATTTATCGACCAACATCAACAATATTTATTCGGTAAGTAACGTTTTTGTCTTTGAAATTGGCGTGCAGCTGGGATGATGTATTTTTCCGTGATCTGTTTAGCACAGGGGGTAGACCAACATATGTATTTCAAAGTGGGCTCCGCCTAAGATAATATGTTGTACTTCCGGGATTCCATATGTTAGTCGAAAATCGACGAGAAAACGGTAGGTGACTTTGTTTTTTTCGATCAAAGTTAATATTTCTATGCAGGATTTTGAAAAAATCTCAATGCTATTCGCCGTGGTATACATTTCGGAGTCTGAAGATGCAAAGTTTAGTTTTGTACCTGGCATATTCGTGTAGAAATCGTTTTTCTAGTCCTGACCTAAATCTGTCGGTTTTCGCTAGATTTTGGTTATACCGATAAGATACTGGTACAATTTTGTCATATAATGAAAATTTACAATTAGGAGGACCCTAACGGACGGTTTGTTTTGGTCACAAAGACAAGAAATCACCAGATATAAACAAATTCAAATTGGGCTCCATATGTTGTCGTGGATTCCATATGTTGTATTTTTTCATGAAATCGAATGGAGATATTGTTGACGCGAAGTCGTCTCTTATTTAATAATAAATGGATATTCATGAGTACTATAAAGTAGCTGAATGTATTAAAGACGGAGCTGTTCGAAAATCATGAATTTCTTGCCAGTGTTTATTATTTTCTAAGGACAATCGTGGGTGTAAGTAGTCATAGATCCTGCTCCTATTTATATGTTAAATTATTCACAAAATGGTTGCATGTCACTTAAAAGAAAGTGAGGTTTCGGGGGAATGATACGAGCATTCTATATATATCGTAAAGTCCACTATCTGAGTTTTACTCCCTTGCGGTATAAAAATACGCCTTTAAACTACATCTGACTTTCAATTGTTAAGCAGTCCTGTGTAAACGAATCTTGCCATTATAATGAAGATCTGTTATTATTGTAATTTTTAGGAATCATTTCTTCGACACCGAAGACAGGCTAAGGGGCAGGAGGTCAGGGGAAGCCCGTTACTTTCTCCGGATTCAACCAGCCTTTGAAAGGAGACAAGCCAATCAGATCTCGTTATTCGTAAAAGTCAATTAAGCTAAAGTTTTAACCTCCAAGCGTGTTGGACTTGAATTTCAGAGTGACTAACCCATGCATATTTTCAAATGTTTGCTGTGACTACTAAGTACTTGTGTATTATATTATACATTTTGTACCACAGTTGAGTCAATGTATCTGTATGCCTATTCCTTGCAGTACATTATAGAGTATAATTTGAAGTTTATTAGGTCTTAAGATGTTTTGATTTGTCTTTAGTTTATGATGATATATAATTTTAAGCTTATTTTTTTGTTCTTTCAAGATCATTTCATACATGTATGTTTGCTATACAGTTCATGTCTTTTACTGAAAGTACTAAGGATGGAATTCACACGTTATTTGTATTGGTACACTTATGTCTTTTAGGTTTGTAATGGGAATTTTTATTATCTGTATAATTACACAATTTTATTGTGCAGTATTATTCCTTGCTAGTTTTTTGTTTGTGTGTTTGTTATTTGTGTTTATCGCCCGTTTTTAACAGTATTTCAGTCATACACAGGCGGACAGTTACCATCGTTCATGGTTAGTACCAGTACTAAACACCATCCCCCATAAGAAATTGCCTCCTTTCTCAATTTCAAGATTTTTCAACCCCAGAATTCGACCCCACGATCTGATTGGCTGGTCACCTTTCACAGGCTGGTTGAATCCGGAAAAAGTAACGGGCTTCTCCTTTGACCTCCTGCCCCTAAGCCTGTCTTCGGTGTCGAAGAAATGATTCCTGAAAATTACAATAATAACAGATCTTCATTATAATGGCAAGATTCGTTTACACAGGACTGCTTAACAATTGAAAGTCAGATGTAGTTTAAAGGGGTATTTTTATACCGCAAGGGAGTCCGCAAGGGAGTAAAACTCAGATAGTGGACTTTACGATATATATAGAATGCTCGTATAATTCTCCCGAAACCTCACTCTCTTTTAAGTGACATGCAACCATTTTGTGAATAATTTAACATAAAAGTAGGAGTAGGATCTATGACTACTTACACCCACGATTTTCCTTAGTAAATAATAAACTCTGGCAAGATATTCATGATTATCGAACAGCTCCGTTTGAAATACATTCAGCTACTTTATAGTACTCATGAATATCCATTAATTATTAAATAAGAGACGAATTCGCGTCAACAATATCTCCATAAGATTTCATGAAAAAATACAACATATGGAATCCACGACAACATATGGAGCCCAATTCGAATTTGTTTATATCTGATGAATTCTCGTGTTTGTGACCAAAACAAACTGACCGTTAGGGTCCTCCTAATTGTAAATTTTCATTATATGACAAAATTGTACCAGTATCTTATCGGTATAACCAAAATTTAGCGATAAACGACAGATGGAGACAATGTTGACAGATTTAGGTCAGCACTAGAAAAACGATTTCTCCACGAATATGCCAGGTACAAAACTAAACTTTGCATCTTCAGACTCCGAAATGTATACCACGGCGAATAGCATTGAGATTTTTTCAAAATCCTGCATTGAAATATTAACTTTGATAAAAAAAAACAAAGTCACCTACCGTTTTTTCGTCGATTTTCGACTAACATATGGAATCCCGGAAGTACAACATATTGTTTTAGGCGGAGCCCACTTTGAAATACATATGTTGGTCTACCCGCTGTGTTTAGTTGGTTATCTTTAGTTATTTAATATAACAAGATATTTTTTTTTCGAAAACGGGGATATTTTGTGTTCTGGGTGATTGAAGTAGCATCTCGTGATACAGTTCGCTCATTTATTAGATGGAATTGACCAAACTTGATACTAGAGCTCTGTTTTTAGCCCATATAGCTCTACTGACATACTGGCCAGAAAAGGACCTCTAAACAGGTGTCTGTGGCAAATATAGAGGATATTTGTTTTTACCAGTGTAAGATAGAAATATATTTCACCGAGTGAGCTCCGGAATTCGTTTTTTCACGAGTGGCGAAGCCACGAGGAAAATACATGATTCCGGAGTTCACGCGTTTGGGTACCAACGTGAAAAAAATCAGTGAAAATAAAAATGATATTCCACTGTTTGAAAACAGTGAAATACCAATTTTATTTCACCGGGAAAATTCTATAATTCACTGATAAGCATAAAAAAAGAAATCTTTACAACGAATATAGTGTGTTCAGAAGACTATCATGGAGGCAGTTATTATCTGAAAATCTCAATTTTATTTTTCTGAAGCTCTCCAACTTACACATACAGTAAAACATATAAATGTTTTTTTACGTGTTATCAACAGATCTGTAGGTGAAAAGTGTTTTCTGCTTTGCAAACGTGTGTTTACGGTTTACCTTTTACATATTTACAATTTTTCCTTGGTTTGACATAAACATTTTTCTAGATTTCTTTAAAAAGAAGAATGTTTATATTCTTTTTCAATAAAAGAGATTTTTTTCGTTTTTTGGTCAGAAGAACGAAATTTTAATTCGAGTAAAAAGAACCATTATATTGTTTTACAAAAAATTCATTTTCCTCGTATTATTCTTTCGACAAGTAAAAGATCTAAGAAATTTATTGCTTAATTTTGTTGTTACTGTTTTTATTATACTTCTATTTAATATGGGTATGATATGATTTTATGTTGATTTGTTGAGATGTTTTTAAACAGGGTAGTCATTCTTCATGCGGTAAATGTGACAAAATGCTACATACAATTGAAACAAGCATTGTGTTTCACATTTTAATTATATTAGAAAGTATCTATATTTACTAAAATTTATCAAAACCAAGCTGTAGGGAAAAAAAGACAAAACTCTGTTTAATACGGTAACAACAGATGAAGTCTCTTACAACTTTGGAAATAATGAAACTTTTCTTTTATTCGTCTCAGAACTGGCTGAAGACGACAACCAAAGGAAAATCAGAAAATGAGAACGAAAGAACGCACGTGTTCTTGTACGAGGTATGTAAGTTATTTGGTTTCTTAAATAAAGTTCGGATAACTTTTTATAATTTGATTCAAAACATTAACTTTCTCACCTCGTTCACGATCAAAACTTGACACATAAATAATCAACTGTTCGCTTATTACTTCATTGATTTCACAAATGAAATAGTCAGAGCAACGAAATAGTTAAAATACATATTTCACAGGTGGTAAATAACAAACGGAATGAAATAGACGTAGATAAATGGGACTACTTTGCTCGGGACTGCTACATGCTTGGCATGGGTATCAGCTTTGATTACAAGCGCTGTATCGCCTTTTCTCGTGTTATTGAAGTTAAAGGAGAATGGCAGATTTGCTACAGAGACAAGGTAATTACTATTTTATAACTTGAAGATCGTTTTATAACCGTTTTAACGCTCTATATATAGAAGTTTAACATACATGGAAGGTGATCACTTGTGATAATAAATGCCTTTTTAAATACATCGATTTATAGAAAATTTAGAAATACAATATACATTCACGTTTGTTGTAATTGCAGAATTTTAAATTAAATGTCGCAAAAGAATTGTGATGGACTGTTTACTGGTGTGAATTTTTGGTTGCGCTTAACCTGGGACTAGGCTATAAGCTAACTGTATGATATTATCAGTACTTTTCGTGGCGATTAAATCATTTAATTCGTAAGGCATGTTTGATATTTATACCCCCACTTCGAAGAAGAGGGGATATACTGTTTGACCCTTGTCCGTTCTTGCGTTCTTCCGTAATCCGTCCGTCCTGTCGTAAGCAACTTTAACATGTTGCAGCCTGATGTTTTGCCTATTGCTCTTTCCTATAGTCCCATATGGTGTAAAGCGATTTTATGCCCCTTGCTCATCTACTTCCTGTTTGCCGCATATTTTTAGATTTTCTTTACTATATAGGTTAATTACATCAACCAAAAGGGCATTTTTATTTTTCGTCGCAGTTTTCTAAGATAATATAACATGCAATATTATGCATATTGCTTTATCCTAAAGTCCCATATGGTGTAAAGCGATTTTATGCTCCTTGCTCATCTACTTCCTGTTTACCAACTATTCTTAGATTTTGTTACTATACAGGTGTGCTCCACAATCAAAATGACATCTTTATCACTAAATAGGTGCATTACATAATAGGTGCATTACATAAACCAAAGGGCATCTTTTTTGAAAAATGCAAATTACATTTTGAAAGTCATATTTCTCGCAGCGGGGATATCACTAGTAAGGGCATTAGCTCACAGATTTACTTGTTTTATTTGCATTGTATGCGCTAAAGTATTTTAGTTGGCTGGAAAAAATTCAGTTTTCTCTAGGGTCTGTGCGTACATGTTGTCAAAGTAACTGTAATGTACAGCAATTGGTTAAAAAGTAGATTCAAACAGTTAAAGAGACTGTGTGAAAATTCATAGTGTAAGAAGTTGAAACGAAACAATGTCATTTCAGATTAAAATTTTGCAGTTGAACTTTTTTATCTGAAGACGACTACCAAATTGAATAATATTTTGCCAAAGTGAAACCGGAATTGCCAAAGAATTTAGCGAGGTGATATTTTTCAGCGCGTGTTGCAAACATGTCAACTGATCAACTGGCTATAATATTTGTTGGGTATTTATCGTGTCTGTAAATTAGTTCTGTTCATTGACGTCAGATTTTAAGGAACTGACCCAATATTGAATTCAAAAATATGAAATAAATAGACTCTTATTTTGTCTAAGCTGTAGGAGACAGCCACTTGCTAACGCTATAAAAATGCTGGGAAGCTACTGCTATATGTATTTGTCATTAATACATGCAATAAAATATTAAAAACTTGCCTCCTAAGTGTGTTTTACATTGCAAACACTAATCTACTTTATTCAGATTTAGGTAACCTTATTGTTAAACTGAATCAATCCGATTTTACATTTGACAGGAGTACAATAATTTACTGGAGATGTTTGAAATAAGGTATCAACTTCACCGCCGGGCGTATAAGCACAAGACGGTAAACAGTATAGAAATGATGTAAGTAATGCAAAACAATGTAATAACAGAATGATCAGCGGTAAAAACACTTTGCAAGTAATTCATGTTATTGATTACTAGATAGTCGCATGAACGTAAGTTTTTTACAAAGTGCTTTTTAAAAGCATATATGTAATGTATTATTAATAAAACTATTCAACACTTGATATTGCATGTCTGTGTCTTCTGTGAAATTGATCTCTAAAATAACACTTAGAACACACGAGCATGTGCATCTCCAATAAGGGCATACACACTTGCTTTTAAATGGTATCACGTGACTTTCAAGATAAGCATATTTAAAAATATTTAAGGAATAACTGTTACAGTTATTCGTTACCATACACCTCTCTCGTCAGGTTCCCTGTTGATAAGTGTAACGTGTAACCGAGCGGATAAATTAGATTCACTTACCTGATAACTGATTACTATGCTGTTTCAACGTAAAGCTGAGTTTACATAATTTTTTGGTCTTCTTTGGCCAACTGATTCTATACAAATGATCGTTAAAATAATATATGAGCAAGTTTAATGAACAATAATAAATCCATATAATCGCCACCTCTAGATTTCCAACTCAAATACATACAAACAAATACTCTCGTTGAGCGACAACTATAATTTCTGCACGCTCGTCTTTATAACCCAGGCTCACAAACAAATGACCTCTAGCGTCCAACTAACTTCCAACTATTTGACAGTTGATGGTCAATTCTATAAACCTATGAACCTAGTAAGACTTTTAGAAGATTAACTATAAATATTAACTATATCAATATGATAAATAAAAAAAAATAAAATAATTTTGCTTTAGGATTGCTGAGGCCCTTGTTGCAGCTCATGAACATATAACTTTTATCGGAACAGATGGTAGGTAAGTGAACAGTCGACGGAAGCTATAACATAAATACTTCCCTTGATATGCACGTAGACGACAACAAAAGAGTTAAGTTGATACAGTGTCATTATAAGAAAACTGAAGATACAAAGTAAAGACAGTGAACATGTTTCTTTTTTCATAACTATAACTTAGTGTCTTTAAATGCAAAAAGCACCCTTGTCAAAATACTTTGCTATGATTATTATGTATCAAACTTGGTACCAGTTATATAGGTAATAGACTAATGGTGACATACAGCGGCATGGCAAGATACAATCTTGGAAATAACATTTTTAATATAATAAATGAAAAGGGAACTCAGAAAGTCACCAACCCCGACAAATATGAAAATATGCAGCTCGGTTTAATTGAGCCTGTTCATGCACAATAATGAAATGCATATTACTGCCCAAAATTATACATAAATTTAAAAGAATGTTCAAAATATATTTTAAGATTGAGATTATCTTCATCTTTAATAGTATCCAAAATAAAAGTCGAAAGTATATTCAAAGTTTTCTGATTCGGTGCTGATTTTAGCGCTAAGAAGATGTCTGAGACAATAGAGGACATGGCTGCCTTCAGTTTAATGACGGACGAAGTATTCTACCGCATTCTGAACGATCCGAACCCAGAACTAATTACTTCAAAGGAGCTGTTGCTTAGAGTTTTGAAGAGAGATATATACCTGCAGGTCGCAGAGAAACCATGTGGTCCAGCTACTTATGACAAGGTATGAAATCAACATTTATTGGTTTATTGCCATAATTTAAAAAGCTTAAGTTTATTGTTATAATTTGTGATACATTCATGATTATTACAGTTGTACAAACACAATGAGGCTGAAAATGTAATGGGATTGCAAATAATTCGAATCGGTTACCCTAGCTTGTTTTGTTGTTTTTTTAACTTACTTCACTTAATGCTCCGCTGTTAATATAATTTTTATGGTTATAAATTTATTTCACAGAAATAAGTGAAATGTGCATATCAGGAAATGCCACCCCCAGAAAACACAGTCTCCCCACGCAGCCAAAAAGTATTTACCAATGGGGTTTAAACCAGGTTCTAGGGTACACAAAGCTAGCGTCGTAAGTTCTCATATAAACAAACATGCCAAAGTTTTCTTGATGAATGAACTCCAAACCACCCATCAAGTCGACATAGTTGCATGCAAAAGTACACAAACATATCAAACATAAGATAATAATGAAATGCAATATTAAGTGACAATGTGTAATTTTTGTTTCAAAATGTACTTAAAATCAGTATCTTAAAAAATACTCGATACCTGTTTTTTTTTTAAATGATTTGATTACTGGATCTAACCTGTTCAATTGTTGACGCAGAATGTCAACCAACTTCTTTCTTCTTTTCTTTAAAATTCGATGAAAAAAGGAACTTTTAAATCCAACGAACACATCACAACTCAATATTTACACAAATATTGAATTTGCCACGAAATGATAATTGATAACAACACTTGGTACAGCCGCCACACGGAACAAACAATAAACATAAATATTATGTGATATTAAAATTGTTGTCATATTTTTTTATTTAGGAAACTGTCAAACGAGAAATTCGCGAGATAATGCATGTGAAAAAAGGCGAGGAACCCTTTGAAATAGATGTAAGCTTTTATTCTATTTTCTTTAGAAACTAACACAGCGAAAATGTAGATAGGGAATGTGAGCATAAATTAATAACTTGATCAATTTCAAAAAGACATCTGAAACAAAAAAGATAAAAAAAGAAAAACTGGAAATGGGGACTGCCACCTTAGAACGGTCAATTGCAGTGAATTTTCTAATGGGGATAAAAATCAAGCTCTAGGGTGCATCAACCTCACACTTGTTCAGCAGTACACATGTCCCTACAAGTTTTTATGAAAATAATAAATAAATATAAATAACCTTTGTGGAATAACTCCAACCCAACAATCTATTTCAAAAGAAAACATAAGAATCTCATGATATTGTTAAGCGGAGTGGCTAGGTACAAGATGATCTTATTTAGATCAGAGAAGCTTGAGGTCAACCAGCAAGTTCACGATCAGGGAGAAACTTAAGTCGAGTAAATAATATTTCTCGAAGTAAAAGTTTGAGCCATACTCGAGGTGGGAACCCTTAACTGAGGTTGCAGTGTGAATCATATCAAATGATTAAAATGACGAGTGAGTTATATATAAATGAACGTTTATGGTAAAAGAACAAGGAAATGAAGAGAGCCGGTAATAACCCATAGTTGTATGAGCGGACATCCAATGACCTTACCGAGAAAAAAGCACGGGAGGCTAGTCAACAAGATGGTAGGAATAAATGAAGATCAAGCTTCTGCGTTCTTTTACAAGATTTCGATTTCCCTAGAAATCTTCATCACCTTTAAACTTTTGTGAGCCAAGCGATCAATATTAGATTACATGCAGAAACCGACGTTGTGATACAACAAAGTTATAGAGATTTTTTTTCAAATATGTTGAAACTCATTATAGATTTTTCACATTTAAGAACAAGCATTGCTTATTTTTTTGCATATCCTACGGGATATGAACCCTTTATATTAAATCACATCCCGGTAAAACATCAATGAGTTAAGTAATAAAATCAACAGTCAGCATGAAATCAGTCACGTCACAATCATCCAATAACATGTTATCTAATCTAATTCAGCATTTTGCACGTCTAACAATGAAATCTATCATAAAAACATGAAATATGCATATCAGGAATGGCCACATCCAGCATACACAACCCCCACACACCCAAAAAATAGAGAGGAAAAGAGAGCATGGTATTTCAATAATCAGTTTCAAAAGACAAATAAGATAAATTATAAACAAAAAAGTTACCTGTTAGAAACTTGGGGGAATTGAGTTTGCTTGTAATAATACAATACCGCCAAACTGTTCGGGTAAAAGTATCAACGGTTGAGATTAATATCTACTATGTAAAATTTATACAAAACTTAAAACCTGGTGGATGATTGATTTTTATCCTGAAATAACCATCTAGTTTATTCTGATTTCAGATAGTGAACTTAAATTATGGAAGAGGAATAAAAAATCCGGTGTCTTTTGTTAACTTTTACAAAAAAGACAATATCAACCACGCTGAGCCCATACACGAGGAAGATGTAAGTATTTGTACTTTCTTTTTGGACAAGAGGTGTCTATGGTCAAAGTTACCATGACCTTTAAATAAAAGTTGCCGTATGATTGAGTGTCCCAAACTTTGCGCGTTTATTGTTCATGGTCATGCCATTGGCCCCTATTTCTGAGAGGTGTGGGGTGGTTATTATACCATCAAATGTCTTGTTTACGTTGATTTTAATGCTCTGTTTACCTCAAACTATGTTTTAAAAACTAACATTGAATTTAAAAATTGGAACGGCAGAATTTTGATCAGTATGTTAACAAACGACTTCAACCGATAAATTACCTACCGTTTGTTTTTATTTTGAGTCATGCTTAAGCCGGGTGCGCTGGATTGTAAGCACAACACAGACCCGATTGTTGTTTATGAGTACCTTTTATTCTTTACTATTGGGCATAAGCTAACAGACCAATTTTTCTTATTTTAAATGAAAAATCTTGTGTATTTCACCGAGAATATATTGGGACTGTTATTTTATTGTAATGTCAGTTTTGAAATCTATGTTTTCTAACACCGATATGGTATTACACTGAATAAAAATTTTCTAGGTGTCTCGGCTGTTGCCAAAGAAATGGGCAGAAATGCACGTGCGTATTTATTCCAAAAGTAAAGAAAACAGAGAGGCTGTGAGAGAAGCTTTTATGACTTGGAAAGTGCAGTGAATAAACATGCAAGGGAATTCCAATGTTCGTCTGACTTCTGAATCACCAAGAGACAAAATGAAATTGAATTCATTCATGATAAGTGATGCTCATCCGAAATTCGATCTATTTGAATATGACGTCTTTCTCGTTATGACGTCAATAGAGCAGATACATTTTATGCATTGTACTGGAATTTATATAATTTGTAGTTAGCTGTTTGTATTTATATAATATGTAGTTAGCACTTGTTTTGAATCGTCCTCTACTCAAGGGATAAAGAACAGCGTTCATTTCGCTCTTCTCTGTCCCTTTTTTTAATCATTTCATCCTATTACTTTATAACTATTTTAATTATTATTTTAATCTGCTGCTGTTGTTGATGTCTAATTTACTACATCATTACAATATTAACTTCTGTTAATATAATACACTAATAATTGTATCCCAATATTTAAATAACTTATCACCTCCCCCGGCGTACATTGTCGCTCTTTCTTTGTTACATGTAAAATACAGAGTCTATTGTTGGTTAATGTTTTATTGTGATCACGATTGAAAATATGCATTAAATGTACAGTTCCTCATTATGCACACGTGTATGACTGAGATGTAAATAAAATTTTGTTCTGTTCTATTCCAACAACAACTAGCAGTGAACAAAGCAAAATTAAACAAACGACAGACAGCTTTACGCTATGCACTGTACTTCATATTAGCAGAAAACATCTTTATTATTTTGTATAATTTAAACAAAAGCATAGTTTAAAGGTCTTTATCGCTCGAATAAGTTTGCCACTTACGCATTTGTAACTCAAAATTCATGCATGGGATGTTTGACAAATACACCATAATCTAATCAGTCACGTACGGTGATTAATAATCGATTAGCACATGTCATCGTTGATTCATCGGCACGGGTTAATTACCATTGTGTCAACTCAGGCAGTTGGGAAGTAGCAACTCCATGTCAAAAGAACTGTCTTGCAATAGCAACTATTCAATATGCTTTCAAGAATCAAATCTCTCGACAAACGAGTGCCGATTTAAGAAAACCTGCGACGAGGTTGTTACGCTCAACCAGCGACTTGGTGAAGTCCAGAAACACTACAAGATGGCAGAGAGCCGACAATCGTTCTTTTTTCTACAATCTTCGCTTGAAATTTGGTGCTTGAGGGTGCTCGCAACATGTTCTATGATTAGGCTTACGCAAAAGCCGACACGGTCGCGGAACTTCGCAGAGAGATATTCGATGAGACGGTCGAGATCATATCTGGCAACTTAACATCCCACTAGGGGGATAGGAAATGAAACTAATGCTTTTTGAATTGCTTTTTGTACGCCCGAAGGGACGTATAATGTTATCGCATCGGTTTCTGTCTGTTTATTAGCAATTTCCCTTCCGCTCTATAACTGGGAACCCCTTAAAGAATTTCGAAGAAACCAGGCACAAATGTTTACCACATTGAGACGACGTGCAGAAGCCATGTTCCGGATGGCCTGCTTCAATGTCAATGTCAGACTTAGGGGTCAAAGGTCATAGTTAGCAATTTCCCTTCCACTCTATAACTCTTGAACCCCTTGACGGATTTTTAAAGGAACCTCACACAAATGAGACGACGTGCAGAAGCCATGTTCCGGATGGCCTGCTTCAATGCCAATGTCAGACTTAGGGGTCAAAGGTCATAGTTAGCAATTTCCCTTCCACTCTATAAATCTTGAACCCCTTGACGGATTTTTAAAGGAACCTCACACAAATGAGATGACGTGCAGAAGCCATGTTCAGGATGGCTGGCTTCAATGTCAAGGTCAGATCATATGACTTTGTTTCCCTTCCACTCTATAAATCTTTAACCCCTTTAAGGATTTCGGTAAAATTTACGCAAAAGCCGACACGGTTGCGGAACTTCGCAGAGAGATATTCGAAGAGACGGTCGAGATCATATCTGGCAACTTAACAACCAACTAGGGGAATAAGAAATAAAACAGAGGCTTTCTGAATTGCTTTTTTAAGTCCGAAGGGACGTATTATGTTATCGCCTTTGTGTCCGTCTGTCCGTTAGCAATTTCCATTGCGCTCTATAACTCTTGAACCCAAAGAAACCTGGCACAAATGTTTACCACATTGAGACGACCTGCAGAAGCCATGTTCCGGATGACTCGTTTCAAGTTCAAGGTCTGGCTTAGGGACCAAAGGTCAAATGAATTTGTTTCCCTTTCGCTCTGTAACTCTTGAACCTTCCGAAGGATTTCGAATACAACTGACACAAATATTAACCACATTGAGATGACGTGCAGATTGCATATTCCGGATGGCTTACTTCAAGGTCAAGGTCACCCTTAGGATTTAAGTGTCATATGACTGTGTATATTGCTCGGCAATTCTCTTGATTGCAGTGCGCTTGTTTTGTTTGAGAGGTATTTTATGTTTGCTTACTTCTGAATTGAATTACTTCAATGCGTTGTTACAAATGTGGTCATTGCACACAGATCTATTTCAGATGTTCGTGCCATTTACAGACAAAGCGGCCATAGAGTCGAAGAAAATAAACGCAACTCTTTTTGTCTAGAGAAGTTTACGAGGGTTTTGTTGTCTGTCGCCTGACCATGAACTAAAATGTACTGATAAGTCCGAAATTTCCTCATAATTCTCGCTGTTTAGTGTTTATAGTGGACTATAAAACATTAGCAAATGGGAGATTGAAGTATTCTAACCGAATTGTCAATCGGCATCTTCGAATTTGTAAAAAATTTACTGATAATTCATATTGACCTTTGTTATATTTGTCACGCGACTGCTTATAGTTATTCGTAGCGTACTGTACGAGGTACAATAATAGACATTGGACTGCATAACACGATGTAAATACCTCAATTTTTATATCGTTTATTGCGTTATAAGTTTATAAAAGAACATACAAAAGGATATATAATAATTATGCCTAAAAGCAGGATACACTACATATCATCGAACCTTTTGCACAGATCGCATGAAATACAATACTTATATCTTTATATGCATCTCTTAGGTCTCATTAAACTGACGGGTAGTGATCACATGGCACAATCTCTTGATACCAAACACTTAAAAATGACGGCGCCCATTAAAACGGTATATATTTTCGATTTGTTTCTCTTTCATAGCCCATGTTCCAGCACTCAATTTTTCCTGCATTTTGATACATTAATTATGCCGAACAGTGCTATAGTTTACCTCGAATGCTTGTCTCAAAATTTGAATCGAAAGTTGCTGTAATAACTGATGAACCAAGCACGAGCTGTCAATGTTTTGAAAAATTTCAGCATAAATATACGCGAAATACTTTGCAGACAAATAAATATACACTGCGCGTTTACCCTATATTTATATACAGTCGATGCATTTTGCAATACGACAGCTGATTTTTCATAATGACATATCGTATTCAGCGCGCAATTTGTATATTTATAGTAATTTTACTACAGTAAAGCAATTCAAAGAAATCAAATCAAAATAAAACGACTAAACATCAAATGTTTAGAACCATTAACTGACATAATTATAATGCAAGTTTGTTTGTTAGAATATCGACATATCATATCTTCAAAGTTACATTTATATACCGTTATTCATCAGGAATGTTCAGTTGCAGTGCACTCTGCTTGCCAGCAATCGCCGACATTGCCATATAATACAGGGTCTTCTGTTTCACAAGCTCTGTCTTGGCGGTAAGGTACCGCTTCTTCTCTGTTTGAAGTTCTAGTTTACCTTCTAGATATTCGACTTTCTTCTGAAGTTTCAAGTCGTTGGCTTGTGACCTTGAATGAAAATATTTAAAACATTAAGGTTTCACTAACATTGCAAATGGCGAAAACTGGCTAAAATTGCAAAAATGAATTTTTGGGAATATCATGGTTGTGTCTCCTTAAAATGCAATATCTAGACATATGTATGATGAATGTTAATTCCCTTTTGTAACAGAAAACCTATTAATTACAACAGAGAAGCTTGATATTTTCTGAACATTCTATTATTTCAGAATACACGGGGATTTTCCCCCAGCAATTCCCTGTCGTTATCAATACTAAAACTTACTTGGCTATATGACAATGATCTTTATTCTCATTTCAGATTGCATCCATGATCAAATCTAAGACTTACTAATAAAAGTTACAACTTATAAAAGATCCAAGAACAACACACTTATTCGGATTTCTTTTCTTTTCTTCTCATGATGTTAACAATGTGGCATTAACGAGGTAATCTAGCTCGTATGTTAAATATTATTTTTTTATACGAAAGTATTAAAGTATCTTATTAGGCAAAAGTACATACAATCATTTAGACCCCAACTGTTCTGTCTCGAAACAGACAGTATGAGCAAAAGTTAGTAACACATGTATTATCGTTACTTCAGTGTTAACGAATAAATAATTTATAGGTTCATTTTCGCACACTTATATTATTATATATACCGATAAATGTATTAAACACAAATATAAACTTTTTCTAACTTTATAAATGACATTTGCAAATTTTCAATATCCGGTGTTTTAAATTTCAAGCGTGACAGCCCAAAAGAACTGTACAAACGATGATTCATACAAATTACAAATGATGTTTTTGATTTAACATTTTCAAACTAATGACGTAGGGTATATAATGTGACAGGCGGTTTTCATTACCATTGTACTTTCGATTTTATTTCTTTAACTTAAAGATGAAAATTAAATGGGAATTGTTCTAGAGTTTTACTCTATACATTAAATAGTTTACTTTGTCATATGGTACAGTAAGATGGATGTTTATGGCACTTGTGAAATGGCATATGAATTTAGCTCCTAATCCGATATGCACGGAGTTTTTAAATGTCTGTTGACACCCCCCACCCCCCGACGAATCAAAGCATCAATCAAGTACTGTAATTTGTATACATTTTGCAAGAGCAACATACCTGTCAAAAGGGATTTTCTTTGTCTTTTTCTTTGACTTGGAAATTGGAGCTGAAATGAATAGTACTTTGAAATAATAAAAGTAAAAACTAGAACTTTCGCTGTTAGCGACATTAGCCCCCCCCCCCCCCCCCATATTAACATAAAAGTCTAAAAGTTCTCATGTTACTAATTGGAAACCAACTTTTTATTGAAGAATACCGTTACAGTTTTCGTTCATTTTGATCCCTAAAACTATATAAGGGATCTTCCAAGTTATATAGGATCAAACTGACACCTTTAAATCCATTCTGGCACATTCGTTTTAAATAATATAACCATGACAACACCATGTACAATAATAAATACAATTTTTTCCCTACCAATATCACAACTTTTTCCGTCATACCCGGCAAGACAGGAACAGCTGTATCCGTTAACTTTATCTATGCAGGTACCGTTGTTCTTGCATGGGATAGATAAACAGTCATCCGAATCTGGGAAAACAAACATTTGTAATTATCTGTTTTAATATTTTATATACTAAAGGTTTTCAGATTTATAATATAATATAATATGGATTCTTGACAGTGTAAGCAAGGGTACGTTATCGGTAAAGGTAGCCGTATTTCCAAAACCTAACACGGGGGTATATTTATCACATAGAATTTCATGTGACTATATAATACTAATGATATTTAATTAAAATGAATCAAACAAAAACTTTATATTCATTAAAATAAAATGAAAACTATTTAAAAATTATTTCGACCAATCGCTGTTTCCATGTTCATAACATTAAAATCAACAGCTCATCACTTGCCTAACGTCGCTATTGTTAATATGTGGCGTAATTAAATGGTCTGTTGACCAAGATTTTCAAAAGATTATTTTCAACAGTAAAAATGTGTCACCGTTAAATGTGTCAATTACAAAAATTTGAGTTATCCGTGCGTTGCCGTACCGATCAAAAGTTAAGTATATTGACTCCTCCGATAGAACTGTGGGAGAATAGATGGGAGATATTTAAAAACTTGGCGCGGCTGGTTCTTATTTATTATACAGTTGTATGGTATCATAACACTTTACGGGTGGCTGTATTGCCAGTTAGGGTGTCATTACATGAGCCACTGACGGATGTTTGTTTTCAACATACTAAACATACTTCGACGACCTATACACAAACAATAAGAAGGGTTCGTTTTGGCGATTGATCAAATCTGACCAAGCCGTTTCAGCAGAGATTTTGATTTCATGTGAGAAAAAGTCCTGTATAAGCACTAGAATGTGGTGGTGTATTTGGGGCGTATTGAAAAAGGATCGGCAGGGTAGAAGCGACGTTTCATCAGACCAAGCAGTTTGAAATGAAACGTCTGTACAAGTACAGCTAAAACTGCAGATGTTTGTAAAGGCACAAGTTCGAGCACATAGTTCAGTTTCCAAAAAGTTCGTTATCAGATTGTTCAATTTAATGACAATTTTTATAAAAATATTGTCAATTTTAATTTGCCTTTCGCTGTTGTTAATTTTTATGTTTTTGTTTGCTTTCTTTCATTTATAACGACTGCATTTTATAACGGTTTTGTCGAAAAACTACAAATTTAAAGTAAATATCAATTATGTTTATAAAGAATAAACCAATATAATAATGTTCTTTTTCCCTAGAAACTGGTTTATATCCCCAGTGGCAATTTGATTTTCCACTGACCCTTCCAAGGCGGTAACCCCTCTGGTTCTCATTTGTGTTAATTGTTTGTGGTGTATTTTTTTTAAACTGATCATTTTATTAACCATGCTCTCTCTCCCTCTTCTTCTTGACTTCTTCTATGTGGGGAGGCTGTTTCTCCTGAATGTGGCAATTTCCGATATAATGTATATTTATTTCACAGTTTTCTCTTGAGTAAGTAAGTTTATCTTGGAAAGAAAAAAAACATACAAAACACATTCATTGTTTTCGAACAAGACCAGAATTTTTGAAACAACCAGTTGACATTTTTAAAATAGAACTGGCTTCAATATGTAATCTAAATGACACTATCCAAAAAGTTAGTGTCCCAAGATCAGTAAATTGCTGGTAAGTTGATTGCTTACTGTCAGATTTACTTAAGAGTAAGCTCAACGTACGTTAGTATGGGTACATGCCTACGTGAACAGTTTAGAAAACACATTTCGCAGTTTCTACACCAGTAAAGTATACAAACTATCATCGCCATAGTATATTGTCCCAAATAATGTAATGTTCCTGTATTAGCTCTCTCAAACATTGGCATTCTCTTGTTTGTACAATATGTTAATATCACTTAGAAACTGGTAAATATTTGTTATTTGAGATAACGGTTATAATAATAACATTCACCAATATCGCAATTATATCCTTCGTATCCTTTTTGGCAAAAGCATGTGTATCCATTGATGTCATCTGTACATGAGCCATTATTCCTACATGGACCAGAAGCACAGTCGTCAGTATCTAAACCAAAAATCATTAATCTCAGCCATTTTCTACTTTATAACAGTTATTAAACTATGAGCAATAAAAGTGACATAACCCGAGAGTGACTGCAGCAATCTGGCTGGGTAATAAACTTAGATATATTATTACGTACGGCATTCTGACTTGATAAAGATGGAATGTTTACTGAGCCTGAGAGCAGTCAGTGCAAATTTGGTCGAAAAAAATACTGAAAAAAATCTGGCTGCTTTTCGAACAATGTCAAAATACTTTATCCATATTCCGTCTTAGTTCGTTAAAGGCTAATTACAGGTATTTAATTCAGGAGCGAACAGTGCCAACTTGGTAAAAATAACTTAAAACGGTCTTAACTTCCGAATTACTTAACCAATCTGTCTAGTAACGAGATTAGGACTATAAATATTCTAACCATGTTTGGATACAGGATTTCGGAAGAAATGTGCAAATATAGTCTAAATTCAGTAATAATAAAGGGCTTTAAGTCTTGATTTACTGCAGCATTCTGGCTTGTGATCGAACTTGTCACGGATGTTATGGGCATACACATTACGACCAAGTTAGACGAAGATTTGATAAGAGTTGCTCAAAAAAAAAGAACGGGAAACTTTTGAGGCGTCACAAGCCTGTCGCAGGTATTCCCATAATATACGTCCCATTTATCAAAACGCGTATATACAACTGAATTGGGTCATAACGGAAAACAATGAGCAGAAATGAACAGAAAATAATGGATGTGAATAAAATTTTAGGGAATATTTAGAACTAGCTGATTTTCTTTACTGTTATAACTTTTAAATTTCCTAACGTATATAAATGAATTTATTGCATATATTACTCAAAGTTAAAACATTAATACAATTTGTTTGTGCGTAAGATTTATTGCACTTTTTGGCGTCTTAATAAGGCCTTAAACTATAAATTATTTGACAACTGATTTTGCAGTTCGTTCCTTTATAGCCATCTAGACAAGACTAACTTAGAATTAACTGCATCACTATAGGAACCATCGTAGAGGAAATGAAGATCTCTCTATGTATGTGATCATTTCAATGTACATGTGCATGTGCAATATCATGCGAACGCGTTGATCAAAAAATGAAAATCGGTCTAGCAACTCTCTAGGTTACAAGTGGTACTGTATCTAATGTTGCCTAATGTGGTTTTGTAACAATGTCTTCCGGGTAAGCGTGAAAGGGATAAACTAGAATAATCTTTAAAGTTTACCCCGCGTTTCTTTATCCCCTGAACCAATCTGTTAATGCACCCTTTTTCTCTGTTCCTTCTTAAACTGAACCGTTGGATCATGTACGTTCATCAAAGATTTTATGAACTTGTCATTTAATGTGACCTGGTACAAGGGAATGGAATTTTGTGTGTACTTGAAATATCATTAAAATATAGATAACGTATCGATTTTGGTACCAGCTAACTATGCACTCGTTTTAATAACCCAGTTAGCAATCAGTTTGCAGGAACAATGGTAACCATTTAATATATTTAGAATTAATTAGTCACCTTTACGGTTCTTACATAAATCAGAAAGTCACCCGTGTTTAACATGAAAAGAAAAACCAATCACCTACCCATTTTTTCTTGGGTATAACAGACGTAATTTCTACTGACTGTTTAGAATCTCGAGCTCATAGAATATCGTGTCAGGAAAAAACCCCAGACAAGTCAATTCACTTCAGATGTTCACCTTTATGTGCATTTAACGTAAACTGTATACAAAATGAAAATAACGGGTCAAGTTTGTTCGGAACATATCAGTTACATTTAACAGCAGTAGCAACTGTATTAAGTGTTACAACCGAGTTACTTTTACCAAAAAAATCAGTATACTTACAATGATTTAAGGATTTCAACAATTTATAAAGTGTTATCCAATGGACCTGGTTTCAAAATCAAATACCTTTTAAACCTTTAAACTTACCAGTTTCACAGTCAGCCCCTTCATAACCACCCGTACAGGAGCAGTTATATCCGTTAACGCTGTCAATACATATGGCACCGTTCTTGCATGGATTAGAAGCACATTCATCTGTATCTAAGACAAAAATTTTTAAAATATATAATTATTATTATATTATATATTTGAGAATGTCTTATTTACGGTTCCGTTCGAACGAGATAATATCAAGCATGGCTGATTTTAGCTGACAAACCTTTGTACAAACTGTTGATTATTTAATGAAATGCACTTGATATGTTGGAACAAAAAGGATGGTTGTCGTGCAAATGAAATATGAATTGATTTCTTTAATTTTTCATACAAGCGTTCGTTAGATTCTGACTTCATTGAAAGTATCGTCAACAGAATAACAAAACATCATGCAGTATTAGTATTCTTCCAGAAGTGAAGCAGGTGCCTTACTTTATTATCAGAAAAAGTAAAATACTTTAAGTCAATGTTGAAATTCATGCCAAAATATGACTGCTTATACAGAAAATATGCAAACTGTAACACAAAAGCTCAAATCAATGCTATGCATGCTACAGATCTGGTGACCTTTATTTCATGACTTTTTGTTTCCATCTTCATAATTTTTAACAGTCACCAATGAGTTTAAATAAGTACATAACTGTTCATTTACATATGAATTACTCGTTATTTTCCGTTTTTTTTTAGTAAATATACTTTATTGTTTTCCAATTTCAACTGGCTAATGAAAGGCTCTTGCATAATGGCATGTAAAAGTTACAAATATCATCACGCAATATATTTGCAGTATAATTGTTTCTGCTTTTAAAGTAGGTACTGTTATTTAAAATGTTCATGTCATTTTCTCAGTTGATTTATATTTATTATTGTTTAACTGTTAAAATAGTTTTAAATGAATTCAGAAGCAATGTTCGCTATATAAGGAGCCTAAAATGAACCAAAAGTAAAAGATTATATCATTAAAGAAACCATATTTTAAAGTCATTTGAATCTTTTACTTCAACACAGTAAGAAAGTTTTTAGAAATAGTTTATTACTGGTAGCATTTTCCTAGGAACAGCACAAGTTTTTTCTGGAAATTTATTAACGGCTAATAACAAGTCAACCGCAAGAATTTAATATAATTGTATCATGGATCTGTACTACTTGAGATTATATTGCTATATGTATCAACAATTACTCAGTTGGTATAGTTGTCAGTTATATACCTGGATCAATTCTACCTCATACACCTTTGAACAATGATTGTCTTAATTCTTGTTTCATCAAACTTAACCATGAAGTCATAATGTTACAACAACAACAACAACAACAACAACACCAACAACAAATACCTTTATTTCATACCCGCTTACATACGGTAACAACAGGGTTACAGTAAGGTTTAGTATATGGATGGGTTGTTAGTAAACACTTTTTTGGGAACTGAAAATGACCACTGTTCTTAATTTAAGAATATAATACTTTTGTATTATCGAACGTGCACTTCCCGGGCCTCGCGACAATCTGGTTTGGTAGTTAATTTTTGGGTGCACGATTTTTACGAGATAGTTGCGACAGGAATCAATGGATACAAAAAGTTGTAAATTAAGCCGGCCAATATTGTTTGAATGGATTAACGTTGTAATCGAGAAAGCTCATAGAGTTACAGATTGTCGAAGGTACGGAATATTTTATATATTTACAATTACAATTAACAATATATTGGAACAAACAAACAAACAATACGACACAACACAACACAACACAACACAACACAACACAACACAGCACAGCACAGCACAACACAACACAACACAACACAACACAATACAATACAATCATACAATACAATACTACGTTATAATATTATATTATATCATATTATATTATATTATATATAAACTATTCTAATTGATAAAATGAAATACATCCTGGGCATGTTTTGGACGTGTACACAGATATGAAATCTTTATAAATCAGTGCTTTAACAAATGTTACTAGTTCACGATTGTTAATATTACAACTCTATGTCTATTTTCGCGAATGATATTTTGTCTTTCTCCCAATAAAGCAAAATATCTTTAATAAATAAAGTAAAAAATATTAAAAAGTTCTATCTCCAAACTCAAATATATAAATATGTTTAAATACAATACATAATAAAATAAATAATTTCATATTCAAACTCTTCATGGAAAAAATATTATGTTCATATATTTTTTTTGCAAAATAAGATGAAAAACTACATGATATGAATGTCTGAAACTTTAGAAGGAGCTTTCTCGAAATCTTGAAAATGGTAGTTAGAGCACGTTTATATTCTGTTGACGTTCGGCAGCGTAACCAGATTAGTATGATCGCCGTGCGGTACGAATTCGATCTGCACCATGGGCAATATAATTTAAAAAATAACTGAAGCTCTATTTGTATAGTGTGTAGGGTGTACGGGGTAGAAAGTCTCCCCGTATTTAAAGTCAGTACTGTAATCAGTAAATACTCGGTTACCGATGTCACATGATGATTACGTTTATCAGGTTTAACCGCGCAAAATAACTGGGGTTGTCCTTTAATAGCTCAATCGGTAGCGGGTTTGCGTGACTTGGAGCTGCGAGATCCCAGTATCCGCAAAATCATTTTAACTATGTCGGCTTTGGCGTTCATGACCTCATACAAAATAAAATTTCCATGTCCAGGTCAAATGCCCATTATGATTTACCCGTTCCACAGTTGTTATCTCCAAATCCATCTTTACAGGAACAATTGTAACCGTTTATCATGTCAGTACAGTTACCATCGTTCATGCATGGGTTTGAAGCACATTCGTCGATGTCTGTAAAATGGAAGACAACGAAATCAGTTGAATAAAAATAAAACACTATATTACAAGCACATTCGTCGATATGTGTTTGGTAAGAAATAAAAAAATCAAAATTGGAAAATGTTGTAAACCCTTTACCAGTCTGAGCGGTATGAATTTATTTGTGTTGCTTTTCGAAACAAACATAATAAAAAAACTTACGTAATTGGAAAAGTCGATTTCTGTATGTTCAATTTAAGGTGTCTGAAGCGTCTTTGACTCAGTAAACATGTTTGTAAATTTGGGTGTTCTGCAATGTTTAGATTGATTAAGGCAGCTCCATGTCGGCTTTGGTGTAAATGTCTTGTACACAATGTACCAGATTAATAAAATAAACAAGTAAATGTCAAATGTCAATAACGACTTACCCGTTCCACAGTTGTTACCTCCAAATCCATCTTTACAGGAACAATTGTAACCGTTTATCATGTCAGTACAGCTACCATCGTTCATGCATGGGTTTGAAGCACATTCGTCGATGTCTGTACAAAAAAAGAAGAAAACAACAATAATTTAAAAAATGCAATATACAAACCGAAAAACAATATTAAAACATTATAACTCTGAACTTAATTTCGTAGTTTTTCGCAAGACCTGTTTTTCGCAACAATAACAAATGAATTACGTTTGTTCAATGCAAAGGCAAACACCATTACTGTGTTTTCAATTTAAGTTCTCCAAATTGTGTTTGACTTCGTTATGATGACGTTTATTCATGTATTATGCTGCATACAAAGAAATTTTGCGCACTTTTTAATCATCATAGGGATGTCAGCTCTTAGATGTCAATGTTCTTAATATGAAATAAAATTTACAAATAAACGTCAAATGCTAATTATGACATACCCGTTCCACAATTGTTGTCTACAAATCCATCTTTACAGGAACAATTGTAACCGTTTATCATGTCAATACAGTCACCATCGTTCATGCATGGGTTTGAAGCACATTCGTTGATGTCTGCAAACAAAAGAGAAAAAAATCCGAATTGGTTTAAACAATATTTATTCAAATAAATGCACATGTAATGACATTACACTATAAATAAATCTCATGATATGGATTAAAGAACAAGCGAAAACGCTTATATAAACTCTTCTCCATTGGTATTTAAATACAATACATTAAATGTGCGTATATTTGTCCGGTAAATGTGTCATTTAAGAAGTAGGATTATAGGGAGTTAATTGAATGCATTTGCGAGAAGAAGGAGAGAAGGTAAGTGGGAGCGAGAGAAAGAGAGAGAGAGAGAGAGAGAGGGAGGGAGAAAGATAGAGAGAGAGATGCCAATCCCCAGTCCTGGTCCTAGTTCAGAAACCTGAGTGTGGATTGGATATACATCTGTACGTGGTTAAATATTGTAATATTTGTTTCGTATGAATAGTGATCGGACCCAAACAATAGAGTGTTTATAAGAGCAGGACATGGGAGGTCGTTGGTTTGAGAAGTTCGGACATATAAAGACAAAGTGAGCTGACGTTTCTCGATCACCACAGGTACATAGAGGGGAATCAACTACGTTACATCTAAATAAATGATCATTTAGGGAGCTACAATTTAGGTGAAGTCTGGTATGGTGAATTTGTAGAGCTCTAAGTCCTATGGTGTAAAAGTGCGGGGGTTTGCGGACGTTGCCGATCAAACGGGATTTGAAGCTTGTCAGAGTTAGGCTACTTTTGGTGGCATTTGGAAGGTTATTCCAGTCATGGACGGTGCTAGGTAGGGATGATTCGCGATAAAGTGTAGTTTTAAAATGAACATGGGTAAGATCAGAATTATTTCTTAATGTGTAGATGGTTCTGGATTGGTTGCTGGTTGGTAGATAATTTGGTACGAGGTTATTATTCATTTTGTAGAATAAGACTGGTGTTTTCTTCGTTTTTAAGTTTTTGCCATTGTAATTCTTGGTACAATTTGGAGATTTCGCACAGTTTGGTTGCGCCTGTTACGATCCTGGCGGCTTCCAATTAGAATCCGAATTGAAAAGAAATTTCTGCACTCTTCGCGGTACTTATTTGTCTTTCAAAAGAAGGTATAAGTTCAGTAGTGAGTTTATGTTAGTCTACATGTGCATTCTTTCCATGTGTTGTTTGGCAATCGTTTTGTTGCCTTTTTGTGCTCATTAGGATTTATTGAAGTATATCGGTTTATGCTGTTTATATCCCTCACATTGAGTTGCGCTCAACCCGGGGCTAGGCGGCGTGGGCAGTAAAAAGGATTTCCATTACTGTCCATGAACAGGCTCAATCAAACCGAGCCTGCAATATTATCATATTTGTCGTGGTCGAGGGTCTTCAAAGTTCCCTTTTCATCTATTTCAATATCACAGTAGCGTTGTTTGAGCCGTGTGGCTGCTGTAAAAAGTCTCCCCGTACATTCAATCAGTGCTGTTATCAGTTACGTCCTTTGAAGGTCGTCGAGCACGATATTTATGTACTATGTTAATAGTACTTAAAATTTACTTTGTTTTTAATATTACGGCCAGTTTAAAGATGGGTGGTTTCAATATCCCACCCAATATAAATTTGGATATTGTTCAATCACCCCCAGGGATATACTTCCTGCTTTTTAAATTTTGCCTTTGGCGTTGTCTGTGATATGCAGGATTTATATTCTAAGATCCCCTCTCAAAATTCTATTCTGTTTAGTTCCGCCCATTGTTTTCTCGTTTAGGGCAAACCCATTCTTTTATCAGGGTACCATACGCCGCTAAACATAGAATGGTATTAATCTGAAAATACCGCATTGAAGGTTCCATGTTCACCGCCATATGCATACCATCGTTTTGGATGGATCAAAATTGTACTGTTTATTGGTGTAAATATTGATTTGCGCTCAACCCGGGGCTAGGCGGCGTGGGCAGTAAAAAGCATTTCCATAACTGCCCATGAACAGGTCAATCAAACCTAGCCGCCTGCAATATTTTCAAATTTGTCGTGGTTGAGGGTCTTCAAAGTTTCCTTTTCATCTATCACAAAAAACCATTTACATGATCACGTTTAATGTCTATAATGACTTACCCGTTTCGCAATTCTTATTTTTGAACCCTTCCTTACAGAAACAATTGTAACCGTTTATCATGTCCGTACAGCTAGCATCGTTCATGCATGGGTTTGAAGCACATTCGTCGATGTCTGCAAGATGAAAGATAACCATCGAACTTTAAAACGGTTATAAACCTTCTAATAGTTTGAATGGTATGAATTTAATTAAGTTTCTTTCTGAAGCAAACATAATAAACATACTAACGTTTATAGGCGATGTCGATTCCTGTGTTTTCAATTCAAGATCTCTTAAGTATTTTTGACTTAGTTTACATGTTCGTTCATTCGAGTGTTATGTTTTCATTAATTAAAATTTCTGCAATGGTGCACACGTTGAATCGACTTAAGTATGTCGAATTTGGTGTGTATGTACTTTATAACAGTCATATAAAATTTAAAATTTAACGTCATATATTATGATTTACCTGTTCCGCAATTGATATCTTCGAATCCATCTTTACAGGAACAATTGTAAACGTTTATCATGTCAGTACAGGTACCATTGTTCATGCAAGGGTTTGATGCACACTCGTCGATGTCTGTATAGAAAGATAGACAATAATGATAATTGAAAAAATACATATTATAAACCCTATCGGTCTAGGGGGTGTAAATTGTTTAGGTGCTTTTCGACAAACAAATAAAATACGTACAAATGCAATGGCTGTTTTTGTATTTTCAATTTAAGGTCCATGAAGTGTGTTGGACTACGTTATCATCCACGTTTTTTCGGGTTTGTTAATTTCAAATAATTTTTCTGCATTTTTTTTCACACGTTTTGAACACTTTAAGTGTGTCGGCTTAGGGAATAACGCACTTTATACACGGCAAATAAGATTTCTAAGTTTTCAAAATCCATATTTACAATAATAATTGTAACCGTTTATCATGTCAGTACAGACACCATCGTTCATGCATGGGTTTAAAGCAGACTCTGAATGTCTGAACAAAAAGAACTTTAGACAACAATCAGTCTAAGCGCCGCCATGAGTTTATTTGTGTTGCTTAACTTGCTTATCGAAGCGAAAATAATTAATTTACTAAGTTAAACATACAAAGGCAATGTCCGTTACGGTATTTTCAATTTAAGGTTCATGAAGTGTGTCAGACTTAGCAACGATGAACGTTAATTAGGATTTAATGTTTTATATAAAGCGATTTTGCGCACTTTTTATCGTCTTAGGTATGTCAGCTCTTTTTTGTTAATGTCCTTTATACCAAATAAAATTTACAAGGTATTACGTAAAATGCCTATTATGACATACCCGTTTCGCAGTTGTTATCTCCAAATCCATCTTTACAGGAACAATAGTAACCGTTTATCATGTCAGTACAGCTACCATCGTTCATGCATGGGTTTGAAGCACATTCGTCGATGTCTGTAAAGAATGATTGACAACAATTACAACTGAAAACCAACACTATAAAACCCTTATTTCTCCGAGTGAATGAACGAATGAGTCAGAGTGATGACTTTCACAGCAAAACAAAACAATTACTCCCATTTCAAGGCAAAAGCCATTCCTGTGTTTGCAATATAAGATAGATCTCTGATGTTTGACTAAGTTATAATGTACGTTCATAGGTTATGATTTAATAATTCTACTGCATATTTGAAAAAAAGATAAACTTAGATACGTCGGCTTTAGTTTAAAAGACCTTCATTCCTAATACAATTTACAAGTAACCATTAAATGCAATGATAATATACCCGTTTCGCAGTTGTTATCTTCGAATCCATCTTTACAGGAACAATTGTAACCGTTTATCATGTCAGTACAGCTACCATCGTTCATGCATGGGTTTGAAGCACATTCGTCGATGTCTTAACAAAAAAAAGACAACAAACAACAACAATAACTGAAAACAAAAACAATATACAAATTTTATCACTCTGTTATGAACTAATTTTTGCACTTTTTGCAGCAATAACAAATATATTAAGTTCAAATGAAAAGACCATTCCTGTATTTTCAATTTGAGGTCTCTAAAGTGTGTTTGACGTAGCTCTGATCTACGTTCATTCGGTAATTGTATTTTTTATAAATTGACAATCTTTATGGAGCCATTTTTGGGCTCATTTTAGCCGATTGAGCTTGCCGGAAAAATGCCAATGAGGATTACGCGGACAACCCTGCTTAACGAAATCATCATTACATGTCGGTAGTCGATTATTTACTGATAACAGTACTGACTATATGAAATGGAGACTTCTTACGGCTGCGACACTGCAGAAATAGCACCGCTTTGGCTTTTAAATGATAATGCCAAAAGTGGGGAACGAACCTTTACCGTACGGAGACAGCGCCTGGCCGCGCATTCAATAAATCATCATTACTTGACATCGGTAACCCTTTATTTACTGATAACAGTACTGACTTTAAAAATATTTAAGGGGAGACTTTCTACGTTGGCCACACTATACGTTCGCGGCAAATACTAGTTACGCTTTGCCTGTTCCGCAGTTGTTATCTTCAAATCAATCTTTACAAAAACCATTGTTACCGTTTATCATACTGTACTTGCCTGCGTCTGAAGTTCATTCGTCGAAGTTCGAAGCAATAGGAAATAACGTTATCACGTTAAAAGGCAAAGTTCATTATTCATGAGTTTTCAATTTTTGGTCTCTTAAGTGTGTTTGATTAAGTTTCATTCGGGTTTAACGTTTTCATAAAATCTCACTGTATTTCTGCGCACGTTTTGAAATTAGTCAGTATGCCGGCTTTGGTGTTGATGTCCTTTATATCCTGCAAAAACAATTTAGTTGTCAAATGCCATTTACGATTTACCCGTTCCGCAGTTGTTATCTTTGAATCCATTTTTACAGGAACAATTGTAACCATTTATCATGTCAGTACAGGTTCCATCGTTCATGCATGGGTTTGAAGCACATTCGTCGATATCTGAGCAAAAAGAAAGACGATATAAATAATTTAAAAAAATATTATATTATACAACCTATCAGTCTTAGAGTTATGAACTTTTTTGTTGCTTTTCGATGTAAAAGAAATAAAGTCTTGAAGTGTGTTGGACTAAGTTACCAACCACGTTCATTCGGGCTTACCATTTTCAAATAATTGTTCTGCATTTGTTCACACGTTTTAAATACTTTAGTGTGTCGGCTTGGGCAATAATGTCAGTTATACAATGTAAATAAGATTTCAAAGTTTACGTCAAATGTCAATAACGACTAACTTGTTCCGCAGTTGTTATCTCCGAATCCATCTTTACAGGAACAATTGTAACCGTTTATCATGTCAGTACAGGTTCCATAGTTAATGCATGGGTTTGACGCACACTCGTCGATGTCTAAGCAAAAAGAAAGACAACAGTAATAAGTTTAAAAATATTATAATATAAACCTTATCAGTCTTAGAGGTATGATCTTTTTTGTTGCTTTTCGATGAAAAATAAATAAAGTCCTTAAGGTATGTCGGACTAAGTTATCATCCACGTTCATTCGGGCTTACCTTTTTTAAATAATTGTTCTGCATTTGTTCACACGTTTTGAACACTTAAGTGTGTCGACTTGGGCAATACTTTCAGTTATACAAGGTAAATAAGATTTCAAAGTTTACGTCAAATGTCAATAACGACTTACCCGTTCCGCAGTTTTTGTCTTCGAATCCATCTTTACAGGAACAATTGTAACCGTTTATCATGTCAGTACAGGTTCCATCGTTCATGCAAGGGTTTGATGCACACTCGTCGATGTCTGTATAGAATGATAGATAACAATCAGTCTTAGCGCCATGTGTTTCCAAATCAAAAATAATTAATTTACTAACCTACAAAGGCAATTCCGTTACATTTTCAATTTTATTTTCCTGAAGTGAGATGAACTGAGTTAACATCCACGTTCATTCGGGTTTATGATCTTCAAATCATCTTTCTGCAACTTTGCACTGTTTTTGAATACCTAAAGTATGTCGGCTTTGGCGGTAATGTCCTTTATACCGGGCAAAATAAAAGTTTTCGTCAATAAAAACACCCGACTCACCAGTCCCGAAAATGTTATCTAATATTTCACCTTTTTACAGGAACAATTGTAACCGTTTATCATGTCAGTACAGGTTCCATAGTTAATGCATGGGTTTGAAGCACACTCGTCGATATTTAAGCAACAAGAATGACAACAGTATCTGTGGACTGTTATCTTCCTCGTTTATTCGGGCTTACTATTTTCAAATAATTGTTCTGCATTTGTTCACACGTTTTGAATACTTTAGTGTGTCGGCTTGGGCAATAATGTCAGTTATACAATGTAAATAAGATTTCAAAGTTTACGTCAAATGTCAATAAAGACTAACTTGTTCCGCAGTTGTTATCTCCGAATCCATCTTTACAGGAACAATTGTAACCGTTTATCATGTCAGTACAGGTTCCATAGTTAATGCATGGGTTTGACGCACACTCGTCTATGTCTAAGCAAAAAGAAAGACAACAGTAATAAGTTTAAAAATATTATAATATAAACCTTATCAGTCTTAGAGGTATGATCTTTTTTGTTGCTTTTCGATGAAAAATAAATAAAGTCCTTAAGGTATGTCGGACTAAGTTATCATCCACGTTCATTCGGGCTTACCTTTTTTAAATAATTGTTCTGCATTTGTTCACACGTTTTGAACACTTAAGTGTGTCGACTTGGGCAATACTTTCAGTTATACAAGGTAAATAAGATTTCAAAGTTTACGTCAAATGTCAATAACGACTTACCCGTTCCGCAGTTTTTGTCTTCGAATCCATCTTTACAGGAACAATTGTAACCGTTTATCATGTCAGTACAGGTTCCATCGTTCATGCATGGGTTTGATGCACACTCGTCGATGTCTGTATAGAATGATAGATAACAATCAGTCTTAGCGCCATGTGTTTCCAAATCAAAAATAATTAATTTACTAACCTACAAAGGCAATTCCGTTACAGTTTCAATTTTATTTTCCTGAAGTGAGATGAACTGAGTTAACATCCACGTTCATTCGGGTTTATGATCTTCAAATCATCTTTCTGCAACTTTGCACTGTTTTTGAATACCTAAAGTATGTCGGCTTTGGCGGTAATGTCCTTTATACCGGGCAAAATAAAAGTTTTCGTCAATAAAAACACCTGACTCACCAGTCCCGAAAATGTTATCTAATATTTCACCTTTTTACAGGAACAATTGTAACCGTTTATCATGTCAGTACAGGTTCCATAGTTAATGCATGGGTTTGAAGCACACTCGTCGATATTTAAGCAACAAGAATGACAACAGTATCTGTGGACTGTTATCTTCCTCGTTTATTCGGGCTTACTATTTTCAAATAATTGTTCTGCATTTGTTCACACGTTTTGAATACTTTAGTGTGTCGGCTTGGGCAATAATGTCAGTTATACAATGTAAATAAGATTTCAAAGTTTACGTCAAATGTCAATAAAGACTAACTTGTTCCGCAGTTGTTATCTCCGAATCCATCTTTACAGGAACAATTGTAACCGTTTATCATGTCAGTACAGGTTCCATAGTTAATGCATGGGTTTGACGCACACTCGTCTATGTCTAAGCAAAAAGAAAGACAACAGTAATAAGTTTAAAAATATTATAATATAAACCTTATCAGTCTTAGAGGTATGATCTTTTTTGTTGCTTTTCGATGAAAAATAAATAAAGTCCTTAAGGTATGTCGGACTAAGTTATCATCCACGTTCATTCGGGCTTACCTTTTTTAAATAATTGTTCTGCATTTGTTCACACGTTTTGAACACTTAAGTGTGTCGACTTGGGCAATACTTTCAGTTATACAAGGTAAATAAGATTTCAAAGTTTACGTCAAATGTCAATAACGACTTACCCGTTCCGCAGTTTTTGTCTTCGAATCCATCTTTACAGGAACAATTGTAACCGTTTATCATGTCAGTACAGGTTCCATCGTTCATGCATGGGTTTGATGCACACTCGTCAATGTCTGTATAGAATGATAGATAACAATCAGTCTTAGCGCCATGTGTTTCCAAATCAAAAATAATTAATTTACTAACCTACAAAGGCAATTCCGTTACATTTTCAATTTTATTTTCCTGAAGTGAGATGAACTGAGTTAACATCCACGTTCATTCGGGTTTATGATCTTCAAATCATCTTTCTGCAACTTTGCACTGTTTTTGAATACCTAAAGTATGTCGGCTTTGGCGGTAATGTCCTTTATACCGGGCAAAATAAAAGTTTTCGTCAATAAAAACACCCGACTCACCAGTCCCGAAAATGTTATCTAATATTTCACCTTTTTACAGGAACAATTGTAACCGTTTATCATGTCAGTACAGGTTCCATAGTTAATGCATGGGTTTGAAGCACACTCGTCGATATTTAAGCAACAAGAATGACAACAGTATCTGTGGACTGTTATCTTCCTCGTTTATTCGGGCTTACTATTTTCAAATAATTGTTCTGCATTTGTTCACACGTTTTGAATACTTTAGTGTGTCGGCTTGGGCAATAATGTCAGTTATACAATGTAAATAAGATTTCAAAGTTTACGTCAAATGTCAATAAAGACTAACTTGTTCCGCAGTTGTTATCTCCGAATCCATCTTTACAGGAACAATTGTAACCGTTTATCATGTCAGTACAGGTTCCATAGTTAATGCATGGGTTTGACGCACACTCGTCTATGTCTAAGCAAAAAGAAAGACAACAGTAATAAGTTTAAAAATATTATAATATAAACCTTATCAGTCTTAGAGGTATGATCTTTTTTGTTGCTTTTCGATGAAAAATAAATAAAGTCCTTAAGGTATGTCGGACTAAGTTATCATATACGTTCATTCGGGCTTACCTTTTATAAATAATTGTTCTGCATTTGTTCACACGTTTTGAACACTTAAGTGTGTCGACTTGGGCAATACTTTCAGTTATACAAGGTAAATAAGATTTCAAAGTTTACGTCAAATGTCAAAAACGACTTACCCGTTCCGCAGTTTTTGTCTTCGAATCCATCTTTACAGGAACAATTGTAACCGTTTATCATGTCAGTACAGGTTCCATCGTTCATGCATGGGTTTGATGCACACTCGTCGATGTCTGTATAGAATGATAGATAACAATCAGTCTTAGCGCCATGTGTTTCG
The DNA here is from genome assembly GCA_038501625.1 of Corbicula japonica. Lineage (NCBI taxonomy): Eukaryota > Metazoa > Mollusca > Bivalvia > Venerida > Cyrenidae > Corbicula > Corbicula japonica. Next base: position 2,749,091 of record JAZAYU010000048.1, read on the forward strand.
AAATCAAAAATAATTAATTTACTAACTTACAAAGGCAATTCCGTTACATTTTCAATTTTATTTTCCTGAAGTGAGATGGACTGAGTTAACATCCACGTTCATTCGGGTTTATGATCTTCAAATCATCTTTCTGCAAATTTGCACTATTTTTGAATACTTAAAGTATGTCGGCTTTGGCGGTAATGTCCTTTATACCGGGCAGAAAAAAGTTTTCGTCAATAAAAAAACCCGACTCACCAGTGCCGCAAATGTTATCTAATATTTCACCTTTTACAGGAACAATTGTAACCGTTTATCATGTCAGTACAGGTTCCATAGTTAATGCATGGGTTTGAAGCACACTCGTCGATATTTAAGTAACAAGAATGACAACAGTAATAGGTTTAAAAAATATTATAATATAAACCTTATCAGTCTAAGAGTTATGAACTTTTTGTTGCTTTTCGGTGCAAAAAAATAAAGTCCTTGAAGTGTGTTGGACTGTTATCTTCCTCGTTCATTCGGGCTTACCGTTTTCAAATAATTGTTCTGCTTTTGTTTACACGTTTTGAATACTTTAGTGTGTCGGCTTGGGCAATAATGTCAGCTATACAATGTAAATAAGATTTCAAAGATTACGTCAAATGTCAATAACGACTAACTTGTTCCGCAGTTGTTATCTCCGAATCCATCTTTACAGGAACAATTGTAACCGTTTATCATGTCAGTACAGGTTCCATAGTTAATGCATGGGTTTGAAGCACACTCGTCGATGTCTAAGTAAAAAGAAAGACAACAGTAATAAGTTTAAAAAATATTATAATATAAACCTTATCAGTCTTAGAGGTATGATCTGTTTTGTTGCGTTTTGATGAAAAATAAATAAAGTCCTTAAGGTATGTCGGACTAAGTTATCATCCACGTTCATTCGGGCTTACCTTTTTCAAATAATTGTTCTGCATTTGTTCACACGTCTTGAACACTTAAGTGTGTCGACTTGGGCAATACCATCAGTTATACAAGGTAATTAAAATTTCAAAGTTTACGTCAAATGTCAAAAACGACTTACCCGTTCCGCAGTTTTTGTCTTCGAATCCATCTTTACAGGAACAATTGTAACCGTTTATCATGTCAGTACAGGTTCCATCGTTCATGCATGGGTTTGATGCACACTCGTCGATGTCTGTATAGAATGATAGATAACAATCAGTCTTAGCGCCATGTGTTTCCAAATCAAAAATAATTAATTTACTAACCTACAAAGGCAATTCCGTTACATTTTCAATTTTATTTTCCTGAAGTGAGATGGACTGAATTAACATCCACGTTCATTCGGGTTTATGATCTTCAAATCATCTTTCTGCAACTTTGAACTATTTTTGAATACTTAAAGTATGTCGGCTTTGGCGGTAATGTCCTTTATACCGGGCAAAAAAAGTTTTCGTCAATAAAACAAACGCGACTCACCAGTCCCGCAAATGTTATCTAATATTTCACCTTTTTACAGGAACAATTGTAACCGTTTATCATGTCAGTACAGGTTCCATAGTTAATGCATGGGTTTAAAGCACACTCGTCGATATTTAAGCAACAAGAATGACAACAGTAATAGGTTTAAAAAATATTATAATATAAACCTTATCAGTCTAAGAGTTATGAACTTTTTGTTGCTTTTCGATGAAAAATAAATAAAGTCCTTAAGGTATGTCGGACTAAGTTATCATTCACGTTCATTCGGGCTTACCTTTTTTGAATAATTGTTTTGCATTTGTTCACACGTTTTGAACAAGTGTGTCGACTTGGGCAAAACTATCAGTTATACAAGGTAAAAAAGATTTCAACGTTTACGTCAAATGTCAAAAACGACTTACCCGTTCCGCAGTTTTTGTCTTCGAATCCATCTTTACAGGAACAATTGTAACCGTTTATCATGTCAGTACAGGTTCCATCGTTCATGCATGGGTTTGATGCACACTCGTCGATGTCTGTATAGAATGATAGATAACAATCAGTCTTAGCGCCATGTGTTTCCAAATAAAAAATAATTAGTTTACTAACCTACAAAGGCAATTCCGTTACATTTTCAATTTTATTTTCCTGAAGTGAGATGGACTGAGTTAGCATTCACGTTCATTCGGGTTTATGATCTTCAAAAAATCTTTCTGCAAATTTTCACTATTTTTGAATACTTAAAGTATGTCGGATTTGGCGGTAATGTCCTTTATACCGGGCAAAAAAGTTTTCGTCAAATAAAAAAAACCGACTTGCCAGTCCCGCAAATGTTATCTAATATTTCACCTGTTTACAGGAACAATTGTAACCGTTTTTCATGTCAGTACAGGTTCCATAGTTAATACATGGACTTGAAGCACACTGGTCGATATTTAAGCAACAAGAATGACAACAGTAATAAGTTTTAAAAATATTATAATATAAACCTTATCAGTCTTAGAGTTATGAACTTTTTGTTGCTTTTCGATGCAAAACAAATAAAGTCCTTAAAGTGTGTTGGACTGTTATCTTCCTCGTTCATTCGGGCTTACCATTTTCAAATAATTCTGCATTTGTTTACACGTTTTCAATTCTTAAGTGTGTCGGCTTGGGCAATAATGTCATTTATACAATGTAAATAAGATTTCAAAGTTTACAACAAAGGTCAATAACGACTTACCTGTTCCGCAGTTCTTATCTTCGAATCCATCTTTACAGGAACAATTGTAACCGTTTATCATGTCAGTACAGGTTCCATCGTTCATGCATGGGTTTGATGCACAATCGTCGATATTTGTATAGAATGATAGACAACAATCAGTTCTGCAACTTAACGCACGCTTTGAATACTATTTCGGCGTTGGCGGTCATTTCCTTTATACCAGGCAAATAAATTTGTTTTGTCAAATGAAAGTAACGACTTACCTGTTCCGCAATTGTTATCCTCGAATCCATCTTTACAGGAACAGTTGTAACCGTTTATCATGTCAGTACAGGTACCATCGTTCATACATGGGTTTGATGCACATTCGTCGATGTCTTAACAAAAAGAAAGACAACAATAATAATTGAAAAAATACATATTATAAACCCTATTAGTCTGAGCGGTATGAACGTCTTTGTTGCTTTTCGATATAAAAGAAATAAAATACTGACTTACGTAAGCAAAATGCATTATTGTATTTTCAATTTCTTTTTTTGAAGTGTTTGACATAGTTTACAGCTATATTCTTCCGAGTTGATGATAATTTTATAATGATCGTTCTGTTACTTTGCGAACGTTTTGAATACCCTTTTTTACTGCTTTGTTGTTAATATATACTTGATACCAGGCAAATAAAATTTACAAATAGATGAAAAAGAATCTTTGAAAGCCGCCGAACAGTACAAATATCAAAATTTTGAAGATTTCGTTTGACTGAGCCTGTTCATGAGCATTTACGGAAGTGGATATTACTGTTTAACCCGCGTTGCCTTGGGTTGAGCGCAACTCATTCTTTTATCTATGGGTTATATAGAGGGATATCACAAAGATCGTATTTAAAAGTAAACGAGCCTTGACCGAAACGGCAACACAAAAGTCTGTTTAATGTTGTTTTGCTGTAAACATATTTTTGGAGAATATCTTTTTCACCAAGATAATTCTTTCACCTTAAGCAGTTTGAACTTAATTATGCTGGTACATTGGTAAATACAGCAAAACAAATAAAATACAACAAGATAAATGAGCCTTCTTGTTTTTACAATCAAATGTCTTTGAAGTGTCTCTCGGTACGTGCTCATTCGCGTGTTATGATTTTAGATAATCTTTTTATTTACTTTAGTATATCGTGTTAGTGTTAATGTCCTGTAAACCGAATAATATTTACAAGTTTATAACAAACGTAAAGTATGACTTACCCGTTGAGCAATTGTTATCTGCAAATCCCTCTTGACAGGAACAATTGTAACTGTTAATCATGTCAGTACAGTAACCGCCGTTCAAGCAAGGGTTTGAAGCACATTCGTCGATGTCTGCAAAAACAAAATAATTAACAAACGGGGACATATGCATATCGTGTATAGCTACACTCAGAAAACAGAAAGCAAAAAAAACAAACTCTACCACCCAAAGCGTTATGAACAATAGTCTATTGCTACACAACAAAAATATATTAACGTCCAAATTAAGATTTATTCAAGTGTGTCTTTACTCAAGTGTGTATTGGTGTAGATGTCCTTTCAATCGAATAAAAATTACATTTTTCGCATTTGTCCTCGTTGAGTCCTTTCTTAAAGGAACATTTGCTCTGATTAGACTTATTTATTTTTCATAACAGTATTTCATTTCACAATTCTATTACAAGTATATCTTTAAATTGTTGCTTTCTCTTTTAATGCATAACATTCTTTTAATCTGAGGTCCAAGGACCGCTTCTTATAAAGTGATTATGATGGTAAAGTTACATACAATCTGTGTTGTTATCAATTAAGCTTTCGAAGGCTGTTAATTAAGATATTTAAATTGGTAAAAAACAGAGTTAAGCTTAACCCAGTGGATAGGCGGCTGAACAATAAAATTCTTTACCATTACTGTTCATGAACAGGCTCAAACCGAGCTTGAAGTCATTTCAAACTTTTTTTTTATTTTCGGTGGCATTCAAAGTTTCGTTTAATATTATTATATAATCACAGTAGCGTGGTTTGTGCATTGTGACGGTCCCAAAATTTAGTCCTGTACATTTTAATCCATGCTTTTAACCAATCAAGGCCTTTGAAGGGGTATCATATTTATATTTTTGAAAATACTACAACTCTCAACTCGGGGCTACGCGTCGAGGACAGCAACAAGCATTTCCATTACTGCTAAGCAATAGGCTCAATCAAACCGAGCTTTAAATTGTTTGATATTTGTCGTTTTTGGTGGTTTTCAAAGTTTTTTATTTATTAGATACGAAGATGCCATTTATGATGTCAAGTACTATGTAACGAGATAGAGCTTTCGTACCGTTTATTCAGGATAAGTAAAACTAGGAGAGCAATGGTTTCGAATGTTTCTACAGATTGGCTTTTAAACCACCTTGCCTGTTGTAATTTTCAGTCACGTACCGACTTAGCATTTTTCTTCTCATATAAAAGTCCAGAGGAGAACAACTATTTATATTTAAAGGGTGTACCAATCTCACACTAGCCCCATAAGATTTTTATAAAATATATTGATATTGATTTCTGCGATAAAAAATGTGGCGATACCCAGATGTAATTCAAAAATACAGCTTCAGTTTATAACCTCTAAGACAACAATGTATTTCAATGTATACAAAAAAGTGACAAATGCATATCAGGAGCATGCAGCAGACACAGCCTCCCCAGAAAGCCAAAACGTAGAGAGGAAAAGAGAGCATGGTATAACAATTATCACTTTCAAAATGGACTCCACAATCAATTAACGAAAGTGAGAACCCGAGGGGTTACAGCCTTGGAACGGTCAGTGGCAAAACAATTTGCCACTGTGGGGTTTAAACCAGGTTCTAGGGTGAACCAACCTCACACTTGCCCCAACAGGTTCTCATTTCACAAAACAAGCACAAGTTGTCTTCGTTAAAAACAAACAACTCCAACCCACCCATCAGCTCAACAATGTTGCATGCAAAAGCACACAAACATATAAAACATAAGAAGCTTATAGCATTGAAAAGCCAAAGGGGTGGGTAAACCGAGACCAGAACACCTGGAGTCAAATCAGAAAAAACACGATGACAGGGATAAGACAAACAAGTCGAGCTTCTATGTTCTTTCAAAAAAAGATTTCCCCATAAACCTTCATAAACTCTTAAACCCCTGCCAAACCAAAGACGAAAGCATAATGAACAACTGTAGATGGGTTAATCACCAGGCCTGCAGAGCGCGGCAGAATATCATGTTGGTAACCTTTAGAGGTTATGGAGATCAATCAAGAAGCATGCAGAGTACTGCAGCCATCTTTGCTACCTTTCTTTAAGGATATTTACACCCTTATTTTCCATATACATTCCATATACATTCTAATACATATTATTAAATGGATGCATGGTGCCTACCCTGCCTACCCATGTCACAAGATCGAACTTTATCTCTCTGTAACATAACAATTAAATGTGGATTTTGTGTTGATGTAAAACAATGGCTGCAAACTTTTCTTCGATGTTTATCTTTACAGATTTTGTAAAATAATATTTTGGCCTATGCAATATTGTTTTAATCCATTTTCAGCATGGCATGGCGCTGTTGCCGTGACGGTGCAGGTTCACTTCCCACTAGAGGCAATATCATTGTATATAATCAACAAAATAATTATTATTTGTCTGCTCATTGTACAGACTCAGCCTCAGCGTACATAGAATGCATAATAAAACGTAATTCAGGGATATTTCGTTTACATTAACCACCAAAAACTTACCAGTTTCGCAGTTCTTCCCATCATAACCTTCTTGACAGGAACACTTGTATCCATTTACTTTATCTTCACAAGAGCCATTGTTAGAACAGGGAGCAAAAGCGCAGTCGTCCGTGTCTAAGATTTATTTAAATAAAAGAAATAAATATTATATGAAACACACTTAATCAAAATTGTGTCTTAAGAATAATCATCAAAATATCAATTATAATTATTACACTCGATTGTTCTAGTGCTCTTATATATATAGGTATTGCCAGATGCGGATAAAACTTTTTAAAACTTTAAAAAGCAAATTCTCTTAGGAGTCAGAGTCCAACGATGTACGGCGGTGACATTAGCCCTGCAATTCCTGCGACTCAACCAACTGAGCTAACCGGGACGACCCCCCAAAAAGGTTGATCGGATAGCCCTGATATACCTAACAATCACTGCATGACATCGGTAAAGGGTTAATTTACTGATAACAGTACTGACTAATGTACGGGGAGACTTTTTACGGCCGCCACACGGCGCAAATAGCGCTACTGTAAATTTCAAATGATAGTGTCTCTAGCTTGGAGCGAACCCGCACCGTTACGTCACCGTATCAGATATTATGAATCACCCTGTACCTGATGTTCCAGTTAATCCAGTTAAGCTCGTGTTTTATACCAATACTAGTATTGTAATTACCAGTATCTATTCGATTCAAACAATTTTAGCTATCTATTACTATCCGTCAGTGTAAAAATAATTGATTTTGTTATTTCTATCGCACTGAGGGACATCAAGGTTATTAATTAGTTAACAGCACAATTTTGATATTCCGTAATTAGTTTTAGATTTTGTGTCTGAATAATATAAGGAATTGCTGACCAAATCATTAAAATGTAAGAAAATTTATTTTATCTTTCCGCGTTGTTCATTTTCCTCAATATCCAACATTGGTGCAAGAGTTGTAAGGCAAAAGTAAATGATATTGGTGATATTTTATGTGTTTCTTACCTTATCGATATGAACATAAAGTATTTTTTTCAACAAACCTATATGTAACTGTTTTGTTCAAAACATTTTTCATTTTAGTACATTTCTTTACATGCAATTTAAAAGAAACTTCATCATGTTCTTAATGAAAAGACAACTGGAAGAAATTAACTCAAACAAACCTATGTTACAAGTAGCTCCTTCATAGCCTTCAACGCAACTACATTTGTAACTACCATCTGTATTGATACATGTTCCTTCATGCTCACATGGCCAGGAAGTATCACATTCGTTTATATCTATAATAATTCTTAAATCCAAATGATCTCAAAAAAGTTTACATTATTAAATTTGTACATGTAAACGCGAAAAAAACTGTTGTAAGTTTTAATCAAATATCTTACCTTATCATTTAATGCACCATTTAAATAAACTGGAAACAGACTACATCATTTAATAAGCAATATAATAGGATTTTGTAAATCTTATTTTCCTGTTACAAGTTCAAGTCCACTTGTAGACTGTAACAGTTATTGTTGAGGGAGAGCATTGTTTTTTACACATTTATCTTTAATAAATTTGTTTCTTTGTTTCATTTTCCTCATTTCATGTTTTGAAAAAATAAGTGTATGTTAATTGTTATAACGTGAGATACTGCACATGTCATGTTTCATTATACCAATATTCAAATTTCTGCAAACCAGTAACCATTCGAGGTCCAATAAATAAATAAACAAATGTCTGAGAAATTCTGAGGTCGAATGGTAAGTGGCAAAAATGAAGTAACAAAGATAATGGGTGCGTTTTAGGTCAGAGGACAGTAAATAGAAAAGCATGTCGTGGATTGGAAAATGTTGTCTACGGTCGATTCGGGCTTACTTCATTTTCAAAGATTCATTGGCCAAAACTATAGAGAATAAAAGTAAGTTTTTGTTTACAAAAATGTAAAATGACTTTAATAATAATCAATTAGATACTTTAAAATAAAAACGATTTTAAAACACTGTTTAAAAAGTCATTTGTGGCACTTTAATGAAGTTGGTACTTTTCTTATTTTGGTTTGAAGATTTGTATACATTCTGGGGTTATTACTCTCAGTTTAAAATGCTGAGAGAACGAGTTGGTGAAGAACGTGATTTCTAAATATTTTTTGCTTTGCCCATGAGTTCCTCTGTGCAAATCTGTGGTAGTTTTGGAAAAGTCCTGTAAACTAAATCACAGGAGGAACAAATCTTATTTAAAGTGACTCTATGAGAAATTATTTAGTGGTTTCTGACCTAAACTAACGTTCGTGCGAACGTTAGTAAAACGCACCATTTAATCAATAAGTGCCTTGGCAATAAAATGAGCACGTGGGGATACAAACTTACCAATATCACAGTTGATTCCTTTATACCCTGGTCTACATTGGCACTTGTATTCATTAACAAGATCAACACATACGTAGCTGTTTTTGCATGGGTTAGATACGCAGTCATCTATATCTGAGAAAATATAATTAACTCATTTCCTAAAAAGTGTCGAGTATTTTGTCAAATATTTAACAATATAACAATGTGAGTTCATGTTATTTTTCAATTTTTTCTTAACTTACCCATGTAATCCGGAATACAGAATTCAAAATATTTGAAAAATTAAGAAACCTAATTTTTCTTTCTAAGATTCCACATTAATTTTTCCACATTTATTTCGTGTTTAAAATTGAAGTAATTACACGGCGCAGGAAAGGAAGACCAAAGTGATTCATGCAATTGTTGATATTTTAAGCGGGATAACTGAATAAGAATGTCATCAAGATATTATCAGAAATTAATGGATTTAATATTCAATATAAATTTTATACAGGTCTATGAATGCACTGTATTGTTAAAATAACGTATGGTGTACGATGTTTTAGATTGAGAAGATGAAGATATACTGTCCTTCACATCAATACAACCTTAAACCTAAGATTTTATCTAATAAAGTTAGAAAATGCACCTTTTATTTTTAATAAATATATGTCTTTATTTAAATCTGTAAAGACTTGGCCTTTTCAAATTATCTTGAAAACTTGACCAGGGATAGGAAAATACTAATGATGTTTAATAATTACAGCTAGTTGTTTTGATCAAGAGGAAGTTGATTGCACTGAACTAGCAAACACTGCGACAAGAAAACGTATAAACAAATATATTTCTCACTTGAAACAAACAAAATCTCTATTTAGCAATTTAGCAATATTATTATACTCTTCTTCTGTTTGTCAGGAAGCGGCAAATGTTTGATACGTGTCGTCCGACAATACCAGTTGCTTTTTTGTACAAAGAAGGCAAGACGCATTTGATAATCTTAAGTAATCCGTACAGGTACCGTAGTCACAAGTACATGTAGATAAAACGATCACATCAGAGAATTAAGACTATTGGTTTAACTCTTCCATGAACAGAATTTCGTGTTACTTAGCTAATAAAATGAAGAACAAGTCTGCAGTTCTATCTAAAATGTAGTTCTATGAAGTATTACCGACTTTCTTCATCTTCTGTCACTTTTTATATTTAAATGTGATTAATCGAATTGACGACAAGACGTTATGTAAAGGATATTTGTTTTTACCAGTGTAAGATAGAAATATATTTCACCGAGTAAGCTCCGGAATTCGTATTTTCACGAGTGGCGAAGCCACGAGTGAAATTACATGATTCCGGAATTCACGAGTGAAATATATTTCTATCTTTCGCTGGTAAAAACAAATTTTCTTTTTATTTTATCTTTTAGTGCAAAATTTGACAGAAAAAGTGCAAGAAATGGCGCCGAATCCGCTTGTTTAGGACGTGACGTCATGACGTTAAATATACACATTTGAGCCCGATTTCTAAACGTTCTTTTTGGTATGTTGTGTGCGTTTGGGAACCAACGTGAAAAATCAGTGAAAATAAAAATGATATTCCACAGATTGGAAACAGTGAAATACCACTTTATTTTCACCTTGAAAATTCTAAAATTCACGGAAAAGCATAAAATAAAATGCTTTGCCTTTTTTGTGTACGTTATGTTTAAACTTATGTAGAGCTATGATTTATTTGAATTTATGGACAAATAATGAAACACTTTTGTTTATGACATTAGGAAGCCTATCTTGTCTTTAACATATTGTTTACATATCATGCTTATAGTACCTGTTTCACAGTGAAGTCCTTCAAATCCTTCAAGACACGTACAGTTGTAACCGTTTACTGTGTCCTGACATGAAGCATTATTCTCACATGGGTTTGACAAACACTCGTCAATGTCTACAATTTATTATAAAGATTTTTTATTCATTTTATTATTTTATATTATTTGATGCAAACATATAATATTGCGATTATTGCGACAATAATGTTAATTCCTGTATTATTTTTATGTGCAGATTGTTGATTTGCTATATGTGTCAGCTAAAAACGCAGTTGGTTTTCATGAAGAAGTAATGTAACACATTTTCATGAAAACAGGGCATTTATATTATTCTTACATTTAATACATGTCTACAAAAAGTATTTATTAACCAGTATGCGGACATTTTATTTTTGATATTTTATTTACAGAACGCATTTTGATTACATACTATTATTTTTTCGTAAATAAATAAACAAATACATAAGTAAATTAAATAAACGGTTACGAACACGATATCATTAATCTAATGCTTGGTGATCTGCCCCTTACCTGTTCTTTTTTGTTTCTATTTTGATTGCATGATAGTGGCAAGTGTTTAAAAGATAATGAAGGTTTCAGTAGTTGGTCTCGTTACAATAAATATAATTACTTGAAAATATATTAACGTTTATATAGTTTACCCCAAATTAAATATAAAAATCATAACTTTACCGTTTTCACAGAGCAGACCGTCATATCCGGAGCCACATGAGCAGTTGAAACCGTTAAGGAAATCATTGCAAGTTCCGCTATTTTTACACGGACCAGAAGCACATTCATCTAAATCTAAGAACAGCAGGTAAAAACAATTCAGTTTTATCTTAATGACAAAAATAATCCGAAATGTTTACATACACTATTTCAAGCAAGTATTAACAGAAGAAAAGAGGCACTTTTGGGTCAATGTCACCTTTTGCAGATTTAGCACAAACCACGTTATAGTTTACCAGAAAAAAACACAGTTAACCAGTTTTACGACATGATTTGTCACTGCTAAGATGCTTTCTTTTGTGTGTATGAAATGACGCTAGAGTAATGACAAACGCGAAAACAAACAATCGAGACCTACCAAGGTACACGTACTACATTTTTCATCGGTTTTTGTGTACTTTAATTAACAAAGAGGTGCTTAAAATATATTTATTGAACTGAACAATAAAACGCCTGGTTATGATTCAGCTGTCGAGAAGCGCTTCGTATGTTAAAAAGTGGATTAGAATCGAAAATAAACTTTTTAGTCTGTATGATAAAATTCCAATTATTATAAGTCTAAGTTTGGCCTTGGAAATGTTATAAAACAATTGTGTAATGGTGTTTATTATAAGATTTAGAGACTTGGGAAAAATAACAGAAATGTGTAAATTTGAAGAAAAAAAGTAAAGATTAAAAGCTAACGATATGTCTTAAACATTTGTATTTTCTGTGTAGTTTCTGAAAGATATCAACACTCCACTCTTTATGTAGGGTTAAATACGAAAGAAGAGGTAAATGTAATAACATATCTACAATACGGAAAGCCTTGACACTGAATCCTACACATGCATATTTGGAGTGTAAAACGGTTCTAAAATCAAAAGTATGGTAGTGGACAACCGTGAAGAAACAAGCCTACCCGTTCCACAGTTGACACCTCCATATCCGGCGACACAGGAACAATGATATCCAGAGTCCTCGTCACTACAGTTGCCTCCATTTTTGCAAGGGTTGTGCTCTTTATTTATAAAAAAGACAGTTTGAAAAAAGGAACAGATTTTTGTAACATTACGGGCTTTGGAGAATTTACCTTAAGGGCAATTTGACAATAGATTCGTGAATTTCTACAACAAACAAATCTACATACTGTGCAACATAATCTTAGACATGACCTTTGTATTATTAATTGAACTATCTCTTTTCCTTCTCTCCTTTTTGGTTGTGTGGTTAGGCTGTGTTTTCAGGGTGTCGTTATTCCTGACATATATGTTTACCTTTTTAAATAAAGACGATGAACTTTCGGTTTCAGATAAACTTGAGAGCTGTGATGATCTACTCTCGCATTTTATGTAAAAATCTTTTTAGAAATTTCAGATTAAGGTTGTAGTCAGAATCATCTGCAAAGAGTACAATTTTAGTCTTTACTCTCTGAGGAAGTTCATATATGTACACAATAAATGGTAGTAACCAAGCACTGATCGCTGAAAAACTCAAGAGGAACCATGAAACGATTCAGAAGAAAGAAGCATTTATAACGACTGGCTGACGAAGGAAATCGAGAAAACTCAATCCTTTTTATAGAGAAGAACTTCTTATACAATAGCCATGAGGTTTAAAGAGGTGTTTTTCTTGGCTTACCTTGTCAAAAGTTGAGCAATATAAGGTTAGTCTGCTTATTCATATTAATCAGTGAGGTCTTTGGAGAAAGAAATACCATAAAAAGCAGTATAGAAACTGATTCAGAACCTTATTTATAGACGTGTGCTTGATTGTAGTTCATTTGGCCTAACATGGACTTTTTAACTATTTCTATAATCCTGACAATGTTTTTTTTATCAAAGAACAGGAGTTTCAAATATATGGACAAACATAATTCACAAAAACCCGCACATTCACATAAACAACACGAGCTCTCACAAAATAATAAATCAGTTTGAAATACAGATGACAGAGTTTAAATAGTGTTAGGTAGAATGAAAGAACCCAAAACTTAAACATTTTACAAAAGTATTTATTGTTGATTTTTATGAATGAAAGAAATTATTTTAGTCATGATTATAAAAGGACCAGATAGATTCTTTTAGATATTTAAAAGGATGTCAAGTTAATTATAGCCTTTGTTTACCGAGCCTATACAAACACTCTATCTACAAGTTATATTAATTATTTTGATTTTATCCACCTGGTAAAAACAACATGAAAATACAAACATTCTTTATAGACATCAATGTACGGTACATAGTATTTAGATCTATTGCTGTTACCTGTCCAAGAAGCGGTGCTTATGTCTGAATGGCAAGCTAAACATCCGGAAGGTGCTATGTCGTTATCGGAATAGCATTTACCATCAATAAAGCAATGATTTTCCTAAAAGAAATATAATAGAAGTTTAAGAGTAGACATGACAAACGTAACAAGACATTGTTTTAAAACATAAAGAAATCTTAAGTCTATATATAGTGCGCAAATCTGATTTCTCAAATTCATTATTTAGAAATTACAAAGGTTAACAGCTATAAACAGCGCGAGAATATGGTTCGGAAATATATTTTGGTATTTAATTAAAGAAACAATCAGCTTTGTCTTTGCGGATTTTGCTTTAAATTTTCTCAAGTAAAAAACATTGTAAGCCTACGTGGGATTCGAACCCGTACGGCGACAGCGCCTACCCACACAAAGCCGAACACTACCGATTGAGCTAGCCGGGACAACCCAGAAAAGATTTCACGGATAACCTGGTACATGTAAAGTGTTCATCATTATGTAACACGGGACACCGATTATATACTGATTTACAGTACAGACTTACATGATTGTCGTCTAGTTGGATTTATTATGTCATCTCAATCGATATAACCAGGCTTTCTTTGGGATGAATCGATCGTTTCACTTGTTTATATACAGAGTTGCGTTTAACTCGGGGCTATGAGGCATGGGCAGTAATATGCATTTTTATTACTGCCCACGAAAAGGCTCAATCAAACCAAGCTTGCACGAATTCCATTTTAGTTTGTTCGGTGGCTTTCAAGTTGCCTTTTCATCTATTTGTTATGATTAAGATGACGAGTCAAGTTATTTTAGCGCCGCTATATCAACACATATGTATTCTATTTACGACAGAACCTCAAAATCGATCAGTTTTCATTATATTTCCCTTCTGTCGCCGTGTAGAGCGAGATTAAAACGTATGTAATTCGTTGGCAACGGGTGAAACAAGTAGTTCTGACATAATTTTTGTCCTACCTTTTATTATTATGTAGTCGATACAAATTCATAAAAATGAAATCATTTAAACTCCACTAGAGTCTAGAAGAATTCTCTATCAGTGAGCTAGGGTAGTGGTGTTATAGCATAGAAAATTGATCTATGACGTCCATTGTGTAAACATTCAAAGCGGCATGACATCGTCGGGTGTTTGCTGGATTTAATCATATTTTGGAGAAAACTTTTCAACTGTTTTTTTGAGGATGTTATGCTGTATTTTACATTTGGGCCATTTTAAGTTGAAATCTATCGAAATTGAAAATGGTTTTTGTTGCTGTTGTTTAATTTCATCATACCCTACGGAATAATCAAGATGTCAGAAAGTTGCACTTTGTAGATATTACAATGCTTTGCACGTGATTCGACTATGATATATTTAAAGATATATATAAAAATGTAAGAGGATTTTTATTAAAGTCCCTCAAAGGAAGTTGTGTGATTATAATTATTTTGTTCTATTGTCCATGTGAATTGTTTATCCATGTACATTATTTCTTACATGAACATATCATCAGAGTAAGTTTAAATACCTTTAAAGTAAAGTTTCTTGTTTTGTCAGTTTCCAGGCTCACGTTCTGGCACGAAGAATCGTAAACATGCATAGTCGCCTCGTTGCCGAAATTTATTCCATTATTACTGATTGAAATATTGTACTTGGCTACAAATACGTCTGATGTACCACGAATATTCTTTGGAATACAGCATATGCCGGTGAAGATGTCACTGAAGCCACCTAGAGATGAGTTCGCTGATACATATGTATCTGTTTCATCAAATGAAATCTGTGAAATGAGTATTTATAATTAATAATAATTACATTTTTATATTGACTGCAACCATTAATTGCACTGTGTTAAGTTTGTGGAACAAACTCAAGCATCTCGCTCGAAAGAATGATCTTTCAAAGCTAAGTAAATGGGTGAAATATGCATATCTGGATTTTCCACATTCAGCAGACACAGCCTCCCCTCACAGCCAAAAAGTAGAGAGGAAAAGAGAGCGTCGTATTACAATAATCAGTTTCAAAATGGACGCCACAAACAATTAACGAAAGTGAGAACCCGAGGGGCTACCGCCTTGGAACGGTCAGTGGCAAAACAAATTGCCACTGGGGGTTTGAACCAGGTTCTATGGTGCACCCACCTCACACTTGTCCCAACAGGTTTTCGTATCACAAAACAAGTACAAGTTGTCTTGGTGAAATAACTCCAACCCACCAATCGGCTCAACAATGATAAATGCAAAAGCACACAAACATATAAAACATAAGAAGCGAATAGCATTGCAAAGCCAAAGGTCACCTGTATATATGAATTAGATCAGGGTATCGGCGATAAAACTTGCAAAAGGTTTTCCTTAATTTGTGATACCGATAGCCTTGTTTTAAAAGTTTTTTCTGTAATGCAAAGATTACGACATTGTAAGACATTGTAACGCAATGTATGAAGCACATGGCAAACACTACATTTTAAGTAAATCTGATTTAAAATTTCATCCGGATGTTCAAATGATAATGGTGGGTGAATTGGAATGCATGTTATGCGTATCACAGAGGAATTTAAAATAGGTCACATTTAATAAATTGGATAAGAACATCTTAATGAGTTTACAACGTTTTACCTTGAACGTCTGAACATTGCAGCTGTACCCATCAATGATATTGTTAGATCTGACAGTAAAACATAAGCAGTCATCACCGAACGCAACATCACACAGACCGTCGCCTTCAATATAATCTATTGTGAGCGGATCTCTCACATCTATCGAACAGTCTGATCCGCGATGAAATTCTTTGCAAACGCATTCACCTGAAATTCAGGTTAAATACATTTCTTGTTTAAGTATTGGGTTAAGGCTTAACAACAGTCATAAACAAGAGCTGTCACTTGAAAATGACATATGCCCCGAAATGCAGCTTTGAAATCAAATTAGTATACATATGTAAAAAAAATATGCCTGTGGAAGAGATGAAGCATACTGTAATGTGAAAGATGAAAAGGATAATTTGTTTAAAGTCTGTAGTAAGTATCTCCAGTTATAAACAAGTTATAGTTAAATATTACAATTTTTTCAGACAATTCTCAGATTAAAGGGGAGATTATCCTGGAAATATGATCATTAGAGTTATGGACCTTAACACATATGATGTGGGTGATGAAAGGGAAATATGTGAGTAATGATAAGGAACATATATTTGAAGTTTGAAGTAAATCCTCAAGAAAAAATAGAAGTTAAGCAAACCAAATGAGTTAGGGCCCATAACTCTCCTAAAAGTTATCCAACGGAAAATCCTGAAGATATGCACAACTAGACAAGGTTCAAACATTCCTGTGAAATTTCAATGAAATCCTCCAGAAGGGGATGGGGTGTGTACAATGTTTTTATAAAGAAGTTATAGTACTAATGACTAAGGGCCCATAACTTGGCAAAAAATAATTCAACTCCCCAAGTGATGCACAACTAGGCTTGGTGACAAGAATTCCTGTGAAATTTGAAATCTCACAAGAGGTTCTGGAGATTATGTGTGGACAAGATTTTAATATAGAAGTTATAGTAGAACATGACAAAGGGCCCACAATTCTGGCAAAAATAATTTGAGCGGAAACTCCTTATAACATGCACAACTAAGCTCGGTGAAAAACATTCCTGGGAAGTTTCAATGAAAGTGGATTTGGAGATTAATATAGAAGTTAGGGTTAGGGTTTGGGTAAGTTAAAAAATAAAACGGCCCAAAACTTGGCCAAAAATAATAAGATTGGAAATTTCTGACGATATGCACAACAAGGCTTGGTGACAAACACTCCGGTGAAGTTTCAAAGAAGATAAAGCATGGATAAGATTTTAATGAAGAAGTTAGGGTTTAGGGTTAGGGTTAGGGTTAGACCTCAGGGTAAGGGTTAAAGACATTATGGTAAGGGTTAGGCTTAATTACAAAATTAAAGGGTCCATAACTCGCCGAAAAATACTCCGAGCAGAAATTCCTGACGATATGCAAAACTAGGATTGGTGACAAACAATCCTGTGAAGTTTCAATGAAATCCCTCAAGAGGTTTCGGAGAAGAAGCGAGGACAATATTTTTATAACGGACGGACGGACGGTGCGATTACTTTATGCCTTCCTTCGGGGGCGTAACAATAACGATAGAGGGTGAAGTTGAGCATGTTCCTTTGTGGTACTAACGAAAATAGGTTTATGTAAAAAAAAATTACCGAACTAAAGATTCTTCCGATTATTTTCTATTTTACTTGCATGCTTACTGACGTAGTTTGGAAACAACTGAACCCTTTTAAGCTCATTCAAAACATTGAAAACTGTATACATATTATAAAGATGTAAGCGACAGCCTCCACGCCAGACAACAATGAAAAATGTTACAGAATTTGATTGATTTGTTTGTTGTTGTTGTTGTTGTTGTTTTTAAAAGAAAAACAACTTTGTCCCCATAAGGCCCTAGTCTAGGAAATGTGAATACATCTCATTAAACGATTACGATTGTTCGGGCTCCTACATAACACATCTCAGCTGCCTATGCATTGTTAAATGTTATGATGTTGCCAAAAATACCTTGTAATTTTAATGAATGAGTCTTGATATGCGACGTTTCATGACAAGATTTGTTTAATACGAGTAATATGCAAAAGTCAAATTTAATATAGATGAAAATATGATTGTAGCTTTTTTTAGTGACCAAACACAAATTTAAACTAAATACTTATCCCATGATTTTACATTCCGGATAAAGAAGTAGTGATTTGATATAGTAATAATTTGATTTGTATTGTAATTACTTGCTTTCAAATAAATTTATGTATCGATCACTCAAAGCTATAAAAATGCAGCGCTCGGGTAACCATGCAATAGACGGACACAGCACATACATCTGTGTCCCCCCAAAACCGTTTTCAAGTATGTCGATATACAGTCACCCACAATGATTAACATTCTGCATGGTTTGAGATTAGTATATTACCAACAAGGGCTATAATTTAAACTCATAACAACACTAAATTGAAGTACTGGTAGACATTTTGGCCACCACACGGCACTTACAAACACATTGATCTCCGAAATATATACAGACCTTTTACAGTACAAGTTCCCACTCCACTGCAGTTTCTAGGACAAGTATTTTCCAGAAATATATCAACCTTCTTTGGGTTGCTTTCCACGTAAACAGGTTTCTTATCCATAACGATTTTAACAGCGGTGTTTAGTGACTCCACATGTGCATCCGCAAGAGCTATATCCCCTCCAATCTTATGGTAGATAGAGATATGTCGAGTTAGATATTTGTTTGTTAATTGTTATGACTTCGAGAATCATAGACCGTATTAGGAAGAAAAATAAGCGAATAACGATATTTTACGTTTTTAAATGTCCGCCTCTAAATAAACTCGTTCGCAATTACTGTCTAGTCAAGCTGTTAACCGAACTGATGCTTAAACAAATTATCGCTAGACATTCTCACAATGTCACGGACGTGACAGTTATAAGGCAGTACCAGATTGACCATGCCTTGATCCTCATGTGATAAGCACATCTCGGCAGTACGTAAATGTCAATGTTTAATCTAATGTTTGATCTAATCAGATATTATATGTATTTAATGTAAGGGTCCTTACCGTGACATCATATAGGCATTCCTCAATTTCTCCATTAGGGTCTGAGTTAACTCCTAATTCACTGTACTTGGAAACAGCCAGAGAGCCGTTTATCTTGCCTGTACAAAGTTCTCGGGCTTCATTGTCGAGTATCTGCTCGATATTACGCTGAAAGATTGGCGACAATTTGTTATCGACAAAAAATCAGTTTTTTTGAGAAGCTAATATTTGTCCACCCTGGTTAAACTATTCCATTGAATTAATCTTTAAAAGATGTAAGCATCTACAAAGAACCTTACACAACTTTAAATCTGGTATAAAATAACATAAAAATGTCAATTGACGTGTATTCGATACATGCATGTTTTCGATACATTCAATTTTTCGCGCACCTGTAAGTGGAAGCTACGTCATACATTGGTTACAAAGTACCTTGTGCTCTACTAATGTCCGCAGCCTGTCAAATTTATGAATATGTGTCATATGCGAGTCCTGTTTGTAATTTCTCTCTTTTTGAATTTGGTCATTTTTCTTAAGGAGATATAAAAAGGTGAAGTGGGTTTGGTGTTGGAAATCACGATTTTATATAAGTTCATTTGTCTTCGGACTTGTCAACTTCTTGTGGCTTCACATATCATTTATTGAGCATTTGAGTGTGTAATGTCATGCAAAAACAAAATAAAAGTGAAATTTGTTGTAAATTCTACCTTGAAAAGAAAACTTTCTGTGGGATTCCAAACTTCCTATACGTCCTCTTTTGTCAACAATTACTACCACAGGAAGACAGTCCATAAAAAGGACTCCAATGTGTTAGAATATTATCCACGAAGCAATAGCAGAAATGTACCAAAACAACATTCACAAAGTGACTACACACTATTATTTGGCATCCATGTTTGTTTACAATTTTTTCAAAATGCAAGGTATGGTGTACAATATAGAAAATAACTTTCAATGTTATTATTGAATTATCTGCCGTTTAAAGTAAAGGTTGAAATATTACTTTTCTGTTAACACATGAAATATTTTATGACTAAATGAAATGTATTTTATAATAAGAGTGTTTTTGAAATGTGTAAAAAGAAAAATAATAGCATAACTTGTATAAATAATTAAATATGGGCTAACTTACATGCTTATGAAGCTAAGTGTTTCTACTGTCCATTTCCAGCAATAAAAGTATCAATTAACAGAGATTTAACACATTGAAACCGGTGGTTTATTTTTTCACTTCTGTGTGAACTTCAGAACTGTTTTACATATGCCATCCTAAAACCAGGGCCTTTTTTCATACACTGCATTTCCTAACATAAATTTGCTATCAGTGTGTAAGTAAAAGCATGTCAATTACCGAACATATTCAGGCCATACTAGACATTTAATGCCCCCAAAAGGCCAAAACATTGGGACTATTTAGTGTCCGCCATTGTCTGACTAGCCCGAGTAGGAACATTCGGTGGTCTATTTACAGGTAATTAGCCTGCATATGAATATTCACACACGTAACTATCTTATGTCGCGGAAAATGGCTGTCTTTTCTTAATTTAATATCTTAACTTTATTAAAATTACAGTTTTATTTCATGCTTTCCAGTGTTTTACTGTAATATAACAGTAGATTATATTCTGATAAACCACAAGTGAAAATTATAAAATATAATTTTCACTGTGCCGGACTACTTTTTTCCCCTTACTGCGCCCCACTACAGTAACCTCCCATTATTTACAAACATTATACACTTGGAGGCAGTTGATCTACATTGTAAACAAACAAACAACAACAACAAACGTGTGTCTGCTACACTATTTATTTAAAAGACAAGATTTCAGAGCAATGTCTTGGCATATTAAGGCTAAAATTGATGAATTTGACTATAATGATTCATAAATAATAAATAAAACAATATGGGGACTTTGAAGTGGCAAATCACAACTTCAGGGTCTGTTGATCACAATGAATATTTGAAAGAAAACCAAAATAAAAACACAAAAAGGAAGATAGATAGTGATAGGAGGCTTTTTTGTAATTTCTCATGTCAGAGAACAAGGTCAAAATACCTGAATTCTTACCCTCAGATATCTTAAATAACCATCTCTGTGAATTTATTTTGGGTGTTACCAAAAAAGATGGTACAGAGTATGAGCCATTATTTGGGTTAATTGATCAACATTTAAAGGGATATGAATCCAAAATGTCAATAATGAGTTTAAAAAAGGTTCGGGCAGTGATTTTCGAGCGGCAGGCGGGTATGAGAATTTAGGAATTAATTTCCTCTGGCCTAAATCTAGGACAGTCTTGTCCAAACAAATTCAACAACTCAAAAGCAAGGGTTGAGGAAACAAGCCAAGGGAAGCCCAGGTCCTTTTTAATTCAGTGATCAATAAGATGTATGAAGCAAACACTTTAGGTAAAGTAACCCTCAAGCTTTGATCTACTCAATGGGGTACATTTGCACTCAGCATTTTGAGAATAGCATGACCTTTGCTGGGGAGATGTTCAGCTTTGCCTAGACCATGCCGGTGGAATAGAATATCTTCTGTATGAGTAAGAAGGAGTGACAAACAAAACTAAACAGGAGCTAATTTATGTGACCCAGGTTACAGAATAAAATCCTCTGTTTTAAACTCTTTTATTAAAAAATCCTGCAGTTTAAACTCTTAATGGGATGTAAAACAATGCATTTTTTGTGGCTCAAGGGTCATTTGTCAGAGACTTGCTCATTCAAGTATGTGTTACATTTTTGGCATTTGGACTGATACAAAGTCATATGGTGGCAGATTTATGCCATTTCCCTTTTTTGTTATTTTGCCACGAAAGGACATCATGAGAAAAAATGAAATAACGAAAAAAAAAGCCATGCGAAACGACAAAATAAAGTAAAAACCACCATGCAAAGAACAAAAACAATGTTATATTTGAACAAAATATCAAGAAAGTCACCATACAAAATGATGCAGTATTAATTTTTTTTTAAATAGTGTTTCTCTCCGTTCTCCTGGTGTCTTTTTGTAGTATCATAATGAAAATAATTTACTGTACAATATACATGGCTGAAACATCTAAAGTTTAAGTGATAATAAAAACATTTAAACTTTCAGAAAAATGTCCCTCAGAAACAACCTAATGATTTTTATTTAAAAGCAAAAAGTGTAGATCCTGATCAGACAACACAGATGTGCTGGCTGATCTGGATCTAAATTGTTTGCCCACACAAGAAAGATGTATCTATGGAGAAAAGGGTTAAGCAGATTGCCATTTCTGATAATTTTGTTTAATAAACAAAAATTGTAATTTGGTATTGTTCAATGTTGTGTCTTGAAGTTTTAGCAAGCTGTATTTTTTCGGCGTTAGCTGTCTAAGCTCACTTTTGACTTAGTTTTTCGACCAATGAAATGTTGTAAATAATACTCGTATTCTCTTATTATGCAGAGGGAAAATGAAATAAACTATTTCGATTGGTAGCTATTTACACCAGAAAGGCATCTAGCAGGGTGGAGAGGTATCAAGTGGGATTTTTATTATTATGCAGCGGAAAAATCAAATAGATTATTTCGATTGGCTGTTAGTGGGTGTTGTATTGGAGAAAAAAAAACATATTTACGATTTAAATAACCAGTTAAGTCAATATTGATGGCTTAAATACAATTTTATATGGAATATTCTTGGGTGTCAGGTAAACACTTGCATACAAGTTTACACAGTGTAAAACGAAAGAGAAGTGTAGATATTTCTAGTTCTTACTGGTTCCTTTCTAGTTCTTTTGATACTGATTGTTAATTTCAAGTACAAAAAACAAGTTCATTGTAGTGTATTGGATGACACTCTCGCCTCTCAAGCAGAGGCCCCGGGTTCAATACTCGGGACGGACACTTTTTTTAAAGTTAATTTATGTAAAAGTTGGTAGATTTCGCTCTTGTAACAGGCTGTTTGTATTTGTTTTTATTAAATTTCAAGGACATTTATTCATCTTGAGTTCTAACTCTACAAGAGGTATTTTATTGAAACTGAATAAATGTAGATCAAGACTTAATGTAAGACATTGCTTCTTTAATCGACTTGTTATCACTGTATGAAATTGTTGCAACAGCTTGAACATTTTTTTTGAAAGACACTTTCAATGAATTAATGAGTTGTCATGATTCGGTCGCTTAATCTCTAGGTCATACTAAGAAGGCAGGGGGGGGGGGTTCGTCAACAGCTATAACAAGTAAAATAAAATAACTAAACTGTGTCTGCTTCGCCTCTCTGTATTTCTTTCTTTCTTATATACGTGTATATATAAATATTTTCCATCAACGCCGTTTATCTTTTTTAAAGATATTTCTTGTTTCTTATTGTTCTTCAAGTTTTTAGGTTCACCTAAGAGATTTCTTCAGAGTAACTTCTCTCGTCACTGGCCTCAGTTTTACAAGTTGTAACTTTGTACGCAGTTTCTGATGTTTTGGGCGTGATTTTTGCACTTTGTCCATCTCGGCTTTCATTTCAAATCCTCTTTTAAGACTTAAAGTCGGTCTTTCATAAAATCGTTCATCAGTAGTTTTTTAGAATAAATCTAAATGAATTTTCTGTCCAATTTACCCGTCATTTTCAAAGTTCTTGCAAATTTGGTTCTTGATTTCCACTTGTCAGCACAATTAGTTTTTAAGCGATTTCCGAGCTTGACTCCGACTCACTCCCACGCAGAAATATTTCCTTTTTTCGGCTTACTTGACATATTGTTTTTAATCTAGATCACAATTTCCAACACAATGTCCAAACATTTTTGAATTTCAATCTCTTCCATTTATTATAAATTTACTTATTCAGTTGTTTTTTTTTTACTTTCTGTTATGAAAACATACCTGTTCACCAAATCATCCAAGTCTCTGGCCATAAAAATGTAAATTCCATCAATAACTTCAATATACGAGCGACAAACACGGCAAAAAATATCCAAATTGCTGTTTGATAAGGCTGAGAAACCGAAAGTGGAATTAATGCAAGTTCGGCCGGACGATGCTGCTTGGTTCAAAGACCTATATATATATAGGTCTCTGCTTGGTTGTAAGGACCCAGTGGAATAGGCATGTGTCGCATGGCATTTTTGCTAATTCCCGCTTTCATGGCCCTTCTTGTCGTTTCATTTTAGTAACACGTCCTTTTCTGAAAACCGGACAATTTCGCAGATGTCATTGTCAGCTGTCAATGCACATCGATTACTTCCCGCATTGTTTCTCTTCGGCCAGCATTCAAGCGTATCCGCATGATTGAATAAGATGACAGCGATTGAATAACACACTAAAGTCACTTTGATAAATATAAAAAAACACTTTCGTCTTTGTCCAGTCATTATTTAGAGCGAAATAAACTGGAATGTTGTTTTACCGGTTCACTGACTAAAATTACAATATGGCCGACAAATCAATTCTGGGTCATGTCGTGACGCTGAGGAATATTTTTCATTGATGACTTTGTTGTTTCTATTATTATTTGTCAGTTTGAATAAAAATATGAAAATATTTCTTTGAAATTTATTATTGCTTACGAACTTGATAAAAATAAACACGTGTTATGCAAGCTTTCATTATTGTTAACGATTTTGTTTGGAACTATTTTGAATAGCGTGTTTCACATGCAGACAGTGGTAAATATTGGGGCGCACCACGGGATACGTAGAGTTGTATCTGATACTCATTTATTCAATATTTTCCCTTAAAACACTGGAAAGCATGAAATAAATAGAATATTTGTTTTTTTCAGTGCGTGATCGAAAATTAATTTCACTCGTGACCGTAAGATTTTTTATATTTTCACTCGTGGCTTCGCCACTCGTGAAAATATAAAAATCTTACGACCACTCGTGAAATTAATTTTCGATCACGCACTGAAAAAAACAAATATCCTCTATATAATACTTTTAAGTATTCCACAAATGTCTGATAAACAGAACTGTTTCAAAATTTTGTGAATTTCTAAACAGCACTGTCAGTTATTCAACCCAACGTCTTTACGACGTCATTACCGTCATGTTAAGAACAGCACAGATTTTAAACAATTGGTTACCGATCTTTCATTGGTGAGAAGTATTATCACAATGTATGAGAAAGACTAATTTACTTATTTTAAAATATGTTATTACTTGCCTTCAACATTTCAAAACACTTACAATACTAGTAGAAATACATTTCTTACATTCCTACAATATTTTGAATACTAACAGAAACCTCGAAAGCAACATTTCAAAACACTCCTAATACTAGTAGAAATGCATTTCTTACATTCCTACAATATTTTGAATACTAACAGAAACCTCGAAAGTAATGGCCTATATTGTATACTATACTTTGCATTCTGGGAAGTCCTACTTTATAAACTTGTAAACAAATATGGAAGTAAAATTATAAGTACAGTCACTTCGAGAATGCTGTTTTTGTACATTTCTACTGTTGTTCAATAAATTAAGACATTGTTGACCTTGTTATGGACTGGCTTCATGTGGCAGTAATTGTTCACAACCGTCGAAGTATAGGAAGTTTGGACTCCCACAGAAAGTCTGTTTTCAATGTAAGAAATTGCTACATATTTCTCTTTTATTTTGACTTTTGCTTGACATTTAACATTCACGTGCTGTATAAATGTTAAATAAAGCTAAAGAAAGTTTTGAAGTCAGAAAAAACAATTTACTTTCCTGAAATTAGGATCTCACACACCCAACCCTCGTCAACTTTTCCACATCAAATAATACCACCTTAACATTTACCTAGCAATATACACATTTTGCATATTCTAGTTCTAAAATATCTTGGTACTCATGGGATGTCCTACATCGTCTGCTCTGTGAAGTCACATGATTCCATGTGACCATAGCTAGATACATGCCTAATTATAATTAATTACAACTTTTCAAATAATTAATAATAATTTAAATAATTGACACACAAATCATTTATTTAAATTATAATTCAATCTATACATTTCACACCGGTTGGTCATCCAAGAAGTATATTTATTGCATACATATTTTAAATATAAACCTGTAACTGCTGCACTTATAAATTTCATATCTGCTGGTCATCTTATGTCTACTGAGTTATGTTATTTTGATACTGCAATAACTACTAAATTACAAGTTGCCTTAAGAAAGAAAAATTTTGTTTCATTAATCAATCTCCCAGCATTATTTGCACCAGTTAAATGACTCAATATCTGGGATAGTGTTTAGGCCTGAATGATGTTGACAAAGAATTACCCCCATTGAAGGGGTAATGTTTTTTGAAATGTAATGACTTAAAATCTGCAGCAATTTTATTGGCATTAAACCTATAGACAAAGGTCGTAGCCAACATTTCATGATGGCGGCATGTAAATTACATGTACACAGGAATTTGATATGATATTTTTGGTTTTGACTTATTTCTTTTTCTTTCATTTAAGGTTAAACCTATGCACTCAGCTGCTAACTACAGGATTTATTCCTCAACAGCCATGACTAATACTAGTCAAGCAGTCAAAGAAATCAAAATGCAAAACTGCGGGCTCTTTTTACACAGAAAGAAGAGACATCATTTATTAATCATTCCAAAAAAATTGTCTATTCAAGAAGCGAAGTGGGAGTGCAGGCAACTGTACTTTCCCGTGTATCTGGAAAACCGCGACAAACATCAACAACTGAGTGAAAGCTTCATGGCTTCGTGGCCTGAATTGAAACTTGTTTAGCCCATAGGACTGAGCAAATACAGATCTGAAGCAACATCTTAAGCCAACATCGCACAAGTTTGGGTCCGCGTTGAGGAAATACGATCTACTGGACAAATAGGAGTGCATCTAACGTGGATGAAAGAGGGATCCATAATGTTTGTGACAGAAACTTCACACTCGACATTTCATCTAACAGGTCTTGCACTACTACAGTGTTAGGATGTGGCAATGCCCTTGGCACACAAACTCCGCCTTTCTTTGTGTTCAAGTCTAAAGGATGAAGGATGAACTACTTGATGGTAAATCTCCTGGTGCTCAGGGTACAGTGACCGAGACCAGATAGTCAAACATCAGTGTCTTTCTAGAGTATCTGACACTCATTTTCTTAAAAAAAGGTGAAATATGCATATCAGGAATCGCCACATACGCCACATACGTTAAGTACGTTCAGGGACCTTTTGAGGATCAGCTATTTATTTGTTCATTTTGCTGTTCTGATTATCACTAGTCCCCTGTTACTGTTCCTGTTGTTCAATGGAAATACAAATAGGTCCTGTTTGTCCTTCCAGCCCACACTAGCCATATAGCCGTAAGATGTGGGTATCTTTGGGCCTCTGCAACGCTTTTTGCCATTTTGAAAAGGTTGATAAACTTAATAATCACTGCATGACATCGGTAACCGATTATTAACTGATAAAAGTACTGACTATATGTACGGCGAGACTTTCTACGGCCGCCACACTGCACTAATAGCGCTACAGTAACTTTGAATTTCAAATGATATTGCCCCTAGTGAGAGCTAGCCCGTACCGTACGGCGACAGCGCCTAACTATGCAATAAAAGGCGATAATAATGTCGCCACGATATTCCTAAAACATCTGTAAATTCAAAAAGAACGGATACCAACATGATGTTCTACTTCATCGGATATTATGAGTAGCCAGTACAGTTTGTAACATGAAATATTAAAAAAATAAACGGCGTTGATGGAAAAGATTTTTCTATATAAGATTTTTCTATATAAGAAAGAAAGAAATATTTAGCGGCGAAGAAGACACAGTTTAGTAATTTTATTTTACTTGTTATAGCTGTTGTCGAACCATCCCTGCTTCTTGGTATTGCCTAGGGATTAAGCCACCGAGTCATGGACTTATTGAAAGTGTTTGTCCAAAATAAAATGTTGAAGCTGTGGCAACATTTCGTCTGGTAATAAAACCTCTATTAAAGAAGCAATGTCTTACATTAAGTTTTGATCTACATTTATTCAGTTTCAACAAAATACCTCAAGATGAAAAAATTAAAATACGTCTTGTAGAGTTAGAACTGAAGATGAAAAAATGTCCTTGAAATAATTTTCCATATAAATAAAAACAACTTGTTACAAGAGCAAAATCTATTAGCTTTTACGTAAATTAACTTGAAAAAGTGTCCCTACTGAGAATTGTAACCGGTGCCCTCAGCTTGTGAGGCGAGTGTGATACCAGTACACCAAAGGAAATTTCTTTTTCGGGACTTGAATTAACAAACTAGAAAGGAACCAGTAAGAACCAGAAATATCTGCACTTCTCTGTCGTTTTACACTGTGTATTGTACGTATTGTGTTACCTGACACCAATAATTATTCCCATATAATGGCTTAACTTGTTTTTTATACCGTAAAATAATATGTTTTTCTCCGACACAATAATCGCTTTTAAAAACGAAAATGCCCGAACATGTTATTGCCAGGTAAATACTTATGCACAATAAAAAAATCGTTAAGTAATCGTGAACAACACCCACTAACAACCAATCCAAATAATCTATTTGATTTTCCCGCTGCATAATAAGTTTTATTAACAACATTTCATTGGTCGAAAAATTAGGTCAAAAGTGAGCTTAGACTGCTAACGCCGAAAAAAAAGAGAAGAAAATAATACGCATAAATTGCAAACTGTTAACAAATATGTTTTTAATCACGAGCGGTTATGAAAAAAATGCCTGTCTGAAATGAATTTATATACTTGCCTACAGTATATGCACATGACGTGTCTGTCTCCTGTGTTTCTTATCAATCCGATAGTGGCACAGGAATTGCAGTAACAATAACATTTTTATAGAACAGTACAAGTAAATGATATCACTTTTTTTCTTTTAAAGATTTCAAACCAAAATTGGTGAATATTATTATCATTTTTCTTCGCTTTAAACAGTTTATGTTTTCTTAATGCATGTAATGTTTTGTTAATGCATGAGACTAGGCTGAAGAAGAATATTTTCCAAGGAACTTGATTATGGTATTGTCAGCTGTATCGAGTATGCTTTATTTTGGGTTGAGATGTTTATCTTCTAATGCTCATTAATTGTGTGTTTTGCAGAAAAGTTGTACGCTTTTACCGCTTGATAAATGTTTTATTTCCCATTATATTTAAAACATTTTAAACAAAATGGTCTCGATCGAACGCTTGATCAAATTTGAAAAAAGCTACTGATATCAGAATATATACTGAACCAAAAAAGAAACTTTCGCCAAGTTTGATTGTAGATATGTTAGTACAGTTTCAATCCTTTTGGCTGAAAGCTAACATTTTTGTAAAAAAATGTATTGTAAGTTCTTTTAAAATCGTCATTTTGGAGGAAAGGATCAGATTGATTGTTGAATTTTAAATTAAAATAAGGTAGGGGTCGTTTCTAAAGTTAACAATCAGTAGCGTGTGTGACCGCCGTGTGCGATGCTGACTGCCTGACAGCCACGTCGCATTGAGAGCACAAGTTTGTTAATGTCAGCCTGTGGAATATTATTCCATTCTTCAAGCAATGCTGCTCGAAGGTCGTTGACGTTGTTTGGAGGGTTCGGACGTCGACGTACGCGTCTATCCAGATTATCCCAAAGATGTTCAATTGGGTTCAAATCCGGACTTTTTGAGGGCCAGACGTCGATGAAATCAACGTTATAATTTTGTAAATACTGTATATTGACACGAGCAACATGGGATGTATGTGTGTACATCTAAGTGGTACCCTTGAACAACTGGCACATACTTTGCGAAAGTTTCTTTTTTGGTTCAGTATACGTAAATATGGTGTATATTTATAAATAACAGAGTAGAGCTTTAAAATCGCTGTTTTTATTCCCATTGTTGTTTGATGTAAGTATTCGCGTATTTTTAATTCACGCAGATTGATAATGGGGTGAATCTAGATCTCGAAACTCTAAACATTCATCAAAGTTTGCGCAATAATTAATATAAGAATAAAATAAAAATATAAAATATATAGGACAAACATTTTATTTATATATGCGTATATTGCAAAATGGAAGTACAATTTATCATGTAGAACATTACAAACAATCTGCCGGACCAAAAAAGGACAGAGCCATTGAAAAATATTTAGTAAGTCTTCTTCCAGGTACTTTTGTTTGAAATACTAACTTTCATTTATAAAACTTATCATCAGATTTTACTTAAAGTTCATTTTTGATACAGAATAACAAACAAGAAAATGGTGGAGATGTACATGTAATCATAGGTTTATAACGCTACTTACAGTTAATAAAAAGCCTAACATACTTCGACTGCCGATCGCCTGTCTTTAAAACGATTTCAAACTTTAATTCCATAAACGTTTGTTAGACTTCCTTTTTATTGTTTCCGTGAGATGAAAATCAACCCGGCAAAACATCATTTTCAATTTCGGTACAAGAAACTGATTGGCCTAGACGCCGGCATTCGCTCTATGTTTGGTGAAATACCAGTTTGAACACGAAATATCTTTTGCAAACCATGGGGACCCGGTTTCAAATTCCTCTAAATAGTGAAGTTGAAATAATTGACTTTGTATAATAGAAATGGTGCGCAGCCGCCATT
This sequence comes from Corbicula japonica, assembly GCA_038501625.1. Lineage (NCBI taxonomy): Eukaryota > Metazoa > Mollusca > Bivalvia > Venerida > Cyrenidae > Corbicula > Corbicula japonica. The sequence goes on from JAZAYU010000048.1 coordinate 2,779,704, forward strand.
TAAAACAACGAAAGTCCAGAAACTTCACTGGTTTTATACTCACTCAATTCTATTCTATTTTACTGTTACCCAGTTCATTGATTGACTATCGCGGTGAGTACTAGTACATGAACCAATCTGTCGTCAACAAAACTGCATGTTCCTGTACTAATTTAGATTACTTTTTTCTATTGTTGATTTTCAGAGGGCGGGAACTATTGAGCACAAGCAATGATGCACCACTTGTTGGTTGATAGTGTAAGTTCTGCACAATAACTTTATTTTTAACATCGTATTGACCTATGCACTTAAAAAATTACCTTTACAATTACACGTGGAGGTAGAGGTTTTATTAATTCCGTTAGTCGCTCAAGTTCCTTATGATGACTTGATCCCAAACTTCGTCTATTACGGTTTCTTGTAATGTGACATTTCGCCTTTGTAAGGGATTTGGTTTCGACGCAATCAAAGTACTGAGTAGGTGAACAGAGAGCTACCGCCGCATATTGTTGTTGATCACAAATGCAGTAATAGTTATTCTCGTTTTTCCATGATACTAAATTAGGATTTGGTTGAAAAAGAATGTCTCTAGAGCTCAACCTGAAAAATACAGTTTTGTTAATTATATATTATTTTAAAGTAACACATGCAAGAGTTGTAACTCCTTTCATATATTGGTATTAACTGCTATAAAGAAATATATATGCTGCCGAAGTATAATTTGACAAAAACATCAAAACATATGTGTCAACATTGGTTGTTTGATAGTTTAATATCCAACTTCAATATAACCTGGGGTTCGAATATTGGTGAAACATTAAAATGTTTCTTCCAACGTGCACATTTGTTAAAAACCTAAAATAATCGTGAAAGGCACTTCCGCTTACTAAACTCCAACTTGATCGTAATTGTTAATTAAAGTATCTAAATTAAATATCTTTAGTGGGACGATGCAAAAACAACATATGCGAAAACTGACCAATATATCTAACTACAATATTTTTATATTGAAATGAAAAACTTGGACAACTAAAAAAATGTACAATTACATTTTATTAAGTTTATAATAAGATAATGTGATTTAGGTCAAGTGGTTAAATAGGGACATAACTTCAGATGTTGTCGACAAAGAGTCTTCATTTCAGTTTTTTGAACTTTAACACAAAATCTACGGCCTATATTTAGTTTAGCAAAAAAGTCGTCAGAAAGGGACTAAACTCAAAATATATAGTAAGTTCGTTGTTATCGTTCTTGCTATAAGAAATTATAATTTTCTGTTCACGCAGATGATATCCAAGTACTGTGCGAACAGAACGTGTCCGATCGAAAGTTTAAGCAACAATGTTTTAGCAACAATCATTTAAAGGGGCATAACTAAAATAATTAGTCTTGAGATTTTATACTTATTGTTTATGCAAATGATGTATGATCAGTATTGTACAAATAGAACTAGTACCAGAATGTTCCAGGTTAAAGTCATTTGAAAGGGGCTTTATTAAAAATAGTCAAACACAAGTTATCAATCTTGCTTTAAAATGTTTATATGTTAATGTAGATGACACGTTCAAAACAATTTGCCAAAAAGACTTAATACTTCCGAAGTTATAAACAATATTAAGCTTCAATTTAATGCTTGTTGATTGGGACATAAATCAAAACAAAGTCAACCAAGAGTTATCAATATTTTTGTTCGAAATAGCGCTGTCCATGCAGTCAATAAGTTTCAAGCATCGTGTCACTATGACCAAAAGTTTTAAAATTATAAGTTTAAGTTTATTTCTTGTTCATAAACATAAATATCGGTTCAAAGACCGTTAACGTCGTAATAACAACGCTGACTAAATATACAATTAAACTTCACGGCCACCACATGGCACAAACACAAGTACGGCGATATTAAATTGGATGAAGAAAACGTTTGCAGGAATGCATTTTAGACGAATATTATCGCAGCAATTTAATTCTGATTTGAAATTAACTTTTATTTCAATCCCTATAAAAAGAACATTACCCATTGCTTGAACCAAATTGCCAACTTGTTGCAAAACTATCCGGGTTTAGGGTGTACGGTGATATAGTCCCATCACTGTGAACAAAGTCATTCTTTGGGTTGTTATCAAAATAACCACAAAGACCCTCTGTATTTCGGAAGTCTTTTGGAGCCATATATATATTGACATTGATGTAAGTATTTTCAACAATCACTGAAACCGATGTTCCAATCGGTGTACGAATCTAAAAAATAAATGTAACAATATAATTAACAAAACATTTCAAATTATACCACCAAACATTTATTTTAATTATTGTCTATGGCTTATTTTATGCATTACTGACAAGTAAATGGGAACAAATGACAGAACCTGTATAACACACTTATGTTTATACTTAGTGAATTCAATTCACATTAACCATACGTCGAGGTAAACTAAAATGATGAAAAAAATTCATTTGAGCCTTACGTTCATAAAAATGAAAGTTTGCTTTTTGCGTTTTCAAAAACAGGATTTAGCAGAATAGGATAGTGTCAAAGAAGAGGCAAAAATGTCAAACTCACATGTAGGTATAGGATATCAACCGAGTACGAGGTGTTTCTGTGTAGGAAATACCTGGTCACGAGCTTCTTGTGACACCGAGAGCGCGAAGCGCTCGAGGTGTTTCATGAAGCTCGTGGCTAGGTATTTTCTACACAGAAACACCGATGTACGAGGTTGATATCCGACTTACACACCTTAGACACATGCAAGTACTGCGATTTGAATGAAAGTTTGTCCCAAGTATCAGATTTGTTTGAAGAGTTGAGCAGCCGAATTTTTTGTCACAAAATACATACAGGTTAGCGTCATTATTTACGTATCATACTTTTTGTTGGGTTTAACACCCGCTTTCAACAGTACTTCAGTCATATTGATGCGAAAATTGAACAATTCACGCACTCAAACATTCGATCACTATTTCATTCAGTTAAATGTGCGGCGTTAAAAAATTTTAAACTGTATACTTCAAAACTACCCAAGAATATGCACGAACATGCTTTTTTCAAGCCTTTGACAAGGCCTACAACTTATTATAATAACTACTTGGTATTCCATTTGTCTATTGAAAACAAGCACATTTTTGTAAAATCATGTGCTCAGTTGCACAGCATTCCTAAAGGGCCGTCTGTTTAAAGGGAAGTTCTTTATTATATGCAATAACATTGATTTGTGCACATCCCCGATATCCATTTCAAATTCAAAATAAACCCCGTAAACACATTACAACAAACATTTGTCAAATCAGTCATTAATTAGGTGAATTAAAATAAATAAAAAATAAAACTTATAACTGGCATACACCAGATGACATGTACAAAAATATTATTGGCGCTTAGCAAACTTTTAGTAGTATATAAAGAAAAAAAGCCAAGTGTCAGATTTCAAGTTTTCTCCTCTGTCAAGCGATGAAAATAAAGCGAACACACAAGTGCTAAAAATTTAACAAGACAAAATGTGTTTTACAACATCAAATTCACTTCAATATATACATGATATTTGAATAAGACTAAACGATATTTGAAAAGGAGCTTAAAATCTCGGCTTTTTTCCATAAATTGGAATATTGTCATAAATGTGTATACATGTACATTATTCTACGATTTATACTTACTGAAACCTGACTATACATAATGACAATAAGGTACTAAAAGAAATGCATGTTAAACGAACGTTTTTGATAAATATATATGGTACTGTAAGTGTTATCTAAATTGGGTTATAAAAAGAAAATAAAATGATGTGGTGTTTTAATTTTACTTCATTTTTTCTAGTGCTTAAAATGTAAAAAAAGTTGTGTGTCTTTTTTGTATTGTTTGAATACTTTTAAATATACGCACGAGACTAGGTTGTTCCTTGCACGTGGACGGGTAATTCTTTTCGGAGAACAACCCGTCCACGTGCATGGAACAACCTGGTCTCGTGAGTTCTTTTGTTATCGCAGGTTATTCTCAAAATTATCAACCTACGGCAAACAAAAGAGCCGGTGTGTAAGTGTATTTATCCTTTTCAGCAACAAAACAAATTTTGCATAATACCTTTACTATATGAAACTTCAGAAAAATAACAAACGCGATCCATATAGGAAATCAACAGATTATCTTGCTGACGTTTTACAAGCTTGAAAATTTACACACCTTGGCCGAGACAAACCGAGTTCATCACATGGCAATTATATCAGATCCAGTTATAAATTAGAGTTTGCATATAAAACCGAAACATTGAGGCCAATTTATGACTTGGAAACCGGTATTTTGATTATTTCATTACAAAAGAGTGAAATACGCATATCAGGGATGGCCACATCCAGCAGACACAGCCTTCCCACACAGCCAAACAATAGAGAGGAAAAGAGAGCATTGTATTACAATAATCAATTAACAAAATAACAAGGAACCGTGACAATTTGCAGTTTAAGGAGATACCAGATTATAGAGGCTCCGGATTAGGGAGTTTCTATTGACAAAAGTAATTTATTGAAACAAAATATTTGTTTTTTTTTGTCACAAACAGTTGATTTCGTACAAGTTACTTCCGCGGTAAGCTTCTTGTAAGCTGTCAATTTGATTTCGGCCACTATTGCAACATTCAATTTTGTAGCAAAAGCTCATCCATAAATTGTTGCAAACATTATCAAGTAGATTTTTTTAAATTTAAATATTTGTATCCATACGCTGAGAAACAGCAGTTTGTCACCAGTCGGTTTGATCCTCTACAGGAAGGCATAAAGTTAAACCATATAAAACATCGGTCAGTAAGAATAGTAACTTACTCGGGTAAAATAAACAGACTCAACCGTACCCTAACACAAAACAACAACAATGTTTTGCAATGTGGAGACGCATTTATTCACGGGTAAAGGTTGGGTTAGTGTCTTGTAACATGACAACATCAAATCCATGTATCAGTACGAGACATTTTCCATTGATATTACATGATACACAATTCTAGTCTCAAATTAAGACTGCTTAACTCTGCACAATAAACTTTCAAAAAAAGGTGAAATATGCATATCAGGAATCGCCACATTCAGAAAAAAACAGCCTCCCCACACAGTCAAGAAGAAGAGAGGGGGAGAGAGCATGGTTAATAAAATAATCAGTTTCAAAAAAGACACCACTAACAATAAACAAAAATGAGAACAAAGTACATGTATAATGCTTTCAACAAATACTAAGATATTTGGGGGAATATTCAAGCATGGTGCAGTCAACTTCAAACTTTTGATATCAGCCCTGACATTTGGCAAATCCCAACTAAATCAATATTGCCCTTATAAAGTTTTGACTGTGAATTTGTCATAGGAACGCCGGCCGCCCACGTAAAACCCCTCCCTTAATAATCATTTTTAGAAAGAGGAACCGTGTTTCTGTAGCAATGCACGAATCGCATATTTAATGCGATTCTCGGAACGTTCCTCAAAATACCGGAACTACAGAACCTGTCCTGTCATGCTTGAATACATTGCGTCTTTTATTATACTAATAAAATATATAAACATAACACAGCACAAGTAGCAACAACAGTAATGCAATAAAAAAACCTTTCTTGAATTTGAACGCAAAGTTGAAGGTTACCCGTGAAAAGTCTCCGTAGAACTGAATTTAAACTACCCGCACGAGTATTTATACCCAAAAACCGGACCAACCGGTTTTGTATAGCGTTCCGTTGAGACAATAATTCTCCGCTATACGTTGTAACGCGGAGAATTTAAAGTCTCAACCGTTCCCTAACACAAAACAACAACACTGTTTTGCAATGTGGAGACACATTTATAGAAAATACAAAGCTTGGTTCGGATGAATTGCGTTCAAATTCAACCTATTTATATCACCAAGTAGATCTTCCAGCGATCATGTACTTGATATGTTCAATACAAAAATTTTCTTCTATTAAGTAATCGGCTTTCAAAGAAATCTAACACGTAACCATCCTTTGCTTGTCATACAACCAACGAACATGCCTCTTAAGGCAATTGTCACTAACACCAGGCGCATTTCCTGTAGCTGTTGCACCATTTTCCCGTTAACTATGTATTCCCAAGTTAAGATCTCGAGCTTCTTATCTAAGTGTAGAAACTATGCATTCTCTAGCCCTTGAATAACTCTGATTCTTTTTTTTTATCTTTACCAAACTTGCGACACACTTTTGAATATCGGTCTAAATAATACCTTGTGAAATATATTGCCAAAGCAGCTGCAGCAATGTACCTCTGTATTATCAAATAAAGCCAAGCATTTGAATTACCTTTTGCTATAGTCGTATTTTTACACTTACGATATATATCGGTCTTACTCAATGAAAATTTTATAATATAGTGATCCTCATAAAAGCAATATCACAGTAACGTTATAAATTAAACTTATTTAACCGTAAAAAACTTGCATAATAATACAATGGCTAATTAATTTAAAAGTGATTAAGTGAACCGTAACTAAATATAAAGCACAAAAGCTATGAAACAGTTTCGAATCTTCATGTCTTTCTTTACCGAAGTAAAACTATCTCCTTTTGAAAGCCTCAAACACTGGCCACTAAAAGTTCGTTTAATCATTTTAAATCATTGAATGAATGTATCCATTTAAGAGCATACACTGCAGATACGACAACGTGCTCCGACTTCCCGGATTCTGTCAAATGCGGTAATACATGGCAACAACTATCGATGATGCTGGTTTCCAACTAATCTGATAGCTCACAATATTTTGAAAATAATTGAAAACAGTCACTGCATTTAACAGTGTTGTCTGCTCGGAAGATCACCACTTTTTTAGCTATACTGTCTACGCTTGACTGCTGTTTATGTACATCCACTCAAGCTTTGATCGTCTGCTGCTCTATTGTTGACTTTATGTCAGTACCTGATAAAAATAAACCGCACTAAGAATACTTTCTAGGCAGAAAATAAGCATAGTCATCTGCATTAATTGCCATCACTTAAAGGCTTATCTCAACGCCAACAATTCAAATGGCAATGGATTCTTATAAAAGATACCATGTTCTCTTTCCCTGGTTTTATCAAATCTGTTCTTGAAAGAACTTTAACATCTTTAATAAATTCTCTGAAACTGCCTTTATCATCTAAAAGGCATTGCCAAAATGCAGCGGACGTTCATTTAAGAACTACAAGAGTGCCGTCTGCCTGTACATTGACAACTTTGTGCATACAACCACTTACCAATATTGGTGTTGGCATTTACCACTTGTTTTCTCCTTTCCAAGAAAAATTAAAGGTATTTATACCCTTTGTACTGAGAACAAAAAACTTGATGTAAAACACTTACAATTATACTTTAATGAGATAAAAACCTATCAAATGTATGCTTACTCCATAAAATATCGAGTTATACACTGCCAGATATCGACCAGTCGTCACTATCTAGACATTTACTCGAATAATCTTTTATTGTTTTTCCATAGGAATCCAACCGGGATTACCATTTATATGATCATGTTTATCACTAAAATGTAAATCTATTGCAACAATGTGTTAATCGATTTTACAAGTGACGTTTTACAAAACAAATTTGACATTTTTATCGACAGAATATACTTTAACCGCTTTGTTTTGCAAGCAGTTAACCCGAGTTTTAACTATTCGGCTCTCTGCCTCAGTTTCTCTGATGTAAAACTTTTGTTCTTTTCATGCTGACATTATTTATTGACAAGAATATACTTTAATCGCTTTGTTTTACAAGCAGTTAACTAGAGTTTTAACTATTCGGCTCTCTGCCTCAGTTTCTCTGATGTAAAACTTTTGTTCTTTTCATGCTGAAGCCAACAAACTACAACATGTCTATCAGCTACATTTAAAACTGACCGCTTTTAAGGGTTCCCAATTCCCAAATCACCCTGTTTAACAAAATTACTGTTTACCACACCCGCTTCCAGGGTGCATTAAGTTATAGTTTATCACGAAACTCTAAAAAGCTAACTTCCGGGAGCATTTGAAACCATCTACCTACTAAATGTCTATCCGTTACCATTAACACAGTCTGGCCGCTTTTCAAGGTTTTCAAGTTACCCTTTTTACTAAAATCGCTGTTTAACAAACCCGCTTCTACTAAGGATTGGCTTATCATTATCCTCAAACAATGAGCTCACTTCCGGGAGCATAACAAAATATATTTGACATTTATTGTCCGAATATGCCTTACATGTAACTATTTTGTTTTACAAATAGATAACACGAGTTTTAACTATTCGGCTTACACTTAAGTTCTGTTGTTCTTAATATGTTAAAGCCATATACTTATAACATGTCGATCACCTACATTTAACACTAACTGCTTTCCAAGGGTTCCGAAGTAACAATGTTTTACTGGACTGATTAACAAACCCGCTTCCGGGGGTGGACAATAAGCTCGCTTCCGGGATCATTTCAAATAATTCTTAATCTACCGTTTCATTGCCATTTGCCTTGTCGCCAAGCGACAACACCACTTCCGGGATGTACAATAAGCTCGCATCCGGGAGCATTTTAAATTATCCTTTATCTACCGTTTTATTGCCATTTGCCTTGTCGCCAAGCGACAAACCCAATTCCGTGGGTATTCCGTCAATGACAAAAAAACATGTATCTTACAACAGTGGCAGATACAGCTACGCTTTGCTCGTCCGACTGCACCGTACACTTCTAAGTTTGTATCATTAAACAGTAAAGTAGCAACACTGAACGGCCTACTAACATTAAGCAACTAGTCTTGTTAAAACAACATTTCCTGTTTGGCTACTTTTGTCAGTTATCCCGGAACATTCCGACTATCTCCGGTAATGAAACATTTAAATATTTCTCTGACTGTTTCCAAGCCGAAATGTAAGGATATAATCCGACCCACCGGAAATACTAAACCATTTACATTAAAAATTGTGTATTTATCCTATCATATCTTATAACGCTGGGTCAATAGCCTTTTCTTATCTACCGATACTATCGTTCCTATTTTTCTACAAACATGGCTTCACCAGTTTACTCGTTTGGAAGGCAGCCAATAATAATGTTTATCCGGTAATAAAAACCCAAACTAACAAAATGTTCTTTTAAGAAACTCATGAGATTTTATATAAGCTCCACACTTTTATTTGCACCAATACCGTATTGTGTGCACCAATGACCTCATGTACGATATAACGAATCTTAGCGGCTTCTAAATATATGACCAACTCTCCCGAAGGGGAGACGATTAACAACATATTAAAGTTGTTTAAAAGACCATGCATAATCTTAAAATGGTCAATGAGACTTAAATATATCAATATGATTATATGCTCTTTTAAATCATATTTGCATATCAGCGAATTAAGATCAAATAATTCCCAAGCTATATGAATGTCTTCAAGTTTTACATCCGAAAAGATGATTTCTGACTACTGCAGCAGTTATTTCCTTAACAAATGGAACAACAGCCTTATTTAACAATCTTTCTGTTTCTTCTTGTACAGAACAAGGATATTTCCTAGTAGAACTATTATTATGTAAATCTGCCGATGTAATAAATTGCTTAAATGATGGGTTACACCTGGTTTTACCGTATCATGTATTTTATGACTTGCTTGCTACAGATAGCCATTTACTTGTATGGCTTCTTAATCTTTCAAACAAACTGACTTACGGATTTCCGACCGTTCTGAACAACAACTAACTCCAATTTGCAATTCAAAATACATTTCGTTTTCATGATTTCTCATACTGTACAACATAGCATGCCACATCTTGGAGTTTTACACCACCACAGAAACATCCCTAAACAAAATTAACAACTTATCTTAATGTGTTGTTTGTACAGTCCTTCCTCTTGTGACCCGTTGTCCCTCACTAAAACATGGCCCAGGCTTAAGTAATTGCGTAGCACTGGCCGATCCAGAACCATGCACTATACTATGCAATACACCAAATCCAATTCGCCGCTACATGCCAGCTGTATAGGCTCCTCTGCTGAAAAAATTCCGTCCATAATATGTCAAACATTAACTGACAGGATATTTTATTATGTAAGTATATATAAATTTATTTCCATTTCTGTCAACGAACAGAATTTGTGATAATCTGATCTTTAAAAATGTGCATACTTTATTTCTATACAATATGAACATGAGTGTATATATATGCACCTTTAATTTCTATCAAACCCCTTTTATCAAAGTAACTATTGAAGAATGAACACAACTATCTCTACAACCGCCTGATGCACGGAAAACACTTGCAAATTTATCGAGTCTAACGACACTACACCAGGTGAAAATACGATAATTGTATATATAGGTACATACAAATCATGTTTCAATATATATATTCTTCCGGCTGTTAAAAATCTCAGCTGACAAGAGAAATCATGTAAATAAATGATTTTACCGAACACAGCAAAACAAATAACGGTATGTAATTTTAACAACTACAATGCTGGAATGAGCATGTTAATTGTTTTGTGCCTCTAAACTCGCTTCTGCGTTCAAAACGTTGGTACTACGCTTATAATACCACTCACTACTTTTAGCTTAATCTTTAGTACCGAGACAAATAAAGTAAATATCTTCCAAAACTGCAATGAATTTGAAAATTCACTTATCTTTCCAAATTGATTTCATCTTTCCTTCAGAGAAAACCGCTTCAAGCGCGGCTCCGTGCTGCTTTGCACAGACTCTTCTGTACTGTTACTGAATTCCTCGTTTGTTAGACGAGAAGAACCACTCCCCAGTTGTGAAGAAAGTTGAAGGTTACCCGTGAAATGTCTCTGTAGAACTGAATTAAAACTACCCGCACGAGTATTTATAACCAAAAAACCGGACCAACCGGTTTTTTATAGCGGTCCGTTGAGACAATTATTCTCCGCCTTTCCAATAAACAGTTTCGCAGTCCTGTACGAGTTACTTCCCGCGACCGAAAATCAATCCAAAACGAGGCTCTGCAGGATAGCTGAACTACCAAGGCTAGTCTGGCAAATGATGCTCTACGAGGTACCCAGCTCAACTATAGAATCATTAGAGAGGATCACCAGCCGCCACCTGAGAAAATGGCTAGGCGTCCCTCCTAGTTTCTCCAGCGTAGGCCTCTATGGAAAGAGCAACCAGCTTCAACTCCCACTATCCTCGCTGGTTGAGGAGTTCAAGACAGCCAAGACAAGACTGGTCCTCACCCTAAGAGATTCCCCTGATGAGCAGATCCGAGAAGCAGGGATCGTTACCCGCACAGGCAGAAAGTGGTCAGCTACAGAGACTGTCAGCCAAGCAGAGAGTGCACTCAAGCACAAGGACATTATAGGAATAACTGCTGTCGGACGACAAGAGATTGGTGCAACTAAGACACTTCTGTGGAGCCAGGCAACCCAGAATGAGAGGCGTGCCATGATACAGTCAGAAGTCAGGAGAACAGAAGAAAACAGAAGGCAAGCTAAAGCAGTAGAGATGGGGGCACAAGGAGCATGGACAACATGGGATACCATAGACAGAAAGCTGACCTGGGAAGACATCTGGAAGTACGAACCTCTGAGGCTGTCCTTCCTCCTCAGATCAGTCTATGACCTCCTTCCAACCCCAGCTAACCTCTGCCGACGGGGACTGTCGGCAGACCCAACATGCAAGCTCTGTGACCGCCCAGGCACTTTAGAACATGTCCTGTCTTCCTGTTCTACAGCGCTGACACAAGGAAGATTTAGGTGGCGTCATGACAACGTCCTCAGAGAGGTGGCTGACTGGCTGGAAATTGAAAGAAAGAAGGATCGAAGAAGTAACCCGCAGCAACGTCACATCAACTTCGTGAAGCCGGGTGAAGCTGCCAAACCACAGCCAACCAAAAATACATTAATCCTGGATGGTACTACAGGTTGGAACATGGAGGTGGACCTAGGAAAGAAGCTTGTGTTCCCAGGTATTGTCCAGACCAACCTCAGACCAGACATCGTACTGTGGTCGGAAACAGGGAAGAAGCTCATCATGATCGAGCTAACAGTACCATGGGAAACACGATGTGAAGAAGCCTGCGAGAGGAAGAAAGCCAAGTACATTTGTATACAGAGCTTCTCACCGAGTGCAGAGAAAGAGGCTACCGCACATGGCTGTTTCCAACTGAAGTAGGCGCCAGCGGATTTTGTTCTCAATCTGTGTGCCGACTGATGGCAGCAATCGGGACGACTGGCAGAGACAGGTGCAAGACAATCCAAAGACTGAGCCAAGCTGCAGAGCGTGCGTCTAGCTGGCTGTGGCTACGACGAGAGGAGAAGAGCTGGAAGCTATCGACCTCCACACCGTAAGACGGTGGGGCCACTCGCTATCAGATATACATGGATAAGGCCCGAAATATCAATGACGGCGAGCACCATGCTGATGATGGAGGTCGAGGAGCAAACCACTGACCACAACAAAGCGACAGTTCCTGGGTCTGGCCGGCGGTACTCGTGGGTCTGCTCAACAGGCCTGGGGAAACTGGTTATAGACGGATCCTCAACAGATGCAGGGAAGCAGGAATGATGGTCAGCAGGCTGTTTCACATACATAGTACTTTTAAAGTTACTACAAATTTTGATTTCAATTAGATATTGACCCAGTGAGCAACCTCTGTAAACACCTGTTGCCGTGCAACACTTCACAAGACGCCGACCACGACGGCTGTTAGAACTTCAATCATCAGACGCTGTATTTTACTTCCATATTGATTTTACTATCAATCAAATTCCCCTTGCGGTTGTTGAAACAATAACAAAATGTGAGGCTTTAAGTAAAGCAACCTGAAGGCGTGATTAACAATTAACAGCGTTCCGCGCTTCTTCTCAACGAAAATATCAATCGCAACGCATCGTGTTTGATGTTTTGGTTACAAGCAAATATCTTTCTGAAATCGAAATTTCTAGTATAAGCGTTTAGATTTCAGGTAAATGTTATTTGAAGGAGCAAAACTACAAAAATTAATTAACATTTTGTTGGTGTTGTCCCCCCCCCCCCCCTCATTTAGTAAATTCTAAAAATAGTTTCGGTGTTTCCGTCTGTGTTAATATTGATAGCATTTAAACATGTTAGACATTTCCTATATAGAAAAAGCTAATCGTGAATGAAAAGTTTATTCGTATTATATGAACCGACTATGCCATAAATATGAATATATGCCATCATTGTCATTTATAAATACACGGTTACAGTTAATCAGAAAAAGTAAAAAAATTGAATTAACCTTAATGGGGTCATGAAAGGAAAACAAGTGAATAAGGAGTTATAATTCTCGGTGTCACAGAATGGCTAGTTAATGCATATGACATATTTCAAATATTAATTTAACAGGACAAGTACTTTCAAAGTTTAAAGCAATTTTAAGTTTCATAGTAAAGCCTTTTAAAAGGGGTATAACTAAAACAGTCAAACATGAGTTATCATTCTTGTTGTCACAAATGAGTTTGTTAATGCTGATGATATATTTCAGGTATTAGGCTAAGGGTTCTTTTAAAGTAATTAAAGTCATTTGAAAAAATTTGAAAGAGGAATTATCATTCTTCTTGTCACAAATGGATTCGTTCATACAGATGATATATTACGAGAATTAAATTAATTGGACAAGTACTTTTGAAGTTATTTGCAACATTAATTTTCATATTAAAATCATTTGAAATGAGCATACCTAAAACAGTCAAAAACTAGTTACCGTTTTTGGTGTCACAGATGGCTTTGTTAATGCAGATGATTTCTGGTAAGTATTAAGTCAAAGTGACAAGTATTTCCTATGATAATTTTATATACAACATTATGTTTCATATTTAAGTCTTTTGAAAGGGACATAACTCGAACAATAGTGAAACAGGACTTATTATTCTTGTTTCAAAGATTGTTTCGTTCATGAAAATGATATATTCCAATTTTAAAGTTAAGGTAAGGAATTTCAGTGTTAAAGGCAGCGTTACGTTTAATAATATGTCATTTGAAAGGGGCATAACTCACACAATAGTGAAACAGGAGCTATCTATCTTGTTGTCACATATGGCTTTGTTCATGCAGATGATATACACAAAGTTTAGGACAAATACTTAAAATACGCAACATAAAGTTTCTTATTAAAGTTGGGGACTACCTGACGACGCGGCCAACGAAGTGGTCCGACAATAGGATCCCTATGTGTCTAACTGCTATCGCAGGCGACACAAAAAAGGCAAAGATATTTTTATCGAAGAATTTTTATTTTACTCAGGAAAAGTTTACCTCAAAATGATGGTCGGACTGTTTCAAGACATCAAGTATTCCACCATCTCCACAATGGAAAAATTCGCTTATCTTTGCTTTCCCGCATATACTGATGACGAAGACATCTTTCCCGGCCTTAACGGCAACGCCACAAGTACATTTTGCGATCGAAAGATAACATGGAGCGGTTTCTATTTGCACCTAAATTTAATTAAAAACGAAAATAGCAACTTTGACTAAAAATTTCCTACTGGAAGAATAAAAATTCAAAATTCATGAGTTAATAATTTAACCACCTTAATAATAATAATATAATAATAATAATAACAATAATAATAATAATAATAATAATAATAATTATTATTATTATTATTATCATCATCAATATTATTATTATTATTATTTTATTATTATTATTATTATTATTATTATTATTATTATTATTATTATTATTATTATTATTATTATTATTATAAAAATAAAACCGATAAAAATATATTAGTGCACATATTGCAGTTCAACAAGTAGTCGGAAACAAATTTGTTATAATTAAACATATTACGGAATGAGAAGCAAGCAAAATCGTTAGCAATAGGTGATTGATACAACAAGAATAAAACTTATACAAGTATAATCGTATATATTATGAATAAATATTATGAATGACAAAAGATTGACTTTTGCTTTAACACTACCTTACTTTCCTAGGTTTTTTCTCGATGAAATAGCAATGACATAAGGAGCAATACCGTTAGAAAGTAAAAATGATCCATATATTAACACGCAAAAGTCATTTAAAATTTCTAAAATTTTACCTCTATATTGTACTTCTTGTTGCGATACATTCTGTATATGCCATGATGGTTTTGCATTCTGTAACTTACTCTAAAGACAGAAATTAAGTT
Source organism: Corbicula japonica (assembly GCA_038501625.1). Lineage (NCBI taxonomy): Eukaryota > Metazoa > Mollusca > Bivalvia > Venerida > Cyrenidae > Corbicula > Corbicula japonica. The sequence continues at coordinate 2,794,780 of JAZAYU010000048.1, forward strand.
GTATATTAAGTATACTTAAAGGTTGAATCGATACTTTAAACAACCGAACGGTTTTCCATACCCAATGAAAACCATTAAATATTGATTCAATCCTTATATTTACACTCGTAAACACTCTCATTATTACAGAAATTATGAGAAGAATATTACGGCTTTTTCAAAAGGCTGTTGGAAGTGAAACGTTGACGGCACAATGAATGACGGCACGCTTTTTCGTAGCTACTCGTGGCAAATTGTGCGTACCCGGCGACGTCGCACGCCAAAACATTGTTTAACGTGCAATAAATTATGAATGGCTCTACTGTAGCCACGACTTTTAAAATCATACGTCACACTGTTTACCAACAGAAATTATGATCCGTTTGATAAATAAGACTTTATCGTATAGGACGAAGTTGAAGCGTACATATCATAGATTTAAGTATCAGTGTTTTAAATTCATTAAAAAAACTCTTATCCAGAAAAGATTATTTTTCTTATTGTTGTTGTTGGATTAAAGCAGTTGTAATCAAGTGGGATATAAGTCTGAATGAAAAGTGAAGAAAAGTATTGTGAATATTGCCGAGCTAATCTTAAAATGTTAAATAAATTTTCAAAGCATCTTTATAACTTATTTAATTGTGCTTTAGAATATATATTGCTAAAGTAAAGTCCATGCCACAGAAATAAAGGAAAGTATTACATGAACTATAAATAGACGCAACGCGATTGGTCACACCCCCAAAATAACCGAGTCAATGAATTTAGATATTGACCCGCTTTCGCTGATATTGACCTGTCTATAAATAGAATCCGAAAGTTTCCATATTTCATATTATTTATAGTTCATGTAATAAACTATTATATATATATATATATATATATATATATATATATATATATATATATATATATATATATATATATATATATATATATATATATATATATATATATATGACCGCAAAAATCGTTATTGACCAATAACGATTTTTTGGTCAATATCACAGCATATTTCCCAGCTAATAAGTAAATAATTGTATAATATCTGTGACCATAGAGGCTAAGTTATTGTTAGATCTAACATTGCTAGGGATTTGATAAACACGGTTATATCATCAAATCGGACCTTTTTTATCCTCAAAAGATAAAAAAAAAAGTCAACATCGCTTGCATGATGCTCGTTGACGTTCCGGAAGGTTGTATTTAAATGATATGTAAATGTCATCATAGGCCGTCTAAGTTAACTTTACAAAAATACCAATGTCCTTACGTTTGGTCGACTGCTTTCAAATGTGGATCATGGTGGCTGTAACAAACTTTCTTTTCGAACATTTCCGTATTCGTGACTTTCACCTTCAAGTAAGATAAGTTTGTTTTACTTTTTATCAACGTATATATAAGATATCCATCCGTCAAAAATATGTAGCTGTTCAAAATCTAGCACTCATTTAAGTTATTGTAAACGGGAATATGCAATAAATGTTGTATCCATGTAAAATGTAAAATGAACTAAATTCAAACAGAGGAACGCACTCTTCAAGCTAAAACTCAATTTACTTTTGTGTTGACCGCATGACATCCTCGTTTTTATGAAGTTAAAATTTACATATAAGTATTGCTGTCATGCCATAAAAACTAACGCCATGATTAATATTGTTAACAGTTACTGTCGAATTGTTTTTATTGTTAACTGCTCATTCTGGTCTGCAACTTACCTTTACTTCAGGAAGAATATAATTTCTCCAAATTTGGTGATGAATAGTTTGCGCAAACTCAAGTTTCAAATTAAACTCGCTCGCATCCTGATATGTTTTGTCAATAGTAACTATGTCAAAAGTGTATGTTGCTGTTTGATTCCATGTATCTGTATTTGTTAGACTCTGAAAGACAGAACATACATACATAGTCTTCCATTCTACCTCTAAAATTTACAATCATGGTAACAGTGTTAAGTAAACAAAACTACCACACCGGAAAAACATAAAAGTAGCCAGAAACAGAGATAACCGAGGAAGAACATGTGGTTTTACAGAGAAGCAGTTAGAATTGCAAGTCATATTTTTGACTAGTGTTGATGATAGTTTAATCAAATTAACACTGTTAGTCATTCATTTTTATTTGCGTAAGGTGGGAAGGAAATTAATATCAAAATTAAATATCCCATACATTAACACTGTGCCTAATAAACATTATCAGCTTGTTAGTGGCTACACAATTTATTGATTCGTAAATAAATAATGATGATTTTTGAAAATGTCAGATACACAGACAGACCTACTAACCTCAACTAAATGAGTTTAGAAAATAATGTTACAACAACTACTTACCAAACAGTTAAACAAAGACGCAAAATTAATAAATTCTAAGAACATACAAATGGATGTGAATACGTAGTGGACGTGAATTTATACTCTAAACGGTACTAAAATACAATATAAATAACACAAAAAAACAATTTAACGACTCGCGTTTTCACATTTGACAAATATAACAACGTTTCCTGAACTGTTTCGACAAGACCAGTCTTTGTAAAGAAAGGTTAGTTGTCATTATATGCTCATAAAAGTTTACAGACTAAATGACTAAACAAGTAAAGCATGGCCGCCCAAAAGCGATGTTCAACACATATTCCTTTCCTGAAATTGTTGTCATATCGTTTACGTTCTCAGAATTATCTTTTTACCACACAGTTGTCAACTATTGGACATGCTAAACCTTTTACAGGATAGTTTATGATTGTTGTTGTCCTTCTCGTGATGTTGTAAAAAGGGCACCTTGCTAAACCATGGAACTAGAATGTTTGCTGTGCCGATAGATAAATATTACTTTTAACATTTACAATATTTTTTTATAAGATAGATTGTTGCACAAAAGCCTAAAAGATATAATCGGTCAAACCGACACTGTAAATTGATTAAAACGGCATGAACTGTATCAGCAGAACATCAGAAACTGTACTTAGATCGTATTTTAATAGTATTAATGAATAGGAGTATCCACAAAGAACGATACCGACATACTCACAGACAAGTAGAAGAGCAAGAAAAATGATAACTAATAATTAAAACAGACGTGGACATTACCCAAAAAATAAAAGCGTCAAATTTGAATGTTGGGAACAATTAGTAACAGATCTTATAATAAACGGTAAAATATGCATATCAGGAATAGCCACATTCAGAAAAACAGCCTCCCAACACAGAAGAAGAAGAAAGAGAGAGAGAGAGAGAGAGAGAGAGAGAGAGAGAGAGAGAGAGAGAGGGCATTTTGATGGTAAAAATAAATCAGTAAAACTGATTAATGCTCGCCTCGCTGTACGAACATAAGCTTGATCCGGATGGGAAAATTGAGAAGAAAACAAAGAGTTAAATCTGTTACTCAGACTGACAGTCTTTGTTCATGTACTATGCATATAAATCAGATTTTGTACCTTTGCATATAAAAACACTACCTGTGGACTGTAAAACTTCGAAGATAAAGATAAAGAAGATCATGTTATAGTACAAACAGGTTTGGAATATGGAAATTAAAATTAGCACAATTCCAAAAGTAATAAATAATAAATACTATAAATTGAAAATGATGTTTAAGTTATGATTGGTGGACAAATATTGATACAATACTGATCAATGTAAATGCAATTAGATTGTTTAAGACTAAAAAGAAGAAAACGGTATTCGAGAACCTCGAAATAGGACAGGTTTTGTAAACTTTGTAACCAAAAAAAAAATTTTACCTGAATTCCATTTTATGTTATGCCCAAATGGATTCCCAACTAACAGTTTTGGTATTATCTTCCCAGTCTAAGTCTTTCATTCCAGACCCTGGTTAAATGGTTTGAAACAAATTTATCTTGTAAATACCAAAACAGAGAACCATTGTATGCAGAGGATAGTTTATCAACTCAAGTGTTTCCCATCCGGTAGCCGAGAAGAAAAATAAGATAAAAAGGGAAATTCGAAAGCAGCTAAACAGTACACGTATACAAATTACAATAGCATAAGTTTGAATGTCCTTGTTAGTTAAACACATTGCTGTCAATACCTTTAAGCCCGGTAAACAACACAATTAAACATTACTCATTTACTATATCCCAAACGATAGTGCATAATAATTATGATCATGGTGAATATTGAACTTCAGTGCTGTATTTTCATATTATTACCCATACAGTGGTCATTTTGTTATACTACTCATATTAAGAAAGGCAAGAATTAACCATTATCTTCTCTTTGCATTCAAACCAAATAAAAATAAAAATATCTAGCTAGATAACTTTTTGAGATATTGCAAGATCAAAACTATCCAGACAGACGACAATAAAAAGATTAAGTGTGTAATCTCTTTGTTGCCCACTATCCACATTCCTTGTTACATGAACATAGCTTTAATACTTGTTCAGACATGCTAATATCAAATTTAAATATGGTATTTAACATTGTGTTTCCATGTCAACCGCATTTTATCTGACAAATATAATTAAATAAGATGAATGATTTCTATATTACCCTCTAACTAAATACCTTGTTTCATAAACCATAAAAAATAAAAGGTTTTAGATAAAAAAAAGCAGGGACAAGTTGTTTTTTTTTCATTACGGATAGAAAGACCGACGGACAGACAGATATATATTTAAAAAAAATGACGTGCATAATCTTCTAAATACCCTAAATCAACACTGGGTTTAAAATTTATCTTATGAAATTTTTAACTCATGCCAAAATCAAGTTTGTGTGTTGTACCAAAGAAAAAAAATTTAGTCTGACAAGAAATAAAATAAACTGCCTAATCTCCTTATTGACTATTACCATAAACCAAGTTTCATATGCCTGCTACGCATAAATTTTTAGATTTTGAGAAATCCAGTTTCCGGACGGGTGCACGGACGACATACTTCAACTGTTTTGGTACAGTTTTATTTTGTTTGTTTTCTTTTTCATACGCAACATCCCACATTGCTTTCTTTCATTGTGCGTTAACTTGGCAATTTGTTTTGCCACTGACCAAGGCGGTAACCCCAAGGGTTCTCTTTTTCGTTAATTGTTTGTGGCGTGTTATTTGAATTGACATACTTATAACAAATATGCTCTCTCTTCCTCTCTTCTTTTTCGCTGCGTGGGGAGGCTGTGTTTTGTGAGTGTGGCGATTCCTGATATGCATATATCACTTTTATAAAAGTTATAATATATTATAATCTTCGATATATACAAGCAAAGGTATAGTTTTGTGTGGAATTTACGCTTGCCTTCATTAAGGTTGCACACTTTTGATTGTCAGGAGGAAGAGTTTTGGCGTCCTGGGCCAATCCCCATTTACACTGAGTGGCATTAGGTTCAAACATCTTCAAATATTCTTTACAAGTCCGTTTTGAAATTATGTTATCCGAATGTCGGCATCCAAGTGGAACTGTTGATCTCAGCTGAATTGAAGCTTTGCTGTTCTTTTCCATATGAACTGTAGTTTGTGAGACCTGAATAATATTCAAATCATTTTGGATTTTTCTTCAACAAATAGATAAATATGAAACTTTTGTACCCAGCGCACACGACACAAACTATAATATTGCATGTTATGACTAAAGTTTTAATTAACTGATTTAAGTTGTGTGAAAGACTGCTTATGTACCAGATTAACATAAAATGTAAGCCTAAAACTCGGATTAGAAACATATTTCTATCAACAGTTTTATTATAAATATTAAATTAAATGTGTAACAATCAAAGCAAAAACATTGCAAAAGGACTTTGTTTGTAGTTCTTGGTGGTGGTGGCGGTTGTGGTGATTTGAAAGTACCGCTGCTGACTAGTGTTTCGGTTAAATCACGGCAAAGAGTGAAGTGCAATAAATAAAAATAAGGTTATCATTTCGCGGCTTTAAACAAAACAAACGAAAGCACAATTTCATCCAGTCTGTACACCTTGTCCGAACATAATTGTTCTCTAATCGTATATTTTTTCAGAAATAATTATGATTAATAGCTCTTTAATGGCAAGAGTGCACAGAAAATGTTCGAGGGGTACAGACTGAAAACATTTCAACTAATTCTCAATCCATTTCATAATTTTTCAAATAAACCATCATTCCCCCTTGATCTTGGGAATGAACATAACATTAATCAGTTGTGGCAAAGAAGTATCGAGCAAAAACATTGTCCACATAAATAATTGTTAAACTGATCATACAATTTTAATATGATCTATAAATTTTATTCTTTTTAATACCTTGAAAGATCTTTCTTAAACAGTTTTATTAGAGTTACTTTGAAGTATGTATGATATTATAATACTAGGTCAAGTAACTTAATATTAAACGGAACTTTTCGTACTTTGTTCGCTGTTTAAGATAATTATAATTTCAACGAGTATGAGTGTAAGAGTAATTTCATCGTAACTTTAGGTTTCAAGTTTTCTATTCATTTGATCTGTGTAAGAAATAAGGATTTTTACAGAGTCTAAATATGGTAGAAATTTTTATAATTTTGATACTAATATATAAAAATGAATATTGATTGTGACATCATTGTTGTAACATCTAGAAAAATTGTGTTCACTAGGATCATTTTGTGTAGTTTAATAAACAGCATATGCATAAAGGGAATTTGCTTTTAATACAAGATAAAATAACTTTAATCCTTCGCACTAATAACTTGGCTTGGAAAAAAGCTGTTCTGACGAAAACTTACCTGAAGTTAAAGTATGTTTGGAAAAAAATTAGAAATTTAACTGTTTACCTTTTATAAAAGCAGTAAAATGAGTTTCGTTGGGATTTTTTTTTTTTTTTTTGGTGTTATTTATTATTATGAACGTTTTTCCTGTGTTGATATTTAACGTAGATAAATGCTGTGCGTATAAAGAAAAAGTTGGTCAAACCGAAATTCGCAAAGACCCTGGAAATTGTATCAAGAGTCATAAAAATAAGTATACACCATCAAAAATTAATTGAATTAAAATATAGGAAGCAGATTCTAACGTTACAGTATGGCATATTATTTTTACATGTATCACGTGATTGTGATTTGCTTGCGCTATAATGCCAGGAGGATATTTACACTAAACAAAGGTGTTGGGTTTGGTACTCACTGTTACTCCCGCAAAGAAGACTTGACTGGTTTTCATACCTGTCTTTAAACCCTTTACCGACCTTGATACACTAACACCACACTTAATCTAAAATCAAAACAAATAAAATATTAAATATATGTCTGTATTATTTTATTTAAAATAATAAAAATTCTATATTTTTATAAAATATGTATAGATAATATTAAGTTAATTTTTAACTCAAAAGAAAACAAGCGTCAACTACTGTTTTTTCACATTTTCTTGAGGCTATTTTTCATTTCAACATGTTGTACGAGAAATTTGGGATTTCCATAGCGGAAACACATCTACACTTGTCAAAAGTTCTAAGTTCACACTTAACAATGTTACATATCTCAAAGTAAATTTATTCTAATTAAAAGAAAGTTTTACATTATGTTAAATATGATCAAACAATAATAATTATTTGAAAACCGTGCATATGTTTTAAGTATTACGTCGTCGACGTCGGCATAAGCTATTTATGCGTTATCCCCGTGCGGAAATCGAATTTAATTATTTTACAATAGATTTTGTCTTCCACATGTTCATCGACATCGGACAATCGAAAAAACACACCAACAAATTAAAATGAAAGAACGTTTGCCGACTAGATACCACGAAAGTACCGTCAAAATGCTCTTAACTGGCACAACTTTAATTTTGTTATAAAAACATCTTGATGTTATTCGTAAATGCAAAATAAATACCTTATTTTTGCATATTTTATGATTATACGAAAAAATCAAATCATATTATTTTCTAGATTGATAACGTTGCTTACGTTAAACGCTGACGTTACAAATTTACGTCACTAAATATTTACGTGAAAGAATGTGAACTCAAAATTGTAAGTATGTTAGATTAGTGTCCACTCATAAAAAAAATCTAAAATTAAAATTAATAGAAATTAATTAAACTTCAAAATCGAATTATTCGAAAATGACGTTTATTTAGTCAAACATGTTGAAAGCGTGTCCGAATACTGGTCGATTTTATCGAAATGAATATTTTTTCAAAGATGAGAAAATGATAAAAAATGATAGCGGATGAAATGATATTTAAGGGGGCATGCTCGTTTCCATTTTACGGTAGTGTAACCAAGGTTACAGTAGGTCGTAAAACTATTTCGATTCATAATAAACTTCTTTAATGACACTGACCATCGAAAATAGTTAAAGTAAGCTCTATGCTAAATTGTTAAATGTTTACTATTCACTTATGTTTGCTCTTTTTTGTTTTTAAATTTTACGATTGTTCTTAGCAACGTCTCTGATCAACATCAGTGAAACGCGTGTACATACCAAATCAATATAAATACAAGCGTCTTACCTAACACTGATGTTAGTGCCTTAAAATTTACAAAAGAAAAATTATCCTGGAACTTTATATTTAAAGCATGTCTTTATCCGTTTGGTTTATTTAGCTCATTGCTTGGTCATTGCATGGAAAGCTAAACAATTTTTTATTATTATTTTTGGTCCAAGTCATCATCACTTACATACTCAAAACTAATATTGGGGGCCTTCAGTGTCCTATGGATGTATCTCTAGTTGTAAACTTATTTTGTGATATTCCACAAGTTTGGCAAGTTATTTTGAATTCCACTAAAGAACAACACATAATGAAGGATTGTAGGTAAAGTTCTAATTTTTGTGGCCTTTGACCACCTTGGAGTGACAATATTACCAAGTTTTGTTTCTCCCAATCTGTATTGTGACGTTAAACATTTCTGCCGATTTTTTTTCAAATTAATCTCCAAATACGTTTAAGTTAGTTATTGACTGCATGCAGTTTCAAACTGTCAGGGACAGACAGACACACGGACGTACAGCCAAACAAAAAGGTTGTGCAAAGACATAAAATATTATCTATATCCTCCATCCTTTGGCTTGATGATAATTAGTATATAAAAAGTGAAACAAAACATATTAAATGATAAAAATTGGGTGGGGTAATTCTACATTAACTCATGATTTTAACACTACATAAAATAATATGAGCATTCAAATGTTCTACAAATCAGTTTCTCTAAAGACGGTGAACATAACAAACTACTATTACTATTTATCAGTAAACCATTAAAAAGTGCAAAATTTAATGTATATGGTATCTGTTGCTTTTGTTGCTTTTTCAAAGAAATGCTCATCAATTAGACAGTCGTATAGAAAAATTTAGCACGGTGACCTATCAATTTCTTCATTTATATTTTTAGTCAAAATCATGATCTCTTACATGCTCCAAACTTAAAAAAATATGTAGAGTCTGGAATGTAAAATTTAGTTGTGTTGCAAATTATGAAAACCATCTGAATATTCTGAAAAAATGGTCTCAACGAGCATACCTCCTTAACTTGAGAATTGCTTTCTGTGTACCTGTGAGCTAAAATGTTATTATTTTTTAATCGCGTTAAGCAGATTTCAATTAGTTTATGTGCCTCAATAGAATATTGATACTCGTTCATTGAAATTTACACTATTTTAAAAAGATTCAATCAAATAGTTTGAAAAATCAACATTTTTCAAGTGTGCACTATCATTTGAAATTCACATTAAAGCTATTTGTGCAGTGTGGCGGCCGTAAAACGTCTCACCGTACATATAATAGGTCCTGTTATCAGTATAATAATATGTTACCGGTGATGATAACGTATATCAGGGCTATCCGATCAACCTTTTTTTGAGATTATCCCGGTTAGCTCAATTGGTTGAGTTGTCGGAATTGTAGGGCTAGGCGCTGTCTTCATGACGGTGCCGGTTCGCTCCCAGGTAGAGGCAATATCATTTGGTAAAATGATAGACAATGACGAAAGAACTTTTGTCAAAACAGATAAAAATAATAAATTTCTGACAACTGCATACCTCTATTCCAAGTCCAAATCCTTCCTTCAATATTTCAGTCTCGTTTAAATAAAGTTCTTTCGGAAACTGCGATGGTCCTTTTTCAGGCAGTTCCCGGAATGGATGTGAATATCCCAGAGTCCTTAAACGTACACAAAAAGATAGATATAGCAAAGAAAGAACAACAAATAAATTCACAGATAGATGTCAATTTTCCAATATCTCACGAAATTCTGATATCAATAAATACATCTGGATATATTAAAGAATACATCAAAATTTGAAATTAGAGATCACATAATGTTTAGAATCGTAGTGAACAAACAACTTTCCTTTTAGCCAGGGCAAGGGAAGTTTTATACATTTACATTACTTCTGCAGGGGTTTAAGAGTTTAGAAAGGTTTGTAGGGAAATCTTTTTTAAAAGAACCTAGAAGCTCGATTTGTTTCTTGTATCCCTGTCATCGTGTTCTTGCTGATTTGACTCCAGGTGCTCTGGTCTCGGAAAGATCATTGAGTATCCACCCCTTTTGCTTTTCAATGTTATTTGCTTCTTATGTTTTATAGGTTTGTGTGCTTTTTCATGCAACATTGTTGAGCTGATGAGTGGGATAAAGTTTATTTCACCAAGACAACTTGTACTTGTTTTGTGATATGAGAACCTGTTGGGGCAAGTGTGAGGTTGGTGCACCCTAGAACCTGGTTTAAACCGCCAGTGGAAATATGATTTGTCACTGACCGTTCCAATGCACAAACCCCAAGGGTTCTCTTTTTCTTTAATTGTTTGTGGCGTCTTATTTGAATTGACATATTTATAAAAAAAAAACATGTTTTCTCTTCCTCTTTTCTTTTCCGCTGCGTGGGGAGGCTTTGTTTTGTGATTGTGGTGATTCCTGATATGCATTTTTCACCTTTTTTTCTAAATCAAACACAGTCTGCAATATGTTTTATATCTGTCGTGTTTGGTGTCTTTCAAAGTTTCCATTTCATTCATTTCGTTAATTTCAATATCACGGTAGCGTTGCTAGTGCCGTGTAACGGTTGTAAAATTCTCCGTGCTGTCATGAATTACTCGTACATCGTTTTAAGGTCGTAAACCACGATTTTTATGTCTGTCTCGAATATGGACTCGTAAACAGCAATGGTAATGAGCGTTTTGCTTAGTTGATAATTGTGAACAGTAATATAATGTTATTAATCAAGTGAATTCATATTGGCCTTGTTATTGGGTCAAGGGTAGTCATATTGGCCCGAGGCCGAAGGCCGAGCGCTAATATGACTGCCCGAGACCCAATAACAAGGCCAATATGAATTCACTTGATTAATGACAATTTTATTAATTAACACAATATTCATAGTTCTAGACCTGCCAATTTACCGGCCTGAAGAGATGAAGTGTCAACTCTTGATTCTAATGTCTTCTTCAATGAGTCTATGTCCAGTAGTGACCTGGATGATATAAGCTACCATGGAGATGCAGATATGAAGGTTGTTTTGTTTTGAATATAAAAACAACCTGAACATTCCTACACACTGTGGCAGCCAACTCTCTTGTTCTTCCAGTCTAAATTTAGTTCATATCCAAATATATCCAAAACATTTTCTTTTCTCGCACATTCCATCCACGAATTCCGCATGTAATACTCAATTTATCATGTCTGTAAGTTATCCAAACGAAGCTTTGATCCTTTTTGCAAAATTTTTCTGAATATACTTGCTCAAATCAAGAGTAATCCCTTAAAAGTCACTGTTTTTTAGTTTCAAGAATTCTTGCTGCAGACATCCGCGTTGTTGTTGTACTGGTGAGTTAGATAAACTCAAAGATTTTCATTACACAGAAAGAAACCACCAAAAGCCGCAACATAGACTTATCCTCTGCCGCTTTGATTAAATGCACCTCGTGTCCAAAGTCACACTATCTATTATCATTTTTATCCATAAAAATTCGACTTAGAAATTCCAAAATGGCGGCATTTTTGTTTTTGAAAGGAAGTGATTCAATCCATATTGGACCAGTTCATTATCCAATCAGAATCATGCGATCTCATATTGGCTCAGTAAAACCCGTATTGACCCAGGTTATCTCGTATTGGCCCAGTTGAGATTTCATATGAATTGAGTGCAACCCATATAAGGTGGACTGAATTGTACATATTGTGTCAATATTGTTTTAGTTAATTAATAATGGTGAAAATAAACCCGGGGTTAGGCAATTTGGGTTGTAATATTCATTTCCAGCCCAAGAACAGGCTCAATCAAACCGAGCCTGAAATATTTTTTTTTATTTGTTGTGCTCGGTGTCTTCCAAAGTTACCTTTTCATCCGTTATGTACAATGAAACTTATTTTGAAAACCTATCGATGTAAGGCTCTATGTGCGTTAATTATTGCTAGTAGTAATATTTCTACCAAATCTTAACTATCTCATATTGGCCAAGCAATTTTCATATTGGCCCAGCGATTCCCGTATCGGTCCAGTTTTGTCTTCATCTAAGTTTGATGGTTTTAGTCTGTTAAGGTGGAACGCGACACTGCAAATTTTCGAATTTCTTTATGAAATTTGGTATGGTATTTATTGACGATGATTCTAGCATGAATCTGCAAACCGTTTTTCGATTTATCAAATAGTTGTTTAGATATCTGCCTTCAAGGTTAGTTATCAAAGCCAGTTTTCTGCAGTGACGTCAACGACGCTCGCCGAACACTTTTTCGGGGCTGGCTGAAAATTGGGGTTTCCAATATCATTTATACTTAGAATTGGCGCTGAAAATACCTTTCCGGTGATATAAGATTTAACATAATGTGACCAGGTTTGACAATGTACCGTTTAACGCCGTTTTTGCGTTAAAAATGACGTCCAGTTTTGTCTTTCATCTGTCAAATCGATAAGATGTCATTTTTATATGATAATTCAATTTAACTTCCTCTGTGGTGTCATTTGACGAAGTTTTAATTAATTAACTAATTTTTTTGGTAAAATTTCCCAAAAATAACGTATTTTTTCAAAAAGGGAAAAGGGTACTTTAAATGGTAATAGCACAATACCTTAGTCGGTGACCCCCAAATTTTATTCGCTTATTCGATTGGAATTGCTTTTTTTTCAAACTTTTAAAGCAAAAAAAAATCAAAAATTTAATTCGGGAATTTTTCACAATTATGAAAAAGTCGACAGAAAAAAAAGGCAAAACTCGGCGTCATTTTAACGTAAAAACTGCGTTTAACGGTACACAACGTTGTCAAACCTGGTCACATTATAGTAAATCTTATGTCAACGGAAAGGTATTTTCAGCGCCAATTCATCCGTGAAAGAATAAATGAAATTGGAAACCCCAATTTTCAGCTAGCCCCGAAAAAGTGTTCGGCGAGCGTCGTTGACGTCACTGCAGAAAACTGGCGTTGATAGCTAACTTTGAAGATAAATATCTAAACAACTGTTTGAAAAAAAAAAAGGTTTGCGGATTCATGCTGGAGTCATCGTCAATAAATACCATACCAAATGTCATAAAGAAATTCAAAAATTCGCAAAGTGTCGGGTTCCACCTTAATTAATAAACTTGCCATTAACCAAGTGAAATCACCTAGGCCATGATAAAGGGCCTCGGGCTAATATGAATATCCTCGGCCCAATAACAAGGCCAATATAAATTCACTTCACTATTAACATTATATTATAATATATACTACTCACAATTTGATAGGGATCGCTTTCAGTTTTATCCCGAATTATTGCCCTTACCAAGTTTCAACCGCTGTTCCACTTCAACAGTTTAATGGCTCATTCCCTTTTTGGCACAAAGCTGATTTACAATGAACATATTTTCAGAATCACAGCAAATATTATATCGTGTCAACCTTATGTAAGGAATAAATACAATCTTTTGAGTGAACATTATCAAATTTTGAGTAGTATATTTTGCCAAAAATTTTGAACTGAGTGATACTGAGGTATAATCGACCAATGTTGTTATTACTAACGAACCGAAAAATACTTCTTACCAATGTACGGTGTAATAATACTGGTTTTCAGATTTGAATTTGCATTCAAAGATTGTGTACGGTAGATATTCACTGCGGAGGTGATGAAACATTAATCGGGGGATGACCATGATTTCTCCAAGATCAACGTCTGTAGGTGCTGATAGTGCTGTCTTTTCAACTGCAATATATTAATTAATTAATTAATAATTATATGCATTAGTCATCAAGTTGACAAAAAGTATGTATAATTAGACATTAGCTAGACCAGTCGAATAAATATAAAAAATCGTTCTCCTAAACATTTGCATAAAAATGCTCTTTGATAACATACACTCAGTCAGGTAAATGTCGGTTTAATTAAGGGCCCACTACACTCCTCCCCTGAACGTACAAGAAAAGATAAAAAGAAAATTATCAAAATCTCAATAACAGTAAAATGACGTTCAATGATGATGTGGACAGCCGAATGAAACATACGTAAGTAGCTAATGGCATTGCCACGCAAAGACATTTTAGTTCGCCATGATGTACCGAGATCAGAGCACTAGAAGTAAAATCAGCAACTAACACAAAACACACAGGAAAAAGCATAATTAAATAAAATAAAAGTAAAAAGTAAGCTGAAAACATTACCTTGAACTGTAGAATGTTTATCTGAAATTAGGATAAGAAAAGATATAAAACAAAATTTAATCTTGTGTCATTTGAGATCAATCGTGTAGTTCTAGATTGCAATAAATAAATTTGAGCATAGTGTATTCTTGATGATATAAATGGAGCTACATTAAGTTTAATTAAACATCTTATCAAAATATGTCGTTCCATAATCTTTCTACTTCGACATTTGGTTCGTTCCTTCATGTACCGGAAGTTATCGGTTCTGACACGTCAATATGTGTTCATAATATCGTAATTTACAAAAGGTGGCGATTCGACAATTACAGGATTATCATGTCGACTAATGCATTCACAAGATCCGGGTAAACAACGGGATTACTAGTATTAAATTTTGATTAAATTAATTCTCGCTGGGTTATCATTAAGGATATCATAGCAGTATGAATAAAACATATGTTGAACTTTAGTGTAGTATATATTTGTGCATACTTACCAAAGCAGTATCCCGCATATATTGTTGACCTTTTCAAATTGTACTGGATCACTCCGTCACATTTTCTTATTTGAATGTCATATGATATTGAGCATGGAAAGATTTCGTCTAAGACACAGGCCGTCGCCTTTATCGGTGTTTCCGTAATGTCTTCCAGTCGCGGATGATTCCCTTACATGAAAATATAGATGTACAATAACGAATTTAAAGCATTATTTTATTTAACTTGGTTTCTTTCAAGGATTTAATTTTGTCGAAAGTATTGTACTATTACTTATCCAATTAAAAATGTTTTCTGAACATTCAAATGTAACTGCAATGACAAACATAAAAATAATACGCGTGCATTCAACATCATAAAAAGCAGCTATTCGTGATCCACTGAAGGACCATAGAACATTTTACGAATCAAACTGATTGCCACTAAGTTGATAGCTATGCACACGGTTTGACAATGTGCGGGTGCTATGATAATAAATTGAGCAGACTTATTTTGATAGCGTAACTGCTAAAAGTAACTGCTAAATCCGTTTGAATGAAACAAAAACAAATCAGAAATTAAATTTTGCCACAAACTTTCCTTTTAGTTTGAAAATGGATCCTTGTTGAGCCTTTTTTAACGCAAACACATGTAAATATTACGCGCGACTATAACACAAATCACAAAATTTTAATGTGACATTTTCATTTGAACCTGTTAAGTGTTGTAAGTACAAGCGTATATGTAGCGTATAAAATTAAGGTATTGCGACTTGAAACGCCATAGCTTTGCCATAGACAAAAAAGAAAAATACAGAAATCTCTCAAATGACACAAAGCGGTTCCACCAAACTTTGTACAAACCGATATTATTAATAAATGTTTAATTTAAATACGCTAAGAAAAGTGAGAACAGTAAAGAAAAATAGTTAGACCAAAAAAACTACAATTCTATTTGCAATTAATCACAAACACGACACTAAACATCAATTTTAATGTCTTGATGAGTGATGAGTTGCTGACAATGCTACCTTTGGTCCTTTAGTATAACAAATGTATATAATATGAGTTATTTGTGAAAGTGTGTTTGACCTATAATTTCTTGTTCGCGATATTGGATGACATAAAACATAAAAATGTTGATTTCGCTCTTCACTATTGAAATTTCTTTTCAAGGACCTTAGATATTGTTGTCAGTATCATTTCACACATGTTGACATTTTATTGTTGTTTTGTGTTGCTTCCTTTTTGTGATAAATTGCAAATAGAAGTTTAGGGATTTGTTAAGTCTAACTATTTTTCTCTAATGTTTTAACTTTTCTTATCGAATGCAAAATAACCATATACTTATAGCATTTATTTGTGCAAAGTTTGATGGAAGACCATTGTGCCATCTGAGAGGTTTGTATATTTTTCTTTTTTTCAATGGCAAAGCAATGGCGAAAGGCGAAATACATTAATAATATTCTCAAGAGGTCAAATATCGGACCGACAATAAAAAACCTCCATTTTATGTAAATGTACTATTTTCTTCCTCTTATCAATAATACTCATGGCGGAAAACAGGCTTCGAAGACGCTCACTTTCAGAAATTAAAAAAAGAAAATTAAAAAATGGACAAGACTTTTAACTTTGCTTTAGTTTGACTTCATTCTTGTTTATCAAAATTGTTGCTTTTTCAATAAGTACAAAAATATCAGAATGTTGTTGGCTGCTTAATTAAAGGATATATTTATATTATATTATATATAAATTTTGTTCGTTATAATTAAATTAATTATTAAAAAGTCACAAAATACCTTTCACCGTTGAACTTTCTCCACATCTGATACTATAACACTTCCTTTCGTAAAGTGTTGATCATAAATATGAATTCAAATCATATTGAAATTTCGGTTAAAAGACGTGTGCTAAATCATATAAGTCATAATGTGTTCAATATCATTAAGATGTGAAATATGAACAATAATTACCGTTTAAAAATATTGGCCAGTAGGTATTGCAACGCGTATACCCTAAATTGGTTTTTGAATCAGTCATCACATACTGCCAATCTTTTTCAACAGCTGAATACCACCCTGGATCAAGTTCATGGTCGTTGATCGGAGGCAGAAGCGTATTTGCTGTGTCCCAAACAATTGCGCTGTCTCTTGCCTTCAGATCACTAAAGTCGTAGATTATGTCACTTTTGCAATCGGCATCTAAAAATAAAATGAGTCACCGAATGATATCAGAAAAAAAAACAGGAAGAAATAATGCTTTATTTTATGTTATATTTTATATTTTAAGAAAGAAATGTGTTTTTATTTGGTTAAATATACAGTTTTTCGATAGCAGAAATAATTTTGTCATAATATTTATGTTTATATTTTCTTCTTGAAAGCTGAAAGATTTGTCGAGTAAAATAAGTAAGTAAGTATGTAAATTTTATTATAGTGACATTGTGTATAATATTTACAAATAATAATTATAACAAATAATAACAACGACCGGCCACGTTGGGCCTATAAGACACTTTAGTTGATTATACATTTAAACAGAATGCATATAATAATAAATGTATGACATTTTAAATAAGTGTGCATGCACTATTAACATTTTCAAGACATACAATAAGAAACAAAAAATATGCCTGGAATAGCGTTGAAAAGAAATAAGTACATAGTACATAACGTTATTTCGTAAAAGTGCAAATAATTAATTGTACAATATAGTTTTTCTTCTAATCATTCCGCTAACAATCAATTTTGACACTTAAATAAAATGGTTTTTGGGTCGGCCACGACCCAGTTTTATGGGTTTTCGACAATCGTTTTTGCCTTACTGCGAACCAATCAACACCAAATAAATAGTTCTTAGTTTCAAAAAGTAAGTCAAAGCTACAGAGCGGTCAATTTTGTAATGCTGTGCAAAATGATAAAATTTATCACCGGGAGAAATTAATATTGCCTTTTATCTTCTTAAGTTTATAAATTAAATCTCCATAAAAACTGGCTCTGAAATACCTTTTTGCAATAGTGATTTTCAACTTCACCTGTATTTATGAATTAGATCTGGGTATCGGCGATAAAACTTGCAAAAGGTTTTCCTTAATTTGTGATACCGATAACCTTGTTTGGAAAGTTTTTCTTTAATGCAAAGATTACGTTCATTGAAATCATTAACATCGTTGCAAGCTCTTGAAAAGCGAACAAGATGAGAGATATAAACCCCGTAAGATGTTGCACGAGGAACATCGCCGTCTAAAAACGGAAAATTTCCTACATTAAAATTAAAATCATCTCTTTTATCATATTCGTATTTTAGTAGTGACGTAACAGGGTTTTGGACAGATTTAGATCAAGTGAGTTTGCTTGCTTTTCTGAAGTGTTCGCTTTATTAAGCTGTAGCTCTTTGGGATAAATCTTATTAACAAGTGATGGAAAATTGTTATTATCTACATTAAAAAAATCATCAAGGTAACTCGAGGTGTTGTTAAAAGCTGTAATTATATGGGGCGCGTCACGAGAAAAGGTACATTCGGACAGTTGACGTCAATCCTTGAAATGACGTCATAAAGTTGAGCAGACGACATTGATTATTATGCATTTTGCGTTAAAATATCATTTTATTGTCGAAATGTGTAAGAAGAGCACTTGTTAGTTATTAGAAACTTATAGGTAGTTGTAAGGTCTTTCTAAATATAGTAACAACTAAAATGTCACAATATATGACCGAAGATACTCTTTCCCGTGGCGCGCCCCATATCATCTTGATGTTCAGTAAAAAGAGAATTTTTTTTTTATTAGGTAAAGTAAAGACAAATACGGCGAAGTAAGGAGAAGTAAGGATAGGTAGAGGTAAGTAAGGAGAGGTAAATGTAAATTATTTTATCATTTTTTTGAATAAATAATATATTTAGAATGGAAATATTAATAAACTTTACTTATCAAATGGATTTAGGGTCAAGTAATGATAAGTAAGGACAAGTAAGAAGTAGTAAGGATAAATAAACGGAAAAATAAATAAAGATATGTAAACCTAAATTAGGAGAGGTAATTATACATTCTGTTATCATTATCATTAATATTTTACATATTAATAATTGAAATAGTATTTAACATTTGTTCATAATGATAATTAAGGTTACGCAAGGATAAGTAAGTAGAAAAAATGGTTATGTAAAGAGAAGTAAGGAGACGTTAAGATAAGTAAGGATAGTTAAAGATACTTCTAATTATGATTGTAATAAAAACTAGATTAAGTAAGTAAATATTATCGTGTTTTTTAGTGAGTACAATTACACATGCTTACACAAAGTGTAATTATAAACGGAGAGTATTTAGTTATAGCTGAATCGTTACGTTTAGACTCGTTGATAATAATGTCAGCGACAGGCCTTTTTCTTTGATGCGGCTTTTTTCCTCTATTCGGCGTTTTAGGAAAAGTTAATTTTCCTGAAGTAGACGTCACTGTATTTTCTCTACCCATATCTTTATAAAATTTTCTTATGATCGCGTTTCACTTGCACTCGCCACGAAACTGCGATTTTCTCTTAGCAGTAGTGTCTCTCGTTCAACGGCTTCTCTTAATCGTGCGATCCCATCTTTGACCGCTCTTTCTAAATGAGTGATTCCTCAAAGAAAGTCGAATTCACTCTCAGACTGTCGGCATTCCTGGCAAAAGTACCCTCATTTAATATTACTCCACTTTTTGAATTCCGCTTTACTTGTGCTCTGGCATTCAGTGTGATACAAGCCATCACACACCTAAAACATTAAATATTAACTTAATATATAACGCTCTAGACTTGTGTTATTATTTAAGCGCGATTTCTAATTACAACAAAATTAAGACTCGCGTTAATGTGTCATATTTGCATGTTAAAACATAAAACATTATGTATCAGGTGGGATAAGTCATTATTAGAAGATACATTGATGATGCATTTCGCGCATTTCCTAATGCGCGAAAATTAATTCCGACAAAATTGAAATTCGCGTAATTATGTCCTATTTGCATTTGGAAACCTTATATATCACATGGGATTTATCATTATTTTATGATACAATTATTGGAAATTTCGCGCACTTCCGAATGCGCGATTTCTAATTCCATCAAAATTAAGACAGGCGTTATTGTGTCCTACTTGCATGTTAACACTCTATGTATCCTGTAGAATTCATCTTTTATCACTACTACACAACTTTGTTGCATTTTCGACATGCGCGATATCTAATTCCATCAAAATATCATGATGCGTAATTTTATGAGATAATTTTGTTTTCAAATTTCTTTCTGTATGTTCATATACATATACATAGAATCTACTTTCACTTTGAACCAGGAAGTAAGATTTCCTTGAATTTCTTGAAAACCCTAACATTATTTTGACGAATTGGCACTAAACATTGTAGACCAGCATATAATTATTTCAGGTATGAGTTTCTTTGGTATATTGTTCATGAATTTCAGAGTTCTCATGCAAATGGTTTTTCTTTTGTTTTAGTATGTGCTTGGTAATTAGAAATGAATTAGACTAAACTGAGCTTGCAAATATTTACTACATCCATAGCTAAATACATTTATTTACTAAGATCTAGGTGGCAATAAGTATTTCCCCCAAAATTCATTTTTTTTAAATTTTAGCCTGTTTTCACCATTGGCAATGTTTGCGACACCTTAATAATATAATGTTATTAATCAAGTGAATTCATGTTGGCCTTGTTATTGGGCCAAGGGTAGTCATATATGCCTGAGGCAGACGGCCGAGGGTAAATGTGACCACCCGAGGCCAAATAACATGGTCAATGTGAATTCACTTGACTGATACTTTTATTAATTAACCGAATAAAAACATCAAATTCATATGAAGACAAAACTGGGCCAAAACAGGTGTTCTGGGCCAATATGAGAATTGCTGAGCCATTATAAGTTAATTATTCAATAAATATTTATCATCAGCCTTGAAACTTGTTTACTGCCTGGCATAATAATGCATTGGCATTTCAAATAAGCGGGCCAATATCTATGTCACTTCCCGGCCGGGGCCGAAAAGACATATAAATATTAAGCCCGCATTTTAAGCAATTTGATTGGCTGCTAGAATAGGGCCAAAGAAGTGATATAGCTTTCAGCAAGAAACTTTATGAAATGGCAGCCATTTTGTTTTAACTCGATCTTTGTGTCGACGCAGACATTTTGCGTAATAAAATGTACACAGCTTTCAAACATTTACGGTATGAATTGGTAGACGTTTATATACTGATAGCGACAGGGTAAAAGTCTAAAACTGAACGTGTAAACATTTACAACGTGATGATTTTTTCACAAAAACACAAGCATTTTCTGACTTGGATCAAATTGTCGTGAAAGTTACAAGTACTTGTAGTTATTTAATAAAATTGTCAATAAATAAGTGATTTGATATTGGCCCTGTTAATTGTCCTCTTGTCATTCGTATTAGCCCTCGGCCTTCTGCTTCAGGCCAATACGACTGCACTCGGACAAATAACAGGGCCAATATCAAATCACTTTTCTATTAACATATATTATTAATTAACTAAAATAATATTGACACAATATGTACAATTCGGTCCACCTTATATGGGTTGCACTCAATTCATATGAAATTTCAACAGGGCCAATACGAGATAACCTGGGCCAGTACGGGTTTTACTGAGCCAATATGAGATCGCATGATTCTGATTGGATAATGAACTGGTCCAATATGGATTAAATCACTTCCTTTTAAAAACAAAAATGCCGCCATTTTGGAATTTCTAAGTCGAATTTTTATGGATAAAAATGATAATAGATAGTGTGACTTTGGACACGAGGTGCATTTATTCAAAGCGGCAGAGGATAAGTCTATGTTGCCGCTTTTGGTCGTTTCTTTCTGTGTAATGAAAATCTTTGAGTTTATCTAACTCATCAGTACAACAACAACGCGGATGTCTGCAGCAAGAATTCTTGAAACTAAAAAACAGTGACTTTTAAGGGATTACTCTTGATTTGAGCAAGTATATTCAGAAAAATTTTGCAAAAAGGATCAAAGCTTCGTTTGGATAACTTACAGACATGATAAATTGAGTATTACATGCGGAATTCGTGGATGGAATGTGCGAAAAAAGAATTTTTTTTGGATATATTTGGATATGAACTAAATTTAGACTGGAAGAACAAGAGAGTTGGCTGCCACAGTGTGTAGGAATGTTCAGGTTGTTTTTATATTCAAAACAAAACAACCTTCATATCTGCATCTCCATGGTAGCTTATATCAGCCAGGTCACTACTGGAAATAGACTCATTGATGATGCCAGACATTAGAATCAGAGTTGACACTTCATCTCTTCAGGCCGGTAAATTAGCAAGCCTAGAACTATGAATATTGTGTTAATTAATAAAATTGTCATTAATCAAGTGAATTCATATTGGCCTTGTTATTGGGTCTCGGGCAGTCATATTAGCCCTCGGCCTTCGGCCTCGGGCCAATATGACTACCCTTGACCCAATAACAAGGCCAATATGAATTCACTTGATTAATAACATTATAATATTCATCTGTGGGCCACCTTGTACAAACACGATGGGTTCTTGTAGTTGATTATTCGTTTATTAAGAAGGGTAATCTCGGATCATTGTTTGTGTCTAAAGAATACAATGCTGTTTCCGTTTTCACAGTAAATTACTTAACCTTTTACTTCATGGACACGCCATTTTACCACATGGGCAACCAGTGTAAATCCAGGTGAATAGCATAGATGCAGCTCTAGATCAGCTTGCACATCAGATATTTTTGTGGTCTGATATGTATCTACACTGCTCATTAGATACATTTAAAGCTCTTTCTAACTGGAAGCAGATGTGTCAGAACCTAGATCTACAATGGTTGCTCATGTAATAAAAGGTGTATCCTTGTGAAATGAAGTATCAAAATGCATGTGGGTTATTGTAATAATTAACCCTTTACTGCATATATACACATTTTCATGCCTGTGCAACCAGTGTAGAGATCCAGATCAGAGGCCAGATCTGATCTGGTTAAGGTGGAATGTACCTTTAAAAATATTTTCAAGAAAATAGTTGAATTTGGTTTCAAATGAAAGTTTGTGATATTCCTGATACGAAATGGATATTGGTTTTGACAGTTATAAATCCTATCACTGTACATGACGTCGCAAACAACACCATCTACGCACGTTTTTGACCGTCTGTCAATGGCCGTAAAATCGCCGTATTTTTCATTTTTGACCTAAAATAGTGACGCATAGAGACAATTTAACCAAACAGAATGATCATGTTATTGATTTCCTTCATGCTGATAGGAAAAACATGATAAATTTCTTTACAATTGTTAAATTAATAACAAAAATGGGATGTTTTAAAATTTCGAGTTTTCATCGATTTTTCACATTTAAAGTCCAATTTAAAAAAATCGGCCAGAAATTTTGTTGCAATTTTTTGATATATTCAGGAACAATATATTTTCAATTCCATAGTCAATTTTCAAAAACTTTCACCGTCGATTTATTTTTCAATCGCGATTTGATGAAGTACACCACACGTCGTATTTTGACGCCGTAAATATCAACGTTCGCGAATCGATTATTTTGATTATTAAGTAACGTTCGTTTTTAAGAGGAACACATGAGATTCGTAATTCAAAAAAGGAAATTGTTCGTTTATGGAAATTCATTAACGGCAAAATCTCACTAAAGTCAGATCTTACAAAATGTTAGATCTGATGAGTGCCTGCAGTCACCTTACACAAGTAACAGCGGTTATCACCGATTACTATTTTTAGAAATTGTCGTCACAGGAAGGATGATTTATAACGCTCGCAAAATGATCTGAAGATGCCATTACACTAGAAATGAATGCAATACTACATAAACATATAAATATATCTTCAGTAAAAATGTCTTACGCAGACTGTCAACACTTTCCATAGTTTAAAATACTATTTTTACTTTCACTTTTGCGATTTTGTAGGCGACAATCTGATTGGTTCAAAGGGTTAGTGATAAAACCACGTTTTTGTTGTTAGCCCCACCCGGCTAGCTCAGTTGGTAGAGCATCGGACTGTCAATCCAGGGATCGTGAGTTCGATCCCCAGCCGAGGCGGGGAAAAAATTTCTCCGTAACAATTGAACTCGGACATTGCGTCTGAGAGTCATTTGTCCCTCACCTCTGATTCAAGTGAGGAAGCAGTCAGTCGCTTGCGGAGAAATTGGTTAGTACTGGTTGGAGACCCAGGAACACCGGTTAGGTGGACTGACCGCCGGGATATAACCTAGAAAGCTGTTGAAACCAGGCGTTAAACCCGAAACAAACAAACAAAACAAACGTTTTTGTTACTCGTCTTCAGATCCTGATAGCGTAGCGGTTTTCAGGATATGATTTTAATCAGATTGTTAATGGCACAGTTTTTCGTCCAATTCAAATAAGTGCATGCTATTGCCAAGATAAAGACCGCTTTTATTTATTCTATAGTCTATTCCAAAAGAAAGTATGGACTTAGTTTTCGGTGATTTTTCTTTAACTGCTTTTCTTAATGACAAAATATTTGGTATCAAAATTGATTATATCATTTAAATTCTATAGTTAAACTATCTATGTCTATTCCAAATGTTGATACCAAAACATTTAGGCATTAAGAAAAGCAGTTAATGAGCAATCACCGAAAAGAGAGTGTGCACTTTCTTTTGGAATGGAGTATATATAGAACGTAAACGAGCTCATAAAATTATTTTTAAAAAAAAACAATTTTTTTTAACCAAATGTGTTGCATTTGTGATCATTTAAAATATGGATTACCGAAATTACTTTTTAAATTCAATGTTAAAAACTGAAGTACGTAGAACAGTACACATTTTATAACCTAATAAAATAATCTGTATAACAAATAATCAATAAGGTCGTTCCATACTTTAGATTCTGTGTAAGTTCGCCTTATGTGTTTTTCGTATATGTGCATGATGCTCTAAATCTAAAAAAATGTAAAATGTATTTACGCATTTGGTAAGCTATAAAAAAAGGTTTTGCACCTAGGCCTAGAATACGACCCCCCACCCCGTGGGAAAACATTGTCACAAATCTGGGTTGCTCATATCAAAATATATAGCTGATCGTCAGTAACATGGACTTATCAAGACTGAAAAACATGCGCTTATGCCAGTTCGCCAAGACCGGGTAAATGCTATCAAACAACACCCTATGACGATGTTAACGCGCACTAATTTGTTGCAGCATCCGTTGACACAAATCTTTGAAACTCTGCCACTTCGTCCTGTTTGTCGAAAACTTGATAGTACTCTTTTTTGCACATATCTTTCAAAATTAAAACAAAAAGCGTGTTTGTAAATAGAACAAGAATAATAATACATGTAATTGAAAGAATGATGTTAAAAACAAACTTATGAACAATGTTTCCAGAAAACTATATACCATACATGCACAAAAGAAATGTGGAAACACATTTGCAAAATGCAAGTGACATAACTAAAAGATATTTGATCAAAGAATCGATAATCATATGCATGGTACACGTATAAATGCGTGTCATTATTCCGTCACTCGCCGATGCAAACGCATAACGGATGACATTGATAATCAAAATAGCAGATTCTTTAAAACACAATTTTCTTTGTGGCTAGTCCCATTAAATTAATGCGCCGGTAATAATGAACCAACGAATCAATAAATAAATCAATCAATCACTTGATTGTTACCGTGTTCTAAGTGACAAATTATAAGAATAGGTTCCGATGTTTGATTGAAATTTAAAAAAACAACGATTTGATGTTTGATTCAAATTGCATATCGTTTTCTTGTGTTCTCTTGTGGTTTTATTTTAACGCGTTCCCAAAATGCGAAAACGTGTGTTTTAATTTTGTCTTTATCTTTCTCGTCCTGCGCATATTAAAATTTGGTACATAAATAATAAATATTTGCCAAAAAAGTTTTTTAATATGCAGTTTTTTTTATTTGCAAAAAGAACTCTGTTGTCTATATTAATCTGAATATATTAAAAACTGCTATTATTTCTTCTTGTTAACTAGCGCAATGTACTTTTATTACAAATTACAAGCAAATAATATATAAAGGGAAGTAATAGCCCGACCGTCTTTAACTGACAAAAAAAAGAAAAGAAGAATTCGATGCTTGTTAAATTCATCAAGTTTCTGGAAGAAATCTGTAACCCAGGTGTGAAATTGAAATTACACTTCATGTTGAACATAGTTATGTGTCCTGACGAGATGTGAGTGGTCATTTATCTGTTTGACAATTTAGACTGACATTACACAGTTTGTGAAACTCAGTCCATATATATGTACGTACTTGCGTCAGTGAAGAGCAATTACATTTATCCTTAAATTTTATATTGTGCGAAATAGTTCCTTCAACAAAATGTTTATCATTGTCTCGGCTGGAAGATATTAAAAACAGAGGGCAAGATCATTACGTATATATCAACATAGGATTAGGCATGAAACGTTTAACGGCACCGACAGTTTATAAAGTCACGTGGCGAACGGTGGTCGCACGGGGTTGAAAGATGATTTATTTTGACGGCCGTGAGTTTATATTCCACCAACTCTTGAGTTTATTTATCCAATGATAAGCAATCTTTTATCTTGGTTGTGTTTTTTTTCTAATTAAGGAAACTTAAGCCATAAATATCTGTCACATTTGAAGTAAGATAATATTATAATTGTGACATTGTATGCCAAAATTCAATAATATCGTATCTTTAAAAGGTTACTGATATTGTTTAAGATATGTAATTCGATGTGTATATTGCATTAATTTTAAACTTTGAAAATGAAAATCAATCATACGGAACATATTCAGCCGCAATATATTTGAAAATTTATTTGCTCTGGTTCTAGAAATTTTGATATGAAAACTGGCTTTTAAATTTCATTTGTGTATCGTTGTTTTATTTACAAAATTACAAATCAAATCTGAATTTTTGTAAACGTTGTTTATCCAAAGGACTAGCGTCAACAATCATATACAGCATAACGAAACGTAAACTTCGATATTTACGGCGTCAAAATAAGACGTGTGGTGTACTTCATCAAATCGCGATTGAAAAATAAATCGACGGTGAAAGTTTTTGAAAATTGACTATGGAATTGAAAATATATTGTTCCTGAATATATCAAAAAATTGCAAAAAATTTCGGGCCGATTTTTTCTAATCGGACTTTAAATGTGAAAAATTGATGAAAACTCGAAATTTTAAAACATCCCATTTTTGTTATTAATTTAACAATTGTAAAGAAGTTTATAATATTTTTACTATCAGCATGAAGGGAATCACTAACATGATCATTCTGTTTGGTTAAATTGTCTCTATGCGTCACTATTTTAGATCAAAAATGAAAAATACTGCGATTTTACGGCCATTGACAGACGGTCAAAAACGTGCGTAGATGGTGTTATTTGCGACGTCATGTACAGTGATAGGATATATAACTGTCAAAACCAATGTCCATTTCGTATCAGGAATATCACAAACTTTCATTTGATACCAAATTCAACTATTTTCTTGAAAATATTTTTTAAGGTACATTCCACCTTAATTAAGAGCCTAATCAGACAATATGGATGTGCCGGCTGATCTAGATCTACACTGAACACCCATGCCTAACATCAGAAAAACTTCCTTTTGTGTGATATTTATATAAAAATGCATTAAAGATAAATTATGACAACAGTGTAATCTGTTAACTGTTAACATCCAACAGCAGTTTATGTTCATCTTCATAAGCAACAAAAAGTACAGTGAAATTGACTTGGGTTTTTTGTTAAGCTTTAAAATACAACATTTATTTTCAGCCATGTGTATCATCAGTCTAGTGAAAGCTGTGGACTTAAACTTCTGCAGAATTGGTAGAAAACTAGGGAGCAGAATATGAATGTTACTGTAGAAAATGGAGACAAGGTCATGGTGATGCCAAATTCTCTAGGTCATGGTCCAGTTAATGGAGTTGTGCCTTTTTTGTCCTTGGATTTTGAAACGGAAACTTAAAACTTAGTTTCACCGTACATATAGTCAGTACTGTTATCAGTAAAATAACCCGTCACCGATGTCTTGCAGTGATTGTTACGTATATCAGGGCTATCTGATCAACCTCTTTGGGGTTGTCCCAGTTAGCCCAGTTGGTTGCTTCGCAGAAATTGCAGGGCTAAGCGCTGTCTACGTGACGGTACGGGTTCGCTCCAAGCAAGACACTATCGTTTGAAATTCACAGTAGCGCTATTTGTGCAGTGTGGCTGCCATAAAACGTCTCCCCGTTCATTTAGTCAGTACTGTTATCAGAAAAATAACCCGTTACGTATATCAGGGCTATCCGATCAACCTTTTCTGGGGTTGTCCCGGTTAGCTCAGTTGGTTGCGTCGCAGGAGTTGCAGGGTTTGGCGCTCCCTATGACGGTGCGGGTTCGCTTCCAGCTAGAGACACTACCGTTTTGAATGATGGCCATAACTTTGCCATTTCTAAATATGTCTTCATCAAACTTTCAAATTACATGTATATTGTTTCTGAAAACACGGTCATGATGATGCCAAATACTTTAGGTCAAGGACCGATTTGATGGAGTTATGCCCCTTTCTTGTTCTTTGATTTTGACACGAAAACTTAACGTTGGCGATAACTTTGCCATTTCTTAATATTTCTTCATGAAATGTTCAAATTACGTATATTGTTTGTGACAACATGTTTGTGCAGATGTAAATTTTCAGGTCAAGGTCACATTTGATGGAGTTAAACTCCTTTTGTACTTGTATTTTAACAGAAAAACTTAATGTTGACTATAACTTTGCCTTTTCTTAATATTTCTACATCAAACTTTCAAATTATATCGAGCTCTAGCTTAAGCTCGTCTTAAGGTCGCAGGAATGCCCATTTACTAAGGAGAAAAAAATGTTGTCCACTTCGTTTGCGCTGGTTTCCGGTTGTGCACAGCATAAGGCAATGTAAACACGGGAAAAAACCTGACCGGTAAAAACTTACGGCAAAGTATTGTTTTTACAAATTTTGTTATTGACTTTATTTTTATAAATTGTTAATGGCAAAATATCTTTAAAAATTAAAACTTATTATTCGGTAGCATTGTTATCGGACTAGCATTTTGGAAAGCTAAAAAACTAAATCGTCTGTTTAGAGAGTAGGTTGTCGTTCGTTGTAACCAATAGCAATACTAGCAATCGGCCATTTTGAGAAATTAGACTGAAGAAGTCAAGTTGAAAACTACTGAATGGTAGCTTGTCAGTGGATTATTAGGCCTTTAAATTCAAAGGAGCATAAGGCCCATCGACGGAACAATCAGATGCATGGAGTTTTTCTTGAACACAATATGTAAGGCTGGTGAGAACCAACTTTTATGTGAAGTTGAATTGTGAACTGGACCTCGCAATGTCACTCAGTCACATTGTGAGACACACTGAGCTTAGCGTAGACCAGCGCCACAATTCAGTTTTGTATAAGAGTTTTTTGTCACTGGTCATGTTCGTCATTCAGACATGTGAGCTCATGGCAGTCGAAGATATTGTTTGTGAGAGTACTGAACACGAGGTATGAGATTTCTTTTATTTATTCTTATAAAACACATGGCACAAGAGCAAATCTACACCACAGGGGCGTTGAAGACTGACCCTGTTTTCTAAAAAAAAAAGAAACTTGCCGCCGCCCCTCCCCCCTAAAAAATGAGGGTCTACACTGGGTCTACACTGCATAAACATAATGTTTATTGTTTTGGTTGATAGATTGGGATCGTTATCAGTCTATTCACACCAAATTTATGATCAAATACCATGGAATTGGTATATGGATTTATTATAGGCGGATTACAGTCAATAGGCCACAAACATGTCAAATGAGCCACACTTTATTTTGAAAAAGCTCAAATAGGCCTCAAAAATAGGCCACAATTTTATTTTATTTATAAAGTTTTTAGCATCATTGTGTTAATATGTTCTATGTCAGTTTATGATGTTTTATAAAATATTTTTCATGAACAAGTTGCTTCATAGATTGGACATTTTGTACAAAGCAACATGTACTTTTTCCGGATTTTAGTCCAAGACTATCATGACTAAACAGGTGGGAAAACAATTAACAAAATGTTGCAACAAAAGAAAAGACATCATTTATATGTCAATATGCTCTTTTGATCAATGACCTTAGTCTACAAAAGTCACTCTGTCTACACCAGCACAGAATCAAATATTGATGGTTGCAACATAAGCTGTGTATTTTGTATTGTCCAACATGGAAATTGGTTTAGAAATAAATTTATTTATTTATTAAATATGACACCTGATATTGACTGCATTAGCACCTCTGACTTTTACTGCAAGTGATGTAAATTGTGATCTTATATACCGGTAACAGTGTGACACCCAGACAAAACTGATTGAATCAACAGCTTGGGTAGGTGTAGAGAAGGGATTATGACTAACATAAATTACTTTACTTTATGATGACAGTCCAATTTTTAAGCAAAAATGACAATCAGATGATGTTTTAATTTGTTCTTGGGTTTCAGGATGACAAGCACAATTTTAGATATCAATTAAGCAATGATACTATTTTTTTAAAAGCTTGTGTAAATAAAAAATCAAAACTAACTCTTTACAGTGATTGGCGTATACAATAGACTTACAAGTACTGCCTGAATTGACTTGTGGCCCATTTGACATGGTACCTCCAGAAACAATTTATGGTTTTTTTTATATTTTGGCCAAATACATGACAGATTGTCCTAAATGTATGAAATTTCAGGTTTTGTAAATTGTAAATTGTATAGACAATAATATTCTCAAAGTAACTACTGAGTATTACCTTTTTAATTTTAATACACAGTACTGTAGTATGAGATTTTAAATAAAAGGAAAATTTACCCTTTTACTCTACAGACATGCCTTTTTACCCGTGTGAGACCGGTTTAGATCCAGATTAACTGGCACATCTAATCAGGATCTGCACTGTTCACTTTTTGGTCAGAAATAACCTAATGATTTAAACAAGTGAACATTGCAGATCCTGATCAGACATCATGGATGTGTTGGCTGATCTGAATCTACACAGTTTTTCCATGTCATACAGGTGTTTACATGGAGGAAAGGGTTAATCTCCAATATATTATCATCAGTTGGGACCAAAAAGTTTGAGCAGAAAGCATAATACATGTGTACAAAGAATAGCATCAAATATCAAGTTAATGCTCATTTTGGGAATTAAAAGTGTTCTATTATTACCATATTTTCTGTCATGTGCACATTTCAACATGATTTCATAATCAAAATATGTATGTGAGGTACATGTATAATCAAATACACTATTTACAAGGTGTCTGCTTTGTTTGGTTTTTTTTGTGTTTTTTTTGCAAATTTTGTTAAATATTCATGGTATCACTAAATTTGCTCAGCATCAAAAAGTTGTGTTTTAGAAAATAAAAAAATCAGAGCTTTCATAATCATTTAAATTGTTGAAAAAAGTAGATTGCTGTGAAGAGTAAGAGATACATTTCTTGCCATGTCAGTGGGTTTTTGGCCTCTTTAAATACATGTAAAAATCTGAATATACCGGTACTTGGATCTGCTTAAGCTGGACTTTAACACAAAAAACTGGAAATTGCACTCATAATAAAAACAATGTTTTTTTTTCTTTTGTATGTTTATGTTTTAGCAATGTAACAGTAGAGAAGTTTACATTTTTTAATATAATATATTTATGGTACTTTTTAAAGAGAAATTTACCTACCATATTTTAAAGTAGTTGTGCCTAAATTTCTGCAAGGAAAAATACAAAATCAAGAAAATACCAACTGGAATGAGCTTCAGAATTTTGAAATTCACATTTTCCAGTATATATATTACATTTATAAAATACTTACCAGACAGAGATCCAAAAGTGGTTATGAATAATGGCATGTTTATGTGTTCATGGGTTTACATTTTTTTGCAAACAATCTCTTAAAATTGTTATTATACATTTAAAAAATGAACCAACAACATTTTTAATGCATGATTTGATTGGCAAGCGCAATTCATTTATGTAATGAAAAAAGATATAAAGAAGCATTTTGTTTCAAATCAGTTACTAAGACCTGTAAAGGAGTGTTACATATGGATAATCAGACTACATGATATTGTACATGTTTATATTTAATTGATTGAGATTATTTCATCTATTTTGGCCCAATAGATGAACTATTTTTCAACTTAAATAAGTAATTCTATCATGCACATTTAAGTAACTTGGCTCAAATATGTACCATATTGTCACCAAATATGTACCATATTGTCATAATATTTTTCACACAGCATCTATAGCTTCAAATTAGTTTTGTTAATAACTGAAAATTCCTATGGCATTGTCATTCCTGGAGATATTTTCAAATGACTGCACAAATATGCCCCAAAATCTAGGTGATGTATCACACTACATATTGAAGTCTCAATGTGGTGTTAATGTGATGTACATGTATATTAAAACAGTACTTTTTAGGTCTATATTATAACTTTATTCATTTACATGCATATATATTTTTTGAATAGCATGGAACAATTTTGTGCAATTGCAAGTTACAATTGCAAGTGTAATCAAGGTAACATTTTAAAAAATAAAATTTATTTTTCAGACAATAATATATTAATTTTCATGCACATGTGACAATGTAATATTTTCATTTATTACACCTCACGTGATTAGTTTACTATATAGCGTAATATGACGTCACAGGGAGATAATCGCTACTGTCACATATGCGACAGCATCATGTCACCCTCGCGTGGATCTAAAAACAAATATCTTGGAAATCCGATTACAAATTAACTTCTACGCATGCGTAATTGACCAAGGGAGATAAACGCATTTTGATCATTATTTGTAGCCGCTTATTGAGCATTATTGATTTTGGACTTAATCAAATGTTCTAAAAAAAACAAATGTTCGGTGTAATAAAATAAATATCACATCCCGTTGGAGGAAACAGTACGAAATGTTAACCCTTGAGAAGGTAATGTCAACCTCGGCTAACGCCTCGGTTGACATTACTTCTCTCGGGTTAACATTTCGTACTGTTTCCTCCAACGGGATGTGATATTTATATAGTATCAATGAAGAATTTATCAATATTCAATATTGCATTAAGTGAGGTAATGGAACACATTTGGGTTGTTAATTTAAGCATGTAGCCTTTGTGTTTACACATTAAAATCCAAATGTTTAGTAAAAGTCAGATTGCCAGTTGTCCAGCTGAATTAAGTTGATGTAGACTTAAATTCTTTCCAAAATCAAATAATTTTATCGTGCATGAGTAGGCTAACAAATGTTATAAACAAATTATTTTTTAATATAAATCATTATCTGAGATTAATAAAGCTAGAGCTCGATAAGAGGCAGTGCCTTAGTTCATATTATTGCTCATGGCAACACACTAATCACGATTCCAATTTCTTTATGTCAAGATGGGGTTATTCCCCTTCTTGTTCTTGCATTTTTAATCAGACATAGCTCCCTGTGTGAGACAAGTGAACACCCATCTAGTGAAACTTTTTGGTGGATTCTGGCAATTAATTACCCTTAATTTAAGGAAAAAAGGAACTTCAGCTAAAATCATTGGGGTGGTCAGAATGAGTTTTTTTAATTTTCAAGAGTCATAAGGTTTTAACTGAACCTAATTGTTGTCAATGTGATAAAAAGCGTCTCCAAGGAGTGAAGGTTCATCATAAGAAATGGGAAAAATATTTTTTGTTACAAAAAAGTGAAATATGGATATCGAGAATTTCAATATTCAGAAGACACAGCCTCCCCACACAGCCAAGAAGAAGAGAAAGAGAGAGCATGGTAAATAAAATGGTTGGTTTCAAAACAGACACCATAAACAATGAACGAAAATGAGAAACGAAGGATTGCCTAGTCAAAAGTCGGGATAAATGTAGTATTGCCAGGGGAAGAAAAGCAATATAATTGGACAAAACTAATTTATGGTCAAATATTTATCAGTTTTTATTGTCGACAAATAAATTCAAAAAGCATAGACCATAAATTTTGCTTGAACTTTGATATAAATTGGTTATTTGTTGAAAATAATATTTCAGGATAACAGCTTTACATGGAATGCTGTGAGGAGACCAGTTTGACAATTCTGTCTATGACAGTCTTAGGGAGCATACAGCCAATATATTGCCACTAATTCCTGCAATGGAGCATGCTGCTTTTGTAATGGGCAGGAATAAAAAAATCACAAATGTCGCTAAAAATAGTGGGTGCGAAATTGAGACAATTTATATTAAATACAACAAAAACGTTTTAATGTGCACCTCATTGAAAAACATCAATTGACAAAACAGCAACAGTATAATTATGTTTTGAACATTATTTGCTGAATAATAGAACCATAGAAAAACAACCCCATAGTGTCACTTGTAGTATTATTTTAAATCATGTGACCCAAATCTGTTTGGTGATTTCAAGTTTGAATATTCAAAGATTATGACAAGCTAAGCTACTTTTACTGCGATTGGTGTCACCATATCAACTCAGAATTTTAGGTGCTGTCTAACGATACTGTGCTTGCAAACAACTGCTCACAAGATTCTTCCAAACTTTACAAAGTTTTTATGTCATTAAGGTAATATTCCATTTGTCATTGCTCTCTCATTGATAAAATGAAAAATTAAAAAGTCTTTCTAAATACAAAATGCAAGGACGAAAGGAGTAATACCTTTAAATATAGTGTAGTGTCTGAGAACTGTGACCAGCTTTGTTTTACTGTTGAACATATGACCTATGAAGTATGATATCATTCACTTAATTTTGATTGTTTGATTCCGAGAGAAGCAGTGCCTTATTTCATATTATCGTCTTTACGTCCAATCATATTCTAATTATGTCTTTAGACATATTGCCCGACCACCAGATTCGCTTTCCATGTCACCGCGTCTGCAAACTTGATATCAGTATTTGTCTTGACTTGATTATTGGACCTTAATTGTTTAGGGGGTCGAAGATCTATATCACAGAGGACATAAAGCAAATTGGTCCCCGTTCTTGAGACGAGAGTTGGATTCTGGTCCAATTTAATCAAACCTGAACTCTTTGTCAAAAATCAATCGCTTTTCAATTATGTTTTGACGGCCGACCCATCAGTACCTTCAGTACTTTGATTTATTAAGTAAGTTAAACTAGTTTTTCTGAATCTGAAAGCGTTGGAAAAAATTGACTAGAAGCAATTGCTCTGTATAATATATTGTCTCTAATATCCTGATAAACGGAACACTTCAACAAGAAATGAGTTTTATCTTCTACTTCACTATTATTGTTGCAAAATTGACACAACCTATTATTTTGACTTAGACCCACAAATCTTCCAGTTTCAACTCTAAGAGGTAGAATACCGCAACGAAGTTGTGCTAAATGTGATCTCTCAACCATTGTAATATTCAAAATCATAAAAATGTAATCTGATTTGAATTTTATGTAGTTTCTGAGCTTTGAGACCGTTTTAATATTGTTGAACCAATCTTTTATATTTTGTAAACAATCTGTCTTCAACCTCTTCAACCTGTAGTTTTAGTGTCATAACAGACCGAAAGTTTTAGTGTACATAAATGTAATCTGATTTGAATTTTATGTAGTTTCTGAGCTTTGAGACCGTTTTAATATTGTTGAACCAATCTTTTATATTTTGTAAACAATCTGTCTTCAACCTCTTCAACCTGTAGTTTTAGTGTCATAACAGACCGAAAGTTTTAGTGTACATAGAATTTGTTTTATTTCTGAGCACCAAGTATTTCCATTAGACCTTTAATCATGTTCAAATATTGTTCTTGTCAATCTTGAGTTGTTCCATAATCTAATCATGTTTACCCAACGTCTGTGTTTTGCAATAATCCAACGCATATCCTCCTTTAATGCTAAAATTAGTTTGAATTTGTGAATAGCTAGAAAATACCTTATCGCTCTGTTTTAAATCATATTCAATTTTATTGAATGTTTTCAAACCCCAAATTGAAGAGCAGTAGTCTAAAATTGGAACCACACAAGAATAACATAGTTTACAGTATGTTTTATACCCAACATATTTATGATTTTGAATATTTGAAATTACAGCCCCCAATGCTTTACCACCTGCCTGTGATAAAATTTCTGCAGTACAAGAAAAATCCAAGTGTTTATGCAAATGAACTCAAAAATATCCATATACATCCGTATTTTCTGCATTTTGATTTCCTATTTTAAACTCATAGTTACTACGCTGCTTGCCTCTATTCTAAAATGTATAGATTGTGATTTAGTGTAGTTAACTTTTAATCGCCATTTTCTACACAATTCAAGTAAACAGCAAACATGTGTACCATCAATGTATATGCCTTTGTTAAGTGTGTTAAGACCTTCTACAACATCATTTATAAAGAATGCAAAAATTGTCGGGGAACTGATGTCATCCTGTCTCACCTCTGACAAAGTCGGGAACCAGTCTGAGAGCATGCCATTAAGCTTGATGGCAGACAAAGTCGGGAACCAGTCTGAGAGCATGCCATTAAGCTTGATGGCAGACAAAGTCGGGAACCAGTCTGAGAGCATGCCAATAAGCTTGATGGCAGACAAAGTCGGGAACCAGTCTGAGAGCATGCCATTAAGCTTGATGGCAGACAAAGTCGGGAACCAGTCTGAGAGCATGCCATTAAGCTTGATGGCAGACAAAGTCGGGAACCAGTCTGAGAGCATGCCATTAAGCTTGATGGCAGACAAAGTCGGGAACCAGTCTGAGAGCATGCCATTAAGCTTGATGGCAGACAAAGTCGGGAACCAGTCTGAGAGCATGCCATTAAGCTTGATGGCAGACAAAGTCGGGAACCAGTCTGAGAGCATGCCATTAAGCTTGATGGCAGACAAAGTGTTACTCAAAATTGCCTTAATAGAATTATAAAATTTTCCATCAATATTATTAGACAGCAATTTGTGTAACAGTACATTCCTATTAACAAAATCAAATGCCTTTTGCAGATCTATGAAGGTGCCGAATGTGCCTGTTTCTTTAACAGACGGTTCTTAATTATTGTACATGCACTATATACATGATCTTCACAAGAACGGTAAGTTCTGAAACCGTTTTGTTCTTCAGCTTTTTTTCCATTTTCTTCAAGATATGACAATAAACGATTATTAAGAACAGCAGAATATAATTTGCTAACAACTGATTACAGACTGATTTCCCGATAATTCAAGGGAACTCTTTTGTCTTTGGTATTATCTTTGGGTAATGGAAATATCATAGCTTTACTCCAAAGACTAGGGACGAAACCTGTATCAAAACATAAATTGAACAATGCATGAAAATCCGATTCCTTTCAAAAAGCGGATCTGACATATAACTTTCTAAAAACGTTTTTTCACGCAAAATGTTTTCATAAAATTCATTATCAAAATCTAAACTGTTTTCATTAAAATTATAGTTTTCCACATTCATTTGTCTATTTACTGAAAACAAATTCTTCACCGTAGATTATATTTCCGTTATCATCATAAACCTCAAGTGGTCTAGAGCTTTTAAGTTTATGACCTAGCTGCTTAATGTGATTCCAAAATTCCTTCGGATTATCTGTGCTCGCGCTATCAATATCAAACGCAAGCGATTTATTTATATTGCCTTTCTGCAGATCTTACTCGCCTGTCAAATGTGTCTTGTGCCAATTAAAATTTTTAGGGGCATTGACATGAAGTTGTTTACCATTATGTCCATTAAAGCAGTAATTATCAATATGTATAGTCTGGTAGTTTTAAATATGTTTAGTTAACACAGAAGATATCGGCATCAATATGTTCAACTAGATTGGTTCTCAACTGATGGTTGAATTCTCTTCATCCACAAACATTAATATTAGCGATGGACAATGACCGTCCTTAAAACCGGGAGTCGGACCGGAAGCAGACGATCGGCGGTTGACACCGGAAGGAGAATGTCGGCCAATGGGTTATCATCGCAGGAGGATGTATCCTTCTTGACAATATGTCCATTCGCCGTGACTCGGAACTGGTTTCCATTCCGTAATTCCGAAAGCAGTGTTTTTGCGTTCAGTTCCGAAATGCATTCGACCAAAGTTCTAATTGGTCATTAATTGTATATGTTAACAGTGTATGCTAGTTCCGTTTCTTCCCTACGTCAAGAGAGGTTGTAGATAGAACTCTTTAGTATTGAAATCAATAATCTAATGTCCTTTTAATCTTTATTGATTGTTTTCTTAAATAAATCCAATACCATTTACTTACACCGCAGAGTCAAAATTAGAACAGTCTTTAATTGAAAGGGAGATAATTTTAAAATTGGATACTTTGAAAGGGGTTTATTTAAACATATGTGCGGGTGATTAATCATTTTTTATGTTTTTCCTACTAACGAGGGGTCCTATTACAATACAACAAGCAAATATCTGTTTGCTTGACATTTTTGTGCAAGAAATGCATTTTTAGCAAGATTGAGGATAACTCTCGCCAAACTGTTCCAAAGTCAATTATTACAAGATTAAAGTTTTAATTGAAGACTGTTGTTGGCATATGATTATAAATAAAGATGAATGAATTCAATGTATTTCTCATAAAAAGGTACGCACAGAAAGTGACCAATTAGAACTTTTGGTGAGTGCACGTTCCGTATGGGTTTTACTGCTATGGAGAT
This sequence comes from Corbicula japonica, assembly GCA_038501625.1. Lineage (NCBI taxonomy): Eukaryota > Metazoa > Mollusca > Bivalvia > Venerida > Cyrenidae > Corbicula > Corbicula japonica. The sequence goes on from JAZAYU010000048.1 coordinate 2,833,426, forward strand.
ACTCATTTTTGTATTCGGAATTGTTTTTCAACAGTTTTTTGACCCGCAACACACTAACTATTTATTCTATCGATGAAAAAGCTATTTTCAGAAAGGTTGTTTACCCATATTCCTAATGTTTACACCTCCTAGCGTCTTTTATTGTCACATGCGTTGAAATCTTTTCACCCAGTGCGTCGATTAAATCTTGTGCATTGTCTAACGATGACTATCCTTGACGCTCAGGTACATTGGATGCGATTACCGTAATGTAGCAGTTATAAACGGTAAAATCACGCGGTGAAGTACAGTCGGCAGCCTTGTCTGGTTAATTAGATTTATCCTAAAGAACTACAGCTTAATAAAGAGAACCCTTCAGAAAAGCAAGCAAACTTTCTTGATCTTAATCTGTCCATTGAAAATGGTTACGTCAAAACTAAAATATATGATAAAAGAGATTATTTTAATTTTTTATAGTAAATTTTCCGTTATTAGACGGCGATGTTCCTCGTGCAGCATCTTACGGGGTTTATATCTAACAGCTTGTTCGCTTTTCAAGAGCTTGCAACGATGTAAATGATTTCAATGAACGTAATCTGTGAATTACAGAAAAACTTTTAAAACAGGGTTATCGGTATCACAAATTAAGGAAAACTTTTTGCTAGTTTTATCGCCGATACCCAGATCTAATCCAAAATACAGATGCGGTTTGAAATCACTATTGCAACAAGGTATTTCACAGCCGGTGTTTTATGGAGATAAAAGGCAATGATAATTTCTCTCGGTTATTCGTAAAAAACATCTGTAAATTTAAAAAGAAATGTTACGAACATGACATTTTACAGCGCTCTGAAGGCCTGGTGATTAACCCATCTTCAGTTGATCATTATGCTTACCTCTTTGGTTGCACGACGGTGGCAGGGGTTTGAGAGTTTATGAAGGTTTATGGGGAAATCTTTTCTTAAAATAACCTAAAAGCTCGATTCGTTTCTTTTATCCCTGTCATCGTGTTCTTGCTGATTTTACTCGAGGAGCTCTGGTCTCGGTAAGATCATTGAGTACCTACCCTTTGGCTTTGCAATGCTATAAGCTTCTTATGTTTTATATGTTTGTGTGCTTTTGCATACCACATTGTTGAGCCGATGGTTGGGTTGGAGTAATTTCACCAAGACAACTTGTACTTGTTTTGTGATACGAGAACCTGTTGGGGCTAGTGTGAGGTTGGTGCACCCTAGAACGTGGTTTAAACCCCCAGTGGCAATTTGTTTTTCCACTGACCGTTCCAGGGGCGGTATCCCAAAAGGTTCTCTTCTTCGTTCATTGTTTGTGGCGTCCTATTTGAATTGACATACATATATAAAACATGCTCTCTCTCTCTCTCTCTCTCTCTCTCTCTCTCTCTCTCTCTCTCTCTCTCTCTCTCTCTCTCTCTACCTCTCTTTTTTTTTCGCTGCGTGGGGAGGCTTTGTTTTGTAAGTGTGGCGATTCCTGATTTGCATATATTACTTTTTTGAATGATTGGAATTGAATTTCTATGTCACGAATTCTTTTCTCAATGGAGGCAAATTGTAGGTCGATATCAACTTTACGGCCTTTATTTTGTCATTAATTGTTGAAAGAACATCATTTCGCAATCTGTCAATTTTACTGTCAAAGGTTTTCTGCAGTCTTTCCTGGCCTATTTTAAGCGCCATGAGTATTTCCATCATTTTATCCATTATCTCTGAGAGACCCGATGGGCTTGAAACTGGTGATTCACACGAAATATTATCGACTGATGTCGCCTTCTTGCTTTATTTGCACAAAGGGCTGGTAAGCCCTGGCAAATCCCTGTCACGTTTCTCTTTCTGATCAATTAGCGGACATATTAATAGCTTCAAACCATGGAGACAGTTAATCTTCACTTACTTGAAAAAGATTAGTCCAGGATAACTATTCCTTTTCAGTATATTTCCAATATGTTACAGAGATTCAAATTTTTGCGTCCATATTAGCGCATGCACATACTATTCTCACAATATTAAGCTGAATTTTATTATTTCAGTTACCCTGCAGTAGAAACCCAGACTGAAAATTTTATGCATTATCATTACGTACACGTATATCACAGAAGAGCAAAATGTCAAGTTTACTATGTGACATACGAACAGATTCCAAAGATAATGGATGTGCACCTACAAACAATATTACATTCCAGGTGCACTCTTAAATTTATACGTCGAACGTGTAAATTATTACACAACAAACGTATATATATGAAGATGAATATATAACATACCGGTGCATCTTCATTCAAAATAAGGTGTACCTTCATTTTTTATATGCCAAACCCGTTAATTTTTTTATATCCGTCGCATTTAATAGCGTTACACCGGCAAATATGCAAATTACCGGTACACAGCTGAATTATGCGATGGATATATAAACTTAACAAGTTGGGTGTATAATTTTATAGTTGCATCGCAAATTAAAGGGTCAACATATATTTCATAACGTTGATGTACTTTTAGTTTATCGATGAGCCTTCAAATATTTATTCGTCGTACGTATAAAAGTATAAGTTGGGTCAAAAAAAACGTGCACCGGATTCGGACACCTTTTAAGTCACGAAAAGTCGTGGTATTATTATAGTAAAAAATATCAGATTCATCAGGCCGGATATTTCCCGTCCGACATCAAACATTTTTAGGATTCTTATAGTTCTATTTTAAGAAAATTCCATATATTGTTTTGTAAAATCAGAAACAAGTTAGATTTCAAAACTTGATACAGATAGCATTTAGAATACCTTGGCGAGCTTATTTTCCTTTGGAGACCCATTTTAAAATTAAGATTATTCATATTTCCGTCAATAATTCAAATTGTATCTTAAAAAAGTGTTAATCAGCGCAGTAAAATGATCCTTTAATGTTGACAACTCGATACATTATTATGCACGAACATTAGACATTTTCCGAGACTATTTCCATGCAAAATATAGTTTTATTTTGATTGAATAATAATGGAAACTGATATTCAGAATGATCAATTGAGAAATTATTAACTACGCTACGATTTTTTTTTAAATGTCACTTACAGACTTCAGCGAAAAACACATTCACGATAATCCAAAAAGTCAACATGTTGTCTGCTATGAATTTCTGCAGTTACATGACAGCCTGTTCGTTATTTAATCTCAGCCAACAATTGCAACTCTTAATGTAGAGTTGAAACACTTAAGGCGATAAGCATCTACTATGTAAGATACTTAATGTGTACAAGACTCGCACACTCTTTTCATCTAAATACGTTAATCGAAAGCGAAAAAGCTGACAAAGTATTCTTGCTTACCTTTATCATAAGCATGACCTTCAATATATCTTTAAGAAATTATATATTGAAGAAATTGCATATCATTTCTTTATAAATTGAAATAGGCGCGGGAAATGGAGGTGAACCTCCTATTATAGGAAACATAGTGGTGCAACCTATATAAGCATTCTTTGTTACAACATGCAATTAAGAATAAATTGTAAACTTAAATAATTTATTTTTGCCTTTTTTGCAATAACTAGAGTGGTAAATATTTTCATGTTCCAAGAGTTCATCCAACTATGTCTTAATAGTTTAAATCTACACAACCGTTGAAGTTAGTTTGAAAGTTATGGAAAATGACCATTTTCTTGATTTACAGATAAAATTGAAAAAGCATATCTGAAACAGCCAAACTCAGCAAAGAACGTCCATATTCAGAAGACAAAACTTTCCAATATAACTAAATTGTAGTGATAGAAGAAAAAAAGATTATTTAAAAGTTTTATGCATGTAATATGGTGAATGAATTTCAACCCAAACTCCACCCGTCAGAGTTGTATGCAAAATAATACAAAAACAAATCATAAGAAGCTGCTGGCAAGGTCTAGAAATATGGGTAGGTGTTCGATGACGTATCAGAGACCAGAGCACGGGGTTAAATCAGCAAGAACAAAAAATAAATGATAAGACATATCCGTTCGTTTCAATTGTTCGGAAATCTACTTTCGTTTAAATTGTTCCCTTGAACAGGTCTTCTACATAAACCCATTAACTCCTGCCGGCCGGACATCGACATGAGCTTTGGTTCTTAACACACTTAACTTATTTGTTGCAACAATGAGTGCACAACAATAGCTAACCATGTCTTGATTAAGACTCATTGGTGTTCCGTTTAAACTATGTCAAGTATTTTGTTATTCGGTGTACGGATTTGGTAATGAGAAAAAATAACACTCAATCTCTTGAGAACCTAGAACCTGGTTTAAACCCCCAGTGGCAATTTGATTTGCCACTGACCGTTCCAAGGCGGTAACCCCTCGGGTTCTCATTTTTGTTTATTGTTAGTGGTGTCTTTTTTGAAACTGATTATTTTATTAACCATGCTCTCTCCCCCTCTCTTATTTTTGACTGTGTGGGGAGGCTGTTTTTTCTGAATGTGGCGATTCCTGATATGCATATTTCACCTTTTTTTGAGTAAAGTAGTTACCTTATATATATTGTAATAAGATTACAAAAGTCGCATTCATGGATCTAAGACGTTCACCTGACTGAACTATACACTTTGAAAATAATTCAATAATTATTGTATTATATATTTTATTTGTTCGTTAGTTCTTTCAACGGACAGTTACTACAAGTCTCGTCATATATTATTATAAGTATGATGCATGAGTGTGAGGTGAAGATGGAAAAATCTGTCACCGAGGGTTAACTGTTTTGCGGGAACGAGGCTCTGCCAAAATAGTTCACCCTAGGTGACAGATTTTTCTATCTTTACCGAATGTCTCATGCAAGATACTTTTTCTTGCATACTTTTAATTATTTTTAACATTTCTGTGTATGTATACAAACTTATTTATTTTTCTTATGCTGAAAATTGACCTTTCGGCAAACCTTTTTATAAATGACGTCACTAACTAATAAATAACGTCAGATACTTGAACACGTGACGTCACTCACGTGGCTGATTCTACATGGGGAGGGGTGTAGGATCGAAATTTCCTACACGGGTGAAAACACCGGATGACCTGATCTGGTATGCAAGAATATCATGTACCAGATTACAGAAAGCATCTTCTGGATTTTAATGTTTGCATGGGACTATGACCCTATACTAACTTTTCTGGCGATTAAATTTGCAAACAAGTTGTACCGATACCTATTTTTAAGTAACTGTTGTTTTTTCTGTTTTTATGTTACGATTTTGATTGTTGAAACCTTTAACAATAAAATACAAGTTGTAAAAAAGCGAACAAGCTGTGAAATATAAACCCACATGGGATATCATTATCTAGAAAAGGAAAATTTACAATATTAGTATCAAAATAATCTCTTTTGTCATAAATTTCAGAAGTCATGAGATAATTTTCAATCGAGAGATTATGATCAAGAAAGCTATTTTCTTTTCTGAATTTTTGACTTTATAAAGTTTGAGTTTATTGGGATATGTTAGCTATATTGAACAAAACGTCCAGATACCTCGAGGTGTTACATGAAGTTTACATTCCTAATTGATGAGTTCTGTTTAATAATCCCCACAAACCTTAACATTCAAGCAAATATTTCTTTATTACAAGTATTGCTGCTAATGGGTTAGGCGGCAAATATGATGACGGCTTAAAACATGAAATATTCATATCAGGAATGGCCACATCCACTAGACATAGCCTCCCCACACAGCCAAAAAGTAGAGAGGAAAAGAGAGCATGGTATTACAATAAAAAGTTTCAAAATGGACGCCATATACAATGAACGAAAGTGAGAACCCGAGGGGTTACCGCCTTGGAACGGTCAGTGGCAAAACAAATTGCCACTGGGGGTTAATCTAAACAGTATCAAGTTTGTGGTATTGACAGTTTTTAAAGGATACTGGCTTAAATGAGGCGGCAAAGAAATGTGAAACATCCAGCAACGATTTGTTGATGAGGTTGCCTGTAAAATCGAAATATCGAAAAAAAAATTGAATATGCTTTGGTTACAAACACAACGACCTTATACGCGCTACCTTAACTATTATACCTTAACAACCATTTAAGCACATTGAAGTGGCGCATGTTGCTGTTTTAAGCGGATTTTGTTTCTTGCTGAGGTCAACAATAAAAAGTTTGTTGGCGCGTTCATGCCCACTCGTAACAATTCGGAAACACTCAATTAAATTAAAGGTATAATTATGTTCACAACAGACGAAAAGTCTGCCTTAAATTTTATCAAGTAGTCTTCTATTCTCTCGCAAGAGTAGTTTATTATTCTTTTGACGGATTGCGTGACAAGAGAAAGTTGTGTTAAAACAATACATCGTCCTTCCATTTTTTCTGTTTTTAAACACGCATCATTCTTTCACTCATATTATTTTATTTTGTTTATATTAAAAGAATCAAGAATGCAGCAATTTATATGTAGTTAAACGTAAAAGTAATAAGGAAAAAAACATAACACAGGAATCAAGCGAACTAGTCTTTAAATTAAAGTGTCATTATCGAAGCATCAGACACGGAGGGTGTCATCGTGTAACCATTAAAACAGAACATGCCAGGCAGTATCTCAGTGAAGACATGTTTAAGGATCGCTTATTAAAAATAACTTCACAGATAACATTCTTACTTTTTTATTTGGCGTTCTCTACTTACGACTGAACGAGCACATTCAAGCCGATGAAGCAGTATGTTTATATTTTGAGTGGCTTTTAAAATTCCATTTTCATCAACTTCATTATTTTAATTCATTTTTTTTATTATTTCTATATATCAGTGACAATAAATATATCATACATCAAAATATTTGTTGAGTCTTTTTAACATAAAATTGATCTATTCTATGTTAAAAAGTCTGTTTTTCTTCCCAGGTCATTTTTTTGAAAAACAAATTGTTTCGTCTTTACAGGACATTACTTTATATATTTGTGAACCTAATTTTGAGGAAAAATGCCAATCAAAGTAGAATTTCTTTATTTGCTCATGAAACTGCCTTATCCAGACTGCAAAGCTGGGAGGAAAGTGGTGCACACTATAACCATTAAAATGGTTCGTTTCTTAAGTGGAATGAACTTTTGTTATTCAGCAATAAGCTTGACTGAAAATGATACAAATCGGTCAAGAGCACTTTAATTAAGAACAAGCCAAAATGTGCAAAATGTGACCCCGTAAAGTATTTTAGCAGGAAAAATCTAATTATTTACCACCAAGAATGTACTGACAACAAAGTTTATTGTAATACTTTTGTTTCAGTAGAAAATGTGGTTTGGCAACATGTGGATCCGAATTACGATTTATCTCGTTATTCATTTTGTTGTACAAATATGTAAGTCTGATTGCTTTATTTACATATTATACATGATTGGTTGCTTGTGTGCTGTTCCTAAAGCAATTATTTTTATATCGGAACTGTTGTTTGGAAAATTAATTTTTTACACATACTATTCTTTTTTTCATAAGAATTATTGCTATTTACGATAGAAATAAATGTGCAGGTTTAAAATATGACAATTCAAATAAAACTAAGTTTGTACAATTCCTTTAAATAGCCATTATGAGTTAAAAAGAAAATCCACTAAATTATCGGAGATAAATTTTGTATTCTATGGAAGAGATGTAAGCTGAAGTTTACGTGTGATTATGTGAGATTATCATCGATCAAAAGAGACATAGACATAATATTATGAAATGTTTGCAAAAAATACATATGACATCGTTTGCTGAAACACAATGAGAATTTTGTATTCGAATCTGTGCTTATTATGCTGTTTTGACAATCTCACTAAAGTCAGATCTAACAAAATGTTAGATCTGATGACGGCCCGTAGATACCGTACATAAGCTTTAGCGGTTTTCCCCGATTACTATTTTTAGAAATTATCAACACAGAAAGCATGATATACAGCGCTCGCAAAATGATCTGAAGATGTTATTACATTAGAAATAATTGCAATACTACATAAACACAAAAAAATTCAGCAAAATATGTCTTACGCAGGCTCTCAACACTTGTTTAATATGGTTTAATATAGAATGTTTACTTTCACTTTCGCGATTTTGTAAGCGACAATCTGGTTGGTTCAAAAAGGTTTGTGATAAAAGCACGTTTTAGTTACTCGTCGTCAGATCCTGATAGCGTAGCGGTTTTCAGGATATGATTTTAATCAGATTGCTGTTTTGATGATTTCTATATCTCAGTTAAAACTCAGTAAATTTTTACCTCGCGTTAAATGTTTTCTACAATTAACAACACAACCAATGGTGGCATTGTGCCAACTCGTTGAGTCCTCTTATTGTAGCGGACGTGGAATTTTATTAGGTCTCCTTTTTGTGTTGTCACGTCAGTTCTTTTGCATTAATGTTAATTCGTTGACAACTGATTTTAAATTTCAAATTTAACATTGTAATGCTATCTGGTGTCTTTTTTCTGGACAAAATCAATTTAGTGTCTACTTTTTTCACGAAGAATTGTTTCATTCTTTTACAAAAAGTCAAAGTGTATATAAACGAGTTAATGGACATTATCAAATTCTGTCAACACTTGTCTCGCATATAGTCCTTATTTTCCTTTTTAGTTATTACATAATACATGAAGATGACAAAAATCAATTTTAACAACATTTCTTTCGTTAATTTAACACGTTTTTTTAACCAAGCATTGAAATGAAAATTGATAATAAGCAATCGAATATGTAAATCGAATTTCGTTCTGATATAGCCAAACCATGTCGGCTTGTGATAAAAACGATGTTTATCAATTTATTTCAGCTACTCTGCACGACACGGGATGTTACAAGTTAAAAGCAGGTATTTCTTGAAGTAATATTTCATTCAGATAATTACTTTTGGTAATATAAATAATTACATTTTTTATGAATGTTTACACATTGTGAAATATTAATTAATTGCCTTTCATAACAAATACATTAAGTGTGATTCCCGCTTTTATTACCATTACTCATAATCATGTTCTGTGTTTAAAATAATAAAGTATGTCTTAAAGCTATGCTTAAACATTGATGAGGATAGTTGTTGAGTTGTTGGCACCAATTCAATACAGTTAAAAGAAGCTGAAAAACAAAGTGAAATTACTTTAAGAAGATACCGGTAGTGACTATTTAACACGTTTTTGGAATGTTCTTGTGGTAGAAAAGCGGAAACAACAGAAGCTATGGTTAAAATTCTGAGACGCTAAAAACACTCTATGACCACAATGTCCAATTAAATGTTTATATGTTCGTGAATATGATTTTTCTTTAGAGAATGGTAAAATTAAGGATGCAATTTCACTTACCCTTCTTACCCAATTAGTGCTGTACACCGCTTTCGCCGCCACTTCCAAGTATGTTTACTCCTTAAAATTTGGGCGTTGTTTATGATTGTTAGAGATAACTGTTGAAGTCAAAGTCTGTCATGTAGGATATGTTCTTTGCATGCTGCATATTATGTGCATGTATCCTGATAACCATTTCTTGTTCATTCAATTCAACTGTAGAGGATGTATGTAAATCATCAAAAGAGAATATACCACATATTAGATCAAGATCACCAGATTGGACCATTACCAAGAAACTGCACGAGTGGTGTTTTTGTGACGTATTTGCGATAAACACAGGCCAATGGTATCGGAGCACACGAAATATGACTGAAAATCGTCCTAAAATGTATATGTGTGGAACAAAGTTTCCTATTTGGTTAAAAGGTATAAAACCTTGTATACTTAAAAAATAATAGTTGTTGAATTCGTCTTAAATATTATACACAGTTAAATACACACAGAAGCGTTTCCTTGTCATTCACAGTAAACTGAAGAATTTTCCATGATCGTATTAATTTGAGTGAAAAAGGGAACAATTATCTGTTACATTTCAATTTACTAAAACGTAAAATATGCACAGCAGGAAAAGCCAAACAGAAACACAGCCAGTAAGAAAGGAGTTAGAGATAGAATAAGTTGATAATGTCAGTAATCAACCCAAGTCTTGGGACATCCTCAATATTGGGACATCCTGTTTTTTTTTCACAAATTAATATTTTTAGGTATCCATATGTTTTGAATACTTCCAGAATCAGTATTTAAGCGTCCTATTATTGGATTGTGTTGTCATTGCAACCACAGGTGTCCGTATCATTGTTGAAAAAAATTTCAATAAAGAAAAAAAAAATGTTTTTGTTTTTGATATATATAAATAAAGGTTCCCATGTAGCTAGTCCCATACACTGAAAGTGACCTCAAAGAACTGAAAAATTTTGTCATTTATACAAACGCATCTATATAAAACAATACAGCAATAGATGAGTTTTAAATTATACTAACTTGTCGCGAAAACCGAAACCATTCGGAATCATCATGGCTGTCAAAGTAAATATTTGAGACGACGTATCCAGAAACAAGGAAGATTTTAGCGTTAGATCGGGAAAAGGTACAAGTTGATGGTAGATTGAAAATATGTATTTTATGTATGGGCAGTGTGAAATTTTTCATAGAAGCGGAAAGACACTAGGTAATACCATAACCAAAATTTTTTGCGATCACCTCATCGATGTCGACTAAAACGTTTGGCAATTTTTCAGCCCATATGAAAAGCTCTAGCAAAAATCGGTTTGAGGAAATTCCAATCGGTTTTCGCGAAAAGTTTGGCACGTTTGGCAATTTTTGAGCCGATGTGAAAAGCTCTAGCAAAAAGTCGGTTAAAGGAAATTCCAATCGGTTTTCGCGACATGTTAGTTTTTTGAGCTAGATTTGTTTGTATAAATGACAATTTTTTTCAGTTCTTTGAGGTCACTATCAGTGTATGGGACCCGCTACATTGGAACCTTTATATATATCAACAGATAAATCTTTAAAACGATAATGAGGTTTAATAAAAAACTATTCAATTACCCAAATAGATATTTTATTACATTTAATAAGTTTCGTAATAACGTCTTTCACAATTTTCGACAATAGTGGTTTACTATAACTTTCAACTTTCCCATTACTTAGGGTGATCGCGGTAAACAAAGTCGTTTTCCGGTCATTAAGCCATCGATTGCGTTTTGGCATCCTTCTCTAGAGACAATGGATTCTGCAACCAATCATTACTTATTGGTGGGGCTGCAGCGCCGGTGGTGGCTGAATAAGCCAATGTACGAGCTTCATCTCCTGCCAAACGTGCTGCAAGTGTCGTCAGTGGTGGTTACCTGTGGATATCTCTCTTCTCCTCAGCTTGCTTGACGCCGGTTTTGACATTTGTACACCAGCTAGACGGTCGGAAGTTTTTTTTAAGATCTACTGGGTTGATTTTGCATGACTTCAGATCATCTTGTAGCGCAGGGAGGGTCGACCAGTTGGCCGTGTTCCGCTGCCAAGCTCGCCAAAGAGGATGTCCTTTGGGATACGACCATCCTCCATGCTGCATACGAGCCAGCGCAAAAGTAAACATAAACAGGCTTAGCCGTACTGTTGCGGGTTTATTGTTACTTATTAACAATTTTTTTATGGATGAAAAGAAACGTTATGCCGAATACAGGTATGGTACTTTAACTAAGTTGTTAGCAGGTGGAAAGTAACAAGACTAAAGTATGTAATCACCATATTGTTTTATTCCATAGGGAGAAATCCGAACCTTAGAGAAGGTCTGGTTAATCGAACTGCATGCTTAAAAGCTTATGACGAGGATTGTCTGAGGGAATATAGCTTCGTGGCTGTGAATTGTGGAAAAATCACGGCATACTGCTTCAATGAACTCCCATCGGGATGCTATCAACGATATTGCTTTGGTAATAACTATAGAATATTCTTGTTGCCGAATGTATATTGGTGTGATATTAAGCGCTAGCGTAACAGAATCTTATTGGGTTTGTTTTACTACTATATCTTTTCTCGGTCGGGAATAATATCTCGAAACTATTTCTGATCGTGCGTTTGGCTCTTGGTTTTTCTGGGTTTGGAAAATGGTGGTACCGATATGTGCAGTGAGTAGTGGAGAAAAAGTTGTAGAGATAAAAAGCCTGCTGAAACTTTCCTTGCGTATGAGTCAGGTCAAGACTTTTTGCGCATGCTAACGGAAACCATTCAAACCAATTAGATTGACCTTCCCTAAAAGCTTGACCGTGACTAAAGCAATATATTTCACGAGATTTTATTCCCAAAACGTAACATCCATCTGCAATTTCAAAAGAAAGACTAAAAACGGGACATTCTACAGCGCTTTGTGATTGACCAATACACAGCTGACCGCTTTGGAAACTTACGGTTTCTAGGCAAAATTGTATAAGAACGTAAAATCTTGATCTTTTTTATTCCTGCCATAACATTCTTGGTGATTTAACTCCAGATTACCAGTAAGGTAATCAAGTGCCTAGCCTGCAATTATGCATGCTAAATTCTTCACAATATATTTTTCAACAGGTGAGAGCAAGAAAAACACATCGAGAACAAGATTGTCTGATACAACCCATCACAAAGGTACGTCTATTTCTTTTATTAAATTTTTGCAAAGCGCCAAGATTAAATCACAAAGGAGAGCTATCAACATCACCTTATAACACGTGGTGTTAGAAAAAACACGATATGAAGAACACTGTCATATACTTTACAAATTTGTCTACATTTTCTGACAAACGTGTATCGAAAGGTGTTTTTGTCAAGATATCAAACATGGCCCTTATTATGAACTACTTATTATAATGATCTACTAGTATTCATGAATTATACTTGTCGCCATTCAAGCGTGACAAAGAACAGGTTTGTTATATCGATAATTTTAAACTTGTTCCTCCAAAATTAATTAAGTTCTTTCCACATTGTTTATGGTATTTATTTTTAATTTATTTTTGCTTATTCTTTATATTGCTTTTTTTTAGTTCGCCGAGTAAAAAAGAGAAAACGGAGGAAATTTCAGTGTCCAATAAAGAAGAATAGCTAAATCCAAATGTAAACACAGATGATCGAATGGTTGAAATTTTACTGATGGTTTTGTTATACTGACGAGCAAAATAATTTAAATTGTTAAAAACCGTGAATTACAAATGTAATACAAGCTGATGAGTCTTTGAAAAGGAAAGACTCAATTGATATAAAAGTTATAAAGTGTAATTACCAACTCTGAATAAAATGTTATGTCCCCCAGAGGAAAGTGCTTCTAAATATTAGTTTAATATGTTCTAAGTTGCAAGCATGTACAGTACTCCATGCAGTCGCTCTTTTCCAAATATTTTACCGCTCTAGATTTTAATGAAGCTTAAAGATTGACAGATATAAACCCGAGGTATATCAAAATGACATTAAAAAAGAAATGAAATGATGCTTTTGAAGTTTAATTACACCTTTTGTGGGGACACTTTTTGCACGAAAACAATTACATAATCTAAAAATGTATTTTTTATTTTGGATAAGTTTATTTACATGTAAAGAACAGGCAGGTATATGTATATTCGTATAAAAATGAATTTAATAAGATTTAATTGTTGATATTTTACCCATTTTGACAATCATATCCTCATTTTAAAACAGGTTTTAAAACAAAACTAACTCGTTAACCATTTTTCATTGTAATTTGTTGAGTATAAATGAAACAACAACAATTTGAAAAATATATGAAACGGTTTACTATAATATTTTTTAAAATGTTGTTGTTGTTTTTTTTCAAAATATCTATTTTATTTGCAGTTGAAATGGGGTTAAAATGCCCGAACATTATTTTATGTCGTAATGAAATTTTATTTAACTGTTAAGATGAACAGATTTACACAGATATCATTGGAAAGAAAATGTTTTTATGATTTCCGTTTGTGTTCATGTGCGTTTCATGTGCGTTTCTGCCCCAGACTGTATGGCCAAGAAATGGTCAATAGCACAAAAACTAGAACGCAAACCCTCTTTAAGGCCGTTACACGTCGCGGACATGGACACGGACGCGTAGGTATAGAATATACCCAATGATATCTTTGGTGAGTGAAAAATCGCGGACACGGACGCGGACACGGACACGGACACTGATCACGCATCACGGAACTATGGAATACCGGCCTAATCTTCATCGCATAGCGGCAGGGGTCTTTGAATGATCTTTGTGCATCTGTGCGTTCGTCCGTCCGCGTGTGCGTGTGTGTGCATCTGTGTGTGTGTGTGTGTGTGTGTGTGTGTGTGTGTGTGTGTGTGTGTGTGTGTGTGTGTGTGTGTGTGTGTGTGTGTGTGTGTGTGTGTGTGTGTGTGTGTGTGTGTGTGTGTGTGTGTGTGTGTGTGCGTGAGCGTGTGTGTGTGTGTGTGTGTATGTGTGCATGTGCGTGCGTGCGTTCGTGTGTGCGTGCGTGCGTGTATGTGTGTTTGCGTGTGTGTTTGCGTGTGTGTGCGTGTGCGTGTGTGTGTGCGTGTGTGCGTTCGTGCGTCCTGATTTTGTCCGTTTGATTACTCCTAAATCCATGGAAGGATGAAACTTTGGTCAAATGTTCAACCCATCAAGACGGTGTGCAGAACCTATGTACCAACCTGGCCGCCTCAATTTCAATGTCACAAGTGGTGTTTAAACGTTTTGAGCCACGAATTTTGTTTCCGTTCCGTAACTTCTTAACCCCTATAAGGAGTTTTAAAAACCTTGGACCAAACATTTACATTGTTGAAGATGAAATGTGAAGAAGATGTTTCAACCGTGGTGGCTCAAAATTAAGGTCACAAGTGAGCCAGGTATTTCAAGTCCGTTCCATAAATTCTGAACTCCTAGAAGTAAAATAAGTAAGAAAATTGCCAAATTAATGAAAATGCGAACAGTCTATGGAGTAAAAGGTTATACAGCAATTTTATCTGGTCTTTTATATTTGGTGAAAGAAGAAGGGAATACTCTCAAAGCACACACATCACCCGTGATAGCAACGATCGATAATTATGGAACTCATAATAAACGAAAAGAAACAATAAGGGAAACATTAAAATACGAAAACAAATATGTAAAACATGACAAGAATATTTTATTGGTGTTTAAAAGCCTAATTTGAAAGATACCAAGATTTCTTAAAGGTAGTACAATAAAGATTAAACACATCTAAGAGACATGAACTGTTAGTCAGCTTGAGATCAATAGAGGTAACAAAATACACATAACTAATAAAACGGTTTGTTTTTCATTTATTTGAGGTCTGAGGTATAAACATAAGTAGCAAATTGAAGATGAAAGAACACATAATACCTATGAAGGTATTAAGGTTCCCATGAAAAGCATATAATAATAATAATAATAATAATAATAATGTACTTATTAAATACTCGATCTGAAACTTATTCGAGCACCCGAGAAAGGTTTTAAAAGTGAATTATGCATATCAGGAAACACCACACCTAGAAAGCAACGTCTCACCATGGAGCTAAAATGGTGAGAGGAAAAGAGACCATGGATCTATAAGATCAATTTCAATTAAGACACCACAAACAATTTACGAAAAAGAGAACCCGTTGGGTTATCACCTTGTAACGGTTAGTGGCAAAACAATTTTCCACTGAGGGTTTTATTAAACCAAGGCCTAGGGTGCACCAACACACTAGCCCCAAAATGCTATCATATGAACAAACAAACACAAGGTGTCTTAGTGAAATAACTCTAATCCACTCGACACTTGACAATGTTGTATGCAAAAGCACACAAACAAATAAAACATTAGAAGCTAAAAAAACATTTTAAAGCAAAAGGGCGGGTACTCGCCAGGTATCAGAGCCACCGAAGTCAATTCAGCAAGAACACGATGACATGGATAAAAGAAACAGATCGAGCTTCTAGGTTCTTTCACATGATTTCACTATAAACCTAAATCAACTCTTAAACCCCTGCCATCGTCGTGCAAACAAAGAGGTAAGCATAACAAAGAGGACATGTAATGAAATAGAAAACATAAAAATGTACATCACTGTTTTCAATTTCATATGAGTGATTAAAACAATTCAAAAATATAATTGTACTTTTTGTATGAAACTTGTAAATAATATTTTTTTTAAAAGCATCCGCCATAAACAAATTTGTTGCGCTGTTTCCTAATTCAGTTGTGCATACCCATTACTGCCAATGAACAGGCTCAATCAAACCGAGCCTGCAATATTTTCATATTTGTCGTGGCCGAGGGTCTTCAAAGTTCCCTTTTCATCTATTTTAAATTTTGCTACAAAAAACACACAGTTACACAACTTACATTTTCAAATGGAATAAGAGTTTTATTGAAATGGGGGGTCTCCAACCTCGGAGAATCACATTTATGAACATCCTATTCCAGCTTCTGGCTTTTTTGATGCTTTACTGTCAGAAATTAACAAATAATAATGTATGACATGTTTTTATGTAGATGATCGGTGTGCTACTGATTTTTATGGAAATCTGTTAGAAAATAATCTGAATGTAGCATTGTTTGATATATTTAAGAACGAAGGTATATCACTGTTTTTACTTCTTCGGTGTCCTAAAATAATAAAATCCTTTTTGGTCAGCTTTGGCGGGGGCGATTGTCTCTGATTCACGCACCATTTCAGGTTTTCAGCTGTGAGTGTAAAAAGGGGGAAGAACATTGCGAGAAGTTACTTGACAGTATTTCACGCCCAAGTATGTAAAACAAAAGTATATGCCTTCAATATTTGAAATTTACCTGTTTATCATTGATAAAAACGATCTATTATAATTATTGTAGTCGTTTAGTCCTTTGTTTAATGACTGGTTCAACTTTAAATACAAATCACTTTTTTATTTTAAGATTGACAAATACATTTTAAGCAGCAAAGAACAAATGAATCAAGCACATAAATTAAGTTGTTTTTCAAGACTTCCCTAGAAACCACCATACACTCGTTTACTCTTATCTCTGTCGTGTAGCCAGAGAGGCAAGCAAATCTACTTTCTGTAGAGGTGTTTATAATGTACGAAAAAAACAATTTCGAACGAGTCATATAATTATGTAGTGGATAATGTAGGCGGCACTTATTCGGGTACCTATTCGCTTGTTGATTCGCAATTATTTTCATTGGCTTGATCGGTCAGAATGGCTTTATACTGCTCCGTATGTTGAGTCACAGGCCGAAATTTTCCTACGATGCTTAAGGTCTTCCGTTTGATGCCTTGTCCCATACCTTTCATGTGAGCAATGTAGTTAGGAAATCTGTGTGCAGCATCATAGCTGGCATCTCTAGACCTTCAATATAAAGTAATCCATATCATCAAAGGATTCTATTTTAATACAAATGACATTTTTGTTGTTAAAATTCAATTGTCTGATCAACACGATGAATAGCGCATATAGTAACTAACTGTTGCATTAGTTTACGTTACATAATCAGTTGAAAACTGCCATATAGTTTGTGAAATGGCGGGTATGCTTGAACCGCTCCTATCCGAATCAACTACAGAAAAAGGCGAATCTGATGTCAAATTTACCTAATCAGGACAATAGATAAATACAAATTGTAAGGCTCAATAGTTCTTGTACAGTCTTTGCTTAAATCCTTGATTCCTTTCAAAAATAGCACTGTGCACTGTGGCGACCATAAAAAGTCTCCCCTCTTACCTTTTGCAGACGTGAACCACAAAGCAAACAAATGCCGCTATGGCTAGAGCAGAGAAAACCAGCAAGATCGTCCCTACAGTTTGTGTTTTACCGAATCCAGTATCTGTTACGTTCTTTACATGATTACAATTTGTTTCATTCTGTCGTTGTTCAACTTGGTCATGGGCGATTTTATCCACGTATTTGGTATTTGTTTCATCTATCGTTTTGGAAGTGGAAGTCATGTGCGTGTCTGCAAAGAAAGCATATAGCCCAGATTTAACTTTGTGGAATGTAATGTCTAAACTAATAATAATAACCTAATGAAATAGACCTATGAGGAAAGAGAAGTTAGTATTTTCAGATTTTGAATGTTTTGAAATTAATGCATTGCGTCGTAAGGGATGTGTGTGTAATTTCTGCTTTGGATGCCCAGCCCGCCACACTTTCTAAGTTTAGCTTGTACAATGAAACCCGAACTCACTCACCAAAACAATATCTTTGATGACATCCCGACGGTAGATCTTCAAAGCAGTATGCCATAGTAGCCCCGCAGTTAACAGCCACGATGTTGTATGTCCTCAAACAACACAAATCGTAAGCTCTCAAACAGGCGGTCAGATTTACAAGGCCATCCTTTTTGTCTGGATTGTTTCCTTGATATAAATACAAATATACAAATATATCAGGATAAATTTATTGAGAATGAATACTTGAAAAAAAAACATGGCCTCCCATCACAGCCAAAATCGTTATTAAAATATACTACTTCAAAAGGAAATTACAAACAAGGATTATATATATTCCCTTGTGACTTAATTGTTTTTTGAAATATGGGGAACCCGTGAGAAAAGGTGTCTTGAGTAATATTTTTGGACAATATCAAAGGTCCTTGGTTAATTTATTTATGTGCTTTCATATCGAAATAAATAAGTTGTACCATAAAAAGTACCTCTCAGCCATATTGGATATTTGGTTCCACACATATACATATCCGGACATGTGGTGCTCATGGGAATCTTACTGTGGTACCACTGTCCAGCATCTATTGCAAACACATCGCAGAAGCGAGATTGAAATAATTCCTCGGTGACTATGTTGTCCGGTCCCCGTGTCAACAAGAAGGGAATATCTTTATCCGCTTTCGCACATATAGCTGTTGACATAACAAATATGCAATGTCGATAAACTGCATTTAGTAGTTTAAAGTAACCTGGACCAACAAGATGTTAATATCTCGTGTATTGCTGATACACTAGTTTCCCTCCCTTTTTATTACAAGTTAACCCTGTCATCAGTTAATAAAAAGAATTACACAATTTGTTCTTGCTATCCATATGTCGTTTGGACAGAGATCATAAAATTATGATTCATCAATTATGGCTGGCATGTTGCTTTGAAAATTATGAGTGTCAAAATGAAACCTCAATTTTTTCATAATTTGCTTAATTTAAGATGTTCGTGAAGTTGGCCGCCAAGCAGCCAAGCAGCCAAGCAGCGTGAAGTTGGCCGCCAAGCAGCCAAGCAGCGTGAAGTTGGCCGCCAAGCAGCCAAGCAGCGTGAAGTTGGCCGCCAAACAGCCAAGCAGCGTGAAGTTAGCCGCCAAGCAGCCAAGCAGCCAGGCAGCGTGAAGTTGGCCGCCAAACAGCCTAGCAGATACTTTGGCTGCTGTGAAACTTTGGCTGTTGAGCTGCTGTGGCGGCTGGAAAAAAGTTCGCTGCTGGGCTGCTGTGGCGGCTGGGATACTTTGGCTGCTGGGAAAAGTTGGCTGCTGGAATACTTTGGCTTCTGAGCTGCTGTGGCGGCTGGAAAAAGTTGGCTGCTGGAATACTTTGGCTGCTGAGCTGCTGTTGCGGCTGAGAAAAGTTGGCTGCTGGGCTGCTGTGGCGGCTGGGATATTTTGGCTGCTGGGTAAAATTGGCCGCTGGAATAGTTTGGCTGCTGCGCTGCTGTGGCGGCAGTGAAAAGTTATCTGCTGGGCTGCTGTGGCGGCTGGGATTCTTTGGCTGCTGGGAAAAGTTGGCTGCTGGAATAGTTTGGCTGCTGCGCTGCTGTGGCGGCTAGGAAAAGTTGGCTGCTGGGCTGCTGTGGCGGCTGGGAAAAGTTGGCTGCTGGAATACTTTGGCTGCTGAGCTGCTGTGGCGGCTCAGAAAAGTTGGCTGCTGGGTTGCTGTGGCGGCTGGGAAAAGTTGGCTGCTGGAATACTTCGGCTGCTGAGCTGCTGTGACGGCTGGGAAAAGTTGGCTGCTGGGCTGCTGTGGCGGCTAGGAAAAGTTGGCTGCTGGGCTGCTGTGGCGGCTGGGAAAAGTTGGCTGCTGGAATACTTTGGCTGCTGAGCTGTTGTGGCGGCTGTGATACTTTGGCTGCTGGGAAAAGTTGGCTGCTGGAATACTTTAGCTGCTGAGCTGCTTTTACGGCTGGGAAAAGTTGGATGCTGGGCTGCTGTGGCGGCTGGGATACTTTGGCTGCTGGGAAAAGTTGGCTGCTAGAATAGTTTGGCAGCTGCGCTGCTGTGGCGGCTGAGAAAAGTTGGCTGCTGGGCTGCTGTGGCGGCTGGGATTCTTTGGCTGCTGGGAAAAGTTGGCTGCTGGAATAGTTTGGCTGATGCGCTGCTGTGGCGGCTAGGAAAAGTTGGCTGCTGGGCTGCTGAGGCGGCTGGGATGCTTTGGCTGCTGGGAAAAGTTGGCTGCTGGAATACTTTGGCTGCTGAGCTGCTGTGACGGCTGGGAAAAGTTGGCTGCTGGGCTGTTGTGGCGGCTGGGATACTTTGGCTGCTGGGAAAAGTTGGCTGCTGGAATAGTTTGGCTGCTGCGCTGCTGTGGCGGCTAGGAAAAGTTGGCTGCTGGGCTGCTGTGGCGGCTGAGATACTTTGGCTGCTGGGAAAAGTTGGCTGCTGGAATACTTTGGCTTCTGAGCTGCTGTGACGGCTGGGAAAAGTTGGCTGCTGGGCTGTTGTGGCGGCTGGGATACTTTGGCTGCTGGGAAAAGTTGGCTGCTGGAATACTTTGGCTGCTGAGCTGGGATACTTTGGCTGCTGGGAAAAGTTGGCTGCTGGGCTGCTGTAGCGGCTGGGAAAAGTTTCATCATGCGCTTACTTCCTCATTGTTAAAATTTGTTTCGCGTTCAGTGTAAGTCTGAATTTATTTCCAGGTGTCTTTTGAAGCCTTTATTTTTATATACTGTAGAATCACAAAAATAAGCGTATACGCTGCGCTTATAGCTGAATATGCGCTAATATTTGATATGCGCTTATAGCTTAGATTGACGGAATATACGCTGATTTTAAAAAAAAAAAACACACTTTTATAGACACGCATTCATCAAACATTACCAAACCACTATTACCCTCTTAGAAGAGGAAAGACGTGTTTGGAAAGGCAAGTTTATTTACAAATTTACAACAATTGATCATCACTTTGTTTCTTTGCTGTAAGATTTCCGAGTTGTTGGAAATTTTTAATTGGAGTTTCGTCCATTAGTTATTTTATGACACACTGCGTATGCAAAAAATATTACTTCAAGCAACATAAATATTACCAAACAAACATTGAAAACTATAATACTTTGGGTATGCGCTTATTTTTGGGATAGATTTTAACTCAAGGGACGGATATGCGCTTATTTTTAGGTATTAGTTTTCTGTAAGACATATGGGCTTATTTTCAGTAAGCGCGTATTTTCGATTATGCACTTATTTTCGAGATTCTACAGTATTTATTAGTATTGCCAAAGATATGGTTGATGAAATGTATAAACATTAATAACGAGCAATAATATCATTTTTACGACACAAAGACCACCCTAATACCTCTATGTATCAGTTGACTAAAGAATGGTGCAATGGTAAAATTGAAGAATACGAAATTTCGACTATAACTTGTTTGTTAGCAATGACAATGACAATATATTTTATGCAAGACAAGTACAGAGTACATAATCTAGAACATCAGCCAACTTTTCCCAGCCGCCAAAGCAGCCCAGCAGCCAACTTTTTACAGCCGCCAGAGCAGCTCAGCAGTCAAAGTATTCCAGCAGACACTTTTTCCCAGCAGCCAAGGTATCCCAGCCGCCAATGAAGCTCAGCAGCCAAAGTATCCCAGCCGTCACATCAGCTCAGCAGCCGACTTTTCCCAGCCGCCACAGCAGCTCAGCAGCCAAAGTATTCCAGCAGCCAACTTTTCCCAGCAGCTTAAGTATCCCAGCCGCCACAGCAGCCCAACAGCCAAAGTTTTCCAGCAGCCAACTTTTCCCAGCAGCCAAAGTATTTATTCTATTTTGAAGATGTCTATTTCTGTTTTGTTTATTTACCACCACATAATTCTACTGTACTTAACCAATTCGATATCGATTTTTATGAAGAAATTGAATAAGCATCGAAAACTATCAAGAATCTGGTAAAATTATGATATACTTGGAGATTTGAATAGTAGAACCTGAAATTTTTAAGACTTTATTGAATATGATAGGTTTTTAAATGATGAATTATTGTTATATCAACATGATTTTCCAACCATTCCAACCCGAGTAAACAAAGATAAAATGTTATACTTGCAAGGTAAAAAATTGCTATATTTATGTTCAGCTACCAATTTAATAATCGCAAACGGAAGACTTTTGTCAGACGGACACGTAGGCGAATAAATGTTTCATAGCAGTAAGGGCTCAAGCACAGTAGATTATTTGTTACTATCTTACGACGACTTTTTTTTGTGTGACATACTTCAAGGTCGAAGAACTGGACGAATTTTCAGATCACTCCGCATTAACCATTCCTATTGGAAGAAAACCAACGCCTACAAGGCCACGTGATGCCGAAAGTAGTCCCGAGCAATGAATTAAATGGGATGACTCGCGCATAAATTCGTTTAGGGCGGGGTTATTATACAAAAGTATTCAGCTGGACGCCTTCGCAAATACGGTTAGCTATCAAAACATAAATAATACGGTGACATTTAAGCAATGATTCTTATTTTGGTGCGGTTCATGCAGATTGGACGTGCACGCGAGAGCTGGCAAATCCATAAAGCGCGCTAGCGCTTTATGGTAAATTTGCCAGCTCTCGCGTGCACGTCCAATCTGCATGAACCGCACCAAAATAAGAATCATTACTTATATTTACATTTTATTTATTTTTTTTCTTTAAATAAACTTAAGTCGAACGCTTTCAAAACTAAGTATTAGGTGAAAAGGGAGAGTAATACGTGGGAGTTTTCAATAGTAACAGCCATGACGTTACTGACGTCATTACGGGTCATGCGGTTCATCCAAAATGAACCGAATTTTTTTTAACGAAGAAATGAATAGGAATGTAAATATTATTTACTAACCTCATCAATGAAAACGGGATAAAAGTCTTTGGTTGTACAAAAATTTACAACTCCAAAAATACATATACTCACAATAACAAACAAGTAAATATACAGGCAATATGGTTTGACCAAAGTTGTTATAATGCGAGAAAAGAATTTAAAAAGAAAAGAAATTTGTTTATGAGAAATAAAAGGACCTTACATATTGTTGTCAGTATCTTCTTAATCATTTGGGTATTTAAACTGTATTTGTTTTGCGATGATTCTTTTTTGTGTTTGATTGAAAATAGAATTTAAGGGATTTTTAAGGTTAAACTATTTTTCTTTACTGTTCTAACTTGTATTGACGCTTTTGTCTTCTCGTAGTTGTGAAATGAATGCATTTTTATGAAATCGAGTTAAAGTCAAATATCGTTGATTTAATATTTTTCTTTCACTTTTAGGTGTTTTTCGATTCTATTATAACATTTTTCTTTTTCAAATAGTTCTAATCTGACATCGACAAATCAAATACACCCATTATTTTTTCTACATTCTCCTGGAACTGATCTGTTGCTCTTCCAACTCCAACAGACACATTTCATATGCGTTCGCTATAGCCTGTAAATTGCTTTCGCTCATTCAACTATGTTCTTTTGTTTGTATCGCGAATGTCAACATGGCTTGTACTATTTTATTTTCAAATCTCGCATTTTATTTCTGAAAAATAAAAGAGCATGAAATACCGGTAAAGTACTTTTTTTAAATGATGGCGTGATGATTTTAAGTCTGAACCATCTGCTTCTAGGATGGTAGACTGACAAATATATTATAACATCACCTACGTGAAGTTTTAAACTTTTCGCTGCCAAACAGCTAGGCTGCTAGGCTGCTAGGCTGCCAGTCTACTCCGCTGTTAGGCTGCCGAATCAAAGTCTTCCTTCTCAATGAAACTGACGTAATAATTCGTTTAATCAAATTTCTTGTTGTTTTTTTTGAACGTGTATTTCATATTTTTTTTAAATTTCAATTAACTTAATTTTCTAAAATATGTACTAGAACATGAAATATCGAAAGAAATGCGTTAATTTAATGATATGATAATTTAAAATAACGTTATAACTACCTACGTTAAGTCTTAAACTTCTCGCTTTCCGGCTGCTAGGGTGCTTGACTGCTAGGATACTAGGCTACCCAATAGAAGTCTGACGTGAGAAATTTTTAAAAGCATTATTTAACTTCAATTAAGCGACAGCAGCGCAGCCGCTAAAGTATCCCAGCCGCCACAGCACCTCAGCAGCCAAAGTTTTCCAGCAGCCAACTTTTCCCAGCAGCCAAAGTATCCCAGCCGCCACAGCAGCCCAGCAGCCAACTTTTCCTAGCCGCCACAGCAGCGCAGCAGCCAAACTATGCCAGCAGCCAACTTTTCCCAGCAGCCAAAGTATCCCAGCCGCCACAGCAGCCCAGCAGCCAACATTTCCCAGCCGCCAACTTTTCCCAGCAGCCAAAGTATCCCAGCCGCCACAGCAGCCCAGCAGCCAACTTTACCCAGCCGCCACAGCAGCTCAGCAGCTAAAGTATTCCAGCAGCCAACTTTTCCCAGCAGCCAAAGTATCCCAGCCGCCATAGCAGCCCAGCAGCGAACTTTTTTCCAGCCGCCACAGCATCTCAGCAGCAAAAGTTTCACAGCAGCCAAAGTATCAGCTAGGCTGTTGGGCGGCCAACTTCACGCTGCCTGGCTGCTTGGCTGCTTGGCGGCCAACTTCACGCTGCTTGGCTGCTTGGCGGCCAACTTCACGCTGCTTTGCTGCTTGGCTGCTTGGCGGCCAACTTCACGCTGCTTGGCTGCTTGGCGGCCAACTTCACGCTGCTTGGCTGCTAGGCGGCCAACTTCACGAACATTAATTTAAGCTATAATAATATTATTAAAAATTGTTTAATGATAAGAATATAAACAATTGTGGAAAAAAAAATTTATTACAAATTGAATGAAGTTTGTTACCTGTTATGAAGTGTTTTCTGGTTTAAAAAGAAATCCCACTCAAATCAACAATGATAACTTTCAAAATATATTTTATAAAAAACAAAGAATAATACAGCCAAGTTTATATATTTCACTTTTTAAGGAACGAAAATCAGTTTGCTTATTCGGTAGCGTGATCGGAATTGCATGGCTGGGTGCTGTTGCCATACGGTACGGGTTCGCTCCCCACTAGGGGCAATATCATTTGAAATTCACAGTAGCGCTATTTTTGCAGTTTTGCGGCAGAAGAAAGTCTCCCGGTATCACTAACTATGCCATTCAGTGATGAACGTTTATCAGGGTTATCCGATCAACCTTTTTTGGAGGGGGTGTCCCGGCTAGCTCAGCCGGTAGCGTGATCGGAATTGCAGGGCTAGGCGCTGTCTCCGTAATGTACGGGTTTATTTTAAGTATCATAGTCTCTCTGTACAACTGTTTGTTTAAAATTGATACATTATGTCATAACTTGATCTTTACAGAGTCTTATATCTATCGGCTATTAATGTATTGTGTACTTCAATGCTTAATAAAATATATGTCATTGTCATGGACCATTTGCACATAGCCTTAACCATAATTTGAAAATATGTTTTATTATGATCACTGTTTCAAGACAGTTAATCCCCAGATTTCCCTTTTTGACCTGTTAACAGATTGTTTAGTCTTCGTTTTCTGTCGCATTGGACATGTCTGAGTATATGCAACAATTATGAAAATCTTCTTCAAATCATTGCGTGTGCATGTTTCTTGACACTATATGATATATGTGACAGGTTTCAAGTAACATCACTTGAGTCAGGAAGAGAACAATTAACTGTTCCAATTAAGCTAAATCTTTAGCGAAAGGATACTGCATGGTTATAAAGTAGGTTTGTCGAGAATTAAGGAAGTTTGAATATACTTAAATCAAGACACTTGACCGAGGTACATCTTTCTTCCAACACAAGTAATAAAATAAGATAATTGCACCGAGATTAAATAGAGAACTTTAAAGTAAAAGTTCAAAATATGCATATCAGGCTTAGGTCTGTAATAATGCTTAAAACTTGTAACCACAAAATTTTCTGTAATATTGACAAAATAAAGAGAACTATATTCAGTTTCAATATTTAACAGTCAGATTATATTTTGTACAATGTCTATTCGTCTCTTTTATTTTTCTTAACCTATCGTAATCCTTCGCAAAGTAAAATAAACGACGGAAGCGAGGCGATGTTACTTTCTGTTTTCTGCTTTAATGCATAAAGTTGTTTTCTAAGGAAATGAAATTTAAGAAAATTATTAGACCTGAGCTTTGAAAATATGATTTCTATTTGAACCGGATGTGTAAGTATTAACTCATAACTCCTATAAAGACTGCACACAGTAATGTGTCTCATAATTTGTAATAAACTGTAACAAACGAGTTTAGAAGGTGGCTATTTTCTAAAATATTTATAATTCTTCTACGTATATGTTATTTACAAGTACGTTAATATATTGAACATCGCTGATTTTAAAATAAGGTTAAAACAAGGTAAAAATTTAATTGAACATACCGGTCTGTGACAATTCGTTACAACTGGAAGCATTTCTTAAACCTATAATAAAAATACATTATAAAGATACTATGAAATTGACCTTATGCTAGATTTAAAAAATTCGATGGCGAATTAAACTGCACACTTTAGTAATTTAAGAATAATGAATGGAATAGTATTAATAAAGACTATGGATTTCGTGTTCAATGAAGGTTCCATGTTTACCGCAATATGCACACCATCGTTGAGGATGGATCCAAAGTGTATTGTTTATTGGTGTAAATATTGAGTTGCGGTCATCCCGGGGCTAGGCGACGTGGACAGTGATATTCATTTCCATTACTGGCCATAAACAGGCTCAACCAAACCGATCCTGCAATATTTACATATTAGTCGTGATCGGTGGCTTTTAACATGTTTAAACGTTCCCTCATCATATATTTCACCTCCTGTCTGTGTGAGTTGCCCGATCGGACGGAAAAGATGTAAAGGATACTTTGAAAGCCATCGAACACGACCAATATGAAAATATTGCAGACTCGGTTTGATAAATAAAATATAATGTCTCTAACATTAATAAGCTGCCTTGACAGTGTACATGCTCGAAACCTTGCCCAGCTGAACATTGCTTCACAGAGAAAAGTAATTGCCTGAGGATGGCGTTTGTAATTAATAATAATAATTGATTCAACTTGATAACTGCTCACCAACCACCCAGGGGACCCATATTTCCATGCAGATTCTATGCTTTTTTATTTTTACTGTTTGCGACATTAATAAAAATGTCTTATTCAATACGAAACACATTATATTTAGCTATGAAACTACGCAATTTTATACTGTTAAAATATAGGCAAGGGGTAATGTATAATATTTAAATAAAACACGTTTTATCGTTTATAAAAATCTGGATTCATATTTTTCTTACATATATCTAATCAGTTTACTATTGGATTCGTGCCGTAGGTTAACAATATATATGTACTTGTTTTATAACACTGAAAATGCCATTCTGAATCTCACAGTGCATTCTTCTGTTTTGAAATGTCAGGTATTGATACTGGGTTTAAGCAATGTTCTTTGCAACAACACTACTAAAGCTTTAGAGAGGAAAACAATCAGCAAAATAAAAGGACATACTTCTCAAACAGTGTTTTAAAACTGATAACATCTACAACGTATGTAGACACAAATATCTTATAAAAACAGTATATCCAAAAACACATTCCTAGAAAACGAACATTGGTTAGACTTCAGGTAATCGGTTATTCGGCTTGGTTTAAACATACTTTTCATAGTAATTTAACGACCAAAACCATGCAAAATGGTTATTGACAAAAGACACTTGTTGTTTTCTTTTCTGCCGAGATAAGGTTCAATAGATTCTTGGATATCATTAATAATTTTTTATATCTTTTTGATTTATGATGTTGTCATGTCTATGTCAGCAAAAGAGGGTTTATTCCCTGGATCCATTGAAAATATACGAGTGTATTTGCAGTTTCCTTTAAAAAGATATTTAAAAATCAAATAACTTAAACAAAAATTATATATATGGTTTTGACAGGTGTATATAAAGCACGGCTCAATACTTTGTTTATACGAAAAACAAAATCATGTCTTTGCAACTTCAATTACATAGATAAAATTAAATATAAAATGGTAATTCATACATACCCGATATAAAACATAAAATTAAACACAAAACTAAGTTTTCAGCATCCATCTTCCATTTTAGAAATCTCACTATTCTTTAAATCGCTTGTAAAAAGGAACAGCCTGCTTGATATTAGTGAGTTATAAACAAGTCAATTGCTGTTATATTGTGAAACAATGATGTTTATAGTTTGAAAATGAAAAGCATTTAAAAGCAAAAATCTTAAAGTGTTCATAAGCGACATTATTTCCGATAATACTCGGAAGATTTCCTGTGTTATATAATGGACATACTTAAATATGGAAAAATAGCAAAAACTGTTACAGATGTAGACCTTACATGATTTTCTATCTTGTTTATTTTAGCCTTATGACATTTTGTCTCTGTTTAAACTAATGATCATTATTATTGAGGCGATTGTCGACCAATTCTTTTTTTTGCGGAAAGCCAAAAATTTACCTTGATTTTCCTGTTCGTGTAAATATATGAAAAAGGGAATACAAATGTTGACATCCCTCTTCATTATTGAAAGCTGCTATTTAAAATATTAACACATTTTTGCCTTTATCATATTACTCATGTCTACATTTAAAATGATGTTTTGTGTAGTAAAGTTTTTGTGTTTCGATATTAACAGAATTTTAGCGAATTTTCAGGTCAATGTATTTTTTTACTTTCCTTAACGTAGATTTTATGAAAAATACAGATACTTTAAATTACAATTATTTCTGCAAAGTTTTACTGATTTTTTTGTTGAGCATACATTCTAACAGTTTGATGCTAATTACAGTGAACAGCAGAATTTCAACTGTTACAGAATCAGCTTAGCTGTCCGTACCACATTGCAGACATCAGTGACGTAATCTTTTGTTTATAATTTACCAGTTCCTAATTACTTAAGTATTTCTTCTAATGATTTTGCTGAAACTAAAAAATCTATGTAATTTTCAAACCAAAAACAGATAAACGTGATTATTAAATGTAGATATTGATTACCGGAAGTCTAGACAGCCCTCCTAGTACTTCCGGATCCGGTTACCACACATCTAGCATGCTTATCTAGCAACAAACTTGAATGAATCACCGGGTAAACTGGGCGTCCAGGGTTCTCTAATTTCGATTTGAGCGAATTTTAAATGGCTTTGCTGCTAGTGTTGAGTTTCATCTCACGGAAATTCATGCCAATCCTGGAATTAATCATACACCGGAAGACGAACAATACCGGAAGAGCGAACAGTACCAGAAAATTAGAGTCAGAATTCACACAGTCAACTGTAGAGCTAACCATTGCCCACAGGGCGTTTTAAGCTACCAGGACTCGCAAAACATCCGGACCGTCCACAATAATCGTGTTGGGCCACTCCAGACCACCCACGACCAGTTTTACCTGCATATATCGTTAAAAGTTAAAGCACGCAGATTGAAAACATAACGGAGTCGTACGCAAAGCACGTTTCTCGAGACTCAAACAAACACCGTCCTGAAATCGGGGTCCAGGCAGGGTCCGTGATAGTCGTATTTATTGGAGTCCTGTGTATTAAAGGGCCGCTTAAAACACCTATTGCATATGTTTCCCTTATGCTTTATACCCATTCTAAAACTAGCTGCAAACGAAGTTGAAATATTTACCTCGTTGAATCGAGATCATTTGTTGTAGGAACTAGATTTTTATCTATTGGCCACGAGATATTATGTCTTGGAACAAGGTGAAATGTCACGGCACGTGGTGAAATGTCGAGGAAATGAGATAATTATCTCGGGACTACGAGTTCATATTAAAATCTTCATGAATTCAAGACGCTAAAAACTGAAATGTCACTTTATACTCCGTAAAAAGGTAGTGCGGTAAATTAATATAGTCAATTCTTTGCTAGGCTGCTAGGCGGCCTACTTCACGAACATCAATTTGTGCTATAACGGTGTTCCGTTTTCATCATCGTGCCATCGTACCATTATGATTTTACCATCGTACCATCGTGCATCGCGGTAAAGGGAGAGAAAAAATAAGTTTGTCTATACGGAACACCGTACCTAATAGTCTTAAACCGCTATGTATCAGTCGTACGTAATTAAACACTTAAATATTTTTGTAATTGACACCCTACCCGCGTTGTGTGATTACTCATATTAAATTTAGATATTGTAAGGTACTCAATTCGCATTGTACAATCAATAATGCATTATTCGATTATAGATCTCCTTTTAAGCAATGATCTTTGGACAAGTTCATATTAAATTTTCTAGGTAATGCTGGTTAATAAGTATATGTATAAAATTAAAATTGTTTTGTTGTGTGAAAATATTCGGTGATGTGGCTGCTTAGAACAGAAATGAAAAAGCCTCGAGAAATAATACACGCACAAGTTTTGTTTTTGTTTTTAATCAAAATTCCTTTTGCTGAATGTGTTACATTTTTATCATTTTTATAATTAATATACATATAATAATTTTATAAAATGTTCCATAAGTATTGTATTTACTGTGTATTTGTTTGTTTGAAAGTTAGATTTTTGTGCAATTTATTTTTATCAGTTAAGAGTTCGTTTGGGTGTAAGATCTCTTTTGCTGGGGATCGGATGACATCATTTAGTAGCTCTACAACCGTTTTGTCCCGGACCCAAGCCAACATAATCTTTACTCCATACTATTTTATTCGCAAGATTGACAATGTTTATGTTATCTCGCACATCTTCCCTGTTTTTCTTTATGGTTGCTTTCGCGCGATGTAAATGTACGTGCATGCATGGTCGTCGCTAACTTGCAATAAGTATACGTGCAATAAAAGTTTTATCCCACAACTCCGGTATTAACACTGTGATTTGCCGGACACTGAGTGACAGAGTTGTAAACTTTTAAAGACATAAAAAGTTTATTAAATGTGAAATGATATTTTCCAAGTAAGCATCACCCCCTTTAACTTGGACGATTCCAATACTAAAAGTACGTCTCAATGCACAAATGTTATCAATAGTTTTTTAATTATGAAAACAAATACTAACAAATATAAATGTCACAGGATGTATTTCGGATAGTTTTGGACAAGCCCGAGGGGGTGTATTACTCGGGTGACAGGGTGTCGGGAAGGGTGGAGCTGGAACTACGTGTTGAACAGATTGTTAAAGGTATGAGATTTATGATCTATTATGATCTTTGATAAGTTAATTTTACCAATTTTCAATTATTCATCAGAAGTAACGGGTTTTCATAAAGGTAGCCACTGTGAAAGAGTACATCTTAGTTATTGTATTAGTTAGTTATTATAGCGTTTGTTAGGAGTTAAACTTTGCACACAAAATAATTTCGTTTATGGCGAAACTGGGAGACTACCGTTAAACGTTTTATGGCAGATTAATATAGTCAGATATTGGCTGAAATTATGTTCAATGGCTGATACGAAATGCCCCAAAATTGTGTATAATTTCTTAGTAGATCAAACTAATAATAGACCAAACATAAGAAACTGGGCTTTGAATGTTAAAGATTTGATATCACGATTAGGTTTTTATGAAGCTTGGTTAATTCAGGCTGTCGGGAATAACAAATTATTTCTAAATTTATTCAAACAAAGAGTTAAAGATACGTACCTTCAGACCTGGAATGAACAGTTACACAATTCATCGAGATCGTTATTATATAAAGAAATCGCAAATTTTGAATACAAAACATATTTAGACATAATCAAGATACCGAAATTTAGAAAAGCATTAACGCAATTGAGATTATCTTCTCATAGACTCGAAATTGAAACAGGGCGTTGGACCAAACCTTATAGGATTCCGATTAACGAAAGAAAATGTCCTTTTTGTAATAAACTTGAAGATGAGTTTCATTTTGTCATCGAATGTCCTATATACACGGATTTAAGGAAAGAGTTAATTAAACCATATTATTGGGTTCGGCCAAACTTTATAAAATTTGTAGAACTGATAAACGCGACAAATAAGACAGTAATAACAAAACTTTCAACATACATATTTAAAGCATTTGAAACACGACAAAAAAATCTGAAATATTTTTGATACCACAGAAATGTTTAATGGTTGTAAAATACATAAAACTCATCTGTCTCTCCCAAAACTTTGCATGGATGTACTTACTGTTACCTTTTTCAGATACATGATTGTTTAAGTTTGAAAATTTGTAATACATGACTGTCTTTAATTGCTTACCATGTCACATGTTTTACTGTTTCTGTTCTATGTATATTTGTTCATGGGCCATTATGGCTTATTACGAAATAAACTATCTATCTATCTATGATCATTTCAACAGCTTTGTTATTGCTTAGAGTCCGATCAAAACTATGAAATTAACAACTATTCGATCTTTCCAGTTCTAGTATGTTTTCCCTTGTAAGCTATTCACAGAAGAAGGATTAAAAAGCTACGTAGATTCTAATACTAACCATGGTCTGACCATGGCATGAGATTTATTATCGAATATGTGATCATATTCGATAATAAATCTCATGCCATGGTCAGACCATGGTTAGTATTAGAATCTACGTAGCTTTTTAATCCTTCTTCTGTGAATAGCTTACAAGGGAAAACACCCTCACCCTTAGTCTGGATTCTCTGAATATTGATCATGAACTTATCTTCGTTTTAGCTTGTTCTGAATATCAAAATATATACCAGTAAAGAAAATAGGGTCAAAATTCTCCCTGCCTTGTATAACTCAAGAAATTAAAAGGTTAATTCGTAAACGAGACCACCTTTAATGTAAAGCTGAAGAAAACTAAAAATCCAGATCCAAATACTAGATCCCACTTCCTCAAATTAAAAAATCTTATTAAAAGAAAAATTAAAATTTCTCATGAAAACTATATCGAATATATATTGGGAAATGAAAACCTGGAAAGCGAACAAACTGTTTCAAAAAATAATTTTTCAACAAAAAACTATACAGTATTCTAAAAGTGGCAAAACAAGATGCCCATGGTATTCCACCTTTATTTGATCAGTCCACTGGTACCACTGTTAGCGACAACTTAAGTAAAGCAGACCTTCTTAACAAGCAGTTTCAGTCAGTTTTCACTCCCATGTCTCCAGTCTCCTTATCACTTTATTACATGTATATAGTATAATTATGTAACTCAACCCTTATAAACATGAACTTAAATTGTAAGTACCCCAAAATGCCTAAAATTGTAATTGACTTTAAAGGGATTATAAAACTCCTTGGTAACCTAAAACCTGACAAAGAGACAGACAGACAGACAGACAGACAGACAGACATACAGACAGACAGACAGACCAAAGTAACATGATAACATATCTGCAAATGTCAGAGAGAGAGAGAGAGACAGAGACAGACAGACAGACAGACAGACAGACAGAACAAAGTAACATGATAACATTAAGACAATTGCTTCAGTCCAGAGAGCATTAATTGTTTCAGGAATCAACCTGCTTTTCAAAGGTGAAGCGAAGCTGCAATGGGTCGAAGGCGGTGGTGAACACCGGACGGTTTATGAAAATCGAGAAGTCTACGTTGAGAATACATTGACTCTAGTCTCTTCGTGTAAGATATGTTATTTTTATTCTTGATGGACCTATTTTAAATTATAAATCTTTTCAAATGTATGTAATTCTGCATTATAGGCTGTTTTAATGTATTATCTATTTCAAAAAGAGACCACAAAAAATTACATTAAACTCAATTGAGGGATTACCGTCTTGAAACGCATAATGGCAAACATTGAAACCAGATTCTAGGCTGCATCAACCTCACATTTGCCCTTGCATTTTCTCAAATGAACCAGTGACTACTAATGATAGTGTCTCTAGCTGAGAGCGAACCCGCACTGTCACGGCGACAGCGCCTAGCCCTGCAATTCCTACGACGCAATCAACTGAGCTAACCGGGACAAACCCAAAAAATGGGTTGATCGGATAGCCCTGATATACGTAATGATCACTGCATAATATCGGTAACGGGTTATTTTACTGAAAACAGTACTGACTAAATGTACGGTGAGACTTTTTAGTTGCCTTTGTGAATTTACTCCAACCGATCCACTAATCGACAATCTTGCAGGCAAACACAAATAAACGCATCTGACATAAGTAGCTAATGGCACTGTTAAGCGAAGTAGGTAAATTTATACGTGATGACCTTACTGGTCCCAAGGTTATAAAACTGAGAATGGAAACCAGTATCAAATCTCATGCATCTGATTTGCTGAAATGGCGACTGGTCGCCAATTCAGCCAGTCAGATGCTTGAAATTTGATACTTATTTTAAATCGCAGTGTTATAATCTTCAGCACAGAGCATCTGGAGTTAATCAGCAGGAATACACTGGTGGTTATAAAAAATATTGACCGGCTACGTTCTGGGGTTTTTTCAAGACGTTCTTACAGAAACCTTTGATAAATCAATTCTTGGTATTACGTTGGTTAACGAACGGCTTGTCGCAAGAGCAATTTCGAAGTGCACCTCGAAGATTGGTGCACCGCGGAGAACACAGTTTAGTGGCAAACTGCTGTGCAACAGTTCCATGCCGGTACCACCACTTTGGGCACGTGTCATTATGTGCTAAATGTGGTTTTTACATCATGTTTTACCTGTCTAAACGATTGCGTATTTATAGATACATTTTCTGTCAGCTTTTGGAGGAGCAGATCGACTGACGATACCACAAGGACGACATGTTTACCCTTTTACCTTTGACTTACCCCGAAATGGACCATCGTCTTTCGAGGCTGATACAGGACGGATTCGATACTATCTCCTCTGTAAAATCATTGTTGTGGGAGGATCTAACCGAATTGCAAAGAAGATGGTGTTTGTACTTCGTCCTCTAGATCTGAATACAGTTCCTAAAGCGAAGGTAAATACAGTAAAACATCTCAATAAACCATATCTGGGAATGGTCAAAAGTGGTTTGAACAATAGCGGGGTGGTCTAAAATACGGGGAAGAAAATAGTTTATAAAAATCTGAACTATATAAGGTATTCTTAATATGGTAATACACTCCCCCTTCATCGGACGGACAAATGCGTTCGTGATTGACCATAATACTATAGTTGTTGATCGAACTCGACACCCTTGACTATTTGTGCGTGCTGCATAGCGGACAAGGGACTCCAGAATGAAATAAGCGAACTCGAATAAATAATGTGTCCTCTAACAAGATCAGTATAATATAATATTTATTTAATAATATCTAACCACAACGCATCAATGTTTCGAAATACTATATTTTTTTTATAACGCGACGCGTCGGGATCAGTTATTCTTTGAGACGGTATTAGAATTAGCATTTTCTTTATCATTACTAAAAGTACTTCAAATGCATACAATTAACAACTAGGAGAAAAAAGTATTCAGCTATGTACACCGCTTTAATACTAGTAAATACATTGTAAAGCATACAAAGGCTTTTGATAGTTTAAAAATACAAAACATGTAATTTGTGTAGCGGAGTCAAAGTCACAAAAGAAGACCGGAATAGATTTAATACACTTTTAATCTCACGCCACATTGGAATTTAATTTTACACAAATTTACACTAAAAAAAATAACATTTTGGAATATTAACACACTTTTTACACTTATTAAAAAAGCTTCGCACATTTATACTTTAAATCCAAAATTTCGAATGGTAATCCAAAAGAATGTAGAAGAATATTACTGTAAACACTTAATAATGGTATTTTTATAATAGTAGGCAATGCTCACAGTAATATTTTCACTAATTAAATCCAACTTGTAGAATAACACTTAAATCCACGAATTAAATCCAGATGGTAAGAATATCACTAATAAATCCAATATGAATCACTATGTTTAATCCGCAATGAACATTCTGTTCACTTTTACTTGTTACAAAATTCGGTTCCAAAAGTTAGAAATTCTTGACTATTTGTATATAAAACAATTGACAATATAATGACTTAATTGAAGCTTTTATAATAATATACATTACCAAAACCAACAATCATTCTGTGTCTTTAGGAATTTTAAAACTTAGCACAAATATTAATTTTAGATCAATTATTACTTGAAATTACACCATAAATATTAAAATTAATGAAACAGACATAAAGTTACACACATAATAACCGTAAATATTAAAATTAATGAAACAGACATTAAGTTACACACATAATTACCGTAAATATTAAAATTAATGAAACAGACATTAAGTTACACGCATAATTTAAAATTTGTTTAAGACTTTTTTTAGTCATTAACATATAATAGTCGCGAGGTTCGCGACAATTTGAACAGATCTTAATATTACTTCGTGAATAAACAGTTTTGAAAGGTTATCTGTTAGATGGTCGTGTAAAGTTTGAAAGCAAATGTATAAAGAAAATAAAAGTTATAAATGCTTCACGATTTTAAGAATCTGATACGGTTTGTTTGTAAAAAAAACATGCTAACTGCATATTTATTAAATATATTGCATGCTGAAAATAAAACTCTATGAAAAAGGATATTATATATACTCGTACATCAAGCACGTATTTGTTACGAATAAAACAACTGCTAGACTTTTCGAAGCGTCGAAAAAGATCGAGGAAAGATGTTATTTAAACGCATTTTGATTGAGGCAATGTTCACTTGGGGACCAGTGCGGACTGAGTCAGAAGTTTGTTAGAAAATGGACCACCCTATTCCACCCACCTCCCTGTGATGAACTTTTTTGTTGATTTCAATATAAAAATAAAAATTTGAACAGGTAAAGAAAATATGTAGATCTTGGCTTTAGTTTAAAAGAAACAAGTTTTATAAAATGAAGGTGGTCGCACTCCACAAACCCAACCCCAAACATGTTTTGTTGTTTAAAGTTTAGAAAAAATGAAGACGTAAAAATAAATATTTGGCGGGGAGGGTTTACCCCTCCGACAAAGCCCACTCCGCCCCCGCCATCGCCTAAAGATTTTATTCTTTTGATGGTTAAAGTTGAGAAACCAAAAAATAAATAAAACTAAAGAAAGAAAGTGTCCGCCACCCAATCCTTTGAAGAAAAAATGTAAAATATAGTATAAGGTGGGGGTGGGGTATCCGCATCACAAATATCCGCACCCCATGCCCCCATCCCCACGCCTACAAAAATATATTAGTTGGTTTGAGATTATAAATGAAGAAACACATTAGCACAAAAACACCTTGGGGAATTTAAATCCCATCTCCCTATCACTAAAACAAAAATCAATATCCTCTTAATATCCCCACACACTCCGCCCTCTTAATATCCCCACACACTCCGCCCTCTTAATATCCCCACACACTCCGCCCTCTTAATATCCCCGCACACTCCGCCCTCTTGGATTATTTTGTCGGTCTGAGTTTAAAGAAAAAAAGTAAAAGATGGGAGATACCCTACCCATATACCACCTACCCTAAGAATAAAAAGTTAAAAGTAAAAAAAAAATAGGGGTGTGAGAGTTGTGGGGTACCCACAAAAAAAATAGAGGTGTGAGAGTTGTGGGGTACCCACATAACTCTTCCTCTTCTACTTTCCTACCGCCGAAAAAGAAAACAAAACAAAAACAATATCAAATGTGTTTTAGAGTCCAACAACTTTAAAATTAAGTTCAATACTGTGAAACTAAACTTTCATATTTATGTATTGTGTTTTTATTGTCTATGTACTATTTTAAAGGAATGAACCCGTTACTTTCAGAGCGGTGACACGAACGAGGATGAAAAAGTACTTTGTTGCCTTTGTTGTGCTTCTCCTCCAATATCGGCGACCGTGTCAGTAGACAGGATTGGATATGTCCCTGGTGAAGCCGTTATGTTCCGTGCTAGTTTTAAGAACAAGAGCAGCAGGACTCTCAAAACAGTAGAAGCAAGACTCGTAATGGTATGTAAACATGGTTTATTATAATTAAATTTTATAGCTGACTATTCATTTGTGCGGTCCGTATAGATTTAAGATAAGAAAGATTTTCCTATATAAAACATGATAGTTGTGGTTTAACTCACTAATGATTATTTCTTTATTATATGATAAAACTTTCGAAATCTTGTGAAACCAGATTTGTACTTACATGGCACGTGACATTTTATTTTGTACTTACATGGCACGTGACAATTTATTTCAGAGTAAAACAAGAATTTTAAGTAGGTTTACGGGCGGTTAAATTGGCATGTAGCCTGTGATCATTTTTCCTAGGCATAAGCTGGCAAGTTTCGTTCTCTACAAATAATATCATAAACTATTTGTCATATTTGCACAGTTCTGCTATGATTTCCACCGTAAGTTTGCATAATGGTACAATGATCACGTGCCATGTTGTATATTAATAACGTACCCGTGCAGAGTTATACTATGATTTCCACAGTAAGTTTCCATATTAATTGTACAAAGGACGTGAGCTTGAAGTATCTCATGTTCAGAAAGGTACTGGTTGTGAAATATATAATGTATGAATTTCAGGGAAGTGATAACTGATATCCCCTATTTATCGTTTTTACAAAAAGCTTAATAACTACAATAATGTAGTTTTGACCTTCGGCATCTGAAGTACAACAGTTCATGACTTTCCTAATAATTTTGTTTTGGCACCTGCTGGTAAGGCCTTTAATAATATAATTAAAGTTTAATGTATTCACAGAAGTAAGTGCAGATAAAGTGCTTATAATCTGAAAAAGATATAATCAAAGCTCGGAATTCTCAAATACAATGTAAGACACATTCGGGACCAAAACTGTACAAAACATATTATGTATAGCAAGATGTATAGCAACGTACCAATAGAATACGCTTATTTTTTATGTTACTGTCCATTTCTATCACTAGTTAATGCATTTTTTTCAGGGAGCGTCATTCTTAGGCCGTTCTTGTTGTGTTACAAAAACAAAGGTGGACTATTACCCATTAAGTGTCATACAACTGAAAGGATCTTCGGATGGCGGAAGTTCGGATAATTTCAATAGCCAGAGAATTACCATACCTCCGGTTCCGCCCTCGACTTTGGACGGACACGAAATAATTGGTATCAGATACTATATAGAGGTAAATATATGGGTCATTTCATTTTTAAGCGAAGCTCTTCGAATTTCAAAAACAACCTTCACTTTTTCGTAAATTTCTTGTGCTGTTTTACTTTTGAAATTGATTTTATTATCAACTAATAGTCTCTCTTTCAGCTTATTATGTTGAAAGGAAACTAGCCTATTGAAATAAAGGAATAATATGTGTCAGTTTTATTCTCAGATAGTATGCTGCCCTTCCGGAACTCCATTCGACTTGCATGTCCCTGTGGAATTGTTGATAGGTTCTGTACCGCTACAGTCTGTCGCGGAGCAGAACGGCATCAGCCTTCAAGCTTTACCACAACCTCCACAGTTGCCTAGAATTAACAGAGATCAGTTGGGTGTCGCGAGACTAGGTAGGCTACCTTTAATTGCGGTCCGTCATGTAATCGGACTCGGTCCGAAATTTGAATGAAAATGGGTAATATAGCTTTGCACATAATATTATGTGGATTATGTTTCA
Organism: Corbicula japonica; assembly: GCA_038501625.1. NCBI lineage: Eukaryota > Metazoa > Mollusca > Bivalvia > Venerida > Cyrenidae > Corbicula > Corbicula japonica. Next base: position 2,872,834 of record JAZAYU010000048.1, read on the forward strand.
TCGGGTCAATAGATCAAAGTCACGTTCATTTAAATTGCTAAATGATTTCTGCTTAATAACTACTGATGTATTTGCGTTATTTAAACCAAACTTGATACAGACGTTGCTGATAAGTTGACATTGTATTTGAGTAAGTATTTGGCGAAGATCAATAAAACTGTTATTGAATTCCAGTAAATACTTTTCGTAATGAGGTATGTGTTCGAAGTGTCTTGATCATATCAAAACCTAGCATTATATTGTATTAAGGGTTACTAGAAACCCCTTTAAACCAACGAATGGGTTTCTTTCAATCAATTAATAGGATTATTTTTGACCAAACTTGGTATAACTTTTAGTTAGGAAAATCATGTAAAAGCATTGACCGAACTTTAACTCGGGTACACTGAAGCCTTTGGTCATCTTCTTTTTTCATTAATACAAGCAGTTACATTTTCAGATGAGGTAAACCTCTTGGAGAGTGCACTGGGTCGCTTTAAAACGACGAAGGATGAGAGTAAAATGGTGGCTCCGGTGTATTTTTATTACAACTGGAGTCGACATACCCAGGCTTGAATACGAACATTTAAAGCTTCAGTGTGCCGTATATTATATTTCAATCTGTCCAGCAGGGCCAACGATAATAAAACTAAAGCACGAGGCCAGTCTCAAATCTCAAGGAAGTATTTAACCCTTTCCTCCATGTATAACCCTTTCAGCATGTGCGAACTGTGTTGATCCAGGATGTGCACTGTTCGCTTATTGAATTTTGAATTTATTATGTTATTTCTGACCAAAAAGCGAACAGTGCAGATCTTTATTAGACGGCAAGAATATATACTGGTCACACATGCGTAAAAAGTTGTGGATAGTTATGGTTTATATGCGTTGCCGGAAAATTTCTCTATTGAGAACTTGGATGGCACGTCTATAATCATGTACAGCACTCTTGGCTAGGCGATGTCGCCGTGTCTGGTGCTTAGATCTGTTCCTTTATGTCTGAAAGTTTGTTCGTTGGTTACTTATTTCACCCATATATAGATATGGAGTAAAGAGTTCAAAATGAACACAATTTACTTATGTCTATTATAAACGTAGCTGTAGCAAAGTGGGTCAAGGTCAATTCGTTTTAAAATGTATTTTCTTATAAATAATGCTTTCTGTGTTACTTGTTAATAATCATTTTTTGGTTGAGATAACGTTTTATTGTTGTTTTCAATTTCACGGTTTACTTATACTTAAAATCACAGTTTATTTCTTTATCAGACTTTGTTTTATTCCACCATTAGTTAAATTCCGGCATCGGCGATAAGACATTCACGTAAAAAGATTTTATGAATTAAGCCTGCTAAAGGTATCCAATTAAAAATAAATATGCACTGTTACGATATTCGCTTTTTCACTTTTTCTAACCAGTCTTAAACCTGTCCATTGAAGAAAATTGCGGTAGTTTCAATTTCACAACGTTATATTTACACCTTTATTTCCACTGCTTCAATATCCTTTACCGGACGAGTGAAGGTCAATCTTCAATGAACACCGTTAGCCTTATCACCGCGCAATGGTAAAGGAATGCCCTGGTGACGTCATGAAATCCCCGCTATTTTTATAATTGTTGCTAATTTTAGATAGCTCTTCCTGGAATGTTGCTATTTTTAGATTAATTTTATTTTTAGTTGCTTTTATACCCCTCAAACCGGAAGTAAACAAGTTTACTTATATGACATCATCAATAAGCACGTTCCATTTTCTAGAATTATCATTGGTTGAAAATAAAGCATTAGCCTTTTCTAACTTCCCGCCAAAATAACGGTTTTTACTTAGACTATCATTTACTCGCATAGATAGTACTTGCTGTGATACAAATTTGATGTGTGTTGTGAAATATTAGTTTTTTCTGTATATAAATGTTTGAAAAAACGGATGAATGTGTTCAATAAACATGGAACTATTTTTGGTCGTAGTATGATTTTTTTTTTATTTGAGTAAATAGGCGGACCAGTCCAAATGCCAAACCCGGGGTAAGAAATGTTTTAAACAACATTTCGAAATTAGTAAAAAGTATATATTTTATATTAAATTTAGAAACTAAATGATAAAAGGTGGTGTAAATATAAGTAATAAATTTCGTGTTTGATAAGTTCACCGAGTCTTGAACGTCATTAGGGCTGGTTAAAGCACGCGTGGAGTCCTTCGGACTCCACACACTTTAACCAGCCCTAATGACGTTCAAGACTCGGTGAACTTATCAAACACGAAATTTATTCCTTAAATAATGTTTATATGCAGACCGTTTGTATTCGTTGATTTGTTAATTCCAGTTGACTAGGGCGTTTAAAAAGGAACTCATTTTCGTTTACTCTTTCCATTTTAACGTCATCTATACAAAAGGTGCACATGTGAAATTCATAAAGTTGTGAAACCGGAAACTAGCGCTGTTGTATGTAAATACTTTTAAAGGAATTCCATTTTTACTTAAATAGATACATCAAACTTTAAACAAGAAAAAAGGTGCATATTGGTCTCAATTCTGAGCAAGGAACATTTTCATCCCACTCAATCGGATGAAACCTTTAAAAAAAATTCACAACCGAACAACAGCAAACGAAACCAATTGAAAGTTAAATCTTTCTAAATGTTTACTACTCGTATTAATGAAAAACTGATGTTGTTTCTGCAAAAAAAAAACATATGTGTAAAGGCCTGGCTCCTATTGAACCAGATTTTCAAACATCAACACGTTAGAAGATCTTGGTCTTTCTAAATATTCCTCCAGGGTTACTTTCCCCTCAAAGACTAAAAGGCATCATTATTTGCTCTTAGTTGGAAGTTCCGCTTAAAAGAGGTCCTATATATGTTGGATGTAGATTATTGCTGATTCAAAGTTGGATTAAGAATACTGATAGAATTGCATCTTAATAACAAAGCATGTTTAAAGCAGTATGTAAATGACAATTCTTACGGTTCTTTGATGGAAAAAAGCAGGCGATGGAAAAAAGCAGGCGATATTTGCCTGTTCATAACCAGCTTATGCTTGGGTCAAAGGTTGCGCCAAAATAAACACAGCTTTCTTATTCTCGGTCATCTATGTTTTTATCAACTCAGTTCATAGTAATCATATGCTGATAGCAAGATATACGAAACGTCTAAAGAAAAACAGACAATAGAGCTTTTGCGCACTTGACAAAAACTAGTGCCGCTTCTCCTACCAGTTCCTAATAGAAACGCGGTTCGCTAATACACACGCGCTCTTAGCAGTAAGTCCGCGTCAATCTAAAGAGAATATACCGGTCGGCAAACAAAACCCTGATATCCTTTGATTCCCTGACATTTCTTTCATGCAAACAATCAACAAAAGCGCCGGTTTCTAAGGTTTAAACAGCACTTAGACAACGAGGAAAAGATATCTTACTGAAAATACAGAAACTTGAAAAAAGTTGCTGTTCTTGTTCAGGTCGTTCATGACGCCGATGATGATGAGCAATCTCAGAAATGTTTGTAATACTAACTCATAAAAAATGTTTTCAACAAATGCTTTAATAGATGTATCCAATGAAAATATTGTTGTCCCGATCCTCACTCGCCCTTTCTGGTCTCAGCAGCAACATACAACAACAACAACAACTGCTTCAGCTGCAGAGACTGCCAAAATTGCAATGTTACTTCCCCTAATTCAAATTGGCATGGGTAAAATTCACATTTTGGTCTAGTTAAAAGGTGGTTTTGCATAAAATTTAACCGAAACATAACAACCTGCAAAACCGGAGACACAGGCATCTAGCATTGCTCTCCCTTGATTCGAATGGCAAAATTAAACGGAGCTCCCGCGAAACTCGAAAGAAAAAAACTGCTGTTGCTTCTGGTGCTGTTGTTGTTCATAAAGTTGATGTGTTGTTTTTGTCGACGTCGTTGTTGTTGTTTATGACGCTGATGAAGATGGGTCATATCGCTCTTATTTCATAATTGATTTGTAAATATTATGTCTGTGAAGAGTATTATGTTTTTGAATTGTTGTTCATGACTCTGAATATGGGTGACAACTGGATTTCATAATAAACAGCAACAAAAAACAATTACATTAACGTCATGTGCTATTTTATACTTTACAAAAAGGTGAGTATATTATTTTGTATATATTCAACAAAAACGCATGTTTCAAAGGTCCTAATCGCTCGAATAAGTTTGCCACTTACTCATTTACTCAAAATTCATGCATGGAAAGTTTGACAAATACACCATAATCTAATCAGTCACGTTACGGTGATTAATCATCGATTAGCACATGTCATTGTTGTTTTAACGACACGGTTTAATTACCAACGTGTCAACTCAGGCAGTAAACCATAATCTAATCAGTCACGTTACGGTGATTAATCATCGATTAGCACATGTCATTGTTGTTTTAACGACACGGGTTAATTACCAACGTGTCAACTCAGGCAGTTGGTTAGCAGCAACTCCACGTCAAAAGAACATGGCACCTATGACTTGTGTATTATGACCAGTAGATCCTATAAAAATGATTGCATGCAACTTGAAGGTCATTTCTGTCTTGCAATAGTGCACTTTTCAAGATGCCTTCAAGAATCAAATCTCTCGACAAACGATTCAGTTTGGGTGAAGAAGAGCGCCGATTTAAGAAAGCCTTCGATCAGATTGTTATGCTTAACCAGCGACTCGGCGAAGTCCAGAAACGCTACAAGATGGCAAAGCGAGCCAACAATCGTGCTTTTCGCTACAATCTTCGCCTGAAACTTGCCGTCATCGAGGGTGCTCGCAACATGTTCTACGATTATGCTTACGCAAAAGCCGACAAGGTCGCGGAACTTCGCAGAGAGTTATTCGATGAGACGGTCGAGATCATATCTGGCTCAGATTCAGAATACTCCTCTGATTCTGACTGACTCCATTTTGAATGTAAATCGCAAGTCGTTTTCCACAAACGGCCCTTCTCAGAGCCAACCAAACATCTCGAAAGAGATACATCTCAGAAATTGTCATAATACTTGCTGATATAAAATGTATTTCAAGTGAATTTAGTATGCAAAAGATAGTATCCCAATCCCGGTCTAGACTCGCCCTTTCTGGTCTCATATTAGCAGCAGCAACAACAACAACAGCGACGGAAAAATCCAAATGACATTAATCGCATCACATAAACATTCTATTGCCTCTCAAAATGCTCAGTGCCTAAGATTTTTTAGCTTGTAATTGGATTTGTTATAAAATACAACTAAACAGTGGCAACAACAACTAAACTTTGCTTTTTGAAATGCTTTCCCCTGCATCACATAATAAAAATCGAATACAATTGGAAAATTCGCTAAAATGTTGATCATGACGATATTGCAGCTTAGGCTGCTGCTGATGATGAGGACGACAATGGGCCATATTTCGCTTAATTTAAACAGATCAAGCTATATTTTTGTTGTTATATATTTATTTTATCTCGGATATATAATACTGAAAATACAAGTAGTGAAATTGATGCTACTGATATGGATAAATAGCGGGCTGGTGTGATACACACGCAAAATCGACGAAAAAAACAACTAAACTAGCAAAGAAACAAACAGCAGACAGCTTAACGCTATGCGCTGTACTTTATTTTACCAGTAAAAATATAATTTTGTAAATCAAATCATGTCATTTGAAAGAAAAAAATGAGATTTCAAGAATCTAACAGTTATTAAAGGGTACACGCATGCAGAACACACTGAAATAAGTGATATAAATTCTGGTTTAAAATATTTTGTTCACAATTACATGAAATATAAATAGCAAAATATTTCACAGAGTCAAATTGATACAAAGTATTTTGTTTTGCGTTTCTAAGTAAACATCGCGGTAAAGTATATATATAAACTACTCAAAATTTGATAGGGATCGCTTTCCGTTTTATTCCGAATTATTGCCCCTACCAAATTTCAACCGCTGTTCCACTTTAACAGTTTTACGGTTCATTCCCTTTTTGGCACAAAGCTGATGTCAAATGAATAAATTTTCAGAATCACAGCAAATATTTTTTCGTTTGAACCTTATGCAAAGAATAAACACATTATTTTAAGTGATCCTTATCAAATGTTGAGTAGTATATATTCTACGATTTACAAATGTTTTAAGAAATCGTTTTCTTTTTAACAACCAACATGTTTAACTTAAAAAATACACATGACATGCACATTATATTTCGACATTTGTGCATAATATTTCAATGTTATAGTTCATGCAAAATTATTTTAACAGTAGATGAAAAGAACTTGCAGAGGTAAAGGCTCTATTCTTTTGTGTATTAAAAAAATCAATCAAATTTAATGTATAAGGTCTTCTGTAAAACTATCTCTAAAGGTTAATTTCGCGTTTATTTCTGAAAAATTTGTCCGTTAATAACTTTCTAGAACCTTTTTGGATCCGATTTACTCATAATTTAATTTGCATTACCTTTTTATATTATTAATTTTAAATTTATCATGAAACGTCTTCATTGTTTTTTTGTATATTTTACATTTATGTTCAAGATCGACGTAATCAACATTGTTTCTATACAATTTGTACATGTATTTGGCCCTATGAAAGTTAAGTATAAATTCAACAAAAAACGCATGTTTCAAAGGTCCTAATCGCTCGAATAAGTTTGCCACTTACTCATTTACTCAAAATTCATGCATGGAATGTTTGACAAATACACCATAATCTAATCATTCATGTTACGGTGATTAATCATCGATTAGCACATGTCATTGTTGTTTTAACGACACGGGTTAATTACCAACGTGTCAACTCAGGCAGTTGGTTAGCAGCAACTCCATGTCAAAAGAACATGGCACCTATGACTTGTGTATTATGACCAGCAGATCCTATAAAAATGATTGCATCAACTTGAAGGTCATATCTGTCTTGCAATAGCAACTATTCAAGATGCCTTCTAGACACAAATCTCTCAACAAACGATTCAGTTTGGGCGAAGAAGAGCGCCGATTTAAGAAAGCCTGTGACCAGATTGTTATGCTCAACAAGCGACTCGGTGAAGTCCAGAAACGCTACAAGATGGCAAAGTGTACCAATAATCACCCTTTTCGCTACAATCTTCGCCTTAAACTTGCCGTCATCGAGGGTGCTCGCAACATGTTCTACGATTACGCTTATGCAAAAGCCGAAAGGGTCGCGGAACTTCGCAGTGAGCTTTTCGGTGAGACGGTCGAGATCATATCTGGCTCAGATGCTGAGAACAACCCCGATTCTGACTGATTTATCTAGGTTGTAACTCGCATGTCGTTTCAAATTAAGGGCTCTTCTCAGAGCCGACCAAATAACACGAAAGAGATTCATCTCAGAAATCGTCATAATATTTGCCGATTTTTTTTTCAGAACAGTACATACCATTTATATAAAAGGCATGAATGTTGTTGTTGCTTTTTTCTCTTTGTTGTTGTTATCCATTTAAAGTGTGATATGTGGAATTCCGAACCTTTGTGTGCTTATATATTCATGTTTATATATACCAACTATAGTTTGTGCATATCAGCTACTTTATATATTAATATGATGTTAACATTTTGTTATTTTCAACTACAAATGAAGTCCCCACGTAAAACAGTCATTTTCCGTTGCTGTGTATTAGTCAGTATTTATTATTGTGATCATTGTCAGTGTTGGAAATATTTCTCTTTTTTAAATCAAAACAATTTTCAATTTCTATATACGGAACTGAATACAAACTTAATAACTTGAACAAAACTTACCGAAATAGCCAACCCACTCAACCAAGCTTGACAATGTAACTCACAAAACGTAAGAATATTCCATCACTATAAATAACTATTCTAAAGGGGCATCCTTTTCAAAAACGCCAACGCCGATTTAATACTATCTTTGATTTATGAATATTCCACAATTCTTTTTTTCTTATAGCACAGGTTTACTTAAAATAATACTCTTAACACTTGTATTAATTTTATAGAAACACTCTACAAAATCCAAAGAAAGAATCTTTTTCGTCCTATTCAATAACTCACTAATCCAATTTTAAATTAATGAAATGGGGCGACAAACACATGATAAAATCTTTACCTACTGACTGATTTATTATTACACATTATGTTCCGATTTAACGAATTGTATACACGCGTCAAACCGGTTTTTTGATATCCCCTAATTAGGTTAAATAAAACCGGAAACAAAACAAACAGTAAAAGTTTACATTTTACAAACTGTAGGTGACGCTCATTCTGTAAAACGTGTTGATTTCTTTTTCTCTGTCACTCATACTTGTATTGATACGGCTAAATTTGCTGTCCTCTTATGTATAGTTTAATAATTTATTACATGTATGTTGATTTTTGTTGTTTTCTGTTTTTACTTTCTTTACATTTTTTCCTAATTAAATTATGTATTCAAGCTTGAGTGACACGTTTGTATGTGTGTATGTTTGTTTAAGGATTGTCTCTTGTTTCAGTACGATGTACTTTCTGAGAAATTTTGTGAAATAAACTTGAATCTTGATTTATTTCTCCCAATTTTGTTTTTTTGTTTGTTTTGGGGTTTAACGCCTGGTTTCAACACTTTCTGGTTATATCCCGGCGGTCAGTCCACCTAACCGGTGTTCCTGGGTCTCTAACCAGTACTAACCAATTTCTCCGCAAGCGACTGACTGCTTCCTCACTTGAATCAGAGGTGAGGGACAAATGACTCTCAGACGCAATGTCCGAGTTCAATTGTCACGGAGAAATTTTTCCCGCCTCGGCTGGGGATCGAACTCACGACCCCTGGATTGACAGTCCGATGCTATATCCACTGAGCTAGCCGGGCGGGCTTATTTCTCCCAAGTGCACAGATACACAGTATGGACAACATGAGAAACTTCTATAACATTATGCAAATATCAGGTGGAATTTGATCACCAAATGTTTTCCTGCAACTTGTCGGTTCAGTATCTATCGGTTTAAAAAATAAATAAATAAATAATAATAATATTTGCTTGTGGAAATTGTGGAAACTAACTGTTGGATTTTGTTCTTTCTTTAATTTAAAGGAAGGTAATTTGCAAATAGGGATATTTACGTAACAGTATTTTATTTCTTTGTATCAAATACATTAAACTATCTTGTTTCTCCATCTATAGATGCCATAATCTTCTATATTTGACATCCAAATAATCTGTTTGAGACTCTTACGTTATAAAAATATCGATTTCATCATTATTTAAGAAATAGGAGATAACATTGACCTGAGCAGTTGTTTGATTCAAATAAAGTATCAGTTCAATTTATAAGCAAATAATATTTTGCTATGAAGGTTTGCATCACGTGACTTTCTAAAAAAAGACGCATAACATTATTTCTACACCCTGTAGAAAATACAACACACGTATGTTTATATAATTTAACATTTCGTTATATATCAGCTCGATTTCTGATTTGATGTTACTACAACGTCCAAATATTGTTTCATCAACATTTAGGAGACTTTTCTTGCAAATAGGGGAACGGAATAGCATTCTCAAGCTCTAGACGGGCGGCTTTGTCTAAAGTGACGACATCCGGTGCCGCTGTTAACCGGTGTTACCCTTCAAAGGTCAAGTTTGGTCCATTATAATATGTCGGTCATCGGGATGACCGACAACAATGATTTGTGCATTTAATGATTGGTGCTTCATTTGCATTTAATTTCGTTGCAAATGTAAGCCCATACCTGTTAGTTATCACAATGCTTTGTTCCAATTCGCATATTGAATAGTAAAATAAAATTGCTATTATTGCGATAGTAAAATACTTATTTAATATGAGAAATGTATCAAACCGATTAACACTCACTAATATTGATTATCCGACAGGTGTCGAAACTGGTACAGAAAGCTATAAATAGATTGGCCAAAACATGATCTACAGCTTTAGAAAACCATCGTCTGAATTCACTTTTATTCGAATGTGATAACCATTGATGGTTACAGACGACTTAATAATGTTGATCCGGCATGTAAACACTGAAAGTCAGAATTGATTGAGAACAATGGAAATTGAAATCTAAAGAAGAAAATGATGTTGAGAAAATATATGATTTGAGAAGTAAGCCGAAAAAAATCGTAAAATTGGATACTTTCACATTCCGCGTTAAAATTAGTAGCACGTGTTTTGACAGATTGTAAACAAACGTTCCGCGACTGGGACTAAAATGCCGAAAACGTTTACCGTTTATGTTATTATAAGAGTCGGTGTGGTACTGTCATAATGTTTCTTGTGTTTTTCGAACTTGCACATTCTATACCCAACAAAAAAGTTCTGCACACAAGTGTTCTTTTGCGTAAATTTCATGATATAGCAAATTAATGGCATAAATTCTTACATGTATATCAAGATAAATTGTTTGCGGAGTTAAAGACTAAAAACAAAATTAAAATTGGTTGGTAAATAAGCGAGAAATGTCATTTTGAGTATGATAGGGGTAAACAGTCAAAAGTTGCAAAATTTGCTGTATCAAGGTAGAGGTTTGAAATCTATGAAATCACTCAACATTTCACCAGTGTCTGTTTTATGCAATTATCAGCATGCATTGTGATGCTAGTTACAGTAGGTAATTGAAATTTGATACCAAGCCATTTCCAGAATTACGCTCAAACTTAAGTTTTTCTTATTAATTAAACTATCACATTGTCTCACTCATTGACCTAAAGGTATGGCAAAACAGTTTAGTGATGATTCGAACAGTTTCCATTCTGTATTAATGAATCAAAGCATCCAGTTTAGAAAGTGTATAAAAGCAACCATCCAATGCAATCAACACCTAATCTTATTTGAGAAAAACACATCTGCATTGTTTTTCAAATTAATTTATTTCTCATTGTCAACAAGGAAGGTTTTCGTTAATTTGACCGTCATGGCAAATGTCGGACCACACTGGCCACCATGACGTCTTTATCAACAAGACTGAACACGTGAAGTTGGTCAAGCTAGTTGATCTTTCCGGTTTTCTTGTTCACGAATGGAACCTAATTCCACAATTGAAATTTCGTCGGCTATTAAATTCCAAGCGAAGCCGCTTGAAAGAATGCCGGATTCATCATGCTGAATTTACTCAGTGCAAGTCCAGCGATTTTGCAACTTTTGTGTAGTAACCCCCAGTGGCTTTAACAATGAATTTCTTAAAAAGTATTGATCGGATTTTATTTCTGATTTTTTTACATTGTTTACTTTGATTTGCTGATTTATTTGGTATGTATCATTTTGTTGTGTTTGGTGAAATTAAAAAGATATTTTATAAAATGTCCAAGTGTGCAGAACTTTTTTTGCCGAGTATATTATATTTTAATTTATACCAAATTTATAATCATAACACAATTTCTTCTTCCTAATGGCTGACTCAGTAACAATATTTTCTCAGAATTGTTAGGGGTTATGTGACATGCAAAAAAGAAGAGATCTGTTTCATAATCTACGTAAAACGGGGTATAATATTATTTGTTTACAAGACGTACATTTGACCAATCAGTTATATTCATATGTAAAAGCAGAGTGGGGCAACGAATTTTATTTAAACCCGTATACAAACAATAGTAGAGGAGTAATGATACTTTTCCAAAATAATTTCGAATATAAAGTAGAAGAAGTATATAAAGACAATAGTGGTAATTATTTAATAATCAACGTTTTGATAAACAATCATCAAACAACTTTAGCGAGTATATATGGTCCAAATGATGATAATCCTGCTTTTTTTTCGAAAAATTATATAATCAAATTTTAAACATTAATAATGAAAACATTATTTTATGCGGTGATTGGAACCTAGTTATGGATCCGGTTTTAGATTATGAAAACTATTCTAATGTAAATATCCCGCGTGCACGTCAAACAGTAATTCGAATAAAAAAGCTGAAAATTATGTCGATATTTGGCGACAGATGAACGAAAATAAACGAGGATTTACATGGCGTAGATTAAACCCTAGTCGAAAACAATCACGTCTAGATTATTTTCTTATTAGTTCAAGTTTGGTTATCTTTGCTACAAATTCTAGTATAGTACCAGGATACCGATCAGACCATTCGGGTATATTTTTGAAACTCCAATTTTCAAAAAATGATAGAGGTAAAGGCTACTGGAAATTTAACAACTCGTTACTTAAAGATGACAACTACATATCACTTTTTAAAACAGTACTAAATAATCTTGTAAATTTACATAAAACTAATCAGAATGTCAATAATGATAGCTATGAAAACATTATTTTAGATATTAATGATCAGTTGTTTTTGGAAACTTTTTTTAGTAACTGTAAGGGGCGAAACTATAAAATTCAGTTCAAATAAAAAGAAAATGGAAACATTAAGAAGAAAACAAACTTGAGAAAGAGATACATGTAAGTATATTAGAAAACAATATTTCAAAAAATTTAGACACCGTACATGAATCAATACTTGAAGAACTAAATAAAAAGAAAACTGATTTATATACCCTAAGGAAAAAAGTTATAGAAGGAGTTATGTTACGCTCTAAATGCAGGTACGAAATCCTTGGAGAAAAACCTACAAAATATTTTTTACAACTTGAAAAAAAAAGAAATTTTACACATAAAACTATTACTAAACTGATAGACGAAAACAACAGAGAGTATACACATACAAAAGATATTCTAAATTATCAGATGTCGTAATATACCAAACTATTTCAAACTGATTTGGAAGTATCCCAAGAACCTATTGAAAGCATAATTGGAGTAAATGAAAATGCACTTTCCGAAATAGAATGTAATTCTTTAGAAGGTGAAATTACTTTAAATTAACTAAAAGAAGCACTAAATAACATGAGAAATGATAAAAGTCCGGGTTTAGACGGGTATACCGCAGAATTATTTAAATTCTTTTGGGGTTATTTGTCACATTTTATACTAAATTCACTGAATGATGCATATAGAAACGGCTGCTTATCCGTTACGCAAACTCAAGGTGTTAAAACTTGTCTACCAAAACCAAATAAAAATAGAATGTTTTTGAAAAATTGGAGACCGATTTCTTTGTTAAACGTGATTTATAAATTAGCATTAAGTGTTAATTGCAAATCGAATGAAAAAAAAAAGATTATAAGTAACTATCAAAAAGGATTTATAGCGGGTAGGTTTATTGGAGAAAACATCAGACTTATTTATGACATTCTTTTTGAAGCTAAAACTCAAAATATCGAATGAAAAAAAAAGATTATAAGTAACTATCAAAAAGGATTTATAGCGGGTAGGTTTATTGGAGAAAACATCAGACTTATTTATGACATTCTTCTTGAAGCTAAAACTCAAAATATACCAGCTCTATTGCTGTCTATCGACTTTCAGCAGGCTTTTGATTCTATTTCTTGGAAATTTATACATAAAGTTCTCGATTATTATAATTTTGGACCTTCCTTTAAAAGGTGGATTTCTTTATTCCAAAAGGGATCTGAGTCTTGTATTTTACAAAATGGTCATTTATCAGATTTTATTAAAATTGGTCGAGGCTGCAGACAAGGTGATCCAATACCACCTTATCTTTTTATTTTAAGTGTAGAAATTCTCGGTTTCATGATAAAAAATAATAACAATATAACGGGTATTCGAGTTTACCACAAAGAACACAAACTCAGTCAATACGCTGATGATACTCAATTATTTTTAGATGGCACGGAAAAATCATTACGTTCCTGTTTACAAACTCTAAAGAAGTTTTATAAAATATCAGGTTTAAAAATTAATAATGAAAAAAACAAAAGCATATTGGATAGGCTCAAATAGAAATTCATTAAACACATTATGTGACGATTATCCGTTAGATTGGTCACAAACGCCTTTAAAAATTCTTGGCGTGAATTTTTCAGCAGAACTCTCCGATATATGGGTATTAAATGGACCCGACATCTTAATTAAATGTGAAAAATTAATTAAAACATGGTCAAAATGAAATCTTACACTTATTGGAAAAATTACAGTTGTCAAGTCTTTTGGTTCTCTCAAAATGTGTTCATCTTTTTATAGCACTGCCAAATCCTCCAACAGAAATAATAAAACAATTAGAACAAATGTGTTTTAAATTTACATGGAGTAAGGGGCCCGAAAGAATTAAACGAAATATATTAACGAAAGACACAGAACAAGGCGGTTTAGGAATATTCGATATTAAAAATTTTATTAATGCCCTAAAATAAGTTGGTTGAGAAGGTTACTGTTAAATAACTGTGATAGTTGGGAAAGTCTGGCATTATTTAATTTACAACATTTATTGAACTGAGGATCACATTTTACAATTGAATTATCAAATACTCTTTCCAACCCGTTCTGGAAAAACGTCCTAAGCAGTTGGCACTTAATGTGTAGCAATCTACACATTAATGATTTAAATCAAATGCTTTTTTCTCCATTATGGAAAAATAACAAAATGGAAAACGGTTCACTGTATTTTGATAGTTGGTAAAAAAATGTTATTAATGTTATCGACCTCTACGGGGAAGATGGTCTTTTATTAACATTTGAACAATTAAAAGAACGTTACAGAATTCAAGGCACCTTTTTAGATTATTATCGGGTTTTAAATAAAATACAATTAGAATGGAGACAGAAAATTTCTAACAACACCGAAAATACTACGAATGTAAAAATAAACATGTATACTAATGCCTATACATGTATTGCGATTCTTCTTAAAAATAACAAGGGTTCAAAATTATTTTACGAACACTTGAGAGTTTCAAATGAACCAGATAAGTTAGACAAATGGAACCATTTATCATTAAATTTAAACGAAAACAATTGTAAACAGATATTTGCTAACTTAAAAACTATTAAAGAAATTAAACTTCAAAATTTTCAATTGCAGAACAATGTAGTGTAGATTTTTCTTTGAACAACAGACATTTTATTTTCTCTTTTCAGGAAAACAAATGTATTGGAAATTATTTATCTGTTCTCGTTTAATACTACATTTAAAGGTCAAAATTTAGAGAAAACTGTGATACACATCTTTCTGTTCAATTTTTAAGACATATTTAAAACAAAAACTAGAGTCAAAATACTATATTGCAAATTTACAAGAAAAACAAGATACTTTCAATCAAAATTTTGGAACAGTTTACAGGAAAGTTAAAGAATCATAAAAAATTATTATCCTGACAAAACACTGAGAAAAATCTAATTTTGTATTTCCGAATAACCGTTTTAATCATCTAGATACACAAATTATTCAAACTTCAAAAATTCAAATAGAATGTGCAAAGTTCAGAGTCGTTTTATATACGTTAAATATACTATTTTCTGAGGCCACCATACATTATATCCTTACGAGTATTATATCTAATAATGCCTTAAAATTGCTATAATTGCATCTAAAAAATAACATGTTATATGTATTGTATTTAAATTTGTTGTAAATTTGTATAATGCATACTTGCAATAAAAGGGGTTACCTGGATAGGGGCCACAAACTTAAAAAAAAAAAGTCGGATTTTAATATGTCTTTAAGTTGATTCTAAATGTAAGATTTTAAAGGTTTGACCCAAAAGCAAATTCGATATTTGATGAATTGCGAAAGTGGGAGTCTATAGAATTTGATTTAGTGGTCTATAGCCTAAACAGTCACGTGCTCCTCCATGTTACATCTCAATTCGTTATATCAATATACACGGCCTTGAGAGGCCGTGTAATGACCTGTTATCAACCTTTTTCTTAACGATCGCTGGTACCCATCTATTGCCTTGTCTTAGACGTATAGTCTCGCCTGATGATAGTGTTTTAAGTGGTTTTGTGGACCTATCGTAGTATGATCTAGATTTTTGCTGAGTTTTCTGCATTTTTGTCTTTATTTCGATTTTGTCAAGAGTTTTGGGTTGTATATGATCTGATGTTAAAGTAATATTGACCTAAGCTATCGAGACATCAAAAGTTCAGCTGGGCTGCTACCACATGACAATGGTGAATTATAGTACTCTAGTATGGCAATATATGGATCTTTTTTCTCCATTTTTGCTTTGGTGAATATGCGTTTGATAGTCTGAATGCATCTTTCAGCTACAGCATTACCTTGTGAGTACAATGGTGAGGATGTTTTTTACTCAATATCCCACATTTTTGCAAATATTTCAAACTCTTCGCTGGAATATGATCCTTCATTATCAATTTGCAAGGAATACCATATGTTGCAAAGAAACCTTTCATCTTGTGTATGACAGTATTTGATCTGAGATTGGGTAATCGTCCAACTTCAAAGAATCTAGAATACAGGTCTACTACGACAAGATAGTTTTCGTCATTCCAGTGAAATATGTCCGTAGCGAGATCTGCCCAAGGTCGGTCGAGAATTGTGTTTGAAATCATAGGCTCTTTTGCATTGGCATTTCTATTCTCAAGACATATTTGGCAACTGAGAACTTTATTCTTAATGTCTTTGGTCATTTCAGGCCAAAACATGATTTCACGAGCTCTTTGCGTGCATTTCTCGACACCTACTTGTGAATTTTGTCTAACATCGTCTGTCTACACGCTTGAGGTATAATGACCTTGTTGCTTTTGAGCAGTATGTCATTAATGACTGTAATTTCATCCCGGAAATTCCAGTAAGGAAGTATGTTTTTTGGACAATTGTCACGCTTTTCAGGCCAACCTAACATAATTGTGCGTTTCAGTGTTTGCATTTCTGTGTCAGATTCGGCTGCTGTTTTGATCATGTTCATTTTTTTATCACTAATCGGAATACTAGACATGACAGAGTCTACGTGTACATCTAACCCTTCGCACAACTCAGGGTATTCGTCTGGCAAGTAGCTGCGGCTAAGCGTATCAGCTACTGGAATTGATTTTCCCGGTACATGAACAATTTCAGAGTCATATTTCTGCAATCGAAGTAAGATTCTTTGCAGACGTGGTGGTGCTGTGTGCATGCATTTACGTGAAATACTAACCAGTGGTTTGTGATCACTTTGAATTACCACATGTCGTCCATAGGTCATTTGGTGAAACTTTTTCAGGCCAAATAAGACAGCGTAGAGTTCTTTTGTTATCTGTGCATAATTTCTTTCAGCATCGGTCAGTGATTTCGAGGCAAAACTAACAGGTTTGTCATTTTGTAACAAAACACAACCAAGACCATTTTGGCTTGCGTCAACCTGAAGTGTTACGTCAGCATTTGGATTGAAGTAGGCTAGTACTTGACCTGGCTGTTGTGTGATTACAGCTTTTATTTTCTGGAAGGCATTTTCATGCTCTGCTTCCCAGCGAAATACCACATCCTTTTTTAAAGAGATTTCTTAATGGGCTTGTCATCTCTGCAAGATTTGGTGCAAATCGTTGCAGGTAATTGATCATGCCAAGAACCGTCTCTAGTTCAGATTTACTAGTCGGAGATGGCATTTCTCTGCTTGCTTTTGTCTGGTTTGGGTCTATCTTTAGTCCATGGGACGTAAGTAAATGTCCAAAGAACGTGATTTCGGTCTTTCCAATTTCCTTTTTTTTTCAGCATTTAACTTGACCCCTTTTTCTCTACATCTTTGCATAAGCATTTCAAGGTTTTTGTCATGTTCTGCTCTGTTTTTGCCAAAGCAAACAATGTCGTCAACTATAATTTTGACCCCTGGAAGACCTTCTAATCATTCTTCCATTTTTTTGTACAAATGCATCATTTGAATTGTTCAGACCGTATGGTAATCTCAAAAAGCGGTACTTGTAAAATGGAGTGTTGAATACCGTCAAGTATTCACTGAGTTTAACTGACCAATACCCATTGCGGGCATCCAGTTTTGAGAATACAGTCGCTTCTGTAAGGTCTGGTAAAATGTCATCTAGTGACCTTGAGGGATAGTGTAGTCTGATTATTGCGACATTTAGGTCTTTTGGATCAAGACATACTCTGAGTGATCCATTGGGTTTCTGAACAGTAACCATGCTGTTCACCCACTGTGAAGGAGTTGTGACCTTTGCAATGACCTTATCTTTGACCATTCTGTCAAGTTCTTTTTTAAGTTTGTCTTGGATAGCAAACAGAACTCGTCGGGCAGGATGTATAACTGGTTTAGCATCGGGTTTCAGATGAATATCGAATTCACCTGGTAGTTCACCTAACCCAGTAAATACATCTTTGTATTTTGACAATACTTGTTCTTTTGTGTATAGCTCAACATTTGGTTGTAACGAATGCACACATTTCAGCATGTTAAGTTCTAAGCATGTACCTAAACCTAGTATAGGACTTGATGTTGTATCAACAATATAGAAATCTGCATGGTGTGTTGACTTGTTATGCTTGATTTGCATGTTGATTTGACCTTCAACCTCGAGTTCAGAACCATTGTATGTTGTGAGTGGTTTGTTACTTTTTGCTAGTGAACCTTTGACCCCTAGTGTCTTGAAAATGTGCTTTGGGATGACATTGACTTGGGCTCCTGAATCTAGTTTGAAATTAATTGGAACTGCTTTTGGTCCAAAAGCAACATTAACAAATGCTTGTAATTTGTTTCGGTCAACTGTGATTGTATCAACAAAATATTGCTCTGTATAATCTGTGTCTGATTCAGAATTGGTGTCACTGTACTGGTCAAGAAACAAATCATTTACCTGATGACCTTTTTGATCGCGTTTCTTTGATCGACATACAGCACTTTTGCAATACAGGCACGTCTTCCCCTTTGTCGGGCACATTGTTTGTTTATCATGTTGATGACCACAGTTTTGACATTTCTTTGAATTCTGCTTGTCGGGGCTCCTTTGTTAACTTGTTTTACCGAAAGTTGATTTCTGGTTTTTGGCAGGTGGTTGTTTTCCGGATTTCTTGTGTCCCTTTTTTCCCAATGTAATTATTCGCCTTTTCCCATGCGTTTCATTTGTGATACGTTCTGCCGATGTCCATAGCTTTTTGAAGAGTAAGTCTTGTACCTTCATTGATGAGTTTTTCACGGAGCTTCGATGACTTAACACCAAACACTATGTGCTCTCGTACCATTTCGTCTACCACTACTTCATTATAGGCACAGTCCTTGATCAACAGTTTAAGATCTGTTACAAACGATTAAAAACTTTCGTCAGGGTTTTGAGTTCGCAATTTGAACAGGAATCTGTTGTAGATGGTATTCGTTTTGGGTTTGCAGTAATTTTCGAATTTTGTGTAGTAGGTTTGTTGAAGTTTGCGTTCATCATTAGTTTAATTCCAAATAGAATATATTTGCCGTCCCTTATCACCAGTCCAGAGCATAAGATAATTGCATTTTATCTCTTTGGTTTAGTCATGGAGAGGACCATTGAACATAAACTCGCAGTGTTCCTTGAACTTTTTGAATTCAAGTGCCAAATATCGTGATTCCCAGTTCATGCGAGGGTGTGTTCTCTGGATTTGCATATTTTCCATCTTTTAACAATGTCAAATTAAATCCAGTCAAGAAAACTAATTTATGGACACTATTGAATTATAATGTTTATTAAATCCACGTGTTAATGATGTAGATTTACACCACTTCTGTCACCATATTATATTCTTTGGGAATGCTTATGAGATGTAA
This sequence comes from Corbicula japonica, assembly GCA_038501625.1. Lineage (NCBI taxonomy): Eukaryota > Metazoa > Mollusca > Bivalvia > Venerida > Cyrenidae > Corbicula > Corbicula japonica. The sequence goes on from JAZAYU010000048.1 coordinate 2,892,309, forward strand.
CAACGACAATTTTGGTTTACATGGTTAATGTTCAAGTTCTGACTAATAAGTGCTATGAAAGAGAACAAAATCAGTATATAAGAAACAATACATGAAATATAGTTATCAAGTAAAGGGAAGTAATACATTTAACTTATTGTTGATTCTTGTATGTGAGTAGTGTTTCTTAATTAACATAATGAGTCAATGGGCGCTACTACTAGAGTGCGAAAAGAAGATCTTTTCGCGAAAAGAAAAATAATTGCGAAAAGAAGGCATATTTTTTTATTTGTTGACTTGTTGACCGATTAAAAAAATCCCAACCCCCTTTGCCACTTCACCTCACCCTATCTTTACCTAACCCAACCCTCTCTCCTGCCCACCTAAATCCACCCTCATCACACCTCACCTCACCCTCTTCCCACCCTGTCCCTTCCCCACCTCACCCAGCCCTCTCTCTTCCCCACAACATACCCCCACCTCTCACCCTCTTCCCACCCTGTCCCCTTCACACCCACCCTACCTCTCCCCTCCCCACCTTACCCCACCCTCTCCCCTGTCCCCTCCCCACCTTACCCCACCTTACCCCACCCTCTCCACTCCCCAACCGCACCAACCCTCTCCCCTGCCCACCTCACCCCACCCTCTACCCTCCCCTCCCCTCCCCACCTCACCCTCTCCCTTCCCCAACTCACCCCCCTCTCCCCTCCCCACCTCACCTCATCCCATCTTCCACCCTCCTCCCTCTCCTCTCCCCAACTCACACCCCCCCCCCCCAATCTCCCTCTCCCCTCCCCTGCCCTCCCCTACCCAACTCACCTAACCCCACCCTCCTCCCTCTCCTCTCCCCACCTCAACCCACCCTCTACTAGCTGCCTAACTCCCCCTCTTCCTATTTTAGGAAGGGTAAGGTAAGGAATGGGAGGCAAAGCAGTCACCTAAGGGATGTAACATACCTCCACTATAGAAAGTGGAGGTAGCACATCTCCCCAACAGATGGGGGAGATTTCAAAACATGAGGAACAATATAAGGCAAGACCACCTTAACCACCTTAACCTGTGGACCTCCAGTAGTTCCTCTTACTGAAGTACGACAACCAAGTTGCAATGCTATCTTATATCTAACTCTTAAGACATTTCAATTGGTTTGAATTCAATTATCTTATTTCTTCTTGGTAATCAAGACAAGATTTACAAATAAATATATTAATGGAAAAAAAAGTAGAAACGATATGATGATGATGTAATTTACCTCAAGCGCTGCAGATTCTGTATTTTTTCCGATTAAAGGGACTTAATTCAAATAATATATGAAATTCATCTAGGCTATATTGGGTTAATGATGATTGCGAAGTAGGGACCCGCAATAGCTCAGTCGGTTAGACCGCAAGTAAGCAAGCTAGCGGTCATGGGGGTCACTGGTTCGATTCTCAACAAAGGTTGTGAGATATAAATTAATAATATATTAAACAGTATGAAATTAGTTAAAATTTAAAAAGTAAAAATTTTAAAAACATATACTTTACTATTTATCAAACGTCTTCTAGCCATTGCAACTTTAGTTCTTCATGAGATAACTCCTGCTTTTTTAGCCTTTGACGTCAGCTGTTTGTCGAAATTCATAATCAGGTCTATGAAATCATGCAAACTCTTCGGATGAGCAATGTGTCAACAGATGTCCATACCAGCAACAACTGTAACTCGTGACGGTATTATTTTTGTTCCATCAAAGCAAATTCTATCATGTTATAGGTGAACGCCATTTTACACGACAAATACGGTATATTGTAGGTTCGGTTTGAAATGCAAGTACTACCCACGCAGACTAGCCATGGGTTGAGCACAACTAGATATTTACACAAGTAAACAGTACCTATTTCGATCCATCTCAAACGATGGTGAGTATATGACCGTGCACATGGAATTGTCAATCGGATATTTCCAGAAAAATACCATTCCATGATCAGCGGCGTTTGAAACTAAACAGAATAAAATTTTGATAGGGAATCTGAGAAACAACCCTGTGCATCACAGATAATGCCAAAGGAAAACGTGATAATGAGGGGTGATTGAACAATATGCATAGATATGCAGGCTGTGATATTGAAACAAATGTAGAATATGGGACTTTTAAATGCATATTGTATGTACGGCTGTAATCATTTATCAAATCTGTACTTACGGAATTCATACATTCATTTGATATTATCTGATAATATTTTAGTTCAGTTGAACATTATCATCTGTTTAGTTCAAATGTGTGACGATGGATTAAAGATGGCAATGATTTTAACACACACAAACCGTGCATGCTTCCGTTATCAGCGATTCTCATTATCTGGGTACCTACCGTGGTGACTACCGATTGAGGTAACCAGCCAATGAAACCCAATGACAGTCGATTACTCAGCAGCGCATGTACCCTTATCCTGTTCCTAGTTTCCATCTTTCTAATGCAAGCAGAACCTCTCTTTTTGTTATGTCAGTAGTTTTCCCCTTGGTGCTTCATGTGTATTGTCGATATATGCTGGTTTAGCTTTAATATATCGCTATTTTTCTAATAATATGAATGTATGTATGTGGCCAATAATTGCCATCATTACTTTGTATTTACGTTCGAAAACACTGTGAAAAAACTGTTATAAACTTGAAAATAATTTCGAGTAAATATGTATTTATGACAGATAGCAATTATCCTAAAATAAATATAATATGTGTTTGCCAATCCAGTCTATTTCTTAAGTTGACACAGTTTCAAAGTGTTGATGCTGGATGTTCATTTAAGTGCTATGGCCGCAATTAAAAGAGAAAATAAACATCACATTATTTCGCTGACATGCACAAATGTGGCTTTTTGGCGACGAAATAATGAGAAACGTTTGCAAACAATCTAGAAAAAATAGCAAATATAATCAAATGAATTGATGTTTTGGCGTATCGCCTTATGTCAACGACGAGATAATGCACTTCTATCCCTATTTTTGCTTGCGTGGGAAACTTATTTTCTGTGTTTCAAAAAATTGTTTTCAGTTTCAGAAGAATTAGTTCAAAACACAGTATAGGACCGGGCACCAAAGTTTCAAAAAGTTACCAGAGGTAAGAAAAATTCTTTTTCTCAGCGCATACACCACTAATATGCCCTGGGTATGATTTTATGTTTCCCTTAATAAAGGCCAGATATCATAAAAGTACAAATATCAAATTTGGACTAAGCGGTGAAAACGATCCCGTTCCATCGCTATCTATTCCAGCGACTGCCCTGGCTTGCCCAATTCAATTGTGCGACGCATTGACGTGCTGTTAGAAGAATACCTTTGTAAGTACACGTCAGCACGCAGCCGAGCAGCTCTTAGCCGGTTTCAAGCGTTACAAACGAATATTCTTGAACAGCGTTGATGGTCTAAGTACTTGAATGAGCTTTTGAACAGGTGTGAAGCGATTACGTCGCAGGCGGTTGTCGCTGCCAGTTTGTCAGAATCGCGCTTGCATACGATATATTGTTCGCTCATGGCAACCAAAACGACCTGCTACGTCTGCAGCATGTAAACAAGCTTCTAGAAATCTCAAAGCGATATTTTTGTCATTGATGGAAAGGCCAGGACGGCGACCAAGGCTAGCTACCAGAAATTTTACTCCGGCTTTTTTCACTGTGGACAATACAATTTTAATGTCAAAGGAAATTTGCGAAAATATCCATGTCGGTTTTCATCGGCACTTGCATCTCGAGCATTTTGAATTTACACAGTCACGGTCTAATGAGTAAGGTTCAAAGTTACAATTCATCGTGTATGTGATAAGAAGAGTAGGTACAACACATATGCTCAATTTTTTTTCACGATATTTCCAATATTGTAGTTTTAGGGCGAAAACAAAAATACTGACTAAACTTTTTCTTTTGAGTATATAATTTAGCTTATTACTGCCCACGCTGCGAAATCCTGGATTGAGTAAAATATCCCTCCTCTCGAAAGATAGTGTGCACAAGTTTTAGCTTTCCAAAAAAGCTAGTCGGTCATTAGCATGACATTTTAACAAAAAGACGGCTCTGAAACTTCTCTAGAAAAAGTTCGTTGGAATGTTGGTATTTATTTATTACTTCCGCCGTGTAATATAAATGCTCGCTCTCGTCACACATTTTTGTTTTGATTTTTAATGATGTTAAGTTCATTGTATGACAGTGCCTATTATTGTGTCACCTGCAGCAGCATGTATACACGTCTGGATCCGTGCGGCGGCGGGGGCGTCGGCGGCTGCGTTAAACTTAAATATGAAACTTAATGTCGCCTGTGTTTGTAAGTATTTGACCTATTAAATTAATAATAAGAATATATCATCTGCATGAATAAAGCCATCTCCGACAAAAAATGATCACTCTTGTTATATTATTTTCTGTTATGTCCCTTTCAAATGACTTACATACCGAACTTAATGTTGCCTATAACATTTAAAGTTCTTGTCCTTTTAACATAATACTTTAAATATATCATCATTTGCATAAACAAAGCAATCTCTGACAACAAAATCGATAAGCCCTGCTTCAATATTTTTTAGTTATGCCCCTTTTAAAAGACTTAAACATTGTGTTGCCTATAAGTTTGAAAGTTCTTCTTCTATTATCTTAATTGTTTGAATACGATATCTGCACGAACTAAGCCATCAGTGACAATAAGAATGATAACTCCTATTTTGTTATTGTAAGAGTTATGTTCCTTTCAAATGGCTTAAATTTGGAACATTTTGTATGTTCAACCAAAGTATTTCTAATTCCTATAGGGCTCAAATTCTCAATATTCAACGCCCATTAAATATGATTTCTATCATCTAAATTCGTAGACAACAATATATTGGTGCGAAGATCTGCATTCCATTTATTCAAAAACACACAGGGGGTTAACTTACTTGTAAGAAAATTACTGATCTCTAACCGAACAGACCATACTTTAAACGCGGAATCGCAAATACGGTGCCACAAATATACATCCGCTGTTCCCGCACTAGTCCACCTCTATCAAACAAGATATAGGCTCGAACAAACAAAATATAGGGATGAAATTGCTTACGTTTCTTTTTTTGACATGTAATCATGGACCACAGAGTAATACTGCGTTATTATTTTGTAATGCAACCTTTAAATGAAAAGTGACAATCCTCTTCATTCAGCTAAAAAAATAATACAGTACACGAGGTTAGGCTGGTCAAGTACCAGTGCACTTGTTTGTTTCACAAGCTGGCAACAAAGAATGCATTTTGCACGTTCATTTATCGTTTAAATATCATATATCTTGACCGCTAGTTCAAATTTATCTCCAACATAAAATTAAATAATGCATCCCAAACAAAGTCGAAAAATGTACAGATTCTCATTTTTATACCTAAAAACTGCTAGTCTGTTTTAAATGTCTCAGCTTTACCATTTCACTTGGATAATATTTGGAGAAATGATGCTGATAAACACCAAAAGTATGATTAACCGTTTGAACTTTTTGATAGAAAGCTTAAGTCAATAACAATCTCTTAAAAATCTGCAATAGCATTGTCTGTCTTCTCTTGCACGTACATGCAGGTCGACTGTGATTTACCGGGGAGCGGCGCGAACTGGCCAGTCCCGACTCAGCCATAATGTATCCCGACTTTGCCGGTAATTTCTTATCATTCACATGGAATACTTCCAGGTTATATCCTTTACATGATTATAAAATATGGAAATTCCATAAGCTTTGCTTATATGGATTTCCGGTGGCGTCGATATATAAAGTTTAAGGCAAATAAGACAGTTACTGTTTCGCCATTGGCAAATTTTTGTTTGAAACGCAAACATGCAAAAATAAATGTTTTTATCTCGGGTTTTTGTTTGAAATATTGATTCGTCAGCTTGTAAATGAAGCTCAATCACCTTTATACTTTAAATTATCTTTTTCCCCTGTTAAAATGGAGCTGACATAGTTTTGTTATTTGTGAATAAAAAGATCGTCTGTTACTGAGGGTTACATGAACGTACCCATGAAAGAAATCAAAATTGAGCTTAAACGTGTAAAACATTCCCTGCGAAAACCCTAATCCTAATGTCTGACCTCACATACACACAGCATGATCTTGTTCGGTCTTAAGTCAAGCTAAAACAATATCATTATTTTTACAAGTACAGTAAAGTAGACAACACAAGCAATAACATTTTCATGTAAATACCGATCGTTTAGAATAAACTATAAGATCACCACCCTTTGAATTAATTTCCGACTAAGAAGGAATACTTGTGAAACACCTTTCAAACAGTGACATAATGCCAACATTTTGGTCATAGAATTATTTAAAAACATTGAATTTTTCGCTGTAACAGTTTCAGAAAAAATTGTCTTAACAATAACAAAAACAATCAATGTGATCAGCACAAAGTTCAAGTGAAATTAATAAATGCATCAACATACGAATACATGTCTTATCGTCTCCTAACGGTCACAGACCTGATTTGATCTGATTTGCGGACCGAACTAGAACTACAGCATATGAACGTTGGTAATTAATACTGACTATGTAAATAAGCGTCGCTTGTCTGCTAAGTGTACAAATACGCATCGAATGAGGAAAATTCTGTGGTACCAATATGACCTAGGAGGCATTCATGTCATCCAGTTTGACGATACTAAACAACTGCATAATTTCTACACGTCCTGAATAAAATTATAAATAAAGTATACAAGAAACATTATTATCTATATTAATGTCTTTTTCGGTAAAAGTCTTCTCTATATATCAAGCAATCAAACATCAGCCTCTACACTATCCTTTTGCATGCGGAACAGGTGGCATAGTCTAAAATATCCGTTCTGGACCGTGAGTCACTGTTAACCGGTGCTCAGGCTAAAGATCTCAAGTTTGGTCGATTATAATAATGATGGTGATCACCAGGCCTGCCAAAACTTCTTCATTAATTTTTCCGGAGATTTAGTCTGAATATGTCAATGATGAAGACGACGATGATGATGATGATAATGATGATGATATAGTTCTCATATTCTTCTTTTTAATTATATTCTTCAAAGAATTTTATAAATGTATTTTGCCGATTTTGTTAGAAATGGTTAAGAGCTTGTTTAAAAATGACTATTGTCTATTTTTATCATTCATTTTTTAACTTCCTGTCAAACTTGTTAAGACCTGTTTTTGACAATTTAAGAAAGATCATACAATGCAAATAGATGAACCAGGTGTAACATCGAGGACATTGTTTAGATTATGACACGCGGTTATAGTATAGTTGTGTCAGAAGCACTGAGGCAGCATGTCACTGACCACGTCCTCGGTTATCTCGGAATAAATAGGAAATATGCGACTGCAGTAATATAACTATAACGTTTATTGCACAACATTAAATTAGGTTTAATAAATCTAGTTTTTGCAATTTAATGGAAATCCGGAGATTTTGTCTATAAATACGGACATCCGGAGAAGAAACTTAAAATCCGGAGATTTCGGATAAAGTCCGGAGATTTGGCAGGCCTGGGTACTCCGTAATAGACGTTTTTGTTGTTAAATGTTTAAATATATTATTTGGATTTTCCAAATATGAATATTGATATTTGATTTTCCGTTGCTTAACGAACTGATTAAACTTTCGAAATTTGAAATAGAATTCGTTATTTTTCTACAAACGAAACAGTGCCAAAGGAGAGCATATCATAGTTCTTCTTTTCGGGCCATGAAATTAGCGCCCGCGTTTAATGAATTACTATCGCCCGGAATTAGTCTTAATTAAATACGATTAAAATAATGTTAAGGTGTGTATTTTTCTGATCTTTCATTTGAAAATATTGTTTTTAAATCGGTCAATAAATAAAAAAGATATGCCTTCTTTTCGCTTGTATTTCTTCTTTTCGGGCGGTCAAATTAGCGACGTAGTTTAACTAATTACCATCGCCCGGCATAAATTTAATGAAATATCATAAAAATAATGTTATAATATGTATGTTTTCTTGATCTTTCATTTAAAAAAGAATTTTTAAAATCGGTTAAGAAATAAAAAAGATACGCCTTCTTTTCTCATGTATTTCTTCTTTTCGGTCGGTCTAATAAGCGACTGCGTTTAATGAATTACCATCGCCCGGCACAAATCTTGATGAAATATGAAAATTGTTTGTTAATGTATTTTTCCCTAACCTTTCATTTAAAAATGAAATTTTTAAAATCGGTCAAGAAATAAAAAAGATATGTCTTCTTTCCGCATGTATTTTACCTTTTCTGACGTCAAATTAGCGACCGCGTTTAAAGAATGACGATATCCCGGCATAAATCTTAATGAAATATGATAAATTAACGTTTTCTGAATCAATATCTCTTTTCCTTATCTTTTATTATAAAAACGAATTTTTCCTTTAATCAGTCAATTTACAAACAATACATTTCTTCTTTTCGCAGTTATTTTTTCTTTTCGGGCAGTTAAATTAGCGACCGCGTTTAATGAATTACCATCGCGCAGCATAAATCTTTATGATATAAAATAAAAATATGTTAACCTATGTATTTTTTCCTGATCTTTCAATTAAAAAAGATTTTTTTATCGGTTAATAAATAAAAATGAAATGCCTTCCTTTCGCATGTATTTATTATTTTCGGGTGATCAAATTAGCAACCGCGTTTAATGATTTAACATCGCGCGGCATAAATATTTACGAAATATTATAAATTAATATTTATATATTATAAAAGAAATTTTAAAATCGGCCAATAAATAAAAAAAGATGTACCTTGTTTTCGCAGTCAATTCTTCTGTTCGCGAAAAGAACTTCTTTTCGCACTCTATAGTACCCGTCTGTGGGATTTGAATTAGAGGCATAAAACCTTAATGTAGGTTACACGAGTCTTAATTCTCATGCACCGTTGATTGGGGGAGTTGAATTGCAAAGAGACAAATTTTTAAACGTAACGGTGGATAATTATTTGCTTAATTAGAAATTTACGACCCGTCTTACCTAGTATTCGCCTTGAAACTATTTCATCGAGTTGAAATTAATCAATTAATAAATTTCGGTAAGTTGATGTATTTTCGGATAGAAAGAATTTCGGTCGACTCTACTCCATGACATTTCAGGCGTTTAGTTAAGGTAATTCGTACTTGCTGATAATACAGTTTTACTAATGATGAGCTGTGAAAATTAAATTATCATTTTTTCAACAATTTTCGAACAAACTGTTATTATATTGTTACAAACAGATGAATATTGATAATAACAGGAGACAAAATTTGAAATAAAAGAATTTTGTTAGAAAAGTAATAAAATGTGGTACCTGCTATGTTGTCTAATTCGGGTGTCAAAATAAAGCATTTTCCACTCAAATAAATCCAAAATAATTAATTACAATATCCAGTTCAATGTTCCCTCTAGGGCCAACCAGTGTTAATTTTTCCAAATCACTTTTTAAACATTGACTATAATGAATTTCAAAACACTGCACAAATACCATTATACAAGATTTACATTGTTATACATGTAGAGATTAAATTGTCCTATAGATAAACACAAGTGAGCATGATTTGCATGCTTTTTGCATGGGTGAGTGACTTCATGGGACTATGAATGATGTGTTTAGATTTGGATTTATAAGAGCCAGACATGGGGCGAATTACTTTTAAAAGTAATGCATTAAATTAGCATTATTTGCCAAATGTGTGCATTAAATTAAATTAGCATTACTATATTTTGAGAAAGTAATGCATTAAATTAACATTATTTCAAAAAGTAATGCATTAAATTAAGCATTATTTTACAAGTGAACTGACAAAAAAATAAAAAGTCAACTGTCAGTATATGTACAAAATGGATCATCTCCCAAAAAAATCACCCCAAAGTATAATATACAAAGTATCAGTCTGAAATGAAGATCTAAAGTGACACCTCAAGAACTTACAACAAAACTATTCTCAGTATACCAATACAGGTTAAGCTTTTTTACACACTTTAGTTATCTTTGACTTATTGCTGTTTTCACACATTTAGAGTGTTGTATTGACAAAGGACTACACTGTCAACTTATCTAATTAAATCATTATGTCACCTGCATCTGCATTATATGCTGATTTCCTGAAATAGTCTCTAATATTTTACAATGACACTGATTCAGTAAGTATAATTTGGATAAATGGTTAGAAAAATAACTTCATTTGATTGTGAAAGTATGAGTTTTTTCCAAGGTTTAATTTAATTTCCATGCTATTTTATTTCAGAACAACTTTTTAAGTATTTTGCACTGAACTTCAAATTTCTATCAGTAACATTTTCAGGAATATTTAAGTGTTTGACAATTGGAGGGAAATATCTTGTCCCAATGAATGTGTACACTAAAACAATTTAAAAAAAAATAAAAGTGCTGTATTTGTTGACAGAGCTTTATAGATCACTGGCTATTGATTTGTTTTAAATTTAGCATTTTCTTAAGACAACTAAGCTTAATATCTCATTGCTTAATCATAAAAAATCATAAAAAATGTTCAAACTTTACAACATTTTGATGAAAAGACTTATAGTCTGTATCTTGTTTTACTAATAGTAAACACATGTCAAAATACTTAACTGTCATATAAATGTTTTTTCTCTTGCTATAAATAAGATAAGTAATAGACTTATAACATATTAAATATTTCGAGTATCATTGCATAAAAAGGTTACTGTTAATATAAATATAATTTAATAAAATGAATCAACAAAATCCAATAGTAAACAAAATCCAATTAATGCTCAATAATGCTAAGCATTACAGCATTTTGGCATAGGTAATGCATTAAATTAGCATTAAAATAATGCTAAATCTGTTGCATTAATCATTACCTTGCATTACTGACAAAAAGTAATGCATTATTAATGCATTAGCATTAAAATTTAATTCGCCCCATGTCTGATAAGAGCAATATTTTCAAGTTATTTTGAAAAAATAACACTGGTTGGCCCTAGAGGGAACATTGAACTGGATATTGTAATTAATTATTTTTAGTTTAGTTGTGTGGAAAGAGCTTTGTCTCCTGTAATAATCAATATTCATCTGTTTATAACAATATAATAACAGTATTTTTAAAAATTGTTAAAAAAACGATAATTTTATTTTCACACCTCATCACTTTTTGCACACTATGGTGTACAATTCTGATCGACCTTAACAAAATTTCATGTAGTTGTAGAGACCTGTACATCCACTGATGTTAAGCTTGTAGCTTCTTGGGCCCATTTGTAACATGTTTTCCCTAATTGGCATCGACTATTTAGTCATATTATTATCATAATACAGAATTCAGTTCCCATTGACTGATACAAGATACAGATACAAGATACAAACTTTTATTTATAGTTGGTATTGTATGCAAAGGTTAACATTAGCTATGCATAGCTATTGACCAACATAAGCTAGACTTGACAGATTTGGTACATGTATATACATTCTTTCACATTGTATTATCATATTTACTTATAAAATCAACTTATGATATGTTAAAAATACTAAAAACACAGTCTGCACTCTCAATTTGGTAATTACTTTACTAAAATTATCAAGTTACTGATGGGGGTAATAACATTTAGGTCTAAATTTTGATTGATTAAACCACTGTTTGTTAAGCCTAGACTTGAAACTATTCAGTGTAGTTGCCTCAATAATACTAAGTAGGCAGAGAATTCCTACTATTTCCTAGTGCCCACGACCCTATGGCTGAATGCATTTTTTCTTGTATTTAGTCTGGCACTAGGCTTAAATAATTTTTGTATGTTACCCCTTGTATTTGTATTGTTTCTAGTGATAAATATATCTGTGGTGATCTTATCCAGCCCATGTTTAAGCTTGTAAACTTCTATGATGTCCGCTCTTGCCCTCCTGTAGTCCAGTGAATGATGTGTTTCTGGGCTAAGTTCAGAAAAGGTAAATGAAATATTTATTTGTTAAGAATTGTCCAAATAGTGGAGGTGAACAGAAGTTTCCCCAGAGTTTTAAAGGTATTGTTCAAGCAGACTGGTGGTTTGGATAGGTGGAGACACCTTTCCCACAATCTGTATTTTGATATTTTTCCAGCAGAACTACATGTACAATTAAAGTTTGGGTATAAAACATAGCCAGGCCTAGGTTGAGGAGGGGTCTGTCTGTACATACTTTGTTGTTTTTTTTTTGTTGTTTCTAATAAAAAAAACTGAAGCAAAATATCTGCCAAACTTAATAAAGATTTATGTCTTTGGGTTTAGATGAACACTGTTGTTTTGTAGTCAGTGGTCAAGATCACAATGATCTAAAATTGTAAGAAAATACGGTTTCTGATGAATTATTGAAGTGTACAGTGACATTTAGTCACCAAACAGTGTATAGGTTGCTTATGATCAGTTAATGATTCATCTTAATGTAAAGCTGGAAATCAGGTCAAGTCTTCAAGGTCATAGTGACCTTCAGTTGAAAATTGGTTTCTAAACAGTAACTGAAGAACAGTTCAAACTACAGACAATGAACTTAGTAGATGACCCCTATTGATTTTGGATCCAGTAGGTCAGAGGTCATGGTCAGTGGCTTTTAATTGAAAATTGATTCTGATCAATAACTGAAGAATGTTTTGTATTAGTCAGCAATCTTAATCTCCCAGTGTTCTTGGTGAGCAGATAAAACTTATTGACTTTGGGGTTAAAAGGTCAGAGGTCAATGTTACTGTAACCTAAATTGAAAATTTACTTCCAAAAAAAAGTAATATATGCATATCAGGAATCGCCACACTCACAAAACACAGCCTAATGATCTTACCAAGACCAGAGCTCCTGGAGTAAAATCAGCAAGAACATGATGGCAGGGATAAAAGAAACAAATCGAGCTTCTAGGTTCTTTGAAGAAAAGATTTGCCCATAAACCTTCATAAACTCTTAAACCCCTGCCACTGTCGTGCAACCAAAGAGGTAAGCATAATAATCAACTGTAGATGGGTTAATCACCATGCCTGCAGAGCGCTGTAAAATATCATGTTGGTAACCTTTTTTATGAATAACGGGGAGAAATTAACATTGCGATAACTAGAGAATGGTTTAACCTATAATCACCCAACTTGGTGTTTAATTATTGCTTATGTACATTATTATATGACCCCTATTGACTTTGGGGTCAGTTAAAGGTCACAGTCATAAAGAGAGCAGTAAGGAGATTAAGATTGATGTGCACATCTGTCAAGAAAACAATGTTCCTGCAGTATCCTTAAAAGTATCTGCAAGCTAGGTTTATGCAGCTTGGTATTTCATTAGAGGCAATGTGGAAATTGTGCACACAATTTTATATTTAGTCTGACACAGATATTGTTGTTGTGGCCATGAAAAAGGTATAAATACAACATTTACTAGATCTAGCAAAGATTCACTCACAATGCTTAAAACCAGTAGGGAACTTTCTTATTGCTTGGTGACTTGCTCACATAATTATACAACTTGTTTTCAATTTTCTGTCAACGTTTTAGACATTTGATGATATTTTTCCAGGTAACCATGCAGTTGAAGACTTTTGTTGCCTTTCATTCATTTGAGGCTGCTTATCTTGCTGTGTTAGCAGTTCTTCCATTCATAGCCTCCATTAAAATCATAGCAACAATCCTCATCACATTTCTGATCTCATGTGGAGTGATCTCTTTTATAAAGAAGATTACCAAGAAGTGTATCAGTGTGGATGGACAGATGGTGGTAATCACAGGGTGTGACACAGGTAATGTTGTCAAAAATTCAGATAAGATTCATCTCAGCAAGATATAGGTACCTTTTTTTGTTTTACTTCAGAAAACATACAGCCAAACATTCTCCCTTGGCTCAGTTGTGGAAAAAGTTAGGGACATTTTGGAGGTAGTTTCGCCTAAGTTTGTATCATGACAAATTCTTAGAAATTCTTAGACTTCCTGAAATTTCAAACTCAAAATGTAACAGAAGTTGTTAGTTGAGCTGGTTTATAAATAGTTAGTAAAAAAAAGTCTCTGTGGGACAGGTGCGACGTAAGATGTCGATGATGATGTTAAGGACGTCAAATAAACATAATTACTTCCTGTGTGTACAATGTGAAAGAAAGAAAATGTAAAGTGAAGTGTTGTAGCATTAAAAACTGAAGAAGGCCAATGGCAGAAACGTTTTAATAAAGGGTTTCTAAACTGGTTTAAACAAATCTTTGACGTGTAATTTAATCATCTGTTTACTTTAAAATTGTGTCTTTGTGAAGTGTTTCTACATAAAATAACTTACATTTAACGACACATAACTTTACAGGTTTCGGGCATGCCCTTGTGAAGAGGCTAGATTACTTGGGGTTTACAGTTGTAGCTGGGTGTTTAGATGAGAAGGGTGAAGGTGCTGATGCCCTGCGCAAGTGGAGCGACTCTGGTAGAATCCATGTGGTACAGCTCGATGTTACCAGTGAAGATTCCATAAAGAAACTAGTCACTTATGTTGAACAGCATTCCTCTAAGGGTATATTCATACATATTTTTTATTGATAAATTAAATCCAACTAGTTATTTGTTTGTACAAAATGTTTAGCAGATCTTCAAACTTAGGGATATTACAAAGTACAACAAAGTACAATGTATTACAAAGTATCGTTAGTGACATCTGGACAAGCACTCAAATATAAACAAAGTAGAAATTGGATTTGTGAATGTGACAATATAACTATATTTCACATGAGCATTTGTAAGATATGAAAATCAGGTTTTTGGCAAAGAGGCTCTGCAGAATTGCTGCTCAAAACATTCAAGTGCTGCATTTTCCTATCTGAACTTAGAATATGTGATGTTTACTTTTCTAGCATACCATATATCCATTTTTCTCTTTACTTATAAATTGAAAACTGCAAAACTTAGAAGCCAGGAAAAGGCTTTTAAACCAGAAATTACAAAATGTAAGTGCATCAGCAGTATCTTAAGCAAATATATGGAGTAAAAAATTGTCTCCCTGTGCTCACTATAAGGGATCTGAGAGATTGGCATCCTAACATTGTTTGCTCGCTTCTTGCAGTCTTGTTGAGGATAGAGTTTGTTTTGTGTTGTCTGTTCAGAATGCATAGAAGATATTTTCCGAGACTGTATAATAATAAGTTGTAATAGATAATCATGTCTTTATGTTGCCTGTTTTGACAAACTGTCATAGAAGACCTGAAGGCTTTTATGCCCCCGGCATCTAGTGAAAGAAACTGTCTGTCTGTATGTCCTTCCGTCAGTCCTTCCATTTAACCTTTTTTTTAGCAAGTTGGATTTATCTCAATTTCCACAAAGAGCATTGGCAATGAAAGTCTAAACACTCTCTAAGATCACAGGTCATGACCCTGAGAAGTAACATGGGTACCTTATTTCTGGGTTTATCTCCCCATTTTTTACTTGGAGAAATAGTTAAACTCTTTTGGCAAGTTGGATATGTCTCAAGTTTTACAAAGAGCATCGGCATAACAGTTAACACATTTAGTTAACAGTGCACAGGTCATGACCCTAACAAGTTACAAATCTCTGTCTACCTTATTTCTGGGGTTTTCTCCCCATTTTGTACTTGATAAATGGTTAACCTGTATGAGCAAGTTGAATATTACTCAGTCTCTACATAGAGAATTAGCATGAAAGTTTAAACACTTACTTAAAAGTGTACAAGTCATGACTTGACAAGTGACATAACCATGGCTACCTTATTTCTAAGGTTAACTCCCATTTTGTACTTGACAGATTTAACTATTTTATTATATTATAAATGTTATGGGCATTAGTAAATAATGCAGCAGTGAACTTTGTTTGTTATGTAGAGTTCTGAACAATGCAGCTTTCATGTTGACAGATTTAACCATTTTATTACAGGTGTGTGGACATTAGTAAACAATGCAGCAGTGGACTTTGTTGGCAATGTAGAGTTCTGCACAATGCAGCTTTCATGTTGACAGATTTGACCATTTTATTATAGGTGTATGGGCATTAGTAAACAATGCAGCAGTGAACTTTGTTGGTGATGTAGAATTCTGCACAATGGATCAGTACAGGCGTATAGCTGATGTAAACCAGTTTGGGGTGATACGAATGACCAAAGCCCTTTTGCCTTTTGTAAGGAGAGCCAAAGGTAAATCTTTTCAAGTGCAATGATCAAACAGTGGATTAACACGGTGGCTCAGGAGTGGCAAAATATACATGTACTAAAGGATTATTGCATCATTCAAATTGTCTGGAGGTTAAGTCAAAAGATAAAGAATTTTTCTTCTGATGGTTTGTTGATATTTTCAACAGAGTTCTGCATCGTTTTAACCCTTTACTCAATAGATACACCTTTATGGGTATGTATGGGTAAACAGTGTAGATCCAGACCAGCTTGCACGTCTGTGTCATCTGATCATGATCTACACTGTTTGCCTTTTAAATTGTAAGGCTATTTATGACCAAGATGAAACCAATGCAGATCCAGATCAGATGGCACAGATGTGCCTGCTGATCAGGATCTACACTTGTTGCACATGTGTAAAAATTCATATAACATAAAGGGTTAAATTGCTGTTTAGTGCAAGGTAAATCAACTATTAATAATATACCTGCTTCACCAGAGTGGACTTTAGGTTCCTGCGTGCTAGGTTTATGCCTCCTTTTCACATAAATTTTGTGTATTTATGCTCTAAGCCTATAAGTGGCCTGTATCTTAACATTCCTCAAAGATTGAAGGGGAATAAATATCCTTCTTCATTTCAAGAGGACTCGTTACTTCCAAAATGGTTTGCCTTTAACTCTTATAATCATATTTTACAGATATTTTTCATAACTATTCACCATCCTGATTTTCTTAAAATTTTTCTTACTCAGACAGAAATGTTTTACAGTGTATCCCCATTTCATTATATTTCTCTATAATCGTTGACTGGAGGAATGGCTTAGAAGAAAACAAATTCTTTCAGAGGCTCTTAACTTCTTTCTCAGCTGTGCCAAAGGAGAAGTTTTTCATGTATTAAGTTTTTTTATAAAAAAAAAGAAGCTAAAAAATAAAGTTAGCTTCTCCCTGAAATGAGAATTTTTTCCTGTTCTGACAGCTCAAGGGCATATCTATAACCTGCAGATGTTACTCCTTTGCTTGGATATTAGGAAAATAATTACACATTTTATCTTAAAATTGGATAACTGCTTTCTAAAATAAATGACAAAGATAAATGTTTTCAAACATCTTTTATTTCCAGCAATATGATTTGTAAGGCTGATCATGCTGACTCTTCTGACAGCTTTATTTTTTTCCTACCAGTTTTACTGGAGGGAACTTGACATTTATTTCCCTCTAACTTTCTGGAAAAAACTGGTTTAAGCAACTTGTTACAAGGTGATCAGGAGATTATGCACAGCATTTTTTTTTTCAGAAAAAATCAGGTTGCTGTTGTAATGAAAATAGTGAAAATATATACACTATCAGTTAAAGTCAATAGCCAAGGTTCAGTTCTTTGTGGAGTTAAATTGTTTAAAGCAGCATTACTTCAATTTAACCCACTGTTGTATGAAATATTACATGTATTTGGAACTATAGGCACACATTTGCAGCATTAGTTCGGGCTGATAAAATTTTAATTTACTAAAATAAATTTGCTCCTCGCCACTAAAAGCGAAAGTAGGATTTCCGAAACGTCACAGAAATCGAGATCGCTCATGAAGTGATCTCTTCGTCAAAAATAGGTTGCTAAATATACCTCCACTATATTTAGCTTCTTAAAAGTTCGTTAATGATAATTTAACAATATCATTGAAAATCCCGTCTATAAGAAAGAATTCGATCCGACCTTTTGTGTTCTGTTAGAGAGTTTATATATTGGAGTCTATATAGACAAATATGATTTTTCAATAGTATATTCTTACTTAAGTTTAGGGCTGGGGCTTTAAAACTTGTTTAGAGCTTGGTTTGAATGTTTGCAGGAAGAGTGATTAATGTTACAAGTGCCAAAGGCCGGATCAGTTTACCCAGTAATGCAGTGTATGGGGCCACCAAGTATGCAATAGAAGCTTTCTCTGATGTTTTACGACTAGAAATGCGAAAGTTTGGTGTAAAAGTTGTCATCATAGAACCAGGAGACTTTGGAGGCACTACAGGAATGCTTAGTGCTAAAACAGTTAGTAGTTTATGCCCGAGTTGAACTTGTACAGAGTTTGAAGGCGTGCTTTGCTGAATGGTTAACAACTTTCAATCAGAGGTCTATGCCCTCCCAATCATGAGAACGCTGACCTGCAAGCTTGCAAAAGAAAAGTTTTATGGTTTCACATTGTAAAATTTTAGCAAGTTAGTAGTTTCACTTTATCTGTATAGAATTAATTTCTGTGCATTGCACTCACAAGGAACATAAAATTTTGTCCCAAGCAAAAGAGATGTGCTTCTAGGCCCACATATAATAAACTGACATGATAAAGTTTATTATTTTTAAGTTCTATTATTAGTAGTGATATATAGACAGAGTTAACAACCTGCAAATACTGTAGATAACAAAACTTGCAAAGACACAATTTTCATTTTTGATTACTGGTTTTAACATATTGCAATACTGTACAGTTGCAGTGGTTGAAAAATGAAATGGACATCATGTGGAAAAATTCTACAGAAGAAGTGAAATCAGCATATGGTGAAGAATACTTCAAGGCCATTTACACAGGAACAGTGGAGGCTGCTAAAGAGGCAGCAAAAACCACAGGAGCTGTGATCGATGCAATGGAGGATGCTGTTGTTAGCACGAGACCTCGCATACGATACCTGGTGGATGGCAGTAGTAAAATGCTAGATCTAAATAATGTAAGTACACCTAGTGACTGGCCTGTAACTGTAGTTCTTTGATTCCAGTAGGACTGTGGTTATTGGATCCAGCATTTTCATGGCTTTAATAAATGTGACATTTTCAACCCCTGTCACAACTATGGTTCTAGGATTAACTGTGGAAACTCCTAGACATACACAACAGTTCTGTTTGTTAAAAGTTATCTGATCAAGTGTGTGCCCATTCTCCTTGCATGTTTTGGGGATAAACTGGCAGTATGGTTATCTAACTTGTGTGCTTTTAATGTTTAAACTCAAAATTGTAATCTAAAGGATTCCAATTTAAAATGCTACTGGAATATACTGTGAATAAATGCTTATCAATATTAAATGCATTTCGAGTCGAAGGCAACTTTTGAAACATTATACATGTTTAATGTTTTTCACATATCAGATGTTTCACGAGAAAAGGTACCTTAAGACAGTAAATGTCAATTCTTAAAGTGACCTCATAACATTGAACAAATTACATTACTTGTAAAATAAACATGTTCTCAAAATATGTAACAAAATTGCCAATTATTTAGATATTATAATAGATAATTGTAAGTTATTTCCAAATATAGTAACAACTAAAATGTCAAAAATATTACTGAAGATATCTTTACCCGTAGTGTGCACCATATGGTAAATTTGTGTTTTATGTGTTATTTTTATTTTATTCTTGTAAATTTCAGTGGTTGATAAGAATTCGTCCATTCATACCCGACAGATGGCTAGATGCTATCCTGTCCATGAAGTACAATCAGGGGCTTCCTCCAGTGGCAGCAAAATCATGATGTTACATTGGGACTCAATTTTCAAAGTTCAGGAATTTACTACAAGGACAGTCATTTTTCTAGCATTATAAAAATTGTAATTTTATGTCACTTGTGTAATACTGCATACAGCACAGTATATAAATATCACATCCCATTGGGGGAAACAGTACGAAATGTTAACCCGAGAGAAGTAATGTCAGCCGAGGTTGACATTACCTTCTCAAGGGTTAACATTTCGTACTGTTTCCCCCAATGGGATGTGATATTTATTTTATTACACCGAACATTTGTTTTTTTAGAGATCTTGACTATGACCAATTTCGTTTGGGAACAAAATCAAGCGCCGGAAGTCCAAAATCAATAATGCTCAATAAGCGGCTACAAATAATGATCAAAATGCGTTTATCTCCCTTGGTCAATTACGCATGCGTAGAAGTTAATTTGTAATCGGATTTCCAAGATATTTATTTTTAGATCCACGCGAGGGTGACATGATGCTGTCGCATATGTGACAGTAGCGATTATCTCCCTGTGACGTCACATTACGCTATATAGTAAACTAATCATGTGAGGTGTATTAATATTAATTGTTTACTGATAAACCTTGTTTAATCCTGTTCCATGCAAATCTTTAGAAATCACATTCAATTTGGATCAGAATCTTTTCAGACATAAAACTGATTTAACCTAAATTATGAATACCATTAGAAAACATTTTTGTGCTTATCTTTTGAATTAGAATAAATCTCTTAACATAATCTTGATTGCTTTCTGTGTTCATATTGAAAGTGCTCTGTGTTCATTGAGGAATCAAATATACTCAACGCAAAAAATTTTATACTTAGAACATGATTGTTAAACTTTACCCTACCTTCTAAAGAACAGATAATGTTTTAGCTTGTCCTACCCCTATACCAGGATTAAAAAATATTTTTAAAAATGTTCTTCAAAATATCTGTTCTGAGAACACTTAATTTTTGTTGTACTGACTAAACTTGTTGCATTAAGTATATTATATTGAGAGTAACCATGACTGTATAAGCCTTGACACTTCTAGAAAAATTTCATTAAACGGGTTAGTTTACAATCTTTTTTATACTAGGATTTTTAATTAACTTTTTTAAATTAAATATTGCATAGGAAAATGTACAATACCTGTCAACTTGGTAAAATTGCTAATTGCCTTGTTGTCTCATAAATTTGATTGATTTGATAACACTTTACTTCAGGGTAAAATTGTTGTGATCTTTTGTTTTGCATTTGATATATTGTAGACATTATTTGTAAAATTGTTGTTTTTATATTACCGTCATTGTTGGAATTAAAGCCACACTCATGTATAAGTCACACCCCCTTTAAACCTGATGGAACAGATGAAAATGGCTTAGTGCAATCTATAAGCAGCCAAACCTATGTATTAGCCGCACCCCCAACTTTTTACCACCGAATTCCGGGAAAAAAGTGCGGCTTATATTCAAACAATGACGGTATATTATGACTAGGGCAATGTTTCACTATCAGTATGTTAAAGAGTTACCTTTGAGTTTCCAGTTTTAACAACATTTACTTTTTCCTCCATATATCATCGCTTCAGTGCAATAACAGTATATCTCTTTCATATTTCAATAGTACATAAACTGTTACTGCACTAAGGTGATGATATATGCCTTTATGGGATAAGCTAACAGTGAAGATGCAGATCAGCTGGCACATTCATGCCATCTGATCAGAATCCGCACTTTTCAATTTTTGATCAGAAAAAAACATAATGAATCTAAAAGCAAACAGCAGATCCTGATCAAATGGTACAGATGTGCCAGCTGATCTGGAATTACACTGTTTGCCCTTGTGATAAAAGGTGTATGGAGGAAAGGGTTAACATCAGCCATTTCCAGTTTATTTATTAAATACTGTGATGAAATGCTAGGATTCACTTTGTTAACTTGTTCTTCAGTTAATTGCAACAAAACACCTTTATGAGTGACTGAACATTAATTGTGCATGCAATTACATTCCTAAGTTCTATCGGATTGCATGGTATCTGGCTTTTGTTCTCACTCTCTGTTATATATTATTGATAATGCACAATATAAATCAGTATACTGTAAATGATCTGTGTAAGTTCGCAATAGGAACACTGGCATAGGAACTATTTTCTTGGGGGTTACTACCCTGCTTATATGCATCTGGTTTGTTTATAGACACAAGGTGGTAGTCAGATGACATGTCAGGTCATAAACAAATGTATACACACGTAATGAATATTGACATGTTCTTAAACTAAATGCACGTGCCATCTGATCAGGATCCGCACTGTTTATTTTGGGTCACAAATAATCCATGGAATTTTAAATCGAACTGTGCAGATCCTGATCAGACTGCACAGATGTGCAGGCTGATCTGAATCTACACTGTTGACAACGTCATTAAGGCATCTATATGGAGGAAAGGGTTTATTCAGCTGGTTAAGGGTTAAGATATTAGAAGAATACGTTTAAGAATTTTTAGATCATGTATTGATTTAAGTAATTGACTGTGATTGATATTGTAATGGTGATCTGTGATAATTAATGTAATATACTTGCCAAACAATTGTCATTAAATTGTGAATTCAAATCTATATGTCCTTCATACATGAATCATAATTGAAGAGTGTCTGCCTTTTAGTCAAAGAACTTGTACGGCATAATGAAATTGAATAGAACAAAATGTGTGGGTATATAGCAATAAAGCAGCATATCCTCAACCCTGTACACAGTTTCTGCAGGATTTAGGATGTGAAATGTATAATTAAAGAAATTAGAAATGCAACTTAAACAAAACATTTATTTTGAGTTTAAAGAAGTTGTGTTTCTAATTTCTTTAACTATATACGAATATACTTAAGGAAATTAGAAACCCAACTTCTCTAAAAAAGAAATATATTTCGTTTATAAAGAAGTTGCGTTTCTAATTTCTTTAAGTATAGATCAAATTAAGCTGTCATTGATGTGCCAGCTGATGTGGATCTACATTAGCTGCTAATTAATCTAAGTGATCGGTGTAGATCCTGATCATATGGCACAGATTTGCTGGATGATCTAGATCTACTGCAAACTTGATAAAACCCATATATTTGGAGTAAAGGGTAAAGTGTTCAAATTTATGCAATATTTTCACATACCTTAAACAGAAGTTGTTTATAAATGTTCCAATTGACCCAGACCACACAATACTGCTAAATTGTACTTAATTGTTTTGTCTGACAGAATAACCAGCCAAGAGTATTGGATATTAGATTTTTAAAAACTAGAATGTTGTGTTCCGCGGAACACATGTGTCGCCTGCATGGAAAACGTTGAAATGTGGGCCTATGTTTAATCATATATAATAAAAATATTTAATTTAAGTTGATTTCAATACTACACCACAGAACACTTGTGTCATCTAAATTGCATTTAAAAGGGGAATAACTGTAATAATGGTGAAACCCTAGTTATCATCTTCAAAAATTGGTTTGTGCACGCAGATGAGTTATTCAAAGTATTAAGTGAATTGAACAAGTACTTTCCAGTTTACAGGCAACACTATGTTTTTCATAATGACGCTGTTCAAGAAGGTGATTTATTTCGAATATCAAGAGAATTTTCAAAGTTAAAGTCAAAATTAAGTTTCATATTAAAGTTGCATTTGAAAGGGGCATAACTCAAAGTATAATCAAACAGGAGTTATGATTCTTTTTGTAACCAATGTTGTTGATCATGCTGATATTGTATTCAAAGTATGAAGTGAATAGGATAAGTACTTTTAAAGTTACAGGCAACATTAAGTTTCATGTTAAAGTTGCATTTGAAAGGGGCATAACTAAAAAAATATTGAAAATGGAGTTATCATTCTTGTATTCACAGATGGCATTGTTCATGCTGATGATATACTCCAAGTATGAAGAGAACAGGACAAGTACTTTCAAAGTAATAGGCAACATTAAGATTCAGATTAGAGTTGCATTAAAAAGGGGCATAACTAAAAAAATATTGAAACTGGAGTTATCATTCTTGTCGTCACAGATGGCATTGTTCATGCTGATGATATATTCCAAGTATGAAGTGAACAGGACATATACTTTAAAAGTTATAGGCAACATTAAGTTTCAGATTAAAGTTGCATTTCAAAGGGGCATAACTCAAAAAATATTGAAACTGGAGTTATGATTCTTGTTGTCACAGATGGCATTGTTCATGCTGATGATATATTCCATGTACGAAGTGAATAGGACATATACTTTCAAAGTTACAGGCAACATTAAGTTTCAGATTTAAGTTGCATTTGAAAGGGGCATAACTCAAAAATATTGAAACTGGAGTTATGATTCTTGTTGTCACAGATGGCATTGTTCATGCTGATGATATATTCCAAGTATGAAGTGAATAGGACAAGTACTTTCAAAGTTATAGGCAATATTAAGTTTCAGATTAAAGTTGCATTTGAAAGGGGCATAACTCAAGAAATATTGAAACTGGAGTTATCATTCTTGTCTTCACAGATGGCATTGTTCAAGCTGATGATATATTCCAAGTATGAAGTGAATAGGACAAGTACTTTCAAAGTTATAGGCAACATTAAGTTTCAGATTAAAGTTGCATTTGAAAGGGGCATAACTCAAGAAATATTGAAACTGGAGTTATGATTCTTGTCGTCACAGATGGCACTGTTCATGCTGATGATATATTCCAAGTATGAAGTGAATAGGACAAGTACTTTCAAAGTTATAGGCAACATTAAGTTTCAGATTAAAGTTGGGGGACTACCGGACGACGACGACGACGACGACGACGCCGGACAATAGCATCCCTATGTGTCTACCTGCTATCGCAGGCGACACAAAAATCCATATCCTATTGGCATGAAATTTCATGGGTTTTGCTTAAGACAGAATATTTGTAGTATTTCTAATGTGGTTTTCAATTTCGTATTACCGGGAAATACTATTTTGTCTTTCATTGGAATTTTCAACTTGTGGATCAATCTACGTAAAAGACACCACATGAAAATTGCTTGAATTTATTCCATGAGTAATGACTGAATTCACCCCATGAATAATGACTGAATTCACCCCTTAAATAATGACTGAATTCACCCCTTGAATAATTGAAATGATAATTACAATCGTTCTCAAAATAACCTAGCATTTGTGCCTGGTTATGTAATGACCAAGGTTAATAGGTGACTGAGAAATGATTCAGGAGCAAGAGACTTGTGTTGCATCAGTATATGTTGTTATTTAATGTAGGTAGGTCTGATTTTGGCTGAAAACTTAGTAGTTTTTTAAAACAGCATTTTAGTGGCTTTCTTATTTGTGGTTTTAAATAACCTTCTATGCAGTGATCAAGCATTTATCCTCAGTGGAGCACAGGATGTGTTGGCACACAGTGTATTTGGATAATCCAAGATATTTATTTACCTCCTGCACTTGGTCCCTTTACCATTTTACAGTTTGAATTTGCCTAAGTGGTAAAAACTTTAAAGTTGACTGCCAGTGTTTTTTTATAGTAGCCCAGACACAATTGTTTCTATATATAACATGTATATATATTAATTCAAAGGGCCTTAACTATGAAAATAATCGACTAAATCATGCAAAACACAGGAACAGCTCTTGTTAGTGAATTCAGCTCCCATAATGTGTGATTTAAGGGCTTAGCACACTCCTCCGAATCACGTTTATCAATAAAAAAATTATCAAAATCTCAATAATGGCAAAATGCCGTTCAATGAAACTTTGCACAAATGAATGTTACTAATGTATCTTTATTTTGCATACAGTTAGACAAGTTAGTAAAGAAAAAAGCTAGACCTAAAAACTCCTTAAAATTCTTTTTACATAAATTCTCAAAAACTAAGCGATACAAAAGATAATTTTAAATTCCCACGTAAGTGCAATGATACTGACAAGAAAATGTTGTGTACTTGGTCAAAAACATTCAACTACTAAAAGAGAAATCAGTGATTGTCATCCATTTATGCAACCAGGAAACTGAAGGTCAAACACACTTTTACTAATATATCGTAAAGTTTACATAATTATGCAAGTCACGAGGGCACAATAGATTGTAGTCAGTATCATATTACTCATGTGGGCATTTTAAATGATTTTTGTGTTGTTTAGTTTTTGTGAATTTATGTAAATAGAAGTTGAGGGAATTTTTAGATCTTGCTATTTTTCTTTACTGTTCAAATGTGTCTTACCAAATGCAAAATAAAGATATGCCATTCATAATAAAGTTATAGCCCAAACAAGAAAATTCTATTTTTAGTAACAGTGACCTTGACCTTGGACCTACAGGCATGGGTATTGTACACAACGCACCACCTTGTCATGGTGAACGTTTGTGCCAGGTAATTTTGATATCCCTCCATTCATAACGAAGTTATAGCTTGAACAAGACAATTCTAGTTTTAATAACAGTGACCTTGACCTTGGACCTACAGGCATGGGTATTGTACATGACACACCGCCTTGTCATGGTGAACATTTGTGCCAAGTTATTTTGAAATCCCTCCATTCATAACCAAGTTATAGCCCGAACATGAAAATTCTATTTTTAGTAACAATGACCTTGACCTTGGACCTACAGGGATGGGAATTGTACGCAAAAGACCCCCTTGTCATGGTAAACATTGGTGCCAAGTTATTTTGAAATCCCTCTATTCATAATGAAGTTATAACTAGAACAAGAAAATTCTATTTTTAGTAACAGTGACCTTGACCTTGGACCTAAAGGCATTGGTATTGTACACAACACACTACCTTGTCATGTGCCAGGTAATTTAGAAATCCCTCCATTCGTAACGAAGTTATAGCCTGAACAAGACAATTCTAGTTTTAATAACAGTGACCTTGACCTTGGACCTACAGGCATGGTTATTGTACGCGACACACCGCCTTGTCATGGTGAACATTTGTGCCAAGTTTTTTTGAAATCCCTTTATTCATAAAGAAGTTATAGCCCCGACATGAAAATTCTATTTTTAGTTACAGTGACCTTGAACTTATACCTACAGACATGGGTATTGTATGTGACACACCGTTTTGATATGGTGAACATTTTTATCAAGTAATTTTAAAATCCAATAAGAAATAACAAAGTTACAGCCCGGGCAAGAAAATTCTATTTTTAGTTACAGTGACCTTGACCTTGGACCTACAGGCATGGGTATTGAACGCGACACACTGTCTTGATATGGTGAACATTTGTGCCAAGTTATTTTGAAATCACTCCATTCCTAACGAAGTTACAGCCCAGACAAAAGAATTCTATTTTTAGAAACAGTGACCTTGACCTTGGACCTACAGGCATGGGTATTGTACGCGACACACTGTCTTGATATGGTGAACATTTATACCAAGTTATTTTAAAATCCAATAAGAAATAGTTACAGAGCGGACACGATTTTGGCAACAAAATTCTATTTTTAGTTACAGTGACCTTGACCTTGGACCTACAGGCTTGAGTATTGTACGCGACACACCGCCTTGTCATGGCAAACATTTGTGCCAAGTTATTTTGAAATCACTTCATTGATAATGAAGTTACAGCCCGCACAAGAAAATTCTATTTTTAGTAACATACACACACACGGACACTATATGCCCTTTGGCCATTACATGGTGTGGGGTGGGGTGGGGAATAAAAAGGAATAACAGATTATTTTCAAAAATATTCTTGGTGCTAAGCAAACCAAGTGCTTATACAGTAGTACCAGAATATGATCCCAAAGTAAGTCCATATTATTTAGTCGGTTGTATTATAATATTGGATTCCGAACGACATTGGATACTTGGGGGTGCATTTATTATGCAAGGTGCATTTAAAAGGAGTTAAATGGTGTATTACATGTATACAGTATTTCAAGGGGCCACAACTTGTGTAGATCAATCGTGGCCGTCATTCAGGTGAAAGTGCTGGTAACATGAACATGTTCCGTTAGTGAAGCTTCCGATAGTCTCACTGCATTTCAACAGGTGGCTGCCAAGAAATAGCCAAGATATGAATTATTCTGTATTATACTACATTAATAAGTAAGGCCCTCAAGTAGAAAACTCAACCAGATTGTGCTGTTAAATTACTGAATTCCATCTTAAAGTGGTTGCCAAGATATAGCAAGCATTGCCCTTCATATTAAATTTCATGGAATTCAAAAATGTGGTTGCCAAGAAATATATTGGAAAAAGTGGATGGACATTAAAATTGAAGACTACATACTCCCCCGAAGTTTTTCTTAAACATGTTCACTTAATAGCAATCACGTTTCCTATCCAAAAACTGACCACAATTACACTTTTTTAAGAGGCATAACCACAACCCCTTAAATGATTTCAATTAAACTGAATAAAGATGTTCCCCAAAATGTGTTTTCTTGTCAACGATTACCATCTTTGATCGGGCGCTCCTCCATGATGTGAATACTTGCATGAAGTAAGGTAACTTCAAATGACAGCTATGATATGCTCGATAAAGGAGGTATGTGAGGGACAAATGGACAATGTGATCACCCTTAACTTAATCATATAAACTCGTGTAAAATTTGTTACTGTGAAATCTGCATAAACAGTCTTTCTTTCATGGAATCCAGAACAAGAAAGACATTTTCAATAGATTCCCTAGAGCTAAGAGGTTACATCTACTTAGTTTAAACAAAAACAACATCTTCTTGGCAGGTTTATTTACAATAATGACATTAGAAAAAGAAGCCGAGCACTTTGCCTCCGAGATGTTTCCGTCTGGCTTCTTCATGGTCCATGATACCCCCGGATGTTGTCAATACAATAAACCTGAAAAACAGTAAACATTTTAACATGAACAGTGTGTAAATGAAGATTACAAATCAATTCTTCAGTATTTTGTCAACATCCTGTTCCGCAAATGCCTATAAAAGACTTTGAAACTCCTTAAATTGATAAATTATTATAAATTATCTCACAATAGATATTTTTTCAGCAGGTGACAAAACTAAAGTGCTCTACATCTTAATCTTGAATCATTTATTAAACTGAAAAACCTTGTTCCCTGTATGGTTTATCTCCCCAGTCCCAGTTGCCTAACAACTCTGGGAAAGTTATGGAATATACAGGGTCTAGCCATGTAGGCCAGTTGCTCTTCAATGTTGTGGAAAGGGAATATACCTCAAGTCCAGTCAAGGACATTCAGCTCCCATAAGCCACTTGACAAATGTGGTCATCTGGGCGAACCCGACTACCTCAAATGTCAACATTGATAGAAATCATACAATCTTTTTTGCAAAGGCAGTCTAAAATGTTTGCAAAAAATATTACTTAACGAAAAAAGGGGATTTCATATCCATTTACAGTATATAAGTTCCTTATTATAAACTAAAACAACTACAAAGTTTGCTAGACTTAATCATCATAGCAATCATCACTCAATTATTCTGCAACCCAAGTACTGATACCAAATATTAACAAGCACTTGAATATTTGCCGTCTAAAATTCTGCCAGTATTCTAGCTTTGCTGGCAAAAGATACCATGTCAACAAAGAATTTCTTGTTGCCCGACACTGAACATCAATTTTGATTTTCAAAATCATTTTTTTGTGTGGAAAATCAGTAGAACTGATATTTGTTGTCGGTGACAATTTAAAGACCAGTGCAAACCTTTAATATTCTGTAAGAAAAAAGAAAAAAACAGTGTCTTTTATGACATGGGAGTCTGGCTACAATTTATAAACCATAAAGATGGTTTCATTTGTTGCAAGTCAAGAATGTGGTGTTCTCTGTATGGTTAATCTCCCCAGTCCCAGTTGCCTAGCAACTCTGGGAAAGTTATGGAATATACAGGGTCTAGCCATGTAGGCCAGTTGCTTTACAATGTTGTGGAAAGGGAATATACCTCAAATCCGGTTAAGGACTTTCAGCTCCCATAAGCCACTTTGACAAATGTGGTCATCTGGGCAAACCAGACATCCTCAAATGTCAACACTGATTTTAGATTTTTATGCAAGGATACAGACAGAATTATTTGAAAAAAAAATATATGCAATTTTTTAAGCAAAGTAGCCTGTAGGCCCGAGGTGTTCATTCTTATTACCAGGAATAAATTTGGCTTGGCCAAGGAAATTGGGGCCCTTAAAAAAAGGCACCTGTGCTATCCACTTGGATGTTCCATATTGAAACAAGTTTTTATGTTAACAATGGGAATCAACAGTTATCAATGTTCCCTGTATGGTTTATCTCCCCAGTCCCAGTTGCCTAGCAACTCTGGGAAAGTTATGGAATATACAGGGTCTAGCCATGTAGGCCAGTTGCTTTACAATGTTGTGGAAAGGGAATATACCTCAAGTCCAGTTAAGGACTTTCAGCTCCCATAAGCCACTTTGACAAATGTGGTCATCTGGGCGAACCAGACATCCTCAAATGTCAACATTGATTTTAGAGTTTTATGCAAGGATACAGATAGAACTATTTGAAAAAATATATATAATTTTTTAAGCAAAGTAGCCTGTAGGCGCAAGTGTTGTTCTAATTACGAGGAATAAATTTGGCTTGGCCAAGGAAATCGGGGCCCTTAAATGAAGGATCTTGTGCTATCCACTTGGATGTTCCATATTCACACCTTTATCCTCAACAGTTGTCAATGTTCCCTGTATGGTTTATCTCCCCAGTCCCAGTTGCCTAGCAACTCTGAGAAAGTTATGGAATATACAGGGTCTAGCCATGTAGGCCAGTTGCTCTTCAATGTTGTGGAAAGGGAATATACCTCAAGTCCGGTCAAGGACATTCAGCTCCCATAAGCCACTTTGACAAATGTGGTCATCTGGGCGAACCAGACATCCTCAAATGTCAACATTGAATATGAATCATACAGTCTTTTTTGCAAAGGCAGTCTTAATTTTTTGCAAAAATATTTAGAAATAAAAAGGGGATTTCAATAGCCATTTACAGTCAATATATGTACAACTTTGGTCATTACTCTCATGAAAAGACTAATGGGAGTATAAAAGTTCTTCAACTTTACATAACTAGAAAGTTTGCTAGACTTACTTATCATAGCAATCATCTATCAATTATTCTGCAACCTAAGTACTGATACCCAAATATTAACGAGCACTTGAATATTTGCAGACTAAATTTTGCCAGTATTCTAGCTTTGCTAGTGAACGACACCATGTCAACACAGAATTCCTTGTTGCCAGACAATGAAGATCAATATTGATTTTCAAAATTATTTTTTTGTGGAAAATCAGTAGAACCGATATTTGTTGTCGGCGACAATGAAAGACCAGTGCAAGGCTTAAATATTATGTAAGAAAATGTTCAATGAAATTCTAAATTCTGTGTCTTCCATGACATGAAGTCTGGCTGTAGTAAAACAATTCATAAACCATAAAGTTGGTTTCATTTGTAGCAAGTCAAGAATGTGGTGTTCTCTGTATGGTTTATCTCCCCAGTCCCAGTTGCCTAGCAACTCTGGGAAAGTTATGGAATATACAGGTTCTAGCCATGTAGGCCAGTTGCTCTACAATGTTGTGGAGAGGGAATATACCTCAATTCCAGTCAAGGACTTTCAGCTCCCATAAGCCACTTTGACAAATGTGGTCATCTGGACGAACCAGACATCCTCAAATGTCAACACCGAGTATTTGAGTTTAAGTTGGCATTTCAAACAAACTTCACACTAGTAAAGTTGGTAGAATATGGTTTACATAGTTGTGCAATGACTAGTTTAGTTAATAGCATGGGAGAAACTTTGATTCCAAGGAGATAAAGGTCAGGATTCTTGGATACCCTGCCCTCTAAATTCATATACAGCACTGATTCTATAACCTTATCTGAAATAATGGTAACTTTAATCTTAATTGAATCAATTGTTTAATCATTCATCTTCTTCAAGATGCTGGGAAAAGGGCCTCTGGCTTTCACATTAAGAACTTTATAAGCATTTTAACAATAATAGATTTGGTATAAAGTATGAAAGATAAATATACAAATGGAGATTCCAACGGTTATTATATAATATACCAAAGAAGTAATAATTATCTGCATAAAAACAATTATTACTTGATATTTACAACATGTTATCTAAAATGAAAAATAAACTCTTCTAAAACATCTTTTACATTAAGCGATTACTAAATTCCCTGTTAAACATTATGGATTTTTTTTTTATATCCAAATTGTGAGCATTTAAGTACAATTATTTTTTCAACCAGACAAAAATCGAAGGAAAAGGAACACTAAAATCATTCAACTAACCAAGAAGGTTTTTCACCTGGCAACATTGTTTCGTGTTGCTGGCATCAGCAATGCTAGTATGTTCCCTGTATGGTTTATCTCCCCAGTCCCAGTTGCCTAACAACTCTGGGAAAGTTATGGAATATACAGGGTCTAGCCATTTAGGCCAGTTGCTCTACAATGTTGTGGAAAGGGAATATACCTCAAGTCCGGTCAAGGACTTTCAGCTCCCATAAGCCACTTTGACAAATGTGGTCATCTGGGCGAACCAGACATCCTCAAATGTCAACATTGATAGAAATCCGCTGAAACAAGAATTGACGAGTTGAATACAAGTTTGTCTGAGATTAAATAGGAACTCAATAAATATGCCAGGTTTCCAACCCGGCATTCTTTTACAAGAGTATAGCTATATATTTACCCGAACTGTCTTGAGGGTAACAGGTTTCTTGTCCACTCCTCCATGTCTCTCATAGCAACATCAAACCGGGGACTGATCACACCACACTGAAAATAGCAACACATGACGTAGCTATCTACCTCAACACTCCCAGTTTCTTGCTATAATAGCCAGATGTAGGTATGTTGGATCTTTTACAAAATGAGCGTTTTTGGACTTTCCTAATGTCCAACATTGGATTTTTAAGACTAACAAGCATGAGATTCAAACATTTTTAACTGCTGATGTGCACTTCAATACATGCACTTTATTGCCAGTGCACTTGTTGTCCCTGTATCAAGCTGACATGCAGAAGCCCTGGTCAAATCTTGATGACCTTACCTGGTTATGTTTATCTAGGACCTTGAATAAAACTATTAGAAGGGTCCCTAATTCATCTGACATAAATTTATGTTCATAATTATGAATCTGATGCACTCTTGGATTAACAGTTCCTTGTTCACTTAACTTCTGCAAAACCAAGAACTCTACAGGACAGGCATTTCTCAACACTGTTTTGACAATGAAGATAGCAGTGTTTACCCCAATGATGTGCAGGCCAGTTTTCCCTTTCAGTGCTTTGCATATTAATCTAGATGCAGGGAAGTCTCAGAAATACCTTTATTTTCTAATTAACATATTGCATTTTATGGCCTGCAATTTAAGGATAAACAGAGGTAATTGATTTTTTTGTTATGTTTGTAATCATTAAAAAAGACAGGTATCTTAGGAGATTATAGAACAAGGTTAAAGATATTCAAAGCGTGGGTTTAATCTATTAACAACCACTGCTTAAGGAAAATGAACTGATTGGTATCCATTCCAAATCAGCACTGAACTATTAACTCAGTTTTAACTTTCCTATACCCTTTCCTACATATATACACTCACCCAAACTTTCTAATGGGTCATGAATGGTATATTTTCAATCTTTGCAAGTTTTGTTTCTTCCCTTTGTCAGGAGAGGTTGTGAAAAGAACTGTCTTGTCTTGAAATCAATTATTAAATGTAGTTTTAACCTTTATTGAATGTTTTCTTATATGAATATAATACCATTTACTTACACCAGTCAAAATTAGAAAAGTCTTTAATTGAAAGGGAGGTAATAAAGCAATTTCGTACTTCAAAGGGGATTTATTTAAATAAAAATGCTGCTAATTAATAAGTTATGTTTTTCCTACTAATGAGGTGTCCTGTTAAAAGAAGTTATTTAGAGCTATGTTTCAGTTGCTTGACCTTTATTTCATGAAATGCATTTTTAGCAAAATTTGGGAAAACTATCCAAACTGTTCCAAAGTTAATTAAATTATTACAAGATGAAAGCTTAAATTGAAGACAGTTGTTGACAAATGGTAACAAATTAAGAGTTGAGTCAATGGCTTTCTGATGAAAAATGACAATCAAAACATGACCAATAACAGGGCTTTTTCAGCCTGTCTCACGGGGCCGATATACGGCCCCGTTCCCTATGCAAAATAGCGACCATTTTTCCCAATTTCAAGAAAAAAATTCCCAATCTCGTAAATTTTCCCCTTCTGAACCGAAACACATTTTGCTTTTAAAATTAATAAAGGAGAAACTATAAAATTGAGCCTTTCCAAATATACGCGAATCTATTCAATCATTTGTTTACGTTTAATCGGCGATCTGTAAAAACTTCATTCCATTAAATATGTATGTATTGGTAAAAACCGGTATTCACAGTACCTCAAGTTGAAGATGGATCACGGCGGTCATGATTCCAGATAACTTATATTATGGCCAATTTATGGTTTGAATATTGACAGAAAGTATTTTTTTATTTCGTGAACAAATGTTTTTTCGCGATAATTGTTTGACAGCGTACAAAACAGAAAGGATGAATCAAAAATGATATTTGCATTTCCAGCTTTAATACTGACCCGCGAAAACTAGTGACGAAAATTTAAAAATGTATAAAAGTAAAAACAATGCAAAAAGGCCGCGAAAAAAAGATGCCAATGATACACCAAATCTAAACTCTCTGAGGAACAAAACATCCAATGTTTCAAAATTTTAATGTCCCTGAAAGTTCTTTCCCAGTTAGTTGAAACTTGCCAAGTTTCTGATGATCAGATGATGGTCATTCTACATAAACTGTAGCCTGGATTCCAGGCGATGAAGTATTTTATTTTTATTAATTTTCCAACTGATTATCTGGAGCCAGTCTACATCTCTATCTGAACTTCATCATGATAATTCAGACATCTCTCTCAATGCAGTCAGATAGAAAATAGACTGGCTACAATAAAAGTATGTTATGATGTATAAAAAAATAAAAAGACAAAACTAATTATCAGACTAGTGGCTAGACTACATAAACTGTATAAGTGATACATCTGTAAAGCTATCAGAACAAACTCTGGAAGAGATCTGTAACACTTACAAGGACACTAAAGCAAGGAAAATCAAGCTATAATGCAGATAAATTAATGTTGAAATTTCCCAATTTGGTTTGATTTGTCGATACTTTTTTTTCCCAAATTTGACTTTTTACCGCGTCAAAAATTCCCAATTTGGGCAGGGACCTTTTACCCCAAAACCCCTGAATAAGAACGTTGGGTGAGTGCATGCCTTTATGGCATGAGCAAAAAGTCTAGATCCAGATCAGCTGGCATATCTGTGTCATATGATCAAGATCAACACTATTTGATTTATTGGTTTATTTCTGGCCAAAGCAAAAAATAAATTTAGATTTGGATCTACAATGTTTGTTCATGTGATATAAGGCATTGATAAGGAGGAATGGGAATAAATACTTTTATCACTTGGCAAATTGATAAAAAACAGTTACCAAGGCTCACAGAAAATAGCTCTAAAATAGCTTCAAGCTTGAACTTGGTTTATGTGACTTACAGATGTTACCTATGTTTAAATTTAGGAACATACCTTGTTCAGCCTGCCTGTGAGATTGACGACAATCTTGCCGTTTCTGTGGTCATCAACAATTTCAAACTCTCCAATGTAACCTGGAATTGTAAAATAATACCATCAACAGTACTGTGAGGTTTATACAGCTGTGCAATGACTAGTATGGTAAAAAGCATGGGAGAAACTTCACCCCCCATGCAATTAAGCTCAGTATTTCCGATAATCACTAGATATATATACAGCGAAGTCCTTATACCCAAATCTATAATTAAAGAAAATGGTGTCCAATTTACATTAATGTTCCCTGTATGGTTTATCTCCCCAGTCCCAGTTGCCTAGCAACTCTGAGAAAGTTATGGAATATACAGGGTCTTGCCATGTAGACCAGTTGCTCTACAATGTTGTGGAAAGGGAATATACCTCAAGTCCAGTTACGGACATTAAGCTCCCATTGGCCACTTTGACAAATGTGGTCATCTGGGCAAACCAGACATCCTCAAAAGTCAACATTGAGTGTTTAGTTTAAGATGGATTTTATCCTAGAATGTGTCCTCGGACACTGAAGCCCACAATGCTAAAACAACATTTGTAACCAAGTTTTTTTAAATAGGATAAAAAAGCTTGAAGGAAAAAATTTCTTCTTAATGATCATCTACAAATCCTGCTTGATCATCAGTGCAAGTTTGAAAAAAAATCCGCCTATAAATGAGGAGTTTATGCCACAAGATTTGGTAGACATATTGAGGAATGGATGTATGAACAAGTGCACTTTGTGGGGGCATAACAAAATTCACACTGGTGCAGTACTTTGTTGTGCAATGACTAGTATGGTTAACAGCAATGGATAAACTTAGCTCTCAAAGGGATTAAGCTCTTGATTCCAGATATTTTGCTCACTAGATTCATATACAGCAGTCCTAATAACCAAATTGTTCATACAGTTACAATAATTTTAATTTAATTACCAAATAAACCAATGTACAGGTTATCAAGTTTTTAATCACATCTGTGTCCTTTTTCAGTGTGGGATTAGAAACAGTTTTAATTAACAATTCATTTGGCTAATATGTCTGCACAAACATTAAATATACAAATGGAGATCAAAAGCTGTTATAGACAGGGCTTTTTTCGATTTTTTTATCCCAAATGATGGAAAAAAATCCCAATTTCTGGAAAAGCTACACGACATTACCCAATTCCAGGGGGATAGGTAATATTCCCCAAATATTGAATAAAAGCCCTGGTTATAGAACATAATTTATCAGCACTGCTGGTATACCACAATTTACATCAATGTTCCCTGTATGGTTTATCTCCCCAGTCCCAGTTGCCTAGCAACTCTGAGAAAGTTATGGAATATACAGGGTCTAGCCATGTAGGCCAGTTGCTCTACAATGTTGTGGAAAGGGAATATACCTCAAGTCCAGTCAAGGACATTCAGCTCCCATAAGCCACTTTGACAAATGTGGTCATCTGGGCGAACCAGACATCCTCAAATGTCAACATTGATATGCTGTCACATTTAATGTAACTATTATTTTTTAATATAAAATGTCTTAACATTTTCCTGAAAACTTCTTGTTTTATTGTATGAACAGTCGTCAGACAGGACCAAACAAATAATGGTTCCTTTTCCAAAATCAACACTAGAAAGTATAAAATTAATATTAGCTCTTGCTAACAAACCAAGATTGCCTAAGTTTGAAAGTACAGTACAGCTCGGGTGTCTTTTACATTTTTCACCCGTCCACCGCGTTAATAAATCAGTCTGGGTGGAAATTCACCGCGAATATGTCCTTCCGACGTGGCGATCTGGGTGATTTGCAGCACTTTGATTCTCGGCGATAATTCGGCAGTCATTCATGCTCTTCTCGTGTTCATCGTCAGCAGTTTAGCTTCAGGGTCATTCGCGGGGGATCGCGGTGCAAAATCTTTCGAGAAACGAGTGTTAATTAACAATTAAAATGTAGTTTTTTTAATGTAAAACATTCTTTCTTTAACCAATTTGAACGTAATATTGTATCAAAATAATGTAAAAATTTTAGTCGCGTAATCGGACGTGCCGATTCGTCAGCATTAAACAAAAAAAATTTGTTTGTTTGCATATCTTCTGTGAAAATATCCAGTTTCCTAATAAATGTAATAACTTTTTAATATAACAGAGCTTGGTTTTATCACCGACGCCCGATTTTTGCAAACTGACATAAATTAGTCAATAACTATTTTGAAAGTGCTTACCTGCCAACGTAAGAAGCTTGGGGTTAATTAATCCATATAAAACACAAATTATCAACAGCTTTGTTGATTGCCAAACAAAAGTGACACACTACTCAACGACAAATCAACTCTTCAACGAACATTTTGAATGCAATGAGTAAGTCGTGAACACAAACATTGTTTATTTAAATAACATTTGTCACAGGCATATGCTATTAATTTCCAGCATGTTTTGATTATACAATGTACAACTCTAATTTGTTTCGAGCAATCTTAATTTTTTGTTGAGAGTTGACAAATGAGTCAATCTGTTAAGAATAAAGAACGCCGAGGTTTGATCAATAGTTTTTTTACCCAACACGGCACCTTTGATCTTGGAAAATCAGTATTACTCGTCGGCGTTCTTTTTGAAGTTAATAAATAGAAGTGATGATGAAATATACAATGCTGATCACACAGGTGTTCAAACAGGTGTTGATTGCTCATAAATAAAGATGTTTTAGGAAGGGATTGGGGAAAAATACTGACAAGATGGATTTTATACATGAAGCTAATGTACTTGGCTGTTATATTTCACCGTTATTTATTTTCTCAGCATGTTTGGAGTAATTATTAAAAAGAATATTATACATTTATCTTTCATCAAAATAACAAGTAAGGAAACGATAAGGTAAGAATGACACAATTTTTATTCACTTTTCTCTCTCGATAATGATCTATTATTTCCAGTTTACTGTGTGTTTCAACCGCATTTATACTCGTATTTTAAATGACATTGAATTCCGATCTGAGGCATAAATACTCTACTTGTCGATGAATTCTTATAATTTGCCGTAAAATAATTAACAATTTAATAACCGTTGTTCACTTTTTAAATGAGTTTACTAATCCTAAAAGATTTTTTGTAATGTTTGCAAGCTAGTTATTTTGCAATGACCGTGACAACATACCACTTACAAGCATAATTGGCAGCAATTTACGGGGCATGCACAAAGGTGTTTATGTCAACACGGAAGGTGTGAAAACTCCAGTGTTTCAAATAATGGACAATATATTTGTGCATTGATCAAGTTTAAGTCTTTTCTTTGATACGAAAATACGAACAACATATTTCTTTTTACATTTGTAAACAAATAAATTCGGAAGAATGTCTTTAAATCGCAGGTAAATCTTCACCGCGATTCGCGCTGATAAATCGCGGCAAATCACCGTGATTTTCTTGTCAAGTGATCGCGGTGGCAAGATCGACGATCACCCGTGATCACCCGAAAAAATTGGATGTCGCGTTGACCCTGAAACGCGGTGATGGGTGAAAAATGTAAATGACACCCGACCTGTACTGTATGTATT
Organism: Corbicula japonica; assembly: GCA_038501625.1. Taxonomy (NCBI): domain Eukaryota; kingdom Metazoa; phylum Mollusca; class Bivalvia; order Venerida; family Cyrenidae; genus Corbicula; species Corbicula japonica. Next base: position 2,930,950 of record JAZAYU010000048.1, read on the forward strand.
GTTGTATTCAAAAATAACAAGTTCTTGCACAATCTCTGGTCTGACATGATCATAAAAACAACACAGCAGACCGACATACATAAATGTTGACCATTTAAAAAGATTTTCTTACCTACATACCCTCTCCTGTTTGGAAACTTAATTGTCCTCCAAGTGCAATTTCAGTTACAGTTTAACTGCTCATTTTAATTGCAATTGTGGCACAGTGCCGTTGTCAAGTTAAGGTGACATTATTTGGTTTGGCCAAGAGTTTCATATAGGATAAATATATAGAAGTTGCACAGGGAACAGACAATTACTTTTTTAAAAACATTAACAATATTTACCATGTTTCATCATCACTGTCAAAAATTTGATGATAACTTTGGAGCATGGTCTGATCAACACCTGTCTTTTGCCACGCCTTTCGGCAGTTGCAATGGCATTTAAGGCATCTGCTAGCACATTCATGCGCACCATCTTGGGTCGCTGAAACAAGAAAAATCAAGTCGTACTCTCAGGCATGATTTTATGAATAACAGAAACAAGCTAAAATACGGCTGGGGGTCTGGGGCCGCTCAAGACACCCAGAATCTCTGGGGTTAATGGTGCAAAATCCTTCATTCTGGGCTTCTTCTTGGACCAATTTTACTATTAAAAAAACAACACTTTTTTTAAGCAGATTTTTTCTTACTAATGCCCGTAACTAGATATTTATTGAAGATTGTGACATTCCATTCCATTACAAATCTTCACCTCAGGAGATATATCGGATAATTTGATGTTCCATTAAACAGCTATATTCCTGCATGGATCACCTCCCCCATAATTGTTATCTTTCGAACAAAAAATCATTTGCGCCAGTCATCTTACGTAAAATTTTCAGATAAAACGTCTGACAGGCTCGTCATTCACTTTCTGTTCTAGCCAATCCCATTTCCATGTTTTTCAAAACTTTGTTGATGTATTTTATATTTATATTGCCAATATCTCTTTCAACAACAACTTTCCCAGCCATGCTGGTTTATCAGGTCTAGGAAACAGCTATTTTTACTGACTGTCTGTAGATTTACAGAATGTCAGTTTATTTATAGATAAATGTGTCTGTAAATTTATGGACAAGGGTTGATACAAAAGTTAACACATTTTTAAAATTCACAAATCTTAAGTAATTTTGTTAATTCTGATATAGGATCACTACGTCAAGGATTCTGGATCCTAGTCAGACTTTAAAAAATTACTGATACTGTAAACTAAATGATTTCTGTGATTGTATGTGCTAATACATCTATCCCACGAAATATGAGCCACAGTTTGTGACAATTGAGCAGTATTTCAAAGTTACAGGGCTCAAAGCAGATAGATATGCAATTTTCAATAGTGAAGATACTTACCTTGTTATAATTTATATATCAAGAAAACACATTTCTGTAGGTTTTTTTTCTTCAAGGGAGGGTAGTAGTGTGAGAGAAAGGGGGTTTGACTGGGTCCAACATGCCGTACACCTGTGGTTTTTGATGCAGGTCTTTGTTTTGAAAAAAACTATGTCAACAACAATGAACACATTCAGGATAGTCTTCTTTTAAGAATCGAAATAAGGCAATTCATGCTAAATCGAACTTCGATTACAAGTTCCCTATATATTTCAAGCGTAGAGAATCAAATCCGACTGGTCTCTGATTTGAACGTTTATTTTACAGATTTCAACTACGTAAAATGAATAAATTCACCAAATATCAGCGTCTGCAATAAAAAATACATAAGAAAACACAAACAATTCTCTTACATTTGCTCAGGACTGAACGATATACACAGATTTTGCATGAAAATGTTTTAACGTTCTTACCAGTTGTGTTTCAAAGCGGAAAAGGAAGTTGATTCGGAAATCCTCGCATTTTGTGTACTTTCACGGAGTGTGTAATGCACAGATACACCGGACACCGGAAAAGTACACTACTGTTGCTAGCAGGTGTCTAGTTCTTTAGAAGACACTGTAATTCAGTATGTCTGTAAGTTTCAAGCGAAATATGCTTTTAATCATATTCATTTCTCTCACCCATCCACAAGCCCCAACAGGCCAAACAAATGAACAGTCCTACAAATGATGGTCATCAATAAGGTGGGCACAATTGGGAACTGGTCATTTCGTAACCTTACCATTTCGTAACCGACAATTTTGGTCGATTCGTAACCATTGTCTTGGTCATATCGTAACCGTTCAAAAATCCTTTGGTCAGTTCGTAACCGCTATAATAAAGCTATTGAAATCCTAAACGAGGTGCTAATAGAACCATTCGCACCTCGTTGTGGTATAAATTATCTTTCATCAATAAGAATTGTTACGATTTTACTTAAGGATTTTGTATTGAACTAGGAGTTCTACAAAAATCAGTTTCAGTGCTGATACTGATAAGACAGAAATGTATGAAGGAAATTAATCAATTAATAATTTTGGATCAGATTTCTTATTCGTGATTTCACTTATTACGATTATTATTTTATCTAAATGTTTTCACTTAATATTGTTAAATCTTCTTGTTTCTTATTAATAATCTTGAAAATAATTTACTTTCCAAATATTTTTACGACCACCTTTTTATTAATGTATTCTAGTGAACCTTCATTTATTTATTTTTTCTTTTCAGATGATCACTTCAGATGAAAAAAATTAGATTTTTCCAAATTATGTTATTGTTTAAGTTTCTAGTTGAACTTTAACGATTTTGTATTTTTTAAGATATTAAAATTATAAATTACCAACTGTGTGTAACGTGATCGTAACCCTGGCAATGAATCAGTTTTGTTGTGTTCCCACTTTGTACAGTAGGTGTAACATTCCTGAAATACTTGTCAAAGTCCTGACAATTAGTGGCTCATTATCGATTCTCAAATGAGCGATCTCAATTTGTCACATTCCACAGTGTTGTATTTTCAAAACAGTCTGTAAATTCCATGAATATTGAGAGAAATCTAATTCATTTTGATAACTTTATTTCAAATTATATCACAAGCAAACATTATAATAATATATACAAGACGTGTATTTAGATATACATATATATAAAACATACCATCTAGCACATATAAGATATAATACAATATACACAATATTACAAACATAAATAATAGCACATTTTAATTATTCAAATAAATAACATAAATGATAGCACATTCACAAACAGTCGTTTACAATCTAGTCTACATTTTTATTACTTTGAATAAACTCTTGATAATTTTCGAAGGAGCTTCTCTGCCGACATCCCTCCTTCTGCGTATTCGGCCCACGTAGAAAATATTTTAGACTCCGTCTGTTTTGTAGTTTTCTTTTGGTGTTTTGTGAGCTTCTTCATGGAGACAAGCTTCACTTGTGTTGAAACAAATTTAGCCTCTCCATGAAGAAGCTCGACCAAGACGTAGAAGGGTGGCGGACTCTGCGCTCGGGTGTTGAGACGTCGATGGTACCCTTCACAGTCGTTGTTGGTTCTCACAGCTTGTCCATAAACAGACCAGTCGCTAGGGGCCCACGTAGCATTCTCTATCCACTGGTCATTAATATATTGGAATACCTCCAATAGCCGTTGGTTGTTGGCAGCCTTGGCACGTTCACTGTTGAACACTTGTACGATGTGCTCTGCTGGGAGCAGTGGAAGGGCCAGCAGACGTCTCAAGAGTTTCTGTATGTCACCCCCAGCGTTATACTCTGTGGCTAGACCACACGCCTATAAAACAAGAAACAAAATTTTAACCAACAGTGAAAATATTCAAATACTTTGTATTTGACAATAAAATTGTATTATATATAATAGATAAGTATTCTGTAACTATAGACATTAATCGGAAGCAACTTTTAATAAGTAAAATAACAAATATGTAAGCTAGTTCATTTGTAAGTTCGTAATAAGAATAAGTTATATTTATTTTCGTTGCCTGAATTCTCTTCCAAACGGCCTGCGTCCAATGGAAGGCACATCCCAACACCTTGGAATTCGGGAAAACCGATCGGATGGCTTTCCAAACGGCTACTTCGAAGTCCAGTACGAAGGCCTGAACACGTGGCTCCGTAGGCAGAAGGTTCTTCAGTTTCTGAAAAAAAAAACACATTGACCGTAGTTATAGTAAAATTTGAATTCTTCGAAATATTATTTACCGGAGAGATGTTGTTATTGTATTAAGTTTATAATAAATAATATATCATGTTTTTTGATGCAAATAATTATCTAATATTTTTAATCAATCTCAGAATATATATCTACCTTCAAGACCTTCTTGTAGTCCTTCTTCCGCCTTCGCGACATGAACACGAATGCTAGGGGAACCTGTTTTACACAGTCCTCCTTCTTCACGGCACAATTTATGGTGTATTTTTTTAAGGTCATTCATAGTTGCTCATAATACAGTTTTACTTATGATGAGCTGTGAAAATAAAATTATCATTATTTTAACAATTTTCAAAAACACTGTTATTTTATTGTAATAAACAGATGCGTATTGATAATAACATATGACAATTGTTGAAAAAAGTGAATTTTGTTATAAAAGTAATAAAATGTGGTACCTGCTATGTTGTCTAATCTGGGTGTCAAAATAAAGCACTTTCCACTCAAATATATCCAAAATAATTAATTACAATATCCAGTTCAATGTTCCCTCTAAGGTCAACCAGTTTTATTTTTTCAAAATAACTTAAAAATATTGCTCTTATAAATCAAAATCCAAACACATCATCCTTTGTCCCACGAGGTCACTCACCCATGCAAAAAGCATGCAAATCATGCCCACTTGTTTTTACCTATAGAACAGTTTAATCTCTACATGTATAACAATGTAAATCTTGTGTGATGGTATTTGTGCAGTGTTTTGAAATTCATTATAGTCAATGTTTAAAAAGTTATTTTAAAAAGAATAACACTGGTTGGCCCTAGAGGGAACATTGAACTGGATATTGTAATTAATTATTTTGGATTTATTTAAGTGGAAAATGCTTTATTTTGACACCCGGATTAGACAACATAGCAGGTACCACATTTTATTACTTTTCTAACAAAATTCTTTTTTTTTCAACAATTGTCTCCTGTTATTATTAATATTCATCTGTTTGTAACAATAAAATAACAGTTTGCTTGGAAATTGTTGAAAAAAATGATAATTTAATTTTCAGAGCTCATCATTAGTAAAACTGTACTATGTGGAAGTATGAATTACCTTAATTGAGGTGATTCCCAACTGGGGGAAAAACCAGCCAGACCAAGTGGGGCACACACACACAGGAACTGACTGAGCAAACTGACTGAGCAAACCATTGCAAACTAGTTTTGGCAGTCTGTACTGAAGCACATATACATTTCAACTACTTCTTGCAGCCAGGGAGGGGGACAGGACTTACCAAAATCTGATGACCTTACTTTGACAGCAACTTTCTTCATGTCTGGCCCCACTTTAAGTCTAAGAATTCCTGCCGTCCCAACCGCACCTTACCAGGAATCCGGGATACCAGCCGGATTAGTTTGATACTGTACTGTCACAACACTACACTTTAGCCAGGTCCCTGAAAAGCTAGCTTAACAGCGAAACTGTTGATAGTAACTGCTGTCACTACACTCTCCCCTCCTTTATATTTCGGAGCCTAGGTATGGCTTTGTCAAGTCCCTGGCCCACAGTGCATATCTGCATAAATGTATCTATACTTGTCATACCTAATATCCAAATAGATGAAAAGGGAACTTTTAAAGCTAATGAACACAACAAATATGAAAATATTGCATGCTCCGTTTGATTGAAAGGGCAAGACAAGAGTTCTTAATTCTAACCACTCAAACACTGTTTTCACCTGGAAATACTATTCTGTGATTACCCCAGGGCTTGTTCATCATAAAAAGTTCAGACATGAGTTATGTTGAAGGTGAAGAGCTGCACTAACATTCTACAAAACTGTTTGAATTTTGAAAAGCTTATAATTGTCGACCAGCAGGGATTTTTATGTGCAGCAGTTTAAAACGAATGAAAAACCATTTATAAAACTTCAGTGTATGATTATTTATTGTCTGCTTCCAAAAAGTCAAAATATCATAAAATATATAAAAATCAAGCATAGTTGAACCAATACATTTGTTGTTTTACATGTCTGAGGCAATCTTAATTATGTTTTGTATTATGAAAAATTGGAATGTTATTGTAAAGGTTTGCAAAAAGTTTTGTTGAATATTTTCCAAGCTTTTATATAACACGGGACTACATATACCAGGTATATTGTCTGGATAATTGTTTAAAGTTGTGCAGCTTTGATAAATTTGAATAATAGATATTATCCTTATCTTAAATTTACTGGCATTTTTTATTTTTCAAAATAAACACAATTGAAATTGTATATTTCAGTGATAACTGTTTTTAAAGATGGATACCGGTAGGCCAGTAACCATGAAGAGTGTCAAGAGTGGAAAAAGTGGAGATGCACTCAAGTCGACCTATTCAGTGCATCATCGCTCGGACATTCTGATGGAAGAACAGGTACCAGCTGTAGCGTATAACTTGATTTTCTATACAGGAAAGGTGTCTTTGGGAAACATGGCTTATTTTCCATTTTGTTTAAAAGAAATGTAGTTTTATTGTGTTCCAAGATCACCAATAAGTTATTCTTGCATACCAGATCAGGACATCCGGTGATTTCACCCGTGTAGGAAATTTCGATCCTACAACCCCCCCCCCCCCCCACCCCACCCCCCCCCCCCCCCCCCCCCCCCCCCCCCGTGTCGGCAGAGCCTCGTTCCCGCAAAACAGTTAACCCTCGGTGACAGATTTTTCCATCTTCACCTCACACTCATGCATGATACTTATTATGATGAAATAATAGATAATTGTAAGTTCTTAAGAGTTAAAGTAAGAAGTAAAAGGGTTATGGTTAAAATGAAATAATATGACAAGACAAAGACGCCATTTTCCTTTGTATTCCCAATATGATAAACATACCTGTACTATAACTTTTTAAACACAAATTCTAAGATTATACATGTATTTCAAACCAGTATCTGGGTCTTCTCTGTTTACTATTTGGTCAGTAAACAACTCAAGTCCATTCCACAAATTGAATGGGTTATGGTTATTTTATTGAAGAACCATCAGAAATTTACTGCACGTGCAGAGATTGTTATTTGTAAGGCACCCAGAAATATGTCTGTTTGGTATTGTGGTATTCAAATAGCTTTTATAGTACGTCTATGACATTCTATTTATAGATTGATGAGGTTAAGAAAAGCCAGGAGGAGTTAAAGAAAGCACTGTCTGACCTTGAGATAGCCAAGTCCCAAGAAGACATTGATAAATGTCGTAACTTAGTACAAGAGGCCAAGGAAAAGTCAGAGAAAACCATTATGGTGTTACAGGTAAACCTAGAGATCACAGCAACAACCATTCTGTCTTACCTGATATGTATTTCTCATATTTTCTTGTCAATGATTAGAGTTTGTCTCTTTCGTTTTCTCATTTATACCATGTTTTCACCAGTGCTAGAAAAAGTCATTTAGCAATATTGCTGCACATTTATTAATATTTCTGAGGTAATAATTTTCATGTCTTTCATGGACAGGTTAATTCATGAATTTATTCCTTTTTTTCTTACCCCTCCAATCGGACATAGAACTGAATGACGTAAACATTTTTTTTAATTTAAGAAACTTTCTTCTTTGTTCTATATGCCCATGACCTTTTATCTTACATAGGTTTTAACAAAAGTAAACACTGAGCTGCAGTTTGCACGTGCTGAATTAGATGAAGCATTGGAAAAGCAAGAAGGGGACATAAATGAGGCGAGGAAGAGAGTTATGTGGCTTGAAGATCGAATGGGAATACTTTGTGGGAAAGCTAGACTAAGGGTAAGGTATATTTTAGTTGCCCTGTCGAAGCAAAAGGCAGTACATAGGGACCACATTGTCTATCCTTCTGTTGGTCGTTGCGTCATGAAAATCTAAAATTGGCTACAACATTGCCATTTCTTAATATTTCTTCATAAAATTTTAAAATTAAATTGCTTATGACTTCTGACAAAAGAGATGTGACAAAGCCAAAATATTAAGGTCAATGTTTCAACTGACTGAGTTATGCCCTTTTTGCACTAAAATTTTGTCATGAAAGCTTAACATTGGCTATAAGTTAGCCATTTGTAAATTTGTTTTCATTCAATCTGCAAATTACAAGTATATGTATGAAGTGATTGGGTATCAGTTTGATCTCATTATTTCTTATTAGACTGTGTTTATCACAGTCCTAATTGCTGTTTTATGTCAGGTAAAATGTTACAGTATTCAAAAGTATAGCAGCAATTGTAATGCCTAGTAATGGTGATAAGAGTGATTTTCTATATTTAGGGTCAAGCCACTCAAAAGCCTAAAGGGAAAAGTTTCCGGTCCCCGGAAAGGTCATTCAGGTCAAGGTTAGGCAGTGCTACTGACAGCGAAGATAGTGATGAGGGTTATGAGAGGGATCCTGCAAATCGTATTGGTCGAAATATGTCTATTGAGGTCAGTACTGTGACAACACGTCGTGCCGGAATGTACTCACCGAGCGAATCAGGTTCTGAATACCCTCCCTATCAGCAACAGACACGAGCCGGACTCAATGATACGCCATCTTCTTCAGGTAAGGGATTGTTTGTTTGTAAAAACAAAGTCTTTTTGAAAATATAAAATTAATTCACCATATATGTCCAGCTTTATATCTTTTATGAACAAATTCTGTAATATTGAGATAGAATTTAAAAAAAACAAACTACAATATTAGTGCCTCTGAGAAAACAGCATTATTAGTGATTGTGAGAAATCAACATTATTAGTGACTGAAAAAATCAACATTATTAGTGACTCTGAAAAAAGAACATTATTAGTGACTCTGAGAAAGCAATGTTATTAGTGACTCTAAGAAAAAAACATTATTTGTGACTCTGAAAATCAACGTTATTAGTGACTCTGTCCTGCTCTGAGAAAACAACATTATTTGTGACTCTGAGATTGATAAATCATTGTATAATTCAAAATAGTAAAGCTTTTAAAACACAAACACTCCCAGTCTAAAGTAGAATAGCATTCACTGAAAATTATAGGTGCAGACTCCTATATGATGAGCCAACAGAAGATGGGTATCATGAAAGGGCCCCAGCAACGTGGGATTGGTGACAGTGACTCCGAATCAGAAGATGGCCTGCCACCTATGTCAGGGATGCCAGGCCTACCTCCTGGCATGCCACAAATGTCAGGACCTGGTATGCAGCAAGCCAGACAGGCTCCAGTAGGTTCTGAGAGTGGGACCGGCTCAGCCTACAGTAGTCCAGCCCCACCCCGTCAACCAGGCCCAGCTATTGAGGGGTACTCTGTAATACAGCATGATGTAGAATCACAAGGAGATGGTGATCAATCAGAGGTAATTAGGGATCTAAGTTTGCATATAGAATGTTCATGATTTTCACTTTGTTGTGATATTTCTTGTTTAGATTGTTTTAAGACATTGTTGCATCATTATACTGACCAGTTGGTTTTCTCAAGATTTGCAAATATTTGTTTTGGAGATCTTTTTATGCCCCTGAAGGGAGGCATATAGTAATCAAACTGTCCGTCTGTCCTCTGTCCGTCCTTCCGTCCAAAAACTAGGTCACTGTTACTAAAAATAGAATTTTCTTGTTAACACTCTAATGGTTACATTTTTGCTCCGATTGTCATGAAACTTGGTCAGGATGTTTGTCCCAATGATTTCTCGGCGAGTTCGAATACGGGTCATCTGGGTCCAAAAACTAGGTCACTGTTACTAAAAATAGAATTTTCTTGTTAACACTCTAGTGGTCACATTTTTGTTCTGATTGTCATGACACTTGGTCAGGATGTTTGTCCCAATGATTTCTCGGACGAGTTTGATTATGGGTCATCTGGGTCCAAAAACTAGGTCACTGTTACTAAAAATAGAATTTTCTTGTTAGCATTCTAGCGGTCACATTTTTGCTCCGATTGTCATGAAACTTGGTCAGGATGTTTGTCCCAATGATTTCTCCGACAAGTTTTAATATGGGTCACTGGGTCCAAAAACTAGGTCACTGTTACTAAAAATAGAATTTTCTTGTTAACACTCTAGCAGTCACATTTTTGCTCCGATTGTCATGAAACTTGGTCAGGATGTTTGTCCCAATGATTTCTCGGACGTGTTGGAATATGGGTCATCTGGGTCCAAAAAATAGGTCACTGTTACTTTAAATAGAATTTTCTTGTTAACACTCTAGCGGTCACATTTTTGCTCCAATTGTCATGAAATTTGGTCAGGATGTTTGTCCTAATGATTTCTAGAACGAGTTTGAATATGGGTCATCTGGGTCCAAAAACTAGGTCACTGTAACTAAAAATAGAATTATCTTGTTAACACTCTAGTGGTCACATTTTTGTTCTGATTGTCATGACACTTGGTCAGGATGTTTGTCCCAATGATTTCTCGGACGAGTTTGATTATGGGTCATCGAGGTCCAAAAACTAGGTCACTGTTACTAAAAATAGAATTTTCTTGTTAGCATTCTAGCGGTCACATTTTTGCTCCGATTGTCATGAAACTTGGTCAGGATGTTTGTCCCAATGATTTCTCCGACAAGTTTTAATATGGGTCACTGGGTCCAAAAACTAGGTCACTGTTACTAAAAATAGAATTTTCTTGTTAACGCTATAGTGGTCACATTTTACTCTGATTGTCAGATTGTAAAGAAACTTGGTCAGGACATATTTCCCGTTTATTAATTGGACGAGTTTGAATATGGGTCACCTGGGGTCAAAAACTAGGTCACTGTTACTAAAAATAGAAAAATCTTGTCCAGACTGTTAATTTGTTATTTCTGATTGGATTTTAAAATAACTTGGCTCAAATGTTTACCATGACAAGGTGTAGTTTCGCGTACAATACCCATGCCTGTTGGTCCAAGGTCAAGGTCACTGTTACTAAAAATAAATTTTTCTTGTCTGGGCTGTAAATTCCTAATGAATGGAGTGATTTCAAAATAACTTTACATAAATGTTCACCATGACAAGGGGATGTGTTGCTTACAATACCCATGCCGGTAAGTCAAAGGTCAAGGTCACTGTTACTAAAAATAGCATTTTCTTTTCCAAGCTGTAGATTTGTTGTTTCTTATTGGATTTTAAAATAACTTGGTGTAAATGTTCACCATATCGAGATGTTGCGTCTCATACAACACAACTTTGTTGTACTCAGGTGAGTGATAAAGGGCCATCATGGCCCTCTTGTTCATATTACCCACATCATATGTAGTAAGATCCATAACTCTAATAATCATTTTCCAGGATAATCTCCCCAATAATCTTAGAATTGTCTAAAAAAGTGTAATATTTAACTATATTTAACTATATATTTACTACAGACTTCAAACAAATGATCCTTTCATCTTTCACATTGTATGCATGCAGTATGCTTTGTCTTCCACAAGCATATTTTTCATTACATATGTTAATTTATTACATATGTATACCTATTCGATTTCAAAGCTGCATTTCGGGGGCATATGTCAATTTCAAGTGACAGCTCTTGTTTATTGAATGAATAAGTATACACAAAATTAGAATTGTTGTACTATACATAGATTTGTTGACAGATCTTCTCATTTAAATTTACCAACTGGTAATAAACAAGTTTAAAACCCATTCTATCATAGTAACAGAATGTTTGGATCTGTACATGTATTGTGTTGTTGACTTTTTCTCAGGCATTGTTATTAACAGTTTGTTTCGTTACTTCAGACTGAAACAGGCAGGAGTGAAATAAGTCAAGATGAAACAGAAACACAGCGGCAGACCGAGGTACAAGCAGATAGAGAGATGGATGAAGACACTGAAAGGAGCAAAGTTGAACCATGTGAGAAAGAAGTTGTAGAAGAACATGATGAGGGAGGACAGACAAAGGCAATGGACAAAGAAACAGATGGAGTGAGAGATGGTACTCTAGAAGAGGCAGCAGAGAGAGAAGGCAGTGATATGGAGAGAGAGAAGAGTGAGTTATCTGAACAGGCCGAGACTGCTAGCTCCTATAGTGAAGTCAGCCGTGATGCTTCCCAGATCCAGGGTAAATCACTCTTGAAATTGTTTGTCTGCAGCTAATAACTCAACATTTTCTTTGTTTGATTGTTCTGTGCTTCCAAATCTGTAAACAAAGAATGTCCCCAAGATTATGACACTAAGTTGGAAACCTGTCTCAGATTATGATATATCTATCCTCCTATTGGTCAGTGCTGAGACGGCTCAAACCAAACAGATTAAACTGCCTAGATCTGAGATTGGCTGCCGATTTGAGTTTTATAACCTTCATTGGTTTCAATAAAAATCTCGTAACATCATTTTCCAAACCTTTTTTCATTGAATGACGGTAAAAGAGTTATAAACAGACAAGCAAAGAAAGCAAAATAAATTTTAAACAATTTTTAGCTAAATGTTGTTTAATATTTTTCCTTATGTTTACACATTTTTAAAGAGTTCCTGAATATTTTTATTAGAAATTTACTTTCTTCTAAGGATTAACCTTTTTACTGGGTATTTATATTTTGTTGTTGATTTATTGTTATAAATAAAACGCAGTGTTTTATATAGAAATGGACCAGGAATAGTAGTGGGAAGTAGACATATAGATTACAAGATCTGATAGATGTAAACATGTAGAATTAGAGTACAATTTTTTCACTAGATGGTGAAGGTGCCTTCATCACAGAAGTGTCGTATCACAAAGAGAAGAGTGTTACCATCAGAACACCCAAGAGACAGGCTAGAAGAGGTAACAGGTGTTTTCTTTCTGTGTTTTTTTTTATTTATATATAGGCATGTATTTCTTTTTCTTATTCAGGGTTCTCATGCAGTCCAGGGGACCCAGGAAAATTCCTTGAATTTTTTCTTTAAAATATTGTAGCACAGAATAAAACATTCATATGGTGCAAATTCTCTTTAGGGAACCTGCTAATATACCTAAATAGTTTTCTTACATTTGGTCATTCAGTTTGAAATCTCCAACATAACAAACTATATTTTCATGTGCAACTAATCATGTGCCATATATCAAAGTCTCAAAACTGTCAGCAGCATCAGTATTTTGGTTCATAAAATTTGTTTTAATAGCCTTATAACGTTGAAAAAGCTCTCGATTTTCTGGTTAAAGGTAATATGGGAAGTCTGTTTACAGTTATTTCAAATTAGTTTTGTCTTTCAATAAGGCCAACTTGAGTATGGCATTATAACAATATAAGATACATATACCATTAAGGTTTACTTGTATTCATTTATAATATATCTGTTTCTCTTTATTTTGTTTATAATAATCTTACTGCTTTATATTACATGCTTTTTTCATATTGCAAATCTAATCACTATCTGGAGAGAAGATGTGTAAGTGGCCGGAATCGCTCAGTCCGGAGAGCAGTGTGAGCAAAGGGTTCAGGTTCAAGTCTGGCTTCACCCTGTGACACTTTGATGATCATTTATTTGAGATCAGCTCTGTCACCATACCTATGAACCTTTTCTGTTGTCCGCTTATAAAGGATTAGGGATTATACAGAGAACTAAACTTTCTAAAATCTTTCTACCACAGTAACCCATTGTCATTCATTCTGTACATTTATTGTGTTGATTCTATTCTAAAACTGTTTAGGACCCCGTAGAGTTACATTTAGAGATACAGGTAACTATGTTGTGTGAACAAGAGATACCATACCTGGAGTATGGCAGTGCATGTCATTACTGTGTTATATGTTGTGCGAACAAATAAATGTCATGTAAACAAGACATACCGTACCACGAGTATGGAAGTGCATGTCGTTACTGTGTTATATGTTGTGCGAACAAATAAATGTCATGTAAACAAGACATACCATACCACGAGTATGGAAGTGCATGTCGTTACTGTGTTATATGTCATTTTGCTTTTTTTTCCATGAGATCACAAGTTGGAAATTCATCTACAGTACTACTTATTTCCCGAAAATGCAAACAAGTTTCCCAGAATTCAAACAAGTTTCCCAGAATTCAAACAAGTTTTTCTCTTTTTTTTTTCATCAATTTTTTTTTCTTTCATTGCATTAAATGCTTTTTTTGTTTTCTAATTAATTTGAACTTGAGTCGGAACATATTCAAAATTCTAGTAACATGTCTCAGTCAACTAGACCTTAGTGCAATAAAGCTTATGTTCTGTTCTGTTCTTAATTTTATTTTTATTTTGATCAAACCAAAAATCAATGATTGTTGCAAAGAGTTTGCCACTTGAGACAAAGATAAAATTTACCTTAGTTTTCAAAATCATTCCTAATGGTTATAGCCTTTGAAGATCCCATATTCAAAATAAAGAAGTTCATGAGTTTTCAACCGTGATTTCTTGTAAAACTTAAAACTGCTTTATGTGGTAAACCCATGCAATGTTTAAAAAATTGTATGTCAGTTATGTTGCATGTGCTTTTTCTGACACAAGACTTTGTAGAACAATCTTGGTTCTTATTGCAACATGTTTTCAATTTTGCTTCATTATTATAAATTAGCCTATAAAGTGCTGGATGTCTGTAACAGATTCGCCTTTGATTGGATTCGGATCGGTTTGTTTAATTTATATGTGTGTTATACAGAAACATATTTATTGAAAAGTGAACCTAATATATCAATACAGGCAAATCTCGGTCTACACTAGTTGCAATGTATATCCTGATGAACCCATTCAGTGTATATCTGGCCCGAAGGTTATAAAGCTGAGCATGGAAACCAGTCTCAAATCTCAAGCATCTGATTGGCTGAAATGGCGACTGGTCGCCATTTCAGCCAATCAGATGCTTGAGATTTGAGACTGGTTTCCAAACTCAGTTATAAAGTTTTATAACCTCCAACCCTGATGTACTGGTAGAGGCTGATCTGGGTTAACACTAGTAACAGCCTACCCAGCATATTGTGATGTACCTGTACAGGCTGATCTGGATCTACACTGGTTACAAAAGCTAGGACAGCGGTTTCCAAAACCTTAAGAATCAATCATGAATTTAAATCAGTTAGGTGTGGTAGCTGATGGTATTTGTTAACAAATGCTGATTTGTGGTGTAACTAAATTAGCGTATAAATCGTGCTTACGAGGTACAAGATATTGGAACTTTGACCTTAAATGTTTATTGGGAATTGCCTCCATTTAATATATTTGGGGATTAAATGGGTCCTTAAATTTGAGGTTTTCATAATTTAAAATAAGTTTGTATGCAATTCTACATTGTTCAGTAGCTTTAAATTCATGGATCGATTAGCCTATGAAATTATGTATAAAAATAAGTACTGTTGTAAGTTGGCGGGATTCAAATTTTGCGAAGAAGGCATAAATTATATTTTTGCGCCAGAATAAATTTGTGTATTTGTATTATTCTTATAATATTTGATGATTTCACTGTGGTTTGATTTTGCCCATGTTCTCTAGTGCAAATTATGTGAAAATAAATTCCCCGCAAAATATAATGATATCCCAGTACTCTATGAATATTATTGAATTCTCAGTATGGATTAAACCATGTAAATGAATGGATAGAATGGTCAAAGTTTCCAAATATCTAAAAACAGAAATTTATTTTTACATGCTGTTAAAACCCCTGAATTTGCTTTTTCTACTGTTTATTTGTCCACATTTCCTGCAAATAGATGTATATGTCCTTCCTTCTGTTCACCCAGCAACATTTTCAGCTATTTATCCAAAAGAAACCACATTATTTAATTAAATCACCTCACTTAGATATTATGAAAGTAAGATTCACAATTGAATAGTGTTATAGACAGGCCACAAGTAGATTGTTATTCACATTTTAGAGAAAAACTAGAATTTACCCCATTTTCATTTTTGTTTAATCTGTAAAACATCATTTAACAATACTAGTGGTGTCACAGATTCATATTTACCGTCATTGTTTGAATATAATATAAGCCACACTTTTTTCCCAGAATTTGGCGGTAAAAAGTTATGGGTGCGGCTAATACACAGGTTTGGCTGCTTATACTCTTTGTTAAGCCATTTTCATCTGTTCCATCAGGTTTAGGGGTGTACGGCTTATACATGAGTGCAGCTTATATTCGAACAATGACGGTTAATATTTTTTATAAATATGCTGAGCCAACAGTATTGAGGATACATCTATATTGACAATCATGGGTAACCAAATGTGTTAGTTTCCTGTGTATAAAAACTTTCCAGTAATCACCCATGGATGTGGATAGCACAGTGACAAGAATGCAAAGCAAAACAAAACACACATTGTAATATTTGAATACATCTACATCTTAAACATGTCACTCCCACAAACATGTGGTATATTTTAGAAAGACAAGTTATAGGCATGTTAACCCTTTACGCCATACACATTGCCTAGCAGTGTAGAGCCTTCCGTGCCATCTGATCAACATTTACACTGTTCACTTTTAGATTCATTAGGTTATTTCTGACAAAGAAGCAAACAGTGTAGATCTAGATCAGATGGCAAGGATGTGTTGGCTGATCTGGATCTAAACTGTTGGCGAATGTGATAAAACCTTATATATGGAGTAAATGGTTAACTCAATATATTCTTTATTTGTTTTGTATATTTTATGGCCGTTAACAGATATTTGAGTCTCTGCAAGTAGATAGTGATGTATAAGATGTTCAGTTCAGTGTATAAACCATTTTACAGTAAAGGAAAACACAGCTGAAGTCGGCGACTTGGGAGAAGAAAGTGGTCCGGAAGAAGAGCTTGAAGAGGACAGATCCAGGGACTATTGGCTCTCAGAGCATCACAGGTTCGAGTACTCGGAGTACTCCGAAGTACTGCTGGAGTTAGATCCCCTGTCCTACCATAATGTGGGTCTGGCTGTACCCGGGACCTTCATTGAGAAGCGTAAGTATTTGTAAAGATATTTGAAGAACAATTTCTGAATAAAGCAGTTTTTACGCAAATTTTAGTTAGTATTCTTTGGAAAATTATGACTTTATTACTGTTAAATGAATTTAGTATTTTGTTGAAATACATCATTGGACTGCTGTTTCGATCTTACAATAACTATGACAACTTGATCACTCTCATACATTTAATCTCTTAACAATGTAAATATGTGTGAGCAGAGTACTGTTGTCATATTGTTATAAAATGGCTTCTGTTTCAGCTACAAAAGGTTTTGAGGGATTGCCTTGGCGTTCCAGAAGAAAAGGCAGTGATATCAATGATATACATGTAAATATTTTAATTAGTTTTAAATGGTTGATCATTTGTTTACATTATTTTTTGGTTTACATCTTAACATGTTTTGGGATTGAGTCTGTTATGAACCGACAAGGTTTTAAAATCAATATAAAGATAGCTAAAAGAAGCGTTCTCAACACCATTTTGCTTTATTTTTAGACTTTGACATGTAACATTAAAGGTTAGAAGGTTTAATTTATGTTCTTTTTTTTGGAAAATTGTTGCTGCAATTTTAATCTTTTTCTCATATATGAAAATATATTGGAAAATGTATGATACGGAAGCCTCCAAAATTGTCTCTCTTTTTGTAACATATAGTCCCTGTTATAACCTTTAACATATATGTTTCATGTTTCTATTGTAATATTACAGAACAGTGAGAAGGTTGCCCCAATGAATACATGTAGTGCCTGTGTGCAAATTATACAATGTGCTGTTACTGGAAACTGACTCGGGACAAGACAGTGAATAACATGCCTGATATTTTCCTTGATGTTCCTTGTCTTTCCTTCAGACCTTCCTGTACTCCATATTGATTTCATTTTATCACATGAGAAACCAGTGTAGATCCAGATCAGCTTGCACATTTATACAGTCTGATCTGGATCTACACTGTTAGCCCATTTGATGGAGTAAATGGTTTAATCAGTTTATTATGAAAATAAGAATGGGAGAAAATATGACCATGATAATGAGGTGATAACAGTACTTTACTAACTGGTGTGCTGTATGTTTACAGAAACTGGCACTGGATAAGTTGGCAGGACGGGTTCACCACATGTATGACAAGTTCTATGATGCCTCTCTACTGTCTGTTAGACCTTCTAATGAATTCGTAGGAAAGAGGGAAACTACTGTCTTCTCAAACTTTGATGGTTTGTTTTCTTTTCTCTTTTAAAAATCATCTTTGACAGATATTTGTTCTCTTTTAAAAATGATCTTTGACAGATGTTTGCTAGCAAGCAGATATGAATTCCATATGTATGACATCTAGACTTGAATGTTAAAATTCAAGATATGCCATTCCAGTTAGAACACCTTTTCAGTTGAAGAAATTAAGTAAACTTTTATTCAATGTTTTTTCCACATATGTATGTGAAACAGCCTGTTGACCATCATTCCTGCTTCCTTGAATCTGTTGAGGATCCGTCTCTAACCAGTTTCCCCAGGCCTGTTGAGCAGACCCACGAGTACTGCCGGCCAGAGACCCAGGAACTGTCGCTTTGTTGTGGTCAGTGGTTTGCTCGACCTCCATCATCAGCATGGTGCTCGCCGTCATTGATATTTCGGGCCTTATCCATGTATATCTGATAGCGAGTGGCCCCACCATCTTACGGTGTGGAGGTCGATAGCTTCCTGCTCTTCTCCTCTTGTCGTAGCCACAGCCAGCTAGACGCACGCTCTGCAGCTTGGCTCAGTCTTTGGATTGTCTTGCGCCTGTCTCTGCCAGTCATCCCGATTGCTGCCATCAGTCGGCACACAGATTTAGAACAAAATCCCCTGGCGCCTACTTCAATTGGAAACAGCGATGTGCGGTAGCCTCTTTCTCTGCACTCGGTGAGAAGCTCTGTATACTTGGCTTTCTTCCTCTCGTAGGCTTCTTCACATCGTGTTTCCCAGGGTACTGTTAGCTCGATCATGATGAGCTTCTTCCCTGTTTCCAACCACAGTACGATGTCTGGTCTGAGGTTGGTCTGGACAATACCTGGGAACACAAGCTTCTTTCCTAGGTCCACCTCCATGTTCCAACCTGTAGTACCTTCCAGGATTGATGTCTTTTTGGTTGGCTGTGGTTTGGCAGCTTCACCCGGCTTCACGAAGTTGATGTGACGTTGCTGCGGGTTACTTCTTCGATCCTTCTTTCTTTCAATTTCCAGCCAGTCAGCCATCTCTCTGAGGACATTGTCATATTATATAATAATTGTTTGTGAATGTCTCTTTTGTTGTAATTCCTTTGCTGATATCCTTGGACATAACATAGCACGAGACTACTTTTTGTGTCGCCCTTTTGAAGAAATGGCAATACATAGGGATTGCTTTGTCCGTCTGTCCGTCCGTCCGTCCGTCCGTCCGTCACGAAAACTTAACGTTGGCTTTAACTTTGCCATTACTAAATATTTCTTCATGAAACTATCAAATTATATTTCGTATGATAACACGCTCGTGATGATACCACATTCTATAGGTCAAGGTCTCATTTGATGGAGTTATTTCCTTTTTACGAAAACTTAACATTGGCTATAACTGTGCCATTTCTTAATATTTCTTCATCAAACTTTCAAATTGTATTCCTTTTGACAACACGCTCCTGATAATACCACATTCTTTAGGTCAATGTCACATTTGATGGAGTTATTCCCCATTTTTATGAAAACTTAACGATGGCTATAATTTGACATTTCTTAATATTTCTTCATCAAACTTTCAAATTATATTCCCTTTGACAATACGCTCGTGACGATACCATATTCTGAAGGTCAAGGTCACATTTGATGGAGTTATGCCCCTTTTTGTACTTGCATTTTTATTCTGACAAAGCATTAGAGGGCGACACAAGTGTTCAACTGAACACCCATCTAGTTATTTATTTATTGATATAACCAGTCAATGATAAATGGTCTTTATTTAAAAGATTCACTTCTGTCTGTGATAAATGCATTACCCATTATCCATTTAATTGTTATCATTTATCATTTGTTCATGAGATATTACAAAATTTCTTATCAGTAACATGTTTTAGTTTCATCTAAATCTATGCTTAATCCAATGAAATGTTCAACCATGACAGGTTTCTTTAGAAACAATTTTACTTTCCTTAAATTGTTAAGACCTAAGTCATTACATGGTCTTTTATGTAACTGTTTACTCGGAATATTTAATGTGTTCTAAACCAAATAAAAGAAGTTTGCTTGAATTGGAGTTTATATCTACATGAACCAACTGTGCCCAAGGTTATAAAGCTGAGCACAGAAACCAGTCTCAAATCTCAAGCATCTGAATGGCTGAAATGGCGACCAGTCGCCATTTCAGCCAATCAGATGCTTGAGATTTGAGTCTGGTTTCCAAACTCAGTTTTATATCCTTCACCCCAAGTGGATAAATTAAGCAAAACAAGTTATAAAGTGTTAACCATTTACTCCATGGAATTTGGCTGTTATTCCATGGGCAAACAGTTAAGATCATTTGGTTATTTCTTATTAAGATGCAACCATTGTAGATACTGATTAGATTGCATTTACCGTCATTGTAAGAATATAAGCCGCATTCATGTAAAAGCCGCACCCTTCTAAACCTGATGGAACAGATGAAAATGGCTTAATGCAATGTATAAGCAGCCCAACCTGTGTATTAGCTGCACCCCCAACTTTTTACTGCCAAAGTCTGGAAAAAAAGTGCGGCTTATATTCAGACAATGACGGTATGTGCCAGCTAATCTGGATCTTCACTTGCCACACACATCATAGAACCTGTGTATATGGAGTATTCAGTAAAAAATTTAAAAAGGTCTTGAGTTTAAGAATTCATGCTATGTTGCTGTCTAGAGGTACTGTATTTATGTTGATGTGTTTAGGTTCACTGTTCACAAATCATAAGGAATTGACTATAAAACTTGTAGAATTGATTACAGTTACAGATATAATCAGATGAATACATGTATTATGTTGTTTCTAGGAACAAGAGATGGAGCTTTGTCTGGTACACCAACAGATGGCAGGGTAAATTTCCCTACACATTTCAAGTGTTTATATATATATTTGCTGTTTATCTTATGTTGCAGAAATTATGAAAATATTTCTTTAAAATATTATTAGTTGTATTAGAAATTGATTTGAACTTAAACAATTTAAACCAAACATTTTCATTATAAAGACGATCAAGGTTGTGACATCAAATTATTGTAATAATCAACTTGTGAACTTGTTTCCATATCTTTATTGTTATCATGTAATGCGTTCATGAAAAAATCATAAAACTATAATTTATATTGAATCAAATATTCGCTTTTTCATTGAAATTTTAGTTCATAAGATTTCAGAGGTTTTTTCTATGTAATGTTTACAAACTTAATAATTCTTAGCCAAATAATTTACTGTTGTGCTCTTTCTTAAACTGTATTTGTTTTATCTGTGTACAGCCGGGAATGGTTACAGCGCCCCCTACCACAGCCGATGGAATGTCCCGTCCACAGACTGTCAGCCAAGAAATAGTTCCAAGCAAGATTCGGCCTGGATTGAATGTTTACCATCCCAAACCAATACCACCACCAGAGGTGCTACCTTTAACAAGAACTGTGAGTTTCTCATACATAATTCATTGTTTAAGAATCTGTTTTATTTAAGTTTTGTAAAATATAACTAACACACATAAATCTTTCTAAAAACATGTTGCTCATTGTCTGTTCAAATCTGTTTTTGTCCTTTTTGTTTTCCACAGTTTTCAGTTAATAAAATCGATCTATTTTCATATCCCACCATTATTCTATGTTTCTCACAATTTAACCCATTCCTCCATTTATGCCTTTCAACACGTGTGCCACCAGTGTAGATCCAGATTAGCAGGCACATCCATGCCATCTGTGCCCAAGGTTATAAAGCTGAGCAACGAAACCAGTCTCAAATCTCAAGCATCTGATTTGCTGAAATGGCGACTGGTCGCCATTTCAGCTAATCAGATGCTTGAGATTTGAGACTGGTTTCCAAGCTCAACTTTATAACCTTCAGGCCTGATCTGGATCTGCACTGGTTGCATCTTGGTAAAAAAATAATGCGATGAATCTAAAAGTGAACAGTGTAGTTCCTGATCAAATGGCATGGATGTGCCAGCTGATCTGGATCTACACTGTTTGCTCATGTTTTAAAGGTGCAAATATGGAGTAAATAGTTAAGGAGATTCATGTTGTATATGTTGATACAACATTACGTTACAGAGTAAGGATAAAGAATTTCCAAGACTTTCCAACACGTTTTGTGATGAGGATGACTTTCTGACCCACAAGCCTGCTGTGAGAATCGTAGACCAGCGGAACTTGTACAATGAAACCAAGCTTAAACTGTACCGAGATCGCCCAAAGAGGAACGAGGATGGACCAAGTACAACAGAGAAAAAGTTCCGAATGATGTTGGAACGAGAAAAAAGCATGGCTTCCAGAAGCACCCGCAGCTCCAGGCAGACCACGTAAGTCATACAATTTTCTAAATATTTGCAAAGTTGAAACAGATCTTTTTGTAAATATATAGATAACAGTTTTCTTTGACAGTTTAAAATCTCTATTCTAAACTTGTGAGGTAAAAATCCTAATAGCAGGTAGACACATGTACTTGTTCCAAATGCATAACCAAGTAAAGCAACCACTGATCACTATTGAAGATTGACCTTGATACTTAACCCTTTCCTCCATATATAAACATTTTTACGCATGTGCAACTAGTGTAGATCCAGATCAGCCTGCACATTCATGCCGTCTGATCAGGATCTGCTCTGCTTGCATTTTGGTCATAAATAACTGAACGAATAAAAAACAAACAGTGTAGATCCTGTTCATAGATTCTGTTCAGATGGTACGGTTGTGCCGGCTGATCTGGATCTATATTGTTCACCCACACAATAAATGTATATATATATATATATATGGAGAAAAGGTAAAGACAAACTTTTCTCAAACTTACTTTTGAATGTATGTTTCGATAAGACAACATTATTTCACCATGTTTTTGTTGACCTACAGTCCAGGATCCTCGAGATCATCAACAGGAAAGATCAGGTAGCTCAGTGTGTTACTAGCGCTTTGCATCAACTTTTCTCAGTTTATTTTTTCTTTAAGAATGTTACCTCTGTATTAAATTAGCTAATAGAAACGTATAATTTGGTGCCCAATAAAATGGGGATATTTGCTCAAAGAATTGCCTTCACTGGCAAAAATATAGGTTCAGAGTAGAACATTTGCCATGTTTCCAGTTTATACTGTATAAGTACTAATATTGGCGGGGGTTTAATATTGGCGATATTGGCGGTCAGGGTCGGTTGCGCCAATATTAAACACCGCCAATAAAAATCCCCGTCAAAATTAAAACACCGCCAATTTGATATCCAGAAGGTAGATCACTATGATACACTAGTGCATATTATGTCGCAGTTTTCTCCCTTGATGAAGAAAGATCGTTGCATGTTTCTAAATTATGTATATTCTTTGAAAACTGAATAAAAACTTAAACAACACGAAGCAATGGTACATGAATGTGTAATATATTTGACTTTATTCCTTTTACAAAAGAAAATCAAATATTCAAGTTAGACAGGAAATACATTACTAGTATTCACAAAATGCGAACTTTGCATGGCATTGGTCGGCGACACCGGCGTTAAGAACTTGGGGTAGGAGAACACTCCCGGACTTAGAAATAGCCAGAAGGAGTATTATCTGTCGCTTATCATTTTTTCCTTTTAACCGCACTTGTACTGAACCTGAAAAAGAAGCCTCATAAAGCTATATCTTTTATACATGTAGTAAATTAAAGCGAGTTTTTCAATATCTCATAGAAACCCGCTTTAAAATAAATTAAATAAAAAAGAAATAATAATAATAAATTGAACAAGTAGGTAAAATTATAATGCGTCAGCAAAAGAAATATAATTAGAATATCAAACAAAGCAATCGAGAACTGAATTAGGTAGCTAGCTGCGATATTGTTTTCACACTTAAAATTTAACAATAGAATAACAGCGACGTTTACCTTTCTCTTCCATTGTCCAATTTCCGCACGGGACCATATTTACACCAGTTTGATCCCAGTTTATCACAAGGGAACTTAGTAGATTCTCAAAGCAAATCCCTTACTTTAAAACCATACGTTTAATTTTTACAGGTACTCCTATAATACTATTGTGTAGTTAAACATCACTCACGTAACATTCGTGACATAAAAACATCTCATTTGAGAATTAGGCTTAAACGATTGATTCTTAACAGGTTTTCCAGCATTGGTATTATGTAAATGTTTAACATTGGGACAAGAAATTACTTACGCAATATCAAAAGAGTGAAATATACGTATCAGGCCTCAATTATTCACATTAAAAATTATGAAATTAGAATATTTTTAACTATTTTTTTTCTTCAAGGGTTTTACGGTCGGTGTTAGACCCGCCATTTTTCATCAAGGGTTTAATTTTGGCGGTCTCGGTCGTCAACGCCAATATTTAACCCCGGCAATTTTAGACCCGCCATTTTATTTCAAGGGTTTTATTTTGGCGGTCTGGGTCGTCACCGCCAATATTTAACCCCGCCAATATAAAACACTTCAAAAAACGCCAATATTTGACACCGCCAATATAAAGCGCTATACAGTATTTGATTAAGACTGGTCACTAGCTGTATAACAACAAATATAGTCAAATATGTAAAAACACAACACTGGACTAAGCAGTTATCTATGTAATGCATGTTAGGTACCATGCATAGGCATTGTACAGTATTTTTACCGTACATTAAATTTTGTTTCTATCTTACTTGATACTTGATTAATATAGTATATTTAACATACAAAGAAATTAAAGCATGCTACAATAATGACACCCATCAACGGTGCTTCATTATCCTCATAAATTGTCAGGACTTCAGGAGAATAGTCCAGTGTTTAAACATCGTGAATTGCCATTACCCAGGGATCCTGGTTTTGGTATCTAAAGTTCACAATATTTTTTTCTAAAGCATTAATTCCAAGATTGTTTAATTTATCAGTTTTCAGAGAAACTAATGTCATTCACTGCATAAAATCTTCATCATTATTGATTTTATAATCGCAGATGGATATAAACTTATATACACTTTGGATAAAGAATGGGGTGACTTTTTACTGCCTGTTTTTCTAACACTGTAGAAAGGCTAGTGTAAAATTAGATGAGGGTCCTGTACATTCATAAGCATGAAGTAGAATGCCATGACATATTCATTAATTGATTTAGAACTTAATATATTTGCAAATCTGAGGAATGCTAACTACTATTGATTAATTGCAATAAATGCAATACATGCAATGTTTACGATTTTCTAAATAATATCCCACATTCATGTTTAATTTAAAAAGAGTTTATGTATAGTTTTTCATGATATTGAAAAACAATAATATAATCACACTTACTCCAAAAAGAAAGATAATTTTCTCAAATATATCATGATATTGAAGTTTTTGTTTTAATATGCCATCATTGTGTTTATTTGTTTACAGAGAAAGTACCCCCATGTCCCTTCGTTCAAAATCAGTTTCTATTTTGTATGTATGCTGGAATATAACGAAGTGACTTTGTTTTGCTATATTGTAATGCTCATGTTGATTTTGAATGCATTTTTGATTTTGTTTCTTTCTGTTAAATGTGTTTATACTAAGCAAGCTGTATGAACAGTGTGCAGCTTTTGTTGTTTATTGTTGATGATTTCTGTTATTTGGTGTATAAGCTTTATGCCCTACTTCCCTAACCCCACCCCCTACCAAAGTAATATTCAGAATTTATTTTAGTAGAATGGCAGGGCACCAATGCTGACAATAGTAGCAGCCACGTCTATTGTCACACTCTGCACAGTGCAAAGCTATTCTTTCTGCACTGACAAGTTGATGGTTACAATAGTCAATTGTCCTTGAAAGATGCTGCAAGCTAACTGGTCCCCCCTTAAGTGTTCATGCTGTTCTGTGAATTTATTTACTACATTGTTATTGAGTTTTGCTTCATAGGATTTGAAGTGAATTTTATTTGTTAATATTTATTTTTGATAAGTGTGTGTGTTTACTAGACATATAATTGATTTTTTGACATTGCATTATTTTGTATTGTATAATATACAGTTGAACCTCGATAATTCTAACTTGATGGGACTGGGAAAAAAGTTCGAATTATCGGCATTTTGAAATATTGAAGGTTTGTCAGCTGGCGGAAGTGGATATTATTTGTTTGTTATAGGTATCACGTAGCCTAATATGCGTCAGTTTCACATTGTGTGCTAATCATACAGCTCCGCTATTGTTATCTGCTTGAAGTGTGAAAACTTTTACGTGTCATAATTTTGAGCCATAAATTTCAAAGGAGTTTAAAATTTTGAGAGTGAAATTAATAGAAATTCAAAAGGACGGACTGGACTTTGAGTTCAAAGTTCGGAATATCTATGGTGTTCGAATTATCGAAGTTGGAATTATCGAGGTTCGACTGTATTAATGTACTAGGGTAATAAATATGAGCTTCATCACTAGAAAATGTGTTTCTGCTATTGTAAGGAGATTTATTGTCATTTTCTTAAAAGATCTTAAATCACTGTGTTTGTACAGATAAACTTTAGATAATATGTGGTATTGTCTGTTCAACTTCATGACACAAGAACTATAAACAAATTCTTTTTATAAATTTCCCCTTATTTTACTTAGTGCTCCCTTTACTCCACATATAAATGTGTGTTTGGCTAATGTAGCTCCAGATCAGCTGGCACATCTGTGCTATATGATATAGATCTGCACTGTTGACATCTTCGACAAAAATAAGCTAATGAATCTAAAAGCAAACAGTGCAGATCCTGATCAGATGGCAAAGACATGCCAGCTGATCTGAATCTACACTGTAAGCAAATGAAATAAATGTGTATCTGTGGAGTAAAAGTTTAAATTATTTTATAAGAACAGATATACCATTGAGCTGAGGCACAGGTGTTTTAATTACCTGACTTAATTATTGAAAATAATATTATTTTTGTTGTAGGGGTAAAGCTCCAGGTACGAGACAGTCAATGAGCAGGACTCTCACAAAAGGTAAGCCTCGTAGGTACAATTCTTAACTGAATTCAGATTTATTTGGCAGGACAACTTTTGCAGCGTTTGAAAATTAATTATAATGTTGCTGAACAATTTTAAGGATCAGCAATAGTTTTTGTTTATTTAGCCCATTGATAAAGTAAAGCAGCAGTGTTTGAAGCCTTGACTAAAGAAATAATTTAATGACAAATATTTTTATTGAATGTCCAAATATCTATAGTTGTATAAGTTTTATAATCATCAGAATTTCTTTCATCTATAAAGAACATAAACATACCACACTAATTCTGAATTGATTTAAACACCTCAATAATGAGGCATTTACAGAGATATATGTTTCATTATTTAAAGTGAAAACAATACTTGGAGCAAGTATGATTGACATTGTATATTTTCCAGCATGCACAACTTTATACAGTTTAATATTTGCCTTGTGTTGTTTCAGGGTAATTAAGCTTGGTACATGTTTACATATTTTCCATTTGTTCACTTTGTTGTTGCCATTTATTGTAATTGCATGATCAAGTGTCTGTTTTTCCAGAAGTAAATAACTGCATATACGCCTTTCCAATAATTCGGTGAATTTTTCGGTTACCTCCCCTATTCAGTCACGTGACTACTATACAGGAAAAATTATTGCTCGCTGTATTAATGTAATAGGGAACATGTACCTACAACTTTCGTTTTTCATCATGAAATTTCTTTTTTAAAATATATTTTCTCGTTTATCGTTGAATTAGTAATAATACATCAGCGTAATGAAATTTTTTTATCAAGAATAGTTTATAAAACAACAAATCTAATTTGACTAAAAGTGTAAAGTCATTATTCCTTGTGCCAAGGTTTACTTTAAACGACTTAAACTAACAGCCTGTGTTCTATCCACGGATAAATTGAGTGTCGTTTCCGGCTTAGCGTGTCTTATCAACTACTGACATGCCGGCTGCAATTGATTTTGAAAGCGGCATGTCATAAAAATGCCAAATTGTCGCGCACAAGGGGTCCCCTGTCAATTTCTAAGAAGAAGATATCACTGACCAATAGAGATCGGTTTACTTTTTTATGTACCTCCACCTCCCAATTAATAAGTATATCGAAATCCTTAATTACTGAATCGGGTAGCAAAAGTATTTGATATAGCAGTTACATGAATTATTAATCCTTAATACGACAAGTAGAACCATAAGACATCAATTATAAACTCATCTTAGCAGAACATTTTATAAATATTCAATCAAGCGATTGAGCGTTTACGCCAAAATGACAGAATTTCAAACCTTAGCAGTCTTAATGTTAATATAAATGTTCCCATCATTATTTGAAGCCGGCATCTCCATCTTTATTAGAAGCCAGCATCAGAATCCTTGAATTTTATTCTATGAATGATACGAACAATCAGATAACCTTATTGATCCTTCTTAATTTCAAGACAAAATCAATCGTACCGTAGTTTTGCTTGTGAAGTATACGTGACGTTTTCAAAAATTCAAAATTATTTTTCGTTGAACATTAACGGTACGATGAATTCAAGTAATAGATGAGTACAAGTATAACGTACAGATACTGTAACCGAATGTTGACATGTCACGATTTCCGGAGTATAGTACATTTTCAGTCTTAGCAATTTGCGAATTTCATACCAGTTAAATATAATTTTAAGTATAAAATACATAAAGATGAAAATGCTGTATAGAAATTCGTAACATTAATACTAACGTTTATCCGAATCGCGTTTCATACTGCCCACTATTAACAAGAATGGTACATGTTCTTACAATATTAAATATGCAAATATCTAACAAATAGTGAAAATAAAAATGTCTGACTAGAATAACAGACCAGTTACTTATTTTCGACCGGCGGCGACGATTATACACCTGAAATTTAATGGATTATGTTAGGCCTTATGTGCTTAAGCCATAGTCCGATAGTTCAGCTTTCCTGTGAAGCCTCATTTTGGGTTGATATCTGGTCACGGGAAGTAACTCGTACAGGACTGCGAAACTGTTTATTGGAAAGGCGTATATGTATACTGAAATTAAAACATTTTAAGGGTATAGTTTAATACTTACCCAATGCATCCTCTGAAAGACTTGCACATAGATTCCACCTTCCATGTATTTTATTGAAAGGTACTATGTAACTGTTTTGTTGTAATACATCTGACATCAGTATATGATTCAAAATTTTGCCATTTAGTTGCTTAGTTGTTAAAATACTACCAGTAGATTTTATAAGAACATCCCTTTTACAGCTGCTTAGTTTAAGTTTTTACCTCTGTTTGTTTTAAACATACTTATGTACTTTCATGCTATTTATTCACTTCTGGATAAAATATGAAATTGCTGTTATTAGTGTTATAAGCACCATCAGTATTGACCATGTTGTTGTTGTTCATGCATGGAGCATCATTTTAAAGTATGTTACCATGTTTGACTTTGTATCACAACCCTTGAATTTGTTTGCATGATTATCCAACAAGGAAATGATACTTAATGATTGAATCAATATTTGATGGTTTTCATTTGGGTATGGAAAACAATTGGATTAAGACTCTCTTTAATACAGAAATTATTAGAAGAATTTGTGATGTTACGGCTTTTTTGAATGGGTGTTGGAACAGCAACATTGACAACAAAGTGAATGATGGCACACATTTCACAGCAACTCGTGGCAAAATGTGCGTGCTCGGCGACCTCACATGTCAAAATATTGTGCAACGTCCAATAAATTGTGAACGGTTCTACTATAGCCACACCTTTCAAATTATTATGTCACACTGTTTACCATCAGAAATTATGATTCCTTAAATGAATAAGACTTCATCGTAGAGGACGAAGTTGAAGTGTAAATATAGTGAAATGGTAGCATTTGGATAACTTTTATGCCAGTGTCACATTTTCTTGCCGAAATGTGATTAAGCCTTTTTTATATAGCCAGTTTTGAGAGGTTATGCTAGAGATTTATTCTAATTGTTTCCGTGTGCAGTATGCTGCAATATAGAATCTAGGATAATGGTAAATAATAAATATTATAAGTATACATAGTCTCCCAATTCAGAGTCTTGATTCACAGTCCTAGCATAGACTCTTAATGCAGATGTTGTTTCTCATTCACCGCTCAAGACAAATTTAAATTGCTGAATCGATTGACTGTATCATATTGCAGAGAGAAACAATGCAGCTTTAATTAATGTCATTGAACATATTGCTTATTTGATGATGTTGTGTAAATTTGAACTATGTTTTAGCTGAAAACTACACGGAAAGTGAGACTGGAGGTACAAACACGTCATTTTGCATGGTATAATGCAAGAAATAGCCGCCAGTTGTTCCCAAATTTTCAAAGTTTTAATGTTGCATTATTTAATGAACCCTTTTACTCCATATATAGATGTTTTTATGCATGTGCAACCAGTGTAGATTCAGATCAGAAGGAACATCATGCAATTAGATCTGGATCAGCTCTGGTCACATCTTGTTCAGAAAAACCTAATGAATCTAAAAGCACACCATGTAGATCCTGATCAGAATGGCATGAATGTGCCAGCTGATCTGGATCTTCAGTATTCGCCAATGCCCAAAGGGCTTAATTATGGAGGAAAGTGTTAATTATTTGGTGTTTAGTGCACCTTAGATGCAGTTTGAGAAAGAAGGCTTTTACAAATCTGAAAAAACGTTCAAGAATATTGAAAACACCAGGATCTTGCATTATGCCGAGAAGTTTGTATAGTGTTGATAGTTCATGTATACTATTTTGTTATTTTATACCTAGAAGCTATGCTTTAATAACTCTGGGACAGTGTCTGAATTACTCAGTATGGCTGCTTTATTATATGTCTCTTGTCAATGTTATAATCTAAAAGATGTTTTAAGTCTGATGTCTCTTAATACTCTTCCGTGTTAGTTATGGTGATTGCAGTTTCCAAGTTCTTTCAAGAATATAAGTCTTCATTTATATTGACTAATTTAATTTTCCTAGTGATTTTTTTTATTTCTCATCATAGTATAGATTACGTTATTATCAGTTCATTAAATATTCAATTTTATTACTTTATGAATTAAATTGACTTTTTCTAACACATACATTAATTTTTGGTTCTCACTTTGTTGGTTGAATAGTTTTGAAATCTGCTAGCTAAGCCTTAATTGCTAGATTATTTAGTCCTGCCAAAACATAAGACACTAATTTCCATATGACTATTTTAGAGTGATATATCCATAAGACAAGTAAGAATTTGGGATAATAGAAATTACAAGTGTCGGTTATCATTTGAAGACCAATCAATAAGGTTTACAATGTTTTGTTTTCTTGCATGGAATCAAATTTCATTTAAGTTCATTGTATGCAGCAGACAATCTTCAACATACCAGAATATATTCTGCTTAACCACTGGTTTTGGAGTGCATCACCATTATAGATATGGTCTATATTCTACTAGTTTATTAATCTAAAGTTGTAGTATCACAGCCTGAAAATTATTGAGCTAATCATAAATCATAAGGCCAAACCAAAACTACCAAGGCAAACCAAATTCACCTTGGCAGGCAAATCGAAAAGGCAACTAAAAGCACACAAGACAAACAATTTCAATGGCAATGGAAACCAAAATGACAAACCAAAATCTTCTAAGGCAAACCAATAACACCAAAGCAAACCAAAATTACCTATGGCAAACCAAAATCTTCCATGTCAAACCTATTATCATCAAGGAAAACCAAAATTACTTGAGGATAAACCAAATCTACAAGGGAAACTTAATTCACCAAGGGAAACCTAAGTAGTCACCAAGGAAAACCAAATTTACCATAGCAAACCAAAATTATCTAGGCAAACCATATTCACTAAGGCACACCAAGTTCAACAAGGCCAATCAGATTTACCTAAGACTTTTCAAAATTTCCAAGAAAATTTGTAGTTTGATTTCTGCTTTTTGCTGTGCATTTATTTTAAGGCAAGAACCTGTATGTGCTTTGCAAAGATACACAAAATAATTATCTGAGTGCAGACAAAGAGCTGTTATTACATGTAGTCAGTGTGGCTAGATACAGATTGTAGGGAAGCTGGAACTGATCTGCCAGCACTATAAAGTCATGCATACATCCAGTAGTCATTCTACTGTTTTGAATAACTACCACAATCGCTAGGCCGCAATTCTTACCCGATTTTTTGTTTATTATTTGGAGGTGCGGCTAATATTATACAAATAAATACTAATGTTGAGGTCGAAATGTAGTTTTGCGGACCTGGGTAGTGTGATATCGACCGAGGATGAAGTCCGAGGTCGATATCACACTACCCAGGTCCGCAAAACTACATATCGACCTCAACACTAGTATTTACTTGTTATATCATATACCCTATGAATTTAAAGCATTCTGATGATGATGATGATGATGATAGCAAAGGTAGTTATTAATTCCCGGGGTAGTTATCACTTTTTTCGGACTCGCGAGTATGGAGCTCTCGACCAATCAGAATGCTTTAAATTCATAGGGTATATGATATATAGATGTAAGGTCTTATGATATTTTTTTCTGGTGTGGCCCTTACATGAGCTATGCGCTGTAAACTTGAATAATGTTTGTGACAGAGAGTTAAAACAATATTTTTTACAGTAAAACACATTTGATTATTATATGGAAAGGAAATTGGTCAGATTAGCCAGTCTAACTACTTTCAGTGCCTGAAGAATTATACCAAAATATCATATAATACCATAGGTCAGAAATGAAGAACTCACTGGGTCTCATTGAATAGAAATTTCCACTGACAGAATCAGTCTGACAGAATAATTGTTTTAAAAAATTCAGCATCAAGACTTCTATGATAAATACATTTCAGCAAGCACATGGTCCAAATTAAAGCCAAACAGTCGTGGAAAAGAATATGGTGGATTGAAGTGGGAAAGGGTCAAGGTAACTTGTTATTATACTGCAAAGAAATTTCCTTGAATTTGATTGGATAATTTGCCGCTGATGTATATCCGTATTTACGGATCGGCCGTAGATATGAACTGCACATGCCTTAATTTCCCCGTCTGGCCTCCCACCTTTTGTTGTCCTCCGCCATTTTGTTTTTAATTTCCGTAAAAATGCATAATTTGAAGCCGATCTTGTAAATTATAAAGCGGTATGCTTAGGGATTACTAAGATTGTTACAGAAAATATTTCTGTTATGTTTTTAACGTTGAAAACCATCAGATTATTCTTAAATTTTGTAAATAAAAATCAAATGGATAGTCCATTCTATTTCTATAGAAGTGACATCATGCAGGTAAATTAATGACGTCAGACATGTAATTATTAAGGTTCTCAGAGGGGAACTAAGCCGTTCTGCATTAAATATGCGAAATAATCGAAAAATCGATGTTTTCTTATTAATTTTGTCTGAAAAAGTCTTTGCAGTATAATAAATAATTATTTGGTTCCTTGAAAGGGTATGTGAGGATATATTGCCAGTCTGGGTGTCATATTATCCCTCGCCTGCGGCTCGGGTAATATGACACCCAGACCGGCAATATATCCTCACATTCCCTGTCAAAAAACCAAATAACTATATAATATTCTTTTCTCCAAGTCTTGGAACAGTCAGTCTATTTCTTTATTTCTTTTTAGTTATATGGAACAAAATTATTTATACTAAAAAACATTTGCATCATTAACAAATTCTTTATGTTACTGGTCTTTCATTATAAAGAACCTGCAGAAAAAGATAACAGACTTGGCTTCAACTGCTGTGGTGTTGCCGAGGCTGGATATTCCTGTATAGAGAGCTATAGACTTTCTGTTCAGGCTCATGGATTAGATCACACAGGCAATTGCTTCTAAATTGTAACTTTTGATCAGCTCTTTTTGATATTTCTATAAAACTGTCTTAAGAGTTTTAAAAGCTAAATGCATTATAAAGCATATGCCCGATTATAAGCTTTCTTAATGAAAGAACTGAATGTCATAAACAACACAAATTGTTTGTGTATATCAACCAAAAGTAATATTTTGTGGTTTGTTCATCAGTTTTTGCTATTTTTTTGTTTGCAGACCCTAGTGCATGTGTCACTAGTTTCCAGTAGACCAGAAGAGAGGAGGGACGCTGCTAAACACCTGGGTCTACTACGTTGTGGCGACGCCATGGTGTTCTATGCTCTCAAGGAAAGAGTAAGAGTGGAAGACGATAGTAGAACAAAATATGAGGCAGCAAAGTCTCTCATTTTACTAGGTATTTTAATTTATGGTTTTTCTCCCAATCCAGCAAACAGAATGCAGTGCAGAGCTAGATATGTTGGCAGTCCAGTGGGACTGCACCATTAGCTACTGATTTAACACAACTTCAGTTACCATGTATGTCCACTCATTAAGTTAAAATGTGAAGGTAGGCCTTATTTGACAGAGTAACCACAAGAGAGATACCTATATCTATGTATGTGAACTTCGATTTGTGATAGTTTTAATTTATGGTGTTACATTTTCATTAAGTAAAGAAAACATATATGTGTGTGTATTACAATGTAGTAATAGATTTTGCTATTTTGTCAGGTAACACTTCGTTATGATTGCTTTACTGTACAAGTATAGCCTATAGAAGAATATTTTAAGTTATATTGTATCTGACAATTTTATTGCAGGTTGTTGGGATGAGGATGTACTGCAAGTTATATTGAAGTACCTGGTGCTGGGAAACTCCGAGGTTCGACAGGATCTCATCCTTAACATGATCGACGGCAAAAATGTTCAATACGTCAACAAGGTATGACAGCGTTAAGGGCTTCCTCAAGCTCACCTAATGTAAACAAGCCTGGTTTAACTGAACTTTTATATTGCTGACCACTGACCCCCATTATTCCAGACCGGAACTAAAATAACTGTTAAATAGAAAATATTTTCAAGGTTTGATTTACGAAGTTTACACACTGAGTCTCAGAATCTGGAAATGTTCGACCATTTAAATTGGTCCATAGTTTGTGCCATATTATGGAGAAACATTGGTGAGTTAAAAAAATAGTTGTGATGGAATTTTGTCAAAATATATAATGTGATTCTCAGAAAAATGCGAGATTCTTTAGCCACAATAACTGTGGCTAGATGATAGTTTTTCTCTAAGTTCAATCCTATCATATTTTGCGCATCAGTTTACACATATTTCTTGACAGAAAAAATTTGAAAAATAAAACCCCAGCTAAACTTAACCATGCATTGGTTTATTATATCAGAATAATACAACTACACAAATTTATGGGTGAACAAAATTCACAAAATGCAGGCTTCTTTCTCCTGAAAGTAAATGATGCTATAGTTCCTAATTGGTCTTTGATTCCAGATTCCAGTCCCTCCAGATTCAGAAACCCTTTCAGGAAGTTGGGAACAGTGTTGCTGATCTGTGAATATTCATTTGGCATTCTGTTAAAGTTGCTTTCTTGCTGGCTGTCAAATAATGTCTCATTGTGACGCTATATACTTTGTTACATATCATTTTTCTTCAGAAAATTAAATCACATAGTAAGAGAAGGGGAATGTACTGAATCATGTCTGTTGTTACCTCAATCTTTATGTTGATACAAGTTTTATTTTTCTTGCAGAAAATCCCATCATTCCCAGAGTTAGTAAAAGTGCTGAGTCATTTCTGCCGTAACCCTGACCCTGATGACACCATAGCCTTTGATGCTGCAGTGTTGCTAGGCAAACTCTGTGTCATGGATGAGAATGCGAAATTCAAGCTTCTAAGGTCTCTGAAACACAGCACTGATACACATGTCAAAGCTAAGGTGAGAGCTTTTACCTAATTCTAATCCCATTTTCAAATTATTCTTCATTTGTAATTCAATGAATGTAGTTTTCACTTTCATTTATTGTTTAAAGTTAAGACAAGTTTCCAAACTGACCAGTTGCAAGCAGGAGTTTATTATTGGAACTCAATAATAACTAGCTAGTTTTTGAGATTGCTAAGATCTTGATTTTAACTAGCAAGTGTTCAAGTTTGGTCTGGGATCTCAGTTTTCATTAGCAAGAATTTGAGACCTGTCTTAGTTCTCAGCTTTTCCACGCAAGAGTGTGGGCATCTGGTCTAAGATTTCAGTTTTATGATCCCAGAACCATGTTTTGAATGCAGTTGGATAGGCTTACTTTGAAAGTTGCATATGATTTTCAAACACACATTGACTGCCGGCAAGTTAGAATAATTACATTTCAGGCTCTGGAAGTCTTGGTGAAACAGTTGAGCTGCACCAGTTGGGAAGTGGTTCAGCATCTGCTGGACTTGTTCAAGCAGTCCTCTGTCTGGAAGTACCGGGCTCTGGCTGCTGACCTCCTTATTGTGCTAGGTATGTCTGTTGCTGACATTCTAGAGTTAACATTTCTAAGCTGTTCATTTAAGCAGTAATACAAGCAAACAATGACGCCAATGTAAACTTCCGAGAAAACAAATCAATTCATTAAAAAAATTGACTCGGCCCAAGATCATAAAACTTAGATTGGAGTCCAGTCTCAAATCTCAAGCATCTGATTGGCTGAAACAGTGACCAGTTGCAATTGCAGCCAATTGGATGCTTGAGATTTGAGACTGGTCTCCTGATTTAGTATTATGATGTTGGGCCTAGGTACTCAAATGGATGTGAGATAACCTTGATAAAAGTGCTTGGTATGTATTTAGTAGTTAAATTTATTGACTTTGTATCAAAGAAATATTTGTCTAGCATGTCATCATATGACACATTTCAGGGAAGGATCATGTGTGTAAGAAGGGAGAGGAAGAAAAAATCTACCAGATACTGGAGCGAAAACTCTGGGACGATCCCAATAAGGTAATCCCCACCATCAGGGCTGAAGATTATAAAACTGAGATTTGAAACCAGTCTCACATCTCAAGCATCTGATTGTCTGATATGGAAACCAGTCGCCATTTCAGCTAATAAGATGCTTAAGATTTGAGACTGGTTTCCATTCACAGTTTTATAAACATGGGACCAGGAGTTAATGTTGCTTAACATTTTCAATTTAGGGATCATTGATTTGATCTTTCAAAAAACAACTGGGCCCTAGATATAAGATTGAGCCTGGAACAAGAGCAGGCGCATACCTGTGAACCCTCCCGACTTAGGCGGGAGACTCCCGATTTTAAAGTCCAATCTCCTGCCTCCCGCATATTATGCTATTTCTCCCGGCTTTTGACATTTCCATGTAACATTTATGAAAGCTCCCCATTTAAACACACTTACGATCATGCTTTCATCACGTGAATACAAATGAGACTGGTTTACGGTATTTTGGCGCCTTTTTGAATGACAGGAAGTCGTAAATGGATTACCAGTCAATGAAATGTCATGCATGGCCTTGAACTTCAGACAGGTTGAGGTTTTGATAACAATTATTGATTTTCTCACCTTACAAAATTAGCGGGTTTTATCAGAAGAGGTAATATTTGAAGAGGTTTAACAGTAACGGTCACTAACGAATACATTTTTTGATGTGACTATTAACAGGGATGGATCTAGAGGGGTGTCAGTGGGGTTGATTGACCCCACTTCTTGTATGAAATCATTATATGTTAATCAACTCATAAGACTGCCACAAACAACCCCTTTCCTGGAAATCTTGCCCAATCCTGAGTAAGATAGAGATTGTTTAATATTTTGGCTATCGATTGTCTATGTCAAATAAATTATTTATTTATAAAAAAAATATTTTTTATATATGGTAGTTTTTGTAAACTAGAGGTCTCAGACAAGAAAAACATTACTGATAACATGAACAAGAGTAAATTTGATATATTCTCACTATCCAGACCTAAAGAAATTCCATGACTTACCATAAAGCAATGCTTCATAAAATCTCCCACTTTTTTACCCTGATCTCCCACTTTTTTGGAGTCAATCTCCCGCCTGAGCACGAATAAAGGTTCACAGGTATGCAGACGACAAGTTGTAAATTTAATGCATTACATCAGCATTTGTTAGACAATTAGGAACATTAATAAACATTAGCATTTATTACTTTTTCTTAAAGATATATCTGGCGCATCTGAACAAAAAAAATTAAAATCCATCTTTTTGCCATGAAAGCTTACACATCTTAATTTAAACTAATTTGACCACATGGTATGTATCAAATTATGGTTTAAAATAAGATTTTTGCAAAACAAATATTGAAGCAGACGCTCTCACGGTATATCCGTGAGTTAAAAAACTGCCAGATTTTTTAACTTTATACATATTTCATTTTTATTTATTGGACAAACGGGAAAGAATTCGTAATACATGTATTCTTAGATTATGCCTAGTTTTTCATTAATAATCGATCTCAAATGTTATTTTTATCATTTGTAAGGGTAAAATATAGACCTTGGATAACTTTAAAGTCATTCATTAAATTAGCAAATGAAAGGTACAATTGCATGTATAACTTTATCATCAAACCCCTGCAAACAAAGTTATATACCCCTGCAAATAAAGTTTTCAGGGGTATATAGGAGTCATTAGTTAGTTCAAGTTGGTTAATTGGTTGGTTGGTTAGTTGGTTGGTTGGTCAGTCAGTTGATTGGTCGGTTGGTCTGTCAGTCTTCGTGTCCTTAGTAGAGATGATATTGAACGAGCACAGGATGTTTACATGCAATATGTTGAATATTAAGAACGTTGGCATGTATTGCAGGATGTGAGAATATCCTCGGCTAAAGCTCTCGCAGCTCTGGGAATGTTTAGCAAGGCCTGTGAAAGGATAGAAAAGTAAGTTGTTCTTCTTTTAAGTTGTTCTTCTTTCCACAGAGATTTCATAATAGTTCCTCTCATTTTGTGATTGAATTTGTATTTGAAATAAATCCCAAATGGATAGAAATTTCTGACATATGACTGGTATTTCCAAAGTTTTATTGATTGAGCAGAGCCTCATGATTACCCAGTAGTGGTTTCCTTGAAACAGATTTTCCCATCAGAATCTCACAGAAAGATAATTATTAGCTACAATAAATGATGTTTTAACCATATCTTACCCTTGTTAGTTTTCATCATGAGATGAAAGTCCATCATTCTGCTATGCATTACAGGAGATTAGAGGACACAGATGAAGATATCCGAGCTCAAGCCGTCATCTCTGTGGTATGCTATAAAACTGAGCATGGAAACCAGTCTCAAATCTCAAGCATCTGATTGGCTGAAATGGCGACCAGTCGCCATTTCAGCCAATCAGATGCTTGAGATTTGAGACTGGTTTCCAAACTCAGTTTTATAATCTTTCCATTTTCCATAGAGGGCCTTTGTCATGCCACTTTGACTATTTTTCTTACAATTTAACCTTTTTTATTATCTATTATTAAACCTGTTTAAAGAACATCTTCAAATTGAGTTTTTGAGGTCATTTTATCATCAAGACTACTAGTTATCTTCTCATAACTGCTGTTCAAAGTGTGAACATAAAGTTTAACGCTTTGTTATGCGGCACGTTTGATCAAATACTATTTGTCAGAATCTCTTTTGATTTCTATTTCCTTTTTGTGTTGCCTGCGATAGCAGGTAGACACATAGGGATCCTATTGGACGGCATCGTCAGCGACAGCGGCAGCACCGTCGTCTGATAGTCCCCCAACTTTAGTCTGAAACTTAATGTTGCCTATAACTTTGAAAGTACTTGTTCTATTAACTTAATACTTGGAATATATCATCTGCATGAACAAT
Source organism: Corbicula japonica (assembly GCA_038501625.1). NCBI lineage: Eukaryota > Metazoa > Mollusca > Bivalvia > Venerida > Cyrenidae > Corbicula > Corbicula japonica. Next base: position 2,970,614 of record JAZAYU010000048.1, read on the forward strand.
GTCATCTGTGACGACAAGAATGATAACTCCTATTTCAGTATTTTTTGAGTTATGCCCCTTTCAAATAACTTTATTACGGAACTTAAATCTGAAACTTAATGTTGCCTATAAGTTTGAAAGTTTTTGTCCTATTAACTTAATACTTGGAATTGATCATCTGCATGAACAAAGCCATCAGTGACAACAAGAATGATAACTCCTGTTTGACTATTTTTGGAGTTGTGTCCTTTTCAAATGACTTCATTATGGAACTTCATGTTGCCTGTAACATTGAAAGTCCTAATCCTATTAAGTAAATAATTGTAATATAATATCTGCATGAACAAAGCTATCTCTGACAATAAGATCGATAACTCCTGTTTTACTATATTTTGAGTTATCATCCTTTAAATGACTTTAATATGGAACTTAATGTTGCCTATAACTTTGAAAGTATTTTTTTGAGTTATGCCCCTTTCAAATAACTTTATAATGGAACTTTAATCTGAAACTTAATGTTGCCTATAACTTTAAAAGTACTTGTACTATTAACTTAATACTTGTCATACATCATCTGCATGAACAAACCCATCAGTGACAACAAGAATGATAACTCCTATTTCACTTTATTTTGACTTATGCCCCTTTCAGGTGACTTTAATATGGAACTTAATGTTGCCTAAAACTTTGAAAGTACCTGTCCTGTTAACTTAATACTTGGAATATATCATCTGCATGAAGAAAGCCATCTCTGACAACAAGAATGATAACTCCTGAGTTATGCATCTTTCAAGTGACATTAATATGAAACTTAATGTTGCGTTTAACTTTGAAAGAGACTTGTCCTATTATTTTAATTCTTGGAATATTTCATCTGCATGAACAAAGCCATCTGTGACAACAAGAATGATTACTGTTCGACTATTTTTGGAGTTATGTACCTTTCAAATGACTTTAGTGTGGTACTTAACGTTGCCTATAACATTGAAAGTACGTGTCATGTTTACTGAATATTTGAAATATGTCATCTGCATTAACAAAGCCATCTGTGACCCTGAGAATGATAACTCCCCATTAACATTTTATAGTTATGCCCCTTTCAATGAACTTTAACCTGAAACTTAATTGCTTATAACTTGGAAAGTATTTGTTCTTTTGATGCAATACTTTATATGGCATCTGTTTCAATGAAGTTGTATCTGTTTTGAGTTGTGCACCTTGAATTATTTTAACCTGAAACTTAATTTTGCTTATAACTGGAATATACAATAAAGATAATAACTGATCATTTAACATTATTAATTTTGTAGTATTGCAATGCAACTTGAATTACATCTTTTTATCATGACTATATGATAAAACATAGGCCCACATTTCAACTTTTCGCTAGCAGGCGACACATGTGTTCGGCGGAACACCAAATTCTAGTTTCCATAAATGAATTATGTAATATTAATGTAATGTAAATAGCATAAAATTGAAATAACAATTTTAAGAACATTTCAGTTAATCAACTGTCTTTCCTACCCCAATGCAACATTAATAGAATCTTAAAAGAGATAAATAATTTGACTATTGTATTGTTCAGGGCACATTGGAAATGAAGAATGAGAAGATAATACGTCTGCTGCTGGAAATGTTAGAGCTGGATGCCAGTGAATATGTCAGACTCATGGTAAGTGTGCATATCCGAATGTGGTAAGTCAATTTCTTTATTGACAAATACATTTATTGGTCATTCTGTATTTATGCCCCAAAGAAGTGGGAGGCATATAGAGTTGCACTCATCCATACATCCTTTCATACATCCATCCCTCCATAATAATGTCCCCCAAATCTTACTTTCTCATTAACTTCTTTAACGGATTTCATTCAAACTTGTGCAGATGATTTACCATGGTGTGTAGATGATTGTAAAGAAAAGATTTTTTTCTACAACCATTTTTACCAGAGTTATTGCCCTTTTTGTTACAAATCTTGTTGTAGCAGTGGATGCATCAGTGTCTCATAGACACAGTCTAGTTTTTCAAGATGACTGTTAGGTCTTTGATCAGAACACATATCCTAGCATGAACAGCAGATTCCAGTGTTAAAGTATGATACTGTTGTCTTGCAAATACAGTAAAACCCCTCTATAACGGACACCTAAGGGACTGAAGAAAAGTGTCCTTATTAGTGGGTTGTCCTTAATTGTGGGTTTAAATCAAGAAGAAGAGAGCATGTCTGTTCTTTAAAAAAATGCCCATAATACCGGGGTGCCCGTAATAAGGGGTTTTACTGTATATGCTTTTTAATACCTTTCCAGATTGCTAGAACATTTACAATGCTGAAGCTGACAGACAAGCGGGTGCTGAGAGCCCTTAGAGAGCGGGACAAGGTAGATGGCGCATTGGCAAGGTAAAGTACAATTTCCCAATACAGAAATATTTGTAGGCTTTCAAATTTGAATTTAAAAAAGGAGCATGGGAGTATTTTATATCACTATGTCTGCTGTTGCTGGAAATTGACTCGTATGATTAGTGCTTTGACATCTTAGTATGGAATCTTATCAAAATATTTTAATGCACTTAGATTTGAAAGCCTATAACATTGTCACATTTTGTTGTTTTAATCCAGTTCAACAAATGTTGTTGTTGTTTTAATTCAGTACAAAAGATGGTGTTTTGTGGGCTTTTGGTTTAGCAGATTTTATTTTTGACCATTTTGGATGTGGCTAATATTCAGTGGATGTTTTGTTTGAATTTAACATTTCCCAGAGTGTGCTTCAGAATCCCATTTATGGAAGGTTTGCTAATAATCCCGTGAGGAACACTTAATAGGTTGATGTTATATTAAACATAACCTAGTGTGTTCTTCTCATTCCCCAGGATGAACTGTCTAATAGTTTGATGATATATTTAACATATCCCAGAGTGTGCTAATGACTCCCCATGAGGAATGTGTGCTAATGATTCCCAGTGAAGAGCAATCTAGTAGTTTTATGGTATATTGCCACTGTTCATTTTAATTTCAAGTTACCGGTGGTTCTTTGATCACATGTCATTTTCTGGCTGGCTAAAATGCTTGATGGAGTTTCAGCAAACAGCTTTTTTTTTCTTTATTGTTCAGGTTTATAAGTGAGAGAAAAAGAATGTTTTAGATAGCATGCTGTGCAAATTAAATGCTTTTAGAGCAAGCAGATTTATGTAGATTGTTTATTCTTATGTTCATATTGTAGTGATGGGCTAAATGCAAATTTTTAATTTTTCATTTAATGTTGATGATGACAATTTATCATTAATGTTGATGATGATAATTTATCATCTAATGTTGTTGATGATAATTTATCTTACAATTTTAAGAAAGTTACTGACAAAGGTAAAAGCTTTCCTTAGAAAGCTGTTTTTTCTGACTTTCTGTTTTTCAGAATAACAAAGTCATCTTTGAACTCTAAAAATGTAAAATATATTTTCTATGTTTCCTCATCTGTTACAATTATTAACTTAGCATGCAGAAAACATCCATTATATGCATAATTGATCTCTATTTTTCATCTTTAACTGTTAATTGCACTTATTTCTTTGTTTCAGTGACACAATCTGTTAATAGATATTAAAATGTAACTTTCTTTCAAGAAGACTGTTAATGGTTATGGTGCTAAACTTATGTCACTCGAATTTATGACCAGTGTAGACCAAGATTTTACCTGCATATTTCTTGCATACCGGATAAATATTTCTGCGTGTTTTACCGGGGAAAGAAAATCTTATCTTTTCCCTAGGGAAAAGATAACGTTCGCGTGCTTACACGAGTGACGTCATGTCTTCAAGTATCTGACGTAATTTATTCAAGTTAGTGACGTCATTTAGAAAATAAGGTTTACGTTAACGTCAATATTTCAGCGTAAGGAAACAAAATTTAGTTTGTATACATGTACACACATGTTATGAACAGTAAAAGGTATGCAAGAAAAAGTATCTTGCATGGGACATTCGGTAAAGATAGAAAAATCTGTCACCTCGGGTGAACTGTTTTGGCAGGAACTCGGCAGAGCCTCGTTCCCGCAAAACAGTTCCCCCTCGGTGACAGATTTTCTATCTTCACCTCACACTCATGCAAGATACTTATATTATACAGTTTGATCAGGGTCTACACTGTTCAATACTCAGTCAGGACATTTCAGCACATTTTCCTAGTTAACACTGAATAGCTCAATGATAAGCCATTTCCGAATGAATTAATGTTTATGGCTTTTGATTTGTTAGTAAGAATTGCTTTAACTCATTTTTAAAACCAATGTAGATTCATCCTTCTGATGTTTGTCACACAAAGTTAAACCCTTTACACAAAGGGGTTCAGCATAGATCCCCTGTGCGACCTGTGTAGATCCATATTGGCATGGACATCCTTGCAATCTAATCAGGATCTGCACAATTCATTTCTTGATCAGAAATAGCAGCAAACAGTGTAGATCCTGATCAGACTGCAGGGGTGAGATAAAGCCCATATCTATTTAGAAAAAGGGATAGAAGGAAAAAAAATTACAGAATTTTAGCTGAATAAGATATTTTTTTCAGCATACCAAATGATTGACTATTTTTGTGTATTTTCTTTGCTTAAAAAACCTTTGGACAGCTTTATATTATGCATAAGTTTCTTGAAAGAAAGGTCTCACTATGTGATATCCTTTATACAATAGTTGTTATAGTACATGCTTTACTGAAGTATACACAATATTGGAATAACTTAAAGGTGAATGAACAGAATTTACAGTGTTGTATTGTCAACAGACTCTATCAAACTGAGTTCATTAATTACTTTTTTGCCATCTACCAAGATGTTTCTATCAGTCAAGATCTTCAGATTGAGATGTAACATCAGCTTATGATTGGTCAGTTAGAAGATTGGTTTCAATTTCAACCAATCAGCTGCTTGTTATTCAAATCATACCTGACCTAAATAAATATTAATTAAATTGAACCATGCCAAGTAGTGTGCAGTGATAGATTAATTTATGATTTTTTAGCTTAAAAATGCTAAAAATACAACATTTCTAGGTTTTCAATGATTTTGAAAGTATGAATAGACAAAAAGCATGTAATATAACCAAAAACCCAAATGTGCTAATTGTACTAATTTATATAACATTCTGTGATTGAAGGTCACATTTACGAGAAATAACGAAGGTTTGAGAGTGAACCCTAAATAATAGAGCATGCCTATCCCAACATATGACAGGCTTAAGCTTGAATGTAGAAATGATTATGTTGTCAAGGGAGGGGGAGTGTAGGGAGTCAGGGACCCCTTATTACTCCCTGTTTGAAGTCAAGCTTGAGCACTACAGATGATCTATACACACCCAGTGTTCGAAGTGTTTCTCGATGCATGTATATCTAAGTGGTGCTTTTTCATGGACAACTGAAAATAGTGTATATTGAAATCTGTAGAATAATTGTAACTTCTTATATCATGTGGGAAGCACCATTTAGAGCAACTCAGTCAAACTATGAATGTGATTGCAACCCTTATCTCTGCTCAAACCCATCTACTTCCATTAGTCACCAGTGTAGACCCATGCATTCATATCATTGCAGGCCGATCAGTGTCTACACTGTGTCATTAGTGAATTTCTCTCAAGCAATTTGGTGAACTACAAATGAAAGTTCAGTTTTATTTAGTGAATATTTTTGATAAAGTGCTACAAAACAACCCATTTGAATATGAGCATTTCACATTTCACAAGAGGAGCACAGGGAAGTTTGGGCTTAGGTTATAAGTCAGGGAAGCTTGGGCTTGAGATAGAAGCTGGGGAAGATTGGGCTTGGGATATAAGCCGGGGAAGATAAGGGCTTGGGATATACGCCAGGGAAGATTGGGCTTGGGATATAAGCCGGGGAATATTAGGCTGGGATGTAAGTCAGGGAATATTGGGCTTGGGATATAAGTCAGGGAATATTGGGCTTGGGATACATGTCAGGGAAGATTGGGCTTGGGATAAAAGTCAGGGAATATTGGGCTTGGGATATAAGCCCTGGAAGCTTGGGCTAGGGATATAAGCCAGGAAAGATTGGGCTTGGGATATAAGCCAGGGAAGATCGGGCTTGGGATATAAGCCAGGGAAGATTGGGCTTGGGATATAAATCAGGGAATATTGGGCTTGGGATATAAGTCAGGGAAGCTTGGGCTTGGGATATAAGTCAGGAAAGATTGGGCTTGGGATATAAGCCAGGGAAGATTGGGCTTGGGATATAAGCCGGGGAAGATTGGGCTTGGGATATAAGTCAGAGAAGATTGGGCTTGGGATATAAGCCGGGGGAAGATTGCGCTAAGGTTATAAGCCAGGGAAGCTTGGGCTTGGGATATAAGCCGGGTAAGATTGGGCTTGAGATATAAGCCCAGGAAGCTTGGGCTTGGGATATAAGCCAGAGAAGATTGGGCTTGGGATATAAGCTAGGAAAGATTGGGCTTGGGATATACACCAGGGAAGATTGGGCTTGGGATATAAGTCAGAGAAGATTGGGCTTGGGATATAAGCCGGGGAAGATTGGGCTTAGGTTAAAAGCCAGGGAAGCTTGGGCTTCGGATATAAGCCGGGAAAGATTGGGCTTGGGATATAAGCCCTGGAAGCTTGTGCTTGGGATATAAGCCAGAGAAGCTTGGGCTTGGGATATAAGCCAGGGAAGATTGGGCTTGGGATATACACCAGGGAAGATTGGGCTTGGGATATACGCCAGGGAATATTGGGCTTGGGATATCAGTCAGGGAAGATTGGGCTTGGGATATAAGTCAGGGAAGATTGGGCTTGGGATATAAGTCAGGGAAGATTGGGCTTGAGATAAAAGCCAGGGAATATTGGGCTTGGGATATAAGTCAGGGAAGATTGGGCTTGGAATATACGCCAGGGAAGATTGGGCTTGGGATATAAGTCAGGGAAGATTGGGCTTGAGATATAAGCCAGGGAAGCTTGGGCTTGGGAAATAAGTCAGGGAAGATTGGGCTTGGGATATAAGCCAGAGAAGCTTGGGCTTGGGATATAAGCCAGGGAAGATTGGGCTTGGGATATAAGCCAGGGAAGATTGGGCTTGGGATATAAGTCAGGGAATATTGGGCTTGGGATATAAGCCCAGGAAGCTTGGGCTTGGGATATAAGTCAGGAATGATTGGGCCTGGGATATAAGTAAGGAAAGATTGGGCTTGGAGTAAAGGGTTAAACAAGGGTTAATTTTTAATATCCTAAGAAATTAGTGTGTGTATAGATTTGTCTGTATGATATTCAATTTATCCAGATGCATGTTTGTACAATGTTTATTCTAGGCTGCACGTATCTGAGCGCACGTGTCGGGAGACACAACTCTTCCCTAGCGGATCACTTCCTACCCTACCCAATACACAATGACCCAGCATGTAAAAATGCTTTATGTTTTTAGTTTTCAAACTTATTACAACACTTAAGATACTTATAAACATAAAAATGGATAACTCTTCAATTTTTGACAAAGTAGTCAAACAACTTGAACAGGAATAAATATTTCTGTACTGTTGATTTGGCAATTTACTGATGGTTTCAGTTAAACAAGAGGGTTGAATTTGTGTTTCCTGGCTTCCTACTGTGATAAATCTTATGATTGGAACAGATTTGTTTTCAAAGGATGTTGACTGGAAACCTATCAGCCTATTACACCACCTATCAGGCATAGTTTTTGCATTTTTGTTTTGTATATTTAAATAATATTTTGTTTTATAATTTTCACTTTTACAATTTCTGTTTCAATTTGCTTATTTTTTCATAAATATTATTTTCATTGTTTTGATGTATATAGGTGTGCAACTTTGTCTGCTCAGCTTGACGACACCATTTCTTAGACTACGAATGATTATCCAGATTTTAAGCTTCAAGGAATCCTAGCACAACTATTTGTGCGCGATAAGGACTTTTCTATATATGAGATGTTCGTCCTTCGCACACAATCCAGTTACTATTCAAATCAATGTGGAACATTTTTCTTCTATTTCTATATGCCAGCGATCGGAAAATGAATCGCAACTTTTGGCGGCTCCATAAAGCATCGTAAACCATATGTATCTTTAAAAAAAATTACATACCTGAAAAGCCACATTCAAGTAGAATCAATATATGTAATCCTTTATAAATAAGGCTTTCGTTTTTTGTGCAAAACTCTTTTAAACCTCCACCCATGTCAGCAGTTTTTATGTTATTTCGCTATAAGTTTATCTGACTGTCTAGTGTATCGATTTATAAAAGGGACATAAAGGACAGACAACATAAAAAGTCTGTATGATAATGGGTATGTGCTTGCAGTCGAATTATTGAGACTACACTGTATCCTAGCTCTGTTCTAAGGACCCACTAATGTAACATGTAACATGTCCAATGTATAGCACCAGTACATATGCACTGATATCCCTCTTCCCAAGAATGAACTGGGAATGTCATGATGGGAATCACAAACAGCGCTGATAATGTAACAATCTAGAGAGAGTTCAGAAAACCTACATTTATCAAAGTTGATCAGATCATGCCTATTGTGTTCATACAAGTGTTGTATTAAGTTTGAAAACAATAAAACAGAGTATTGCACCAGCATTTATCAGTAAATAAGTCACATGTAGAATTTGTGGACATATAAATGTAAAAAAATAGCCTATGCAAAGAGTCACACTTGGACTCTGCACTAAGCTTATGCTTTACCAAGAGTGTGCTTTCTTTTTCAGCTATACATTGAATATCATTATGTTTCTGAACTATTTCAAACTACACTTAACTTTAAACATTAACTGTTTGATTTGATAATTTACTGCACACCAGTCATGTGGTAAGAAAGGCACTATTTTCACCGAGATTTGTTATTCAGAGAAATCACCACCCATCTTCAAATTTAATTTCTAATCCACTGTTTGAGTAGTTTGAAATGCTCATTTTTTCCAATTCCTAGTTAAAATTAGGAAATGCACAATAGTACTTTGAAATGGCCACTCCAACTCACTTTTTACTTTCATTTTCATTTTTCAATAATTTTTTAACATTATTTATCTTTGATCACCTAAATAAATTTTGCTTGACTTTTTCCAGGTATTGTAGCTTTCAAATGTTAAAGGATGAGTGGAAATATACTGTTTCAATGTTTAATACTAGCAATCACATGACATGACTTTACTTATGTTTAGTTTTAACACTTATGAACACCAGTAAAACAGCTATTTGCAACTATGGTCCCTAGGTCCTGGAAATAATAATCATGCATACCTTGAGAAATCTGGTCACATGATGGACTACCATAGCTCCATGATGACAAAAAATTACCAAAATTGATTTTGGGGTATAAAACAAAGAAAAAGAACTTTTTCATGTGCTGGAGTAACCTGTAAAAAATCTCTTGGAACAAGTGTTGTCACAGTACCTCAGATGAGTCTCAGTATTGATTATGCAACAACTACCCGCTTGTTTTCTGAATGAATTTTTATGCCTCACTTTTATCAGGTTTTATGTCTCACTTTATGTTCTTAGGTACCTCACTTTAACCTGTTTTATGCCTCACTTTATCCATGTTATGTAATATCCTGTTTTATGCCTAACTTGATCATGTTATATGTATTACTTTAACCTGTTTTATGCCTCACTTTATCTTGTTTAATGCTCAGTTCTCTTATTTTATGTCTCACTTTCTCTTGTTTTATGCCTCACTTTATCTTGTTTTATGTTTCACTTTCTCTTGTTTTATGCCTCACTTTCTCTTGTTTTATGCCTCATTTTATCTTGTTTTATGCCTCACTTTCTCTTGCTTTTGGCCTACCTTTATCTGATTTACATGAATGAAAGTAAACTTTTATAACTTTTTAAATCTTAAAAAAATATGAGTCTGTGTTTGTGTAAGTGTTTGTCTTAAAGCCAACACCAGAATCCCTCTGCTGACAAAAAATTATAAATACATTCCTCCTGGTACCCAGAAGTAAAAAAACTAACTTAAGGTAAAAGGTAGTCCAGGTTTGACAACACAGCATGTTACTTAGATTATCTCCAGCACCTAGGCTGCCATAGTTGTACAGTTCTTTGGCTTAAGATAAACACCTAATTGTAACAAGTTTACAGGCAGACCACTCCTTTATAGTATTACTTAAAAAATGTGAAATATTCTAAGAATATAAAATTCCTAGTTTATCTCTTTTTAAATATAAAACTAATGCTACACTATTAACATTAAACAATATTTCATACTTTGTTTATAGTATTCCATTTTAAAGTACGTCCTATGGTTTTCTAGTAACATTATTTACATTGCAAACATTTTATTAAACAGTGCTGAAAAGATTAATTGAAAATTATAATTTTGAAATTTAATAAATGGAAAAATGACATCTGGCTTAAGGTAGTATATGAAAAGGAATATTGAAAATTAACATTTTGAATTTAAATTAATTGCAAAATGACATCATCTAAATTAATGTGTATATGGTAACTAATAGCTACATATAACATGAACATGATTTGTACTATTTCAGAGAATCAAGGAAAGCATTAAAAGTTCTGGAATCCTTGGCGACACAGATCCGGCTTACATCCCCTACCGGCCGGAAGTCTATGGTATCCCGAGAATCCGCTCGCGGGGTGACTCCTCGTTATACTCCAGCAGTGACCGCGTGAGATTACTGACGCTGATAGGGTTCCAGTTGGACTGAACTTCATTCAAACAACTGCTTGTGAATTACAAGTACCAGCTGACAGTGATTTTGATTGTCAAATGTCATTTAGCATTAAAAGCTGATGTTGTTTTATTTTCACGTTATTAACTGGAATCACAAAACTATCAGACATAGAATTTCCATTGTCAGCTAACAACAAACAGCTTAATCTTTTGTTTATTTTAAAAACAATAGAGAACAAATTTCAAATTTTAGTGATTTTCGAACATGCAAAACTGAGATGCCATTTATATTAGTAAGTGCATGTCAGACTTTGACAGTGTCAGCAGATGATGAAGATCAGGGGATGATAGTTATGTGAAGATGGGTTCAATTCTCAGAGTCTAATTATTGTGTTTGGATCAAAATAATTCGGTGTTCAACTTACCCTTTATTTCATGGATATGTCTTTTAGATCCAGATCAGCCGGCACATCCGTGCCGTCTGATCAGGATCTAAACTGTTCGCTTTTTGATTCATTAGGTTATTTCTGACCAAAATGCGACCAGTGCAGATCCTGATCAGACGGCACGGATGTGCCGGCTGATCTGGATCTACACTGGTCGCACATGCGTAAAAATGCGTATATATACGGGAAAGGGTTAAGCTTCAGATCAGCCTTCACATCCTTGCCATCTTAATCTGGATCTCCACTGTTCGCTTTTTATTTAAAAAATAACACGATGAATCTAAAAGTGAAAAGTTTATACCGGTATCTTGATCAGATGGCAATATCTGCTGGCTGATCTAGATCTACACTGTTCGCCGTTACAATAAAAGTCGTATGTATGGAGTACAGGGGTAAAAAACTTTATGTCTGAAAAAATAGATTTTATGCTGATGCATTGTTTGTGCAGCTGTGTTATTTCAAAATAGTGCAAAGCCATAGAAATTTGATGTAAGGTTACATTAATAATGATTAATCATTACATTAATTTGGAGCAACATTTTCAGTCTTACCATCATTGTTTGAATATAAGCCGCACTTTTTCCCCAGAATTTGGAAGTAAAAAGTTGGGGGTGCAGCTATTACACAGGTTTGGCTGCTTATACTTTTCGTTAAGCCATTTTCATCCTTCTATCACGTTTGGGGGCAGTGCGGCTTATATTCGAACAATGATGGTAGTTCTATGATCTTGTTGCGTGCATAAAGCCTAAATGGTCAGGTTTTAAATGGTGCATATGAGTGAGTTTTAAGGTACATGTATGTATATTTTCAGTATTATTTGTATACAAGTACCCTTTCTTATATATGTTTACTAACATTTGAATGCAGTGTTTCTAAACTGTTTTCTTTTTGTTGTGTTCTAGACAAGCATTTGGTTACAAATATGCATTTTTGTTGAGAAATTTCATGCATAATATACCTTTATAAAAATATACATGTGATATATCATATCATAGAATTATTCTTATTTATTATTGTTTGAAAATAAAATCAAGTTTTAACTGTTCTTTTGCTGATACTTTTATACTTTTATATTTTTATGTGCTTGTTATTTTGGGTTGATTTTATTGTGATGAAATTCAGGCCAAAATTCAGTGAACAATGTTGCCAAATTTATTTTAGCTCTTTCATAACAACATTTTATTATTTAAAATTTTAGTGGTATCCACTCCTCATTTCACTAGTTTTGTGGTTGATTTTCATAATAAGATCATGATAAATAATTTTTTGCTGCATGTAATTGATATTTTGGGTGTCTGATCTGGAAGTGAATGGAATGTTAAATGACCATGATTATGCCCCCACGAAGTGGGAGGCATATAGAGTTGCACTTGTTTATCTATCTGTACATCCGTATGTACATCCTCCAAATCTTGTGGCATTAACTCCTCCGAAACCATCGGGCGGATTTGTTTCAAACTTGCCCAGATGATCCAGCAGGATGTGGAAAAAAGGATTTTTTCCTGCGGCCATTTTTACTAGAGTTATAGCCGTTTGTTATTACAAATGTAGTTGCAGCAGTGGGGGCATCAGTATCCAAGGACACATTCTAGTTGTTCATATTGTTATTAATCCTAGCTGTGTGCCGAAATGATGTTTTTTTGCTGCTAAGAGCTGTTATTTGAGTGAATGGAATAGTAATGTTCAAGTCTGCCTACAGCATGACTATAAGTATTATGCATGAGTGTGAGGTGAAGATGGAAAAATCTGTCACCGAGGGTCAACTGTTTTGTGGGAACAAGGCTCTGCCGAGTTCCCGCCAAAACAGTTCACCTGAGGTGACAGATTTTTCTATCTTTACCGAATTTCTCATGCAAGATACTTTTTCTTGCATACCTTTTATTATTTATAACATTTTTGTGTAAGTATACAAACTTATTTATTTTCATTATGCTGAAATATTGACGTTAAAGCAATCTTTTTTATAAATGACGTCACTAACTTGAATATATTACGTCAGATATTTGAAGACGTGACGTCACTCACGTGACTCATTCTACATGGAGGGGTGTAAGATCGAAATTTCCTACCCGGGTGAAAACACCGGATGACCTGATCTGGTATGCAAGAATTGCTTCTCCTGTAGTTGAATTGAACAAAATTCTGATTCTTCTGCAATATCCACAGTCCACAGTTGGAAGCAGTACCACATTCAGTGTAAAACAAACCAATTAAACCTAAATACTGAATCTTCTGCCAGTTTACATCATTTATTAAATGTTACTCAATTAATTTATTAATAAGTAATAGCATCCAGAGTTGTATATATCTTTCAAGCGAAAAACATTTTTGGTCAAGCTGTAGTGGCGTTATCCAATATTTTAATCCTTTTCTCCATATATACACCTTTATGGCATGAGCAAACAGTGAAAATCCAGACCAGCTGGCACATTCATGCTGTCTGATCAGGATCTACACTGTTCGCAATTTTGATTTATTAGGTATTTTCTGACCAGAAAGTGAACTGTGCAGATAATCATTATTTGGCAAAAATGTGCCAACTGTTTTGGATCTACACTGGTCGCATATGCAATAAAATGTGTTTATATCAAGAAAAGGGATAAACGTCAGCAAAGCTAGCCAGTTTGACAAATTGTCATATTCATATGTATTTTGAGTATTTATTTTGTTGGTATACAGTGACTTGTACTAAGCATGTGATAGAAATGCATTTGTTGATAGGATAGTTGGAGGATATATGCTTCATGACTTTTGATAGGATAGTTGGAGGATATATGCTTCATGACTTGTGTTTTCAATTTTATGTGATATTAATAGTTAACAGAAGCCTACTATCACAAATAAGCACTCCCATAGCATGTTCCACATGAACATACCTCATTGCACAATCTACTTCCTGCTGAAAATTAAAATGTTGTTGGCTCACATTAAAGATAATGACTTACCATGACAAGCTAAAAATGGTAATACAACTAATACTTAATGATGGAAATAAAAAGTAAATATTCTTTACCAGTGTATCTCTACAAAATGCATCTTGTTTGTTAGAGTGATATCTGAAAAAATCAATTGTTGATTTATTATTGTATTATCTGTGATATTTTTGTAACAGAGCATTTGTTACGTTTCTCGCCAATCATTGTGTTATTAAAAAGTATGTAATCTGTATTGCGTGATTTATTTACCCTATCAGGATCGTAGTAATATTCTCTCCATACAATTTCCAACTAGACCCCTGATATTCTCGTTATATTTCTACAGTAGTTGGATTTAAAATGACAAAATATCAAAATGATTTAATAAATCCCAATCATTATGATTTACATTTGTATCTGTGACATGAAAACTCAAATTTTTGCAATTAAATAGTATTTCCATGTTTACTTTCACCAAAATTATTTGAAATTGTCTAACTTGAATGAGATGAATATGCATTCAATTTTGGCAACACAAGTTTTCAAAACTTTTCCCAGGAAAAATTGCAAACAATTCGGTAAAATATATTTTAGTTGATAATAACCATGGTAAAGTCTGTTATCTTTTGGGGTAGAAAAGAATTTGCAGGAATTTCAGCAATATTTTTATTTTAAAAAGTTGGAACAATTTATTACACTATTAACATTGCAGAAAGTAAGACTTTGTCGGGGTTAGACATTTTGTTCAGAGTAGCCAAGGTTCATAGGTTCATGAGTTTTCTACATTCCACCCTGACGTAACGTTACCGGTTCAAGTGGTGGTGTAACGATGGTTTTGTGGTTGAATAACGCCGGTTTTGCGGTGTTTAGAGGGAATCCTGTAAGTAAAATCAAAAAAGTATTCGACATAGTTTAATATTTTCAATTAAAAAGTGGCCTATTTGGTACCTAGATGACTTGGCTATCAATGCGTGCAGTCCAAATACATCATAATCATGTACGTTTTTCAAACATTCAATGATAGTTCGACCATGTTGCTGTAAAATACAAAACCGGAGCTAAAATAGCCATAATTCTCATTCTTAAGCGAATGTGGAATGGAACAAACGCTTCGAGTTAGTATGTTTATGCATAAGGTAACTAGTTTTAGCATTTCTTTGGATGATCAACGCATATATTTGTACTTATAAACGGTTTTCCAAAGTCACACGCAGTTACGTTGGTTCATGTGGTGTATGTGTAACGCAAGTGTGGTTCAAGTGGTGTTTAGAAAACTCTTTTTGGCCTCTAAGAAGTTAAAAGAATGTCTTTTTCGTTGATAACGTTAAAATACACGTAGTTTGCCAATATTGGTATTGTTTGCTAATCTCTTAAAGATTAAGGTTCTGTTTGGTCTTTAAGTAGATTATATCATAAATCGGTTACATCAAATAGCCAGTCGTGTCGGCAATCCTGATGAATTTAAATTTAAAGGCTCACTAAGAGCCTCCCGCGTAAAACAAAAGTTTAAGAACCCGGTAGACTGAGGCGGCGAGGGCGAGGTTTACATCACCTAAGGTTGCATATACTGCATACATGACATCGGAAAGTCGTAAGATAGAAATATTTCATTTGGGTGTTAAATTGATTTATTGTATATTCAAGAGTCAATTATATAAAACATGTTCACTTAGTTTCTTCCGCTATTAACTCTTTTCTTAGTACATAGATCTAAAATCCAATGAAATTATGTAATATAAAATTATACAGTTCCTACTTTCACTTGATGAGGTACTACAAAACTTATCAGTATTGTAATTATAATTGTATCTTTGTTCCTATGCATTGAAAATAAAACTGCATGTTTCATCGAATTGTTTATCCGTTTCATTTCAGACAAAATGGAAAGTGACGGTATGCATCGCTTACTAGAAGACCTCCTTCTACCTGGTGAACATCAAAACGAAAACAGCCCAGGCGAAGATGACATTCGAATGATAGCATCAGAGTTTGGGGACCAGATTATCTTGGGTGAACAAGTTACAGTTGGTGAAATAGACACTGTTACAGGCAAGTCCGTTTCTTGATTTATAAAATTCATGAGCAATTAACTTTGTTTTTACTTAGCATTTATCTTTTTCGCAATTATTAAAACGTGTAGGTTCCTGTGTATTTCTTGGACTTGTTATATCACCCGCTAAAACATGCTGATGTTCCGTATATTTGGCCAACTATGATAAATGCTTAGTCTTAGAGATGTTTTAAATGTTTTTCTGGGACCGTCATATATGTAATGTTATCGTTGAGATACCTGTCTTAATAGTTTTTTTTAAATATATTTTATTGGCAGTTGATGGATCGAGTGGTAAACGATTTTGCTGTGATGTGTGCAATGCATCATTTTCAACAAAGTTTTCCCAAGAACGACACATTAGAACACGCCACCAAGAGTCGTCCGGTATCAACATGGCCATCTTGTGTCAAAACATGTGACAAAAGACGACACGACGAAAAACTTAAGATAGTAGTTTTATATTTCGAAGATGATACGGAAAAAAGAATAGTATTATGAAAAAAAAACAATCAAATTGACTTTATATTTAACAAAAACTTTTCTTTTTCGTAAGAAAAATAGTTTTCTAAACACCACTTGAACCACACTTGCGTTACACATACACCACATGAACCAACGTAACTGCGTGTGACTTTGAAAAACCGTTTATTAGTACAAAAATATGCGTTGATCATCCAAAAGAAATGCTAAAACTAGTTACCTTATGCATAAACATACTAACTCGAAGCGTTTGTTCCATTCCACATTCGATTAACAGTGAGAATTATGGCTATTTTAACTCCGGTTTTGTATTTTACAGCAACATGGTCGAACTATCATTGAATGTTTGAAAAACGTACATGATTATGATGTATTTGGACTGCACACATTGATAGCCAAGTCGTCTAGGTACCAAATAGGCCACTTTTTAATTGAAAATATTAAACTATGTCGAATACTTTTTTGATTTTACTTACAGGATTCCCTCTAAACACCGCAAAACCGGCGTTATTCAACCACAAAACCATCGTTACACCACCACTTGAACCGGTAACGTTACGTCAGGGTGCATTCTGTCATTAAAAAAGCAAAGACACTTCTATATATCATTAATTTAAAATGCCTACACCAACTGGATGGCAACTACCTGGGTAGAAATCTGTCAAATGTTTCCAAAGAGTTGAAGACAAGTCTGAGATTTCAAGTTTACGATTGGCCAGTTGTGAGGCAGAGGTCAGTTTTAACCAGTCAGATTGCTGAGATCTGGTAATTTTCCAATATTTGGTTTACAATGTTGTTTTTTGTTCCTTTTTCTTCCAACATTATACTATAGGAAAACAGACCTAGTCTTCCTGAACATAAAGTATCCACATAGGTTGCTCAACAGAACTTCGATATTTTGAATGGCTGATAATTCAAACTCTTTTCCTGGTCCCGTCAAGTGCCCAAGATCATAAAACTAAGATTTGAGTTCAGTCTCAAATCTCAAGTATCTGATTGGCTGAAATGGCGACTGGTCGCCATTTCAGCCAATCAGATGCTTGAGATTTGAGACTGATCTCCAGATTTAGTTTTATGATCTCGGGCTTTGTATTATCAAAGTTTGACTGTATATGATGCTGGCTGGACCATACCAACACTATCTCCATCAATGTAGAAGATGTTTAACAAACATAATAAGATTTCATGCTTGTATTCTCATACTTCTTTTAACATATAAAAATCTACAAAATCTTTAGATATAAATTATTGTTTCACTGATTACCGATTACCGGTATTTCTCTTAAATACAGGTTAATTTCACTTGCGGAATAAATACTCTAATGTAAATGATAAAATTCAATACATAATAACAAAAATTAATACTACTGAAACTATTCCTGAATATTGCACATTAATAAATGAAAGGTTACATATGAAATTTCAATAAGATTTCTACATCAAAGAAAACGACTATTAACCATATTACATATAAGGGTTATATGGTGTGAGTGACCAGTGTAGATCCAATCTGTGCCTTCTGATCAGGATTTGCACTGTTCTGTTCTTGGTTAGATATAGGTCCGGCACGTACTGCATACCGTTCCATACTCTGTACTTCAGGATTAATAAGAAAAATACGTTTTTGAGTGCTACGTTCTTTCATTTTAATCTTTTTGTAAAAATTGTCGTTGCAGTTTTGTCTAGTTCGAGACAGGTATATGAAATTTCCGTTTTTTACTATACGACGTCTCTGGACGTTACTGTAGCAAGTCGATAGACGACGTCACTGATAACGTCCAGATGGGCTGGACTAGGTTAGATATAACCTAATGAATCGAAAAAATGATCCTGATCAGACAGCATGGATCATGAATGTCACATCCCATGAGCAAAGGCTAAAAATGCCTATAAAACAGTAACAAAAACATGTATGTAGAAACCAAAGGTTCTTCTTTGGAAAAACACACTTTTAGCCCTCAGGGCTTACATGACTTTAGTCTATGGATGTAGGAATTGTGACCAGTGTGGACTGAAATCAGTGGGCAGGGGTCTTTGAAAGAAATTCATTATCTGAATTTATTTACTGAATATCGAACAGTGTAGACCCTGATCAGGCACTGTACTAATGTGCAGATTAATCTGGTTTTACACTGGTCACAAAAGTGACAAAAGCTGTGCATAGCACTTAAAAGGTTAAAACATCTTTTTTTCCCATACACTAGGCATACAGCAATAGTTTAAGGTAAAGGTAAACATTTTGAATATTTTTACAGCTGTTTTCTTTCACTATTGGCAGTTTCTGGTTTCTATTTGGTCAAATTTGGTTAAAACTGACATTACATTTAAATGGACATTAATTAGATATTCCAAGTGAAACTGCTACAAATACTTTAAGATCTTGAAAGCAATTGTGAATTGAAAACCACCTGGAAAATCCGGCAGGTCTGACAATATCTAATTTCACGGAACCTTCTTAATCACTTATTTAAATGTCACTGATTACTCTAATACTGCCCCAAAACCAATTTTCTAATTAAATAGACTAGTTTAAATCCATATAACATCATCTCAAACATCAGTATCCCATAGCAGCACCGTCCCCTCTGGGGTCAGACCCCACCCAGTAACAATCACTGCCGGGTTTAAAGGGCCATTTTCCCCTGGCAATGATCTGGCCCCTGCCAAACAGGACTCTATTAAAGTCCGAGACATGTTCCGTAACATTGTGACCCATATCCTTGAGCTGTGTGACCACAGAGTCCGGTATTCCACATTCTAAGGCTACATGCTCCAAACTTCCAGGTTTTGTACTGAAAAAAAAAAAACAAATTCAAAACAATCTCAAACTTGCTTAACATGCTCAAACGAAACACTGGAGATTTAGGTCACTGTAGTAACATTACAATAGAAAACCAATGCCTTGCTCACAATGGAACCACAGCTGAGTTTAAGTCTTTTCTGTACCATTTGAGCTATGTGGGACAATGGGCCAAGAGTGGTAGCCTGTTTTCCATATTTGCAAATGACTCTGGATCCAGCAATAATAGGCTTGACTCAATTCCTTTAGTCTGGGTTGGTATTTTTACAGTTTATAGTTAACAGCAAGATAATCCTGTAAATATTTGTGTCTGCTATGGGTCCAGAATCATAAAACTGACTCTAATGACTGTTGGGCAGGGTCATATAAAATGAATTTAACCTATTCCAGCCTTAAGAGTTACTATTTCCACAGAAGGCAAACAGGATCTTCATAGTTATAATTAGAGCACATGCATTTTGATAAAACATGCACACTCAGGAAAGAGAAAATAGAAGTAACTACAACAGTCTCTCCCAATCCTGTTTGTAAATGTTCTTTATTTACTGTACATGTGATATTTTCAAAATGCTAAATACTGTTTAAACTCAAAAATTACTTACATATGCCCATGACCAATACAGAACCTTGGTTCATCCAGGGCTTCCTGGGGGTCCATCCCAAACTCCAACATGTTAAGTAGAACCTGAACATGGCCCTGAGGCTGCATGTATCCGCCCATCACCCCATAACTGGCTAATAACTCACCTAAAAACAAAATCACCTTTATTAAAGTACTGAAAAACATGCATTATTCTGGCTGTATTAACACCTTAGCTATCATTTCACCAAATTCACTGCTGCCTTTTTCTTATAAAAATATTATAGAAACCTTTAAACACACTTATTCAATATAAGATCAAATGAAAACACAGCATGTACTTGCACAACTAATTCAATAGTAATATTCAGCACATGTAATTGATTATTTCATCAATTTAGCTTGATTTTTATGACAGAATGATGTTCAAGGGGAAGATCATCAGACATCTTATACGCCGTATAATATACAGAGATTGCAGGTTCAAAGCACACCAAAGATGATTATCTTCTGTAGTTTTCTCAATCCACAAGTACTTGCCTCAATCCAGAAAGCAGTCATTAAATGTGGTTGATATAGGTTAAAAATCATGTTTTACCCCCATTGCTACAAGATTTGTAACAAAGGGCCATAACTCTTATAAAAATGGTCACATGAAAAATCTTTCTTTTTAATCATCTACACATCCTGCTTGATCATCTGTGCAAGTTTGAGAAAAATCTGCCCAATAGTTAATGAGGAGTTGATGCCAAAAGATTTGGGAGACATACGTACATACAGATGGATGAACGAGTGCAAGTCTATATGCCTCTCACTTTGTGGGAGCATAACTAATGAATCTAAATGCAAACTGTGCTGGCTGACCTGGATCTACACTGTTTGCCAATGCCAATATCATGTATCTAATCTATGAAATAAATGGTTAAAGGTTAAACAATTAACATGAGAAACAGAATCTCATGCTATTTTAAATATTTGTGAACATTGTTTACCAGTCTGGGCTGAAGTGATCATTGCAGGTATAATGGTATGGTATGGCCTTTTGTAGGGAGCAATCACATTACTGTGTTTCGGGTCCAGGGAGAAGCCATAGCCCCTGTTCTGCAGTGTGAAGCCACAGTTCTCTGGTACTATTCCAGTCCCAAACCCCATGTAGTTACTGTTGATAAAGGAGCAAGCATTGCCATCCTTGTCAGCAACAGAGAAATATACCGTGTCACTACCGGTGAGACAGGCACCGGCATGCACCTCTGGTATTGCTCTAAAACAAAATATAGCATAATCAGTGTTTGATCCTTAATAAAAATGTTGAGTATTTTCAGTTACTGGGCAAATTAACACATCTACTTGGAGCATTATCTCAACAAGAACTATAAATGTATTGCACATAATCATCTTTAACTGGCAATGGTTGGAAAACAATATGCAAATCAATTCCTTGAACTCTTTTACTGTAGTGCAGACCTTAGAGGCCAGTAAAAAAATCTTATTTATGTAGAGCTACAAAATCAGAAAAAAATTATTTGAAATGTAGGAAGTAGAAAGCAATAATCAGATGATCGTCCTTGAGGACATAAAAGCTAACTAACAAACATAGAGCTGCTAAAATATTATCAAAGCAGTCCTAGTCTTAAGGTTATAAGAATATAACACAGATCTGAAACAATCAGTTTACTGTAAATTCATTAATATTTGTGGCATACTAATCTTTTTTGATTCTGTGAGCAAATCAATCCACAAATCAACAGTCAAGAGTTATGAAACTTGTCCTGATAATTGCTATTGTGATGTCAGACAACTATGAACTCATAATTACTATTGTGATGTCAGACAACTATGTCCTCATAATTGCTATTGTGATGTCAGACAACTATGTCCTCATAATTGCTATTGTGATGTCAGACAACTATGTCCTCATAATTGCTATTGTGATGTCAGACAGCAATGTCCTCATAATTGCTATTGTGATGTCAGACAACTATGTCCTCATAATTGCTATTGTGATGTCAGACAGCGATGTCCTCATAATTGCTATTGTGATGTCAGACAACTATGAACTCATAATTACTATTGTGATGTTGGACAACTATGAACTCATAATTATCCCCCGCCGATGAAATCGGGAGGGGGATATTGTGTTGGCGTTGTCCGTCCGTCACATTGTCATGGTGTCGCGTCGTCACGCTGTCCGTCCTAATTTGTTTCCACGCTATTTCTCTGCAACCACTGGATGGATTTCAACGAAACTTTGTGGGAACCATCAGTACCAAGAGGAGATGCGCTTTTCGTTGTCTTGTTCTGGTCAGACCATTTAACACAGAGTTACGGCCCTTTGATAACCTATGCATTATGTATATAGAGCAGTATTCATTTCCACACTATTTCTCTGCAACTACTGAATGGATTTCAATGAAACTTGCTGGAAACCATCTATACCAAGAGGAGATGGGCATATCGTCGTCTTGTTTCGGTCAGACCATTTAACACAGAGTTATTGCCCTTTGATAACTTAAGCATTATGCATATAGAGCAGTATTCGTTTCCGCGCTATTTCACTGCAGTAAGTAAGAAACTAACTTGTGTTTGGAGATCAGTTTTCTTTTATCTGAAGCATAATGCTTGCATAACATCTTCTCTATTGGAACAGAAACTTTTGATGGATCTGCACAGTGCTTGAATACATCAGCAAAACTTAAACGTAGAGCTTCAATAAGGGTATGCAGGTATTCAGCAGAGTTATGCCCCATTTCTGAAATAAACCCAATAACAGTATACATCCATTTCAAAAACATCATTTCTAAAACAGTAAGTTTTTCTAAAATTCGAAGAACTGAAGATATTTTTGTGGTAAAACATTTCATAAAAAAGAAAAATCAACAAAAAGGTAAACACAAAAAAGACATATGCACAAAACATAGCCTACCCTACATAGCATACCACTCAAATCCTCCACTCAGCCTACCCAACACGCTCTCCCCAATTAACCTTCTCCTCACATCCTCCCTACACAGCCTATCCCATACATTCTCAAAGACATCTTCCCATTACAGCCTGCCCTAATCCTCCCCACACATTCTCAAAGACATCTTCCCATTACAGCCTGCCCTAATCCTCCCCACACATTCTCAAAGACATCCTCCCATTACAGCCTGCCCTAATCCTCCCCACACATTCTCAAAGACATCCTCCCATTACAGCCTGCCCTAATCCTCCCCACACATTCTCAAAGACATCTTCCCATTACAGCCTGCCCTAATCCTCCCCACACATTCTCAAAGACATCCTCCCATTACAGCCTGCCTTAATCCTCCTCACACATTCTCAAAGACATCCTCCCATTACAGCCTGCCCTAATCCTCCTCACACATTCTCAAAGACATCCTCCCATTACAGCCTGCCCTAATCCTCCTCACACATTCTCAAAGACATCCTCCCATTACAGCCTGCCCTAATCCTCCTCACACATTCTCAAAAACATCCTCCCATTACAGCCTGCCCTAATCCTCCTCACACATTCTCAAAGACATCCTCCCATTACAGCCTGCCCTAATCCTCCTCATACATTCTCAAAAACATCCTCCCATTACAGCCTGCCCTAATCCTCCTCACACATTCTCAAAGACATCCTCCCATTACAGCCTGCCCTAATCCTCCTCACACATTCACCAAAAACATCCTCCCATTACAGCCTGCCCTAATCCTCCTCACACATTCTCAAAAACATCCTCCCATTACAGCCTGCCCTAATCCTCCTCATACATTCTCAAAGACATCCTCCCATTACAGCCTGCCTTAATCCTCCTCACACATTCTCCTAAAAAAGACCACCCCACAAAGCCTTCCCTACACAGCCTCCCCATGTAGCCTACCCCACACAGGCTGCCACACAGGCTACCATAAAGCCTAAACATCCTCCCCAGAAAGAGAAGACGGCCAGAAAGAGAAAACATTACTGGTAGTTTATAAAATAATCACTTCAATAATAAACAAGAGCCAGTCAGAAATGACAACATACTTGGTTAAAGATTAGTAAATAAAATTAGGAGGGAAACCCAGTCCCCACCATTCCCCAACCCTACAGATGTTTTTGTTGGTTTTTCATGGTTTTAGTTCAGAAAGATATAAGTTAATATAAGGAAGGGGCAGGTTACTTTGTCTATATATGGTACTCTCTTCCCTAAGTTAGTTATAACTTTGGTAGTCAACCTTTTAAATTGAAATCCTCCAGTATGTTCAAAGCCATTAAAGCAGTAATGCCTTGTCCATTAGGTGGAATCTCCCATACCACATGACCTTTGTAGTCTGTTTTGATTGGTTCTTCAAAGGTTGTCTGGTGCATCTTCAGATCATCAAGGGACATCACTCCACCAAACCGTGCTACAGCATCACAGATTGCTTGGGCTATTCTACCTTCATAAAAGCCAGTTTTTCCATTGGTAGCTAGTTCCTTCCAATCAATAAAATACATCAAATAATACCAGACACAATACAAATCTCTATGCTTCATAAAACCTTTAATATAATTCATCTTCCCAAAAAGGGCAACTTTTATTTTGATTTCACATTCCAAGGTAACAGGCTTGTGAACAAGTTATTGGGTATTGTAATTATTAATTACTGTTATCTTCAATGATGACCCCAATATCAGGACTCAAAGAGCATAGATTTAATGCAATGATACTACATGAATGTTCGAGAAAAACAGCCGGAAATCTAAAATTTGTCAGTAACTGTTTAAATGAAACACAGGATAGATAGATGTTTGACACAAGAATGGATCAATAGCATCCCTCCTTATTTTGATGTTGTTCAAATAAAAATTGTTGATCCAATTATTTTATTGATCCTAGATTGTTTAGAACGTTTAATTTTCAAATTAAGAAATACCGGTAAATCATATCTCATACTTGAAAAGTGTTGGCTAGTTTTTCATTTTTCATTATTTCTCCATGCACTGGGGCTCTGCCATCTATAAGGAAATCTTTTCCAAACGTATTGCCGGGCTCTTGAAGTAGCCAGCACCCTGAAACAACAACAACAACAACAACTTACCTTTTATACTGAACTCATCGATTACAAGCCGGGGCAGATCCAGAGGGGGTTCAGTGGGGTTGCTTGAACCCGACTTTGACATGTTCAAAGAAAATTTACATTCCTATGGTTAAGAGCATGTCATTTTTGTTTGAAGTCATGTACAGAGTATAACTGGAAACTTCCCCTAAAAGCGCCGTCATTTAAGAATCATTGCACTATATAAAAAAAGGTCCTCTATAAATTCAGCCTTTTATCAATTAAGCGGTTCTACCATTATAACTTTCCACTATTTGAAATAGGTCATTTTATCCATAGTTAACCAATGAGTTTCAAATACGTGGATTTTCTGTTTTTATTGACATTGTAAACCCTAAACAGACTGCACAAACATGGAGGTAAATAACAATGTGCTTTAACTACATGTATAACCATCTCACCACTGAACTTGTGTCAACATGTCATAAACCAACTCCAGATTTCTGGAATTTTCAGGAATCTAGTCAGAAGGGTAAGTACAACTTGAGCATTTATTTGCAGGAACCTAGCCAGGCACTCGACATGATTCTCACCTTTCTGCCAGGAATTTGCTGTGATTTTCTGAACTGGAAATCCATTCTTTGCCAAGTTTATCGCTGGTTGTAATATTTCTAGCATAGACAACTGCAACATGAATAGCACACCATGTTCACATGAAACTAAACTCTTCAGTATCCTTTATGTGTGCAACCAATCTGATTAAAATCATATCCTGAAAACCGCTACGCTATCAGGATCTGACGACGAGTAACGAAAACGTGCTTTTATCACAAACCTTTTGAACCAACCAGATTGTCACCTACAAAATCGCGAAAGTGAAAGTAAACATTCTATATTAAACCATAAAAAGAGTTGAGAGCCTGCGTAAGACATACTTTGCTGAATTTTTTGTGTTTATGTAGCATTGCAATTATTTCTAATGTAATAACATCATCAGATCATTTTGCGAGCGCTGTATATCATGCTTCCTGTGTTGATAATTTCTAAAAATAGTAATCGGGGAAAACCGCTAAAGCTTATGTACGGTATCTACGGGCCGTCATCAGATCTAACATTTTGTTAGATCTGACTTTAGTGAGATTGTTGTGCAACGTATGTATTTGAATATCCATCCTAAAGGAACAGTTGTTTTTTGGCAGTAATAAGGATCCACTGAGTATCAACCCTAAAACAGTTGCCCTCATGCAAGATATTACCTTCCTAACCAAGTTCATAGGAGAGGTACTATACACTCACAGTTCACTGTTCAGGGGCGGATCCAGGATTTCAGCAAGGGGGGTTCAACTCAGCGAGTCATATTTTTAACAGCGTCAATTTGCAACTGAGCTAAAACATCAGTCATTCGGAAACTTCCAGGGTTCTCAATAAATAATGTTTGTAAAAGGCTCCAATGAATTTTAAGTCCTAACTAATCCAGGGGGTCCTCGGGCCTGCTCCCCTGGAAAATTTTGAAAATTTAAATGCCAAGTTCTGCATTCTGAGGTATTTTGTGTGAATTTTATAGCAGGTTTTGAACTACTCCTTCATACCTGATTTTAACTTTTTCCTTGTGAGCAGTAGTGATGCAATTAAAAGCACTCAGATCCAAATACGCTGCCTCATTATCTGAGTCTAGATATGTGACTTATAGTGTTTCCAACTCAAGAAGTTGTTAATAAGAGAGAAAAAAAACTGCTCAAAATGGCTAAGTTCAGGGTTCCAGTTTTTTTATCTATACTTTTTCCAGTTGAAAAATGTTGAAGACATTTTAGATGCATTAATAACTGTTTGTGGTGGGATGGGGTTAAGAGAGAAAATTAGCTGTGAGCTACTTTTGGTTTCCTACTGGACAAAAACTATCATTATCTTTTGAATAATTTTGCATAAAACAAATTTATGAACATTAATGTGCCGAGTCCATAGTCAACTTTTAAAACTGATGGCTTTACTGTATAAGTAAAGTAAACACTGGACAAAAACATCCGATTTCTTTTAGGCCTACTGTCCGAAATTATACGTGACGAGAAAAATCTTTATTGAAGTAAAGAAATAAAAGGGTTACTGTATGTGAGTTTTTTATGTATTTTAAACAGCCTAACTACAATATAATATTAAGAACCTTCCTCTCTAGGTATCAGAACTCGGCAAATAATCTGCTGGCTTCCATCACAGTCCTGTCAAAATTTGTCAGAATAGTAAAAAATATCTTGTATTCATAAACTTTTAATCTACAAACACTGTTGAATTAGTGTAGAAAAAGTCTCATAATCAATTTATATCGTTTTTAGTTAGAAATAATTTGGGAAAACCGTGCCGTGCCAACATAATCTACGTAGTATATAAAACATGTTGAGGATGGGGAGTTTTTTACTTTTGAATCTTTATTTTCATAAACAGCGCGAAATTCTTTCCTACTGAAGCACAGACCAATTAAAGGGAATGTGAAGATTTTGGTACTAAAATCCTGGAAAGACATGGGCACGCCCGGCACATTTTTAAGGATTTTTTTTTATTTTCTATGATTTGTGCAAGACTCGACGCCGGACATGAATTCGAAAAAACATGTATAATTTTTTTATTCAAACTTCATTTCTTTCTTGTATTTCAAATATAAGCATAAGAATGAATGTTACATTTTATAACACAGACTCTAACTGCGAATTTTAATAAGTTGCAAAAGGTCCTGTGATTTATCAAATAACCATGACGATACATTGGTGTACGCAAGAAACTAATACTAAGTAACTTAGTATTAAGTAATTTAAGTAAGTAATTTATTAACAATTGACTACTTTGTTGTTTTGATTAAAATTTTAGCAGATTGGTCACATACAGTGGCAAGTGTGCAGGGGTGCGAAGTTGTTTTGAGATCAAGTAATTGTGTGAAGTCCAAGTTTTGACACTTAAGACCATCACAGAGGCCGCATTTTTGTCGTCAAATGAAACAATTCTGCATAAAACCATTAATATTGATTCGTATCCACAAACTTCCAAGCTCGAACCACCCGGGACAAAAAAAAATCGGGGAAATTATGGGGGTTCGTCCAAACCCCCCGAACCCCCCCTGGATCCGCCACTGCTGTTATTTTCCATTATAACTGTCTATATATGTCATTGTAAAAGATTTCTATAACATGGTAATTGTTAGATGACATTTTCCAGCAGTGATGAAAGCTCTTGGAATAACATCTGGGTTTGAGAAATGCTTTTCCTCCTGTGACACTTTTTTATCAAGAAATAGGAAGACTTTACAAACAGAAAATGTTAGTGGCTATGAACAAATGATATATTGCATTATTTTTTAAATAATAGTATGTTTGAATATGTCATTATTTTATCTAATATTTCAACTCTTTAATATTGTTTTGCTTAAGACTTTGACTTAATCATGGCAAAATAAAAGAGTGAATTAAACAAAAATTTAAACCTTCCAAGATTGTTTATCAAATGTTTTAAAGCAAGTTCAGAAAGTTAGTAACCAAACATTATTTGATAATTATTATACCTTCCCACTGCCAAATGTATGCACAGTGTCCCACCAGGCCGCTGCTGCCCCTGGAACTGTCACAGTGTGGCCATGGTTAACTGGCGGTTTGTTGTCATTATTGTATCCCTGGCTAGTTAACAGCTCTAGGGTAAGTTTACCAGGAGCTCTTCCACTTGAATCAGAAACAAATTTCAAGATGGGTGTTGGGTTGAAAATTTGTGTCAACCTCAGATATTATGTCAGAATATTTACATTCCTATTGATTTCCTCGTTTAAAAAAATTCGGTTCATTATCCCTGAACCACATGACCAGTAATGACGTCAGTAACGTCATGGCTGTTACTATTGAAAACTCCCACATATTACTCCCCCTTTTCACTTAATACTAATTTTTGAAAGCGTTCGACTTAAGTTTATTTAAAGAAAAAATGAATAAAATGCAAATATAAGTAATAATTCTTATTTTGGTGCGGTTCATGCAGATTGGACATGCACGTGCTAGCGCGCTTTATGGATTTGCCAGCTCTCGCGTGCATGTCCAATCTGCATGAACCGCACCAAAATAAGAATCATTCCTTAAATAACAAAAAAAGTTAACCACAGCCATCTTGCTTTAAATGTATGCTATCATAAAGTTAACAAATGAAATCAGTTGATTCTGTTTAAATGCCATTTAAGGCATAAATTCTGAATGACAAACACATTTTTACCTTCCATTAAGGCCTTTAACAGTCCTTGTTTGACTGTCATAGAACAAGCAGAAAGCATCCCCTCCAATACCAGTAGATGTAGGCTCGGTGACATTTAAAGCTGCTGCTACTGCCACTGCTGCATCTGCTGCATTACCTCCCTGCTTTAGGACGTCTGTAATAGTGTAGAAAACAAGTGATGCTTTGGGACATCTGTAAAAGTGTATATCGGTTTTATCGCATGTGTGACCAGTGTAGATCCAGATCAGCCAGCACATCTATGCTATCTGATCTGTATCTACACTGGTCGCTTCTTGGTAAGAAATTACTTAAAGAATCAAAAGCGAACAAAGCAGATCCAGCAGCAAAAGAGTGATTACACTGGATCAACACTTTTAAACTGGTCTATAAATAAAAGTCATGTATTCTTTTTGCAGTTATTTCTTCTTTTTACAAAAAGAACTTCTTTCACACTTAAATAGTGATCATGTGGTGTTTGGTAAATATCTTCGAGATATGACAGATTAATGTAGTACTTCAGTTGTTCAGGCAGTAATGGATTTCAGGGTATAGCGGATAGCGTGTCTGTTTTCTTGCTCATTTCCATTTTATTTTATATTTAGAAAAATAAACAAGTACCCTGTCATGAAGAGTGAACTATCCCCTTTATGTACATGTATATTGTCTGGATTTTGACTTTTGCATGGAGTGTATATAATACAACAAATGGAACGGGTAAACCAGAAGTTTACAACAACACGATGCTTTTACACGGTTAACAAAAAAAGAAAGACAAAGTTTCACAGCAATAGCTGGTAAAGTATCATTTTTATGGATTTGGTTTGTGTATAAATAAACTTTCTCTTGTTTACAATTCCTTCAGTGTCAGCGAGCAGAGGTATAAATTATTACCATGCGCTTCAGGTAGTAACGGATTGCGTACATGTACATATACGGGGGGGTCATCTCAAAGTAGATGTGATCTGTCAAATTGCTGTCAAAGCAAGGTTTAAAAGGGAGATATGATATTTTGTAATGATAAATGTGTGTTAAAATGAAGATATGATACCTTGAGTAATTTATTAGTTTATTAATACTGATACTGAGGCAGATCCAGTTTGGGTTATGTGATGTTGCTCAAATTTCCTTTTGGGCACCAATATTTTATTTTCACAGGGATTTTGGCCAGGAAGTTGTCAAATAAAATGTAACTACCCTAAGACTGCTCGAAACAAACCTCTCTATGGACAAATTGCACTGGACTATGTGCAATCAAAAATCATAGAATGTGAAAATAGAATTCAGGGTTGATGCAAGATTTCTAGAAAGGGGGTTCATTCGGGCACTCTCAGGGAAGTTAGATGATAATTTTCAACTTTTTGGCCAACATCTTCATGACAATTAATTTTTTCTGCCCCCAAAAGGGGTTCGAGCGAACCCACTGTACCCCCTCTGGATCCACCCCTGTTATTTATCAGCCAATGAGTCTGACTTAAGTCTCAGGTAAACACTAGCAATGCTTTTGAATAGATTACTCGTTAGATAGTCGTTGACATTTGCCTTTCTTTTAAAGCAGAATTTGTTAATGCATTTGTTGTTTTTTATTTTAGAACTGACGGTTACACGATGGACAGGCCATACAAGAAAGCTGCGAAAGCGGAAAGTCCTGGTGTTTTTTTTTGCATTTTTGCATATGTGTTGTTATATGTTGTTTTGTTATTGGCCACCATGTTCAGTTATTTTATTATGATCAGTATATATGAAACTTTTATATGAAAACAAATTAACTAAATGTTTATACCGTTTGATGTGATTATACTGTTAATTCCATTTAATTTCTCTGTGATTTGTTTGATTTTAAAATGCCAATAATTTTTCTTAATAAAAAATTTAATGACCTATTGCGTTAGGATTTTCTTCTGTTACTGTTAACAAAATGTTTTGGGTTTAATTTAGATGAGAGGGGAAATTTTTTTATTTGATAAACATTTGAATGTGTTTCAATACATGTTCATCAACAATACAAACAATACACAATGTTTGAGCTGGTTTGAGACGCCCCCAGTGAGCTTCATTTACCTATCCCATACTGCCTGAAGCTATCCGCTACTGGCTAATTCGATGAGGTAATATAAACAAAGATTAGTGCGTGACAGATCTCGCAGAATGTTTAAAAATGACCTGTTTGAAGTGTGTACTCTTTTCTCTGTCGGAAAGTATCAATTTGTTTGTGAAATTTCTGCTTTTAAAGACCTGTGCAGCGGTAATCTGCTTGGCTATCCGTTACTGCCTGAACAACTGTAGTACTACTACTATCGTCACACCACATATTTTGGCGCACCATATATTTTGACGCACTGGTTGTTTTCACCTTGCTTCTAAATATGTGATTTCCTAATGATGTAATTATGCTGTAAAATGATCAGTTAACATTAATCTGACCATTTAATAAATTAAAGTGTGTAAATTATGCAAACTGAAGCCAGTAAAACATCATTGCTTTATGATATAGTAAAAATAACATGAATTACTTAATACTTTTTCTCTTGTTTAATAAATCCTTAATATTGGTACCATTTTACACAATTTTAAACAAATTTTCCGCTTGTTTGCAACAAATGACAAATCTAGCATCAGTCATGTGGTGGGCATGAGTGCAATATGATGTTGTACTAAAATTTGTCCTTGTTGTAAATCCCTTACATGGTATATTGTTTCTATACATTTTTACCTTCATTTGTATTTTATCTTCATTGTTATTTTTCACTCTACAATATCAAAATATTTAAACTGCAAAGGACACTACCCCAGGAGATATGGTTAGTCGTGGAAAACAGGAAATATACAGCCAGTCATCCGAGAGTGATGTCTTTTCGCACTTAAAGCAGACTAGATGCAGAATCTTTAATAAAATTCCGTTTTACAATTTTTTACCATACAACAATTGTCGAAAACTTATTCTAGATGATAAAAATAACACCATTCATGTTTTTTGTTGTGTCAGATGCAAGAGAGTGTGTAAACTTACTTTTAACTAATTAGAAATGTGGTTACATTACGTGCATCAAAATATGTGGGTGAAGACCAAAGTTAGCATTTTTGGGGTTGTCATATTTGTTTCTTGCTCTACAAAAAAGTTCTTGATATTTTTTGATAATTGCAGTTTTATTCAAATAAGGAAGGATGTATGTTCATGATATTAATATTTAGTTCAAAATGAACATTCAATTTAAAAAGTTGTTTTGGATTAAAAGCTTAAGTGCGTCAAAATATGTGACACCAGGATAGTATTCAGCCAAACACTGCATGGATCCAATTTTCCTGAATCAGTTAATATTTTAGAGCCCATTTGACATGGCCTTGTTTAACAGTTGAAGAGTGCCAATAAGCTCCCTGAAACACTTTTCGTCCCATGAATAACCTTAGTAAGAAAAATGAATTGTTGTTTAAGATTACGAATTGATTTGATGACGAAACGGCAATATATTGAGTGTTAGTTATACGTGAAAAAACAGTTCATGTGATTGATTTCTTCTATTCCACTTGATGCATACCGATCCCAATTTGTGACGCCAGATGTTGGGAGGAAGCGACACATCCATGTTGACAAACTAACACCGATCTATGCGACACGAATGGAAGTTTGTCTGTTCGTCCCATTTTTCGACCCTGAAGTTGCGTCCCTTGTACAGACTCTCCTATATCTGAGAAGTTAGATCCGGAAAATTGTTTAGTTTCAGATTTGTTTAAAGACAGTAGTTGAACATTTAAACGATGAGTGATGGGGAACATTGTAACTAATAGTGAATCTGATGACGAGCAGGATTTCAGAAACGTGAGCGTAATAAGCTGTCATACATTTTATTTTATAATTAGAGTACATTTCGGACTTAATGTGGTTCGGACACTCCCTTCCTTCTTGGAATTTCATGAAAATTTTATTTAAATAAATGTCTAGAAATGTTTGATAACCATGCAGGTAGTGGTTCACATCCATTGTGTTTTATTATGTTATTGAATTTAATTGTCAATAAATATAAATATTACTCATGACTAGTGAATGGCTTTTAATAATAATCGGTCAGAATTGAAAATGAAACTGATCTGTAAAAGTCACATGAGCTTGGAACTCATAAACCAATTCAACATCACAGGATTTTTATGAATATTTTTTGTAAATATTTCAGATGGATGAAACTGGTTCAGAAAATGAGGATGCAAGTGGTATTTATTATTTTTTTTATTACATTTTTAGCAAATAATAAGAACTACCATACCAAAATGATACACTAGCATCAAGGCAGCGGCAGCACGAAATACCCAAATCTACCCAAATACACAAATCTACCCAAATCTACCAATTTTATAGTTGCTGTTGGGAAATATTACTCAAATCTACATATTTCATGATTGAAAATGTCAAATTGAACAAAAAAGTAAGTACACAGTTAAGTTCATATAAGTTTTAATAATCAAAATACTTATTTTCATCTACCCAAATCTTCCTAAACATTATTAGCAACTGTATGTTTCACCAAACATAAAAAACAAAGTGGTCATACATTGATGATAATGCTGCTGCTGCTACTGATGATGATGATGACTAGATAATTATTAATTGTTGATAAATTAACTTTTTATATTTTTGAAGCTATTTATAAGCAACATATAAGTAATATGGGGAGGGATATATAACTGTACTTTAAGATGGTAAATGGATAAATATTTCAATAAATATAAATTTTTCTAATATAAAGTTTGATTGTTTTATTCAGTATTAACAAAAGATAGCTAAAATATATAGAATTTGTCAAGATTTATCTGAAACTACTAAGTTTTGGGTAGATTTGGATGGATTTGGGTAGATTTGGGTCTTTCGTGCCACCCTCAAGGCAGTATCCAAAAAATGATCTGAATACTGTGAGTGATTATAG
Organism: Corbicula japonica; assembly: GCA_038501625.1. Taxonomy (NCBI): domain Eukaryota; kingdom Metazoa; phylum Mollusca; class Bivalvia; order Venerida; family Cyrenidae; genus Corbicula; species Corbicula japonica. The sequence continues at coordinate 3,004,666 of JAZAYU010000048.1, forward strand.
ATTGTAATCCCAATTTGTCTCTGTAAAACAAAATTAATTGACAGTTGTAAAATCTAAACATTTTATTTTACCACAGAGCATTTATTATTAAAAGGTTATTTTCTGGTAATTTATTTTAATAATTTTGAACAGTACATTTCATTTTGGTGAGCCTTAAAGTCACCTGTATGATGTCTTGAATGTAAACATTTAAGTGAGGTGTTACAATTGAGATTCTATCATCTCTTGGTTCAATTTCTCTATTGAAAAATATAAAACAAAAAATTGTTATTTTCATCTGATAAATTGTTACATGGTTATTTTTATTATCTTTAATTTAATCCAATTGGTCACTCCAACTAAAAGTTTGCTACATCAACTCAGTTGTATACATTTAAAAAGAAACATTGAAACAAAATGGCAGAGGATAACAAACACTGGTTTGCCAGAGGATGAATTTTATCAAGCTGACACATTTGATCAGCTTATATAATATTGTAAACATGGCTAATTGTCCATTCACAATCAGAAGATTTTCTTTGCAGTTAAGAAATTTCACTTATTTCTTGTTTATCCTAAAAAGGCTATTATGTTTTTTCAGATAAGGAGAGCCAGGCTCTAACAGACCTCAATGTTCTCTTTCAACATGCTGAACTGAGGACAATAGCTGCCAAAATCAAGTAAGTTCATCATGTATTGTTATTCTTGCCACATAATAAGTTTAGTGTAATCTTCTCATCCACCAGAGTAGATTTATTACTAGAAGAGGATGTATACTGGTAAATGAATGTATCAGCATGATTCTGGCCCCTGTAGGTTGTATACTGGTAAACGTACATTTTTCTTTTTCTTTGAAGCAGTGCAAACTTTAACTGGTAAAATTAAGTGGTGAATGTTTTAAACTATGCTATTTTTTACCAATTTGACTTATGTTTAATTAGCTTTTCAGCTTTCTTTATTAAACACTGTGTAAATCTTCTCCCTTGGCTCAGTAGAGAGACAAGTTTAGGCCATGTGGGATACTAGACCTCATGGGAGTTCAGTTATACTGAAAGAAATTTTCATTGGATAAAGTTTCCTTCGAGTTGTGGTTGAAAACACCGCCTAAGGTTGAAAGAAAGATAAGGTAAAATCATCATAACAAAAGCATGTTTACATGTAGACTTGAGTCTGCTAGTTGACTCAATGTTTTGCTCATGGTTGAGAGGACATACTAGCAAATGTTGTATAGTGCAAGCATGTTTAGAATTCACACTGATGTTTGACTTGATATTTTATTCTTGTTAGAGAGGACATCCCAGAGAATGTGATACAGCAGCATCGGTACCAGATTATTCGCTGGTTGGATGATCGGGAGGCAAAGAGTGAAGAGACTGTCACACTTGCTCAGTTCTGTGACATGTTGATGAACAAACCCGGAGTGTCTAGGGAGGATGCCATCAGGGTAAAATTAGTATTGATACTTCCAGAGTTTCTCAAATTCTCAAAAACTCAGCTATTTTGTAAATGTTCAGGGCCTCATGTTAATCACATTCTGATGTGAATTAGTAGGGCATCATGCTGAACCATTATTTGTTCTGTCCAGTATTGTTTAAGCTGATTATTATGAACATATTAAAAGCTAAAATGCATTGGTTCAGCTTTGTTGGAGTTATTCCCGTTTTTCTTAAAATCAACCACTCAACCCAGACTTTCAGAGTTATTTTCACGAAAATTGATTTAGATTTAAAAGATAATTATTTTCATGCAAAGCAATACAAGAGAAAGACATTCATCTAAAGAATAGGCTAAGCATGATTGATAAAATATCACGAAAATGTTATTTTTCATGCTTGAATGTGTGGAACTCCAATGAAATGTTGGACGCTTGTCAGTTAAGTCTTGTTGACAGCTTGATTATTTCTGATGCAGGCTTTCCAGCAGTTTGACACAGATGGCAGTGGTGTAGTGGAAGTGAGCACAATCCTCTCAGCCATCAAGTATTCTAATGGTCCAAACATGATTGGGGAGCTTGGCAAGAGCATCAGAATGCTCCAGGCTTGCTCACTTACTCCAGGTTAACTCTTTACCCACCTAACTCATATAAAGGACTCAACTTTCTATAAATCTGAGCAAGTCCATAAATTTTTCATAAGCATGTTTCACAGATATTTATTTAAGGGACTGAATTATTTTACATTCTAGTGTCCATCTGTTCTGTCAGCATTGATGCGAAGGCTGATCTGGGTTTACACTGATCGAGATCTGAAAAATGCTGTGCTATGCACTTTAAAAAAGATTAATGTGTTTTAATTTTATACAGTATAGAAGAGATATAGATAAAAGAGGAAAAATGTCATTTAAGATTTGCCATATTTTTGTTGCTTTTGGATCAAGTTGATGTAAGAATTGGAAACTAACAAATAACCCCAGTCAATTACCAACCACAGTCAAATAATAAAAGTAGATTTGCACTGTTTGCAGGTTTTGTGGATGTCTATTCAGAAAATAAGAACTCTGTCAGTCAGCATGCTGAGAGGATTTTAAAGGTATGTTTATATTATTTTTCAAGTTGTAACTTCTAAACTGTCATCAGGTATTAGGAAGGGAAGAGGTGGCTAAGTCATAGGCAATGTTGCATATTATAATAATGCCATATTTGTGATAATACTTGCTATACCAAATGCATTGCTTCATTAAGTTTCAGTCAGTTAAATATATTGTCAGTGTTGATTAAAAAATTCTGTGGGATACATCTGACAGGTTTAACCCTTTCCTGTATAGATACGCATTTTTACGCATGTGCGACCAGTGTAGATCCAGATCATCTGTGCTGTCTGATCAGGATCTGCACTGGTCACATTTTGGTCAGAAATAATCTAATAAATCAAAAAGCGAACAGTTTAGATCCTGATCAGACGGCACGGATGTGCCGGCTGATCTTGATCTGAACTGTTCGCCCTAGCAATAAAGGTGTGTCTGTACAGGAAAGGGTTAAGATTACAATTCTTGAACTTCTTGATCTTTTGGATATATTTATATATAACAATCTTAGATGTGTTTGGAGATAGAACGTTGTGAAGAAATATATTAATATGAAACTTGGAGCACCTAAGGAAAGTTTTAAATGACTGAACACCTAAATATATTTCTATGAACTCCAAAATATATTTCTATTGTCATTTTGGGAAAAATTGCCAATTATTTGGGGATGCAGGTTAATTATATTTGTACCCCCGTCTTTTTAAAATTTGTGATATCATAGATGTAATAATACTAATTGAATACACAGGGAACAATTAAAGTTTAATAACAGTTGTTACATAATAATCTTTGATGGTATTACAACAAAACAGATGGATATCTTTTGTGACAGTCATTATTGTCCACATTGCATAGCATTGTAACATTGTTATTGAAATGTATAATATTTCAGTACTTGTTGAGGAACCGTGCACCAAGTCATAGCATGCCTTTTCCATTTCTAAATGGTTTCAACAACACATCCAGTATGAGACTCTCCGTGTTGAAGAACACATTTAACCAGCTCAAAGATGTTGGTGAGTAGACTTGTGTTTGATATGTCAACACAGTGAAATGAACTGGAGGTGTAAAATTTGCCTCTGAAATTTATGGTAGTTTATTTTGTTTTATAAATAAAATGAAGTATTAAAAGTCTGCTACCAGTAGTTTAGGTTTGGTTTTTCCAATGGAACATGGTGTTCAGCTGGCTAAGAGGATTATGTTGGATCTACCCAAATGCCTATGGAAACCTGACCTGGTGTATTTCATAACTGAAAAGTAATGACCTGGGCTGTTGTTACAGTACTGTATCCAAATAAAAAAAACTTTAAAAAATGAAATGGAAAAGAACTTGTAAATACATGCATGTTGTTGTCAATATTGAAGTCTCATATGTCAGTTCCATCCAGTTGACATGAGTAAGCCATTTTAACACCTTTATGGTGTGTGAACAGTGTAGATCCAGATCATTCGGCACATCCATGCCATCTGATCAGGATCTGCACTTTTGGCTTTTTGGTCATAAATAACCTAATAAATCAAAAGTTGAACAGTGAAGATCCTGATCAGATGGCAGAAATATGCCGGCTGATCTGGATCTGCACTGTTCGCCCACTTCATACATATGGAGGAAAGGGTTAACAATGTCAGATTTCTTCCTGACATGTCTCAATTTTTGTATATGTTTGAATGTTTTACTTAGCAAGAGGAGAGCTTGCAGAGACATCTCTCTCTGATGGTGAGGAAGTGAAGCTGCTCAACCCGTGTTACAGTTCTCTAGAAGTCTCATCAAACGCTTCAGAGTCCTACAGGTAATCATTGCTCACTGGCTTTGCTTGCCAGTTTCATTTTAACTTTCATCATGGTGATTCTTCAAGCCCTACAGGGTGTCTTTAACTAGATATTTTCCACGAAAAAAAAAGATTTTCATTTCGTGTTTTACCATGCTCAGAGTTTATTAACAAGGTTTTCAAAACCCTGGTCATTAGATTGGGGGTATGTCTTTGGGTGGGCAGGGGACATCAATAGTTTGTTAAGTTTTTTGTTTAAGTCCACTTTTTCTCAGAAACCATTCAAGTATCAGTTTTAAAAACAATAACTATCCCTTACAATATATTACAACGTAAAAATCAGGATTTGTTGCATTGCTACATTTTCTTTTTAGCTCACCTGAGCACGAAGTGCTCATGGTGAGCTTTTGTGATCGCCTGATGTCCGTCGTCCGTCCGTGTGTCGTCAACTTTTCTTCAAACAACTTCTTCTCCTGAACTCCTGGGCCAATCTTGCTGAAACTTGGCAGGGATGTTCCTTGCATGAAGCTCTTCCAAAGTTGTTCAAAGAAATCAATTCCATGCAGAACTCTGGTTGCCATGGCAACCGAAAGGAAAAATTTAAAAATCTTCTTGTCTGAAACCACAAGGCCTAGAGCTTAGATATTTGGCATTTAGCATCCTCTAGTGGAACTCTACAAAGTTTGTTCAAATTATTTCCCTGGGGTCAAAATTGGCCCCACCCCAGGGGTCACTTCATTTTACATAGACTTATATAGGAAAAACTTTAAAAATCTTCTTGTCTGAAACCACAAGGCCTAGAGCTTAGATATTTGGCATTTAGCATCCTCTAGTGGAACTCTACAAAGATTGTTCAAATGATTTCCCTGGGGTCAAAATTGGCCCTGCCCCAGGGGTCACTTCATTTTACATAGACTTGTATAGGAAAAACTTTAAAAATCTTCTTGTCTGAAACCACAAGCTGAGAGTACTTTTGTAGTCAGGTGAGCGATATAGGGCCATCATGGCCCTCTTTTTTTAAATATTTTCCCTGAAACAAACATGTTTTTCTTAATTTTATGCCTTTAAACATTTTTATCCAATAACTGTTAAAATAGATCTGGTTAAACAGTGAATAGATCTTTGTTTGGTTTCAGATTAACTAATGGTCTACCACACACTTTCTGGCAATCTGATGGAGCAGCCAGGTCACACTGGATCAGGTAACAACCAATAATAACCACTGCTTGTGTGAAATGAAAAAAGATAACATCTGTTGCTAGTTAATATAACTTGTAAACATTGCTCACCATGTTATTATAATCAAGTTTACATACTTATCTCTGGCCCGCCCGGCTAGCTCAGTGGATAGAGCATCGGACTGTCAATCCAGGGGTCGTGAGTTCGATCCCCAGCCGAGGCGGGAAAAATTTCTCCGTGACAATTGAACTCGGACATTGCGTCTGAGAGTCATTTGTCCCTCGCCTCTGATTCAAGTGAGGAAGCAGTCAGTCGCTTGCGGAGAAATTGGTTAGTACTGGTTAGAGACCCAGGAACACCGGTTAGGTGGACTGACCGCCGGGATATAACCCAGAAAAGTGTTGAAACCAGGCGTTAAACCCCAAACAAACAAACAAACAAACAAACATACTTATCTCTAAATAATGACTGTTCAACCAGCCTTCTATCAACAGGGTTTCAAAGTTTGAAATTGAAACAAATACTTAATTTTTTCCTCCATATATATGAATTTATGGCATGAGGGAACAGTTAGCTTTTTGATTTATACGGTTATTTTCTGACCATCTGGCACATCCATGCCATCTGATCTGGATCTGTGCTGTTCACATTTTGGTCAGAAATAACCTGAGGCACGCCACGGGAAAAGGTACCTTCGGTCATTTTTTGTGTCATTTTTGTTGTTACTATATTTAGATAGAACTTTCAAATTTCTATAATTTTCTCATAAAAAAACATTGATTTTGTTACACATTTTGACAATAAAATGGTATTTTTACCGCGAATTGCATTAATAATTAATGTCGTCTGCTCAACTTTATGACGTCGTTTCAAGGAATGGCGTCAACTGCCCGAAGGTACCTTTTCCCGTGGCGTGCCTCACCTAATGAATCTGAAAGTGAACATTGTAGATCCTGATCAGACAGCATGGAAGTGCCGGTTGATCTTGATCTTTACTGTTTGCTCACTGCAATAAAGCTATATCTATGGAGTAAAGTGTTCAGCAGTGACTGGACTGTCTATGTGTCAAAGAACGACAAGTTCATTACACAGATTTGATGGATATATGGTTAAATTTGGTTTTGTAAAATAGGTTGCACTTGAGAAATCACGTGGTGATAAAGAACCTGTCAATTAATGTGGCATCTGCGGACTCGAGCTACATGCCAGAACATGTGACCATCACTGCAGGCAGAAGTATACATACTCTAAGAGAGATTAAAGATGTGAGAATTCCAAGGTATGCAGCATCTTTTATAACAATTTGGTGGAAATAATGGGAACAAATCTGACGTGTTGTAGCTCTGCTATCTTGGTTTACCAGTGACTGAGTTAAGTTGTCGTGAGGAACTAAGACCTGTGATTATCATGGTAGGGTTTGATTAGGTTTAATTTTAGAATTTAGAAAAAAACTCTTGTTGATCTCTAGCTGTGATTAAGGACTAGTTCACTAGTACCACTAAATTGCATTTTTCCACATAATATACTTACACATGCTGATGTATCACCATCTGTTTAATTATGCAAAAGCATCAACTGACACAAGACACATTTTCTTATGAAAAACTTAGCTTTTTCATATATTCATTAATGTGATCCAAAAAACTATTATTGTTGTATGCTTTCTGTGTTTTATTAGTCGCAAGAATAATAATGTCAGTTATATATACGTCTTTAAGAAATAAATTTGGGAATATCTGGGTGTTTAAACATTTATATTAATTATTTATGAAAAGATCATCAATATCCAAATATATCGTTATATTGTTTCAGTAGTGTGACTGGAGATGTTATTTTATTAAAGAATGCAAAGTGCCATTATCCTTGTGAGTATACACATCTTGTTCTGTTATCTTAAATAATTATGAAAAATCTAGTTCAGTCTCTTTCAATTAGTGTCATAGTGTAGCCTGGTTCTAAATGCAAAATTCACAAAAATTGTTTTTAACCCCTAACCAGCTGAATTAATTTACTATGCTCAGTTTTTCTTTATTTTAGCCCATCCATTCATTGTTCAAAGTGTTAACCTAAATTTTGTTTGACTGACTGGGAAAAACAGCATAGACACTGACTGCAGATGTATAGCTGATCTGGGTCTACACTGATTCTAAAGCTGCCAAATAGTGTGCTGATCACTTACAGTTATTGCATGTGTTTAACATGTATTTAGTCAGCAGGCACAGAATTTGTCACTATATTATACTGAACAAAAAATGTTTTGCAACTTTCTCTATGTTTTGCATGGAAGGGAAATAAAAAAGACAAATGGTACAAAAACATATGTTTTTATTAAATCCATAACAGAGACACAATGTTAACATAAAATTATGTAGTAAGACAGATTTCTAATGTGTTTTTGACAACTTAGAATGTTCGTACGCCGTTCGTGGAATTTCACGAATTTTCTACTTGAATTTCTCTCATCCTAAGAAAGCAGATTTGTGAAAAAATTGCAGCCTATATCCAACCTTTTTTGTCATTCTTTTTCAATCATTATTGATAAAAGCTTCAATTTGCATAAAGGATATTATGCTGGGACAATAGTTCTTTCATATTAGGATGGTTTTGTATCACTTGTTAACTTTCCTTGTTTTTAACTGTTAAAAAATGCAAAAGTTGCAAAACATTTTTGGTTGAGTATATTATCGTTCTTTAGAATGTCTGACCCATAGGTATTGAGTTTTTTTTTGCACCGTGCCATCTTTAATTTTAGCAATCTTTATTGTCATGTATTTTTTCATGGAAACACTGTTCATGAAAATTCCCTTTCATTTACTTTCTTAGTGATACAGATCAATATCAAGAGATGTCGCAATGATGGCTGTGACACAAGAATACATGGAGTGAAGGCCATTGGGTACAAGTAAGCTCAAAAACTGGTCTGGAGGTTATAAAACTGAGATTGGAAACCAGTCTCAAATCTCAAGCATCTGATTGGCTGAAATGGCGACCAGTCGCCATTTCAGCCAATCAGATGCTTGAGATTTGAGACTGGTTTCCATGCTCAGTTTTATAACCTTGGGCACTGGGGAACTTTTTGTAGCATCACTGTTATTGTATGTTGCTTATAACCTTTTTGAGTACTAGATAGATTTTACTATTAGATTATTCCTTTCAAAATAAATTTTAAAATTAAATCTGTAAAAAACCTCACCAATATTAAATAATGAATTCAATATAAAAGACTAGAGAATTGAAATATTGTCCCTAATTTATTGTTTATGTTTACTTTCATAATACCATGACCTGCAAATGTAATCCTTTTACTGAAATTTAAACAGTGGAGATTTATGATCGCCTAAGAATACAACGCTTTTGTAATGTTTTTGAAATATTATCATGAGCAGAATAAGTGCAGTGTAACTTGCCATATGGAATCACCCAAGGAAATTGGCTGGTTTCATCAGGTTACTGCTTAATACAGCATGTGTTACTATTCAACCTTCATCATATGAGGTGGCTGATGATTGAGACATGTTTAACTGAATATAGAGCATGCTTTTGGGAATAAAGCATTATAAAATGTTTACGCGCATTGAGGAAAGTCAGTCCAAATTTCACAAAAAGCATCTTGTCAGTTGTGAAACTAACAGGCTTCACCTAAATCAGTAAGAAATTGTCAGAAATAATCCATTTTATAAGTCAAGGATATATATTTGTCGTGGTATATTACAGAGTTGTGCGAGAGCCGGTGATCAGTGTCTCGGACTCGGCAGCAGTCTGGTTCCTCCAGGTGCTTGCCTCCACTGTCACAGCAGCAATACCCATGGCTCCAGCCCTCCAAAAGAACATCGTACAGCATTCAAAGTAAGCCAGTTACTATTTGATATCTTAATACCTTGGCTAAATTTAGGACCCATAAACAATCAATGATTTGATTAAGGTTCAAGCTTGAAACTTCATTTAAATATTATATATGGGGCATGCCACGGGAAAAGGTACCTTCGGACATATTTTGTGACATTTTAGATGTTACTTTATTTAGAAAGAACTTTCAACTTAACATTATTTTTGTTACACATTTTTGACAATAAAATGGTATTTTTTACCGAGAAATGCATAATAATTAATGTCACCTGCATTCAAGGATTTACGTTGTGTCTGAAGTTACCTTTTCAATTGACTTACCCCATATCATTTACTGAACACTCCTTCATTGTGTTACTCTGTTTCATTAGGGTATACCTTTTCTCATGTTTTGAACAGATCATGTCAGATCTGGAATTTTCCTTGCATATTTGTCTGAATTGGTTAGATTTCCTATTATTTTGCATTCAGGCAAATTAAGGGTTAGGGTAAGGTTTAGGGGTAAGGGACCCTAAATTTAACCATTAAAAGTTTCTTTTATAATTGTGTAAATTTATGAAATTATGTTATGTCAAAGCCTTTTTATGAATTTTACTCCAAGAAACAAAAAACAATAAGAAAAGTGTTTAAGGGATTTTCTGGTGTGTCAACAACAGTTCTCATAATTTAATTTTGATTACAGGCATGCACTGGAACATATCCCCCCTCTTTCTCTGAGCCCAGCATGTGCCGATAAGCCATCATTTCTCAGCAAACTTGTTCTTCAAGAGGTTGAAAAGTTCATCACAGATGTTGCAGTGTAAGTATACCAAGTCCCTTTGATCAGGTAATTTCATGCTGTGATACATGTTGCTGTATGCCCCTGGTCCCAAGCACAGGCTTGTGCTAGTAGTTTGTATCACAAGCATCTAGTCAGTACCAGGAAATAGAAGGCACTTGTATCAAGTATATCCATTCTGTGTCACATGTTGCTGTGTGCCCATGGTCCCAAGCACAGGCTAGTGCTAGTTGTGTATATCACAAGCGTCTAGTCAATACCAGGAAATAGAAGGCACTTGTATCAAGTTAATCCATTCTGTGTCACATGTTGCTGTGTGCCCCTGGTCCCAAGCACAGGCTAGTGCTAGTTGTGTATATCACAAGCATCTAGTCAGTACCAGGAAATAGAAGGTACTTGTATCAAGTATATCCATTCTGTGTCACATGTTGCTGTGTGCCCCTGGTCCCAAGCACAGGCTAGTGCTAGTTGTGTATATCACAAGCATCTAGTCAGTACCAGGAAATAGAAGGTACTTGTATCAAGTATATCCATTCTGTGTCACATGTTGCTGTGTGCCCCTGGTCCCAAGCACAGGCTAGTGCTAGTACACAAGCATCTAGTCAGTACCAGGAAATGGAAGGCACTTGTATCAAGTATATCCATTCTGTGTCACATGTTGCTGTGTGCCCCTGGTCCGAAGCACAGGCTAGTGCTAGTACACAAGCATCAAGTCGTTACCAGGAAATAGAAGGCACTTGTATCCAGTATATCCATTATGTGTCACATGTTGCTGTGTGCCCCTGGTCCCAAGCACAGGCTAGTGCTAGTATTGTATATCACAAGCATCTAGTCAGTACAAGGAAATAGAAGGCACTTGTATCAAGTATATTCATTCTGTGTCACATGTTGCTGTGTGCCCCTGGTCCCAAGCACATTCTAGTGTTAGTTGTATATATCACAAGGATCTAGTCAGTACCAGGAAATAGAAGGCACTTGTATCAAGTATATCCATTCCGTGTCACATGTTGCTGTATGCCCCTGGTCCCAAGCACAGGCTAGTGCTAGTTGTGTATATCACAAGCATCTAGTCAGTACCAGGAAAAAGAAGGCACTTGTATCAAGTATATCCATGCTGTGTCACATGTTGCTGTGTGCCCCTGGTCCCAAGCACAGGCTAGTGCTAGTTGTCTATATCACAAGCATCTAGTCAGTACCAGGAAATAGAAGGCACTTGTATCAAGTATATCCATTCTGTGTCACATGTTGCTGTGTGACCCTGGTCCCAAGCACAGGCTAGTGCTAGTTGTCTATATCACAAGCATCTAGTCAGTACCAGGAAATAGAAGGCACTTGTATCAAGTATATCCATTCTGTGTCACATGTTGCTGTGTGCCCATGGTCCCAAGCACAGGCTAGTGCTAGTTGTCTATATCACAAGCATCAAGTCAGTACCAGGAAATAGAAGGCACTTGTATCAAGTATAGCCGTTCTGTGTCACATGTTGCTGTGTGACCCTGGTCCCAAGCACAGGCTAGTGCTAGATGTCTATATCACAAGCATCTAGTCAGTACCAGGAAATAGAAGACACTTGTATCAAGTATATCTGTTCTGTGTCACATGTTGCTGTGTGCCCCTGGTCCCAAGCACAGGCTAGTGCTAGTTGTGTATATCACAAGCATCTAGTCAGTACCAGGAAATAGAAGGCACTTGTATCAAGTATGTCCGTTCTGTGTCACATGTTCCTGTGTGCCCCTGGTCCCAAGCACAGGCTAGTGCTAGTTGTGTATATCAAAAGCATCTAGTCAGGACCAGGAAATAGAAGGCACTTGTATCAAGTATATCCATTCTGTGTCTCATGTTGCTGTGTGCCCCCTGGTCCCAAGCACAGGCTAGTGCTAGTTGTGTATATCACAAGCATCTAGTCAGTACAAGGAAATAGAAGGCACTTGTATCAAGTATATCCATTCTGTGTCACATGTTGCTGTGTGCCCCTGGTCCCAAGCACAGGCTAGTGCTAGTTGTGTATATCAAAAGCATCAAGTCAGTATCAGGAAATAGAAGGCACTTGTATCAAGTATATCCATTCTGTGTCACATGTTGCTGTGTGCCCCTGGTCCCAAGCACAGGCTAGTGCTAGTTGTGTATATCACAAGCATCTAGTCAGTACCAGGAAAAAAAGGCACTTGTTCCAAGTATATCCATTCTGTGAAACATGTTGTTGTATGCCCCTGGTCCCAAGCACAGGCTAGTGCTAGTAGTGTATATCACAAGCATCTAGTCAGTACCAGGAAATAGAAGGCACTTGTGTCAAGTATATCTATTCTGTGTCACATGTTGTTGTATGCCCCTGGTCCCAAGCACAGGCTAGTGCTAGTAGTGTATATCACAAGCATCTAGTCAGTACCAGGAAATAGAAGGCACTTGTATCAAGTATGTCCATTCTGTGTCATGTGTTGCTGTATGCCCCTGGTCTCAAGCACAGGCTTGTGCTATAAGTGTATATCACAAGCATCTAGTCAGTATCAGGAAATAGATGACACTTTTATCAAGTATATCCGTTCTGTGTCACATGTTGCTGTATGCCCCTGGTCCCAAGCACATTCTAGTGTTAGTTGTATATATCACAAGCATCAAGTCAGTACCAGGAAATAGAAGGCACTTGTATCAAGTATATCCATTCTGTGTTACATGTTGCTGTGTGCCCCTGGTCCCAAGCACAGGCTAGTGCTAGTTGTGTATATCACAAGCATCTAGTCAGTACCAGGAAATAGAAGGCACTTGTATCAAGTATATCCATTCTGTGTTACATGTTGCTGTGTGCCCCTGGTCACAAGCACAGGCTCGTGCTAGTTGTGTATATCACAAGCATCTAGTCAGTACTAGGAAATAGAAGGCACTTGTATCAAGTATATCCATGCTGTGTCACATGTTGCTGTGTGCCCCTGGTCCCAAGTACAGGCTAGTGCTAGTTGTGTATATCACAAGCATCTAGTCAGTACCAGGAAACAGAAGGCACTTGTATCAAGCATATCCATTCTCTGTCACATGTTGCTGTGTGCCCCTGGTCCCAAGCACAGGCTAGTGCTAGTTGTCTATATCACAAGCATCTAGTCAGTACCAGGAAATAGAAGGCACTTGTATCAAGTATATCCATTATGTGTCACATGTTGCTGTGTGCCCCTGGTCCCAAGCACAGGCTAGTGCTAGTTGTCTATATCACAAGCATCTAGTCAGTACCAGGAAATAGAAGGCACTTGTATCGAGTATATCCATTCTGTGTCACATATTGCTGTGGACCCCTGGTCCCAAGCACAGGCTAGTGCTATAAATGTTTATCACAAGCATCTAGTCAGTATCAGGAAATAGATGACACTTTTATCAAGTATATCCGTTCTGTGTCACATGTTGCTGTATGCCCCTGGTCCCAAGCACATTCTAGTGTTAGTTGTATATATCACAAGCATCTAGTCAGTACCAGGAAATAGAAGGCACTTGTATCAAGTATATCCATTCTGTGTTACATGTTGCTGTGTGCCCCTGGTACCAAGCACAGGCTAGTGCTAGTTGTGTATATCACAAGCATCTAGTCAGTACCAGGAAATAGAAGGCACTTGTATCAAGTATATCCATGCTGTGTCACATGTTGCTGTGTGCCCCTGGTCCCAAGTACAGGCTAGTGCTAGTTGTGTATATCACAAGCATCTAGTCAGTACCAGGAAATAGAAGGCACTTGTATCAAGCATATCCATTCTGTGTCACATGTTGCTGTGTGCCCCTGGTCCCAAGCACAGGCTAGTGCTAGTTGTCTATATCACAAGCATCTAGTAAATACCAGGAAATAGAAGGCACTTGTATCAAGTATATCCGTTATCTGTCACATGTTGCTGTGTGCCCCTGGTCCCAAGCACAGGATAGTGCTAGTTGTCTATATCACAAGCATCTAGTCAGTACCAGGAAATAGAAGGCACTTCAAGTATATCCATTCTGTGTCACATCATGCTGTGTGCCCCTGTTCCCAAGCACAGGCTAGTGCTAGTTGTGTATATCACAAGCATCTAGTCAGTTCCAGGAAATAGAAGGCACTTGTATCAAGTATATCCGTTCTGTGTCACATGTTGCTGTGTGGCCCTGTTACCAAGCACAGGCTAGTGCTAGTTGTGTATATCACAAGCATCTAGTCAGTACCAGGAAATAGAAGGCACTTGTATCAAGTATATCCATTATGTGTCACATGTTGCTGTGTGCCCCTGGTCCCAAGCGCAGGCTAGTGCTAGTTGTGTATATCACAAGCATCTAGTCAGTACCAGGAAATAGAAGGCACTTGTATCAAGTATATTCATTCTATGTTACATGTTGCTGTGTGCCCCTGGTCCCAAGCACATTCTAGTGCTAGTTTATATATCACAAGCATCTAGTCAGTACCAGGAAATAGAAGGCACTTGTATCAAGTATATTTAGTCTGTGTCACATGTTGCTGTGTGCCCCTGGTCCCAAGCACAGGCTAGTGCTATAAGTGTATATCACTAGCATCTAGTCAGTACCAGGAAATAGAAAGCACTGGTATCAAGTATATCCATTCTGTGTCACATGTTGCTGTGTGCCCCTGGTCCCAAGCACAGGCTAGTGCTAGTTGTGTATATCACAAGCATCTAGTCAGTACCAGGAAATAGAAGGCACTTGTATCAAGTAGATCCATTCTGTGTCACATGTTGTTTGCCTCTGGTCCCATGCACAGGCTAGTGCTAGTAGTGTATATCACAAGCATCAAGTCAGTATCAGGAAATAGATGACACTTTTATCAAGTATATCTTTTCTGTGTCACATGTTGCTGTATGCCCCTGGTCCCAAGCACATTATAGTGTTAGTTGTATATATCACAAGCATCTAGTCAGTACCAGGAAATAGAAGGCACTTGTATAATGTATATCCATTCTATGTTACATGTTGCTGTGTGCCCCTGGTCCCAAACACAGGCTAGTGCTAGTTGTGTATATCAGAAGCATCTAGTCAGTACCAGGAAATAGAAGGCACTTGTATCAAGTATATCCGTGCTGTGTCACATGTTGCTGTGTTCCCCTGGTCCCAAGCACAGGCTAGTGCTAGTTGTGTATATCACAAGCATCTAGTCAGTACCAGGAAATAGAAGACACTTGTATCAAGTATATCCGTTCTGTGTCACATGTTGCTGTGTGCCCCTGGTCCCAAGCACAGGCTAGTGCTAGTTGTCTATATCACAAGCATCTAGTCAGTACCAGGAAATAGAAGGCACTTGTATCAAGTATATCTGTTCTGTGTCACATGTTGCTATGTGCCCCTGGTCCCAAGCACAGGCTAGTGCTAGTTGTGTATATCACAAGCATCTAGTCAGTACCAGGAAATAGAAGGCTCTTCAAGTATATCCATTCTGTGTCACATGATGCTGTGTGCCCCTGGTCCCAAGCACAGGCTAGTGCTAGTTGTGTATTTCACAAGCATCTAGTCAGTACCAGGAAATAGACGGCACTTGTATTAAGTATATCCATTCTGTGTCACATGTTGCTGTGCTCCCCTGGTCCCAAGCACAGGCTAGTGCTAGTTGTGTATATCACAAGCATCTAGTCAGTTCCAGGAAATAGAAGGCACTTTTATCGAGTATATCCGTTCTGTGTCACATGTTGCTGTGTGCCCCTGGTCCCAAGCACAGGCTAGTGCTATAAGTGTATGTCACAAGCATCTAGTCAGTACCAGGAAATAGAAGGCACTTGTATCAAGTATATCCATTCTGTGTCACATGTTGCTGTGGGCCCCTGGTCCCAAGCACAGGCTAGTGCTATAAGTGTTTATCACAAGCATCTTGTCAGTATCAGGAAATAGATGACACTTTTATCAAGTATATCCGTTCTGTGTCACATGTTGCTGTATGCCCCTGGTCCCAAGCACATTCTAGTGTTAGTTGTATATATCACAAGCATCTAGTCAGTACCAGGAAATAGAAGGCACTTGTATCAAGTATATCCATTCTGTGTTACATGTTGCTGTGTGCCCCTGGTCCCAAGCACAGGCTAGTGCTAGTTGTGTATATCACAAGCATCTAGTCAGTACCAGGAAATAGAAGGCACTTGTATCAAGTATATCCATGCTGTGTCACATGTTGCTGTGTGCCCCTGGTCCCAAGTACAGGCTAGTGCTAGTTGTGTATATCACAAGCATCTAGTCAGTACCAGGAAATAGATGGCACTTGTATCAAGCATATCCATTCTGTGTCACATGTTGCTGTGTGCCCCTGGTCCCAAGCACAGGCTAGTGCTAGTTGTCTATATCACAAGCATCTAGTCAGTACCAGGAAATAGAAGGCACTTGTATCAAGTATATCCGTTATGTGTCAAATGTTGCTGTGTGCCCCTGGTCCCAAGCACAGGCTAGTGCTAGTTGTCTATATCACAAGCATCTAGTCAGTACCAGGAAATAGAAGGCACTTCAAGTATATCCATTCTGTGTCACATGATGCTGTGTGCCCCTGCTCCCAAGCACAGGCTAGTGCTAGTTGTGTATTTCACAAGCATCTAGTCAGTACCTGGAAATAGAAGGCACTTGTATCAAGTATATCCATTCTGTGTCACATGTTGCTGTGGGCCCCTGGTCCCAAGCACAGGCTAGTGCTAGTTGTGTATATCACAAGCATCTAGTCAGTTCCAGGAAATAGAAGGCACTTTTATCGAGTATATCCATTCTGTGTCACATGTTGCTGTGTGCACCTGGTCCCAAGCACAGGCTAGTGCTACTTGTGTATATCAGAAGCATCTAGTCAGTACCAGGAAATAGAAGGCCCTTGTATCAAGTATATCCGTGCTGTGTCACATGTTGCTGTGTTCCCCTGGTCCCAAGCACAGTCTAGTGCTAGTTGTCTATATCACAAGCATCTAGTCAGTACCAGGAAATAGAAGGCACTTCAAGTATATCCATTCTGTGTCACATGATGCTGTGTGCACCTGGTCCCAAGCACAGGCTAGTGCTATAAGTGTATGTCACAAGCATCTAGTCAGTACCAGGAAATAGAAGGCACTTGTATCAAGTATATCCATTCTGTGTCACATGATGCTGTGGGCCCCTGGTCCCAAGCACAGGCTAGTGCTATAAGTGTTTATCACAAGCATCTAGTCAGTATCAGGAAATAGATGACACTTTTATCAAGTATATCCGTTCTGTGTCACATGTTGCTGTATGCCCCTGGTCCCAAGCACATTCTAGTGTTAGTTGTATATAACACAAGCATCTAGTCAGTACCAGGAAATAGAAGGCACTTGTATCAAGTATATCCATTCTGTGTTACATGTTGCTGTGTGCCCCTGGTCCCAAGCACAGGCTAGTGCTAGTTGTGTATATCACAAGCATCTAGTCAGTACCAGGAAATAGATGACACTTGTATCAAGTATATCCATTCTTTGTCACATGTTGCTGTGTGCCCCTGGTCCCAAGTACAGGCTAGTGCTAGTTGTGTATATCACAAGCATCTAGTCTGTACCAGGAAATAGATGGCACTTGTATCAAGCATATCCATTCTGTGTCACATGTTGCTGTGTGCCCCTGGTCCCAAGCACAGGCTAGTGCTAGTTGTCTATATCACAAGAATCTAGTCAGTACCAGGAAATAGAAGGCACTTGTATCAAGTATATCCGTTATGTGTCAAATGTTGCTGTGTGCCCCTGGTCCCAAGCACAGGCTAGTGCTAGTTGTGTATATCACAAGCATCTAGTCAGTACCAGGAAATAGAAGGCACTTGTATCAAGTATATTCGTTCTGTGTCACATGTTGCTGTGTGGCCCTGGTCCCAAGCACAGGCTAGTGCTAGTTGTGTATATCACAAGCATCTAGTCAGTACCAGGAAATAGAAGGCACTTGTATCAAGTATATCCATTCTGTGTCACATGTTGCTGTGTGCCCCTGGTCCCAAGCACAGGCTAGTGCTAGTTGTGTATATCACAAGCATCTAGTCAGTACCAAGAAATAGAAGGCACTTATATCAAGTATATCCGTTATGTGTCACATGTTGCTGTGTGCCCCTGGTCCCAAGCACAGGCTAGTGCTAGTTGTGTATATCACAAGCATCTAGTCAGTTCCAGGAAATAGAAGGCACTTGTATCGAGTATATCCAATCTGTGTCACATGTTGCTGTGTGCCCCTGGTCCCAAGCACAGACTAGTGCTAGTAGTTTATATCACAAGCATCTAGTCAGTACCAGGAAATAGAAGGCACTTGTATCAAGTATATCCATTCTCTGTCACATGTTAGTGTGCCCCTGGTCCCAAGCACAGGCTAGTGCTAGTTGTGTGTATCAAAAGCATCTAGTCAGTACCAGGAAATAGAAGGCACTTGTATCAAGTATAGCCATTCTGTGTCTCATGTTTCTGTGTGCCCCCTGGTCCCAAGCACAGGCTAGTGCTAGTTGTGTATATCACAAGCATCTAGTCAGTACCAGGAAATAGATTTGTTTGTTTTTGTTTGTTTGTTTGGGGTTTAACGCCTGGTTTCAACACTTTCTGGTTATATCCCGGCGGTCAGTCCACCTAACCGGTGTTCCTGGGTCTCTAACCAGTACTAACCAATTTCTCCGCAAGCGACTGACTGCTTCCTCACTTGAATCAGAGGTGAGGGACAAATGACTCTCAGACGCAATGTCCGAGTTCAATTGTACCAGGAAATAGAAGGCACTTGTATCAAGTATATCCATTCCATGTCACATGTTGCTGTGTGCCCCTGATCCCAAACACAGGCTAGTGCTAGTTGTGTATATCAAAAGCATCAAGTCAGTACCAGGAAATAGAAGGCACTTGTATCAAGTATATCCATTCTGTGTCACATGTTGCTGTGTGCCCCTGGTCCCAAGCACAGGCTAGTGCTAGTTGTCTATATCACAAGCATCTAGTCAGTACCAGGAAATAGAAGGCACTTGTATCAAATATATTTATGTTGTCTGTGTTACATGTTGCTGTGTGCCCTTGGTCCCAAGCACATTCTAGTGCTAGTTTATATATCACAAGCATCTAGTCAGTACCAGGAAATAGAAGGCACTTGTATCAAGTATATTTAGTCTGTGTCACATGTTGCTGTGTGCCCCTGGCCCCAAGCACAGGCTAGTGCTATAAGTGTATATCACAAGCATCTAGTCAGTACCAGGAAATAGAAGGCACTTGTATCAAGTATATCCATTCTGTGTCACATGTTGCTGTGTGCCCCTGGTCCCAAGCACAGGCTAGTGCTAGTTGTGTATATCACAAGCATTTAGTCAGTTCCAGGAAATAGAAGGCACTTGTATCGAGTATATCCAATCTGTAACACATGTTGCTGTGTGCCCCTGGTCCCAAGCACAGGCTAGTGCTAGTCGTGTATATCAAAAGCATCTAGTCAGTACCAGGAAATAGAAGGCACTTGTATCAAGTATATCCATTCTGTGTTACATGTTGCTGTGTGCCCCTGGTCCCAAGCACATTCTAGTGCTAGTTTATATATCACAAGCATCTAGTCAGTACCAGGAAATAGAAGGCACTTGTATCAAGTATATTTAGTCTGTGTCACATGTTGCTGTGTTCCACTGGTCCCAAGCACAGGCTAGTGCTAGTTGTGTATATCACAAGCATCTAGTCAGTACCAGGAAATAGAAGGCACTTGAATCAAGTATATTCATTCTGTGTTACATGTTGCTGTGTGCCCCTGGTCCCAAGCACAATCTAGTGCTAGTTTATATATTACAAGCATCTAGTCAGTACCAGGAAATAGAAAGCCCTTGTATTAAGTACATTTAGTCTGAGTCACATGTTGCTGTGTGCCCCTGGTCCTAAGCACAGGCTAGTGCTATAAGTGTATATCACAAGCATCTAGTCAGTACCAGGAAATAGAAGGCACTGGTATCAAGTACATCCATTCTGTGTCACATGTTGCTGTGTGCCCCTGGTCCCAAGCACAGGCTAGTGCTAGTTATGTATATCACAAGCATCTAGTCAGTACCAGGAAATAGAAGGCACTTGTATCAAGTAGATCCATTCTGTGTCACATGTTGTTGTTTGCCCCTGGTCCCATGCACAGGCTAGTGCTAGTAGTGTATATCACAAGCATCTAGTCAGTATCAGGAAATAGATGACACTTTTATCAAGTATATCTTTTCTGTGTCACATGTTGCTGTATGCCCCTGGTCCCAAGCACATTATAGTGTTAGTTGTATATATCACAAGCATCTAGTCAGTACCAGGAAATAGAAGGCACTTGTATCATGTATATCCATTCTATGTTACATGTTGCTGTGTGCCCCTGGTCCCAAGCACAGGCTAGTGCTAGTTGTGTATATCACAAGCATCTAGTCAGTACCAGGAAATAGAAGGCTCTTCAAGTATATCCATTCTGTGTCACATGATGCTGTGTGCCCCTGGTCCCAAATACAGGCTAGTGCTAGTTGTGTATTTCACAGGCATCTAGTCAGTACCAGGAAATAGAAGGCACTTGTATCAAGTATATCCATTCTGTGCCACATGTTGCTGTGCTCCCCTGGTCCCAAGCACAGGCTAGTGCTAGTTGTGTATATCACAAGCATCTAGTCAGTTCCAGGAAATAGAAGGCACTTTTATCGAGTATATCCGTTCTGTGTCACATGTTGCTGTGTGCCCCTGGTCCCAAGCACAGGCTAGTGCTATAAGTGTATGTCACAAGCATCTAGTCAATACCAGGAAATAGAAGGCACTTGTATCAAGTATATCCATTCTGCAGGCTGTCAACCGATTCCTATATTTCTATATTTCTCCTATATTTTGGATGTGAATCCTATATTCTGATATACCCTCCTATATTCCTATATTTCTCCTATATTTTTAAGTATATTCCTATATTTTTTAGTAATTTTTTTGCCGATTAATGAATGGAGTAAGTATTGCTTTGATACTGATTTTGACTTCTTTGTTTTTGCTGGATTTTTCAAGGATAATACTCAACTTATAGATTGGTGAAATCTTGGAAGGTGGCATTTAACTAATTCATTTTTCATCGGACCCTCTAACAACTTTGTAGCAGTGTTCTTTGTATTTTCACTTCCATGCAGAATTCTAACCAACCAAACGCAAAAAATGTTAAAGATCATTACGGTAAATTTTATTCTCTTAACTGCAAGGGCCAGAGGGCTTATATTTGGTATGGTGTATGTGGTCGTCTAAAACTTCAAGATAGACCCCCACACCCCACCCCTCCGAAACAACATGCTTGACTGTGAACAAGAATTCTTCAGCTGACTTGTTATCAGTTTTCCAGTTTGAAAAGAGGCTATTCAAACCCTTTTAGAAAAGAGTGTGTGTAAAAGAAGGTGTCTACAAAAAGAGTAACTTCAAAAGGCAAAGTCAAATAAAGGGAGGTAATAAAAACAATATTGTTTGATAATTTGGAACAACTGATTGTTTAATAAATTAAGATAACTAGAATTTTGTATAAAGATAATCTGCAAAAATTTGTGCATAGTTTTCTAAAGTTATTATTTTTTATAGAACCACTAAATGGATAAAAGTTAAATTACTGTTAAACTTCAATGAACCTGAAAGGTATAATGTCCATCTATTTCCAAAAAGACTTTGGCTTTTGAAAATTTTTCCTTTTGTATATTCAATGGCAGTTTGAATTAAAGTTCAGTTAAGGTTATAACTTGATAAGTTTTTATCATTTCTCTTGAAACTTGTATCCATATTCTTTGTAATGTTAACTAACTTATTTGACTGTTACAGTGTAGTATTGTTTCATGCCCAATTACTGTAATAAATAAATGGAATCCTGTTAAGAACCATTTATTCTGAACTTCTGGGGTAGTTAAGGGCATATAATTATGTATTGCCTACATGTTCTCAATAGAGTTTGCCCAAAGTAAGGCCTTGGGGTCACTTTTGACTGAACCCTTTTGGACTTTGCAACTCAGATTTTTACACACAAATATTTACACTTCAACTTCATTCTCTACGATGAAGTCTTATTCACCTTAGGAATCATAATTTCTAAAGGTAAACAGCGTGGCGTAATTGTTTAAAGGCGTGGCTCCAGAACAAACCGTTCACAGTTTATTGGACGTTGCACAATGTTTTGACCTGTGACGTCGCCGAGCATGCACGTTTTGCCACGAGTTGTTGCGGAAAAGCGTGCAGTCATTCACTTTGTCGTGAACATGGCTGTAAAAGAAAAAGCCATTATATTACGAATTCTCCTAATAATTTCTGTATTTATGAGAGTATAAATATGTGTAAATATAAGGATTGAATCGACATTTGATGTTTTTCATTTGGGTATGAAAAACAGTTGGATTGTTTAAAGTATGCGTGAAGCCCTTCGGGCTTCACACATTTTAAACAACCCAACTGTTTTCCATACCCAAATGAAAAACATCAAATGTCGATTCAATCCTTAAAACAATTTGACTATGAGTGGATGGGTCATTGAAGACAAACAAAAACTGAAAAATCTGACTTTAATGAGGTTTCTGCATTTCCCCCTTGTTTGAATGGTCATTCAGATGCTGGTGATGTGCATGATTGTGCTGATGCTAAAGTTTATGGTTTCCTTCATTTTTACAGTAGACATTTTGGACATTGATTATTGTAGAAACAGTAAATGCACAGGTAAAAATCATTTGTATAAGTGCTAGTAAATAAAACTATTTATTTCCAAACTCCTATATTTTGCCTCAAAATCATCCAAAAACTCCTATATTTGTTGCAAAAATATTCCTATATTTTTCCTATATTTGGGAGATGACCTGGTTGACAGCCTGATTCTGTGTCACATGTTGCTGTTGGCCCCTGGTCCCAAGCACAGGCTAGTGCTATAAGTGTTTATCACAAGCATCTAGTCAGTATCAGGAAATAGATGACACTTTTATCAAGTATATCCGTTCTGTGTCACATGTTGCTGTATGCCCCTGGTCCCAAGCACATTCTAGTGTTAGTTGTATATATCACAAGCATCTAGTCAGTACCAGGAAATAGAAGGCACTTCAAGTATATCCATTCTGTGTCACATGATGCTGTGTGCCCCTGCTCCCAAGCACAGGCTAGTGCTAGTTGTGTATTTCACAAGCATCTAGTCAGTACCAGGAAATAGAAGGCACTTGTATCAAGTATATCCATTCTGTGTCACATGTTGCTGTGGGCCCCTGGTCCCAAGCACAGGCTAGTGCTAGTTGTGTATATCACAAGCATCTAGTCAGTTCCAGGAAATAGAAGGCACTTTTATCGAGTATATCCGTTCTGTGTCACATGTTGCTGTGTGCCCCTGGTCCCAAGCACAGGCTAGTGCTATAAGTGTATGTCACAAGCATCTAGTCAGTACCAGGAAATAGAAGGCACTTGTATCAAGTAGATCCATTCTGTGTCACATGTTGCTGTGGGCCCCTGGTCCCAAGCACAGGCTAGTGCTATAAGTGTTTATCACAAGCATCTAGTCAGTATCAGGAAATAGATGACTCTTTTATCAAGTATATCCGTTCTGTGTCACATGTTGCTGTATGCCCCTGGTCCCAAGCACATTCTAGTGTTAGTTGTATATATCACAAGCATCTAGTCAGTACCAGGAAATAGAAGGCACTTGTATCAAGTATATCCATTCTGTGTTACATGTTGCTGTGTGCCCCTGGTCCCAAGCACAGGCTAGTGCTTGTTGTGTATATCACAAGCATCTAGTCAGTACCAGGAAATAGAAGGCACTTGTATCAAGTATATCCATGCTGTGTCACATGTTGCTGTGTGCCCCTGGTCCCAAGTACAGGCTAGTGCTAGTTGTGTATATCACAAGCATCTAGTCTGTACCAGGAAATAGATGGCACTTGTATCAAGCATATCCATTCTGTGTCACATGTTGCTGTGTGCCCCTGGTCCCAAGCACAGGCTAGTGCTAGTTGTCTATATCACAAGCATCTAGTCAGTACCAGGAAATAGAAGGCACTTGTATCAAGTATATCCGTTATGTGTCAAATGTTGCTGTGTGCCCCTGGTCCCAAGCACAGGCTAGTGCTAGTTGTCTATATCACAAGCATCTAGTCAGTACCAGGAAATAGAAGGCACTTCAAGTATATCCATTCTGTGTAGCATAATGCTGTGTGCCCCTGCTCCCAACCACAGGCTAGTGCTAGTTGTGTATATCACAAGCATCTAGTCAGTACCAGGAAATAGAAGGCACTTGAATCAAGTATATCCGTTCTGTGTCACATGTTGCTGTGTGCCCCTGGTCCCAAGCACAGGCTAGTGCTAGTTTATATATCACAAGTTCATTCTGTGTTACATGTTGCTGTGAGCCCCTGGTCCCAAGCACATTCTAGTGCTAGTTTATATATCACAAGCATCTTGTCAGTACCAGGAAATAGAAAGCCCTTGTATTAAGTATATTTAGTCTGAGTCACATGTTGCTGTGTGCCCCTGGTCCCAAGCACAGGCTAGTGCTATAAGTGTATATCACAAGCATCTAGTCAGTACCAGGAAATAGAAGGCACTTGTATCAAGTATATCCGTTATGTGTCAAATGTTGCTGTGTGCCCCTGGTCCCAAGCACAGGCTAGTGCTAGTTGTCTATATCACAAGCATCTAGTCAGTACCAGGAAATAGAAGGCACTTCAACTATATCCATTCTGTGTCACATGATGCTGTGTGCCCCTGTCCCCAAGCACAGGCTAGTGCTAGTTGTGTATATCACAAGCATCTAGTCAGTTCCAGGAAATAGAAGGCACTTGTATCAAGTATATCCGTTCTGTGTCACATGTTGTTGTGTGGCCCTGGTCCCAAGCACAGGCTAGTGCTAGTTGTGTATATCACAAGCATCTAGTCAGTACCAGGAAATAGAAGGCACTTGTATCAAGTATATCCATTCTGTGTCACATGTTGCTGTGTGCCCCTGGTCCCAAGCACAGGCTAGTGCTAGTTGTGTATATCATAAGCATCTAGTCAGTACCAAGAAATAGAAGGCGTTTATATCAAGTATATCCGTTATGTGTCACATGTTGCTGTGTGCCCCTGGTCCCAAGCACAGGCTAGTGCTAGTTGTGTATATCACAAGCATCTAGTCAGTTCCAGGAAATAGAAGGCACTTGTATCGAGTATATCCAATCTGTGTCACATGTTGCTGTGTGCCCCTGGTCCCAAGCACAGACTAGTGCTAGTAGTTTATATCACAAGCATCTAGTCAGTACCAGGAAATAGAAGGCACTTGTATCAAGTATATCCATTCTCACATGTTAGTGTGCCCCTGGTCCCAAGCACAGGCTAGTGCTAGTTGTGTATATCAAAAGCATCTAGTCAGTACCAGGAAATAGAAGGCACTTGTATCAAGTATATCCATTCTGTGTCTCATGTTTCTGTGTGCCCCCTGGTCCCAAGCACAGGCTAGTGCTAGTTGTGTATATCACAAGCATCTAGTCAGTACCAGGAAATAGATTTGTTTGTTTTTGTTTGTTTGTTTGGGGTTTAACGCCTGGTTTCAACACTTTCTGGTTATATCCCGGCGGTCAGTCCACCTAACCAGTGTTCCTGGGTCTCTAACCAGTACTAACCAATTTCTCCGCAAGCGACTGACTGCTTCCTCACTTGAATCAGAGGTGAGGGACAAATGACTCTCAGACGCAATGTCCGAGTTCAATTGTACCAGGAAATAGAAGGCACTTGTATCAAGTATATCCATTCCATGTCACATGTTGCTGTGTGCCCCTGATCCCAAACACAGGCTAGTGCTAGTTGTGTATATCAAAAGCATCAAGTCAGTACCAGGAAATAGAAGGCACTTGTATCAAGTATATCCATTCTGTGTCACATGTTGCTGTGTGACCCTGGTCCCAAGCACAGGCTAGTGCTAGTTGTCTATATCACAAGCATCTAGTCAGTACCAGGAAATAGAAGGCACTTGTATCAAATATATTTATGTTGTCTGTGTTACATGTTGCTGTGTGCCCTTGGTCCCAAGCACATTCTAGTGCTAGTTTATATATCACAAGCATCTAGTCAGTACCAGGAAATAGAAGGCACTTGTTTCAAGTATATTTAGTCTGTGTCACATGTTGCTGTGTGCCCCTGGCCCCAAGCACAGGCTAGTGCTATAAGTGTATATCACAAGCATCTAGTCAGTACCAGGAAATAGAAGGCACTTGTATCAAGTATATCCATTCTGTGTCACATGTTGCTGTGTGCCCCTGGTCCCAAGCACAGGCTAGTGCTAGTTGTGTATATCACAAGCATTTAGTCAGTTCCAGGAAATAGAAGGCACTTGTATCGAGTATATCCAATCTGTAACACATGTTGCTGTGTGCCCCTGGTCCCAAGCACAGGCTAGTGCTAGTTGTGTTTATCACAAGCATCTAGTCAGTACCAGGAAATGGAAGGCACTTGTATCAAGTATATCCATTCTGTGTCACATGTTGCTGTGTGCCCCTGGTCCCAAGCACAGGCTAGTGCTAGTTGTGTATATCACAAGCATCTAGCAGTGCTCATGCTGGCTGTTTGAAAATAATAGCCACATCATTTTTGAAAATTAAATTAATAGCCAAAGTTTTACGCGTTGTTACCCCATCCGTGGGAAATAGCATTATAATTATTTGTTTTGTTTTTTAATTAACATGATTTATCTAACATAACATCTATGTTATGAAGATTAACTGTTAATTATTACTTTATTAATTTAACATAGTCAATGAAAACATTTGGCTTTATGTAAAATTTCTGATGATTTTTAATAATAAGGCATTCTTCCCTTCACTATTGCAGACAAAATCAATTGGATTCACTGCTATGTAAACATACCAAAAAGGTCTAACCTTCAAGGCAGTCTTGTCCAAACAAAATTGTAAAATATTGCATTGAAATTTTGGGCAAAATAATTTAATTCACATCAATTTTCTGCTTAGAATGAGTTTATATGCTAATGGGTAGTGGCAAAGATGATTCGGGATTAGATTAATGGTACATCAAAAATAGACGTCGCGAAAATGGATGACAAACATAATTAGTGCATAGGAAGTATTTTCTCCGTTAACATGGTAAATCGGCAATAAACCGCGAATTTTCGTCCTATTCATTACTTGAGGTACAGTATCCAGCTAGGTTTTTGCTTTGAGAATGGATTAAGAATTTTTCCAGTATTAAATATTAGATTAGAAAAAAAAGAACACACCATTTATTCTTATTCTTAAAATATTTGTTTGCTTTGTTAAACATATGATAGGGGAATCCATAATAGCTATAAATAGCATCAACCTTAGAATTCCCTTGTCATGACGTAATTGAAATGCCCAAAGTTTACCGATTACAATCATCAATCATTGACCCGTAGGCAAGGACGCCAAGGTCATTATCTTAAGTGACACTTTGTTAGTTCAATTAGGGGATTAACGACCCACAATTATCAGTTATGCGGCGACAGCTCAGGGCAAAGCGAATGCAAATAAGCTAACAATCTTGCTTTTTTGACAATTAATTATTTAATCGCCAAATTTTACCGCCAATTCTTTGAAATAATCGACAAAAACGTAAAATTATCGCAAATGGCGACAATGTCGACTGACAGCGTGAGCACTGATCTAGTAAGTACCAGGAAATAGAAGGCACTTGTATCGAGTATATCCATTCTGTGTCACATGTTGCTGTGTGCCCCTGGTCCCAAGCACAGGCTAGTGCTAGTCGTGTATATCACAAGCATCTAGTCAGTACCAGGAAATAGAAGGCACTTGTATCAAGTATATCTATTCTGTGTCATATGTTGCTGTGTGCCCCTGGTCCCAAGCACAGGCTAGTGCTAGTTGTGTATATCACAAGCATCTAGTCAGTTCCAGGAAATTGAAGGCACTTGTATCAAGTATATCCATTCTGTGTCACATGTTGCTGTGTGCCCCTGGTCCCAAGCACAGGCTAGTGCTAGTAGTTTATATCACAAGCATCTAGTCAGTACCAGGAAATAGAAGGCACTCGTATCAAGTATATCCATTCTGTATCACATGTTGCTGTGTGCCCCTGGTCCCAAGCACAGGCTAGTGCTAGTTGTGTATATCACAAGCATCTAGTCAGTACCAGGAAATAGAAGGCAATTGTATCAAGTATATCCATTCTGTGTCACATGTTGCTGTGTGCCCCTGGTCCCATGCACTGGCTAGTGCTAGTAGTTTATATCACAAGCATCTAGTCAGTACCAGGAAATAGAAGGCACTTGTATCAAGTATATCCATTATATGTCACAAGTTGCTGTATGCCCTGGTCCCAAGCACAGGCTAGTGCTAGTTGTGTATATCACAAGCATCTAGTCAGTACCAGGAAAAAGAAGGCACTTGTATCAAGTATATTTAGTCTGTGTCACATGTTGCTGTGTGCCCCTGGTCCCAAGCACAGGCTAGTGCTAGTTGTCTATGCCACAAGCATCTAGTCAGTACCAGAAAATAGAAGGCACTTGTATCAAGTATATTTAGTCTGTGTCACATGTTGCTGTGTGCCCCTGTCCCCAAGCACAGGCTAGTGCTAGTTGTTTATATCACAAGCAGTACCAGGAAATAGAAGGCACTTGTATCAAGTATATCCATTCTATGTCACATGTTGCTGTGTACCCCTGGTCCCAAGCACATTCTAGTGTTAGTTGTATATATCACAAGCATCTAGTCAGTACCAGGAAATAGAAGGCACTTGTATCAAGTATATCCGTTCTGTGTCACATGTATCTGTATGCCTCTGGCCCCAAGCACTGGCTAGTGCTTGTTGTCTTTATCACAAGCATCAAGTCAGTTCCAGGAAATAGAAGGCACTTGTATCAAGTATATCCGTTCTGTGTCACATGTTACTGTGTGCCCCTGGTCCCAAGCACAGGCTAGTGCTAGTTGTGTATATCACAAGCATCTAGTCAGTACCAGGAAATAGAAGGCACTTGTATCAAGTATATCCGTTCTGTGTTACATGTTGCTGTGTGCCCCTGGTCCCAAGCACTGGCTAGTGCTAGTTGTCTATATCACAAGCATCTAGTCAGTACCAGGAAATAGAAGGCACTTGTATCAAGTATTTCCTTTCTGTCTCACATGATGCTGTGTGCCCCTGGTCCCAAGCACAGGCTAGTGCTAGTTGTTTATATCACAAGCATCTGGTC
This sequence comes from Corbicula japonica, assembly GCA_038501625.1. Taxonomy (NCBI): domain Eukaryota; kingdom Metazoa; phylum Mollusca; class Bivalvia; order Venerida; family Cyrenidae; genus Corbicula; species Corbicula japonica. The sequence continues at coordinate 3,033,814 of JAZAYU010000048.1, forward strand.
AGTACCAGGAAATAGAAGGCACTTATGTCAAGTATATCCATTCTGTGTCACATGTTGCTGTGTGCCCCTGGTCCCAAGCACAGGCTAGTGCTAGTTGTGTATATCACAAGCATCTAGTCAGTACCAGGAAATAGAAGGCACTTGTATCAAGTATATCCATTCTTTGTCATATGTTGCTGTGTGCCCCTGGTCCCAAGCACATTCTAGTGCTTGTTGTGTATATCACAAGCATATAGTCAGTACCAGGAAATAGAAGGCAATTGTATCAAGTGTATCCATTCTTTGTCACATGTTGCTGTATGCCCCATGGACCCAAGCACAGGCTAGTGCTAGTTGTGTATATCTCAAGCATCTAGTCAGTACCAGGAAATATATGGCACTTGTAACAAGTATATTCATTCTTTGTCATACGAGGGGCGTTCATTAAATAATGAAACTACCTTATTATCTCTGATGTTTATTGTCTGATGCGGTTTATTTTTTTACAGTCCCTCAAAGTACTCTCCTCCTCTCTCTACACACAGTTGCAGTCGTCTGCGCCATTTATCAAATGCTTCCCGATACTCTTCTTTAGGTATACCCCGTAACTTTGAATTTACTGCTTTTGCCAGGTCTTGGGCACGGTTGTATTTGTTTCCAGCTAAAAGTTCTTTCAGTTTAGGAAATAACCAGAAGTCGCAAGGTGCTAGGTCAGGACTATAGGCGGGATGCGGGAGAGTTGCAATCCGGTTCTCTGACAGGTACTGAGTTACGGCCCCTGTTTTATGGGCACTGGCATTGTCATGCAAAATCATAATTCTAGAGGTTCCTGTGATTGGGCGGCTGTCATTCAATTTAGAAACCACTTGAGGCAGTACAATTTCTCTGTAGTATTTACCAGTCATAGTTGCTTTTTCTGGTAGAACGTCTACAGCCACCGGACCTTCGTGGTTAAAAAATATGGTAAAAAGCCTCTTCCGACTCTGAAAACCTGGTTTACAAACCACGGGTCTGGGGTCATTTTTTGCCAGCCACATCATGTTAGAGCGTTTGTTTGGGATCCCATAAAAGTATATCCAAGTTTCATCTCCAGTGACAACATCTGTTATTCGTTTAGGTCCATTGGGTTCAAACAGGTCCAATAGCTGCCTGGCACAAGAAACCCGATTTTTCTTCTGTTCTGGCGTCAAGACGTGGGGTACCCATCGTGCGGAGATCTTTCTCAACCCTAATTCTTCATGTAATACTTTATGGACAGTACCAATTGAAACATCTAACTCAGAACTTATTTCACGAACAGAAATATTTGGATCATTGTCTATCTGGTTTTTTACATTCTCGATCAAAGCCCCGTTCACCTTCGATTTTGGTGCTCCTGGACGTGGCTTATCAGTTAACAGCTTTCTTCCATCTTTAAACTCTCTGACCCACCTGGCGCATGTGTTGTATGGTACAACAAGGTCTGCATACACAATAAATAAATCATCATGAATTTTCTTCAATTCATCTCCGAGCTGCAGCCTTGTGAAGACGTAAAATCTTTGGTTTTCTCTGGTGACGTCCATTTTGAACCAAACAGGAACTGACGGCATGTTTTGATGACGTCATCAATACATGACGTCATGACGTAATGGTTATATTTGGCGTCAAAATTGTTACTCTAGTTTTGTACTTTTTGTTGGTGTAGTTTCATTAATATACATCAAGAGGTTTCCCATTTACAAGCCTATTTTCATTATTTAATGAACGCCCCTCGTATGTTGCTGTGTGCCCATGGTCCCAAGCACATTCTAGTGCTAGTTGTGTATATCACAAGCATCTAGTCAGTACCAGGAAATAGCAGGCACTTGTATCAAGTATATCCATTCTGTGTCACATGTTGCTGTGTGCCCCTTGTCCCAAGCACAGACTAGTGCTAATTGTGTATATCACAGGCATCTAGTCAGTACCAGGAAATAGAAGGCACTTTTATCAAGTATATCCATTCTGTGTAACATGTTGCTGTGTTCCCCTGGTCCCAAGCACAGGCTAGTGCTAGTTGTGTTTATCACAAGCATCTAGTCAGTACCAGGAAATAGAAGGCACTTGTATCAAGTATATCCATTCTGTGTTACATGTTGCTGTGTGCCCCTGGTCTCAAGCACAGGCTAGTGCTAGTTGTGTATATCACAAGCATCTAGTCAGTACCAGGAAATAGATGACACTTGTATCAAGTACATCCATTCTGTGTCACATGTTGCTGTGTGCCCCCCTGGTCCCAAGCACAGGCTAGTGCTAGTTGTGTATATTACTAGCATCTAGTCAGTACAAGGAAATAGAAGGCACTTGTATCGTGTATATCCATTCTGTGTCACATGTTGCTGTGTTCCCCTGGTCCCAGCACAGGCTAGTGCTAATTGTGTATATCACAAGCATCTAGTCAGTACCAGGAAATAGAAGTCACTTGCATCAGGTATATCCATTCTGTGTTACATGTTGCAGTATGCCCCTGGTCCCAAGCACAGGCTAGTGCTAGCAGTGTATATCACAAGCATCTAGTCACTACCAGGAAATAGAAGGCACTTGTAACATGTATATCCATTCTGTGTTCCATGTTGCTGTATGCCACTGGTCCCAAGCACAGGCTAGTGCTAGTAGTGTATATCACAAGCATCTAGTCAGTACCAGGAAATAGAAGGCACTTGTATCAAGTATATCCATTCTGTGTCACATGTTGCTGTGTTCCCCTGGTCCCAGCACAGGCTAGTGCTAATTGTGTATATCACAAGCATCTAGTCAGTACCAGGAAATAGAAGGCACTTGTATCAGGTATATCCATTCTGTGTCACATGTTGTTGTATACCACTGGTCCCAAGCACAGGCTAGTGCTAGTAGTGTATATCACATGCATTTAGTCTGTACCAGGAAATAGAAGGCACTTGTATCAAGTATATCCATTCTGTGTTACATGTGGCTGTATGCCACTTATTCCATGCTTCATAATGGCTAGAAGTTGTGGTCACTGCATTATTTGTCCTGTAAACATCAGACAATTTTTTTTCTATAACAGAATGCTTTTTTCAGTTGTTAAAGCCAGCTTTTTACTGACTGCTGTTGTTTTGTTAGTAGCTTATAAAGACAAGTTTTACAGTGGCATTTTATTAGTGAATTCTGGCATCAGGCTGGCTTGGCTTGGGTTAAGCTTGGGTTTCACACCTGCTACATTCAACCTCTGTCTGTTGATTGACAGTTGAGCTTGATTGAATTTGAGTGATGAATGGGATGCATATAATTATCTTGTCAAACAGAATTGTTTGCTGTTTGTTTGTTAATGTGTTTGCAGATTTTAATGAGTGAACAGTTGTTAAATTATAAACAATTTTGTTGTTTTTACAATGTTAATAATTTCCTAAAACTGAAAGAAATATTATTAAAATTGATAAAGAAAAGATTTTTTTTCAAAATAAAATAAATATATGAAAAATATAATAATTATATTTCATCAACATATAACATAAATAAAATATATATTATATTTGTTATAATATATATAATAATGTATTTATTTGTTAAATAAATTATGTGCACAAATGTTTTAAATTATTAAATAAATGATGTCAACATACCTTCTTTGTAAGATTATTTATTCGAATTAAGTTTTTTTTTTCATAAATTTTATTATAATTATCATTATTTTTTATTTGTTTTTTATATCATCATTATTGATCATTTTTATTTGTTTCAAAAAGAAACAAAATGTTTTTCTTGCAAACAAAATCAATATTACAACCAGTTTCCTTAAAAATAAACTGACACATGCTTAGTTTCCAACAAAATACTTTCTATTTTAAGAAATTACCCATATCTCTTATAAATAAATAGATTTCATGCACAAAAATCGCTATAAATTAGCATTGACATCCATAAATTCAGCGGATCTTTTGCGCTTATGAACGATAATGTAAATAATACACTTATTTGATTATATTTACAGTGATTTGATGATACATTTTAATGACAATGGATATTTTTGATGTGATCGATTGTAAAAACAATCAAACCAAAATGATATTAGCTTCTTTAGATACTCGAAGGAGAATATTAAAGAAAATTTCGGTTGAATTATGAAAAAGGAAAATGCTGTACGCAAAGACCTATCGTCCCTGTTAAGGTTCGTGTATCTGCAAACATCATTTTTTTATCGGCAAAGTATTGTTGTAAATCAAGTGATTCAACAACAAATGCCTATAAGTTTTCGTAAGTGTTTGATATCGGACGTGGTCCCGACAATATTTAACTTAGACAAAAAAGGAAAAACAGAAGAAACACGACAGAACTATTGTTTAAGGCCGGTAATTTGGATTTTATTGTTATTGTTAAAAATACATAATAAGACATATATTTGTGTATTTCAGTCAGAACAGTGACATGTTGGGAGACGGCATCCAGCTGTTGCTGGCCTTCAATCTGGCTCGAGGACATATTGGGGGATTGTTGAGGACTGTGAAAATATTGCAAGGTTAATCATTGAAATAGAATAATAGAGAACATCGAAAGCCACCAAACATGACAAATATGAAAATATTGCAGGCTCTGTTTGATTGAGTCTGTTCATAGGTATTTATGGAAATGCATATGACCGCCCACCAACCCCTAGCCTTGTGTGAGTGCAACTCAATATTTACACCAGTAAACAGTACAATTGGGATCCATCCCAAACGATGTTGCTTATGGCATTAAACATGGAACCTGGAATGTGGTATTTTCATAATACCATTCCATGTTCAAAGGCGTATGGTTCTCAATAGATTGCCCTAAACAAGTAAACTTGGCGGGAGCTAGACAAAATAGAATTTTAACAGGGGATCTGAGAAATTAATACTGCATATCACAGAGAAAGCCAAAGGCAAAATTTAAAAAGCAGGAAGTATATCCTTGGTGTGATTAAACAATATCCAAATCTATATTGGCTGGAATATTGAAACCACCCATCTTTAATTACTGAAATAATGAGACTAAAGTAATTTTAGAAGTACTATTAACAAAGTATAGATGTATCTTGCTCAACAACATTCAAAGCATGTTATTGATAACAACACTTATTGAATGTATGGGGAGACTTTTTAAGCTGTCACACAGCACAAACAATGCTATGCTGCAGGAAACTCAAGCTTTTTGATGTTAATGATGACATCAGAAAATTGCCTTTTAAACACTTTCAACATCATAGATTTTCATGTTCAATCTTTTGTTAAGAAGACCTTAGTCTCAAAATCACATTCAGAATCAATTGCTGTCACACATTTCTGTATAAAATTGAAATAAATAAATTGGTGAAATTTGAAAATCAAAAACGTTTTGCAATCCTGGTTTCCAGCAGCCTGACAAAACTGTCTCCATTAACAATGTTTATAAAAATGGAAATTTCCAAAAATTCAAACAAAACCTTGGCAAAACTGAAGTTACTATGGTTTGTTTATAAACTTTTTGTGCATGTTTCATTTTTAAACATGCAATCTATACCACCAATAAAATTTAATCATGTGATATGTTGGGTTAGAGATAGGGTTATTAAATGTTACTGTCAATAAGTTTGCCTACAAATATCAATGCTTGCACTTTTAGTGATGTTCTGTTTACGAAATAAATGCAATGTACAACTTACAGGTATGTACAATCTTCATATATCAGCAGGCACATACTCAACCAAAGTTCTAATTGGTCATTAATTGTATATGTTTACAATGTATGCTAGTTTCGTTTCTTCCCTATGTCAAGAGAGGTTGTGGAAAGAATTGTTTTGTCCTGAAATCAATTATCTAATGTCTTTTTAATCTTTATTGATTGTTTTCTTAAATGAATCCAATACCATTTACTAACACTGCAGGGTTAAACTTAGAACAGTCTTTAATTGAAAGGGAGGTAATTTTAAAATTTGATACTTTGAAAGGAGTTTATTTAAACAAATTAACTATTGATTAATCATGTTTTCTGTTTTTCCTACTAATGAGGGGTCCAATTAAAATAAAACAAGGAATCAAGAGCAATTTTCTGTTTGCTTGACCTTTTTATGCAAGAAATGCATTTTTAGCAAAATTAAGGATAACTCTTGCCAAACTGTTCAAAAGTCAATATATAACAAGATCAAAGCTTAACTTGAACACTGTTGTTGGTATTTGATCATAAATAAAGACTGAATTCAATGTTTTTCTTATAAAAAATTACGGACAAAAAGTGACCAATTAGAACTTTTGTTGAGTTTATTGTTTTAACCCTTATTACTTCATATTAATGCATTTTACAACATGACATTGTGAGAAGAGTGTAGATACAGATCAGCTTGCACATCATTGCCATCTGATCAGGATCTGCATTGGTTGCATCTTGGTAAAAAGTATGGTAACCTAATGAATCTAAAAGCAAACAGTGTAGATCCTGATCTGATGGCCAGATGTGCCAGTTGATATGGATCTACTCTGTTTTCAAGTGCCAAAAAGGAGTATATATGAAGGAAAGGGTCAACTTGGTTAAAATTTCCAAGTATTTCCCAAACATGTTGTTACCTCTGGAGAGCCTTAAGCAGTGTAATAAGATATGTTTGATTTAATTTTAGAGCATGCTGATTTAAGCCTTCCTTGTGTACCATTGATGGCCAAAATGCAGAAATCGAGAGACCATTGCTGGGAAAAGTCAGGTATATGTTGCATGGCAATAAAAAAATCTCCTTGATTTTGTTATTTTTCAATTTAGTTCTTTGGGTATTTGGAGTTACTTATGTCTACAATATCTTTCAAACATGTGCAAACCATCGTTTTGCAACAATCTGTTTTCTGTCCAACTAAAATAATAAGTTCCATGAGTTTTAGCCTTTAATCATGGACAACCAGTCAAATAAGGACAACCGTTTGATGTTGCTTGTCATCATTTACAATGTAAGAATGAGGATAGTAAAGTTCTTTGATTGTGTTAAATTTTACAGGTTCTTCAAGTTCCTCCATTGCAAATCTGGAATGTCTAAATGTATTTGTGAAGTGAAATTTCAAAACAAAAAAATGGATTTGTTAGGAATTTAATACAAACTTGAAAAGCTAAGTAGGGCATTTTTTTCCAGGCCACAGAAAATTTGGGGGTGGGCATTAAGTGTTGTCTTTTGTATGGGTTTAACTTCATTATGCACTGATGTGTTTCAAAATATATTGGCAAGTGTGTTTAACATAATTACATGATTTGTATTGCTAATGACATAATTTTTCACTGCAAATTAAGGGTCACTTATGATTATTTGACCATGGTGTTTATGTTTCAGGTCACCAGTTACAGCTCAAGTTGAGTGGGTGTGACGGGGGCAATACGGATGAACAGGATACATCAAAACCCGAGAATGTTCTAACCTCAACATGGACTGATTCCACACCAGGTATATAAAAGCAAAGCCTCTTTGGATAAAATTGCCTTCACCTGAATGATACAGATAGTCAAACCTGTCTTTAGCAGCCACCCAAGGGAGTGACAAAAAATGGCTGCTGAAGACAGGTGGCTGTAAAAAATTAGAACAAAATGTCCATTTAGATCATATTCAAACTGGCTGTTTAAGACAGGTGGTTGCTATTTGCAGGTGGCTGCTAAGGCAGGTTTCACTGTAGACAAAAGCCATTGCAAGAAACTTATTATTGCATTTTGCGAGCATTACGAGGAATATATAGGAAACATGATCCATACGAGTATGAATCATGCTTCCTTTATTGAATGTTTCTAAAAATAGTTATTGGGAAAAACTGCTATAGATAAAATACCGTGTTTTCAGGCCATCATCAGATCTAACAAAATAATCAGAACTAACATTTTGTTAGATCTGACTTCATTGAGTTTGCAAATTATTGCTGCCTCTATTTTGTTCTGAGTTCTGTCTAGGTGCTCAAAGAAGTTATTTTGTCCAAACAAATGGAAGGGGTTTGCATATTTCATTTCAAGAAATTATTCATTTACTGTCAATTTAAAGATTTTTCTGCCTGTACACATGTATCTCAAGTCTTGATAATATGAATTCTTGGTTTAAGTATTTGTTTAGAAGTGATGACATAGGAAAATACCACACATTTGATATGAAACATATTTGAATTCTAAACAGAGCTAGTGGCAGAAGATACCTTTGATTGCTTAATTTTGCTTTACTGTGATGTGAAATTAATATTTCACTGTAAATACTTGCACCTTTTTGCTGACTTTGGATGTTAATAACAAAACTGCTGTATATTTTAGCCTATATAACACCAGAGGGGAAAACAAAAGTGAACATGTTCTTCCATTCAGCCGACTTGATACAGGTGACCAGAATGAAGTTGAAGGTAATACTGCTAGCTTTTATTTTACATCATTCAAGCTGTTTTGGAATGTTTGCAGAGCTGTTGTAAATGTACAATTAACTAACAAATCAGCAGATTTTATCTTATTTACGTACATAAAAGTTGTTTCGTAATTCTTTCAATTAAAAAACAGCTCTCAACCAAATCAGTTCTGTCGGTGATCATAAAGGAAGAACGACATTAAGCCTTTGCTCCTTTGCTGTATACAGCTTATATCTTGTGTAGATCCAAATCAGGGTTAGAGATGATCCCTGTTTGCTATTAGATTCACTAAATTATGCCTTACTAACTAGCAAACAGTGTAGTTCCAGTGCAAAAGATCATAAAACTAAGTTTTGAGATCAGTCTCAAATCTCAAGGATCTAATTGGCTGAAATGGCGACTGGTCTCCATTTCAGCCAATCAGATGCTTGAGATTTGAGACTGATCTCAAAACTTAGTTTTATGATCTTTGGCACAGATCTGAGCGATCTGAATGCATAGATGTGCATGCTGATCAGGATCTACACTGGATGCACATGGGATACAAGCTGACATAGGTACCTGCAGAGATATGTATCACTGATGTTGGGTGTTTTGTTGTTCTGTAGGTGGTGTCAGGAGCAAAAGGTGCCAAGAGAGGACTTGTGTTCATCTACAGAGATGAGTATGTGGCTTAATGTATCATCTTAATTAAAATTCAAGCAATAATTACAAATAATTATGCCCCCACAAATGGGAGGCATACAGAGTTGCACTTTTACATCCCTCCGTACATCCCTCCGTCCCCCAAATCTTGTGGCATCTACTCCTCATTAACTATCAGGCGGATTTCTTTCAAACTCCCACAGTTGATCAAGCAAGATGTGTAGATGAACATAAAGAAAAGAATTTTTCCTGCGACCATTTCTACCAGAGTTATGGCCCTTTGTTGTTGTAGCAGTGGGTCATTAGTGTCTGAGGACACATTCTAGTTTTAACTGAAAATAGTGAAAATTCTTTTTAGAAAGCTATATCAGCTGTATATTCAAAGTCCTCCTTGATTTTAAACTGAATTTTAAGTAATGAACTAAGCTTCATATTTTCTATTAAATGTCATATTAATTAATTGCTGCCTTAATTTATTTTATTATTCATGTATATTAAATATGTAAATATATATAAATATTAATTGCATATTGTAAAATTCACTTATCTGTGAGAGTTTGTGTCTGTTATTTCAGAGAGGAGTTCAACTTGGAGAAGCACATTGACAGATTTTCATGCTATGACTCGTGGGGCAAATTAGAGTATCAATTTAGTGTACAAGTAAGGTAGGTGAAAAAATACTTGTGATTGCAGTTTGGAGCCTAGACCATCAGTTGTAAATTCTGACTCCCTTCACCAGTTACTTCTCTTGGCAGTTAACCTACCGTAACCACTGCTACAGCTGGCAAATTTTAGCTGAATTTTGGCTGAGTCAAATTTAGTTGTTGATTTTTACTGATAGCTGGCTATGCATGTATTTGGAAGTAACAAATTATTAAGACAACCTGCAGAATCAGTTTGAAAGATTTTTTTTGCATGAATTTTTTTTTCCTGTCTGTGTTTCAAATGCATAGCCATTACATTTATTTTTTGAATGTCATGATTGTTATGTTTGTGGTTGCAATGATTTGTCTAGCATAGTGTTAAAGGGAGATAACTGAGCAGCCTTGAAACTCTAACCCTAACCCTGATTCTTAAGTGATTGTGTGTGCTTTTATTTAAATGTGCTATTTTTATACATGTGTGTTCTGATGTAAATGTTATGTACAACGCCATTTAATATGTGCACATAAAAATAGGCGTTTAATTAAATAAAGATGTTTCAAATTTCAAGTTTCAAACTCTAGCTTATGATTGGTCAGCCAGTTTTAGCCAATCAGCTATTCAAAGTTGGCGACTGGTCTTCAGTATAAGGTTTATCATCCAGAACCCAGTGCCTAAGATCATAAAACTGAGATTTGAGACTTGTCTCCATTTTGAGTTTTATGACTTGGGCTCAGGAGTGCTTAGATCTGTCTTGAAATATTTTCCCATTTCTCTCTGACAGTGTATATAAAGACTAATATCAGCTTGACTGGGGATTATTGATCTGTCTTTGAATTAAAGTGAATAAAAAATCCATTTTTGTAAAACCCTAAAACCAGATGAAAATTAAGTTTTTGCCCATTTCAGTTTTCACACGTATAATTTTAATGTGAAAAGGCTGTCTTTTGTGTAAAAATGCAATGGTAATAAATTGCAACTTTGAAGAAAAATAAAAATGAAGCTACACAGTTTTATTCAAAATCTGCTCACATATTATTCTTTTATTCTTAAGACAAGTCGAGAGTTTTAACTTTTAACTCTACTTAAGTCTGCTTAATAGTAAAATTTACAACCATTTCCTCCATATAAATGCCTGCATGGCGTAGGCAAACAGTGTAGATCCAGATCAGCTGGCACATCCATGATCAAGATCTACACCATTCCCTTTTAAATGCTTTAGGCTTTTTCTGACAAATATGCTACCAGTGCAGATCCAGAACAGATGACACAGATGTACCAGCTGATCTGGATCTACACTGTTCCTGTATGTGTAAGCTTATATACGAAGGAAAGGGTTAAATGTTGACTCCTATCATTGGAATTGGATGAAATCTTGATGTGACACTAATATTTGTGTTACAATTGTCATATCATTTCATACTGGAAAAGGATATGGTGGAACAATGGGTAATAAATCGTGTCACCTATTTCACTGTTAATTTTCTTGTTTTCAGGAATTCCGGGATAGCGGGGAAGCCAGACAATCCTGTGGCCTACTTCACTCTGGATGATGACTGGTATATATACATTTGATTACCGTCATTGTTTGAATATAAGCCGTACTCATGTATAAGCCGCACTGCCCCAAACATGATAGAACAGATGAAAATGGCTTAACACAATGTATAAGCAGCCAAACCTGTGTATTAGCCGCACCCCCAACTTTTTACATCCGAATTCTGGGGAAAAAGTGCGGCTTATATTCAAACAATGACGATATATTATAAAATCTTATAGAATTATGTTGTTTCTTAGTGACCAGCCACATTAATGAATATAAATGTTGCCCTCCCTGCTCAAAGTCACATTATTACCTGTTTCTTTCTGAAATCATGTAATAAGACCTACTTTGCTTGAATGGACCAATCCATTCATGGTTCTTAATAGCATTTTGCTCAGATTCATTGACTGAACAACAAACAGTTTAGGCAGTGATCAGACTGTACTATGTTAAAGACTGATGGTATCTAGACTGGTCATAGATTTTACCCTTTCCTCCATAGACAAACCTTTATTGCATGGGCCAACAGTTAAGATCCAGATCAGCTGGCACATCCATGCCATCTGATCAGGATCTAAACTGTTCGCTTTTTTATTCATTAGGTTATTTCTGACCAAAATGCAACCAGATGTGCTGGCTGATCTGGATCTACACTGGTCGCACATGCATAAAAATGCATATTTATGGAGGAAAGGGTTAAGATAAATGCTAGCCTTTAAAGTCTGTCATTGTAGCACAGACATTTCACTAGTTACATTGTTTATATATATGCTGGATTGTTTCAGTGACGAGATAGAGATTCCAGTGACCTGGTTCCCAGTTGGAAAGGTAATAACATCTAGTTATTCTAGTTTAAACAGTATTTATGTCTCCCACCACGTAGTGGTGTGGGAGACATTTTGATTTGCTCCTGTCTGTCCGTCTGTCTGTCCGTCTGTCTGTCACACTTGTCCGCTCTCTAAGTCAAACAGTTTTCATCGGATCATCACCAAACTTCATCAAAATGTTAGTGGCCATAATATCTCGATCAAGTTCGATAACCAGCCATATTGCCCAAGGAATCTCAGAATTATGGCCCTTGAATTATCAAAAATAAGTTGTTTGAGGCTTGTCCACTCTGTAACTTGAACAGTTATCATCTGATCTTCACCATACTTTATGAAAATGTTTGTGGCCATAATATCTCGGCCAAGTTCGATAACCAGCCGTATTGCCCCAGTCATGTCGGATTTATGGCCCTTGAATTATCCAAAATTGGCTGTTTAAGCCTTGTCTGCTATGTAACTGAAATATTCATCAACTGATTTTCAATAAACATTATGATAATGTGTGTGGCCTTAATATCTTGGCCAAGTTCGAAAACCAGCCACTTTGCACCAGGCATATCAGATTTATGGCCCTTTGATTTATCCGAAATTAGCCTTTTAAACATGTCACTAACCTGGTTCATCTATACTATAGCTATCATGACATTACATACATTGCATTATGAGAAAGTACTGTGCTAAGCAGCTATAAAGGTATTTCTTACACTGTTTAAGTTTTCATTTTACAATATCTGTTCCATACTCATGATTTGGTTCTTCTCTCATTTTCTGCTATTTTTATTATATGATGTTCACCAAATGCTATAATTATCTGTATAATAAAAAAACAGCCGCTTTGACCCCGGCACATAAGACTTATGGCCCATTTATTTATTTACAATTGGCCTTGATAGCCTTGTACACTCACTCTCATGGTCTTTTTTCAGTGCATCTTCACTGATATATCAAAATGTTAATGACAACAAGTTTGACAACCAGCCACATTGACCCTGGCACTTCAGGATTATGGCCCATCAGAAATTGAAACTTATGTTTTTCCTGATCCTCCAAAAATTTGTGACATTGTTTATGACTAATATTGCACAGAACTTCTGTATGCCCTTTTAATAAATTGCCATCTTTATATTCACTTCACCAGTTTTATCCTGTGCATCATCAAAGATGATGCCTTTGTGGGAGACATGTGCTTTTTCCCAAAATCAGTTCTAGTTATTCATTGTTTTACAATATATTCATTACAGCTGCAACATAAACATGTAATACAAGAGTCTTGATAAAAAATAATCAGCTTCATATACTCATCTATTTGTACATTAAGTCCTTATTTGCGTACCATATCTCAGCAGAATAACAAGTATTCTTTCTCTTGTAATTATTGTTATATTATCTCTGTCATAAGTGTGTTTTATGAAAATGACAACAACTTACATCCCATTATAGATCTAGATCAGCCTGCACATCCGTCTGATCAGAATCTACACTTTTTGCTGGTCAGAAATAACAGAAATGAATTTAAAAGTGCCAAGTATAGATCTTTATCAGATTACATGGATGTGCTGTCTGATCTGGGTCAACATGAGTGCAACAGTTAGTATGTAAGTCATATCCATAGAGTGAAGAGATAAACATAAGTTCATAACATATGTAAAATGTGTTGAGGGTTTACAATATTAGCTTTTCAGCAAGTAGGAATTCTTGTTTTATGTTTCAGTATGTGCTGGTGAAGTTTTTGGAGCCCAGGAAAACCAGCACTAATTTAGGTATAGCTGGGATCAAGTTCTATGGGTTTACCAGAAAGCCAGTGCTTGTGGAAGATCAAGTGGTGGTAAGTAAATCCTGACTTTCCTCTCTTCTGAAAATTAATCGAAATCATCTTCTCTGTCCACACTGTTCAAACTCCTTATAATGCTTAATCCTTATTTACTGGCTGATCTGGATCTTCACGGCTTGCACACACTTAAGGGCCTATATATGGAGGAAAGGGTTAATCACCGAGTAACTATGTCAGATGAATAAATATTAATCCTTATGATGCTGGAATGTATAAAACTTGTATCTACACATAAAGTAGACCAAGAGGATTTGCATCCATGCAGGATGATCATGGTCTACACTTTTCACTACTTAGTAAATGAACTATTAAACTTGCATAAAAATCCTAGATGTACTGGCCCAAATTTAAGAAAAACTGTGAGTTCATACATGTAACAGATTCTAAACAGTTAAGGGTTAAACATTTACACTGGGTACAATTTACATCCCATATATGTGTATGCAATGTAGATCAGTGAAGTCTGATCATGATCTGTAATTGTCCCTTTTAGATTTACACTGCGAACTCTTTATAACGCGCTTCGTTTAATTCCGCGCTCCATTATAACGCGGTCGTACCGTGGATCCCCTATTTTTATACCCCCGCTTCGAAGAAGAGGGGGGGTATACTGTTTTACCCTTGTCCGTCCGTGCGTGCGTCCGTCCGTTACAAAATTTCCGTCACAGTTTTCTCAGCAACTATAACATGTAGCAGCCTGATATTTTGCATATTGCTTTATCCTATAGTCCCATGTGGTGTAAAGCAATTTCATGCTCCTTGCTCATCTACTTCCTGTTTGCCGCATATTTTTAGATTTTGTTACTATGAAGGTGCATTACATCAACCAAAAGGCATATTAATTTTCCGTCGAAGTTTTCTAAGCAACTATAACATGCAGCAGCCTGATATTATGCATATTGCTTTATCCTATAGTCCCATATGGTGTAAAGCAATTTCATGCTCCTTGCTCATCTACTTCCTGTTTGCCGAATATTTTAGGTTTTGTTACTATAAAGGTGCATTACATCAACCAAAGGGCATGTTAATTTTCCGTTATAGTTTTCTAAGCAACTATAACATTCAGCAGCCTGATATTATGCATAATGCTTTATCCTATAGTCCCATATGGTGTAAAGCGATTTTATGCTCTATGCTCACCTACTTCCTGTTCGATGAATACTTAGATTTTTACACATAGTTGACATGCACAATTTCCGTCGCAGTTTTCTAAGCAACTATAACATGCAACAGCCTGATATTTTGCATAATGCTTTATCCTATAGTTCCTAATGGTGTAAAGCGATTTTATGCTCCTTGCTCATCTACTTCCTGTTTACCGAATACTTAGATTTGTGCACATAGTTGACATACATGCACAATTTCCGTTGTAGTTTTCTAAGCAACTGAAACATGCAGCAGCCTGATATTTTGCTTATTGGTCCCATATGGTGTAAAGCGATTTTATGCTCCTTGCTCATCTACTTCCTGTTTACCGAATACTTAGATTTGTGCACATAGTTGACATACATGCACAATTTCCGTCGCAGTTTTCTAAGCAACTATAACATGCAGCAGCCTGATATTTTGCATAATGCTTTATCCTATAGTCCCATATGGTGTAAAGCAATTTTATGCTCCTTGCTCATCTACTTCCTGTTTACCGAATACTTAGATTTGTGCACATACTTGACATTCATGCACAATTTCCGTTGTAGTTTTCTTAGCAACTGAAACATGCAGCCGCCTGATATTTTGCTTATTGCTTTATCATATATTCCCATATGGTGTAAAGCGATTTAATGCTCCTTGCTCACCTACTTCCTGTTTACCGAATACTTAGATTTTTATATATAGATGACATACATGCACAATTTGTGTCGCATTTTAAAAAGATGCGAACATTATTTCTGTATACTCTGACAAAGCCATATTGCGGGGGTATTAATCACCTTCAGTGATAGCTCTTGTTTTTTAAGTCCATATTTTTACCATGAAACGGCAAAAAATCGAAACCGGAAATCACAATTGTAACATGTACACAAATTACGCACACATTTTTTCCCTAAAACAACCGTATTTTAACACCTTTCCCAGTGACAGATAACAGCCCGGGGCAAACTTGTGAATGCATACTTACTGTTTAATTTTATCATTGATCCATTACTAAATTCGATTGTCTCTATAATTATCACATAATCCGCACAATTCAGAAAGAAACAGAAAATTATTCCCAGTCATGTTTTAAAACCTGTCGGTAGTTCATTGATGTACATTTTGCTTTGATCCGCCTTCCTGTTAATTTCATGGAGGTTGCATTTTTTGACTATGGAGGTAAACAGCGATAATATCTGTCAATGAAATGCGACTTCAAAGAAAAATGTCGGCTCGTATCGAGACTGTGATGTTTTGTCGGCTCTGCTATGAAATCGTTTGATCTACAAGAAGTGTGTACGTGACATTTGTCATTTTTTTAGCTGGTTTAAGTTGGTTGATGATGCAACAATACTGAAATATTACACTGGAGATAAAATTAGGATGTAATTTATAAATTATGGAATATGTTCACGATGGTTAGTGTTTTAATATTTATTTTACATTTACGTTCGTAAATGTCAGAGTTTGTGTCATAAAATAATTAAAATGTCTGTAAGCATCTAAACAAACTAGATATACGGTCTTTAATTCCATTACAATAATTTAAGGCCTATACGATTTTGATCTTGGTGCTATTAGTCAGTCTCTTGCCGTTTTGCTTTTTTTATTTGAAATTTGGTAATCGTGTGTCTTGTAAGAAATATTATTTGTCGAGTACAGTGTGGGGAATCATGACGTTATGTAGAATTATGCATAATCTCTTTAGTTGTGTATTAGGTTGTATATTTGCGCGGGAAAATCAGGTCATGTATTTTTCGCGGGAAAATCGGGACATGTATTTTGCGCGGGAAAATATAACGCGGATTCACTTATTAACGCGGTCGGGATGATGGACCCGCTATACCGCGTTATAAAGAGTTCGCAGTGTATTTGGTTATTCTGATCAGGAAGCTATTACTGTGTGCTTGCTGATCAGGATCTACACTGGTTGCACATGGGATATAAGAGACCCATGGAGTTAAAGATTGAACCAGATGTCTTCTATCTTTGCTATTTCAGGTGAAGCACCCACCAAACCCAGAGAAGAAGCCCACGTGTACAAGTACGGAGATAATCCAGTACGTGACCACCTTCCTAATCGATCTTTCTCAGGACCTGGCTCAGCGGCGCAGCGTCACCTCAGGAGCCGAGTATCTTGACTTCAGCGGCATTCCTTTAGATACTCTCTGTGAAATATACCACATTTTCCGAGAAAGGTGTGTACTGTTACAAAATTAACAGCTTGGGTATACAGAAAAGTGCTTAAAATTGGCTATAAGATAAAACCATTTAAGAACTGGAATTGATTCACAAAGAATTTACGTAATATATTTTAGGGTATGCTAAAACTTAAATTGGAATGTATCTCAAGTTAGGTCCCCTTTAACCAGAAGAGAAGATATCATTTTTTGTGTTGTACTTATCAAGGTGTCATTTGGACCTTCTGGAAATAATGTCTTACATATACTACTCAAAATTTGATAGGGATCTCTTTTCATTTTATCCTGAATTATTGCCACATACCAAGTTTCAATCGATGTTCTGCCTCAACAGTTTGTCAACTCGATCCTTCTTTTGCACAAAGCTGACATCAAACAAATTTTCAGAATCAAAGCAAATATTTTATCGTTTTAACCTTATGTAAGTAATAAACACAGTTTTTAAGTGATCCTTATCAAATTTTTAGTAGTATAAGTAGGGAACTATACTTATCTGCACAGCTTGGGTGGTTTCTTCTTGTCCTAAGGTATTTTTCTCTACTTAAACTGAAAAGTTGCCACAATACCTCAACTGTTTGTGGGATTCTTCATTCCATGTACCAATGAATATGTTGTGAAATAAAATTATCTAGAGCTCTTGTCTCTTTATAAGTAATAATATTGAGTTTAAAAATATTATTTTTATCTACCACAAGGCTCTAGATTTCAGAAAAGTATATTTTTAACTGTCGGTAGGCATGAAGTTTTTATGCCCCCACAAAGTGGGAGGCATATAGAGTTGCACTCGTCCGTCCGTACGTCTGTACGTCCGTACGTCCCCAAATCTTGTGGCATCAACTCCTCCTAAACTATAAGGCGGATTTCTTTCAAACTTGCACAGATGATCAAGCAGGATGTGTAGATGATCGTATAGAAAGCATTTTTTCCTGCGACCATTTTTACCAGAGTTATGGCCCTTTGTTAATTTCAGTTATAAAATCTTGTGGCGTCAACTCCTCCTAAACTACAAGGCAGATTTCTTGCAGACTTGCACAGATGATGAAGCAGGATGTGTAGATAATCGTGAAGAAAGGATTTCTTCCTGCGACCATTTTTACCAGAGTTATGGCCCTTTGTTATATTCATTAATTAAATCTTGTGGCGTCAACTCCTCCAAAACTATAAGGCAGATTTCTTGCGAACTTGCACAGATGATGAAGCAGGATGTGTAGATGATCGTAAAGAAAGGATTTTTTCCTGCGACCATTTTTACCAGAGTTATGGCCATTTGTTAATTTCAGTAATTAAATCTTGTGGCATCAACTCCTCCAAAACTACAAGGCAGATTTCTTGCAAACTAGCACAGATGATGAAGCAGGATGTGTAGATAATCGTGAAGAAAGGATTTCTTCCTGCGACCATTTTTACCAGAGTTATGGCCCTTTGTTAATTTCAGCAATTAAATCTTGTGGCGTCAACTCCTCCAAAACTATAAGGCAGATTTCTTGTGAACTTGCACAGATGATGAAGCAGGATGTGTAGATGATCGTAAAGAAAGGATTTTTTCCTGCAACCATTTTTACCAGAGTTATGGCCCTTTGTAAATTTCAGCAATTAAATCTTGTGGCATCAACTCCTCCAAAACTATAAGGCAGATTTCTTGCGAACTTGCACAGATGATGAAGCAGGATGTGTAGATGATCGTAAAGAATTGATTTTTTCCTGCGACCATTTTTACCAGAGTTATGGCCCTTTGTTAATTTCAGCAATTAAATCTTGTGGCATCAACTCCTCCTAAACTACAGGGCAGATTCCTTGCAAACATGCACAGATGATGAAGCAGGATGTGTAGATGATCGTGAAGAAAGGATTTTTTCCTGCGACTATTTTTACCAGAGTTATGGCCCTTTGTTTTTTCCAGTATAATATCTTGTGGCATCAACTCCTCATTTACTTTTGGACAGATTTCTTTCTAACTTGCATACATGATCAAGATGGCTGGGTAGATGATCATAAAAAAAAGATTTTTTTTATGCTGCCATTTTTACCACAGTTATGGCCCTTTGTTTATTTCACTTACAAAATTTTGTGGCATCAACTTCACATTTTCTAATTGGCTGAATTCTTTCAAACTTGCACAGATGATTAGACATGATGTGAAGATTGTTGTAAAGGACATTGTCTTGCAACAATTTTCACCACAGTTATGGCCTTTTGTTTATGTTAGTTATTAAATTTTGTGGCACTTACTCCTCATTTACTAATCATGATCACCACATGTTGTTAATACCTGGTACAAAATTTTGTAACAAATGTTATTGCAGCAGTGGGGGCATCAGTGTCCTGAGGACACAGTCTAGTTTATTTTTCAAGCAAATCTTGGGTTGGGAGCAAAACAGTTGTACCTGTTTATTAATAAAGACGGCAATTTTGCCCTTCATTCATGAAACTATGTTTCTGACTTTCAGAGAAGAAGAAAAGTGGCAGACCTGTGCTTTGATGAGTCTACAGTTGATGTTCTGTCTTCTACCAGCCTTTACAGGACTGTCTGGAGAGAGCAAGGTAACAAGGCTCTCTTGTAGTACATCTTCCCATCTGCTCTCTGCACAATATTTCATGGAATTTCAGTATTTGTTCTTATATGGGGCACGTCATGGGAAAAGGTACCTTCGAACAGTTGACGTCAATCCTTGAAATGACGTCATAAAGTTGAACGGACGACATAAATTATTATGCATTTCGCGGTAAAAATAACATTTCATCGTCAAAAGATGTATCAAAATCACCTTTTAGTTATGGGAAAATAATAAATAATTGTAAGTTCTTTCTAAATATAGTAACAACAAAAATGACACAAAATATGACCGAAGGTACCTTTTCCCTTGGCGTGCCCCATATACTAATTCTGTACAGTGAAACCTCTCTATTAAGACCACCATTGGATGTGGTCTTAATAATGGGGGATAAATGGTGCAAAACTGTTTAAAGGGACATAGTGGTCTTATTATTGGGGTGGTCTTTTGTTTCAACTTATTTTACTGCATATACAGTAAAACCCCTCATTACGGACACTCGATATTACGAGCATCCCGGTATTATGTGCGATTTTTTAAAGAACAGACATGTTCCCTTCCTGATTTAAACCCACAATTAAGAAAAACCCGCTATTAAGGACACTTTCCCTCAGTCCCTTAGGTGTCAGTTATAGAGGGGTTTCACTGTACAATCAATTACAAACACAGCAACAATATGATAATGAAAACAAAACATTTAGCAAACGGGTCTGGCAACAACTTATTACAACGTGGGCTGGTCTTAATTTCGAGTAGTCTTTATAAGGACTTTTACTGTAGTATACAGATTTCAGAACTTTGCATTCAGAACAGACATCCATTTATCCTGCCTAATCATGTTTGCTAAGATGACTTTATTTTTCCAGCCCTTATATGGGGCACGTCACGGGAAAAGGTACCTTTGGTCATTTTTTGTGATATTTTAGTTTTAACTAAATTTAAAAAGAACTTACATCTATATATCCATTTCTTATAACTAAAATGTGATTTTGTTACACATTTTGACGATAAAACAGTATTTTTAATGCGAAGTACATAATAAGTAATGTCGTCTGCTTGGAATTTATGACGTCATATCAAAGAATGACGTCAACTGTCCGAAGGTACCTTTTCCCGTGATGCGCCCCATATGTCTGTAGTACATGTATTAAGAATGATAAAGGTAAGATCAATAGTCACATATTTCTTCAAAAAGGTATGTTTAATTTTGTTGTTCATTTAACCAGAAAATTGATAAATTACAACACAGTATTCAGCATTCTTCAATAATGATCTACCCATTTGTAACTATTGGACAGGTTGCATGCATTGATCATCACATATTTTTATGCCCCCGCCATGTAATGGCAGAAGGGCATATAGTGTTCACCCTGGCTGTGGGTGTGTTTGTTTGTTTGTGTGTGTGTCAGTGTGTGTGTATGTTCGAAAATCTTGTCCGCTCTGTAACTTTGTTATTTCTTATTGGATTTTAAAATTACTTGGTTTGAATGTTCACCATATCAAGACGATGTGTCGCGTATAATACCCATGCCTGTACCTCCAAGGTCAAGGTCACTGTTACTAAAAATAGATTTTTCTTGTCCGGGCTGTAACTTCCTTATGAATGGAGGGATTTCAAAAAAACTTGGCACAAATGTTCACCATGACAAGGCGGTGTGTCGCGTACAACACCCATGCCTGTAGGTCCAAGGTCAAGGTCACTGTTACTAAAAATAGAATTTTGTTGGGAAAATCTTGTCCGCTCTGTAACTTTGTTATTTCTTATTGGATTTTAAAATTACTTGGTTTGAATGTTCACCATATCAAGACGATGTGTCGCGTATAATACCCATGCATGTACCTCCAAGGTCAAGGTCACTGTTACTAAAAATAGATTTTTCTTGTCCGGGCTGTAACCTTCTTATGAATGGAGGGATTTCAAAATAACTTGGCACAAATGTTCACCATGACAAGGCAGTGTGTCGCGTACAACACCCATGCCTGTAGGTCCAAGGTCAAGGTCACTGTTACTATTAATAGAATTTTGTTGGGAAAATCTTGTCCGCTCTGTAACTTTGTTATTTCTTATTGGATTTTAAAATTACTTGGTTTGAATGTTCACCATATCAAGACGATGTGTCGCGTATAATACCCATGCCTGTACCTCCAAGGTCAAGGTCACTGTTACAAAAAATAGATTTTTCTTGTCCGGGCTGTAACTTCCTTATGAATGGAGGGATTTCAAAATAACTTGGCACAAATGTTCACCATGACAAGGCGGTGTGTCGCGTACAACACCCATGCCTGTAGGTCCAAGGTCAAGGTCACTGTTACTATTAATAGAATTTTGTTGGGAAAATCTTGTCCGCTCTGTAACTTTGTTATTTCTTATTGGATTTTAAAATTACTTGGTTTGAATGTTCACCATATCAAGACGATGTGTCGCGTATAATACCCATGCCTGTACCTCCAAGGTCAAGGTCACTGTTACTAAAAATAGATTTTTCTTGTCCGGGCTGTAACTTCCTTATGAATGGAGGGATTTCAAAAAAACTTGGCACAAATGTTCACCATGACAAGGCGGTGTGTCACGTACAAGACCCATGCCAGTAGGACCAAGGTCAAGGTCACTGTTACTAAAAATAGAATTTTGTTGGAAAAATCTTGTCCGCTCTGTAACTTTGTTATTTCTTAATGGATTTTAAAATAACTTGGTATAAATATTCACCATATCAAGACGGTGTGTCGCGTACAATACCCATGCCTATAGGTCCAAGGTCAAGGTCGCTGTTACTAAAAATAGAATTTTCTTGTTTAGGCTGTAACTTCCTTATGAATGGAGGGATTTCAAAATAACTTGGCACAAATGTTCACCATGATAAGGCGGTGTGTCGTGTACAACACCCATGCCTAAAGGTCAGAGGTCAAGGTCACTGTTACTTAAAATAGAATTGTGTTACAAAAAATCTTGTCTGCTCTGTTACTTTGTTTTGTCTTATTGGATTTTAAAATAACTTGGTATAAATGTTCATTATATCAAGACGATGTGTTGTGTACAATACCCATGCCTGTAGGTCCAAGGTCAAGGTCACTGTTACAAAAAATATAAATTTCTTGTACTGGCTATAACTTTGTTATTAACAGAGTGTTTTCAAAATAATTTGGCACAAATGTTCACTATGACAAGGCGTTGTGTTGAGTACAATTCCCATGCCTGTAGGTCCAAGGTCAAGGTCACTATTACTAAAACCAGACTTTTCTTGTCTGGGCTGTGAGTTTGTTATTACTTATTGGATTTTAAAATAACTTGGTATAAATGTTCACCATGACAAACATGCATAGCGGGGGCATCCGTGTCCTATGGACACATTTCTAGTTTCAAAATTGCTAACCTTAGAAGCAAATAGACAAGCTACAGCATTAAATTTGAACAACTGTACCCTGAAGTTTGTTGGGTCTGAATTTGTCATTATTTATAAATGACATACTCATCTGTAACTATTGGACAGAATGCATGTACATTGATAGAAAAATAGTACAGGATTACATAACATATGTTTCATATTACAGAAGTCAGCCGAGTCATTGTTCCAGCATCTGTGTAAGACAGTAGATGATCAAAGAATGGACACAACCAGTCGACATTACAAACTGTGCAGACAACTTATTGTTGATGGTAAATTCTGTTTCTCCGATTGGTTGGTCCAAAGTTGGCTGTAAATGATATTGTGAATATCTGGGAAATACTTGATTGTCATGAAGCATCAAGAAACTTCTAGGACTTAAACTTTTTGTTTGGTTGAACAGAAACTTTTTGGAAAAGTCACATGAATTTGACAACCCTGTTTAAAGCTTTTTGTGTTTGTATGTAGTGCATATTGGCTGCATAGTATATTTCTGTCTGCATATAAAGTGCTTATTGATGCTACAGTATTTTTCTGTCTGTATATAAAGAACTATTTCTCTCTGTAAATAAAGTGCGTATTGGCCCTGAAGTATTTTTATACCCCCGCTTCGAAGAAGAGGGGGGTATACTGTTTTACCCTTGTCCGTGCGTGCGTCCGTCCGTTACAAAATTTTCGTCGCACTTTTCTCAGCAACTATAACATGCAGCAGCCTGATATTTTGCATGTTGCTTCATCCTATAGTCCCATATGGTGTAAAGCGATTTTATGCTCCTTGCTCATCTACTTCCTGTTTGCTGCATATTTTTAGATTTTGTTACTATAAAGGTGCATTACATAGACCAAAAGGCATGTTAATTTTCCATAGCAGTTTTCTAAGCAACTATAACATGCAGCAGCCTGATATTTTGCATGTTGCTTTATCCTATAGTCCCATATGGTGTAAAGCAATTTCATGCTCCTTGCTCATCTACTTCCTGTTTGCTGAATATTTTTGGTTTTGTTACTAGAAAGGTGCATAACATCAACCAAAGGGCATGTTAATTTTCCGTCACAGCTTTCTAAGCAACTACAACATGTAGCATCCTGATATTTTGCATAATGCTTTATCCTATAGTCCCATATGGTGTAAAGCGATTTTATGCGCCTTGCTCACCTACTTCCTGTTTACCGAATACTTAGATTTATACACATAGATGACAAACATGCACAATTTCTGTCGCAGTTTTCTAAGCAACCATAACATGCAGCTGCCTGATGTTTTGCATATTGCTTTATCCTATAGTCCCATATGGTGTAAAGTGATTTTATGCTCCTTGCTCATCAACTTCCTGTTTACCAAATATTTTGATTTTTACACATAAATGACTAACATGCGCAATTTCCGTTGCAGTTTTCTAAGCAACTACAACATGCAGCAGCCTGATATTTTGCATAATGCTTAATCCTATAGTCCCATATGGTGTAAAGTGATTTTATGCTCCTTGCTCACTTACTTCCTGTTTACCGAATACTTAGATTTGTACACATAGATGACAAACATGCACAATTTCCATCACAGTTTTCTAAGCAACTACAACTTGTAGCAGCCTGATGTTTTGCATATTGCTTTATCCTATAGTCCCATATGGTGTAAAGCGATTTTATGTGCCTTGCTCACCTACTTCCTGTTTACCGAATACTTAGATTTTTACACATAGATGACAAACATGCACAATTTCTGTCGCAGTTTTCTAAGCAACCATAACATGCAGCTGCCTGATGTTTTGCATATTGCTTTATCCTATAGTCCCATATGGTGTAAAGCAATTTTATGCTCCTTGCTCATCAACTTCCTGTTTACCAAATATTTAGATTTTTTACAAATAGATGACAAACATGCAGAATTTCCCTCACAGTTTTCTAAGTAACTATAACATGCAGCTGCTTGATGTTTTGCATATTGCTTTTTCCTAAAGTCCTTTATGGTGTTAAGCAATTTTATGCTCCTTGCTCATCTACTTTCTGTTTACGGACTATTTTTAGTTTATTTTTTTACTATAAAGGTGCACTACACAATCTAAAGGGTATCTTTATCACTATATAGGTGCATTACATAAACCAAAGGGCATCTTTATTGAAAAATGCAAATTACATTTTGAAAGTAATATTTCACACAGCGGGGGTATCACTAGTGAGCATGAGCTCACAGATTTTCTTGTTCAACCTGTATATAAAGAGCTTATTGGCACTACAGTATTTTCCTGAGTTTATTTAAAGTGCTAATTAGCACTTAAGTATTTTTCTGCCTCTATATAAAGAGATTTTATTTCACTGTATTATTTTTTCCCACTGCTTCAGGAGCTGCAGTGTTTTTCTCTGACAAGGAGGCCAGGAAAAAACAGTTGTTCTCAATGATGCAGAAAGTGGAGGTAAGTGTTTGATGGTCTTTGACCAAATAAACTCTGGATTTGACATACGTTGAACATAAATAACACAAAGTGTAAATGTAGCAGTTTTATTGGTGGCCATTTTGAGGAGACCAATGACATCAGATAACGAGCATAAGTCAAATTTTCACAAATATTTTGTATTACATAAAAAATTTCTAATAAAAAATTCATAGAAAATGCTTAAAATCACTTTATAATGAACTTTCAATATTATTTCATGACATACTTTAAAATGCTTTTAATGTGAATTGGAAAACCAAAAATTCCGCATGAATTTATAAATTGGTAATCATCTTATGTAGAAGATGAACCTTACTTTTACAAATTTCCATTTCAGGTGTGGCAATTAGTTTTTAAAAAAATGGCAAGGAAATAAGTCTATTTTGTTGATCCAAATATTGCTAGGAGCCCAGAAATGTTCTTATTGATTTTTGCAAAATATGCATATGATTATGAGAACAGAAAAGCAAATTGAAATATGCTAGTTGCTTTCAGTAAAGATGAGTATTAAAACAGTAAAGTGGTGTTTTAAGAATATGTTTGTTTTTTTTTAAATTAAGGTTATAACTATATTTCAGACACTATCGGAGACACCGTCTGTGATGCTGGTGTTCCAGTCACTCTGTCAGTTCTTCAGTTCAGTAGATCCCAGAGGACTTCTAGATCTTCCAAGAAACCCACCAGATGTATGTCACTATTGTCAATATGTAAAATTTTTATTCAGGGATGGGTTGGGTCAGATGTGGGTGGAAGTAGACCCCCACCTACCCCCTAAAAAAAAAGTATGTCAGTGGTGGATAGAGGAAATATTCCAACCCCCACCACCATCTCGCATCCTGAATCCCCCTCAAAAAAAGGTGTTTTTTTTCTTTATAAACAGGAGTTCTATTATGAATTAATTTCCCCTCAAAATGGAAATCTAGTACCCAATGAATTATAACAAATTCGCTGTACTTGTGAGTGCAAGAGTCATGCTTTAACACTGATTAAAAATTCACTGAAATTCAATGACATCATTGAGATCTGTTAATTTCCATCAAAAAAGTCATCAATCTGCGAGTGAAGCATTTTCTTGGCATGCTTAAGTTTTTCTTCCATCTTTCTGACTCGTTCTCTTAAGAGAGCATTTTCTTGTATGATGGAAGTGTCTTCTTGCAAATATCTAGGTCTCTGTTCTTGTCTGGTGGAAGAGTCTTCTGGCAGATGTCTAGGTCTCTGATTTTCCCTTTGAAGCCTAAGTAGTTCATGTTTTAGGTGATTAATTTCTTCTTGAGATTCATTACTCTGTCTTATTCTCAGTTCAGTTTCTGTTCTCAGTTTCTCAAGAATTTCCTTATTTGCTTTCTCTTGTCCATGAAGGTTGTTTTCTAGTCTAGAAATGGTATGTTGCAGTTTTAGCATTTCAGTTTCATTTTGTTCTGCTGTTGATTCTGCTTCGCTAAGCCTCAATTTAAGCTGCTTATTTTCTGTTTCCGATTGATCGCATTTTTCTCTTAATGTTGATATTTGTTCTGAAAAACTATTCATATTTGTGTTTAGATGTAACGTTTGCATGTTATTGACATTATGATTGGGAGTGGGGAGATAGTTCTGGACAGCTTCAAGTGGTTTTTGTGCATTTTTAGCCTGTGTGTGAGATTGAAGATACATGTATTCATCTGTTCTGTTAATTGTATCCTTTCTGGGTCTCATAAACCTTCCTAGTATATGAAAAAACTTTGTATTTTTCAGATTTTCTCTTTCTTGACTATTTTCACTGTTCACATACAGCTCTGCATTTCTGTAAAGTTTGAGACATGTGTAGTAAAATGATGTATTATAACTGAAGTCTTGCATTGATATTTTTGCACTTTGATGTAAATTATTAGCGATGGTTTCAAAAACCTGTTCAAGATTTTGGCGGAGCATGTGATTTTCCTTTTCCAGTTTATTTTTTTGTGTAGCCTGTGTGAACAGTATGATTTGCACTGTTGCATTTGCCCATTTTAAATGTTTATTTTCTTCCTTAACCTTTTCTAAGTTTTCAACTTGGATATCTTTTATTGTGTTACTTTTACATAAAATTCTGTTGAGGTTTTCATTTTCTTCTTTTAACTTCAAAATTTCTCTATCTTTTTTTTTATTTTCCCAAGATTGATTGTTGTTTGAAGTTAAGGCTTTCTTTACCTTTTGTTTTAAATCATAGTTATTGTTTAACATTTGGCTCCTCTGATCTTTGAGATGATTATTTTCCTCTATTAAACTAGAATTCTGCTTCTTTAAATTAGAAATTTCAAATTCTAAGGTTTGAATATTTTTTTCTTTAGATTTTTTTTCAAATTCTAGTTCTAATTTCTCTTTTTTCAGTTCTGAAATTTCATCTTTCATTATAAGCATACCTGCAACTTGATTTTTGTTTTCTCTCTGTTCCTGCTCCAAACTTCTTTTTAATTTTGCAATTTCATCTTTCATTTTAGTTATTTCTTCACCTTTAGCTTGATTTTCATGTTGAGACATTTTTAATTCTTTTTCAGTTGATTCCTTTTGCCTATTAAGTTGGTCCATTTTTCCTTTTGTTTCTTTCTTTTTTTTCTCTTTATCTCCTTGAAATTTCTCTTCAAGTTTGGCATACTTGTCTCTCTCTTGTTGTAATTTCTCTCCAAGTGTGACATATTTTTCTCTCTCTTGTTCTAAATCTTTATAGACTTTTCCAAGTTTTTCTTTGCGTTCACTCTTTAGTTGTTCATTTTTATCTCTTTCTTGAAGTAACATAACTCTCACATTAGAAAGTTCCTTTTCATGAACTTGCAGTTGGCATAGATGCTTCAAGGCTTCATATTCCTGCTTTAATTTGGCCTGTTGTTCCAGTGATTCTGGTTTTTGTGAATTTTTGATCTCCTGAATAATATTTAAATACTGATCAGTCTTGATTACACATGTCAATCCATTTATATGGTCAGTTATTTTTTTTACATTATCTGCTAATATTTCATTACTAATAGCATATGCTGTGAAGTGTGCAGTTTTGTTACGTATTTTTCGCAGATTCACAATGTGATCACTTAGTTGATCATTTATCTCTTCTAGCTTGAAGAGCTTTGAGTCAACTAGAACATGACATAGTTTACAGGTGTCCCAGTTAGCTGATCGCCACTTTGCATTTAAATCTCCACCATTCTCATCTCCACGGATTTTAGAATTTTTATCTTTTCTCTTGTATCTCTCTTTTTTCTTCTCATTATTTGACTTGTCTTTGATCCTGATTTCAAAATTCTGTTCTTCCTCCTGCTCAAACCATTTGACAGAAGCTTCGTTCCATTGCCAGAGTTTGGTCGGGAACTTTCTGTCCCACAAACTTGTGTGAACTTCTCTGAGAGCTGGCAGTACAACATCTTTTTCACACTTTCCAAGCTTGAAGAAATTGAACTCTTCATCGTTCATCCTAAAATAACAATTAATATTTTATATTTTTTATAATATTTGTTTCAAATATCTACATTTATGATTGAGTTTAATTTTGGGGATCTACAGATAATGGAGAAAGCGAAGCAAGGCAACTGGCCGATATAGCTTTTTTCATTTTATGGAGATCTACAAAACCAAAACCAAAATTACATATTAGCATTTATTTGACATCCTAAAAAAACAAAATTTCATATTCGCATTTATTTGACCTTCTAAAAAAAGCATAATTTCGTATTCGCATTTATTTGACCTTCTAGCTTTGTAGTGAAAGTTCTGCCAAGTCACTCGCTTCATTCATGATCACAGTCACGTGGAGACATGTGGAGACAACGTGTGACAAAATGTTTTGTGATAATCGCATTATTTTGGAATCAAATGAATATGTTTACAATTTAGAGGGAAATTTTGCTATAAATACTGATACATGTATTATGTTGTTTAAATTTAAACTATACTAATATTTTTATGCTTGTTGTAATAAAAATATTTTTTATGCTTGTTGTAATAAAAAATATTTAAAAACTAAACAAAAAAACATGTATATTGTTACAAAATTTGAATTAAATGTTTGTACAGTTGAAAAAGTTAAAATTTATAAGAAAATTAACCTTTGATAAAAATGCAAAATTGTGAAGTAGATGTTAAAAGTTGGATTTTGAAATCAAGCAATATAGTTGTCAAATTATTTTGGTTTATAACATTATCTTCAAATGGCTTCAAAGAACCACACCCATAACATTCAATTAAAGTAACCACAAACATGCTATCTTGACAAAGCTTTGATTGTCATTGGCCCACAAATTAGTGCTAACACTAAAAACATTAAAAAAATGACTCAAAGATTTGGGTAAAATATCCTTGGAAAGCCCTGCTTTCTCCTGTATATTTGTTATTAAAATGAAATTATAAAAGATAATTGCAGATTGCTTGGTTTAATTTAAAATTGCTGAGTTTGGAAATGAACTTGAATAACAGGGATGATAAAAATGACCTGCTAAAAGTTTCATAGCAAGGAAGCAAATGCAGTAGAAATTTAAATCATTAGAACACCTAATGTTTTTAGGTATACTTTTCGTGGGAGAAAATATCTTTATTATCTACTCACTTTGTCACTTTTTCACAAATTCAATTTAGTTTGTTTGTGTACTAAAGCTATACCTTATAAGGTATGTTTAGAAACATATGCCAATGCTTACCGGAAGACGAATACACGAAAGGATGAAATTGCACATTTGTTGTGTGTTTATGTCAGTAAAGTTATGAAAGATAAAAAACTGTTTATTTTATCTTACTGTAGTATCATTTAATTTTGCTGGCACGAAATTGCGCGCAATTGCTGAAAAAGACTGTTTCTCCGGACGTAAATTCGTGCAAAACCAGTTTTTCAAAAAAAATTAATTAAAATCATTGTCATAATCAATATTTGACCGACCAGTTATTGTTACACATTGTTTATAAGAACATGCGAGCTAATCATGTGTCAGTTGGCCCCTGTCAATTACGTTACCACTTCCTTTGTTAGTCAATTATCGGACTGCTGTTTATTCGGCACCGCTAATTGACATGGGACCCATATGATCCATCTCTTGGTCCTTCATAACATATCTGGATTGTTAAATTGCATACCCGTTTTATGTTAAAAAGTGTCAATAAATTGTAAAACAATTACTTTAAAGGGTTTATATAAATTTAAAAATGTTTTTACGTGTCAAAATATACCGAATGAAATGACCTAATCTGATCTAAATGCACAGACTTAATTGTTTTTACAGTCTTGAAGTAACATTAAAAATATTCCAAAAGAAATTTGACAGTAATTGTATTTCCTTTATGATATAATTATTCAATACCTTAAATTTATATAACATAGCGATTCAGGCAAATAAATACAAAGTGTAGGTCAGTTTGGACATTACCACATATCGGATATGTATGTGGGAACTATATGGTTAAATTTTAGCTTAGGTTTAAAATTCGTGCACTTACCCAAGCGCCAAATACGCGAAAAATTAAGCCATTGCTAAATAAAATGATACCACAGTATGTTCACCCTTTAGACTTGAGGCTAATACACAGACACGACAAAAAGAGAAGTTTTGATACTTGCTGAAACAACAAGTGATACAAAAGTTTGTGTGTTTGCCCCTTAAATTTCATTAATTTGCCTTCAATGTTTTGTTACTTCATGCATTGGCCTTGAAAGTCTAAAGGTAAGCAGACAACAGTAAGCAGTTTTGACCATATTTGTCTTTTCATGTCAACCCACCAACACAAACAAATATGCATTACAGTGAAACCTGCCTTAGCAGCCACCTGCGAATAGCAACCACCTGTCATAAACAGCCAGTTAAGATATGACCTTAACTGACATTTTGATCATATTTTTTACTGTCTTTAGCAGCCACCTGTCTTCAGCAGCCACTTTTTGTCACTCCCTTGCGTGGCTGCTAAAGACAGGTTTGACTGTATTTCAACCTTTCTTGTTTGCATCACTTGGACATTTTGCCTTGCCAGCAGAAACACACAGAATAGCAGAAAACAGCAACCATAGAGAGCAGAATGATGTGATTGTAACATGAATAAAATACATTTTGCCAGAATATGTGCTATTAGTATTGTCCCCAACAAGTGAGAAGATTGGGTAAAAAGTTTAAGGAAAATTGAGCAGTGGAATTTTCCTTTAGTGTTATTTCTTCTTAATGTATTTCTTATTCTACTGTTTTATTAGCTCACCTGTCACATAGTGGAAAGGTGAGCTTTTGTGATCGCAAGTTGTCCGGCGTCCGTCCATCCGTAAACTTTTAATTTAAACAACATCTTCTCATATACCACTAAGCCAATTTCATCCAAACTTCCCAGGAATGTTTCTTGGGTGGTCCCCTTTGAAAATTGTTCAAAGAATTGAATTCCATGCAGAATTCTGGTTGCCATGGCAACGGAAAGGAAAAACTTTAAAAATCTTCTTCTTAAAAACCACAAGGCCTAGAGCCTTAATATTTGATATACAGCATCATCTAGTGGTCCTCTACCAAAATTGTTCAAACTATTCCCTGGGGTCAAAAATGGCCCCGCCCCAGGGGTCACTTGTTTTACATAGACTTATATAGGGTAAACTTAAAAAAATCTTCTTCTCTAAAACCACAAGGCCTAGAACCTTGGTATTTGGTATGTGTCATCATGTAGTGGGCCTCTACAAAAGTTGTTCAAAATATTCT
Source organism: Corbicula japonica (assembly GCA_038501625.1). Taxonomy (NCBI): domain Eukaryota; kingdom Metazoa; phylum Mollusca; class Bivalvia; order Venerida; family Cyrenidae; genus Corbicula; species Corbicula japonica. Next base: position 3,065,966 of record JAZAYU010000048.1, read on the forward strand.
CCTGGGGTCAAAAATGACCCCGCCCGGGGGGTCACTAGTTTTATTACATAGTGTTATATAGTAAATCTTTAAAAATCTTCTTCTCTGAAACCGTAAGGCCTAGAGCTTAGATATTTGGTTAAAGCATCATCTAGTGTTCCTCTACTAAAATTGTTCAAAGTATCCCCCTGGGGTCAAAAATGGACCCACCCCAGTGGTCACTTGTTTTACGTAGACTTATATAGGGAAAACTTAAAAAATCTTGTTCTCTAAAACCACAAGGCCTAGAACCTTGGTATTGGTATGTGTCATCATGTAGGGGTCCTCTACAAAACTTGTTTTCAAATTATTCTCCTGGGGTCAAAAATGGCCCTGCCCTGGGGGTCACTAGTTTTATTACGTATTGTTATATAGTAAATTTTAGCAGCATTATTTTTTGATGTGATTTTACCACACTTGCACACAACTCTTGCAACCATTGAGCAGTTGTTGACAGGTGAGCAACCCAGGGTCCTATGGACCCTCTTGTTACAGTTTTACTTAAGCTTGAAGTTGGGTTAGCACCATAGCCTCCATAATTTCTAAAGAAATGATGATCTTTCTTTTTTAATAAAAAAAATATGAAAACATAAATACAAGATAAACTCTATTGGGGTATAAGAAGTGTTAATAAAATCTTCAATAGGTATGAGAGTGAGTGAGGGGGAAGAGGTGGGAGGGCTACACCCCTCCTCCCCTCCCCCCCCCCCACCTCCCTCCAAATCACCTCTATAAATAAATCCATTGTTATTTCAAATAAAGCATATTTTAGTTTTTTTGAGCATGTAAGATGATATCCTTGCAATATTTTTATTTGTTCTATATCTGTACATAATCAAGCTTTATCGCTTTATCTAGTTAAGAAGATTAAATTTTAGAAATTACTATGTGCGGTTTTGAACAGAGATATCAAGTTTCCCATTACATGTATAATGAATTTAACATCTGAATTACAGATAAAAATGTTAAACCTTAAAATAAACAATAAACATTTATATATTTTTACTGAGTATGCTTCTCAGTTATTTATGTTGTTAAGTTATATCACTTAAAATCTAGATTCAAGTTTAAACATGTTATATTTCATTACTAAAACTACTTTCGATTTAAATTTGTCTTCTTACTAAGTCATATCTTAAATTATATATCTGAAGAGTCATGTTCTGTATACAAATAAAAATGTTACCTTAGCTGGCAATACTTAAGAAATGTTCCATCATCGTTTAATTTTCCCTTAAATCTGTAAGAATATTTGTCCAGGAAGTTTAATCAAGGGAGATACTAATAGTTCGATAAGTTTAACAGAGTTATTGTTTTTAAGGACAATTGAATTTTACATCGACTATTACAACTCATTGTATTGTGTCTTTTTATGAGTAACATTTCTTACCTGTTATATATTTGTTATGGTCAGTTGATTGATTTCATGTTTGATCAATTATTCAATCAGTCAATCATTCATTCACTCACATTACTCATCATTTCCTTAGCACTTGCTTCCTAATCACCACTAGCTCGTTCACACTCACTCACCAGTAAATAAACACTATAGCATTGAAGCTTTGTTTATCCTCGTCAATCTTTAATCATCTACCAGTATATACAGCAATTATGAAAGTAATTGTAATGATTTCTTGAAACAAGCACAAATCCCCATTTATAGTTTTTCAGCTTTCTAAAATTTATTTGGCTGATAACCTGAACAGTATTTGTATAAATGAAAGGAAACTTAGATTGCATCTTAGTGTCACAATAATATTATAAATCTAAGGCCCACATTTCAACTTTTCTTAAGCAGGCAACACAAGTGTTCCATAAAACTCAAAATTGAACATTTGCCAAGGGTTTATGATCTTGTATTTTGTGTGTTCTTTTAAACCATTTGAACATTTGCCAAGGGTTTATGATCTTGTATTTTGTGTGTTCTTTTAAACCATTTGAACATTTGCCAAGGGTTTATGATCTTGTATTTTGTGTGTTCTTTTAAACCATTTGAACATTTGCCAAGGGTTTATGATCTTGTATTTTGTGTGTTCTTTTAAACCATTACTTCATACATATGCCTTTTATCACATGTGCAACTAGTGTACATAAAGATCAGATCTTTGCCATCAGATCTGGATCTGCAATCATCGCGTCTTTGTCAGAAATTACCTAACAAATCAAAAAGCGAACAGTGCAGATCCTGATCAGACAATAACAGGTGTGCCAGCCAGTCTGGATCTATACTGTTTATCCATGGGATAACAGCCACCTTATGGAGTAAAGGGTTAAGAATGCAAGTATGCAAAAATTAAATCCATTAAAATGATTTCTAACTAATGAAAAATTATATTACAGGTCTTCTTTTAGAAGTGAATTATGCATATATCAATTCACTTGTTACTTATCCTTTTCAGAGTTTTGACCCCTCCTCTGTGTTAGAGGTCATGGAAACTATGGTGATGGTTACCTTTCATGAGTTCAGTCTGGTTGTGAAATCTGGGGCTACCAATGACCAATTACTTCCTTTGCTACAGCTGGTTAGCTCCCTTCAGACATCCCTGCTGGGCTGGGCATGGTGGCAGACAACAGAAGGTTCAGATGTCATCAAGGTCAAGGCCATGCATACAGCTACAGGATGTAAGTTTCCATATTATTTATTCCTGGAGAACTATCGAATGAGAATTCTATTCACAAGGAATAAAAAATGCAATGTGACATTATTTGCATTATCCTGCAAATGTGTTGATAAAATACAATGAAAATTGACAAGAAACTCTCTAGACATTACATGTCTTTCATTACCATTTTTTTTGCATACTTTATGTTGTTTTAGCAGTTTCTTTTGTGATTTTTTGATAAAGAAATACTAACAGCACCTCTATTAGAAAGAAGAACTGAATAAAGTTCTTTATATCACAGAGTTAATGTTTATTAAAAGAGGAATGTAATTTGTCAAATTAGTTCTTTCTCACATTGGTATCCGTAAAGTGGTCCTTTATTATCTGTACACTTAGTATAGTGATTTATAACAACATCACTGAGAGTACAAATCTTTGACATTTTCTAAGTTTGAATCCTGCATTGAATACCTGTATTTTCAGACGCCATTTTGGTGTCCCAGAGAGCAGCTGAAGCTTGCAAACTTCTACAAACCAAAGATCACGAAGCACTCAAAGTTCTCATTCCAAAAATAGAAACATCATTCCTCGGCTCCATCGTCCGTCAGATGATACTGCTCATGACATACCTGTGTCCGAGTCTCAGCTCAGCATCCAGAGTTAGTCTGCTGCAGAACCTGAAATCCCTAAATCAGGAACTCATGAAACTGTCATCAATTATACCAGATCTGTTTCCTACAGTAAGTGCTTTGTGGAATTTTATCTATTCCCTTGGTGTGAACATATGCTTTGTGATTTTATTTTCACATTATTAGTTACAGCTATTTTTGGTTACTGTCTATTTTAATTGTTTATTATTTTGTAAGTACATGTAATAGATGGGTTTTTTTCAAATTTTGACTGTAATGAAGAAGTGGGCAGAGCATCCTTGTCATAATTCTGTTTTTTTTTTTAAGGCAGTAGTGAAACTTTTACCTGTTACACAGGTATTATTAATTTACTGAAGGCAGTAGTGAAACTTTTACCTGTTACACAGGTATTATTAATTTACTGAAGGCAGTAGTGAAACTTTTACCTGTTACACAGGTATTATTAATTTACTGAAGGCAGTAGTGAAACTTTTACCTGTTACACAGGTTTGATTAATTTACTGAAGGCAGAAGTGAAACTTTTACCTGTTACACAGGTTTGATTAATTTACTGAAGGCAGTAGTGAAACTTTTACCTGTTACACTGGTATGATTAATTTACTGAAGGCAGTAGTGAAACTTTTACCTGTTACACAGGTTTGATTAATTTACTGAAGGCAGTAGTGAAACTTTTACCTGTTACACTGGTATGATTACTTTACTGAAGGCAGTAGTGAAACTTTTACCTGTTACACTGGTATGATTACTTTACTGAAGGCAGTAGTGAAACTTTTACCTGTTACACTGGTATGATTAATTTACTGAAGGCAGTAGTGAAACTTTTACCTGTTACACAGGTAAGATTAATTTACTGAAGGCAGTAGTGAAACTTTTACCTGTTACACTGGTATGATTAATTTACTGAAGGCAGTAGTGAAACTTTTACCTGTTACACAGGTATGATTAATTTACTGAAGGCAGTAGTGAAACTTTACCTGTTACACAGGTATGATTAATTTAGTGATATTTTCTTGTTCACTCATGACTTCTAATTAAGTGTAATTCCACACCTGTCTAATGTGGATTAGCCCGTAAATTGACATGTGTCCTTAATTAAACAAGAAATACTCAGCAGTTATGGCAGTAATTTTTATTTTCAGTTATAAATGTATTTTTAGTTATAATGGAAGGTGGAGGGATACTGAATTCTAAAATTCTCTCAACATTTTAATAGAAAGAAATCTGACCATATTTGTTGACATTCTGTACAAACCTTGTTACCAGTGTGACTTTTTCATTTTAGATAAACAGTACCCATTGGCAGAGTATTCAAACTGAGGACATTGTTCTGCGGACCTGGGAGGTTGAGTCTGCACATAATTACGAGAACAACGTGCACTATACTCAGATATTTAGCTGTCCCGGAGCTACCAAGTTCATTGTGGAGTTTGATCCTAGATGTGAGACTGAAAGGAGGTAGGATATAGCCATGTTACTTCATATTCTGTTGAAAACAGCAAAATCACCTTGTTGTGTGCATCACCGCTGGGAACAGTTGTGTGTAATTGCCTGACATAAAAAGTTATCTATAATCATATATATTTGAGCAAAGAAATACAGTGAACACCCCCCTCCCCCCTTCTGTTACTGAAACCTATTAGACTAATGTTTTGAAAAGGTAAAAAAGAACATTATCACAATTGACTCGACTCTCCATAATTATGGGTTTTCAGTTTACTTTAAAAAGGTGTTTTTATACTTCATCATTTGTCCATAATATCAGATTAGCATGTTGCCCATATTTGTAGTTAATTACAAGATGCTACTCCACTTGTGAAAATATCAGTTTATGGTGTTCACTTGTAAGATAAAATGGATATTTCATTGAAACAAACATATGTCCTCAATTAATTTTCCTTACAGATACGACTACCTGGTTTTCACTGATGCCAAGGGGCAGCAGATGAGATTTGATCAGAAAGTGGGGTCACCAAAGTGGCAGAAGACTATCCAGTTTATGGGACCACATATCCACTTCCTGTTTCACTCAGATAGTAGCAACACAGAATGGGGTTACAAGTTCAAAGTCACCGCCAGAGGGAGCCCTGATATGCCCCTGTCATGGCCCTTTGACCTCCAGCTTGGATTTACAAAGCTTGTTGGGAGACTGTGTGGTGCTACACTGAATGCTAACCCAGGTAACAAATGAATGCTGTCCCAGGCAACAAATGAATGCAAACCCTGGAAACAAATGAATGCTGACCCAGGTTACAAATGAATGCTGACCCAGGTAACAAATGAATGCTGACCCAGGTAACAAATAAATGCTATCCCAGGTAACAAATGAATTCTGGCCCATGCAACAAAATGAATGCTGACCAAGGTAACAAATGAATGCAGACCAAGGTAACAAATGAATGCTAACCCAGGTAACAATTGAATGCTGACCAAGGTAATGAATGCTAAGATAGGCAACAAATGAATGCTGACCCTGGTAAGAAATGAATGCTGACCCAGGCCAACAAATGGATGCTAACCCTGATAACAAATCAAAGCTAACTCAGGACCCTGGTAACAAATGAATGCTAAACCAGGTAACAAATGAATGCTTGCCTTTTTGGTAAATGTATGCTACCCAGGGAAAAAATTTTAATGTAATAGATACAAAAAATTTTATTAGAATCTTAGAGGTAGCCAGGGTTTGGTCTAGATCGCTTACTTTTGTTGTAGTGTTGCCTAGAGACCAGTTGATGGAGTTAGAGGAAGCCACGGAACAGGATATCCTGCGCAGTGAGCTCTGGACCACACTGTTTAGGGGAGGTTATACCATCGGTAAACTACAGAGGTCACTTTCTGGAAGATATGTGAGTTGTTTTAATTGAAGGACTACATATGTGTCCCAGTTCAATAAATTTATGTTTCAGAAGTAAGCCTCCAACCTAAGGATAAACAAACAACATTTTTATTAGGTATTTTGTTCCAATAAATATATTCAAATTTCTAAATAAAATTACTTCTAAATATTAAGATATTGTCCAAGTCTTTAACAACTTGAAAGATTCAAAAAACGATGATGTGCCAAGCACCTTGCTGTTTATATCAATGGCAGCAAACGGTGTCATCATGCATGAAATTCACTTAAAGGGAGATGTGCAGGGTCGGGCAGATGTACTCGGTAAAATTGAAAACAGATCGATCTATGTAACAATTACGTGTACTTTTCACTAAACTCAACATTTCAAACCCTCCAGGAGGAAATTTTGGGTTAATTTTACCATTTTACTGGACCTGAAAACAATCCACTGAAGAAATCCCTATACAAAAATACATTCTATATTTAGCGATCATTCTATATTTAGCTCATCGCTGAGCTAAGTTACTATTCGTGGTGGCCCAGGCATTTTTAAACAAATGGCGACGTCGATAGTCGGCAATGTACACCAAATGCGTATGTTGGTTGAAGTGATCACGTGACAATCCCAAAAACCACCGCCGCTTTAAGCGGGAAATACAAAAATAGCTAACCTATGCGTGTCACATAGGATAGGAAACACCATTTATATATCTTTTTTATAAAATATTGGTTTGAAATATTTCGGTTGTAAATCAATATTTGAGCTTCAAATAATGATATTCAACTAATTAATAACCCTTTTCGCAATTTTGTTCCATTTATCAATCCTGCACATCTCCCTTTAAGAGATAACACAAATCTCTGCTATATCATATGGATTTGATAGTTGGGCTGATCATATGATATGGATTACTGTTTCTGCTATTGATTTATTTTTAAAACAAAATCCACTAATTTTAGTCCCCACAAAATTCTTGCAATTAGGAAAACAATAACTGCTTTGACAGTGTGGTATCTACCCCTTGTCCAAAGATCATAAAACTAAGATAAAACTAATCTCAAGCATCTGATTGGCTGAAATGGCGACTGGTAAGCCAATCAGATGCTTTAGATTTGAGAATGGACTCCAGATTTAGTTTTATGATCTTGGGCTCTGTATAACACAAATGATGAACTAACATTTTCCAGGCTTCTGATGACAGCAAAGAGGTGTTGGATTTTCTCTTCTGGATCATAGAAGGAAACGAGAAGGCAGCAGATTTTATATCAAGGTGTAGGGAAAATACCAAGGTCCTGCAGATGGGTGGGGAGCATGTCGACTCTGCTGTACTGACCGTGTTCTGTGCACTGGTGTGGCATACCCAACAACTCCGAGATGATCTGGAAAAATATCGTATGACTGTCATTTGTTTACTTAATGTACTTTTTTTGTGCTCACCACAATTTTCTGCAAGTACATGTAAATAATCAATGTATTGTCCATTTGTGTGTGAGTGCGTCTAAGATTTTTGTTGAGTGGTCATCTTGAAAACTGATGATGGGAGCTAAATGAAACTCGAATGATAAAGAGTAATGAAAAGGTGTGGATCATGAAGGAACCAGAACTCTTCTTTTTAGCTCACCTGAGCCATAAGCTCATGGTGAGCTATTGTGACCCGTCTTTGTCCGGCGTCCTGATGGATTTTAACCAGTTTGTCTTGAAGCATCCTGGCACTGATGTCTACAAAAGTTGTTCAAATCATGACCACAGGGTCAAGGTCAAGGTCACTGCTGCTAAAAATAGAAATTCAGTCTTTGCTCAATTACTTGAGTTTGCTTAGGGTTATTGACTCCAAACTTGGTGTATGGGTAGCTTATATCAAATGGCAGCTTGGGGATGCTACTCAGGTGTCTGTGATCAAGGTCAAGGTCACTGTTGCTAAAAATAGAAATTCAGTCTTTGCTCAATTACCTGAGTTTGCTTAGGCCTATTGACTCCAAACTTGGTGTATGGGTAGCTTATATCAAAAGGCAGCTTGGGGTTGCTACCCAGGTGTCTGTGATCAAGGTCAAGGTCACTATTGCTAAAAATAGAAATTCAGTCTTTGCTCAATTACTTGAGTTTGCTTAGGCCTATTTACTCCAAACTTGGTGTATGGGTAGCTTATATCAAAAGGCAGCTTGGGGTTGCTACCCAGGTGTCTGTGATCAAGGTCAAGGTCACTGTTGCTAAAAATAGAAATTCGGTCTTTGCTCAATTACTTGAGTTTGCTAAGGCCTATTGACTCCAAACTTGGTGTATGGGTAGCTTATATCAAAAGGCAGCTTGGGGTTGCTACCCAGATGTCTGTGATCAAGGTCAAGGTCACTGTTGCTAAAAATAGAAATTCAGTTTCTGCTTAATAACTTGAGTTTGCTTTGGCATATTGACTCCAAACTTGGTGTATGGGTAGCTTATATCAAAACGCAGCTTGGGGTTGCTACCCAGGTGTCTGTGATTAAGGTCAAGGTCACTGTTACTAAAAATAGAAATGCAGTTTCTACTTAATTACTTGAGATTGCTTTGGCCTATTGACTCCAAACTTGGTATATGGATAGCTTATATCTAGAGGCAGCTTTGGGTTGCTACCCAGGTGTCAGTGATAAAGGTCAAGATCACTATTACTTAAAATAGAAATTCAGTTTCTACTTAATTACTTGAGATTGCTTTGGCCTATTGACTCCAAACTTGGTATATGGATTGCTTAAATTAAGAGGCAACTTGGGAAAGCTACCTACGTGTCTGTGATCAAGGTCAAGGTCACTGTTGCTAAAAATAGAAATTCAGTTTCCACTTAATAACTTGAGTTTGCTTTGGTTTTTTGACTCCACACTTGGTGTATGAGTAGCTTATATCAAACGGCAGCTTGGGATTGCTACCCAGGTGTCTCTGATCAAGGTTAAGGTCACAGTTGCTAAAAATAGAAATTCAGTTTCCACTTAATAACTTGAGTTTGCTTCGGCATATTGACTCCAAACTTGGTATATGGGTAGCTTATAACAAGAGACAAATTGGGATTGCTACCCACGTGTCTGTGATCAAGGTCAAGGTCACTGTTGCTAAAAATAAAAATTCAGTTTCTGGTTAATAACTTGAGTTTCATACTCAGGTGAGCGATTCAGGGCCATCATGGCCCTCTTGTTGTAGAATTACTTACGGTTTTGGTTTTACATAGAAATTTTGTTTAAGGGTAATAAATAAAACTTTGAATAATGATAATAAATCTCTAAAACTAGTAAAGGGAACTAAATTTAAACTTACAACAATGGTAAAGAAAAGATGTGCAGTTCACATCAACCATCACTTTACCATTAGTATTTGCTAAATTATTATTTCCCTGTGAAAAGCTTGCCTGGAACTTATCTCTCAAACTACTATTTATCTTGAAATAGTGTCAGATACAGATGAGAGGATGTGCAGTGCACAAGAACCACAACTCCTCATTTTATATACCGGTATCATAAAATTCCTTTTAAATTCCTCTCCCCTAATAGATGCTCCCCATATTATTTTTAGGGGAAAAAATCAGTTAATCCATATTTATTATCCAATATCCTTCACGATCTAATATAAAATATAAATATAAAAAATAATTAATATAAATAATAACAGCCCACCCTTTTGAAAAGGTAATGGCCCCCGGGGGCATTAAAAAGGAATTTTACAGTATAACAGCTTCTGTTACTCCTCTGTGTGTGTATTTGTGAGGGATACAGGATTCTCTTGTGTGATGTGCAACTTCCTTACATTTTCTGTAATATTACAGTTCAAGGAGGTAGAGAGGGTAGTGTATCCGAGGGACTGTGCCAGGCACACATGGCAGCAGAGAGTTTGAGATCCTACCTCGTACAGCAGAGACAGAAACTGGCGGCAGAAAACGATGATGGCTTTGTTAAAGATGAAGAAGATCCAGGTTAGCCCTTCCCTCCATATATACAACTTTTATCATTGGTGACCAGTGCAGATCCTAATCAATCCCCACATCTGTACTGTCTGATCAGGATCTGCACTGGTTGCTTTTTGGTCAGAAATAACCTAATAAATCAAATAGTGAATAATGCAGATCCTGATCAGACGGCACAAATGTGCCAGCTGATCTGGATCTACACTGTTCGCCCACGCAATAAATGTTCGTCTATGGAGGAATGGGTTAAACCTTGTCCTCCATATAAATGCCTTTTATCATATTGGTGACCATTTTAGATCCAGATCTGCTGCCACATCTGTGTCATATGATCTGGATCTACAGTGTTTGCCTCTTGGTCAGAAATAACCTAATGAAAAGCAAACAGTTAAGTCCTGATCTCAGATTTGCCCACCGATCTGGATCTGAAAAGTTTGTCTATGCAGTAAAGGGTTGATTATTAAAACTCTTGTATAATCCAACTATTTGCTTTTTTCAACCACCTATTTTTCAATATAATATTATTTTCACAACTTATGTTCTGTTTTGCTGGCCAAGTGATCAAAGTGTTAGATTATCTAATAAGCAGTTGGAGGTTTGCAGTCCTCTGCAGACTTAACCCTTTCCTTCATAGACACACCTTTATTGCGTGGGCAAACAGTTTAGATCCAGATCAGCTAGCACATCCATGCCATCTGATCAGGATCTAAACTGTTCGTGTTTTTATTTGTTTGGTAATTTCTGACCAAAAAGCTACCAGTGCAGATCCTGATCAGATGGCACAGATGTGGTGGCTGATCTGGATCTACACTGGTTGCACATGCGAAAAAATGCGTATATATATGGAGAAAAGGGTTAAAGTATTCCAGTGAACATTTGACTGATTCGTTATGCTGTTTTGTTCGAGTTTGTCAGTAAATGTATACATGTTACAAAAATAAAAAAAATACTGTCAACTACTCTAACAGAACTGAATTTAGGTTTAACTACCAAACATATTTGAGTTTGTTTGTTTTTATTCCCCCACAAAGTGGGAGGCATATAGAGTTGCACCCGTCTGTCCGTCAGTACGTCTCCAAATCTTGAGGCATCAACTCCTCCTAAACTACAAGGCGGATTTCAAACTTGCATAGATGATCAAGCAGGATGTGTGGACAATCATAAAGAAAGGATTTTTTCATGTTACCATTTACCAGAGTTATGGCCCTTTGTTATTACAAATTTTGTTGCAGCAGTTGGGGCATCAGTGTCCGAGGACAAATTCTAGTTTAATTTTGAGTTGATTTATCTAAGATGCAACAAGATATTTTGAAAGCTTTTATTGACTTTTTCTTGGATCTAATCAGTGTCTACAGTGGTTGCGGTTCATGTTAGTTTTATATTATAAGTATCATTCACTTGTGTTGGGTAAAGATCGTGTGATCCGGCCCGAGTGAAATATGCACGAGGGCGGTAACGAGGCTCTGCCGAGTTACTGCCTAAGTGCATATTTCACGAGGGCTGGATCACGCGATCTTTACCCAACACACGTGAATGATACTTTTTCTTGCATACCGTATTTATTTTGCGCATCTGGGGTATTTTCCTGTACATTTTTCTTTGCACTACTTTTTTTATAGTAGTGGAGTGATATACGAGACATTCCATCCTTCATTCATAAATGCGCAAGACGTTGTGACGTCATATAAGGCGCGTGACTCATTCTACATGGGGGGTGTAGAATCAAAATTTCCTACACGGGTGAAAATACCGGATGACCTGATCTGGTATGCAAGAACTATTTTTCAAGGACGTGCATTAATATCCAGATGGCAGAAGATACTCTTAATAATATAATATCTAAATTAAGTTATCATGCTATAAACTTATCATTTTAAATGTGATTATTTTTGATGTGTGAAATTGAAATTCTCATGCTTTAAATTGTTATTACAGCACTACTTTGCAAGCAGAAGGCCTCATTTTTGCTGAAATTTGCCGGACTTACAAAGACACAGCTCAAACAAGAGGTCAGTTATCTCATATGAACATTTTACTTGATAATGCTACTGGTAATAACTTGTCAGTGTATGATTGTTGCATTGTTTTGAAGATACCAGTAATTCTATGACGAAAAACAGTTTTTATTTTTAAAGAAACATGCTAGAAAGCAAATATATTTTTTTGAAATTTAATTCCTCTCCTTGTGTAAAAAAAAAGTTTGGAATTAAAAATTGGTATGTAATCCAAGAATAAGTATTTATCACTTATGCTCATTTCAAATGATATCCAGCCCTTGGCAGTTGGTTTTCATAACAGCCTTGTTATCACCAAAAACAGTTCTCTCAGACCAGATTTTACATCATAACCTTGCATACGTAAAAGATACTTATTATCTTACACAGTGGGTAAGGGACAGAGGGTGGGGTGAGGGATGTAGAAGGAGATTATGATGACATTTTCTAGCAGTGTTGAAAAGTAACATTCCAGTATTCATAATAATAATTAAATTTCAAGCATTTGAACTTCAACTATTAATATGTTTTTCTGCTCTTGTATAATGATAAACTTCATTTCTTCATTTCAGCTCTCTAAAGCAAGGCTCTCTAAGCAGCTGAAGAAATTGTCCAGGAAAGGATTGGACAAATTTGGTAACAAGGTACACTTCCTCACCTTAGTGCAATAACTGTTTAACTCCATCTTATTTTTTTTTTTTTTTGATACTTATACCATTTTTGCACTTGGGTGACAACTTTGCCTTACTAGTGTGACAAGCATCAGAGCTTCCAACTAAGGTTTTTTGGTTTCAATTAACCCTTTCCTCCATATATACACATTTTTACACATGTGCGACCAGTGTAGATCCAGATCAGCCGGCACATTGATGCCATCTGATCAGGATCTGCATTTGATCTGAAATAACCTAATGAACTAAAAAGCGAACAGTTTAGATCCTGATCAGACGGCACAGATGTGCCAGCTATCTGGATCTAAACTGTTCGCCTATGCAATAAAGGTGTCAATGGAGGACAGGGTTATAGTGTTCACTTCAGACATTGTGACACAATCATATTTCTGAACCTTTCAAGCCATAATTCTCCAGGTTTGTGTAAGAAAACATTTGACTATTCTATTTATGATACTAAAAGCATTTATGGACGGAATAAAAAAGCTGAATTGTAATTGGATAACATTAATTGTAGTATACTGCAGACTCTTTATAACGCGGTAAAGTGGGTCCATCATCCCGACCGCGTTAATAAGTGAAACTGTGTTATATTTTCCCGTGCAAAATACATGTCCCGATTTTCCCGCAAAAAATACATGACCCGATTTTCCCGCGCAAATTAACTACCTAATACACAACTAACGAGATTTTGCATAATTCCACGTAACGTCATGATTCCCCACACTGTACTCGACAAATAATATTTCTTACAAGACATACAATTACCAAATTTCAAATAAAAAAGCAAAACGGCAAGAGAATGACTAATAACACCAAGATCAAAATCGGATCGGCCTTAAATTATTGTAATGGAATTAAAGACCGTATATCTAGTTTGTTTAGATGCCTGCAGAAATATTTTATTTTTTTATGACACAAACTCTGACATTTAGGAACGTAAATGTAAAATAAATATTAAAACACTAACCATCGTGAACATATTCCATAATTTATAAATTACATCCTAATTTTATCTCCAGTATAATATTTCAGTATTATTGCATCATCAACCAACTTTAACCAGCTAAAAAATGCCAAATGTCACGTACACACTTCTTGTAGATCAAACGATTTCATAGCAGAGCCGACAAAGCATCACAGTCTCGATACGAGCCGACATTTTTCTTTGAAGTCGCATTTCATATTATTGCTGTTTACCTCCATAGTCAAAAAATGCAACATCCATGAAATTAACAGGAAGGCGGATCAAAGCAAAATGTACATCAATGAACTACCAACAGGTTTTAAAACATGATTGGGAATATTTTTTTGTTTCTTTCTGAATTGTGCGGATTATGTGATAATTATAGAGACAATCGAATTTAGTAATGAATCAATGATAAACAGTAAGTAAGCATTTACAAGTTTGCCTCGGGCTGATATCTGTCACTGGGAAAGTTGTTAAAACACGGTTGTTTTTGGGATAAAATGTGTGCGTCACTTATGTACATGTTACAATTGTGACTTCCGGTTTCGATTTATTTGCCGTTTTACGATCAAAAACAACATCCGGTTTCGATTTTTTGCCGTTTCATGGTAAAAAATGGACTTGGAAAAAAAATAGGGGATCCACAAGACGACCACGTTATAATGGAGCGCGGATCTAAACGAACCGCATTATAAAGAGTCTGCAGTGTATTACATAAAATGCTGATCATTTTAAACACAACACAGATGCACTTGTGGAGATGCAAATTCAGTTGCCATTTGTTTATGTGGGTTCAAGTCCTGCTAGGGTTAAGAAGTATCATGTAAGAAAAAGATTCTGTTATCCTACAGGCAAGAGTAGTTGTGACTTCATTTTTGTGTGATATATGTCCACCAGGGGCAATTTTTCAAAACTTTATCCGTAAGTTAAACTACAATAAGGATAGTTGTATGAGAAATTTAAAACTTCTTTTTATGTCATTAGAAATGTTTTATTCTAATGTTCAAAATATTCACAATAAAAGTGAAGAGAAATTATTCTATTGGTTTAACAAGTGGATAAAGTTTTGAACAGCATGCCGAAGAAAGAGCTAGACAGTGATCTTTATGGCAGACTATTGGTACAACTCTAATTTGAAGTTAGCAGATGACATGAACTTTTAAATACAAGATGTTATACATATATGAATGTATTTCAGGTGGAGATAGAGAAGTATCCCTCGTTTAGACTGGTTCTAGAGTTTGTACAGGACCAGGCCTGGCATACCGACAAGTAAGTGCTAGAAATCTTACAGACAATATTTCCAGTGTTAAGCTTTCTTCATTACTGTATAGTAATTTTTAACATCGTGCTTTTCTTTAGATACTGTAAACATTTATTACAATCAGCCTGGCGGCCAGTTAGTAGATGGCTGCATACTATCTAGTCAACACAGCAAATTGAATAGTTAACCCTATCCTCCATATACACGCATTTTAACGCATGTGTGACCAGTGTAGATCCAGATCTGCCGGCACATCCTTGATGTCTTACCAGGATCTGCACTGATCAAATTTTGGTCAGAAAAAAACTAAAGAATCAACAAGCGGACAGTTAAGACCCTGATCAGACGGCACGGATGTGCCGTCTGTTCTGGATCTAAACTGTTCACCCATGCAATAAAGGTGGGTCGTTGGAGGAACAGGTTTAAAGAGGTATTATACATATGCAGTGCATAAGGTAGAAAGTTTTACTTTTTATTTAAAAATTCACTTTATTTCAAGTAAATATCCTTTTATTCTTGATGAAGCAAAAGGAAAGTATTTACAATGGAAATGTACAAGTATTTGCCATAACTTTAGCATAAATATCAAGAGATCTTAGCATTGCTGAATTGTAGAATGAAGCCTTCGCTTCTCAAGTTTACAATTTAGTAATAATTATGTTCATGTACTAGATAGTATATGCTGTTATATCATACTTATAATTTTTATGTCAAATAGAAGCCCGATGTTGACAGAACTGAAGTATTATTCCACATGCAGGGTTTCGATGTAATTTATGGGCATAGAGGTGAAGAGTTTTGATTTTGTTTGTTCCTACTTTTCACCTTGTGTCAGACTCTTATCCTTTACTCTATTTTACAGAGTACACAACATGATACAGGAGAGGACTCAGCACGCCCAGGCTGTCGCTGATGTCTACATGTTCAGTCATGAATTTATCCGCTTGCTGTCTGAGGACAAACAACCTTTCCAGGTATACTATCACAGGAATCATCCTGACTGATCTAGTGAATGTCTGCTTCAGAGTTTAAGCATATTTCATGACAAAATATTCCACTGTAGAGGTTAATGTTTTTCTGTTGTAGATGGTTACAGTACTCTAGGGACATTGTAGACAGTAAAAGTACTCTGTTGTAGAGGGTAACCATATAATGTTGTAGTAGGTAACAGTATTCTGTTGTAATTAGTAACCGTATTCTGTCTTAGAGGGTAACAGTATTTTGTTGTAGAGGGTAACCATATAATGTTGTAGTGGGTAACAGTAGTCTGTGGTAGTGGGTAACAGTATTCTGTCTTAGAGAGTAACACTATTTTGTTGTAGAGGGTAACAATATCCTGTTTTAGAGGGTAACAGTACTTTGTTGTAGGGGGTAACAGTATTTTGTTGTAGAGGGTAACCGTATAATGTTGTAGTGGGTAACAGTAATCTGTGGTAGTGGGTAAGGTAACAGTATTCTGTCTTAGAGAGTAACACTATTTTGTTGTAGAGGGTAACAATATCCTGTTTTAGAGGGTAACAGTACTTTGTTGTAGGGGGTAACAGTATTTTGTTGTAGAGGGTAACCATATACATGTAATGTTGTAGTGGGTAACAGTAATTTGTGGTAGTGGGTAAGGTAACAGTATTCTGTCTTAGAGAGTAACACTATTTTGTTGTAGCGGGTAACCATATAATGTTGTAGTGGGTAACAGTAATCTGTGGTAGTGGGTAAGGTAACAGTGTTCTGTCTTAGAGAGTAACACTACTTTGTTGTAGCGGTTAACCATATAATGTTGTAGTGGGTAACAGTAATCTGTGGTAGTGGGTAAGGTAACAGTATTCTGTCTTAGAGAGTAACACTATTTTGTTGTAGAGGGTAACAATATCCTGTTTTAGAGGGTAACAGTACTTTGTTGTAGTGGGTAACAGTACTTTGTTGTAGGGGGTAACAGTATTTTGTTGTAGAGGGTAACAGTAATCTGTGGTAGTGGGTAAGGTAACAGTACTTTGTTGTAGGGGGTAACAGTACTTTGTTGTAGGGGGTAACAGTATTTTGTTGTAGAGGGTAACAGTAATCTGTGGTAGTGGGTAAGGTAACAGTATTCTGTCTTAGAGAGTAACACTATTTTGTTGTAGCGGGTAACCATATAATGTTGTAGTGGGTAACAGTAATCTGTGGTAGTGGGTAAGGTAACAGTATTCTGTCTTAGAGAGTAACACTATTTTGTTGTAGCGGGTAACCATATAATGTTGTAGTGGGTAACAGTAATCTGTGGTAGTGGGTAAGGTAACAGTATTCTGTCTTAGAGAGTAACACTATTTTGTTGTAGAGGGTAACAATATCCTGTCTTAAAGGGTAACAGTATTTTGTTGTAGAGGGTAACCATATAATGTTGTAGTGGGTAACAGTAGTCTGTGGTAGTGGGTAACAGTATTCTGTCTTAGAGAGTAACACTATTTTGTTGTAGAGGGTAACAATATCCTGTTTTAGAGGGTAACAGTATTTTGTTGTAGAGGGTAACAGTTTTCTATTGTACAGGGTAACAGTATTCTGTTTTGGGGTAACAATATTTTGTTATAGAGAGTAACACAATCTATTATAAAGGGTGACATTATTCTGTTGTAGTGTATGTAAGCATTTTATATGTAAATTACTACTTGTTTTTCAGATTCTGATAGTGTTATTTCTACAAGAGATGCTGAGCTTTCAAGACGGGTTTGCGAGGCATTACGCCGAAGGTCTAGATGGTTGTGGTTTAGAACAAGAAGCCAAAGTGAGGATAGCTTTCTACACCCTGATCCGACTACTTACCAACTGTTTTCATAAACACAGAAGGCATGAATTAGACCCGTAAGCTTCTTTTTTGATTTCTTCATTTTTTCAACTCTTTTTTCCATATATGGGTTTAACACCATGTGCAACCATTGTAGGTCAGCAAGGACATCAGTGCTGTCTAATCTGGATCTGAATAGTTTAGCTTCTTGTTCAGAAATAACCTAATGAATCTAAAAGTTAACCGTGTTGATCCTGATCAAATAGCACAGATGGTCATGTTTTGTAGACGTCATAAACTGAAAAAGAAGACAGTGTAGAACCTGATATGACTGCATGGATGCACAGGTTAATCAGGGTCTACACAGTGCCCAAGGTTATAAAACTGAGCATGAAAACCAGACTGGTCGCCATTTCAGCCAATCAGATCCTTGAGATTTGAGACTGGTTTCCATGCTCAGTTTTATAACCTTGGGCACTTGTGGCAGATAATGCTTGACAAGTGTTCTAAACGACCGAGTCCAGGATCATAAACTGATATTTGAGACCAGATTCAAAACTCAATTGTGATTGGTCAGTTTAGAGACTGAACTCAGCTTCAACCAATCAGGACCTAAGGTTTTAAATCTGAATCATGGAAACCTGTCTCAGAAACCAGGATTCCCATTGGTCAGTTCTGAACCTGTGCTCAATTTTAACCAATGAGATTGCAGGGTTCTGAGATTGTTCTCCATTCTCAGCTTTATGACCTTTGGAAGGGTTGAAGTTTGTATACTTGTCTCCAGTCTCAGTTGTATGATCATGAACAACTAGTCTTGGTAGTTTCTCTGTGTTTACCTCGCTGTCTGGTGCATAACAAGTAGACTTATCTACAAAGAGTTCTAATTAGAATTATAATTGCTTGACTTCAAATGTTGTTGTTGTTTTCTTTTCTATTTATAGAAAGTTACATCCTGCCTATGACTACATGCAAGGAGCTTTACTGCATTTACTGGACATAAACTGGCAGGTAAGATTGAGAATTGAGAAAACTGTTTATACTTTAAATGACTTTTATTCTCTGGCGGAGTATAAGTATCTTGCATGAGTGTGAGGTGAAGATGGAAAAATCTGTCACTGAGGGTTAACTGTTTTGCGGGAACGAGGCTCTGCCGAGTTCCCGCCAAAACAGTTCACCCGAGGTGACAGATTTTTCTATATTTACCGAATGTCTCATGCAAGATACTTTTTCTTGCATACCTTTTATTATTTATAACATTTCTGTGTAAGTATACAAACTTATTTATTTTCATTATGCTGAAATATTGACGTTAAAGCAATCTTTTCTTATAAATGACGTCACTAACTTGAATATATTACGTCAGATATTTGAAGACGTGACGTCACTCACGTGACTCATTCTACATGGGGGGGTGTAGGATCGAAATTTCCTTCACGGGTGAAAACACCGGATAACCTGATCGGGTATGCAAGAATAAGTTATTCCCAGAGATAGTTACTCTGGGCTGACTTATGAATTTAGGTTTAATTTCTGTATATTTCTGTTAACATGTGTGACCAAAGCCCCCAGTTTGCTATTTGCAAACATTTTGCTATTCAGTTAATCAATTTTGGTAAAGACCCCTATGTTCAAGGAATGGACAGGTCTTAATTTACAGAAAGGAGAGTCAATTATCGGTACATTAATGCGGAGCTTACAGGGTTAATATGGCAAGATTGTATGTCTGTTTAAATCCGTAATTTGTCAAGATGGGAATGTCATTCACAGCAAAACTACCTGATATCACAGTACATTTCACAGATAAATGGTGAACAGGTTTTAGAGTAAAGTTAAATGTTCATGGTTTAATCTGTGTAAGTGGCAACCGGTTTTAAGTAGCTACTAGCTTTTTATCATCCAGTGTACAAAGATCAACATAAATTTATCATAAAGTTTACCATATTATGAATACACCTAAAGTAAATTTTCTCTTTTCAAACTGCCCTTGGGCAGATGCATGAGGCAGGTTAACACTTTACTCCATATATATAGGTTTTATCACATGTACAAACAATATAGATCCTGATCAGCTAGCTTATCCACACTGTCTGATCTGGATCTACACTGTTTGCTTCTTTGTCAGAAATAATCTGTATGTGAATAGGGAACTGTTCCAAAGTGGTTTTGTAACAAAATAACCACAAAACAATTTGTCCTAGATTATAAGTATCATGCATGAGTGTGAGGTGAAGATGGAAAAATCTGTCACCGAGGGTTAACTGTTTTGCGGGAACGAGGCTCTGCCGAGTTCCCGCCAAAACAGTTCACCCGAGGTGGCAGATTTTTCTATCTTTACCGAATGTCTCATGCAAGATACTTTCTCTTGCATACCTTTTATTATTTATAACTTTTCTATGCATGTATACAAACTTTTTTATTTTCCTTATGCTGAAATATTGACATTAACGCTAACCGTTTTTATAAATGACGTCAATAACTTGAATATATGACGTCACTCACGTGACTCATTCTACACGGGGGGGGGTGTAGAATCATAATTTCCTACACGGGTGAAATCACCAGATGACCTGATCTGGTATGCAAGAAGAAAAGTAGCAGTTTGAAAAATCAGCTGTTAGTTGCATGATGCATGTGCACAGTAGATCTTGATCACATGGCACAGATGTGCTGGTTAAACTGGAATGTTCTCCCATTGATAATAGCCATATCCCATGAAGTAAACGGTAAAACTGTAACTGGATCGATCCTTTACACCTATTGCTCAATCTTTGTATATCAGACTTTGTAATTTTAATTCAGCAATATCATTCATAATTCCTAAATTCTGAATAATTATTCCATGCAGCATTAATGCTTGTCACATTACTGGTGCCTGTCCTCAGCATAACAAGGATTTATATCTTTATATATTTAATGTCTGATTTCATTATTTTTGTTTCCAGCCATATGACCTGTCATTTATATCGGAGGTGAAACTGCCAAGCCTGTTTTCTGTGGTTGCCAAGGAGACCGTCAAGATGCGAGACTGTCGTATGGAGAAACTGGATGAGGCGGAAGAGCTCAAGGAGTACACGCAGCATATGAAGTGGTTTGATGAATGCAGCAGCGGTTCTTTTGTTGCTTGGTACAAAAACAAAGATGATTTGGCTGATGACGAGAAAAAGGTTTGTTAGCTGTTCTGGAGATATTAGAGTGGCAGCAAAATGGTACCTGCTTTCATGAATTCAGCATTCCATCATTAATCACCGCATGGTTAAAAAACAAGAGTTCTAGAAATTATATTGGTTAAAAGTGAAAAAAAACTAAGTACTTATCAGGGTACAGTTTTTGAAAGAACCTGATCTTGAGGTTGTTGGTTCAAGGCCTACCATTGCTGGCATTCTTGCAGCCAAGGAAGCAGTCTTCAATCATAATAGATTTAAGTAATAGAACTGTTTCACAATTATTGTAACATAAGTAGGTTTTATTTAATTGAGAATCTCATTTTGATTTTTATGTCTGCTGTCGAAAAATTGTTAAAATAAGCAAATTGTTTAAAAGGTTAACAAGAACCAATTGGTAGTTGATGTATGCTACCAATTATCCATTTCTCAGTTGGTATAATTATATTGATTGTACCTTGCAGGCTGTGCAGATGTTTATAGCGAGGTTCTGTGACCTGCTGGAAGTAGAGGTGAACTGTGACGGGTGTAATGTGACACTACCAGGACGACGGTACAGATGCCTTCAGTGTATAGACATGGATCTGTGTGCTACATGCTACGCTGGTAAGTGGGCCTGCTGCTCCAGTAGTCTGTTATAAACTGTATGCTGTTATTAGCATATTCTGTAGCAGGGATGGGATGGGCATTTGTTGCTAGAGAAAGATAACAGTGAGAAATTTAACTTTTATTCCCCCAACTTCTCACAGAACCTGGATGTTTGTTAGCTCAAATGCTTAAGGTATCGCAAACATTGCAAATGGCGAAAACAGGCTAAAATTTCAAAAAATGAATTTTGGGGGAAATACTTATTGCCACCTAGATTTTAGTTATTAAATGTATTTAGCTATGGATGTAGCAAATGTTTGCAAGCTCAATTTAGTCTAATTCATGTTCTAATTACCAAGCACATACTAAAACAAAAGAAAAACCATTTGCATGAGAACTCTGAAATTCATGAACAATATACCAAAGCAACTCAAACCTGAAATAAGTATATGCTGGTCTACAATGTTTAGTGCCAATCCTTCAAAATAATGTTAGGGTTATCAAGAAATTCAATGAAAACTTACTTCCTACTTTCACTTTCTACTTTCGCTTTGAACCAGGAAGTAAGATTTCCTTGAATTTCTTGAAAACCCTAACATTATTTTGACGATTTGGCACTAAACATTGTAGACCAGCATATACTTATTTCAGGTATGAGTTGCTTTGGTATATTGTTCATGAATTTCAGAGTTCTCATGCAAATGGTTTTTCTTTTGTTTTAGTATGTGCTTGGTAATTAGAACATGAATTAGACTAAATTGAGCTTGCAAACATTTACTACATTCATAGCTAAATACATTTATTTACTAAAATCTATGTGGCAATAAGTATTTCCCCCAAAATTCATTTTTTGAAATTTTAGCCTGTTTTCGCCATTTGCAATGTTTGCGACCTCTTAAAGGGAAATGCTTAAAGTTAGCAATTGTGGTAGGTTGGCCATTTTTATAAACTTTAGCTTAAACTTGGAGGAATTCAATTCAATTCTTCATTGCAGACATTGTTAATTAACTTCTATTAAAGGAAAATGCCATTGATAGTTCCCTGTACTCAGTGTTATATAGATTGGTTTTAACTTTATTTTAGGAGGGCGTGGAAAGCAACAAATGAAAATTGGTAAAGACTTAAAGCTGAATGTCCCAGGCAGACACTGTCTCATCTATTTTGACAAACAGTCTCAGCTTTATAACCCTTATCTCACTGCTTTTGTCTTAATTTTTGATTGAGAATCCTAAATTTATATTTATCCAGACAATTAAGTAGCGTGTATAATTTTACCCAAAGCCCTTAAGTTAAACCATGTACATATTATGTGCTATCTAATTTCGACTTAATTGCTTTGCTAATGTCTGATGCTTCCTCCACTGTACTGCTTACATTTTCTGGCAAATTAAATGCTTACCACAGATATCTGATAGAAAATACTAGAAGTCAAGATCTAAAAAAAATCTAAATACTAGAAGTAAAGATTTTTTAAAATACCATAAGTCAAGATTGAAATAATAGAAGTCAAAATCTGGAATATTAGAGGTCAGAATCTGAAATACAAGTCAAAATCTGAAATAACCTTAATACCTGAAATATTAGTGGTCAAAATCTGAAATATCTTTAATCAAAATCTGAAATACCAGAAGTCAGAATCTTAAGTGAGATATCAGAATCTGACATACTGTAAGTTGAATTATGAAATACCAGGTGCCAAGTTTTTAAAACTGAAATTGGAAACTAGCCTTAGGTCTCAGCATTCTGATTGGTCAAAATTGATCACATTCTTAGAACTGACCAATGTGGTGCTTGAGATTTCAGGCTGGTTTCCAATCTGAGTTTTACAATCTTAGAGCCAGAAGAAAAAATCTATAAAACCAGATGTCAAAATCTGAATTTACCTTCTAAAGTTTATTATCCCCCGCGGCATAGCAGCTGGGGGTTATAGGTGTCCATGCTCCTTCCGTGCAGGCACATTTCGTGTCGGTCCATAACTTTTTGATGCCTAGAAGGAATTTCATGAAACTTTAGTCAAATGTTCTCCCCATCAAGACAACATGAAGAACCCATGTTCCAACATTGCCGGCTCAATGTCAAGTTCACCAGAGGTGTTTGAAGATTTGAACCATGCATTTGGTGTCCAGTTCATATCTTCTGAACCCCTGGAATGAATATCATGAAACTTAAGTGAAATGTTCAGTTCATGATCATGATGTGCAGAACCCATGTTCCAACCTGGCTGGCTCAAAGTCAAGGCTGCCTGTGGTGTTTGAGCATATTTCATGTCCAGTCCATAACTTTTCAACCTTAGAAGGAATTTCATGAAACTTTAGTCGAATGTTCTCCCCATGAAGACGACGTGCAGAACCCATGTTCCAACATGGCCGCCTCAATGTCAAGGTCACCAGTGGTGTTTTTGAAAAGCCTTGAAGGAATTTCATAAAAGTTGCATGCTTTGTGTCCGGTCTATAACTTTTCAATCCCTAGAACGAATTTTATGAAATTTTAGTCAAATGTTCTCCCCATCAAGACGACGTGCGGAACCCATGTTCCATACCTTTGCACTTGAATTGGCTTCCACCTACCTGCCCGTTGCCCAGAGCTATTGTTTAATTTGCTCTTAACCATCCATAACCTTTTCCACATTCACATCTGCGGCGGGGGATATTGCTGTCGTTCCGACTGCCTTGTTAACCATAACAACAGTTTTGTAAGAAATAGCATCTTTGTTAAACTTAGGTAATTTTTATTTTCAGTGAACCAGTAAGTAACTCAACATGTCAAAACAATACAAAATTATTATTTAAAAATAAAAAAAGGAAAATTAAGAACATTTTAATCCCCTGTGTTTCTTTCAACTGAATATTATTTAATTTTACTGGGACAAAAATTTGCACAGAAGTGGAAAACTACTTTTTTTCATAGGCATAGATTTGAGCAATGATATAATTCATTGAACATGAAAGACAAATTCAGTGAATAAATTTCACTCAATTCTTATTTCCTGTGTTTGCCCTAGAGTGATACTGCTGAAAATTTAATCTGCCTGAAATAAAATTGTACCACAATGAATTGACACTGTCAGGTTTTATTTGTTGATAGGTGGAGTTGAGCCTGAGAAACATACTGATGAACATGACATCATTCACCTTGTGTAAGTTGACCATTATCTTTACTCTTAATCCCCTCAATATGTATAATGGACACACTGTTCCTCAAAATTGAGCCAGCCCATAATGTTTACTTGTAAGGGTGTTTTGTAAAAACAGCTTATTGCTACAGATCTGCAGGGTGTTATTATACAAACAAATACTAATGTTGAGGTCGATATGTAGTTTTGCGGACCTGGGTAGTGTGATATCGACTGAGGACAAACATATCGACCTCAACATTAGTATTTACTTGTTATATCATATACCCTATGAATTTAAAGCATTCTGATGATGATGATGATGATGATGATGATGATGATGATGATGATGATGATGATGACGACAACGATGACGATGACGACGATGATGATGATAGCATAGGTAGTTATTAATTCCCGGGGTAGTTATCACTTTTTTCGGACTCGCGAGTACGGAGCTCTCGACCAATCAGAATGCTTTAAATTCATAGGGTATATGATATTGTGTGTTTCAAAAGGGTCTTTCTACAGATTCGCAAGGGGCGATTTGCATCCCAACTGGTTCTGAATGTGAATAAAGTTGATATCAGGGCTTTTCAACCTTATATAACAGAAGCCTATAAAAGGACTCTTCCCAATCCAAAAATATGCTATTTTTTCCCAACTGTGGCAGAGATTCATTCCAAAACACTAGGTGAGATGTCCAAAAATAGTTCAAAATCCTTGAGGTGAGTTTGAAAATTGAAGTCTGAAGAATAAGTGCTTTATAAATTACATTTAAGTTGAAAATACTTATAACAATTCAAATTTATAAACTAGTTCCTATCTTTCAATGAATTCTGTTTTCCCAAAATAAACAATAATCACACATACATTTTCCAATTTGAAAGGCCAAGGCCTCTTCCCAATTTCCTGATGAAAAGTCCTGAATATAGATTGCTTACATGATGAAACATAGATTATCCGGTAACTCATTGGGATATGGCTGTTATCCCATGGGCCAAAATAGAAGATTCAGACCAGCGTGCATATCCATGCCATCTGATCAGCATCTACACTGTTTGCTTTGAGATTCTTTTGGTTATACTGACCAAAATGCAATCACTGCATATCCATTTCGGATGGCACAAATGTGCCAGCTGATCTGGATCAACACTGGTCACACATGCAAAAAAAAAAATGTTTACACATTGGTAAGGGTAATATCACTGGGTTGGTTTCAGATGTTGAGGGATGTAACCCCAGGTGATATATACATGTATCCAGGCAACTTGAGGACTCTCTGTGATATATACTTTGATGTTTTATAGGTACAAGTGTAACAAATGCCAGGCATTTATTGTGGGTACGAGGATTCACTGTAACGAGTGTGAGGACTTTGACCTCTGCCTTGGGTGTCATCTGAAAGGCAACTTGCCACCAGGTCACACCGCGGAACATTCAATAACCAAATATCATCAGCTGAAATGTGAGTATGACCACCACTGGCTGTAACATTTAATGAATTGTTGCAGTTTTTGTCAGGTTCAGAAAGTGTAAAATTCAAACTTCCTTTTTGATGTAGTCTGAATTCACATTGGAACTACAATCTAATTTTATTACTGGCATAAAGCATTGAATTTAATGAAGAGTTTTGACTTTAAACTTATCAATGGCTGATATAGCTGAGTTAGCATTTATTATTTCAGTCTTATTGCATTGAGCCTTTTCTCCATAAATATGGCTTTTATCCCTGAAGCAAACGTTGTAAATATAGATCAGCTGGCATATCCATGCCATTTAATCAGGATCTACACTGTTTGCTGTTAGATTTGTAATTTTATTTCAGACCCAAAAGTGTAGATCTGGATAAGGTCGCACAGATGTGCTGTCTGATCTGGGAATACACTGGTTAAAACAATTCACCAGCATAAGAACTGGGCCCAAGATCATAAAGTTAAGTTAGGAGATCAGTCTCAAATCTCAAGAATTTGATTGGATGAAATGGCGACCAGTCGCCATTTCAGCCAATCAAATTCTTGAGATTTGAGACTGATTTCCTGATTTAGTTTTATGATCTTGGAACCTGGTATTACAGGGATCATCACTGGTTAGTTTTTTCTTTCGTATCCTGATATAGATCTCAAGTAATATTTGTTGATGATTTTTCAGTGAAGACCTCGCAGGAGACTGACTCCCTGATACAGGCTTACATCCACCAACACGTCTGGATGCTGTTTACATTGCTGGCAATATCTATGGGAGATATCATATATAACACAGAGAATGGGGTGGTCCTGGACCAAGATTACACCTTGCTAGCTACACTCCTGCAGAACCAGTGTATCTCCATAACTACACACTGTCTCCAACAAGTTCCTGATGATGAAGATGGTATGTAACATAACTAGTTGTTTGAATGTAACATACCTTGATGTTTAAACATAACATACCTTGATGCCTGAATGTAACATAACATGCTGTTTAAACATAACTTTCAGAGCTGTTTGAACATTACATACCATGCTGTTTGAATTATACAAATTATTATATAAGTACATGTATAATCAGTGTCTTTTAGGTGGTTTATTTGAAAATTGTCTCATAGACGACAAATTCCTCGTTTTGCCATTATTGAATTAAAAAAATCAATCCCTGCCAATTAAAATTCTATAGAAATAGGTAAAAATAGGTTTTGGTAGAGAAATTAACTAAATAAGCGACATGAGCTGAAATGAGAGTCATTTCTCACAGGGCCTTTTATATTTTCTGTTCTAAAAATGTTGAATGTGCTTCCAGTTTACACTTTCATGCAAAACCTACTTTTAGACCTACAGGCTGGTATTTTTCCCAAAGGTTCATATAAAAAATGTCTTAAGTATTTATACATTCCAAATTATTAATAGATAAAAAAAATCTTGATGTCTTTTTTCTCTGTACAGAAATACTGAAGAGACCATTCCAGATTGCAATGTCTGATTCTACGACTGACGAATCTAAATCAGAAACAACTGAAAAAGGTAAGTTCTTGGGAGAGATAACAGTACTGTTTTAAAGTTTCCATCTGACAATCAATTTATGGTGATGAGTGAACAAAAAAATACATGCTTTAGTGGAAAAAATGAACTGTGAATTTGTGTACGACTATTTGTTGTGACTCTTTTGTATGATTTATTTACCAAAAATAATTAATGTCCTATTTTACCATGGACATTTAATACACATACTAGTAAATATGTTTTTCAGGCATTTCTTTGTTTTGTTTGAGTTTTAAAAATGTTGAAAATTATTATCATAGTTTGTATGAGTACTCTGCAAAATTGTGTTGAAATAATGTAGTGTACTACCCTTTTATCAGTTCAGGTGAGTCAATACATTGTTTATTGGGTGTTTTATATAAAAAAAAACATTAATTTAATTAATTGACTGAATAGCAAAGAGTACATACTGTGATCATACTGCCCAGAGGTCTTGTTCTACACTTTTCAGAAATGTGACAATATTAGTATCTTGCATGAGTGTGAGGTGAAGATAGAAAAATCTGTCACCGAGGGGGAACTGTTTTGCGGGAACCAGGCTCTGCCGAGTTCCCGCAAAAACAGTTCACCCGAGGTGACAGATTTTTCTATCTTTACCGAACGTCCCATGCAAGATATATTTTCTTGCATACCTTTTACTGTTCATAATATTTGTGTACATGTTTTCAAACTAAATTTTGTTTCCTTACGCTTAAATATTGACATTAACATAAATCTTATTTTCTAAATTATGTCACTAACTTGGATAAATTACGTCAGATATTTGAAGACGTGACGTCACTCGTGTAGCACACGAACGTTATCTTTTCCCTAGGGAAAAGATAAGATTTTCTTTCCCCGGAAAAACAAGCGGAAATACTTATCCGGTATGCAAGAAATACTGTGCTTAGCCCAGGTGCAAACAGTGTAGATCCAGATCAGCCGCCACATCCATGTAGTCTAATCAGGATTTACACTTTTCAGTGTTAGATTTATTTATTTTTGTTCTACTCATGTGATGAAATTCATTAATAATATACATGTATGGAGGAAAGGGCTGATTATATGGTAGATGTTTAAAAATGGTTTAGTAGGAAAACAAGCTAAACTAGCATGGAGGGTGTTTATATTACTGATACATTTGCACAATGTTTTGGTATCAAACACTACAGAACTAAATTGACAAACAAAGATTGTTTTCTAACAGAGAAACTGATAAAGCTGTATGAGAATCGTCCTATTGAGACCCGGCAGGAAGAGGCGTTTTCCGTACACTCCCAGGAGAGGTTTATGGGATTGCTCGGAGCTATGATCCCACATGACATGAATGTGAGTTTATCCTTTTTCTTTATATATAAGCATTTTTACATGTGTGCGACCACTCTAGATCCAGATCAGCTGATCCTGAGTGTCAGTTAAGCAGTATTAATGATATATATTTTTATGTATTATACCGGTATTACGAAAATGAGGAACTTGAAAATGAGTGCCAACTCTGTATTCATATCTGCTAAACTTTGGAGTGATTTTACAACATCTGAATGTCAACATTGTTCTTGAATGTACTCTGAAGTTGTTTTTTTTTCAACATTTTCAGGCTGCCACCAGTGGTTCTAGTTTCAACTTTATGACTCCTGAATTCCTCAAGCTTCTGTTCAAAATTTCAAGGTAGGTTAAAACTACTCAGTAAAACTGAACAACATTCAATGCATTAACATGTGACAGTAAATATACCGCAACTATGAAGAGCAAAGCATTGAATTGAATCAGCTATTTTACAAGAGAAAATGTTTTTAAATACACTATGTTGTAATTTCTTGATGTGCATTATAATTAGCAGACAACATCTATTTTCGAAAATTACATTGCAATTACAAACCAACCTGAAGACTTATAATGAATGTGTTAACATAGAAATTAAACTTAAACAAACACGAGTTAAATAAAATACTAAACAAAGAATGAAAAAAAAATATCAGAAGAGGCTTCTTCATGAAGAGTTTAATGTCTAAATCTAGCTTGAGTTACATGTTTTTCATTTTTAAAAACAATTGAATAGTAACTGTTTCATTTCAAAACTGAATTATTTATCCATTTCCCTTGAGATATCAATATGAACTGGAGAAGTTTGGCACAAAAACACATGGTGTATATCAGTGCTGTATAAATCATGCGCTTGGTTTTGCAAGAGCAATCCTACATCACTCATTGTCAATGCTGTAGTAAAATGTTATAGAAACAAACCTGTTAAGCCGTCATTCATTTCCTTACAGAGGTGAGAGTGGCCATGAGGTAAATACCCGCCATCTTGCTATGGGCCTGCTGGGATTGCTCCTTATGAAATGTCCTGTTAAGGTATTACATTATTATTATTAGATTTCTTACCGGTTACCAGAGTTAACATACTAAGTAATTGATATCTTTAGAATTTAACAGAAAAAAAGAACAAAAAAATGTGTTCTGTTTCTGATTAAAATTTGCACCTTTTCCATTCCAAAATTTTATCATAACAAATATGATTGATTATAGATCTACAATACAGGAAATGAAAGGAAAAGCTTCCAGAATGTAAGAACTTCAATGTCAGTACATCACATGATTATGTTCCTCCAGTATACATGTTCTAACCTGTCACCATCTCTTGCAGGTGGCAGACAGCTCTGTAGCAGACGACACTTCTGAAGAGACTGACAGAGATATGGAGGGATACAAAACCATCAAATATCTCTTTACATTTGGAGCATCATGTCTAGAAAAGTAAGAGCCCCAAAGGGCAGGCCCCTAATTATTCAGTATTTTTTGTCAAGAAGTGACTTGGTTAGATCATTTGTTAGGAATATGGATTGTATTGACTTCTAAATCAGCAATCGCTTAAACAATAGTGAAAACAATGACATGCGCAGCAAGCACTAAAACCATTTCACTAAGTTTAATGCTATTCGTTCAATTTGAATATTAAGCAAGTTTTTTTTTAGCTTTTAAGTGATGGTCATTTTGAAACAGATACCCCAGTACTTTACATTTCTACTGTCTTGAAACACTTCATCATTAAGCTGATGACACATTTGCATTCTGAATGTTTTATACTGATATCATTTTATCAGTGTTTTAGAGTACGGGTAATACAACTAAAATAAATGTTTGTATTTTACCACCTGATTTGTATTTTGGCATCAAATCTTACAAATTATTCAATTACATAGTCACTCATGCCTGTGAACTACAGTCAGAATGGGTGCTTTAACTTTAAGAGGAGGATCTGAAAATTGGTTGGACAAAGAGAATGTTTGGTGGCAAAAATTGGAGTGTTTTCGTCTTGTGTAAAAATACACAAGTAATAAAAAAAAAATTTTGTTTTTAAGATGAAAATTTTCAATGTTTTCAATAGCGCAAGAAATCAGCTTAAAGCTGTAAGACTTCCCTGGTATAAATGTGACTTAGGAGATCAGACAGGATGTTCAGCCTTGCACAATGACAATGCAGAGATTTGAAATGCCTACAAATCTGTGCCATTACAATTAATGTTACAGTCCAAGTACAAATATAATGTGTGAACATTGCCAATAAAGGAACATAATTTACTTTTCAGTAAAATTGTGTGGTTTGTTTTATCATTTGTATGTTGTTGAACAAAACAAAAGATTGTAATATTTTATTATAAAATGGTTTGTTAGAGAAAAATACTAATAAAAAAATCCCGCAGTTCAAGTGGGAGGAGTTTGACTGATGGTATTTGATTGTTTATTGTAGGAGTGGATTGGAGTGGGCATGCTCGGTTGCTAGGATACTACAGAGATTGTACAACTCTAACGACTGGAGACTTGTGTTACATAATCACCTCACAGAGAGTGTACAGAACATCACTCAGGTCTGTCAAGTCAAGTTTGTTAACCTACGGATGTTAATGTAAACGTTACACTGGGTTATTGTAAAAAAAGAGTGAAATGTGCATATCAAAAATGGCCACATCCAGAATGCTCAGCCTCCCACACAGCAAAAAAGTGGTGAGGAAAAGAGAGCCTGGGTTATAAAATAATCAGTTTCAAAATAGACCTCAACAATTTACAAAAATGAGAACAAAAGGGGTTATGACCTTCAGAAGTCAGGAGTCAGATCCTGTTGCAAACAAAACATATAATTTTACAGAACACTTAGTTTACAGTTTGTTTACACGTGGTACTATTAAGCTTACAGCCCTACAAAGATGCAGATATATTCCAGCTGATTTTCATGGTCATCTATGAATTTAAATGACATGTAGATAATTTTGCAAAGTGTGTTGTACAGATATTTGTAAAGTCATTATGATGGTATTTCAGAAACCGGAGCTGTCCTCAATATTTGCCATGTTTGTGATGGCCGGATTCCCTGAGGTATGTTCCCTGATTAAACCCTTAATCCCTGAAATAATATCATAGACTCGTCTTTCTTTAAATACTTTAAATTGCCATGTTATATTAAAGGGAATTCTATTTTATTGCATTTAAATTTTAAGTGCCCAATGAAGTTCTATTGCCCGATTTTTTAATCAATTTTTCAACTATTTTTGCTAATTTGCTGTATATTGCAGGTATTGACAACAGGTACTTTGGTGTCATATAACCACACTGGCATGGAGCACAAGAGGGGTGTGGTGCTCAAACACTACCCAGACAAACACACAACCCTCCTAGTAGATGTCAAGTCAAGGAAGAGACACACAGTAAGTAGTGGAACAAACATGGTTCTTTCATTGTACCCGAACAGCAGTATCATTTTCTTTCTCATGAACTACAGTTTGTCCAAATCCTGCAAACACACTATTCTGTAGTGGAATAACTTCATTATATTCTTATTATACAATACTGCATGTGATATTTTGGCTTAGTGTTTGATTTTGCATCGGCTTAAAATAATACAAGTAACACCCTTAAATGTATATCCAGATTCTAGCACTTTATTGATGATTTTACCACAGGAATATAGAGCGAGAATAATTTGACAAATCCAGCAACCAAGCCTCAATGACTATTTGAGTCAAACAACTGCATGTACAACCAGGGCCTAAGATCATAAAACTAAAACTGGAGACCAGTCTCAAATCTCAAGCATCTGATAGGCTAAAATGGAGACTTGTCGCCATTTAAGCCAATCAGATGCTTGAGATTTGAGACAGGTCTCTAAACTCAAATTTTAGAGACAGAGTTAAACAATACAAGAAACAGTTACATCTTTAGCACAATGGGAGGTAATGTGTCTCAAGTTATTTCTGCAGTTAACAAATTCTGCCCTTTGCCCCAAAATATGGTAGCAACACTTCTGTTGTTATGCCCCCACAAAGTGGGAGGCATATAGAGTTGCACTCATCCATCCGTCCTTACGTCAGTCTGTATGTCCCCAAATCTTGTGGCATCAACTATTCTTAAACTATAAGGCGGTTTTCTTTCAAACTTGCACAGATGATCAAGCAGGATGTGAAGATGATCGTAAAGAAAGGATTTTTTCCTGCAACCATTTTAACCAGAGTTATGGCTCTTTGTTATTAAAAATTATGTTGCAGCAGTGTGGGCATCAGTGTCCGGGGACACATTCTAGTTTTTTTTTTATTTCAACATTTTCCATTCACATGAAGAAGAAATTTCTGCTTTTTTGATTCCAAAAATAAGAAATAATCAAGTTTTTTTTAATTTGACACTCATGTATAAGTGTATATGTTTCAGGTACCAGACAAGTATATAGACTGTGTTGCCATGACAACAGAAGTATGGGACTCCACAAATATTGTTGTATTTGTTAACATTGTGAAAGATATTGTGGAAAAGAAGAGTACAGGTCTGGTTTATTATCTTTGATGAAATTGTATTTATGTGAACAGAAATAATTTTTGTATATATTGTTTTGCAATGTAAAAAACTTCTGCTACTATGATGGGAAAGTCTTTTATGCTCACTTTGTAATGATAGCTTGATTTTTCACAATACCTTGTGGAAACTGATGCATGCTTTTGATGTCACAAATCAAATCATTATGCACAGTCTTTTGTGAGCTGTTTTTATTACAGCCACGCCTCTTAACCCCATACTCCATAAACACCTTTTTACCCATGTTCGACCAGTGTAGATCCAGATAAGCCGGCACATCCATGCTGTCTGACCAGGATCTACATTGTACGCTTTTTGGTCATAAATAATATAATAAAACAAAAAGCGAACAGTTCAGATCCTGATCAAATGGCACTGAGTGCCAGCTAATCTGGATCTGAACTGTTACGTAAAGATATGTACACGGAGAAAATGGTTAAATTAATACGTCACACTGCACACTTCTGGTATTTGTGATTCGTAAGAAGAATAAGACTTCCTTGCAGATGCCCCTAACAGCAGAGACTTTGTTGGTGATGCACTGGCAAAAGGAGATACTTTGTGCCGTAGGTTTCCAAGTTAAAACCAGACTTACATGTCTGATGTGTCTTTTAAGTTAAATCGTTTTAGTCTTTTAAGTTGGATTGTTTGAGTCTTTTAATTTGGATTGTTTGGAGTGTTCTTTAAGTTTGATCGTTTGAGTTTCTTTTAAGTTTGATTGTTTGGAGTGTTCTTTAAGTTTGATCATTTGAGTTTCTTTTAAGTTGGATCATTTGGAGTATCCTCTAAGATTGATAGATGATCCAGAAGATTAGCCATTTCTCTAAATGGAAGTAGCTTTTTTGTAGAGAACAGTTGTTTTTCATTGCATCGGGGAAAATCTGAAGCTCTGTTGATGCTCTCCCTTCCCTGGTATTTTTATTGAATGTTGATTGTCCTACCCCTGGTAGTTGAATTCCCTGATGATCAAGCAATTAATTAAATCTTTTTTCAGAGACGTCTGACAGTGTAGAGAACCTGTGGGTGCTCTCCCTTGCTCTAAAATTGCTGCACAACAGTTTACATAAACCAGACAACTGCTGCATAGAAGAGTTATATGCCCCTGATTTCATCCAGTGTCTGGTCTCGACAGCCAGTAAGGGTACAGGCTTCAGTCAACAGTGGCTGCTGAAAGACCTTGAGGTGAGCTTGTTACTTGACCCTGGAGACTTTGTGTTATTGACTCACCTTTATTGGAATAAATGTCATTTCTTTTCTTACTAAAAGATCTGTTTTGCAGAAATTTATAAAATAAAAAATGGTATTTGATGTTGAAAAATTGATCAGTTCTTATCATACTTGCTTTAGTTAACCTATATTCTACTTAATCTATTTAATAGACTCGGGTTTATTTAGATATGAGTAATTCCAGTTATTGCTCATTGGGATGTTTTACTGAAATTTATTGGCAGAATTCATTAACCTTACACATTTTAACACATGTGCAACCAGTGTAGATCCAAATCAGATGGCACAGATAAACAGATCAGCTGGCACATCCTGTGCGGATAAGGATTTGCACTTGTCGCATCTTGGTCAGAAATAATCTAATGAATTTAAAATCAAACAGTTTAGATCCTGATCAGAAGGCACAGATGTCTGCTGATCTGGATCTACGCTGTTCACCCACGCATTAAGGGTGTATCTGTGGAGTAAAAGGTTAATTAAATAGACAATATCATATATCCCAGTCAGACTACTGAAGTTTGCAGGTTACCAATTTCATATCTTTAGCACTTAATGGCACATGCATCTTTGTTATTATTCTAGGTGTTATCACTGATGCTGTACACTCACGAAGGCTGTACAACCAGTGTAAAGAAAGCTCAAGCCAACTCAGACCAGCTTCATTCTAAGCTCAAAGAGGTGCTGAAGAATTCCAAGTCGCTGAGCAAAGAGGAAGACTCGGACAGTGACGATAGCATGATGAGTGACTCATCATCATCGGTCTCTGACTCGGAGGAGCCGGAAATCAACCTGGTTGATGAACTGGACATGTTTCATGAGCTGGACGAGAAGACTCAACTCATGTTTAGGGTAAGTGGGTGTTCCAATGTGTTTAACCCTTTCCTCCATATAGATCTATACACATTTTTACGCGTGGGACCAGTGTAGATCCAGAGCAGACGGCACACATCTGTGCCATCTGATCAGGATTTGCACTGGATGCATTTTGGTCAGAAATAACCTAACAAATCCAATAGCAAACAGTGCAAATCCTGATCAGACGGCACGGATGTGCAGGCAGATCTGGATCTACACTGTTTGGCCACACAATAAAGGTATATATATGGAGGAAAGGGTTAACTGGTTGAGAAAATTTCTGTATTTTCATACAATTATTTTAGTTATGTCATAAGGAAAACTAGATATGTTAATGTCAGTCACACTAGAGAAGGTACGCGAAAGCAAACCACAGTGAAATCAAACAAAGATTTCTTATGAGAATATCCTATCTTGTGAGAATATCCTATCTTATGAGAATATCCTATCATATGAGAATATCCTATCTTATGAGAAAAATACAAATACATGTAATACAAATGTTCAAATTTATGCCCTCGCAAAAAATTTTATGTATGTTATGTGCCAAATTTGATCACTGTGAAATAAAGTGATAACACAGTATATACATGCATTTAAATGTTACGAACAATTAAACCTATCTAAGAACAAATAGCTAGGATAATTCATTCAGTTTAGAAAGAAAATCCTGTACCATTGGGGGACTGTTACGTTGAGTCTTGTTCCCACAAACAGTTAATCTCTTTGAAGGATTGTTCCATCTTTACCTCACAGCTTGTGCTCCAAACTGACAAGTCACAAGCTTTAGTTCAGTTTAGACTGATTTACAGTCCCAGTTTTATAATTTGGCCCAAGTCTCATGGGGCCAGTAGAGGTCTGGACAATCTCAATTGAATTGAGATCAGTCTCTGAAATGGCCACTATATACTTGAGGTCTGAAACTTGCAGTGTAAAAAGTCTCCCCGTACATTTAGTCAGTACTGTTATCAGTAAAACCCGTTACCGATATCATGCAGTAATGGTAACGTATATCAGGGCTATCTGATCAACCTTTTCTGGGGTTGTCCCAGCTAGCTCAGTTGGTTGCATCCCAGGAATTGCAGGGCTAGGCGCTGTCGCCGTGACGGTGCAGGTTCACTCCCAGCTAGTGACACTATCATTTGAATAGTAGCATTGTGACTTCCCACTAAGTCGGTGTAGTGGAACAGAAATATTTTGTAGCTATTGAGTTTTTGCACTAGGTGGGCAATACAATAATTTGAATTTCAATGATATAATTTCAGATATTAAGAAGTGACTTGAATCTACCGATATCGGTGCTAAAGGTGATCTACGATATGATTTCAGATATTAGGAAGTGACTTGAATCTACTGATATCAATGCTAAAGGTGATCTTTGATATGATTTCAGATATTAGGAAGTGACTTGAATATACGGATATCGGTGCTAAAGGTGATCTATGATATGATTTCATATATGAGGAAGTGACTTGAATCTACCGATATCGGTGCTAAAGGTGATCTATGATATGATTTCAGATATGAGGAAGTGACTTGAACCTTCCGATATCGGTGCTAAAGGTGATCTTTGATATGATTTCAGATATTAAGAAGTGACTTGAATCTACCGATATCAGTGTTAAAGGTGATCTATGACATGAATGACAGGAACCCTGATGCTGTTGTGAAAGCCATCCTTGAAAAGTAAGTTAACCCTTTCCTCTATATATATACGCTTTTTAAGCATGTGTCACCAGTGTACATCCAGATCAACCGGCACATCCTTTCAGTCTGATCAGGATCTGCACTGGTCGCATTTTGGTCAGAAATAACCTAGTGAATCAAAAAGCGAACAGTATAGATCCTGCCGATCAGATGGCACGGATGTGCTGGCTGATCTGGATCTAAACTGTTCACCCACACAATAAAGGTGTGCCTATGGAGGAAAGGATTTATGTCAAAATATGATCAAGAGTCAGGAAACTGGAGTTTGTGTTTGAAAACTAACAACAACATTAATGC
The DNA here is from genome assembly GCA_038501625.1 of Corbicula japonica. NCBI lineage: Eukaryota > Metazoa > Mollusca > Bivalvia > Venerida > Cyrenidae > Corbicula > Corbicula japonica. Next base: position 3,103,430 of record JAZAYU010000048.1, read on the forward strand.
ATTTGGGGTGTAGTAAAGGTTAAATATCATTTCCACTTATTACTCTGAAGTAATTTGCTTAATAATGTGTTTTCATGAATATATCACTGATTCAGAAGGGCTAGGTACTTACTGTGATAGCCTTGTCTCTGTCATTTCATCTATTCATTTACAAAAAAAAAAAAAAATTCAAACACTTTTTCAAGAAAAATAATGCAATATGTTTCCAGGTTCTTTAATGGAATTAAGTCACAGTCTTGGACAAATTTATCGGGGACATTGGTCAAACCATGTTGACTTGCTTCTGATTAATATATTAATTTCAACTTTTTCTTAAATAACTTTTTCTGTGGTATAGGTAGTTATAAAAGTTGATAACTTGTACCTTTCCTTAATTTAAAAATCAATTACAGTTTACTTAGATCCTACATTTTTAATCGGTGTACTTTGTGTCTGTATTGGCCTAGTAAACATGGAGTTCACAGCAATTTGTTTTATATTTCAGTTTTGAAGGAGTTGATGCCACACCGAAAGAAATCATAAAGAAATTATCAGAAAAATGGTAAGTATGGAAGCATTACCTTGAATGTGAAAACAAAAAGCCATACAAAAGTATCTTGGGTCTGGTGAAATTAAAAAACAACTTAGATGTTGGTAATACTCTATATCAAGTCAGATATGACACAGCATTATAATTACTGCAGGTTTATTTATTGCAAACTTATGTTTAGTATTCTGTTTGCATGGTTGTAAATGTATCTTGTATACAAGTTTCACTTGTATTTTTACAGGGATACTATCTTACAGTCTCAGCACCCCGAGGCAATCTTGAGTACCACTTTGTCTGATAAGGTGATAGACACTGGCATACACTACCATCCTTCTCTCCAGCATACTGAAAGGTAACTTTTGTGTCCTGTACTTCATAGATATGTGTTATATCAGGTTTCCCTCACAGTCGTTCAAACATTTAAAAGGTCCTGGAATTAAATAAATTAAAAAGAATTCATTAATTAGACTGCAGCTTGGTTTTTGAATCTTCGTGATACTAAATTCTTTGTATTTTCTTGTGCTGCAAAGCATACATTGAAGCAAAAACATGTCAGCGAAATCACACTTTTGGTCATTGTTATTTGAAATAATACCATTGAAAAGCCCTCTCTTTTTTTTTCTTTTTTTGGGGGGGAGGGGGGTGGGGTTGGAGGGGTTTGCAAAAAAAAGTGGGAATCGTGATCCACTATGAAACCAGTGCAAATAAACATAATTCCATACTTGAGGTAACTGTTCTGGTTTATTTATTTCATGATAACACACACTGCAAATTGTTAATCATTCATTTTTAACCATTTTATAAATTTTGCTAGGAAAATTTGTGGATATTTTGGATATTAAAGAAATTAAGATACTGTGAGATGTGTATTGTGCCCCCTTTTAGAACCTGTAGAATTTGTTTTTAAAATTTGTTTTCAGGACGATAGAGAAGGCCTCTGAAGAGACGGCTGTGGATACACAGAAGTTGATCCAGTGTCCTGACAACGATGTTCAGGATGAGATCATCAAGCAGCGGAGAACCAAGAGCGCTGACTTACTGAAGAAAGAACTGGAGAAACACGGCAAGTCCGGAACTAGAGAGTATCTCGCTAAGGTATCAGTCATATGTAATTTGTTTATTTTTATTAAACAAAACTTTTCAAAGAACAAAAAGATTATTAATGACAAAGTATATAAATTAGTGTTTAGCTGCAGAATATTCTCTTTGTTTGTACAGAAATTAATGTAGTTGTTAGTGGATAAGAAAATGTAATAAGAGACTTACAGCTTGAATCTTGGGGGAACTTATTCCAGGGCTAAATGAAATGTATTACTGTGGTGTCATTTAATTTCGCTGGCACGAAATTTCGCGCAATCGCCGAAAAAGACTGTTTCGCGCGGACGTAAATTCACGCAAATCCAATTTTTCCAACAAAAAATATTATTATCGATATTTTACCAACCCGTTATCAATACCTATTGTTTATTTGAACACGCCAGCTAAGCATGTGGCAGTTGGCCCCCTGTCAATGACGACTTCCTTTGTTAGTCAATTATCGGACCGCTGTTTATTCGGCGCCGCTTATTGACACGGGACCTGTTTGATCTATCTATCTTGACCATTCATATCATAATTGGCATGTTAAAGTCCGTACCCGTTTTATGGTCGAAAGTATTAATTAATTGCGAAACAGTTACTCAAAAAAGTGTTGATAAATTAAAAATGAGATGACAACGATACTGTGTGGTAAAACGTGACCTGACCTAAAATGCGCGGACTAAATTGTCGTTCAAGTTTTGAAGTAACATTTAACATATTCCAAAAGAAATTCGACAGTTATAACTAATTTTATTTTCTTTATTAACAAAATTATTCGATACTTCTGATTTATATCAAATTGCGATACAGCAACTATATATAAAGTGTAGGTCCATTCGGACATTGCACGTTACGGATACAAATGTGGAACTTTTTGGTTAAATTTTAGCTTAGGTTTTAAATTCGCGCACTGGCCCGAGCGCGAAATACGCGAAAATTAAGCCATCGCTAAATAAAATGATACCACAGTAACCCCTATTCCATTTATGTGAGTTTTCATCCATGCCATCACATCTGGATCTACACTGGTCATCTTTTGGTCAGCAATAAGTCAGTGAATAAAAATGGAACGGAAACAGCACGGGTATGCCATCTGATCTAGATCTAAACCATTCACCCATGGATAACATCTCATTGAGTAAAAGGGTAAATCATGTTTATCTGCAAGAAGTTTCTATTTTGATGACAGATTTTCAGCAGAAATTTATTTCCTCTTTGTACTTGATGATCTTTGTTTGATTCAGTCGGACCCACCAAAGTATTTAGCATTAACCAGCAACCAACCAACTACAATTAAATACATGTAGGAAGCCTTTGATATTTTATTGCATAATTTATATTATATTTTCAGGTGAACATGGCAATGTCAGTGTTGTATGCCAGACAGGTACTGACCAGTCTGCTTGCTCACTGGCCAGCTTATGGTCATGTGATCAATTCTCATCTGCTTGGATGCAAGGAAGTGCAGCAGATACCATGTGTACTTGACCTACTGTACAAAACAGGAAGTAGGGAGAATTTCCAGAAAGTAAGTGTTCCAAATTCTTTCTAGTCATGTGATTTACACTTTTTGTAAAAATACAGAAAAAAACATGACCTTTCCTAAGTTAAAAGAAATAACAGGGCTTAAGTGCATAATGGATAATATATCCAGCGATTGTCCGATGGCATTTATAACATGAGATGTATATCATGTCATATATATATCATGGTCCTAAGATTACAAAATGGGAGACCAGTCTCTATTGTCAGTGTTGTAATCCGTGAGGGCCAAGGTCATGAACATGTGTTTCCAGCTAAAGAAGAAGACCTGAAGCAAAATCCATGCAGATCTTTAAGATAAAACTTATATATCAAGGTCCTGAGATTACTAAATTGGAGACCATTATCTTGGGCCATTGTCATAATCGTGTGTAACCAGCTCAATAGGAAGAACTGAAGCAGAATCCATGCAGGACTTCAAGATAATATGTAGGGATTGCACATTTATGCAGAGCTACTATGTTTGTGTATGATTTAATGTGGTTGTCCAACTTTTTAATTTTTTTTATTTTTTAATTGAAAATTTCTGTATATTTTTTACTTTTCAGGTGGTTAAGAATCTTGTGCAGCATTGTGAGAAAGAGAGCCTCATACCTATTGCCCGCACTGCCTGCCAGTTCATGGAGGAAGTAACCATGTCAGTGGTTACCAAGGAGTCACACCATAACTACAAAACAGGAGAGGATGAGGCGGTGAAAGAGAAAATACAGCTCCCAGGAGCCTCTTTCCTTACTGTCACTTTTGATACCAAGTAAGTTAACAGCTGTTGGCTGCCGAGAGAGTCTAGTCAGATTTGATCAAATTCTAGTTTAATCACTAATGTGCCACAAACTTCGTGATCAAAACCTCACATTTGTTATTCTGATATGTTTTTTTTTGTCCTGAAACCCCACTGAAAAATGTTGCCTTGTTTCTTCAGGTGTTCCACAAAGGAGCAGGATGAACTGATATTCAGTACATCGTCTGATATGACACAGAACGAGTACAAGATGTGTGGATCTTCCCGGGGCTCGTGGAACAGTTTCCAAGTGCCAGGTGAGCCATGTTCATGCTCAACTTCAGTACAAATCTACAAATTATATATTGAGGGTTGCACGCCATACTGTTGTAACACCTTCTTTACTTCAATGTAGTTAAGGCATTCTTATGTGCAACCTTTGATATTTATCCTTATTTCCTCAGATCTTTGTTCTTAAGGGATGTTATGTCTTGATATGTTATAAATGGAATCTGAGGCTTGGGGAAAACTTTTGTTTTGGGAAGGCATTTGTGAGTTGAAAGTTGCCAGTATGGGAATTGTGTGCATGTTGTTAACAATTGACAGACACAGCTATAAACTGTTTGGTATATTTTGAGATTGGTCAGCCCAGTACATACTGACCTTAGCATGGTTCTGTATGGTCTGAATAGTGTTGCAGTAAATGCTTAGTGTATAGACATTGAGCTTTTAATCAATACATAGATTGGTCTTGTGTTTGCCTGTAAGTTATTCACTACATGTTTATTTCTATTCCAGGTGACACTATTTACTACCAGTTTGAGACGGAGATGGTTCCCTCTAACACCCACTGGGGATACAAGTTTACAGTAACAGCTGGTACCAGGGACAGTTTTGAAACCGGCTATATCATACTGAATGACATTCTGACATCTCAAATGGCCAGGTGAGGCCTTATAAGTGTTTGCAGTCACTTAAGTTATCCCTTTACCTCATTGATTAGCCTTTATCATGCGCGTAAACAGTGTAGATCCAGATCAGTCAGCACATCAGAATCTACACTAGATTCATTAGGTTATATCTGACGAATTAGCGAACAGTTTCAATCCAGATCAGATGGCACATCAATACCGTCTGATCAGGACCTAAACTGTTTGCTTTTAGATTCATTAATCTACGGTTATTTCTGACTAATTAGCAAGAGGTGTAGATCCAGATCAGATGGCACATCAGTGCTGTCTGATAAGGATTTACAGTTAACTTTTAGATTGATTAGTATATTTCTGACATACTTCAAGGTTTCCTTTATGGTTGAAAAACAGTTGTAGGGAAGGGTAAGGGGGAGGGTAAAACATCAGACACCTGATTGGAGAATTAGGCTTGGAATCCCACTATGGATGAGATTCTGCTGCAGCTCAAGTATTGAGCCCAACCCAAGGAAGCAGCCATCGAGCATGACATAGGAGATATGACGATATCAACATCCTATGATCTATTGTAATGGAACTTAGTGGATATTGTTAAGTATTATACATCACTATAAAATGTAATTGAAAAGCTGTTATGTTTTTTTCTGGTTCAGGTGTTTGCCGCTGAGTGATCTCTGGTCTTCCCTGGTGTATGTAGCCAGCAAACAGATGGGCACACAGAGGCTAAAAACCATCCAGCTACTGCTCCGAATTGTGCAAACTCAACACAGGTAAATACAGATTCCTCAGATAGTTCTTATGTTTAGAGCCGAATCTGCCTGCACATCTTTTTAGTGTGCTACTAGTCCACATGATGACCTGTTGGTCAAAATTATGGTCGTTTAGTGTGAAATGATCAACATTCAATGTAAGGTTGCCCAAAAATTACAGTTGGGTTATTAGTTCAATAAGGGCTCCATGCAAGGGCTTACAGTGTAGATCCCAGTCAGCCGGCACATATGTGCTGTCTGATCAGGATCTGCACTGGTTGCACATGCCTAAAGTTGTTTATATATGGAGTTAACAATAAGAATTAAAAGTTCTCATAACTATTTTTATTCTTGGAATGCATTTTCACAGCAGCTTGTGGCAAAACATGAAGGCAATTAAGTGTTTAAGTCACAGTCAAATGGTTTGTGAGCGAATTTATTGTATCTCAAAGCCAGCTTTTTCATCACAAAACAGTCTCAAAAGAAAAGTTTCCTTGCCACAAAGTGCAAGGGGAGTATAAATACATTTGTATGTGTTAAAATATTGTAAATGATCTAACTTTGCAACCACATTTAAAATCCTCGATTGATCCATTAACCCTTTACAAATATATTGACTTTTATTGCATTGGTGAATAGTGTAGATCCAGATCAGATGGAACATCTGTGCCATCTGATCTGGATCTACACCTTTTACTTTTATATTCATTGGGTTATATCTGACCAAGAAGCAAACATTGTAGATCCTGATCAGATAGCAGTGATCCCACATTTGATAAAATCCATATATATAGAGTAAAAGGTTAAAAAGCGGGTGGGTGGGTAACATTGTTAGGAGTATGAACATATATCTTGTTATGTCACTTGCTGTTATGTACAAGTAATATTACCCAGAATTCTGCATTAATGGTTATGTACAGGTACTATTACTCAGAATTCTGTATTTACAGGAACTCGGACACAGAAAAGCTAGAGATTAACCTTGGTCGTCTGAAGCCCCTGTGGCAACTGTACAACAATATGACCAAACAGGAGTCGGAGCCAACCAGTATACTGCCCCCCGTGGCACGTGCACTGACAGAACTCTTTCTTCAGGTGGAAAATATGGCCATTGTGAGTTGATTGCATGATGTTTATTTAGTGTTTTTAATCATTAGGAATGATAAACTGTCAAGAAGGAAATCAACAACTTCACATAATTGAAAAATGGATAAAAAACTTCATCGAGAAACCCTTTACTCCATGGGATATTGCAGTTATCCCATGGGCAAACAGTGTAGATCCAGATCAACAGGCACATCCATGCTGTCTGCACTGTTTGCTTTTACTTCATTTGTAAATTTCTGACCAAAAAAAGACCGATGCAGACAACACGAATGTACCAGCTGATCTGGATCTACACTGGTCATACATTCGATATGTGTATATATGGAAAAAGTTTTTGTGTTAACATGATGTACCTTTTTGCAAGTTGACAAATTGGCAAATATACTGAAATTGTCGAAACAGGTAATGAAAAATGACATTTACTGAGCAGTGCTGACCTGTCCTGTTGACTGTTCCAAAGTTTAGGTATGCTAACCAGATGTTTGTTACATATCACAATTATTGTTATATTGAATACAATAAAATGATTACTGACAACTTTGATATGTACAACAACTGGTTTTGCCAGCCTAAAAGTGTAAATCCTGATCAGACTGCACAGACGTGCAGGCTTATCAAGATCTACACTGGTTGCACAGAAGGATATAAGCTGCATCCATTGGTTATAGTTAAACCTGTGTGCAGGTTGTACTTTTTCTTGAACCCTGAACCCTGTTTGTGACTAAAACAACCCAGTTATTATATACTGTTATATCTTAATTTTTGTTTATGCCCACACAAAGTGGGAGGCATATAGAGTTGCACTCGCCCGTTTGTCCATCCATATGAACGCCCCCCAAATCTTGTGGCATCAACTGTCATTAACTATCTGGCGGATTTCTTTCAAACTTGCACAGGTGATCAAGCAGGATGTGTAGATGATCGTAAAGAAAAGATTATTTCCTGCGACAATATTTTACCAGAGTTATGCCCTTTGTTACAAATGTTGTAGCAGTGGGGCCAATAAGTGTCCAAAGGACACAGTCTAGTTGTTCGTTCTTTTGCAGAGAAACCTGTATTGTGAAGACATTTAAATTATTTGTATGATTTGTACTTGTAGGAGTGGAATATCGTAGAAGATTACCTTGTTCTAATGCAAGACATGAATGAACTGAAATCAGCATTGCAACAGGTGGGATAAGCTGATTTGTTGTAGCTTGAAAATTGTTTTAGTTGTAAATAAGACTTTGCTAGCTAGCTCAGTACGGAGCACATGAGTTATAAGTGATTTTGTTGCTTGTTATGTGATTTAACTATATCATATTACATTAAAATTCCTTTTTAAATGCCCCTCCTCTAATAAATGCCCTCCGCCCCCACTATGGATGTTTTCAGAGAAAAAGAAATCTTTTTTTCAATCCAAACTTATTATACAATATCTCTCAGAATCTTAATAATACTGAATTCTGATAAGTTATTACCCACCTTTAACCCTAATACGCATTTTTACGCATGTGCATGTGTAGATCCAACACATCTGTACATCTGTGCAATCTGATCAGGATCTGCACTGGTTGCATTTGGGTCAGAAATAACCTTACAAATCAAAAAGCGAGAAGTTTAGATCCTTATAAGACAGCACAGATGTGCCGGCTGATCTGGATCTAAACTGTTCGCCCCTGCAATAAAGGTGTGTCTATGGAGAAAAGGATTAAACCAGCATGTTGAACTTTGAAAATTTCTTCAAATGCAAAAGGTGGACTCAATTAAAGAACTCGGTAAAATGATCCCCCAGCTGTAATCTTAGAGGTTTAAGAAAAAAAGTTGACTGATGACATTTTATCACATAGTCATTTGTCCCCCAGATAATGAAACCTTGTGTCATGCCGAGGTGCTGAGAACTCTTGTTACTGGTTAGAAACCCAGAATGTATCCAACATTTATTTTGCTGAAAAATCCATGAAAAAAAAACCATCAATTTATTAAAATTATTAATTTTCTTAATTTAAGGGTATACAGAGTGTTAATGATTATCTGTGTATTGTGTAAGGTATATGTGTTGTGTAGGGTATTCAGTAGTCCAGCCTGTCTTGCTATAGTCACTGAAGTACGGAGTACAGAACAGTATGCTGTACGTGCCGGACCTAGGTATTCAGCATGTAAATGATTATTTGTGTATTGTGTATGACTGTGTGGCATACAGCATATTAATGATTACTTGTTAATTGTGAATGGTATACAGCATGTTAATGACTATTAATGTATAATTTAGGGTATACAGCGGGTAGCAGCCGTCAGTTTGATGATTGGACATGGTAATCTTGCCACGGAACTCTTTCTGGCGAATCTACGCAGGAAGAAAATACAGGAAGAAGTGGCCAACAAATACAAGACCAGCAAGGCCTCGTGAGCAGTGCACTGTTATTGTGACAGACAGAAAATACTTGCTTAGCTTAGCCTGAACAGTCACCAGAGGGAACGTCTAAGACACAATAGAAACTTTTGACAAAATGATAACTGGCCTTCAAGAAACAAGTGACAAATTTGAAATGCGATTAAAAAAGTTAATTATGTTGAGTATTGGTGACTTATAAAGTGGTGTACTCATTATGAAAGTTACAGATACGAAGAAATATTTTAGTAATATTAGATGAGACAACAAACCTATATTTGTCTTGAATTGATATGAAGGTTTAAAGATTTAACCCTTTCCTCCATAGACACACCTTAATTACATGGGCGAACAGTGTAGATCCAGATCAGCCAGCACATCAGGGATGTGCTGGCTGATCAGGATCTGCACTGTACGCTTTTTCATTTGTTAGGTTATTTCTGACCAAAATGGGACCAGTGCAGATCCTGATCAGACGGCACGGATGTGCCGGCTGATCTGGATCTACACTGGTCCCAAATGCGTAAAAATGTGTATATATGGACGAAAGGGTTAAAAGATGAAAATATGTTTGATTAATAATTATTGTCCTGTTTTTGTCCTTCAAAATGTAACATTTTATCATTTAAGCCTAATCCATTAAAGTCACATTGTATACCAGTGTAGACCTCGGTCTGGGTCTACATAGCTGTAAGGGAACAATTACTTAACCCTTTCCTCCATATATACGCATTTTTATGCATGTGCGACCTGTGTAGATCAAGATCAGCTGGCACATCCGTGTCGTCTGATCAGGATCTGCACTGATTTCATGGTCAGAAATGCACTAATGAATCAAAAATCGAACTGTTTAGATCCTGATCAGACAGCATGGATGTGCTGGCTGATCTGGATCTAAACTGTTCGCCCATGAAATAAAGTTGTTTCTATGGAGGAAAGGGTTAAACAACCCAAAATCAAAGTAAGGCATGTTTGTTTGCAAACATTACAATTGATTTTGGGTAATCAGTAATTAAATGCTGTGACAGACAAAAGATCTGATAACTGGTCAGTTAGATCTGGATTTACCACAAAAATCACATGTTATCTCTTTCCTCAATACATAAGCTTTTATAATGTGGGCGAACAATGTAGATCCAGATCAGCTGGCACATTCATGCTGTCTGATCAGAATTTGCACTATTTGCTTTATTTGGTTATTTATGACCAAAACATAAACAGTGCAGATCCTGATAAGAAGGCATGAATGTGCTGGAAGGTCTGGACCTACACTGGTCACTGACATGTTAAAACACATATATATGGAGTAAAGCTTTATGATATGTGTACCACAAACTGAACAAAAGAGAACTTTCTAACGGTCACAGTTTCTTGCTTATTGCCACCTTAATAAAATCTTATATCTTCAGCATTTGCGTAAATATATTTTGTGAAAAAATAATTTACTGTTGGTGATTAAACATTTAGTATGTAATGAATCCTTCCTAACCCTTCTGCTATGTGGCCATGTGGCTTTTTAAACCTTGTTGTTGATGTGGCTTGTTTAAAGCCATCACCTGAAAAGAAATTCAATATATTTATTGAACTTTTTTGTGCTCAGTTTAATTTAATTAATAAGATTTAACATGTTTATAAAATCATTAAAAGTAGGAGCAGCAACAATAAGAATCTTAAAACAACAATACTTAATGATGCACTCTGCCATATTTTTTTTTCTAAATTAAGTCATTTACCTCCCCCGCCCACCCTACCCCAACCAAACACACTCAAGATGGGAAAACTTAAAGGACCATATATGACAACTTTACAACTTATTCAGAATTACTAAGGCATTTTCCAGTCTGTCAATTAATTTAAAAAATCTGTCAATTAAATCGCATACCTTTTGGGGTGTTATAAATTTAACACTAAGCAATTTTAATTATGTAATGCTTTTATTGAGATCTTTGCCTCTGTATATACAAGTACTGTTTATTCAAGCCTAAGGCGATTGGCTAGGAGTTATCTAGTAGATCTGTTGTAAGATCAAAGAATGTTTAGCCTAGAGGAATCACTGTTTTATCTAAACAGAAAAAACTTATACACTACAATTAACTTTGATACCATAAATTTGATATTTAAATTAGATATTTAAATTAGATTACTATCGTTTGATGGTTTGCAAAGTATTCAATATAGTTGTTGCTGTTGTTGTTATATCCAAGTTGAACACCCCTCCTGCCTCTGAATGAAGCCTTTATGGCAATGGCAAGGGGATTTCGTTATGATAGTCATACATCTTAACACTTTTATGATGATGTTGACCCTTTTTGTCATATATACACATTTTATCACATTTTCGTTTAGGTGAGAAATACCCTAACAAATCAAAAAGTGAACAATGTAGCTCCTGATCAAATGGCACAGATGTGCTGGCTGATCTGAATCTATTTTGTTTGCCCTTGCCATAAAGTCATATATTAGGGAAAGGGTTAATTATGTAAGGGAAGTATTCTGATAGTGCTACACAACAGGAGGTCCAGTTAAAATCACCTGTGCAGTTAGTAATGCCATAATTCCTGCACATTTATGTTTTGAGCATAACTCCAATATGTATGGTTGTGTTATGTTTGTTTTTTCTTTTGGGAGGGGTGGAGTAGATGGTAAATAATTACAGACATGTATTTAATCACTGATTGATTTAAGGAAGAAAAGCTTACTGTTGTTACTCTTTCATGATTTTGTTGTCTATAAGGCAGAATTGTTGAAGTTCTTTGTTAAAGAAATATTGCCATTAGTTACCAGTAATGGTAAACAATGTGTTATTAACCCTTTCTTGTACAGACACACCTTTATTGCTAGGGCGAACAGTTTAGATCCAGATCAGCCGGCACATCCGTGCCGTCTGATCAGGATCTAAACTGTTCGCTTTTTGATTCATTAGGTTATTTCTGACCGGCTGATCTGGATCTACACTGGTCGCACATGCGTAAAAATGCGTATTTATCCAGGAAAGGGTTAATACATGTATCTGCTACATAATTTAAATAATTCTGAGTTATATGTGCTGTACACAAACACATTTTATTACTGATAACTGCTTGGATTTTTTGTGTTGCACATTAATTCCAGAAATTGACACAATGTTACATTATATTTATACATGTACAGACCATTATTCACTGGCAACATTGTAGAGTTTTGGTGTAAGAGCAGTACACATGTTTAACCTTTTCCTCCATAGACGCACAATTTATGTGTGGACGAACAGTGTAGATCCAGATAAGCTGGCACATCCATGCCGTCTGATCAGGATCTGCACTGTTCGCTTTTAGATTTGTTAGGTTTTTTCTGACCAAAATACGACCAGTGCAGATCCTGATCAGACAGCACGGATGTCGAACATGTATAATAATGGATATATATCAAATATAGTATTGTTTTAGCACAGGTGCAAACATAGTTGAACCATATCTGTGACATCTGATCTGGATCTACACTGGTTGCTTCTTGGTAAGAAATAAACTAATAGTTTTCAAAGCAAACAGTGTTGTTCCTGATCAGAGGGCACAAATGTGCTGGCTGATCAGGATCTACACTGTTCAGCCTGATCAGAGGGCACAAATGTGCTGGCTGATCAGGATCTACTGTTCAGCCTGATCAGAGGGCACAGATGTGCTGGCTGATCAGGATCTACACTGTTCAGCCTGATCAGAGGGCACAAATGTGCTGGCTGATCAGGATCTACACTGTTCAGCCTGATCAGAGGGCACAAATGTGCTGGCTGATCAGGATCTACTGTTCAGCCTGATCAGAGGGCACAAATGTGCTGGCTGATCAGGATCTACACTGTTCAGCCTGATCAGAGGGCACAAATGTGCTGGCTGATCAGGATCTACACTGTTCAGCCTGATCAGAGGGCACAAATGTGCTGGCTGATCAGAATCTACACTGTTCAGCCTGATCAGAGGGCACAAATGTGCTGGCTGATCCGGATCTACACTGTTCAGCCATATCCTAGGTGCAAAGGATTTATAACTTTACAGCTTCTCTGAAATGTTATTTTCATATGAACTAGCACTTTTAATTAGGTAAATCTTATCAGCAGGGACAGATCCACAGGGGTTTCAGTGGGGTTGCTTGAATCCCCCTTTTTTGATGATTATTTGATTTTATTATTATGTAACTACCCTAAGACCTCCCCAAACAAACCATCATTCTAGAAATCTTGCATCTCACCCTGCTGTTAGGTTCTCTATTTGAATTTTGTAAATGTTTTGAGAAAACCATGCTATGTTGTTATTTGTTTTGATGTATAACAACACTATGTTGGTACATACTCTATGTTGCTTTGTTAGAGTGATATGAAATAAAAATCTGTGATCATATTTTCCATCTTTTTAGTGTGCTAGAAAGAAATTTGCAGTGATTTCATCCTGAATAATGTTAACTTACATTTATAAAAATGCTACCAGATCGAGAGGGTTATTCAAAGGGTTTGTTTGAACCCTGATTGTGGGCAGCAATATTAGATTTTGATGGGGATTTTCACATGAAAGTTGGAAATAATCATGTAACTACCCTAAGACTGCCACAAACAAACCCCTTTGTGAAAATCTTACATCCAACCATGGGTGTACAAACAGAATGAACAATGTTATGATATGTGACAGTGATGCGCTCACAAGTTTAGTCATCAGTTGCTGTGAAAAGCACGCCTTCATTTGCTGTTTGGTCAAAATTACAACAATCCTACCAAAAAAACTACATTACACCATAACTACTTCGATTTGTTTTCTTTAGAACTGAAAATATTTACGGAGTGTAAGTACAACCATAACAAGATTCAATAATTTTTGCATTCATATAAATATGAAAAACATTTGGGTTGTTAAAAATAGTATTGAATCCCTATGGGTTTTACACACTTTAAACAACTCGAATATGTTTCATACCTGGATGAACTCGCATATTGCAATCTTTAATTAAAATTTCATAAGTGTCCTTACATTTATGCAAGTGTACTACATCTTAACATTTTAAGAATTTTATATCTTTGAATTTTAAGTGTTTTATATCTTAAAATTTTTTGTGCATTTAATTTTTTGTAAGCTTGTTTGAATATTTGTATGTATATCTAAATGCAAGAGTTCCTAAAAATTGTGAGTGTATTTTACAAAACTTGTATATTTTGTTTTGTTTTTATTTGCAAAATGTATTTATAAATAAAACGGTAGTATGCAAGATTTCCAGAAAAGGGGTTTGTTTGGGGCAGTCTTAGGGTAGTTTATGATAATTTTCGATTTCCTGGCCAAAATATAAAAATAAAATAAAAATCACAAATTGCTGAACATAAAAGGGGTTCAGCCAAATACAAAAAATAATAAGTTATACGCTAACGGTTTATTGTAAGCCAGTTGTGTTTCTCTACTTTTGATACAGTTTAATGCCACACTATGGGTTTGCTGTGTTCTGTTTTGTAAATCGGTGAAAGTTCTTCAATGCAAGCCGGAGGGTTAGAGGTTAGGGTAAGATTTAACTTCTTACTTACTAATAATTGAGTATTGGATTGGAGAGGATTTGCTTCTACCAGAGTTTGACAATTTAAGGGAAAGCTTTTCTTTCGATTTATTTGGGTTGGTTCAGTTAAGAACCGTCTGAAGCCCTTACAAGGGCTGTTTTTGTCTTGCACGTGCTATCGTGCTACACCAGGACCTCATCTGTCTCGCTGAGTTCGTCCTCTTCAGACGTGATAATCTCTACCGTCTCTCCAAACAAACGCCGTCTTAGATTCGCCACAACTTCCGCTTGCATATGGGCGTATTCATAGTACATGTTGCGAGTTCCTTCCACAACGGCCAGCTTCAGACGAAGGTTGTACCGGAAACACCGGAAGTTGTCCGTCTTTGCGCGTCGGTAGCGTTCCTGCATGGTTTCTAGTTGCTTGTTGAGAAATACCAATTGCACGCATGCTTTTCTGAACTTCCGCTCAGCCTCCTTAAGTTTCTTCTGCTGCAGCAAATTTGTTGTACAAAGAGTTCTTGCGGACATGGTCGTTTTAGATTCGATCTTTGTGGCAGTGTTTCACACAAGTGATGAAAGTCAGCGAAATTGCACATTTTTATCAAATATTTTGACACCCGACATAAGTCGCTGATTTCTTTACAGATTTTTGACATTCCGATGCATTGTAAATACGTCTGTTAACAATGCAGTGTTGTGATTGGTCGATACCCAATTTTGCACCTCTGTGACAAGTTCTGTTCTGCTCTGACACGTTTGACAGGTTGTTTTAACTCTGTGTGAAAGAAATTTGTGGCAAGTGGTGATTAATATCACATTAACTCTTTTAATGTTATCAATTACTCGATCAGACGTGCGAAAACAAAACCATTCAAACCTCGTTTGACGATATTCAAAGAAAATCATGTAAAAGATTGTGCATGTGCTTAAAGCAATATGAAAACGAATAGGGTAGTTTATTTTGCACAAAACAATGTTAGTAGTTACCAGGAATCCAAAAAGATAAGATTTCTAGACTCCGATAGTAATACACCCATAATATAGATTTAATTATTTTGGTGTAGTGTGATAAAATTGTTTAATTTACGTTTTGTCATTGTCTGAATATTAATGTTCTAGATAAATAAAAATAAAAAAAATACACGAAAGTATATAAATACACATATTTAAAAAGGAAGTGCGCACTTTGCTCCAGTATTTTTTCATTGATTGCTTTTCTTAATGCCCGAAATTTGGTTAAAAAATTGAGATTAGATCATAAATAGTTTTACTTTATATTTAGGCATAAAAAACGGTAGTTAATAAAAATTCACCGAAAATAAAGTGCACACTTTCTTTTGGAATAGTATAGATTAATGAATTTTAAGAGTATGATAAACTTATCTAATTTAAATTAAGTCCTAGTTTTAGTATTAATATTCAAGGATCATGATAACAAAAGGTACACGAGCGTGTATAAAAACATTTTGAATCGCATTCTCGACGCTACAAGACGCCACACTGTGTTGATTTCTTATTACAGGACCATCAAATCTTTCTTATATAACATCCAGAGATTTTTATTTTAATTACCAAAATGAACATGTATCAAAGAAAATGATAATTCGCCAGTCAAATACAATGCTCCAAGTTTAGTAAAGTGTTCAAGTTTTGCCCGTGAAAGCGTGGCACTGACCAAGTTCTTCGGATCCGGGATTGAATGGTACGATATAAAATGAGTAATTTAACTTCAGTCTAGATGTTTTTATCTATTTTATTTTGCATTGTTTCCAAATCGGGAGATTTTGCCTGCACATACGGAGAACCAGAGAAGAACCTTGAAGTCCGGAGATTTCAGATCATAGTAAAACCCGGAGATTTTGAAGGCCTGTTATTACATGAATATCTTTCCTTTCAACTTCTTCCTTACAAAGCCCTGTTACACTTCTATCTGATAAGGACAAGCATAAAATGGCCCGCTGCACTTTATTTGATTCAGAAGTATTCTTTTAACGAAAGCTTTGCAGACATTATAAAAGCTGCAGGAAGATCATTTGTCATCTTTATTTTTTCTGTTTTTGTTACTCTTCTTTACTTTTTACGTTCAGTGTCCGAATTACAAGTTGTCTAAACATACGTCGTTTGGATTCCTCTTCATGCTAAATACAACAGCACTTTGTTTTTCATGTGAGACCTGTCCGCCCTTTTAACAGGCATCCTATATATCTCGATTTCACAAAAAGACGGGTCGTATTATAGGAAAACCCATGGCGGGTGGGCCCTTTATTTATACAAACATGGCAAATTCGCATAAATTATTGACGGGCATATGTTGTGGTCGTTGACACTCTTGTTTTAGCACAAGTTATTCAATGAAAAACACCCATCTAATGTTATTTCTGTATGCTTAAATTTTGCAAAACAGGTAAATCACGACGTTTTTTACGCACCAATCACGCCAGCAAGTCATAAAAAATCATTTCAAATTTTGTATATATTCATAAATATCTTCATAATATGAATCAGCAATAGTATATACAATTTTTGGAGTGTGTAAGCAATAACTTTGATCTGGAAACGTAAATAGTAACAAAGTATGCGTATACCGGATAAAGTTGTGAGTGATACGTATAAAAACTGAAGATGAAAATGTTATTTTTTATCTAATACGATTCATCAAACGAGTAATCAGGAAATGTTGCATTTAATATTTGGACAGCTTTGAATTAAAACAAACATGAATAGTAATGTTTTCTTAGAAAACAGTAGGACGACAATTTTTGAGTGTTTTTTCTTTCGAGACATTTGGGTGGTTCTTATCAGAACCAGTAGGTCCTGAAAAGGACCGTTTTTAGGACTGGTAGTCAGTCTGCTTTCTTCACACGATCTCCATGTGGTCCACGTCAGTGGAATCACCGTCGACAATCTCAATAATTTCCCCGTACAGCCGTCGGCGAAGGTCGGCAATCTGCTCCGCCTGAATGAAGGCGTACTCGTAGTACATGTTTCGAACTCCTTCAATGACGGCAAGTTTCAGTCGCAAGTTGTATCTGAATCGATGAAAGTTGGCAGCTTTTGCGTTTGTGTAGCGTTTCGTCATGTCCTCTAGGCGCTTGTTCAACATGGCGATCTGGGCGCATGATTTCCGCAACTTTCGCTCGGCTTCGGATAACGACGTTTTTGCAGTTTCCATTTTCAGACTTTCAGCATTTGAAACCTCCATCATAATCAGTGTTGCTTTATGCTCACTATGTTGGTATATAACGCTAAAAATGATTACTGAATGTATATAAATGGTTGGAACTTGGCACTGTGATTGGCTCTTTCTGTCATTGACACTTGACATGTCTGATCGCAGATGGCATTACGTGTTGGCATATGTTTTCACACGTCTTGATTATGCTTTTTTGTTAAATTCACAATTACTCGTGTTGAATTGACAAATTAAAGAATTCTAAATTGGAAAAGAATGTTTGCAATTATATGTTTTAATCTTAATGCATTCTAAATTGTTTATTTTTAATCACAGTTAATTGTTTGCAGACTACATTGGAACGCGAAAGATAAATCATATTCGTGAAATAAATCAGTGATCAGTTTGGGTTTGTCATAATTACATTTGATATTCTAAATATTTTAACTAAACAGTTTAAAATCATACCTCTCTGAGTTCTGCTACAAAGCATGCTTATCTTTTCTCATGTTAACTTAATTATGTATTCAGGACTTTTAAAAATTCTAAAAAATACCCGTTTCAGTAGATCTCATAACGTTTTTCAGCAATATTCGTTAAATATGTACACTTAACATCTTTGCTAAGTATACACCTTCGTACTGGGGCATTACTGGCTTGATTTTTGGGCTATTGCCCTAAAGCTTTTGATAAACCATGCAATGAATACCTACTGATTTATTAGTAAAACTTCATTCAAAATGACAGAAAACTGACTGCTCAAAATCATTTAAAATACTGACACCCACAGAATACAAATTCACAAAATCAGTTAATAAAGCGGATGTTCAACTTAATAAACGAATTACGCGTACATATAAATGAACGTTTGGAACATAGAAATATGCTATTCTTCTATTTCTGTTAAATTAAATTCATTTCATTCTAATCTTAATGTTTTATAACTGTTTATAGTCCAACCCACTTTTTGAGCAAATCAGTTTGAATGCATAAAATGTAGTCGCCTATCTTTTAGTTTTTCAATATGCCTGTTAAATTCGACCAATTTTTCTAATAAATCAGTTAGTATTTATTGCATTTTTATTGAAAGTTTTAGAGCAATAGCTCAATTATCAAGCCAGTAATGCCCCAGTAGGAAGGTGTATACTTAGAAAAGTTGTTAAGTGTATTATGCATTAAAACTTCTGAAAGGGAAGTCAATGATATTTCTATGAACAAAAAAAACAACTTATGCTCTTCAGTTGGGGAAACCACGAAAACAACATGATTGATGATAGATGTAATTTAAGCTATAAAAAGTTCTGTATTTTTCTAGATAAAGGACAAGTGTCCGAAAATTTGAAATTAATAAGTATACACTTTTCAAAGATTATTTTCATAAAATACTTAAAATAAGAATTTTTTGTCTCCGTCCTCCTCTCACCAAATTATAAAAATGTAAATTTCGAATTATTAGTTATAAATTGGAATTTAGCCCGTCCGGCTAGCTCAGTGGATAGAGCATCGGACTGTCAATCCAGGGGTCGTGAGTTCGATCCCCAGCCGAGGCGGGAAAAATTTCTCCGTGACAATTGAACTCGGACATTGCGTCTGAGAGTCATTTGTCCCTCACCTCTGATTCAAGTGAGAAAGCAGTCAGTCGCTTGCGGAGAAATTGGTTAGTACTGGTTAGAGACCCAGGAACACCGGTTAGGTGGACTGACCGCCGGGATATAACCAGAAAGGTGTTGAAACCAGGCGTTAAACCCCAAACAAACAAACAAACAATAAATTGGATTTTATCTGATTCTAACATACACACATCATTTAAGTCCTATGACTGCTTTCTATTAATTTGAAAATCGCCCTTGTATATTTTTTTAAGATGATCGATTGGAAAGTTATTCAAAGTTTAGATAATAAAAACTTTCTCATAAGTGTTTGAACAAAAAATGATACCTGCTTTGAAATTTGATCATAAATAAATTATAAATAAAATTCTCTTCAACTAAAATTTAACAAAGATCAGTTAAGCATTTCTCTTTTTTTTTTCACATTATTTCAACCGCTGAAAATATATCATGAAATAACAGGGACGAATCCTGAGGGGGTTCAGGGGGTGTTGTTCGAACCTACTTTTTGGGCAAAAATATTTAATTGTCATGGAGACTTTGTCCAGAAAGTTGGCATTTATCTTGTAACTACCCTAAGATTGCCCCAAACGAACCCCCTTTCTGCATATATTGTATCCGACTCTGGAATATAATGATATTTTGTGAAATTCTTTCAAAGATTGTTTTCGGATTCTTTAGCGGAAATGCCTTTTCTATGATTAACCAATTTTTTGTTGTTGTTTTATTCACTTTCCAATTGGAAAGTAACAATAAAGCATAAGTAATTTAAATATGAACAAGAACACGATTAGCATTTTACAACGACCAAATCGACAATTAAAACGAAAATCAGCCAGAAAATAACTGAAATATTCAGTTTTTAAAAATAATCAAGTACAATTTTGATTAATCGGTTTGATTCTTTTGTCAATTGGACATGTATCAGCATATAAAAACGTGTGAAATCATATGTAAACATGTCAATGTCTGATGCGATTGAAACAGGGCAGAACAAAAGTATGTCACGTGTCAATGGTTGAAAGGAGCAAATCATGTTGCCAAGTTCAGACCATTTATTTTCCTTCAGTTTCAGTTTGATTGCATTCGTATCTTGACCATTTACGACTTTACATCGTTTCTTAATTTATTTGAAATTCTGATGGACACTTCAAAGTCTGAAAACTTTATGATGGAAACTGCGAAGACATTGTTATCAGAAGCCGAGCGGAAGTTGCGGAAATCATGCGCTCAGATCGCCATGTTAAACAAGCACCTAGAGGACATGACGAAACGCTACAAAAACGCCAAAGCTGCCAACTTTCACCGATTCAGATATAACTTGCGACTGAAACTTTCCGTCATTGAAGGAGTTCGTAACATGTACTACGAGTACGCCTCCATTCAGGCGGAGCAGATTGCCGACCTCCGCCGACGGCTGTACGGGGAAATTATTGAGATTGTCGACGGTGATTACACAGGTGTGGACCACGAGGAAACTGTCTGAATAATGCAGACTGTCTATCAGCCCAACAAACGGTCCTTTTCAGGACCTACTGGTTCATACCAGAACCTCCCAAATGTCTCGAAAGAAACCTTCTCCAACACTGTTAATTTTAAGTGGTCTGTAATTTGGTCAACTCACACTTTTTGGGTCAGTGTATTGGTAAAAGTAGAATTGTTTCAACGGTATACAAATAAAAAGAAATAAGATATTTTCAAACCATGGCACGCAAAGATGTGTTAAATATGTTTGTTTTATTAAGTTTGTTAACATACTGACTAAATTTCAACATTTTCACCATGTCTTAACGATTAAGCAACAGAAGGCCCTACTTCTTCCGGAAAGCATGCGTGCTATTGACATATCTTATCTCGCAGGAACGCTAATGACGGTTTTCCGTGAAGCAGACTTTCGTGGGATGAGCTAGGATGAAACTATGCGCTTCCACAATAAGCGTTTTGTTTGGCCGCCCATGGTTATTCAACGAATAACCCACAAGACTCGAAATAACAGTCTTTCAATAATCATCAAAATATTGTTATTAGTTTGTTTAAATATCCATAAAAGTATTTTAACTCATAAAAAATAGGATTATTAAAATCCATATAACACTAGAATCGGCCGTATAAAATAGAATCTACCGATTTCCCTATTCAGATGTTAAAAATCACATGTCTTATCAAATAAAAACTATAGTTAACTAAAGCTGAGGCAAAATATTAACTTTAAAGAACATTACATGTATTAGCAAAGACCATAGAGAAAACATCTTGCGTCCAGACCGCCATGTTAAACAAGCACCTGGAGGACATGACGAAACGCTATACAATCGCCAAAGCTGCCAGCTTTCATCAGCCCAGCTTTCATGGATTCAGATACAACTTGCGACTGAAACTTTCCGTCGTTGAAGGAGTTCGTCACATGTACTACGCGTAAGCTTTCATTCAGGCGGAGCAGATTTCCGACCTTCGCCGACAGCTGTACGGGGAAATTTTTGAGATTGTCGACGGTGATTACACAGGTGTGGATCACGAGGAAACTGTCTGAATAATGCAGACTGTCTATCAGCCCAACAAACGGCCCTACTGGTTCTTACAAGAACCTCCCAAATGTCTCGAAAGAAACCTTCTCCAACACTGTTAGTTTCATCTACTCTAGGTCGAGAATACGTGATCCACTGGACAATCATGACAAACCGTTTTCTATAAGAAGTTATATGGAGATGCACATTGTCATCTTATAAACAGGATGATGATATCTCAGTTGCCGACGTAGAAATTTGTCATAGAATGTCTTTTTGGGCCCAACAACATAAAACTAAGATTGGAGACCAGTCTCAAATCTTAGGCATCTGATTGGCGACCGGTGCCATTTCTGCAAATCAGATGGTTGAAATTTGAGACTGGTCTTCAGACTTAATTTTATGATGTTGGGCTCTTATATCTAAGTTGATGAGTATGAAAGATTATGTCTTATATACCCCTTACTGTCAAAGATATTGAAGTAAGCTGCATAACAAAAGATGCATTACAAAAACAAACGCCTTCATTTTCATCTTTTTCTAAACATGATGATATAATCAACGGTGATTACGTAACTTTCGTCAAAGACTTTTTTACCGCCATTAACGTTCAAAGTAACTGCTGTTTATTGATTACAAAAACAACAAAATATTTATTCAATATTCGAAAAAGGTTACATTATATTCGTGAATGGAAGGGATGCATGGCTGCTGAAAAGAATGTTTTTATAACAAAGATTTCCACATTAACAAATTATTTGATTTAAAGCACTTTCAGTTATAATTGTTTAGTAAAACGGTTTGTTTTTTTTGTATGAATTATCAACCTCCATTGAAGAAAGAACAAAATTTCGATTTACATTTAACACAAAGCGTATGAAAGTTTACTATTTTTAAATTGATAAATATGAACAAAAATGTTTGGTGACAACGCTGGCTAGTGTTTCCTCGTTCAACATCATATCTGTTCTACTAAATTGCAGACTGAATCTACATTTTCGAGTGAAGATCATAAACCACCAATCTAACTCGGGCATTTCACACCTGCTATCTCTGTCAACAATGCACCAAATGTATTAACGTTTATAACAAATAACGATTGTTTTATTACATGTATTTAAATTGTGTTGATTAATTAAAAAATGACATTGATCGACAATTCTGAGACGAAATCAATTTGATTGTGTTGTGATTTGTTTCTTCAAGACTGAAAGTCCAATCCAATGTCTCGTGACAACATCGTGACATCGCAGACTTTGAACACATCGCTGGTTAATGTCACCAATCAACCGACTTTTTAAATTCTCCATCCTTGCTTCTTGCAGACATATGAGTCCAAATAACTGTAAACGAAATGTCGGAGATGATGAAACTAGATGACACCATTGTCGAAGAAGGACAGCAGAAGTTATATGAAGCGTTCCGAAAATACCGGAAATCCTGCGTCCAGATCATACTGCTCAATAAGAAGTTTGAAGACTTGGAATTCCGCTACAACAAGGCAAAAGCCGATGGATCCCGACGGTTATACTTTCACCTTTGTCTGAAACTGTCCGTCGTCGATGGAGTCAGGAACATGTACTACGAATATGCGAAGCTACAGGCTCACAGAATAACCGAGATACAACATCAGTTGTTTGGAGATGTTGTTCAGATCATAGATGACGTCACTGATGATGATGATGATGATGATGATGATGATGATGATGATGATGATGATGATGACGACGACGACGATGATGACGACGATGATGATGATCACGTTGATGATGATCTTAATGAGGGCGATGATGATAATAATGATGATGATGATGATCTGATTTCGTAAAGGTAGACGTTGGAACAACTAAACGGCTTACTGTCGAGTGTCACCAACTCGGCAAAGATGAATATTGTACCTGAATTGGTACAAAACAAATGCCTCGAAAAAGTTACTTCCTTAAATTGTCAAATGAATGTTATGTAATATATACGTTTACAGTCCTTGGGATTAAAAAAAACGTAGATAAACTTATTTACCCAAAATCTCCATATATAGATTTTACCAGTGGAACTGGAAAAATATATATAATTTAAAAAAAAAACCTGATCTAATAATTTTAATGTCATTTGCAATACACTACTGTCCTTCGATATGGCGAAAACTCTAAATAAAAAGGTTAAAATTAATAGGTTTAATAAATACTTTATTTCTTTTTTATTAAAAAAGGTGGAATAAAATATTTTCGCTGTTTCAAGAAAATACAAATGGAAAATCTGTCTTTTCAACCCAGAAATCACTTGTATGAATCAAACGATTGACAAAATAATTAACTTTAAAATGTGAGAATAACATGTGCAAACTTGCCATTGTTATATGTTTTGTCATGTCATATGTCAATTTAAGAGGGAACAAATCACAGTGTCACGTTCTGCGCATTTAAATGTCGTCTGCTGCAACATGTCCTTATTATTAACTAGCTAAGAAACAAACATCATCCGAACATCTGAAGATGGATACTACAACAACTGACATTTTCATAATGGAAATTGCGAAGTCATCGTTGTCCGAAGTCGAGCGGAAGTTGCGGAAATCATGCGCCCAGATCGCTATGCTGGACAAGCTTCTAGATGACATGATAAAACGCTATACAAGCGCCAAAGCTGCCAACTTTCATCGTTTCAGATACAACTTGCGACTTAAACTTTCCGTCATTGAAGGAGTTCGTAACATGTACTACGAGTACGCCTTTATTCAAGCAAAGCAGGTTGCCGACCTTCGCCGACGACTGTACGGAGAAATTTTTGAGATTGTCGATGATGATCCCACTTACATGGAGAACATAGAAACAGTCTGACAGTAACAAACTGTTCAGCTTCTGCAAGGGTCCTTCTCAGGACCAACTGGTTCTAACAAGAACCACCAAATGTCTCGGAAGAAACACCTTTCAAATATTGTCATTTTAACCCGGCTTATCATTTGGTTATTCCATATGGTTTGTGACTCGTTTTTCTTTTGTTTTATATTTCAGTATTAGATCTACTGTACTCTGGCATGAGACTTTGTCAGGATAAAAATGTTTTCTTATTCTATCAGTGAAAAGGGGGGAAATTTATAGCTTTGTCCCGGTCAATTAATATTTGGGGCGGCCCTAAATAATATGCATTAAGTTATTTTTGAATTATAAAAATAGCATTGCTTTTTTTAAATTGTAAATTAAATGTTATAAGAATACTGATCGTGTTTTTATGAATTGAACAGTTGCCGAATGAAAACAAAGCAGATTCACCATTGTTGTTGTAAATCGAAACAATGATTGTCGAGTATAAAATTTTACAAACTTTTAAGTTTCAATATTATTCTACCGTTGTGAATTTTGGGGATTTTGTGATTTAGAAAGATTAGAACGTGTCCAACTAAGATTTTTGAAATGTATTCTTCATTTAAAAAGCTCTGCACCGAACGCAGTAATGTGTGGTTCATGGACAAATCGGTATTGACGACGACGCCAGAATAATTTGTTTCGGGGCAAACCTAGTTCAACCAATTTTTAAAGCTTTTAGATCTACATGTTTAATCCTTACCGGAAAACTATCTTATAATGCTAAAAAATACCCACGATGTCATGTGTGAAAGATATTTAATGTGGATTTTCTGGTATATGGATCACACACACTTCCTCAAATCAGAAATGGCTCTCTGAAATCATCGCTTAAAATTCATTTCAATTCATAGTAGCGAACATTATTTTAAACACAACTTTGATAAAAAGAAAAAAAAATCATACAATTTAGAAGTCTCAACCATGAACTGCTAGCTCAGATGAAGAAATATTCGAACACAAAAAGTGCCTCTGTTGCAATAACTGTTTACGAGATAAGTATCACTACGTCATAAAATGTTAAATGAAAAAATACATCAAATTTTTTTATGAAATACCAAATGTATTGAAGTAAAACACTTTAATGAGTAAACGTTGTAAGAATAAATTAAATATACTCTGCTTATTTGTTAAAAAATAATTTACAATCATTTAATATGTTGCAATATTATAAACTGAACTAATAAACTTTTTTATTCAATGTAATAAGCCATTTCTGTGACATGAACATGTACAAATATATATCAACATATTATATAACATAATTATATAAATATTTACAAAATAGTTATTTTGCTTGAACTACTTGCACTATTTATTAAATGAAACGGTTTTTTTTTCAGTAAGGTCATTCTCCCGCTGCTTTATTCATATAATGTACAGTGTGTATCCCTAAATTGTTGCCGTTGTATCTTACAAATTTATTCTTTATTTCTTTGAAATATATGGCCTCGTGCGTATGTTATATGTTTATGTTTTGCCTCATATTTGCATGTGTTGGTGTACGGAGTATAAAAAATAAACTTGTAAACTCGTGCGTGTCATTAAAACAATATTAATATTCTGAAAACATTAACACAGAGGACAGATAAGTTTGCTAAATCTGATTGTATGTCATTTAATTGAGTAAATGATTTAATTAAATTTCTGGTAATCAACTACGACTGATTGAAGTTAAACGAATCTGTCAAACCTGTCAAAGTTAGAGAATTATTGTCAGCCAATCAAAATGTGTTGTGATTAGACATATGTAAAATCATGCGGAATGTCAAAAATCAGCAACATATGTCGAGTGTCAAAAATCTTTGATAAAGACCATTAAAATCTTAACATTTTATCAAAATTTAATCAAAAGTTAATTGAATTACAATGTACGCCAGAGCTCTTTGTACGAAGAACTTGCTGCAGCAGACGAAACTTGAGGAAGCTGAGCGGAAGTTCAGAAAAGCATGCTTGCAATTGGTATTTCTTAACAAGCAACTAGAAACCATGCAAGAACGCTACCGACGCGCAAAGACGGACAACTTCCGGTGTTTCCGGTACAATCTACGTCTGAAGCTGGCCGTTGTGGAAGGAACTCGCAACATGTACTATGAATACGCCCATATGCAAGCGGAAGTTGTGGCGAATCTAAGACGGCGATTGTTTGGAGAGACGGTAGAGATTATCACTTCTGATGAGGATGAACTCAGCGAGACAGATGAGGTGCACGTGTAGCGCGATAGCACGTGCATCGCAAAACAGCCCTTGTAAGGGCTTTAATTATAAACGGTTCTTAACGGAACCATCCCAATTTCTCGAAAGAATATACTTTCAAACTGTCAAACTATAAAACAGGCATATCTTCAATTTCAAAGTGTTGCTAAAGTTATAAAGTCCTGATTAGAATTCAGTAATAAAATCATATATGTTTTTATTCACATTGATAAATATTTTTAAGGAACTGATTCACTGGAAAATACTTAACTGTCTAGAAATGTTTGCTCATAATTGAATTAATTCCGTGTCTAGCCTTTACAGGCCTAGATCATAAATAACTTTTATAAATATGAAATTTTATGGAAAGATATCGAATTTTAAAGTATCTCTTATTTCAATTTTTTAACAGACATAAGCCGTGAAATGACCGTGCCTGTAGCACTCCAGTATGTCTTAGCACACACCCAATGTCATAAACATGTTTGTATGTCTTACAACTACCCCAAATGTCACAAACCTTCGATTATTTTTTTAGATCCCAAACAATACTTAGTTTGTCTCACTCTTTATGATTGTTTATCGCATGTGTCGTGGATTCTCTTAATCTTATAACAGTCACGTAAACATGAAAAGGAAAAACATGCGGACGGACAGGCGCATAGATAAAAATATGGAAACATATAATTCGATTTATAGAATTATGTATTTTATGCTTTCAAAAAGCACACTGTCGATATATTTTCATTTAATATCACTAAGATATCTTAAATCCGTACATTCATTAAATTCATAATTCAATTAAATTACATTTTTGGAAATCCATCTGC
Source organism: Corbicula japonica (assembly GCA_038501625.1). Taxonomy (NCBI): domain Eukaryota; kingdom Metazoa; phylum Mollusca; class Bivalvia; order Venerida; family Cyrenidae; genus Corbicula; species Corbicula japonica. The sequence continues at coordinate 3,131,130 of JAZAYU010000048.1, forward strand.
ATTATTTACTTAAGCAAAACATTTAAAACGCTTAAATTATTTTATTGTTGTTTCAAATTCCATCTAATACATTCAAATATTTGACACATATTTAACGTGTTTATGCAAGTTTCAACAACCGTCATATCATGTGACATATCATTGTCCAATCAAGACATGATCGTATAAAAAGGGATACATGTTAACAAATTGTCATTACAAATTTGAACATACACCGAGCTTTAACAGTTAGCGATAATATCTATCTACATAAGGAAACAAGACGAAATTTACCATGTCTACAAGATCTTACTGTATGCAGCAGACGACTCTCCTAGAAGCGGAGTGGAAGTTGAAAAAAGCATGCGTCCAACTGACATTGCTTAACAAGCGTATAGAAACCATGCAGGAACGCTACAGAAGAGCGAGGACGGGAAACTTCAAAAGTTTCCGCTACAATCTACGTCTGAAGCTAGCCGTTGTGGAAGGAGTTCGCAATATGTACTACGAATACGCCCATATGCAAGCTGAAATTGTTGCGGATTTGAGAAGGCGCTTGTTTGGCGAGACAGTAGAGATTATCACGTCTGACGAGGCTGTCTTTTAACGCAGGTGTGACGTGTACCGGATGGCTTCCAGAAAAATCATTTTGTATGGCTGTCCATGGTTCTTCAAAGAACCACCCACAACACTCGAAAGAAGTCTTTCAATAATTGTCTTAACAATGATGTAAAGTACCACAAAAACATTTAAGTACCACAAATACATTTAAGTACTACAAAGAGACTTCCGATCCTCTGCATCAAAACTTTCAAGTTTTGAAACCCTTTGGATCACTTAATGGCAAAATGTGTGTCTACAATTTTTTAATGTTATAAACCAATTTCTCTCAAATGCAATTTAGAAAGAAACCCACACAATATTAATGCATACTTCAAGGTCTAGCCTATATATTTTATTTAATTAACGATTTATCATATCTTGAAAATCTTCAAACTCATGGCTCAGTGTCTCGGCCGCATGAAACTTGATCACTTAGATACATCTTGCACCCGGAAGAGGGTAAAAATTAAGCTTTGTACTATATCTTTATTGTGCACGGGCCAAAAATCTAAATAATTAAGCCTTAAACCTACAAAAACTCTTCTGTCGCCTAAATGGACAGTAGATTCAAGTTAAGATGAGAAGACAGAAATAATTGCGTCTACCTTTGCGCAAATACTAGTACAGTAAACTACATAAATCATACAAATTACTTAGCAACTTTTTTGTTATTGATCTACACATATATCTTCAGATATTTTCAAGACGAATAACGCTTAAACCAAAATTACAGTCCCCCAAAAGAAAACAACAAAAGAGAACTAAATTCCATATAACACATCCCGTGAAAAATTGATCGAGATTCATCAGTAATTGAAAAATATAGTATCTCAAATGACAACAGCATAGCGTGTGGACGAAGAAAAATCGCGTTGTCACTCAAAAATGATAGGGGCCTTTCGAGTTTTTCTGTAAGTACGTGACAACTTTACTGACATCGGCTTGTACGTTTTCGTACTAGTTACGGGGACGGAAACAGACACAAACTTTCAACACGTTTTTCTTAGAAATTTGAGTTATTTTCAAAATAAATTAAAGACCATATTGCCATTATGACTTTCATTTGTCTTATTTATTTTATATCTAGATCTAAAGTTATAAAGAGAAAAGACGTTTGTCCATGCATATATTATGAATTTCGTTCATCTTAATTCAAAGAATGCCATACTGCCATAAATAATTTTTAATAAAAATGACATCCATAGGATTCTACAAGTAAGATGTGATCGCAGCGAGACGGTGCTGGGATAAACCAATCTATTGTCGTGAAAAACCAATCACGTTTCCAGTGACAGCGCTGTCGGTGAGCACATAGCTCATTTCTGACATCAATCAACGGACTGTATTAAAACCCTCGTCCCCGGGTAATGCGGACATCATATTCGATATATCTACACATTGAAATATGTCGTACATTAAACTGAATGACTCCATGGTTGAGAAAGGCCAGCAGACGTTATTCGAAGCGGCGCGTAAATTCCGGAAATCCTGCGTCCAGATCACGCTTATCAATAAGAAGTTTGAAGATTTAAAGGTTCGCTACAAGAAAGCGAAAACCGACGGATCCCGACAGTTATACTACCAGCTTCGTCTGAAATTGTCCGTCGTCGGCGGGATGAGGAACATGTACTACGAGTATGCTCAATTACAAGCCGACAAAATTACCGCGATACGACATCAGCTTTTCGGAGATGTTGTTGAGATCATTGATGACATCACACAGGATGATGATTTAACGGCGAGCTGATTTCATAGAGCGTGGCCACATTAGACCGGACTGAACAGAACTACGACACGGCTTTCTGTGAAGTGTTGCAGACTCGACAAAGATAAATATTGTACCTGAACTGGTACAAAACAAATACCTCGAAAAAGTTATCTCCTGAAATTGTCAAACAATGAACGAAGCAACAAAAGAGCACGCCCCCCCCCCCCCCCCCTCTCCTAAAAAAATGACCTGTTGATGACCCTTACCACCGATAGAGTTTCCAAGGATGGAAGGATGGACAGTTGTCCATGACGTTAAAAGCTGGCCGTTGTGGACCACGAATACGCCCATTCATGTTAAATAACCACCTCCTCACTTTCTACCTCCACATTACCTTCATATGCTTTGCCGACATATCATCTTCATTCCACTTATACTTATGTTAAAATTGTTATAATATTCTCTTTTCTTTTCATAAGGGCGGTTTTTTCGCCGCCCAGATAAGTTAAAAAATCAAAATGTTTATTAACCTTCAAGTTTATGGTATTTTAATAAAGGCCCATTTATCAATCACACTAGCCTGTTGTTATTTTCGCGTACAAGTGCCACCAGCCTTTCAGTCTTAGCACTCGCAACATAAAAATGCTCAACCACTACACAATACATACACCGGATTCGCACATTACCTTCGAAGCGGTGCGCCGATGCGCCGGGTATTGTGCGATTAGTAACCGTGATACGTAACTATTGAACACTTGACTACCCTGTAATATCGTAAACACTTGCTTCGTTACGGCATTGACAGAGGCGGGGTTTCAGTAAAACCGGCGCAATGTGTCGCTATACAAGGAGCGACTGTTGCACTCGTGAATGGATGTGAAAAGCAAATAATGACACTACTAAATCAAAACAGGAATGTTGAACTAGATTCCTGATCAAAACAAAGAGGAAATATACTTAAATTACTAGAAAAAACAATATACTAGTTACTAAAATAATAATTAAATTAGCGTGAATTCTGACAGTTTTAAATACAGAACTGTCTGAGTTTTATAGTTAATGAACAATAAAATAATAATTATGTTTAAAGTGTGTATTCGGTACGTAGACAGCCACAAGACACGGCAAATTAACTAAGTAGCTTTCGATTTCAACATTTCAATGATTCCACTTACAAATTGCTAACAGAAAAACATGGATGCCAACTATATATTTTGTAACAGAATTGATTTTTTCATTAGTCTCGTTATCAATAATATCGATCTACTTTACTTCGGAATACAGGGGATTGTTTTACAAATACTTCAAAAATAGTGCAGGGGTTAAAACTGAAGTGTTATAACTCGGAGGAAATTTAATATTATCGGTAAGTATAATTGTGTTGGTTATAATGGACCCATTTTTGATTACTGATTTTTAGTAAAAAAATACGAATAGTAAAAATATATTTTTCGAGCAAAACGAATCACAAGTTAAGCTAAGCCTCAATGCCGTAGCAGCATGTGAGCAAGCAATTCTTATATTAACCGAAAATACTATTAAAAACGAAATCGTGAAATTTTTTGAATTGTGAAGTTTTGGAGAGAAACCTAAAAGCATGAAAAATCATAAAAATGTGGAGTTTTTATTCATAAATTCACGATTTCACTATTGCGTAATTTTAAGATTTTCTTTTCCAAAACTTCACAATTTCACAATATCATAACTTCACGATTTCTCTTCACAACTTTCCGATTTTCCGATTTCGTTATTTCACGATTTCTCTCCAAAACTTAACAACTTCGTAATTTCACGACTTCTTGATTTCACGATTTCTTTCCAAATTTCACAATTTCACGGTTTCATTATTTCACGATCTCATGATTTCACTTCAAAACTTCTTTATTTCACGATTTCATAAATTAATTATTTTTCTGCAGAATTTCACGATCTCAGAATTTCACGATTTCACGATTTTATGATTCATCATCGGTTTAACTTAATTACTTCATGTTTTGAAATCGTGAAATCGTAAAGTTGAAATGTCACCACCAGTCTTTCGTACAAAACCGGCTTTCCCAGTAATATGTGTATTAAAAATATATACAGGTAAAAACGCCAGGTTCAGCGGCAAAGTTAAATTTAACCGGTTGCCTCAAGACTCACATGAACTCGCGAGGTTTTGCGACAGAGCTTATTTACCCAGCTACATGTATCTCGAAAGCACAAAACCGATATACTCAGCGCTCAGCCGATTGATTTATTGACTTTTTTGTTTTATATGTTTGTTTGCTTTTGCATGCAACATTGTTGAGTTGATCAGTGGGTTGGAGTCATTTCACTACGACAACTTTTACTTGTCTGTTCATATGAGAACCTGTTGGGGCAAGTGTGAGGTTGGTGCACCCTAGAACCTTGTTTTAACCCCCAAGTGACAAATTGTTTCTTCACTGACCGTTTAGAGGCAGTAACCCTTAAAGCTCTCTTTTTCATTAATTGTTTACGGTGTCTTTTTGAATTTGATTGTTTTATTACACATGCTAATATTTCCTCTCTACATTTTGGCTGTGTGGGGAGGCTCTGTCTTCTGGATGTGGCAATTCCTGCTATGCATATTTCACTTTTTTAAGGACCACCGAACACGACACATAAGAAAATATTGCAGCTCGGTTTGATTGAGCCTGTTCATGGACAGAAATATAAATGCATATTACTGCCCACGCCGCCTAGCCCCGTTTGAGCGCAACATAATATTTACACCAATAAACAGTACAAAATCGATCCATCCAAAACTATGGTATGCATATGGCGGTTAACACTGAACCTTCAATACGGTATTTTCAGATTTATGCCATCTTATGTTCAGCAGCGTAGTTAGAAACAATTTGTTCACATACATTACCGGTAGTTTTTCTTTCTTTTCTCGAACACCACGAAGTTCATTAAATAATAAAGCAAGCATAGAAAAGAAAGAAAACATATCAAATTGTCATTGTGTTAATTAATGCTAATTTAATTCATGAATTTATCGTATATGTAATACCTATAAATTTGTCAAAATACTAAATAGCGCGATTCTCTTCTTTCCATAGATCTGAAAATAGTATTTCAATAATGCGTGTTATTAAGAGATCGCTATCAGCTTTTCAGCAGGTATTGATAACAATTTTAAAACAAGTCTTCACAATAGCACTGAATAATTGAACAGTCCGTTGGTATCTTTAAGTTTCAAATAACCTATACAATTATATTGAATTATAATTGCAATGCTTTGGTGCCCTCATTGATATAGAGTTGGGTTGACTAATGCATTCACAACTTCAATCGGCAAAATGATATCTATTAATTATCGATTATAGATTATTATTGCCAAAAATCATATACAAGTTTATTGTATTAAAAATATATGACCACAATCCAATTTTACATTAAGTAATGTCGAACAATTATGTTTTAAGGTAGTTTGCTGGCTTAAGTGAGCATGCGCCAATTGACGTAAATCGACAAGTTGTCACAAAAGTAAAAAATCATTAATTTTAACATTTTTGTTTTGATAAGTACACATGGAGCAATAAAATCAGCAATAAAGTTTTACTGATGTCAAATTCTTATTTGTTTCGCCGAGGCGTTTACATATTTTGTTCGCGACAATCACCGTTATCACAAGTTGGAGAGAATTTTTAAGAAATTAATGGCAACACGGTGACTCATATATATCATAAATTGTTGTATGCATTTAAATCCATTATCAAATATTTTAACAAGCAAAGTTACAATTTTATTAAGTTATTTTTGATGCATAAAAAGATTGCTTAATTTTTAAATTTAGCAATTTCATTTACTAATCGGTTTGACGTTTTGTTTACGGTAGTTGGTTATATCAGGTCGATGGTAAAAGAGGAACGGTTAAAGTAACAGCAGGCGTAGTAATTCGCATTTGTAGCGGCGAAATGTGCCTATTAAAATATCACAGATTTTGTGCATAATACGAAAAGAAAAAAAACAACATTACTCAGATTACAGTGTAAATAATGAAATACTTTTGAAGTTTGTGAATGGATGTCAGTTTGAACAAGAGCAAACTAATAGTTTTATCATTGTTCTTGCATTTCAGAAATACGTGTGATGTGAAGATGTGGTTTGCTGAATTCAATACTGATGAGGACAACGATAAACTATTTAAAGGTAGGTCTACTATATTTGTCTTGGTTATTTTTAAAATATCTACGAGATATTTTGCACTACTAGTATTACAATAAGTTAAATTAGGCATGTATTGTTTTTGATTAATTTATAATTTACAACAGCACTGTTTTTGCAGTGTAGCTGCCGTTAAGTCTTCCCGTGCAAATAAATCAGTTGTGTTTAAATTAGTTGCTGGTGCCACATAATGAAAATTATGTTTATGAGCGGTTCTTACGCATTCTGGTGGGTTTTTGACAGTGGCACAGTTGGTAAGCGTGCTCCAATTTTTGCTAGGCGCTGTAGCCGTTGCGGTGCTGGTTCGATTCCTGCTCTAAGCCTGTATCATTAAATCTTTAACTAACTCGGGAGCATAATAATTTAGTGAAGCTTGATGCTTTTGATTTAATATCTGACTTTAAATTTCACGTTTGTGACCAATAATTATACTAAAAATCTGTACAACTTTCATTTAGATAAAGAGTATCATAAGTCTTTGTAAGATTATATTTTGCAAATTACTGCGCATGCTGTCTAGCCTGGGTTGGCTGCTTCGTGATATTAATGTGATTTACGTAACTTTGCACACTGAGCATTTTCTTATGTAATAATGTAGAATAAAATTTCGAGTGATCCACTTGTAGTCCGCGTGTCTGATAAAAGAGTATCAAACTGTTTTGGTGTGATATAGCAATATCTAGTCGGATTGCTTTTGCCGCTTGATACTGGTTTGATATTATTTAACAGACTTCAAATCGTGTGCATATCCGGTATGGTAGTATATTTCAGTCAAATGTCAATGCAATGATATGTTTTCAGATTTAAAAGAAGATCTTATTGAGTCTTACCGTCAGAACGAGTCCATGATTCCAGCAGCCCCCCTAGTTGATGAACATAAAGTTCCCCTGGAAAAATTGTACGTTCTGCCTCCCATGTTTGCCAACGACAAGCCATACCAGTTTGGACCGGGTAAAGATAGACAGCAATCATTGAGAAATGATGGAGATGAACAACACAGAATCACGTTTAGTCAACTATTTCAGAGCGGTGACATCCGTTATAGAAAGATATACATAACGGCAAACGCTGGATTTGGGAAAACATCGCTGTCCCACAAGATAACCATGACCTGGTGCCAAAGTCATTCCCCACTGCCATCGTTGATAGAGGAATATAAGGATGCAGACTTAGACGCGATGAAATACTTTGACTTGTTGTTCCTGCTTCATTTAAGGGACTATCAAAGTGATCCAAAATGCCGTATCGACGACTTGATTATGAAAATGGTGTCGACCTATCTGTCGCGACAGTATACACACGAGTTTATACAAAGAATTTTGCACGAGAGGAAATGCTTAATAATCTTGGATGGACTCGATGAGTGGTCTCATCCAGGCCACTGTACAAGAAAACCCGAGGTACCGCACAACAATCACCCGGACAACTGCACGGTGTTAACGACAACAAGAGACTGGAAGATGGGAACTATCGGACTGTCGAGAGACCAAATTGACAGACGAGTGGAAATCTCGGAGCTTGATGACGATACACTTGTTATGCTGAAAAAAAAGGCAAAACAGATACTCGACGAAAACAAAAATAACTTAGTAGGGAAAGACTTATCAGATTTCACTACAAAAGTAAATTCTGTTCAAATCGGTTGTATTCTGCGTATTCCATATATTCTGCTTCAGCTTATGTGTTTGTTCTTTAATGGTCTTCAAATTGGTAAATCAAAATGTGAAATTTACAGTAACATTACTGAATTGACACTTGAACGTGGTGTGAACAAGAAGGACTTACCGGATATACTTGTACAGTCAAACGCTCAAGTCCCGAACTGTATGAAAGAGAACGAGACATGTCAACGTTATTACATCCTATTAATGAAGCTTGGGAAATTAGCTTTTTATACTTTACTTAGCGAGAACAAAGAATCATCTTTGATATTTGATAGAAGAATAGTCACCCAGTACATGACCGAGCAAGAAGTCGAGTTCTGTTTGAAAGTTGGACTGCTGTGTCAAACCAAGGACAATACAGTAATCGTTGAAAGACGATATAAAGTTTTCTTTCAACATAAATCCGTGCAGGAGTTCTTTTGTGCGATTTATATATCAGCTGAATGGAAAAAACAGTCTGTAGAATTAACTTTTTTTTAAGTCTGCACATCGCTTTCAAAAATATTTGAAATGTGCAGTATATTTGTTTTCACATGCGGTATGAATCCTGAAGTGTATACAAGTATTTCCGGTGAGCTTCAGAAGATCGTTGACCGAGACAGTGTTAAACCTGAATATTGCAGAGATATGATTTTTGAATATGACGAGAAAAGTTACAGCAATTTGACAACAATGTTATTTTACCAAACAATGCAGGTTCAGTGCTTTCAAGAAAGTTTGAAGAATGGTAATGAAAGGTGCACAGTCGACCTTCACGATATCCTGCTTGTCGAGAATCCCATTTACCCCCTAACAGAAGATGACTTTAAAGCTATAAGAACAATAGCACACTCTAATAAAGATAAAGTGAAATCGCTACAACTAGATCCAGACCAGAATATAACAGCGTTTATGCAAACCCTGGATCCAAGCGTGTTCACCTCCCTTGAGACATTGAGAGTAGAACGATGTGGCAAGGAACCAGTATGGCTGGCTGACATCCTCATTCAGTCAACCCGTACTTTGAAATTTCTGTCACTATCAATTGGAAATTATCCTATGTCCAATTCCAGTATAACGGCACTGACAGGACTGGCATGCTTACAAACATTGGATCTCGAGAACCTTTACATGACTTGCAGTTACCTCGAACGGCTGTACGCTTTTATCAAACAGACCACAACACTGACACAGCTCAAGCTGAAAATGATACGTTGCTGCTCAGGTCATGACTTTGACTGTGACGTCGAGTTGGACCTTTGTCGTCTGAACAATCTAGAACGTGTGGAGTTATTCTTTGTGGCAATGTCGCCTGCAGCACTATGTAATCTGTTCCTCTGCGCCAGCCAGCTACCTCAGCTCCAGTATCTTCTGCTGTCGGGGATCGTGTCAGACGACTTCATACCGCGCTTCTCACCTTTAACGACAAAGCTAAATAGAGTGCGGCTTCAGGCTTTTACAATACCGTATGCTTCATGGAAAGAACTGTTTCTTAGTGTCGGCCAGCTACCACGAAGTATTACCATTGAACTCTCATTGATAACATTGACATTCCAAGAGTGGAAAGAACTGTTGCTCAGTGTCGGCGATCTGCCACAAATCGTTACGCTAGAAATATCCCAGTGTTTCGGGCCATCTACGGAGGAGTGGAAGACAATTGTTGACGTGATCAAGTCAACCCCTAAATTGTCAATAATAAGAAGCCAGTTTAATGGTGGTGCATATATGACTCTGGAAAACAATACTTTGTAATAAGAACACCAATGCATGTTTTTACAAACACTTAAATTGGACAGAAGCATTCAAGACAAAAACAATATACAACGTTATGTTTTACTTTATTAAAAAAATTATTAGTTTATAATTTCCTGTGTGAGCTACTGATGCAAGGCAAGGCATAAACTAGTTAAAATGTATATATTGATTAAGTTTGGTTGTTGTTGTTTTTTTTGCTGACGAGCAGCTCTTCATATTTTGATTTCATATGTAAATAACAATTATTGATTTTCCATTAGTCAACAAAAGTAAGTTTGTGATGTTATAAAGCGTATTTACTCAAATTACTGTTTTAAGTATCATCAGCTATATAACTCAGTGGTCAAAAAAGCCAGACTTTCAGTTACGACTTTTTTTATCGTATTGGGTTCGAAAACAATTTACAATAATTTTCTTTCATTTTTGAAATACTTTTCTTTCATTTTTATGTTAAAGTTTTTCAGATCGAAATCAATTTCTTCAGGTTTTGTTATTTATTTGCAAAATTGTAAATAGCCAATACCCTCATTAATAATTTTGTACATTGTACAGTTTTTGTCTCGTGTTCGAGTATAATTATTCTATTACTATAATTGTTTAACAAGAAAATGTACAAAAATGATTAACATTTGTTATGCAAAACGTGATTTTAAATATATGGATCGAACCTACCAGCAAACATGCATTTTGTATCCGGCTAAAGGACCATAATTATGTTATATCCTTTTCCACATTACTATATACAGATATTAAATTGTTTGCATGTAATGCAAATGTAAATAATGCCAACTAATTTTTGTTTACTTGTTATATCTTGAAGTGTCAAATCCGATGCATTATGGATGTATTAACTATGAAAACAACACAGGCTATGATTTAAAAAGGTGTTCCGTTTGGACAAACATATTGTCTCTATTTACCGCGATGCACAATGGTACGATGGTGAAAACTCGAAGGTACGATGGTAAAACCACGATGGCACGATGATGAAAACACGAAGGCACAATAATAAGATGGTGAGAACACGATGTAATATCGCGGTTTCATCATTGTACCGTCGTTGTTTCACCATCGTGCCGTATACCATCGTTGTTTCAGCATCGTAACATCGTATAATAGAAAAACAGCGGTATTGCGCATGCTTCACGGAAAGGCGACAGTACGATGGTGAAACAAGGATGGTACGATTATTAAACAACGATGGTACGATGGTAAAACTACTATGGTACGATGGTGAAACTACGATGGCACGATGGTGAAACTACAATGTCACGATGATAAACCAACGATAGTACGATGGTGAAACAACGATTGTGCGATTGTAAAACAACGATCGCACGATGGTAAGATTGTGAAAGAACGATGGTAAGATGATGAAAGCGCGATATTACATCACGTTTTCGCCATCGTACCATCTTGCTTTCGTGTTTTCACCATTGTGCCATCTTGGTTTCACAATCGTGCCTTCGCGTTTTCATCATCGTGTAACATCGTGATTTCACTATCGTACCATCGTGCATCGCGGTAAAGGGAGAGAAAAAAATTAAGTTTGTCCATACGGAACACCGTAATTTAAAGATGATTGTTACAGTTAAAATATAAAATTTATTAACGATTTTCGATTTTAATGAACATTTGCAAATTGTTAGATACACACCAAATACATACATGTACGAATATTAAATTGAAAGAAATGTTATAATGATTTTCGAAGTTTAATTTAGCCTTTTGTGGGAAACCTGTTTCCTTCATAAAAACTTACATAATCAGAAAATCTCATTTTACAGTAGATTCTAAAACAGATTGGCAACATACAAAAAAGGTATTTCAATACTTTTTTTTCTTGTCATCAACAGGTATGCATATGAAAACGTGTTTTCTTCCGCAAAAACATTGAGTTTAAAAATTACTTTTTACAAATTGTATCATTTGCCCTAGTTGGCAAAATATTTCTGTATCTTTTAAAATTGTTTCGAAAACAAGCAAGGTAGCATAGTTTTTCTCGACTTTTTTTAATGGAACATGTTTTAATAGTGTTTTGTGAAATTTTACAAATTCTTTTGGTCAAGAGAAGCTTTTATTTTTTAAGCAAATTAATTCATTTTTGTTAAAAAAAATCTTCGAGGTAAAACAATTTATTTGCAAAGGTTTTTTTTTCTGAATTTACAAAACATATTGTTTTTACGTGTATTTAGTACTAAACACATGATTATATTATTATTTACCGTGAATGTTTTTATTTTACCGGGTATTCCTACTCTGTACGATGAATATGTTTGAAACGCTTAATAAAATTTTAACAATCATGGTGACCTGTCCTTTTATTCTTAAATATTACTAAATAATACTAGGCCTATAGAGTTGTGAGTTCGGCATCCAGAATCACGGCATGTCTATGACAACTTTAGTCAAAATCAGTCCTTCGAAAGCCAACCCTGTGTCAAATTTACACTGTAAAATTGTTCCAAGACAAGCTGAATATTGCTGCTGGATATTGCTGCTAGAAAACTGCTGCTGAACGGGCCAACATATTAGACTAATTAAATGTGGCCAACTTCTGCAGGATTGGTCTGACATAGCCAACTTGCAATAGAATTATTTGACAATTTGACGTGGCCAACAGAGCTAGTCCTCTAGACTAGTAAGCTGATCCCGTTAATCTAGTCCTATAGCAAGAGAATAATTTTTGGCTTGTACTTTGCAAAATGATGTTGTCCAGCTAGAAGCAAGATGATGTTTTCTAGTTCTGTAGCAAGTTACGGTTGCATAGCCAATCATGTAGAAAGATGATATTCTCAATGTGACGAGTCAAGTAGCAGGCTGATCCTATCGTGCTAGTCCTTTAGCAAGCTGGCCATGTCAAGCTAGTCCGGGAGCAAGCCGACCCTCTCGTTCAAGTTGACCCAGCCAGATTTTAAAAGGACATTGTCAATTTTGTGTTAAAGTTGTTTAAATGGACCAACTTTGACAACTTTCTATAAAATCAGCTAGAAACTGTAGCTTGATGCTGGGTTACTTTGACATGGCAAACTTACTGCTGGACTAGTTTGTCATGGTCAACTTACTGCTGGATAAGTTTGATATATGAACTGACATAGCCAACTTGCTGAACTTCATTGACATGGTCAGTTAGCTGTTTGGCTCATTCGACATGACCTTCTTACCAAAAAAGTGAATTATGCATATCAGGAAACTCCACACTTACAAAACACAGCCCTCCCCACGCAGCGGAAAAGAAGAGAGGTAAAGAGAGCATGCTGTTATTAGTATGTCAATTCAAAAAGACGCCACAAACAATTAACGAAAATGAGAACCCTTGAGATTACCGCCTTTGAACAGTCAGTGGCAAAACAAATTGCCACTGGGTGTTTAAACCAGGTTCTAGGGTGCACCAACCTTACACTTGCCCCAAACAGATTCTCATTGTCAACTTATTAGCCTATTGCTGGATAAGTTTGATATGATAGCCAACTTGCTGATGAACTTCATTGACATGACCAAAGCCAGGTCTGAGAAAGCTGCTGGACTGGTGTGACATTGTGAACTGCTGCTGCACTATCTAGACTTGTCCAATTTGCAGCTGTATTGGTTCGACATGGCAAACTTGATGCTTTACTACCCCGACATGGCAAACTTGTCAATCTAGTCCTGTAGATAACTGGCTCTGACTAGCTAGTCCTATACAGAGCTGACCTTGTCAAGCTAGTTATGAAGCAAGCTAAAAATGTCAAGTTAGTCCTGTCCCAATATGACCCTGTCAAGTTGGTTATGCAGCAAGCTGACTATGTGTAGCTAGTCATGTACCAAGAAGACCATATCTAGAAACTTGTCATGTAGCAGGCTGATCTAGCTAGTCTAGCTTGTCCTGTAGCAAGGTTACTCTTTCAAAATCCAAGTAGATGAAAAGGGAACTTTGAAAGCCACCGAACACGACAAATATGAAAATATTGCAGGCTAAGTTTAATTGAGCCTGTTCGTGGGCAGTAATGGAAATGCATATTACTGCCCACGCCGCCTAGCCCCGGGTTAAGCGCAACTCAGTATTTACACCAATAAACAGTACAATTTTGATCCATCCCAAACGATGGTATGCATATGGCGGCGAACATGGAACCTTCAATGGGGAATTTTCAGGATAATACCATGCCATGTTCAGCGGCGTATGGTCCCCAGATAAAAGAATGGGTTTGCCCTAAACGAGAAAACAATGGGGGGAACTAAACCGAATGAATTTTGACAAATGATCAGAGAATATAAATCCCGCAAGCTAGTCAAGCTAGTACTGTAGCAATCTGACCCTGTCAGCTAGTTATGAAGCAAACTGACCATGTCAAGCTTTGAAGAAGGATGTTGACCTTTTCTAGCTTGTTCTAGCAAGATGACCCATATAAAAGACGTCTAGCAGTTGAAAAGCCGATGCCAAGCTAGCCGAGTGGCACGTTCCCTGTCAAGCGTTTGCTGTGTGTTCGAAGACTGACTACTCTTGCATGCTTATTCATACTTTGTTACTTAAAATCTGGATTGAAGCGATAGAACTGATTAGTTTATTTCTAATTCTTGCATGTTTTTCTTCTGGACTTATTACTTAACGTGATGGCAAGCTATCAAGGTAAAACTCCACAAATGGACTGGGGAGCAAAAGACTTGCCTACAGTATTTAAAGCATTCAAGTTGCATGTAGACTTCATGTTTGGAGAACCACGAAATAACAAAGACGAAGAAATCAAATGCAACTTTCTAATGTTATGGAACGGTGATAAAGGGCACCAAATATTCTCAACATGTAACCCGAGCAACATAAAAAGTTGAAGTCGTACTACGATGCCTTCGATTCCTACTGTAAACTTAAGTTTAATCAGATATATAGTCGGTACATGTTTCATTCAAGAGAACAACATTTCGGATAGCCATTTAGCAGTTCGTAACTGAGCTCAAAATACTGATTAAGGACTGTGGGTACCGGGAAAACATGATTGATGACATGATCAGAGATGACATCGTATTCGGTAAAAGATCGAGCAATACCCGAGAGAAACTGATAAATGAAGGTTCTACACTTACGCTTCATACGGCATTGGACAGTGCTCGAACTCACGAGGTAAATGAGCATATTAGGGCAATGGGGCAAGAGCAAGGAGATTCAGTTAGCGCGGTGAGAAAAACCAAGAACACTGAAAAAAAAACTATCTTTACAACAGAAGACCAAAGAAACAAAAACAATGGCAAAACAAGTGTCAAAACTGTGTGAGCAAAAAGACAAACATGTGACTTTTGCAAGAAGCAAAATTATTTTGCGTCAGTATGCCGTCAAACGGCAAGAGATGAATATAACCAGCACAAGAGAATTCACGAGAAAAGCCTTAATTACCCGTCTCAAGGTTTGTGGATCTATAAACCATGAAACAATTACAAATCAAGCATTCGCTGCAGTTAGCATAGGTCACAACCCCAAAACTGTCAAAATGAAATCTGATTATGGTTCTCAGGACAATATCCTACTCAGATCAACATTTCGGACTCCACAAATAACCCAATTGTCCAAAACAAACAGAAGCCTCACTAAATATGATGGAACTGAACTGATATTGATGGTTGCATCAAACTACCATGTTTTTGTACACAATTTTCTGGAAATGTGTCAAGTTCCTTTGGATGGGAAAACTGTTAAGCAAACCAAAAATAAGGGAAATTACTGGGAAAATATAGGACGGGGGATGCTTTTGATTAACTGAATAATTATACATACGCAAAACTAACATTTTCATTCATCAGTATTCTGGATTTTCCACACACATATCTGTGTAAATGTTGTGTTGTAAGATTTTTATAACTCGGTCTATCCCACATAATCTTGTTTCGCACGTGTAGCGTGTGCTCGCTATATCCGGTTAGATAACAGATCAGAAGTGTCGGCTACACCAAGAACAAAACCACAAAACACTTTTGATAAGGAAAAGAGGTCAAGCCTAGGGGAAGCAGAGAAAATCCGATCAACTGGAATGCTCAAAGATGGTGTGACTGTTGTAGACGATAGTAGGACGTCAACCGCAGCAGACATAAAGACGCAAAATTCATCAATTAGCGAGACGTTTTAGGGAGGTTGATACTATGCGTGATTATCCTAGGTAAGGCAGACAAAGAGCAACTTGCCAGCGAGACGATAATGCCACATCGCACGTCATCTATGTAGCACGTTTAGACACGTTAGACTCTTCTCTGGCGTCGCCTGGAGTGGAACGTCACACAGTTTACGGACGAAACAAGGTTAAACTTAGTTTCGCCAACGACTGACAACGTGTCAACCGCCGTCGTGGTGAAAGAGTTTGAATCAAACGCCAAACAATTTAAGTCAGCGTCTCGTCAAATGATATGAGAAGATGTACATGCGCTCATTTGAGCTAGAGGTGGCCATGATCGATATTAATCTTTAAAGGAAGAACAAAATTGCAAACAATTAGTAATATTAAAACATCTTAAGAAAACCTATTTCACCAACAAACAAATTGAGAATTATCAGTTTGCACCATCCCATAAAAATAACGGCTAAAACGCTTGTTTCTTGCACAAGGCATATCAAAATGCACACCATAAGCTCAAAGCATATTCAGTTTTTATTTTTCAACCACAATTCACAAAGTTGCCAATCTAATTCCGGGACAATGTCTCAGATATGCAGTGTCAGATTTCTTTTTTTTGTTGAGCATACAATATATTAAACTTCTATTCTCAATATAAATGAAACCGAAAATTTTGGCCGATGTGTTTCTGTTTACAACCGGGGAAAAGTCAGATTTGTCATGTGTTAACTTTACTTCACACAAGTGATGAAGCCAAAAGTTAGAAAGTAGGCCTAATGAAGTTAGAAGTCAGAATTTAAAAAGTAAGAATTCAAAAGTGATTGTAAGGTTGAAAGTTGGAGGTCAGAAGTGATAAAATTACAATTGGCGAAGTCTGAAATATGGAAGTTAGAAGTAAGAACTGATTAATTAAAAAGCAGAAGTACCGAAGTTAAAAATCAAAAATGCGAAGTACGGAATAAAAAAGTGAACGGAAATAAACCAGGGTGTTAAAGATAATACTACGAAAAGCAAAATGTTATATAGTTATTTGGTTTCTTGACAGGGAATGTGAGGATATATTGCCGGTCTGGGTGTCATATTACCCGAGCCGCAGGCGAGGGATAATATGACACCCAGACCGGCAATATATCCTCACATACCCTTTCAAGGAACCAAATAATTGTTTTATTATACTGCAAAGACTTTTTCAGACAAAATTAATAAGAAAACATCGATTTTTCAATTATTTCGCTTATTTGATGCCGAACGGATTAATTCCCCTCTGAGAACCTCAATAATTACGTGTCTGACGTCATTAATTTACCTGCATGACGTCACTTCTATAGAAATTGAATGGACTATCCAATTGATTTTTTTTTACAAAATTTGAGAATAATAAGATTGTTTTCAACGTTAAAAACATAACAGAAATATTTTCTGTTACAATTTTAGTAATCCCTAAGCATACCGCTTTATAATTAACAAGATCGGCTTCAAATTATGCATTTTTACGGAAATCCAAAACAAAATGGCGGACGACAACAAAAGGTGAGAGGCCAGAGAGGGAAATTAAGGCACGTGCAGTTCATATCTACGGCCGATCCGTAAATACGGATATACATCAGCGGCAAATTATCCAATCAAATTCAAGGAAAAATCTTTGCAGTATAATAATATGTTTTACTGTAACCCTTTATTTGCGGGAAAGTAAAATGCACGAGTTCAATGACAATTTCGAGACGAAGATACTGTTTAAAAAATGGTTAAACTGCATTACGATGGTATTTGGAGATGGTGCTAGTATAACTGATGTATATTTATTTCAGTTGTCCGGCCCTCAAATGCTAGCAGATATCTGTACTTTCACATGAAATCTCCGGATTGACCAGTCAAGGTGTAAAGCGATCATAAGTATACCTCAAAATTACTATTCGGCTGTAGTGCTGTCTTAAAATATCCCTTTTATGGCTTCCGTGCTTCAAACTTCCGTTTCAGTCTCTTCCGTCAAAGAAGACTTCCGACTAACGATTATTCCAATGTCTGGTAGATTTTACAACGATGTGAAATGATGCACCGTGTATTTTGTTTGCATCTCCAGGCAAATCACAGTGATTGGGTAGGTACTTTCCTACCATAAAGTCAAAATCAGGGAGAAAGACGGCATCACGTAAGTGCAGCTTACAGGAGTCGGCGAAGTTAGACATGGGAATGACCAGGGAAACAACATCGGCAAGGGAAAAAGAATATTTTAATGTAAACCTGAATCGTATTTTTAGATTTTTTTATTTTCGGAAAAAAATAAGCAAATAACAATATTCAATATACGAACGGACATCATTTGTATTTTTATAAGTCTCTCTTACACTGGGAATACTTTTATGAATTATGCCTGAATAGGCCCATTGGCCGGATGGATCTTTATTTTGGATAGGTTAGTATTTAAAATGAGCATTTACTAAATTAAATCGGTCTAGCGATGCTCAGTTTGTAAATGCTCATTAAAAACACCAACCGACTTAGTGGTTAAAATTATATTTGGTAAATCAGTTATTGGATAAATCAATAAATAAAGCGTTAGTACTTATTTGCAGAAATCAATCCTCCAACGATTTATAAATTATTGCAAAGGCATCGGAAAAAAAAAAATTTTAACTACTAAATATTTTTGGAATATTACATATGCCACAAAAAATAACTGTTGCTTCAGTTTGGGAAGATTTTTAAAAGTCTACAACTCGTGAGATTAAAACTCGGTTTCCGGGTGACAAGTGGCTGAGAAATCTGGAGACCAGGAGTTCGAATCTCGAAGCAAGCCAGGTATTGCTGAAATGCTTCCACCACAACTGTACTGGTTCACTTACAGGAATGTTATCAGTGGGTTTAAGGGTGCTTTACAACGGGCGCATTCAAGAGTCGGCTGGCATTTTCATAATATGATAGGTTATTGCATCCAGATTCCCTGTATGCAAAACTTACAACAGTTCACGCTGTTTGTATGAGGAAACATAAAAATCTGACTGATAACATGAAAATGGTAAAATTATGATATACAAAGTTGAAAACAACTGAAAAATTGTCACATTCTGTCGTCCTTGGCGCCACTGCCGTAGACTGGTAGCCAAGACAATATAAGTTACTATATTATATTTGATAGGTAATTCACGATTTAAAATCGATTCAAAATGCTTCAAATACATGAATAAGACATCTACTAAAAATACAGAATGGAATCGACCAGGCACAGCCCAGCGCAATTTAATTCTCCAACGAAATGTAGTTTAAAAATGCAACAAAAATATGAAGCGTACAAATCCCTCATCAATGAAACAATAAGTCAAAAAATGAAACGAAAATGTCATGATACAAAATACTGGCAATATTTGATTATTAAAAAAAGGAAACAGACATTAGCAGAAATCACGAGTGAAAGACAGAGTATTGCACAACAATAATGAACAAGTTTGAAAGCATTTGCAAAAGTCCAAAAAGGACAAAAACCGCAGATAATGCTACACAAGTTGGGGAGGGTGTGGGTGGATGGGAAATCTGGGGTGCTTTTGACACAATCATCTTTTTACTAAATGCTTGCGTTATATATGTCATCAAGGTTCCTTATTTTTAAGGTAAGACCTGTGTAATGAATACCTATATCCAGAAGAGTATCCAAGGGAGGTAACTATAGTAGTAAATTAGTATAAATTTCTCTCATGCAAGAGGACCAGGGTTCAAATCCCACTGGAAGCTAATTTTTTTTTGTAAGCCTAGAGCTAAAATAATTGGCATATTTCTGTTTTTCCTGTGTAATTCTGTCATTGAATATAAAATTTTCATGATTTAAACTAAAATAAGCAAAATAATCAAGATTAAAGGGGTTTTCGCTATCAGAATAGTGTTTATTCAAGTCATCAATTTGAAAATTTCTAAAACTGGACGGTAAACTTCTCTGAAATTTTGTTTAAATTTTGTTTAAGGTATATAGTTAAAAATGGTAAAGTTTGATTTATTGCACCAATCAGGATTTTGCACAATTTTCATTAATTTAGTCTCGTGAAATATAAAAAATGCATTTTAAAAATTTATTTGGTCAAAAAATGTCATTTTAAGACAAATTCTGTATTTATATATTATATCTTAAATTGGTTTAGTAAAATATAACATATTTTGGATAAACTGTAAAAAAAATGAGGGTTGAATTTATCAATAACAAAAAATTTTGTCACCGATTAAAGAAATTGGATACTTTCACGTTTTTTCTCACTTTTTTAAATAAAAAAAGCTAAAAATCTCAAAAACTACACGGTGAAAATCATTAAAATTTTGCATACAAGTCAGTGGTATGAAGCAGTTGATGAAAATATAATCAGATGTTGGATTCTTAATAGTGCCTATTACACAGGTCTTACCTTAAGAGTAAAACATTAACAATGTTCTTGTATGTCCGTGCCTTAGTGTTATACATGGTAATAAGCAAAAGAGATATATGTGGATTAATAATATCTTGCGAAAATTTTGTTTCTTTACATCAATGAAATTTTGGAGGTACATAATCGAAAATTTTATATATTTGCTTTGTAGCTCCAGCAACAATATATTAAATATATTAAGTTTGTGGCTATAAAAAATTCAACATTGCAAATATCAGTAAGGAGTATGAAATGGTTACAATGATGACTGTGAAGTGCTTCCCAGCAACAACAACATTTTCCCACATCATTAATTTAAGATTGTGTTGTATGTTATTATAAGAAAAATGTATAGTACTTTGAAGCTTGGTGAAGACTTTGTACTCAATAACATAACCTGTGCCCCAGATCATAAAACTAAATCTGGAGACCAGTCTCAAATCTCAAATATCTGATTGGCGGTTGGTAACCATTTCAGCCAATCAGATGCTCGAGATTTGAAAATGGTGTCCAATCTAAGTTTTATGATCTTGGACCCTATATGAGAAAAGTTATCAATATTACACTCAACAACACCAACAATAGAATACTGTTAAACACAATAGCTCCAGATTAGTTCATAGGCTTGTTTCATTATAAGACTTTTGTAACATTGTAACCACTGAAGTCCCTACATGTTATCTCGCATCTGGAACTGGACTAGAGCTGTGGGTTGCTTTGCCATGTGACACATCCGGTGACGTCACAGACGCCTCTCCCATCTCTTCAATTCGGGACTTCTTCAGTGTAGCAAAGATGTCTTTGAATATCATTTTATACGGTGGATTTTCTAAATCTTCGCCTGGTTTTGTTATTTTAATTGTCGTCTGCACAGCTTTGTGCGAAAGACGTTTTTCAATCTCGCGTTCTGCTTCATCGTCGTCTTCAAATAATAGACTGCTTGGGCGTTTGCCCTTCTGTAATAAAAGTTCGTACTTTTTGAACAAACTTTGATACTGAAGTTCAAGTTCATTGAGAATGGAAATTCCCATGTCATCTGGATTTTCAGGGGTACTGATTGACGTCATCGTCTCTTTTGTTTCCATAGCAACCTGTTCCAAAGACTCGCGGCTACCGTAAACAGAGCCGCCACTTTCCAGTTTAACTATTTTCCCTTCACTGTTAAATTTGATTTCATCATGTTCAACTTCATTATGCAAAATATTCTGCTTCAACATGTCCAGCGTCTTCCCACAGTTCTTGCAATATTTGCCCGACTCCATTTTGATTTTTTGAATATCATCTTGCAGTTTCTTATATTTAAATAAATCTTCCTCCAAAATCTTCATCTTTACTTCAAGTGAGGTATTTTCTTCCCACAAAAGCGCTACTTCCGTCTCTAAGTCTTCTCTTTTGCGCTTGTCCAGCATATTTTGCGCTTTTAGCCTTTTGATAATTTCTTGTTGGTTTCGAATTTCAATCTCATACGGATTCATGGGTAGGTTCGAACTTTTAAATCGTTCATTATAAGTCCAATTACCAATCCTCTCGTAGCAGATCTCGCGATTTTCTTTGTTGTCTGGGAGATTCGCGAGACTTCTCGCGCGGCGCGTGTCTTTGTTCTGCTGCTGCTGCATTTTCTTGCGTTCGCGTTCGGCCGCTTTAAGTTCTTCAACTCTTCTCGACAGTTCTTCATTCTTCTCTTCTAACGTATGAACTGTTTCCGATAATCTGAAACATTAATTTTATCACTTAGTTTTGACGACAAAGATAAGCCAATGATAAAAAAAGTGCCTTACTGTGAAAAAAAATCTTTGTATTCTCCAACATGCTTTTTGCTTATTTTTTTTTAAAGGCCAATGTAAAACATCCTGCATGGCCGGAATGACCTTGTGCAGGGGCCAGTAAAATAAAGCTTTTATCTGAGCTATATCAAGTCGTGCTCATGGGTATATTAACCTTTAACAAGGGGAAAAACATGAAAACCAAATAAGAAATCCAAGTTGTTGTCTGGGATGGCTATGTCGATTTCGCGCTTAGATTTGAATGGCTAACGCTGTCCCCGAACAGTGCGGGTACGATTCCCTGAATGGGTACAAAAAGATTTGCTATAGTCAGGTGTGGTGCCCTACCGGCTGTGCTAGCCGGACAGCTGTGCAAGACATTAATGGGCGTCCTGTCACACTTCTCATATTAGGTCCTATTGTTTGCTTTACTAACTGTTCAGATTCTGGTTCCCAGTTCTCAGCGTAATGACACTGATGTTGCCGGGTTCCAGCTCCTCTGCGGATCTACATACTTTATACAATATTTTTTCTGATTGTTATCACTAGCGCCCAGGACCAGATACTGTTTCTGTTATCTGCGAATCTACATGTATACGTACATACATGCACAATTCAACTTTCTGTTTGTCATACATACCTTTCAATTTTCTGTTTGTCAGCTTTAGCGTCGAGGGCAAGTTTCTGATTCCGGCTCTCCAAGTCTTGGATCGCTTTATCAATCTCCTCGTAGATTTTGTTTTTCGAATCGCTTGATTCACGTAACGATTCCAACTGGTTATTCAGGTACTGAAAAAATAAATAGATAAACTATCGAAGTTAGGCAATTAGATCGATAAAAATTAATTAGGGTTATATTATTGTACTTTTATACATTTTTGTTTTTGCTCTCGGCAAAAGATATACGCATCTTTAAGAAAATAAGTTTTAAAATTAAAAGTTAAAGACCTCTTTTTCAATAGCTTAAAAACAGAATACCAAATTTATTAGCCATTGAAAAAAAAATAAAAATAAAATTATTTTTTTTATCAAGAATTGCTTCTTGTCCCTAATTTTGACCTTAACGTCGCATGTATGACGGTGGTGGTGGTGGTGGTGGTGGTGGTGGTGGTATAATTTGAAGTTCAACAACGTTTGTGACATATATATGTTTATCTTGTTTGACTGTCAAATTGAGCAGACTAATAAGTCAAATAAGACAGATGTCATTTTTATACTCGAACATATTACACACGTGTTACATATTCGACCTCTGACATAAACCGGTACGGCTCAACAAAAAAGTATTTAAGAAGAGTCGTTTCCGATGTTCAGTGTAGAGGTGTTTAACACCGAGTTAGAGCCCTTTGTATCACTGACTATCCGCCAAAACACTCTTCAGGACGCGTGGCTCATACTGTCTCTCGTAGCGACATTAAACAAAAACCAAATTAGGCCAGAGAAAAAAATATTTTAGATTCTCATCCCCGCCCGCCCCTGTCCAAAACCACCCGCCCCAATAAAATTTATTGGTAAAAAAATCGAAACATATTCTGTTCCGTATAAAACGGGTTTTAGACCATCCCGAAATATCTTCTTTAGGTATTTCGTTTATAAAAAATAAATATTAAAAAGTGCCCACCCGCCCCTTTTTTTCCCAAAATCCGGATGAGAATCTAATAATTTATTTTTCTCTGGCCTTATAAGTGTCCGAGTACAACGCATCATTAATTGGTATGGTTTCAAATCTTTCTCTTTAACCGCTGTTAATAATGATAAAACAGCATGATTTCATGTAAGAATGCATGTTCTTACGTCAATTTCCAGTTGCTGGTCCTCGTTGTTCTGTGCTGATTGGAACAGCTGTGCTTCCAGATCTCGGTTCCTCTCCAACAGCGCCTTTCCCAGCTCGGCTGCAAGTTGCAGATCTGAAATATTCACAACGCCGTCGTCAGTAAGCAACATTAACTGTCAGCTCAATGATATCACAGAGGTGTTCCTGGGCCCTAGATCATCAAACTAAATCAAGAGATCAGTCTCAAATCTCATGCATCTCATTGGCTGAAATGGCAACTGTTCGCCATATTAGTCAATCGGATGCTTGAGATTTGAGACTTGTCTCCTGACTTAGTTTTATGATCTTGGGTCCAGTATGTCCTATATTTCACTGTAGAGGGGGGGGGGGGGAGGGGCTGATTCATGAGGAAAGGATTTTCAAAATGCTGCAATCTGACGGAAGTTTGATGAGATATTGAATACGAGTGTTTAGATGAGTGTTGTTTTTTTTCTTGTTAACATTTTGGTACAGACATACGCCCTTTGGACCTGACCTGGTAACATTAACTGTTAAACGTAGAAACAAAACATGCATTTTGAACAACTCATTGAAACCACTGAGAAAAAAACATAGCTTGGGTTACTGTTACACTAGATAAAATGAAATACATAAAAACTGTCATTGTCTGGGAAAAAAACTATTCAGCCGCAACGAAACACAGAATTTTCTCAAAACTTCAAAACCGCTTGTTGTGAATTATCGTCTAAGTGGTATCACAACTCACAGACGAGAGCATATTATTCTGCACAACATGAACGACCTAATACACTGAAGGCTAACTATTCTTGCAATCAAATTATTTGCTGTATAATTGACGAGAAATGTTTCTGACTGTGCCATGAAAACAACACATGCACTTTTAACGAACGGGAAAGGATGAATATGCAAACACGAGAAATCAAATTAACAAAACTGGAGTACCAGTAGGCCCTATGTTGGCGAAAAGTGAAAGAATATGGTTATTTCCTCTTCGGTTTGAGTATTGAAGGCCAAGTGGTCCTCAGAAAATTGTAAGCAGTACATGTGTATTTAATTCATTAGTTATTATTCTGTAGATTGCGAGAGAGATAGAGAGGGAGAGAATCGGTTGTATATGTTACAATTCTTCTTCGTCGAGAGAGAGAGAGAGAGAGAGAGAGAGAGAGAGAGAGAGAGAGAGAGAGAGAGAGAGAGAGAGAGAGAGGCCAACAGACAGACAGCGGACTGACGAACGGACGGACGGCCGGACAGACAGACAGGAAGACGGCCGCCTGAAGAAGAATTATGAACATTTTCACATTTTTAAGGCAACTCTCCTGTTACGGAGACAGTTATCAACCTTACTACTTGAACAATACATAATCGATGTCTCTTATTTCCGAACAGACAAATAATGGCCATGATCGATGTTGGCGAAGATTTAATTAAAACAGCCGGAAAACCACATTATTTCAATAATTTACGGGACATTGGGACGAGTATTATGTGGCACCGGTACATATTGAATGGAATGGTGACTCATTGCCTGGAAGAGAGACATTGATTTACTCGAGCGTTCTGTCTCGGCATGACTGCAGCCGGCTATTGACTGATTCCACAGGAATTTAGCACTGATGCCGTATAGTTATCCAGATCAATAGTTTATGTCATTGAATTAAGGTTTAAATATCAACTGAGCAAGCAAAACATGTTAAGTCCGCTTTCTCCAGTACGGGAAAAACGTGGGAGTTCGGATGTTAAACAAATGTACTTTGTGATCTTCAATTATACATTCCATGTTAAATGCTATCACCGTACTCCTTAAACACAACGAACTGTTGAAAGTACATGTAGCATGCGACATTTTTGTTCAGTGTCAATTTCAAATTAAACACCCCTCTGTGGACGAAACAATAGTAGTCAGGATACTGGATCTATCTTAAAAGATTTAAGAAATCGGACTTTTGAAGTCAGTGAGAAAGAATCGTGATTTCTCAGGGGCTGATCTGGAGGGGGTTCGGAACGGGTTGCTCGAACCGATTTGACCCGAGTTTTTTTTCAAAGAAAGTAAACGCCCATCTCTTGTTCTATGTTTATGGCGATAATACAGCTGTGTTGCGGAGGTGGTTTTAAATAATAGCAAAAACGCGGTCTGAATAGTATCCGACGGTAGTTATGTTTGTTCCATAATTATGCAAACATGAAAATTAGCATATACATTAAGCCGGCTGTAGATTTTACGTCTCCCATATGAAGCCTGACTGTTCTGTTTTTGCATTCCCTATTCGTGGTGCACTGCATTAAACAGACTCGAAGCGGGTGCATGAAGTTGGCCGTCAAAGAGTGTTCGTAGCTTATTCTTACTAAAATGACTCAATAAAAATATTCACTGTCGGAATATACAGAGAGGGGAAGAGTGAAAACACACAGTATCTTCATTTCTTATACAGATATCTAATTACAAAAACATAGTATCAGTAACACAACTACGTAACAGTATAACCATAACGTAGTCATCAAAAAACTAAAAAATCTGACATTTACAAGGAAATACTGTATTTTGTGGCCAATCTTGCCAGGGGATATCATTATACATGTACATTGATTTTGCAATAAAAGGCAACAATATGCTGATATAAATTCCAGAACCTCTCACTGTATAATAAGCATTCTGCAAGTAGGCCCTACTTTATATTACAAAATATGCGCAATCACATCACAAACCAAGTACAACATAAAATTAATTTAATTATCGCCTATTAAATATTCGGTTATCTTTGAAAAAATAGTATTTGTTGATAAATGTATCGCTATTTAAAGATAAAGAGCGTTAAGCAGTAATCCAACCCGATACTAATGTAACTAAATAAGAAAGTCTTGAGCAGACTGAAAGAAAAAAACACAACTCACCATTTTCGTACCACTCCTCTCTTTCAACGCTGTCGTCCTCCATATCTGTATTTATTTCTCCTTTACATAGGCCAATAGTATTTACATTCTAAATATCGTGAAAACACACATTCCCGGAATTCTTAACTACACAAAACTGAAAAACATCTGACAGGACGAATACACAAGTCAGCATACATAATAAAACGTGGCACACTTTGAAGTCACGTGATCTGATAACGAAAAGCAGACGATAAACCATATGCTATGGATATTTTCTTCGTTAGCTGAGGCTGGAAAATATTGGCTAACACTCTTAAAAAGTGATCATTATCGTTATGTATTGAAAACCCAATATATTATAGATTAGCTAGCTTTATAAAACTATCCACATAATTTCTTAGCATAAATGAGATTTTAAAGTTTTAAACGTGGATATGTTTAATTTCAAGGCGATAGTATAGTAATTCAAAACGATGGTTTAAAACTTTTGTTTGGAATATCAAGTTTGACGTGCAAACACCGCGAATCGTGCAGAACGTGCCACGCCCACTTTCTCAGGCGCGGACCGGGTAGAGAGCATTTTTACACGCGTCGCCCTCGAGTGATAGGCCTATGTTTAATAATAACTTGAAGTAATTATTGATTCGTGAAAGCATTTATTTATGAGTTTTCAATTGAAAACTGAGAAAATAGGTTAACGCATAAATTTACATGTACAGTGTAAGATATCTGTTAAAAGCGGAAGTAAAGGATCAATTTGCGCGCGCATAGTTTACACCGGTTGATTGGAAGCCGATGCAACGTGGGAGAGGACTTCTTCGGACGTTTCGTCGATTGTCTGGAGTAAAAGTCGTGGATCTTTGTTGTCCGTGGGCTCGTAGTTCAGTTGTCCGTCCATTTAACCACCGATCTCTACACTTTTCACCGAAAATCATGGCGTACAACATCATTGAAAGAGGACGTCTCAACACTATGGACTACAGGGTGTTTTTTAGTAAGTATAAACATTACTAAAGTAAACGTGTTTATTAACTATTTAGCAGTAGCTAGAGACCAGGTAACCGTACTCCTAGACCGGCAGGTAAGAGGTCCCGTAACCGTATCCCCAGCCAGACCTACGACGGCTGTCATGATGTCCAGTAGGCCTAATATGAATGAGAATATTTTGCTAAAATTTAATCCAAAAGACTTGCTTGGTCTAGCAAATAAATGGAAGTATAAGAGTAGAATAAAAATAAATGTTAGGATTTGCAGGGGCCTTGGTCATTTGACTGACAAACTGAACTGTGAATTGATCCTGTCTGTCTTCTTGACATTAGTCCTATAGGTAAATAAAACCTTGACATTGATGTTCCATCATTGATTTGTTTTAAGGATTTAATCGATATTTGATGGGTTATATTTGGGTATGAAAAGCAGTTGGGTTGTTTAAAGTGTGTGAAGCCTGAAGGGCTTCTCGCGTACTTTAAACAATCCAAATGTTTTTCATACCCAAACGAAAACCATCAAATATCAATTCAATCCTTATATTTACAAACATTAATACTCTCATTAATAAAGAAATTAATAGAAGATTTCGTGATAATACGGCTTTTTTTAATGGCTGTTGGAACAGCCATGTTGACAACAAAGTGAATAGCGGCACGCTTTTTCGCAGCAATTCGTGGCAAAACGTGCATGCTCGGCGACGTCACTCGTCAAATCATTGTGCAACGTCCAATAAATTGTGAACGGTTCTAATGTAGCCATGCCTTTTAAAATAATACGTCACACTGTTTACCATAAGAAATTATGATAAGACTTAATCGTAGAGGACGAAGTTGAAGTGTAAATATTTGATGTTATGTCAGGTATATTGTTTGTCATTAAGTGTGTCCATTTGCAATAGTATACCACACCACTGATTTTTGTTGCTGATGTAACAGTTGTTCTAGTTAATATCACAAGATATTTGTTTAAGCAAATTATGTATATCAGTGCATTAAATTCTAATATTTGAAACTCGACTAAAAATATTCATTAACATATATGTTAAAGTCGTTGATGATCATGTAGAAGACTCAGGAATAAATTTCCCCGCCTTGCCAGATAAACTTTCTTTATCCACATCACTACTAAGAACTGAATGCAATGATCTAAATCATTCTGTCTTTAGCCATCGTTAATTGCTATTTACATTGTACGCCATAAAGGACTGAACTCTGCCATTACCTGTAAGAATGTGCATTTTGCTGAAGCAACATTATGGATTTCTGGTATATTGGGTGTTGGGTCATCTATTTGGAACCCATAACAAGATATTTCAGTGTTTTTATGGATTAATTATAGGTTCTTGTGTGAAACATGTTTTAAACATCAACTGTAGAAATAAACCTCCCTGATCCAGGAAGGGAGGGTATAAAGAATGATCGCCTTGTCCCCACAATGGCTGCACAACTATTGCCTTTGTATATCTTCAAAAACACTACTTGTGTGCATGATAGAAACAATTACTATACACATGATTAATTTCAGCATTTTTATTGGCACATCATTTAATAAGTCACTTAAGTGCAAAAACATTATATTAAGTACCATTGAAAATGGAGTTATACCATTTTTGCACTAAGGTGATGAATTTTTTTAATGTAAAAAATAGTGTCTTTATCTCTGATAATATGAAAAGCTCTTCAAAACTATTTGTGTTCAGGTACCCTTCACAAAAGGAAATGCCCCTCAGTATATTTAGTGCAGCATTTATATAAACTTTGATATTAAAATAACCATAATCTGTTCAAATTATGTGTCACAATTGAAAAAGACATCCAAATAGCATGCTTGAAATGAGCTCTACAGCGTTTCTGACACTGACTGATAATTGGTTCCAAAATCTACCCTTGCAAAAGATTCTCTTTTTGTGGAATCCATCAACCTTGTGTTTTGAACTTAATATCTGAAATTACCTACATTTTAAATTTAATTTTGTGAAATTTCTGCCTGAAGGCTGTTTAGATATTCTGTATTATTGTGAAATACAATACAAGAGCAGGTTCACTTTGAATATAGGCTACTGTAATTGCATTATTTTTTCGGGCATAAAATACCCTGGTGTAGAATGCATTTTGTAATAACATAAACTCACAGTTCTTATTGTATTTAAATACATAATTGAAATATTCAATATTTCGTTGCAGTGTTTAATTTGCGGATCAAACTTCCCCGCTATAACCACAAAATTTAGTAACCCACAAATATTATTACAATAGTTCAGTATTTTTGGTAAAGCAAAAGTATTATGATAAGTCTAGTTGAAGGTCTTACTTTGGTCTCGCTGTGTTCTCATAGTAAATCTGTAAATATTTACTGGTGTCAAACATACATGTATAATAAAGTAAAATTGTGTTACATAATACATTTGAACTTTGAAAAAGAAAAACTGTTCTTAATTTATGAAAAATGAATAGGAGCAATTTAAAACACTCATTTTAACAAATATCCATATCTGCTCTTTCTTGGGCTTAAATTTTGATTGATTATAATTTATTATTATGAAAGCAATTAGTTTCATCAGCTGAGTGATGGTTTGTCTAAATTATAATTTCAAACAAAATCTTCATTCTTTAGGTTCAAACATAAGTCTGCACAACTAAGCAACCATTGTAAAGCCCAATCAGACAAGGCGTCTTTGCAACCAGTGTAGACCAAGATCAGGCTGTACATCCTTGTGACCAATGTAGGCCCGGATCCATCGTCTCAATTTTACAACGGTTGTAGATCCCAATCAGTGTCTATTTCTGACAAGTGTAAACACAGATCATTTTGCTCATCTTGGCAGCCAGTGTAGACCCAGATCAGTCTGGACATCCTTGTGACCAGTGTAGACCCCAATCACTTTGTGAATTTTTGCAACAAGTCTTGACCCAGATGGGTCTGTGCTTCATTTTGACCAGTGTAGACTCAGATCAGTCTGTGCGTCTTTTTGACCAGTGTAAACCCAGATCAGTCTGGGCAACAAATGTAGACCCCAAATAGTCTGTACATCTTTATGACTGTAGACCAAGATGAGTCTGGGCATCTTTGCTACCAGTCACGAGTGTAGACTATATCATATCTGTACAGCCAGATCAGTATCTTGAATGTATGCTTTTCAGTTAGACTACTATGAACAATAAATGGAGCAGTTAAGATTGAAAGTCCATTATATTTGGCAGGTTAAGGGTTGAAATTGCCCAAGTATGTCATGGAACTGTGCAAGGTTATTACATGTTTGCCATTCAAAATGTCATCACCAAGGTTAGCAAAACGGTTATCAGTTGCAAAGGGATAAGGTTTTGTCTTCTGCAATATTTTTTACTGTTGCCAACTAAAAAACATGGCAATAGTGGGAAAAGGCTGTGTGTACTTTGGTACTGTTCACATAAGGTTTGAACCCAGTAGCAAAACATGGTTAGTTTACAGCAATTCGCAATTGCATTTTAATGATGTAGTGGTTTGGTATTACAGCTGTCAGAGTTATACTTTTTGTTGAAATTCTTTCACTGATTGGTCATGTTATTTGACTTTCAGCTGATGCAGAGGGTAAACCGCTGTCACCATTTCATGACATCCCACTGTATGCTGATCCAGAAAACAAAATCTGTAACATGGTTGTAGAAATACCAAGATGGACCAATCACAAAATGGAGGTAACTAAATTTACGTTTGAATTCATTTTGAACCTAGATTTAATAAAATGTGAACTTTCAGACCAGGAATACTTGTTAAAACTGATAATAGAGACCAGTCTCAGATCTCAAGATTGTGATTGGTCAGTTAGGAGACTGGTTTTAACTTAACCAATCAGCTTCTCAGAATTGGGAATTGGTCTCCAGTCTCTATAATCTTGGAACCAGTCTTGTTTTTTCTGTCAACTTTCTAGCATATCTAGAACTAGTTAATGCAGTATACCTGTGCCTGAGATAATAAATCTTAAACTGGAGACAAGTCTCACATCTCTAACATCTAATTAGCTGAAATGGAAACTCTACCCATTGCAGCTAGTCTGATGCTTGATTTTTGAGACTGGTGCCCAGTTTGTGTTACGATCTTGGGCAATGATTATTTGTACTAAAATCTAATTGTCCAGTGTCCAAATTAAATGCCCCTCCAGCTTCTCAAGGAGGACATAATGGCATGGGCCTTGCATATTTGCCAGTAAATGTTTCTTAATTGTCTATGCCATTGTTTATTTACAAACAATTTGTACAATGATTGTTATTCAAAGCTTATAAAATGAAGGCTATATTATTTTGTAAGGCTGTTTCAGTACAATTGTCTTGATGCAGAGTAATAAAATGATGATGCATATCCTCAAGGCCAGTCCAATATCCCACTCCAACCTTCAAATACTGTAGATAATTGACCAGAACTTGTTATCTTTGGTTTATACAGATCAACAAAGAAGAGGACTTGAACCCTCTTAAGCAGGATGTGAAGAAGGGTGTTGTGAGATTTGTGAAGAACTGCTTCCCTCACCACGGCTACATATGGAATTATGGTGCTCTACCTCAGGTAGTCTGAGTTTATTCATTATCTAGAAAGGCAAATAGAGCTTTACACAACCATTCCAGGGTTGTTGGTCCAGTAGCTAGTCCACAACTTACCTAAAGCTTAGCAAACTGAGCTTCACCTTCACACCAGCATTCTAGGGGTGGTTTGTAACCTAATCCAGTCAAAGAAATAGTAAACTTTTGCAGAAGACAATGTATATAGACAATACTTATTTCAAAGCGGTTTTTGTTTTTTGTATCTTTTTTTGGCGGGGTGGGTGGGGAGAGGTAGTTTGTTTCTTGCAGAGAACTGATTAGGAAACCAATGGAACATGTTCTGTTTGTTGGATTTATGACCTTTTGGCCTTTGTTAGCCAGCGCTTAAAGTCTCTTGCCTTCACTTTTTAAATTTAAAAGAAAAGTTTAGATATTAAAGTATGAAATGATACACATGAATGTACATGTAATTACCAGTATTCTGTTTTAGAAATGTCTTTCATCTCAGTCATCTGTAAAGACACATTAGTTGGTATGACTTCTTTTCCTGCTTGATTTCACACCTATCTGATATAGAATCATATAATCGCACAATCGAACTTACTTTGACTGTTTATTAATTGAAAAATATATGTGCTAAATTTCTCGTATCTTGAATAACATTTATAATCCAGTAAAAGGGTAAAGTGAACTTGAATGGGAATTCTGTACATTGCTTGCAGTGTATAACTGTGTAACAAATTGTTCATTTGTAACAATTTACATGTATCACTTTGCAATACTGATTTTTCTGCTCATTACTTTCATTTTACTTGCTGTTTTGTTATCTAATTAAGTTATTTGATTGTGTGGATTTCAGACTTGGGAGGATGTAGATCATGTAGAACCAACCACCGGAACAAAGGGAGATAATGATCCCCTAGATGTTTGTGAAATAGGAGAGAAAGTAAGTTCATTTAACCCCAAGAATTAAAAAAAAATGGTTTAGGAAAACAGAATCTTGCAATTCAGCTAATTAATGCTTTCAGTCATAAAGAAAGGCATTTTCTGTTTAAAAGAATTTTTAGTCCGCCCACCTGTGTTTGATTTGGAATAGTTATCAGTTATTTGTAGAGATTAGAGCCCGGGATATCATCTCTGAGACCAGTCTCTGAGCTTAAGCAGCTGATCACAAAAGAGGTGCATATTCTATATATTTGATGTTCATAAATTATAGGTAGACATTCTGTATGTTTCTTCTATGCTCACAAATTACAGGTGCACATTCTTTATATTAATTTTGTGCTAACAAATTACAGGTACACATTCCATGTATTATTTCTATGCTCACAAATTACAGGTACACAAACGAGGAAGTGTGATACAGGTGAAGATTCTAGGAGTTATGTGCCTTGTAGATGAAGGTAAGATTGAACATTGTTAACTCTTTATTTTCTGCATTTCAGTTAGGAACTTTTCTTCTTGAATTTCAGTCTTGTCATTTATTCCATTTCTAGTCTTATAGGTGTTATGTGGGAAGTGAAAGGTTTAGTAGTAAATGTGCAGTAAAACCTCTCATAAGTAAGACCAGAAATTAAAAGTCACATTCTACATTTTCATTTTATTATTCAACTGAAATAAAGACTAACCTGTGGTAAAGATAGCTTTGCAAAGCATCAAATTGGTCTTAGTAGCAGGACTTCAATGTAGAGCTGCTATATGTGGGATGATCTTTTCACTGGTATTCATACAAGCTTATTTGGTTCTAGCACTTTTCTAGGTTTACTAGAGCGAGATTATCAGTTATTTTATTTCTCCATGTGAAAGTGCATTCATAACTTTAAAATGTTTTGCTTGATAAGGAATGGGGTTTAATTCATATAAATTTGTCTTTTATGTTTTTTAGTTTTGAAAAGAACGACATCAGATTTTATTGTAAACACTACTTAAAATCCATTTACTGTGAATAATTTATTTTAATAAGCTGACTTAGTAAATGTTTATGAAGTATTGGGAGCTCAAATTCCTATATTCTTATAAAAGCAGCTTATATATTAATGTACTGTCAGATTATTTAGATTATTTATCAAATATGCACAAATTTTCATAGAAGTATTTGATTGTTTCAGAGAAAGCATAATTTTAAATTCTAATTTATTAAGCCTTTTGATTTACTGTCTGACCTTTCCTGGATTGAAGGCCCAAGAGCATACAACCATGGGTGAAAGTTTTCCGTATTATGACGGAATTCCGTATTTTGAACCTCGCCAGGGACCGTTGTTCCAAATCGCGTAAATCCGATGAGATTTTGGGGGGGGTGTACAGGGCGACAGACGATAGCGATATTAACAAAACCAGTCGGTAATTTAACCGCGCGGAGTGCAGTTGTATCGGCAATTCTGATTGGTCAGTGAGACTCCGGCGTCCAATCGTATGCTTTATTTAAGTTTTCGCTTGAACAACAACAAGTACAAAACAACGCTCGCAAATGATAAAAGAAATCTGTAAAAATGAAGATTTTGCCCCTGGGTTATAACACGAAGCAGCTTGAAGCTAACATAAAGAATAAATGGAGATGGGAATGGCTACGCGAAAATGGGGAGAATGGCTGCAGAAGCCGGAAGCTAGCGGCATGGCATGGCGTTCTGTCAATATTGCAACAAGACTATCAATTACAAATCAAACGGAAAGAATTCCATTCGTCTTCATGCAGACGATGCTGCGCATTTAAAGAACAAAAAGATCGTCAAAACTAACCAGAGTTATAGAATAGATTACTTCTGAAGGTTGTAGTAATAATTTTGAACTCCCAAAATTGGTGAATATTTTCTCAACTGCCAACTTGAAATACTTAATCACACCCCTTTTATAGTAGCTGCTAGGCTATAGTAGCTGCCATGAGAGGCCATTTCTACACATTAATTTGCAAGGAATGCAGGAGCCCCCAGGCCCCCAGCTTTAGGTTTCAGTATTTTCAGTTTTGTCAACTTTCACCCATGTACAACAGAGTTGGGAGACCAGTCTTTTGTCTCTTGCATCTGATTGGTTGAAATTTAGAACAATCTATGAAAGGACCAATCAAATTCTAGAGCTTACAGACTGGTCTCTAATTTCAGTTCTGATTACTGGAATAAGCGTTAAAGCTTTAACTTAAATCTGTTGAATGCACTGGTTCTTCCTACCAACGATGATTTGTTTTAAGAGAGAATACAAAATTAATCTAACCCAGTTGTTTTCTGTGTGTTCACTGAATTGCAGATTAAAGTGTAATGTGCAATGAATTGAGATAACAAGTTTTCAACGACCAAAAGGTTTCGAAAGGAATGACATTCTTTTTTTTTTCTTTAGAAAAAGCATCGGGATGCTGCCTATAATTTCTGATCTTAACAAATACTGGTGAAAACCTATTTAAACTTTCTGGTTCCAAGATCATAAAACAACCACAGAGAACAGGGAGTGATTCCAATTTTCAGGAGAAGTCAACTAGGATTTTGACTTCATATGAATCATACAGGGAAAACTCCCTTGGCTGAGCAAAGTTCTGGACATTTGGGAGACCATTTCTCTCAAGTCTGCTTCTAAGCCATTCCTGCAAAAAACTCATAAAACACCCAACATCATTAAACACCGAAGCTAAAAAACAGAGACTGGAGACTTGTCTAAATACACTTGAGTTCTTTGTGTCAACAAATCGGCTGACAGGTCTCCATAACAACAAATCAGCTTAATGAGAAGTCCCAGTTACTGTATCTGGATCCAGCTATCAGTGTAAACAATTTTACCGTACCTGGATCCAACTAATGTAAACATTGATGGTTTTATATTTCCAGGAGAAAAAATAAAAATAATTATTGTTTTTGTGTTGGTGCAAACTTATTCTTTAATTTCATTTTTTTTATATTTTCAGGAGAGACAGACTGGAAGGTGATATGTATAGATGTGACAGATCCTTTAGCTGAACAACTTAATGGTATGCATGCATCTACGTCTTATCATTCCTTTAGCTGAACAACTTAATGGTATGAAGGCATTTATCCCTTATGATTGTCAATTGCACAGAACTGAAGCTATGAAGTTACCATTTAGAATGATCTGAAATGTGTCCTCATTTATGATAATTCTTTAAAGAGGGTTATCTACCCTCTTAGATTCAGTTTAAATTATGGTAACCAGAAATATAAAGAATTCTTTAAAAGTCTTAAAAGTGATGGTATGGACATGATTTTATGCCCCCACGAAGTTGCACTCATCTTTCCCCCAAATCTTGTGGCATCATCTCCTCAATTACTTTGGGTGGATTTCTTTCAAACTTGCAAAGATGATCAAGCAGGATGTGAAGATGGTTGTAAAGAAAAGATTTTTTCCTGTGACCATTTTTACCAGAGTTATAGCCCTTTGTTACAAATATTGTTGTAGCAGTGTCCTAGGACACATTCTAGTTCATTACTATTCTACAAGTTTGGTATAAAGTGGAATAAAGAAGCTTTTAAACTGACTTGTTTAAAAAAATAAATGATTTCTTTTCAGATATTGATGATGTAGAAAAACACATGCCAGGATTTATAAAGGTATACATTAAAACATTGAATATGATAAATTGAAAGAACCAGATTACTTGTATTTCTTAACATGTGAGGGGTTATAATAAGTTCTTATCAAACTGCTTATAAAAATAAACTATATAAACGGACTGCAGTTTCCCCAATCCACATTCAGGGCAAGTACAGGTTGGCAACCCAGGAAGCAGTCATTGATCATGATTTATTTAAGATAACTTGTTTCACTTTAGATGTAATATGAATAGGTTGAAACTAAATATAAATTTTAAATGTTATTAAATGTTATATTGACAGTTATTGTTATTTCATGCAGACATAAATTCGCATAGTTGTATTTGCTCATATGATAGGAAATTGTATGCTAGATATGGGGTTTGATTTGATACATGTTGCAGGCCTCCTAGCGAAACCTTTAAAAACCTTTAATTTCATTGCAAACCTTTAAAACCTTTAAATTATCTGGAAAAACCTTTAAAATGGCCGAATAGCCTGTAATTTTGACTCAAAACCTATATTTTTGTTCAGATGCTTATCGTGCCGATTATAAGCAATTAATAGTTGCACTACTGTATTTCTTTTCCCTTTTAAGTGTTGTTATTAAGATACTGCTTGTGTATCAGTCAGACAGTATGAAAATATTATTAATTATGCCTATTTCTGTTACTAAATTTTTTTAGAGTGTGGGTTGCCTTATATAAATCAACTTTTTTTCGTAAATAACTAAATATATTACGATTTTTTTTCTAAAATAAATTCAACATAAATTGCCTTTATTTACTCTTACAATTTTACACTAAAAGACCTTTAATTTCTTAGATTTGAGCCTTTATAAAAACCTTTATTTTTGTTAAGGCCTGCTAGGAGGCCTGATGTTGCCTTGTGTGAAAATGATAAAATTAAACCCGCATGAAATATAATGATATCACAGCAGCTTACAATAAATTATTTTGCTTGAAAACAGAAAAACACTAAATATTAAATAATGATTCATCTTCTTTTAATTTACTGGAATGAACCTGTTAATTAATGTGCTTTAAAACATGAACATATTGTTAAACAATATCCTAGCAGGTTGTATGTATGCCTGTCAATATGTATAAAATGATTGGTTGTTTTTTCCAGGCAACCAGGGAATGGTTTACAATCTATAAAATCCCCGACGGAAAGCCTGCCAACAAGTTCGCATATAACGGAGAAGCTAAAAACAGGGTAGGATATAATATGTAATTCCTAACAAAAGTTAGATAAAAGTTTTATTAAGGAGTGCTTAAGATTTAATAACTTAGCAAAATACAGTTTTCTTGATTGAGATACAGGCAGTTTCAAGTTAAACAGGCTTGCCCAACTAAAAAGTTTGCAAATTCATTGTCAAGGATGACCTTGAACTAAATCTATTGCAACTGACACAGTAGACATGTTGACCCTTTGTCTTAGTGACAAATGTGTTGTTGTGAAGTTGAACTTCTTGTGTCGCCTTGACACAGTAGGTTACATTATTTACATGTGTCACAGAGGTGACCTTGACCTCCCTAATGTTTAAGTAAACCAGTAGGTGACCTTGACCTCCCTAATGTCTAAGTGAAGCAGTGGGTGTCTTTGACCTCCCTAATGTCTAAGTAAACCAGTAGATGACCTTGACCTCCCTAATGTCTATGTAAACCAGTAGGTGACCTTGACCTCCCTAATGTCTAAGTGAAGCAGTAGGCGACCTTGACCTCCCTTATGTCTAGGTGAACCAGTAGGTAACCTCCCTAATGTCTCGGTAAACCAACAGGTGACCTTGACCTTAAGTTTGTCTAAGTGTTACAGATTATGACATTTGTATTGATTTGGCTTTCATACAATAGAAAGTAAAACTGTCAAACGTCAAATTATACAAATGCATTGAGCTAGAATTTCAAGGTCGTTTAGTTTGGAAGTGCCTTGATAATTTTTGTTTGTATGGGTCTTGAAACTTCCCTGTATAAGATTGAAAGTCTATCTATATAAAAATATATAGAAAAAAAAGTTGTGAATAATGATATGCATAAATAAGATAATCAGGTTATTTGCTATTTTTGATATTTCAGGAATTTGCATTAAAAGTGATAGAGGACACGCATGAACAGTGGCAGAAACTGGTTGGTGAAGCCGAGGCAAACAGAGGGGAGATATCATGGTATGTTACTTACACATTTCCTCAGTCTTAACCTTTTTCTCTATAAATACAGCTTAACCCTTTCCTGTACAGACACACCTTTATTGCTAGGGCGAACAGTTTAGATCCAGATCAGCCGGCACATCTGTGCCGTCTGATCAGGATCTAAACTGTTCGCTTCTTGATTCATTAGGGTATTTCTGACCAAAATGCGACCAGTGCAGATCCTGATCAGACGGCACGGATGTGCCGGCTGATCTGGATCTACACTGGTCGCACAAGCGTAAAAATGCCTATATATCCAGGAAAGGGTTAAAATGTCAAGTGTGATCCAGATCAGCCAGCACAATTGTATAGACGAGAATATACATAAGTAGCTTTTAGATTTATAAGTTAATTTCGGATCAAGAAGCAAACAGAAGGTCTTGGTCAGACTGCATGGATGGTAAACTAATCTACACAGCTCCCACATGGCACATACATGTAACATGTACCGAAGTCATATCCGTGGCGTAAACTGTTGAAATACATAAATTTAACATTACAGTGCACACAGTCTTTGGCATAGTTTACTGCTCTAAGCTAATTGCACTATCTATAATTGTAAAGGAAAACATATGCACTGTTCAACACACACAGATACTTCATGGTGGTTTTGAAATTAGTATTAGAGAGTGAATACATTTAAGGAAATTGAAACTATGCTTGCAGAAACCCATAGATGGCAGTTCCTAATCCACTTACTTTGCAAATGAACAGTAGCAGGACAAAAAAACATAACTTCCTTCATATGTTTCTAAGATAATGTGTTATTTTATAGCCTCCCAGTGACCTGACGAAGGTATATAATTATGAAATCATTTGATTTTATTTCAGTAAAAACTTGACAGTAGCTGGTAGTCCATACAGAATTGAACCTGAAAGCACCAAAGAAATTATAGAAAAGGTAAACAAAGTTTTTAACAAATGATACATAGTATGGAATAGATTTTGGTCTGATCAGGATCTGCACTGGTCGCATTTTGGTCAGATATAACCTAATGAATAAAAAATCCAACAGTTTAGATCCTGATCAGACAGCATGGATGTGCTGACTGATCTGGATCTAAACTGTTCCCCCCTGCAATAAAGGTGTCTCTATGGAGGAAAGGGATACTGAACCAATCATCAGACACTTCACTATTTATATGTCTCATATTCCATTTACAACCAGTGTAGATCTAGATCTGCCGGCACAACTTCACACGTTGCTTTGATAATGGTATTTCTGACCTTAAATCCAAATTAGACTGCATGTATGTGCTGACTCGTCTGGTATTTTGCAAAGATTAAACATTTATGAAACTATGCCAGTTGAAAATTGTTTAGTATGCAAGATTATTAATGGTTTGTTATGATTTTTTGTTGATTAATATTTAGTTACTAATAAAATAGTTACTAATAAAAGTCTATCAGTATAAAAATATGAGGACATTTTCAGTAGTTTCATTTGAAGTTTGGTTAAGTATATTTAAGTATCAGAAAAAAATAAAAAAAACATGGTCATTTTGACACATTGTTAAGTTAATATGTTTTTCTTTAAGGGACTTTGTCTAATACTAATATTTTAGGCTTAGATTCTGTTTATTAATTTAATGCAAAAGGTTGAAAACTAAGAGGAGTTTTATCGCTGCTTGTGTTTATGTTACAGTCTGCTGCAGTAGGAGCCCCCGATGCACTTCCTGATGATGGTTAGTAGATTCTATTTATTTTTTGTATTGGGCAAAAAAGTATCTAAATTATCCAGCAGAAAAAATGTAAAATCAGCATTTAAAACCAGACTGGTCATTATTTAACCAGTGTAGTTACAGAACAACCTGCATGTGACCAATGTTGGTCTGAATGGGCCTATATTTTTTTTTACCAATGTTGAGCTAGGGCCCAAGATCACAAATCAGAGTTAGGTGACCTTAGATGCTTTGCTTGTCTAGTTAGTCGGTGTTAAAAGCTCTTTAGAGCTTGTTAATTGTTGATTATCCAACTCTATGTAAATAAAATTTCTCTATGTAAATAAAATTTACTTGACCAGTCAAGATTTGAAACTGGTCTCAAGTTTTAGTTTCATGATCGTCGCCCCAGATCATCTGTAAATGCCTACCAGATAAGTCTATATATGTCTAGTGTAGACTGTTCAGCCCTTGGTTTACTTGTGGATCCACATCAACCTGCATTAAATGATTTTAGACCCAGATCAATCATTCTTTCATATATTGTGTTATCACGAGTCCTGGAAAAAGTATTGATCTATACTAGAATGGTATTTTCTTTGTTTGTTACAGTGCTGGAAAAAGTCATTCTAATTTTATGAGCTTTAAACCTTTTCTCCATAGACACACCTTTATTGCAAGGGCGAACAGTTTCGATCCAGATCAGTCGGCACATCCATGGCGTCTGATCAGAATTTTAACTGTTCGCTTTTTAAATCATTATGTTATGTCTGACAAAAATGCGACCAGTGCAGCCGTGCTGTCTGGTCTGGATCTACACTGGTTGCACACGCGTAAAAGGCGTATAGAGGAATGGGTTAAACATGAATGTAATGTTTGGTTTATTTATTTTCAGTGGACAGATGGCACTACATTCCAGCATCCGCACTATGAGAGACCATATCATCGTAGTACTTTGTGATTTCATACGCAGCTAGCTTTACACAATTGGGATATATGATTTACACAGTTATATGAATAATTATGTGATACTTACATGTATATGATTCTTTGGAAATCAATTGTAAAGTTATGGAACTTGAATGATTGGGCTTGCTAAGGCAGTAATTTATGATTAAATAATTATAGGAAATATTTAATGAATTGTGGGTTTAACTGTTACTTGGGTTCTATGAGTTACTGTATTTAACACTGATGAACAAAGACATGAATTGGTGCATTTACATGAGAATTTTGTTTTTGAGGATTGGATGTCTCCATGAGAAACATTTTCGTAATGTTAAGCAGGAGTCTTGTATTTATGAAAAACATGGCAGTTAAGGACAATGTATAGAACATGAGAGCAGATACAGCGACTTCAAGGAAAGGGAGACAATTCAGTTCAACTCATGACGAGATAAAATGTCTATAAATACTGCACAATCCAAATTTGATCATTGATGGGTACAAATATCAGCTTATGCATATTCATAGCTAGAAATAGATTATTACAATTAATATTTCTTTCCTAAATACTTCTACACTTCATGTATACATTTGATAACCAGGAAGTTGTAACCAAAATTCTGTTAGCTTTTAAAAAGTCCAACACCATCAGTAGATTTTAGCTGAGATCTGGACCTGTGAGCAGATCCTAGTGGCAGGCAACAAAAACCTCGGCCTTCTCTCCAATATATATTGATAATGCTGTAGGGAATACAAAAGCCTTTTACTGAAAATATTGTTTTCAATTAACCGTTTCCTCCATAGATACACCTTTGTCACAAGGGCGAACAGTTTAGATCCAGATCATCTGGCACATCAGTGCCGTCTGATCAGGATCTAAACTGTTCGCTTTTTGATTCATTAGGTTATTTCTGACCAAAATGCAACCAGTGCAGATCCTGATCAGATGGCACGGTTGTGCCGGCTGATCTGGATCTACACTGGTCGCACATGCGTAAAAAGGGGTTTATATGGAGGAATGGATTAATAAGAAACTTGCATATTGTACTAGATGTCCAAGGTTTTTGTAGGAGACTGTCAGGAGTGGTTATTATAGTGAAATTGATTGTCAAACTATATGTTATTTCTAAATGACATTTCGATTGTTTGGCTTAATATGAAAGTCCGAGTTTCAAGCATGAGAGGGTATAGATCAACCCCGCTGTATGATGATAATCTTGCCTGTAAAGGCCCGTTTTGTGTTGCACTTCTTCTATTGCTTATTATTATTTGAGATTGAATTCTTGCCCTGTTTTTTAACACTGCCAAAGTTTCATGGTAGTTTAGCTTTTCCGATGTGTTTTAGTAAAAATTACTAAAATTTATGTTAATTTTTCTCTTTCAATCTCAAAATTGGCAGTTCTGCTTTCTTATATTAAATAGGAACAAATATTTATTTGAAATTTTGTCCAAATGGTCACAAAACCAAATTTTCCTTTGATTTCTGTTAATTTACAATTTTTCTGTTGATTTCTATTAATTTGTGCTTGACATTTGTTGTTTACATCATCATATTTACATCATATTTAAACAGAGTTACCATAATGAATGACAAATTGAATGCTTTACATTTGTTTAAAAACATTTTTTTAGTTTTGTTGTGTTGTGTTAAAGCTCATTTATTATATCTTTATTTTATAGTGCTCAGATGTGTATAAATTTATTATAATTCCTCGCAAAATGTGCAAATAGTGTGCGTGTTTTCCTTTTTTATTTAGCAGTTCAGTACACAAATTAAAAATGTTAAATGTGATTTTATTGATAATTTTAGAACATCAGATAGTTATTTATGCTATATGTTACGGTCAAAAATGATTTTTTTTTCTATTGGAGTGCACGCTATTTAGACATAGAGTGTACCAGGAGTGCACTCCACTTAGACATAGAGTGCACTTAAAAGTGCAGCTTAAATAACGACCAAGTGCACTGCATTTTTGTTTCGTTTTTCCTTCATTGTGACAAAACCATGTTCAATAATAATTTAGTTAGTTGTTTTTTTTTCCTTTAAAGGCAGATATTTCACAAGTTGGGACATGGTAAAAAATTGTATAGTCATGTACGGATAGTTTGTTAGGTCTGGTGGGTAGTATCATGTGTTCTGTGTTTGTTGTTAGGATTAAATAATTTAGAAGACAAAAGTTTATATTATATTTGAAATACTGAAACAATGAGAGTTTGTGGGATGACAATAATTTGTTGGCAGAATTTAGTAATAATATTAAGATTCACTGCATAATAAAACGATAAACAATTTTCGACCTTAGCAGAGGATATTATTAAATTATATGAAGCAATGTGTTCTTTCAATAATACTACTATGATCTTAGAAAGTCCAGTCAGCTTTCTCCTAAAATGAAAAAAGTAAAGGGCTACAACAGATGACAAGGCTGTGCATGTAAACATCAGGCTAGGGGAATAAAATACTAGAGAAAAAGTGCCTGGACTTTGTTTTCTGTCGACCATTTTATGAAAATAGTTTTGTACACTTAATGTTGCAGGTCTATTAAACATTATCAACCATTCACTTGGAAGATTTTTCTTTTGTTTGGACTTTTAACTTTGTCCTTCCAATATGCATTTGTCTTTTCTTAACACTGATCTATATCTATGAACACAGATATATTTAGATAGGTAGCCCAATGTGTAAAACAGTTTTCATGAAACTAAGCACAGAACCTAAACAGATTTTTAATCGGTCCACAGTGTTCTGAGATAATGTA
Organism: Corbicula japonica; assembly: GCA_038501625.1. Lineage (NCBI taxonomy): Eukaryota > Metazoa > Mollusca > Bivalvia > Venerida > Cyrenidae > Corbicula > Corbicula japonica. Next base: position 3,175,477 of record JAZAYU010000048.1, read on the forward strand.
AAATCAATGTTGGTCCCAGGGTATGGCTAGTGGTCTTTTTAAGGTGATCAGCGACATCATTTTTGCAAAATCTGATTCTTCATCACTGCGAGTTTTTGGAATGTGCAGTAACGCGAGTACCCTAGTTAAAAATGAAATACACATGAAATACAAATTAACAAGAAAAGCCACATGCAACTTGAACAAAGAACAAGACAGCTTTCTCTATATAGCCAAATGATAGAAGAAAAACATGCTTGGCTGCAAGATTTCCAGAAAGGGGCGTTATTTCGGGCAGTCTTGTGGTAGTTGCATGATTATTTCCAATTTTTGACTAAAATCCCCATTGAAAATCAACTATTGCTGCCCCAAAAGCAACCCTACTGATCCGCCCCCGGAAAAGAGGGCGTCGCCAATTGTTTATATTGTTGAAAATACTCGTATTTATTAATTTTATAATGCACGGAGCTACAAAAGTATCAAAAATGACTTAATTGTTAACTCGACCTGTTTTTTTTTGGTTTCCAGCAACTTACACGAGTTGTCTCGCTTTGATTGTAAGTACAGGATATCAACATTCCTTGTCCCGAGCTTCTTGTAACATCGAGGTGATCCGTGAAGCTCGTGGCAAGGTTGTCACGAGCTTCTTGTGGCACTTGCAGGGCGAAGCGCTCGGGGTGTTTCGTGAAGCTCGTGGCCAGTTTTTTTTCTACACAGAAACACCGATTTAGGAGGATGATATCCGACTTACACACCTTCATGGCTTCGGTATTTATAAGTACTACGATGTGATGAAAGTTTGTTCCAAGCACTGGATTTGTTGAAGGTGAGTAGTCGAAATTATTTTTGACACAAAATACATAAAGGCTAGCGACATTAATTAATTATGTTGATTTGATTATTTCGCTGGGTTGAACGTATGACTGTCATATTCAATCGGAAATTAAGCCATCATTCATCAGACTCATTCATTCCATCACTTATTCAGTTAAAATGGTAGGCGTTTAAGATATCTGAACTGTATACTTCAAAACTTCCCAGGAACATGCACGCAAATGTTTTTATTCCAAGCAATTGACAAGGCCACGGGGTGGTACTTGGTATCACTTTTGTCTAGTGAATAAATTGAACACTATTGACAAGTCGGTTCTGTCAGCACACCATTACCTTAGAGTAACGTCTGTTTCAACGTAACGTCCCTGAGCAACTCCTTACGGAGCAAAACGTGCTACATAATATAATGAAATATATGCTATAAAGCAGTAAAGGCAACTGATTGCAAGTTTTCTCTTTTTGTGATAGTGCTAGATATTTAACTGGACAAAATGTGTTTCATTTCGCTAATTTCAAATATACTTCTTTAACGATACAAGATGTTTGAACAAGAATGTGTGTATGAGGTTAAAATCTCGTTTTTTACCATAAAATGAAAGATTCTCATAATTTTATTGTACGATTGAGAGAGAGAGAGAGAGAGAAAGAGCGAGAGAGAGAGAGAGAGAGAGAGAGAGAGAGAGAGAGAGAGAGAGAGAGAGAGAGTAAGCGCAAACTGTACGAGTTGTCTCGCTTTGACCGTTATTTGGTGTTTTTAATTGGATTTTAAAGAAGTTTTTAGTTTTTAAGTTACGGACACTTTGAGTCGCGACTTTAACAACCGGTGAGACGGGAATCAAAAACAAAACTTGTTCGAACTGCACGTTTTTCTCGTACATATACGATTTTCTCGTGGAATTGTGAAAAGTTTTCCCGCGGGTAAAAAAAACAAAACTTCGGCACGAACTGCACGCTTTTCTCGTGGAACCTGCACGTTTTCTCGTGCATGAACGCTTTTCTTGTGGAGCTTGTGATGGTTTCTTCTGGGTATCAAAACAAAACATCGGAACAAACAACTGCGCGCTTCTGTCGTGGGACCAGCACGCTTTTCGCGTGCATGCACGCCTTTCCTTGTGAAGCTTGTAAATAGATTCATCGTAGAGATCAAAAACAAAAATTGCACGAACTGCACGCTTTTTTCGTGGAACCTGCACGCTTTTCGCGTGCATGAATGCTTTTATAGTGAGGCTTGTGAATCGTTTCCTTCTGTGGATCAAAAACGAAATTTTGCACAAACTGCACGCTTTTTTATCAGATACTTATTCGCGACGTTTTCTTAAAAAAAATATACAAAAAATAACAAAAAAAAAAAAAAAAAAAACAACACTATAGCTCTTTTGAATTTTTAGAATACCGCTTATATTAATGTGTTGTTTTTTTTTCCCCACCGAAATACAAAAAATAAAGATAAATAGATAAGTCTTTGTCTTTTGTCTGATATTTGTAATTAAATTCACAAAATCGCCTGCCCTTAAATGTAACTATAGTGAAAACGCCATCGTTGACCACAAAATAATTTCACACAATTTGCAAACTCACTAATATTACTGTAGCAGATGTCTACCATGTACGCCAGCTCACCAGTGTAATAAAGTAAAATTTATGTTTTTCCCATATGTTCAAAAGTTATAGCTTTCTCGCTTCGACTTAAAAATCAACCGTCAAAATTCAATATGCCCCCACGAAAATTAAAATTTGTTTCGGTGGTCATGTTATCATAGTTTTTTTCGTAGAATCTCAAGAAATGAAATACGACAGAAAAAAAATATTTAGTAAATTTGTTGTTGTTAAATTTTAACGACAGGTTTTATGTTTAAAATTACATTGTTATTAACGTCAGCCCTTTTACCTGACATTATAGAACTTTGGAATATCAGTATCAGAAAAGTGCGTTCCTTGTGCTAAATTATGGTCTTATTTAATTCTAATTTTAAAATCACGTGTTACTTTATTCACAAGACAGGAACCTCTAGAATATTCTAAAACATTCGCTTAAATGTAAGCTACATGTCTACATGTGTTTCATTTGTTTGCATGTTGTCGCATGCAGCAATGTCGAGTAGGTTGGTGTGTTAAAGTTAATTTACCAAGGCAACTTGTATATGTTTGCCATCGAGGACCTCGCATGACATGTATGACAAACCAAGAACTTGGTTAACCCCACTCCAGTTACCGTTTCAATAAATTCAAACTTAAATTCACCAAACAAAATATAATAACACTGAAATAACAAGATTATTAATAGTGTACTGACGACAAGAGAGATATAAAGGCATAGTAAAAAAGAACCTACTAACTTGATCCGTTGATGATGTTATTTAGTTTTCTACACAGCCCAGAAACTCCAGATTGTGCGACAAACGAATCATTGCTACTGGTGCTTTATTGTCGGTGGGAACAGCATCTTTCAGGATTTGAATCAAATAGGTTTTTATTTATCCAAATAGAAGAACCTTTGATCAAGATTGTATAAGATTGTTTAACTGTATTATACCGTGATAATGATAAAACTATGAAAGTTAAGGCATGAATACATGAGTAGTGAAACAGAATCTCAAGGGATAAAAGTTATGTCAGCGGAGAAAATATTTTCTCCATATTTGTATTCTAATTTAGACTGGAAAAAAATATTTTTATGTTAAACGTGTTGTTTGAGGTTTGTTATCTATAAAATCAGTATGTTTGACAAAGAGGTTGTCTTACTGAACAAGTGAAATATCAGGAATAGCCAGATTCTGAAAACACAGCCTCTCTACATAGCCAATAGCAGAGAAGAAAATAGGTGATGAATTTCAAATTAGAAACAATTTGTAAATGAGAACCTGATGGTTTTCTGTCTTGTAACTGTTTGCGGTAAAATATCATCTCAGTGGTAGTGTAAACCGGGTTCTAGGGTGCACTTGTCCCAAAAAGGTTCTTATATAAACAAACAAGTACAAGTTGTCTTGGTAAATCAACAATAACCCAACCATCAACACGACCGTGATTGTTACATACTAACATACTTAACAACACGATGAAAACAAGCAAAGATAAATGTTCCTTAACACTTACTCCACAGATACACCTTTATTGCCTGGGCGAACAGTGTAGATCCAATTCAGCCAGCACATTCATTTTGTCTGATCAGGATCTACACTGTTAACTTTTAGATAAATTAGGTTATTTCTGGCCAGGATGCAACCAGTTTAGATTCGGATTAGATGGCACGGATGTGCTTGGTGATCTGGATCTACACTGGTAGCACATGCGTTAAAGGTGTACACATAACCAATGTTCTAACTACACCATAAAATTTTAATATTTCCGCATGGACTCTTCAACTTTGAAACATAATACTATGCACCACTTTTACTTCTTTTTACGAAATTGCCATTAAAATCCCCATCAGGCGTTCATAAACCAAGGACATTTTTTCGAGTGAGCTTAAAACCAAACGTCACAAAATCGACCGCAGCTTATAAAATGAGGATAATATGAAACCGGCCAAAACTGCTGAAAAATCTCCTGTGTAACAGCTAAGCAATCGCATTATTGTAGAATTGCTAAGAATATTTCAAAATTACTTATTTAAGTAAGGAAACATGAATTTATTTACCCGTTAACGAATATTTTGTGGATTTTGCGTTTGCCCCTTCCTTGATTAAATGTCTGTGGTTTCCAAACGCATGTAGGAAATTCAATGATTATTTCATTAAAAAAAAACAAGCGGAAATGGCGTATCTAATTATGTTTCACATTTGAAAAGTAAACCCGAATCCTGGCTGAGAAATAAAATATATATACTCGGTTTACTAAGAACATTAGTTAAGTGTATAACCAATAAAAAGAACAATAAGAAATGACCTAACTGAGGACAGAGCACCTTGGATTAAATCAGCAAGAACACGATGACAGGAAAAAAAGATACAGATCTATATTCTTTCTTGTTTTTTTTCAAGATTTCCCTAGAAACCCTCATAACGTCTTAACCTTTGACTCCATATATAGGCCTTTTTACGCATGTGCGACCAGTGTAGATCCAGATCAGCCGGTACATAAAGTGGACAGTTTAGATCCTGACCAGAAAGCACGGCTGTGCCGGCTGATCTGGATCTAAACTGTTCGCCCTCGCAATAAAGGTGTGTCTATGGAGCAAAGGGTCAAACCTTTGCCACTTTCGTGCAAGAAAGAGACAGCCAGTGTGGATTAATCCCCAAGCATGCAGAATGCTGTTGAATCCTGGTAGCCGTTCGTTCTGAAATTATTGATGGATTTTACAAATAACGTAGAAAAATTCATATTGCATTTTGTTTTCTTTGATTTAATAATTGAATTTCTATACAACACTGGTTACGAAATAGCATGTTGCTGTAGTGATTTTAAATTGCAGTATCTTTGAATCGACAAAACATTGTTTTAATAACATTGTTCTTAAATTCGAAAAAAAACTTAATACGTATTTAATTGATGAACATCGTTTTATATAAAAACGTCAGAAATTCAGACATTTTGCAATGTCCTTTATTCAGTCTTAAGCGAAAAGGACAAATATTCGTGTCACTCAACGCAGACATGTCAGATTCATTTTAATAAAAGTACAAGTGTCAATATGGTTCCATAAATACACAAAAAGACAAGAATATGTAGGATCAACCTAGAAGAAGAGATATGCTTTCGCATTAAATTTCATTATTAGTGTTATTTTGAAAGAAAAATAGGTGGCAGAGGAGATCCAGCTGCAATAAAAGCCATTAGGCTCTGTCTGCCTTCTGTCTTGTTCTATGATGTACTACGGATATTTTAAATAAAGCACTGACACTGTTTTTCAGTTTAGGTCCTCTCTAAAAGTTCATTTTTAACAAAAAAGTGAATGATGGGCATTTCAGGAATGGTTACACCCATAAAACACAGCCTCCCCACGCAGCCAAAAGGTAAAGAGAAAAAGAGCAAGGGCCTATAAAAAGAGATCAATTTTAAATATAACGCCACAAACAATTAACGAAAATGAGAACATTTGGTATTACTGCCTCGGAACGGTCAGTGGCAAAACAATATGCACTATTTGCAAATTGCAGTAAAGCACTATTTGCAAATTGAAGTAAAGCTTGTTCAACAACAAAATGGTACATAAGAAAATATGCAAAATAAAATCAAACATGTATTTATAAAATAGAAAAGATATATCTATAACTTAGTCGTTTAACCTTTTTTTTTATCTTAAATGAGAAATACTGGATTTCCATGACAATTTTGCATTGGCGATTGCTGATAAGGCTTAAAATGTTTGCAAATAGGCGAATTTTATTTATAATATATTATATTTGTTGGTACAAGTGTTTTTACGTTGAAAAATGTTCATTGCACACAGTCTGTAAATGTCGAAACTAATAAACAATAATACTGCTTATTATCTAAACACGCCTTCAAGAGAAAGCAAAATTTATTGTAAGTTCTAGTTTATAAACACAAACAACATTATTGTCCTCTTAAAGCTTTTAACAGCTCGTTACTTACTTTATTATTGTTCATTGTATGTAATATTCGAGTCAACAGATATGTAGATGGGTAGGCGTTAATTTCTCACAGCAACTTTTCTTTGTTTATTGTTGAAAGAAGAGGGTGGGACAAGTGCTAGATCGGTAAACAGTAGAATGTTGTTGGAGTCAATTGGTGATGTTTACTTGTATCTTCAATTTTGACCATATTTTAAGTAGGTGCTCCCCCACTCTGCCTCCTTGCTTCTTGATTAAACATATATGAATATATTAAATATATAAGCTTTTTATCGATGATTTTCTCATTTCTGAGATTTTTTTTCTATGATTAACACAGAATGTAAATTTGTCGTATTTGTTCAGTGAGATATGTTTTATGAACTCGGATCATTAGTTCGATATGAAAATAAATTAATTTTAATTTAACAGATGGAACATTAGAGTTAGTTGAAAATTTGTTTTTTTAACTTTTCTTTTAACAACACTATTAGATACAAGGAAATATTAGGCAATGAAAAAACTTCGATCATCAGAAAAGTTCATACTTCCCGAGAATGTGTGTATTTATTAGCGAAAGTGTAAAAAGGAGATATTGATTAAATACGATTTTTGTCGTTGCCAAGCCATAATTCCATTCTTTAATTATATTCCCCATAAAAGGCGAACAGCTAAATAAAACCGATATAGAGTTTTTTGGAAATCCTACTTATCTAAAATCGCATTTTATGCCATTCAGAACACTTATGTACTGTTTCATGATTTTTATCACAAAGTGCACTATCCCATTATCCGCTCTCCCAAAAGGGGCATAACTCAAAACTTCACACACAGAATTATGGCTCTTATTTATTGCACTTTCTGCACAATGAGATCATTTCTTTAGTTTTCGAGTTATTGCTAGAAAAAAACATAAAAAGAAAGAGCTGTGGAATTATGGAAAAACTGCCCCTTCCGGGGAGCGTAAAAAAGGGCACATTAGCTCAGTATATGTTTCAAGATAAGTCAGAATTGTTGCACATAATTCAAAAGTACTTGTCCTAATATAATTTTAATAATTAAAATATATCTTCTGCATGAAAAAAGCCATCTGCGACAACAAGAATGATTACTCCTCTTTCACTATTTTTTTAGTTGTGCCCTTTCAAATTACTTAAATATGTTATTTTTGAGTATGCCCGTTTCAAATGACTAATATGGAACTTTATGTTGCCTTTAACTTTGAAAGTACTTGTCATAGGGAGGCTGTGTCTGCTGGATGTGGCCATTCCTGATATGCATATTTCACTTTTTTAATAATTGGAATAATTATATACTTAAAGAAATTAGAAACTCAACTTCTTTAAACAAGAAATATATTATTATGCTATCTGCATGAAATAATCCATTTGTGACAAGAATGATAACTCCTGTTTCACTATTTTCTGAGTTAAGCCCCTTTCAAAGGACTTCAAAACTTTATGTTGCCCTTAACATTGAAAGTATCTGTCCTATTAACCTTATACTTAGAATTTATCATCTGCATGGAAAAAGCTATCTATGACAGAAAATTTCATAACTCCTGTTACACTATTTATTGAGTATGCCCCTTTTCAATACAACTTTAGGCAAAACATGTGTTCTGTGTAACACCAAATCTTTGATTCATTTATGGATTAGATGTTTACTTATCAGATCCATCTGATCTGGACCTACAGTGTTTGCTTCCTGCCTGATGAATGTAAAATTTACTAGTGTAGAACCTGATTAAACTGAACAGATCTGGATCTACACACCTAGAAAATAAGCTTCATCTGTGGACTACAGGGTAATTGGATCCTGAATAGTTCAGTAAAACCAAGGTGAGATTGTCCTGTGCTGGTTTGAGGGTTAGGGTTAGGGTTAGCGTAACATAACAATTATGTTTTTAAATTAACACCAGTAGTCGTAGGAAAGGAATTTGTTATGTATTTATTATCTATTTAGTATTTACCTACAATTCATTTATATTATTTGGTATGTTATTTATGGGCATTTTTGTTACTTTAAGCAGTAAATATAGAAGAAAATTATATAGTACATGTATCTAAATCAACCTATGAATTTAGGGTTATACAAGAAATATTCATGACTGCCAGGTAAATACTTAAAAATAATACTTGTTTAATGATCAACAACACACCTTTATTGCTAGGGCGAACAGTTTAGATCCAGATCAGCCGGCACATCCGTGCCGTCTGATCAGGATCTAAACTGTTCGCTTTTTGATTCATTATCTTTTTTCTTACCAAAATGCGACCAGTGCAGATCCTGATCAGACAGCACAGATGTGCCGGCTGATCTGGATCTACACTGGTCGCACATGCGTAAAAATGCATATCTATACAGGAATGGGTTAATAATCAACAACACAATGTGTAATCAATGTAATTTTATTGTTGAAACAATTCATTAACATAAAAATACACAGTCAAAATATGTCAATGAGTAGAAAATCATAATGAAAGCTCGCAGTAAGCTTTCAAACTAAATGACAAAACAAGTATGCTATCAAATGAAACAATAGTGTATAACAGTCAGAGAGAAACTTAATAATAAGTTCCAAATTAATAATTAATAACATGTTTACATAACACAAAAAAATCTCTACCTCCATTCAAACAAGCTGAATTTAACCCTTTCCTCCATATGTACGCATTTTATGCATGTGTGACCAGTGTAGATTGAGATCAGCTGGCACATCCATGCCCTCTGATCAGGATCTGCACTGGTCACATTTTGGTCTGAAATAACCTAATGGGTCAAAAAGCGAACAGTTTAGATCCTGATCAGATGGCACAGATGTGTCGGCTGATCTGGATCTAAACTGTTCGCCCATGCATTAAGGTGTGTATATGGAGGAAAGGGTTAATTTTAACAAATATTATAAATTGCAAAAATGAAAAGGAATTTTCCATGGCTCGACATGAGAGTCTAGCGCTGGAAAATAAGTGGGTGGTATGCTGCTTTCTTTTTTGTATTGCAAAAAGTCTCATTAAGCTAGAATAGAATTATGGTTACTGTAAAAAGGTGGCACTGCAAACATTTCTAACTTGTGGGAAAAAAGCTATTTAACTCTTTAATTATTTTCAAAATTATAATCAAGCATAAAGCCTATTCAATATTTAAGTCTAAAAGTTTTCGGTAGTTTCCCATTAAAATAAGATGGCACAGAATATAACAAACTGTCAAGTCTTTACCAGTACTCTGAGCAGTCTTATAATGTGGTATCATTTTATTTCACGACAGTTTATGTTTTCTGTATTTAGCTCTATAAAAAGCAGGAAATTTAACCCCAGTGAAATTTTGCATGAAACAGCTTATTTTTTTCTGAATTATAAAGCAGCACTTATTTATGTCCACATGAAAATGTCATTTATAGTGTCTGCACAAAAATTTTGCCCCGTGACATTAAATGATACCACAGTAGACCTGAGCTCGAAACATAAACTTAACTTCTTTTTTATCTTTTGAAGAGGTGTTCTCACTAAAGTCTTTTATTTGTTATTTCTTTAAAATGTGTGTAAATTTGAAGTACAGTAAAATACCCACATATCCCAAAATCTTCCATGTTTATTCTATTTACTTACTTTAAATTTAACAGTCAATATCCCATTAAAAGCTCTAAAATCTCTGACTTTTCCCTTAAGAATGTGTATTTAACTTGAGTGTTCTGGGCAAAACTATTATATCGTCTTCTGTATTTTATACGAAATAAACAATTTCACACAGAACCCTCAAGTCTTAAATCTCCTGTTCCATTTTCTAAAAATGTACATATATGCTCAGCCAGCATCAGATGATTTCAATGAATATTGACAGCACTAAAACTTCACAACCAATTCAATAAATAAACATAATTACATTGTTCAAGAACCAAACCTACTTCTCAAGACAAACAGTGCCCAATGTAATACAAAACTAAAGCCGGAAGCCATCCTACAATTCTCTTGATTGTGATTGGTTAGTTCAGAGACTGAGCTCAATTTAAACCAATCAGATTCTTAGAACTACAGACTGGTCCCCAGCCTTAAGCAGTTTCCTTGGACACCGACAAACTACAAGCTCCACAATAAGGAAAACCATATCTAGAACAAAAACTTGTGGCTACAGAAGAAAGTCAAATTCTAATATTCTCAAAGCAATTGTAAAATCTTGACCCTTTATTCCACCTTTACTAATTTTATTGTATGTGTGACAATTGTAGATCCAGATCAACCAGAACATTCATGTTGTCAGATCTGGATCTGCACTGTTCGCTTTTTGGTCAGAAATAACCTAATAAATAAAAAAATGAACAGTTAAGATCCTGATCAGGTGGCATAAATGTGCTGGCTGATCGGGATCTACAATGATTCCCCACGCTATAAAGGGATATATACAGATTAAAGGATTAAGATTGTAGTAATTCTGTGTACATATAACATTATATACAGACAGAAGAAGTGACAGACCCAAGTTTTTCTTGTTTCACAACTTCAATGTTTACTAACAGTTTTATTAATAAAAGTAATCGGTTTGATTTTGCACAAAATACTGGTTATTCTGATTTTGAAATGTAAAGTTTTTATTCCATAACAATTTATAGTTATTTCCTAAATATCAGCAAACTGAAAACAAGCCAGTTTTTTGTTTTGTTGTTGTTTTTTTTCCATAAATTTGTTCTTTCGCAGCATTGCCTTTAATAATCGCCTTACAAGCATGAAAATGTAATTCCAAACATCAAAATAACTTTGGCTTCAAAAATAAAAGTCTATTTAAGTTTATGCTTCAAAAATAAAAATCTTGTTATGTTTAAACTAAGATATATTTTTTGATTTATTACTAAATTTATTTAACAAATATTAAATATTATATGGTAGTATTTACAATTCTATTTTGATTAGACCTCTAAAATTACAAAAAAACTCATAAAAACGCTTGTGACTAATGGACCAGTACTCATTCATTTTGGATCAAATATATTTTTGAATTTGAATCATATTTTTAAAATTTGGATCATGTCTTTGAAAATTTGGATTATGTATTTGAATTTGGATAATGTTTTTGAGTATGGATCATGTCTTTGAATTTGGGTCATTTCTTTGAATTTGGATCATGTCTTTGAATTTGGATCACTTCTTTTTATGAATTCCAGACCATGGGTTTGAATTAGGGTAATTTCTTTAATTTTGTTTATTTCATCAATGCTTCTGGAACACAGATTTTACATTGTGTTGGCTATTTTCAGTTGGCACCAATGTGAAAGGAAAAAAATAGAGTGGTACCAAAACACATGTGTTAGACAACTTAATGTTACAAATCTCAAATTTAATTTCAGTGTAAAAGTGCTTTAATTTATCACAAACACTGGGGACATCAAAGTTTTGACAGATTTAGTCAATTTATGACTAAAACAAACAAAAGAAAAGATTTATATGTCTGTAAGGTGGATTTGAATAGTCTTTTATTTCTTATTAACACCCCGTGTCTACAGGTGGGTAACACGATTAGATATTTTTCTCTGACAACAATTGCTTTATGATAAAAAAATATTACATTTTGTTATTTCTTCTTAAACCGAAGACAGTGGTGCCAAAGTACCAAATGAAACTAATGACATCATAAACCAAGGATATAAGTAATACATTTGATTTACTTTCATACATATATTTATAGAACAGACACAGAATCAAAATATAGGTTTAAATTTTGTTTCATAACAATTAACTACAAGTCACAGTTTTAAGGTACATTCTAATAAAAAGGGGACACAACTCCACTACAAAAGCAAGAGAAGAGAACTCTACAACTAGCTAAACTGGCAGTTGACACATGACTAGAAATTAGGACATTTATTCCTCAATCGGTTGAGAATAATCCTAGATTATAACATTCACGATGATTATGAGAGGGAAATATTTTGCAGCATTTTGATCTTTTCCCGTTATGAAGCGCGTGTAGCACCAAATCAAGGACTGGATACAAAACTTGCCCATTTCCTTGGTATTTCTTAACCCATTACAACATATATACACATTTTATCGCAAGTGCGACCAGTGTAGATCCAGATCAGCAGATACATCTGTGCCATCTGATAAGGATCTGCAGTTTGCTTTTTGGCCAGAAATAACCAAAGTCAAAACGCAAATGGTGCAGATCCTGATTAGATGGTTCTGAGGTGCCAGCTGCTCTGTATCTACTGTTCACCCATGCCTAAAAGGTATCAATATGAAGGCAGGGTTAACCAGGTAGTCCAGTTTTGCAACACACCCTCGAAATATTGATGAACTATATTGATTACTATAATCAATCAATAAGAAGCCCGACGGATGCTAAAACCTGTCTATGCAGTTAAGGCCAAGAAAGACAAAATGTTTTCAATATTTTCTTTCAAAATACATTAAGGATAATTGAAAACATTTAAAAAAAAAATTAAAAGAAGAACAAAGATGAAGCAAAATGTCTGGTGTTTATTAAATATGTCAGAATGAAATAATCTTAAGAGTTAAACCGACACTTTTGGTCATCTTACCTGAATGTTTTGCTGTGAAATATTTATTTGGGGTGATCATGATATAGGTATTAGGCTTAACAAGAATATTATTGAATAACAGAAGCAGTTTGAATGCATTAGTATGTGGGCAGTTGTGATTAACCGTTTTTTTCCATAACTAAGCCTTTTATCTCATGTGCAAACAGTGTAGATCCTGATCAGATAACAACTATGTGCCAGCTTACCTGAAACTACACTGTTCATCCATGCCATACAGGTGTACATATAAAGGGTTAACTATTTTCTCAAAATTGTGAATGTTACACGTTCTAAAAAACTTGCAGTCAACTTTAACTGATCTACCCCAGAATTCTAAAGAAGTCTTTAAATTTAAAACACTCACAAAACAAATCTTTAGAGAAAGATTTCCTTTTCTGATGTTCTATTGTCCATATTTTATTATCACACCAATAAACTAGCAATTAAACTATCTTAATCTACTTTATTTGTGAAATTTAGAACACAAAAAAACGTCTGACAATAAGTAATAGAGGTAGAATTGATTTGAAAGTACACAAAAATTGCAAATATATAAACTATTCAACAAAAACAGCGAAGGGAACAGAAATTACCAACATGCATTTTTTTATAATCTTTGAATTTCATAACATGTATTACACACTGAAATTTTCAACTTTATTTGATTCTTTTCAACTATACAGATAGTATTCATACTTTAAATAAAATAAAAATATAACACAAAATGGCAACAACTTTGATCAATTCTTTAACCGTTTACTTCAAAAATCAATTAATCAATTAACTGTGTAATGATTTCTTTGTTCGACCATCATGGTCAACAGTTGAAGACTTAAGTTGATGAATAAGAATCAAATAAAAATGAAAACAGAAGAACCCACTAAATATCAACACTCTTAACATATTACATGGAATGAACAGACGAGAAACATTATTAAATAGAAATAAAACACGTGTTCAAAAAATCTATAAAATATTTATTGGTAAGAGTCATTTTTTATTAACCCTTTACATCATATATAAGCCTGTTATGACATGGGCATCCAGTGTAGATCCAGATCTGCTAGCATGTGTGCTGTCTGATCAGGATCTGCACAGATAAGCTGGCTAATCTGGATCTAGAATGGTTGCACACAGGATAAAACATTTTCTGTATGGAGTACAGGGTTAACAATTACTATCTTAGTAGGTCAGTAGCAGCAATTATTACATGAACTATAAATAGACGCAACGCGATTGGTCACACCCCCAAAATAACCGAGTCAATAAATCTAGATATTGACCCACTTTCGCTGATATTGACCTGTCTATAAATAGAATCCGAAAATTTCCATCTTTTATATTATTTATAGTTCATGTAATAAAACAGTTATTTACTTATTAGCTGGGAAATATGCTGTTGATATTGACCGCAAAAATCGTTATTGACCTCGGCTATCGCCTCAGTCAATAACGACTTTTTAGGTCAATATCACAGCATATTTCCCAGCTAATAAGTAAATAATTGTATAATACTTTGGTATTTTATCATGAAATTACTATATGATATTCATATGTATGCAGAGGATGGTAAAACCATTTAATTACCATTTTGATTTATACTTCAATACATTATGTTTTCTTTTTTAATTTCCATAGCTGTCGTAGGTTTAAATTGAATCAATGCTACCCACCCCCACAGTTAAGATGGTCAGCCCAGGACCCAAGATCTTAAAACTAAACTAGTCACCCAGTCTCAAATCTCAAGAATATGACTGGCTGAAATGGCAACTGGTCTCCAATCTCAGTTTTAAGATCTTGGGCCCAGAAGCTAACCAGTTAAGCAGTAGGGTTGGTAATATGTGTAAGTGCACAGTTAATAATTTTGTTGAAAATAATGAACTAACAGTCATCCTAATCAACAAGTACTAGCGCCACCATATAAACAAAGCTTAACGGTGTCGCAAAAATTCAAACAGTATACAAATAAATAAACCTGACATGTCAAACATGTTTTTGTTTGTTTACAACAGTTTCACATGAGAAAGGCAAAAAGAAATGTTGAGTGTTGGTCAAGAAATTAAGATGTGTATATGATACTGCAGTGATATATAAATACAACATTTCACTCGGATGATTGACTTTACACGATGAGTTGATTATAAATACAATGGTTATGTCGACAAATCTTTTTATTAACACACCTGTACCCAATCTACTTTCTTTTGTTCGCTTTCTTTCAGATAAAAACTTTTCCCTTTAATTTTTTTCAAACAAATTGCAAAAAAAAAAAGAAATTTAAAAAATCAAATGATTAAACTGACAAATTTAAGAAGTTATTTCATAGTCTCATTTTCTTCTGCTTGTCATTTTAGCATGTTTTCAGGGTAATTCGATCTATAACAAATAATCAAAATTTTTAGTTCATTGTTAACCAAGTAAGGTATGTTAACAAAAACAACGGCCAACTTACGTCAAACACTCATTAAGAAATGAATGAAACGAAACAAGATTTATCACTAGAATCCACGGAGGCACTGAGAATAATAAACATCGTTAGCCGACGTGTCCCACATACTTCAACATCATTCACAATTATCAACGATATGTACACTGCGAACAAGATCTTTTAGACAAAACATAACTTGAGCAGGATGCAGCATTTTTAAATGCGTTCTTCCTACAAAATTAGAACAAAAATGGCACATAAACGTCAGTGTCATGAGGATTTTTACAAGAGTTGAAAGCTTGCAACGGTTTTATTTTTTTCTGGCTGATTTTCCTGTTTATTTCTAGCAAGGCAACACCTTCAAAGAAGTGAGTATGCTTTACAAGCCGATTTTGTGTAATAGACAGACTTCCATTGGATACGGGTAACTACATTTAAATTATTAGCAAACAGCATGGACACTGAAATGACAGCACTCTGGCTGATCAGTGTAGATCCGGATCAGACTATACAGATCTGCAGTTTGATCTGGATATATACTGGTCGCCCAATGGATGTAAGTGATATTCCATCGATCTCCGAATTGTTTAAATCAACTAAGAATTCACAAGATTTTACCAAATATGTTTTCATAAATTCTTCTTTAATGTTTTTTTCTTGATGTTAATCAAAATCAGTATTTGAATGAGTAATGACAAAAGTAAGATGGCAATATTGCAAAATGTAACCTGCACGTAAAAGTTTCAAAGGCACAATAAATTAAATGGGTAGCACATCGACTAAATCATAATGATTGTGTTTAGTTATGAGGTACTGATTTTATTTTAGGCAAAATTGTTTTGATTCTAAGACAATGTATGTTTTAGTCAAAAATGACAGGAAGTATGTCACAAGACATTCTAGTGTTGTCATAACTATTACTATAGTTATGTTACGTCCTAACGCTAGACACGCCTTTGATCTAAAATCTACATTAAGCGGAATACTTTGACATAAATATGCACCAATTATATAAGCCCCGTCAACTGATTCTTGATTCCAATAGTTTTAAATCAAAGCTCTTTAATCCTTTCCCTCATATATACAACTTTATGGCATAGGCGAACAGTGTAGATCCAGATCAACTGGCACATCTTTGCCGTCTGATTAAGATTTGCACTGTTTGCTTTTTGGTATATTAGGTTATATCAGACCAAAAATGAACAGTGCAGATCCTGATCAGACGCAACAGGTGTGCAAGTTGATCTGGATCTGCACTGTTTACTCATGCCATAAAGGCGTTTATATGAAGTTAAGGGTTAACAAAATCTGCAAACTTCTCAAAATTGTAACATTAACAGTTTGTCTATGATAATATTTTTGAAAGCAAACCTTTAAACACTTCAACAACCCTTTGTATTCACAAAAAGTTTGGGCCTGATTTCTATAAACAATGTAACGGACATGAAAGGGTTCAAAGATGAGGGTTTGATTGTTTTGAACACAGTAAAATTTGGCAGTATGCCAACACAACGTTTTATTTGAGATACATTACACGCACTCCCCGCGTTCACAGAGTGGCTCCCTCTATAGCAGAGAACACATTTTCTCCGAAACAGAACAGAAATGGCCGCATTAAGTCCCGAGGCTTTCTCTACCATGTAGAGCTGTGTCACTGCCATTTCTATTTTGATACAAGTCTTGTTTGTACATTCAATTTTCTTTTCAAGAAAATCACGATTAAGCACTTTTAGCCGTGCCAAACACTTCAGAGAGGTCTTTCTCATTTTCACCGAGAAAGTTTCTATGTTTCTGAAAACATCTGAGATCCCTGTATTATGCCATGAGGAATGAAAACAACATAACTAGGTCAAGGACAACATATGAAGGTCAAGGTCAGAGGAAGGACTTTTTCGCCTGTCTAGTGCACTACACTCCACTGCACTATACTTCAGCTTAGTACTGGATGCAAGATGGGATTGTTTTGTGGATTAGACGTTTTACTGATGTTCCAACGGGTTCGCTCCACTTTTGACTGATGGAAACTGCTGACAACTAAGTGTAATCCACAGATATTACCATTCTGGATAGAGCCATGGATTTATTTAGATACAGTGTTATCCTCAAGTAAGTGAAATCAGCTACAATGTACCCGAGAAGGAGTAACAGCAGATACAGATAGCGTTGAAATACTGAAGTTACTGCTGAGCCCGGTTGGCTTCTTTTTTGGACTTAAATTTCGGTTTATGTCTTCTGCAAACGTAGAAATACTGAATTTTGGAGAGTTCTGATGACTGTAGTCAACTGGGCTAGTCAACGGTGAGAGAGTGTAGTCAAATGACTGATTATGGTCACTGCCAACTTCACGCTCTTTTGTGTCCGAGTTCACAGATGATTTGGCCAAAGATTCGATACTGTATGACCGACTGAGCCCGGAAGATTTTGATGTAACTGATAATGGAGACGATGGCTGAGGGAAATTTATACGTGGTGAAAAATATCTCTCTGCCCCAAATTGGTCTCTATCCGAAAGTCTGTACATCGAGAAGGGCGATTTATGCGCAGGTAAAATGTCGTCAGAAGGTTTGATAGTTATATCCAGGTCTGACATTTCACGACTGGAGTCGTGCACAAGTGGAGATTCAACGCTGTGAAGACGAGATTTATGTGGAGTAGAAAATGGGTCATCACTTGTAGAAGAGTGGGCGGGGCTACTGAGCATTGAATCACTGTCGTCGCCCATGTGGCTGTCACTCATATGTCCTTCCTCCCCGTCTGTATCTCCTTCATCATTGTCATGTACCCTAATGCATTTCTTCTTCCTCCTGTAATAAAATACACAGAAAAATTAATTCCCCAAACATGGTAATATTGTTATCCGGACCTGCTGAATAAAACCAGAATATCGAATATTGTTATCTGGACTGACTGAGTGAAAATGTAAACAATGAAACAACATTCAAATTTAACAGAATTTCCGCACTTAATGTGAATAAAAACATCTACAGCTTATATTATGAGTAAAGATGTTCTATTTACTTGGAATAAATCTTGAGAGAATATTTATTTCGCAAATATAGGAAGTATTCAAAAATAATTTTTATTCAAGAGGATCTGAACTGAAAATTACTGTAATTCCTAGAGCAGTTTTTGGCCTTTTTTAAACATACCCTTAAATGGAAGAAAAAATCTCTTTATAAGCAGACACCCAAAACAAATAATTTTTGAAATACATATGCAAGCATGAAAATACAGTTTCTCTTTATTTTCGTAATAGTTGTTTTTTGTAAACACGTAGTAATGAAAATTTAAGCTTTTGTAGTCAGTTCATGCCAATTGACTCTTTACACTGGGGGGACATGGCTGCTATCTATTGGCAAACAGAGTAGATCCAGATTCATGCCATCTGATCAGGATCTACACTATTAGCTTTTAGATGAATCAGGTTATTTCTGACCAAGATGTGACCAGTGTAGATTCAGATTAGATGGCTAGGATGTGCCAGCTGATCTGGATCTACAATGTTCGCACATGTGAAAAAATGTGACTAAAATGACTAAGGGTTAAATTACACAAAGCACAAGATTAGTATTTTCATGCGACACAATCAGATGCCAAGGTTATAAAGCTGAGATTGGAAACCAGTCTCAAATCTCAAGCATCTGATTGGCTGAAATGGCGACCAGTCGCCATTTCAGCCAATCAGATGCTTGAGATTTGAGACTGGTTTCCAATCTCAGCTTTATAACCTTCAGCCCAGTTCATTTATAATATTACACAAAACATATAATTAATAAGCAATACTATCTGAAACAACAATATGATGTTAGATGATAGTTCTATCTCATTTTTTATATGACAAAATATTTTACGTTCGATGGAATGTTCCATTTTACCATATATTTTACAAACAAATTTGTAAAACTAGGATTGAAAAGTGTTTTTTTTCCACTTGAAGCAGTCTGTATAAATTTTAAAAAATAGGAATTACTCCATTTTTTTTATATCATGGGCAACCAGTATAAATCCAGATCTAACATTCAAAGTGCAACCAGAGAAGATCTGGATTAGCCTGCTTTTCCATGAAGTCTGATCAGCATGTTCGATGTTAGATTTATTCGGTTATTTCTGACCAAGAAATGAACAGTGTAAATCCATATCAAAGTGGATAGGCTGATCCGGATCTACACTGGTTACCCATGTCATTTGTTCCATGAAGGAAAGGGTAAAAGTAAACTGTACTCATAAATATAAAAAAAAAATCACAAAAAGCCGATTAAAGAATAATTGTATGTGCACCCTACATATTCCTGTACATAATGTGCAGCATCTATATTACGATGTTATAACCTTTTCCTCTATATATACTCCTTTATGGCATGGGCAGACAGTGTAGATAAAGATGTGCTGGTTGATCTAGATATACAATTTTGCCCATGCAATAAAAGGCATATATATGGGGTAAAGGATTACCGGTAAATATGCTTGGAAACATCAATACAAGTCCTTATAAGGTAAACAACAGGTTTTCCGAATACACAATAAATACTAGGTAGGACGCAATACAAAGCAACAATAAAATTCTATTTACTATAAATAATATTATAAAAGCAATGACTAGCACTATTTGCAAGCAAAATTGATCCCATACTTTTATAAAAACTTTTTTTTTTATATTTCTTTTGAAAGTAGGGTCATTTCTTGTCCTGTCTTAAATTTACAAAATTGAGTCATAATGTGGAGACTAAAAATGCAAAGAAAACTAAGCTTAAATAAAAAATGAAAATGCAACATAATTTATTTAAACTATCAAAACTTTTTGTGAAAATTTTCAATATTTTTTTTTATTGAATTGGGATATTATAAAAATTAAAAAATTATAAAGCATTTACAAATGTAAAATTAATACATGCTACATCTACGTTATAAGCAAAGCGTTACATAAGCAATCATTTTCAAAGTTGGCTGTTGTCGTAACAAAATGTTAATTCTTGATGCATATTTCATGCTGATGCATCCTGGATATTCTACAAATACTTAGCAGATATTTATTTAAGTATTTATCATTTCAATATTTAGCAGACATTCATATTTCTATCAGCATCAGACGGCATGCAATTATTGATTTATTCACAGCCAATGAAAATGTATACAGCAGCAGACATAAGCGTTACTATTTTTAGCCATCATTCAACATGCGGCATGATCGTACCTCAGTTTCTGATTTATCTATTTTTATATCTATTTGATCACTAGATTGTTCACTCCTGCAAAATCAATACATTATATATATCACTTATTGTTTTAATACCCTAAAAACAATGCATTTCCTTCACAATATTACTTGTAATCGAATCAAATTACCTCGGTTTTGTAAAAAAAAAAGTGAATGCGGATATATTTTGTGTTTGGAATGGTAAAGTCTGAGTCGATTGCTGCAACAACAGTCGCCCACACGCAAGTCAACCACATATCAGACGACATGTTATTTGCCAACAATTTATCTGTTTATCGAATGGAATGAATGTGTCACATTGTAAACACACCAGTTTAGATTCAGGAGGACACATCTGCTTTGGTACAAATTACAACTTACTATTGAACGCCTGTTGTGATAAGAATTTATTAGGGTTACTAGTGACCTTCACCCTTTAGCCACGAAGTTAATGTGACTGACTCTCCGTGCTTTCAACCTAAGCCAGTACTTCCGTTGATTAACCCTTTCCTCCATAGACAAACCTTTATTGCGTGGGTGAACAGTGTAGATCCAGATCAGCTGGCACATCCATGTGGTCTGATCAGGATCTGCACTGTTTGCTTTACGATTCGTTAGATTATTTCTGACCAAAATGCAACCAGTTGATCATACGGCATGGATGTGCCGTTTGATCTGGATCTGCACTGGTCGCAAATGCCTAAAAATGTGTATATATGGAGCAAAGGGTTATAGTTGTGTTTTATAGATATTTTTCTCTCTGAATATATAGTTCCTTACAAAACTGAACATTTCATACATTTTAAAGTCAGTTATCTGACCTAAGACAAAATCTCCTTTTCCCTAAGAAAACTCTGATTCAAAATGAATGACAATCGAGTCCACAGCAGAAAATCTATGGAAAATGTATAAATAGCTTTAGATTGTTTTAACTTGAGGCTATTTCGTCACCTTGGTGCAAGAATGGTAAAAGAAACATTGTATTAAGAATATATGACTTATTGCACTTATTTGACAATTTCATATTGTCAGTAAAACTATGGATATAAGCAACCATGAAACTTGTGAAAACCCTCAAATAAATTAACTAAATATCTTGTAATTGACAACTGAAAACACTTTTGAAAACTGTTTCTTACAGCATGTAACAATTCATCTTACTTTAGAAGTTTGCGAAGAGTACAACATAAAAGCAACAAAGTTACGTACCGACAGGGTTTACACCAACTTTTTTGTTGATCCATGCCATACCGCGCTCTACACTTCTTGGCACTATTTGTACAATCACCTAAAATCACAGATACGGAAAGCTCACATTAGCACGACATATATCGCAAAATTGCAACAAAACAAGGAAGGGGAGTCAGTCAGAGGTGTAAGCAAAAGCAGACATTTTAATTCTGTGTCCCCCACTTATATGCATTTTTACGCATGTGTAACCAGTGTACATCCAGATCAACCAGCACATCCGTGCCGTATGATCAGGATCTGCACTGGTCAGAAATAGGCTGTCAAATCAAAAAGCGAACAGTGCTGATCCTGATTAGACGGCTGACCTGGATCTACACCGTTCGCCCACGCAATCAATGTGTGTCTATGGAGGAAAGTGTTAAATGTTCATTCTTGAAAGAATTATTATTGATTTCATTACATTTTCAAGAGCCAGCTACGTACAAGTCTTACTTTGTCTAAATTTGCAAATTTTAAGTCTTGGTTTAAACAAACAGCTGTAATGAAGGTTAATCTTAATTATCAAAAATAAACTTAAAATGAAAGTCCTTCAGTCTACATATTGGTATTGTATTATGTGAATGACAAAAGAAAACATCTAACCAACAGATGTCCCCTACAGACCTATGATGATGAATAAATTAACAATTTATAAAAATTAACTCTCATGCCTTAGGACTGTCCCAAATAAACATAACATATTACAGCTTAATGGAGACAACAGTGATGTGAATGCCATTTGTATTTATTATTGTCTAACAATCAACTTTCCCTTTGAATTTATTATCACAATTTATTTTAGACTTTGCTGAAGGTCAAATAATTACAAAGTGCAAGACTAACAAATTAATTGATTAGCCCGGTACTTCATTGATATGCCTTCACTGCACGGGTGAGCAGTGAAGATCCAGATCAGCCGGCACATCTGTGCTGTCTGATCAGGATCTACAGTTTGCTTTAACCCTTTCCCGTACAGATACACCTTTATTGCTAGGGCGAACAGTTTAGATCCAGATCAGCCGGCACATCCGTGCCGTCTGATCAGGATCTTAACTGTTCGCTTTTTGATTCATTAGCTTATTTCTGACCAAAATGCGACCAGCGCAGATCCTGATCAGACGGCACGGATGTGCCGGCTGATCTGGTTCTACACTGGTCGCACATGCGTAAAAATGAGTATATATCCAGGAAAGGGTTAAGATTCACTTGATTATTTCTGACCAAGATGTGACCAGTTAAGATCCAGATCAGACAACATGGATATACAAGCTGATCTGAATCTAAACTGGTCCCACACACAGGTTTAATTAATTTCAGCTAAAATCTAAAATTGCTTTTTAACTGTGACAAAAACTTTATCCCTAGTTTTTCTGTTGTGAACCTAAAAATCATGTTATAAAATGATCATGACAGTTTCAAATTAATAGTCAATAAAATGGTTAATATAAAATTGGTAGTATAATAAAAAGGGAAGTTACAAAATCAATAAAGGATTAGAAATGATAAACATAATAATAAACAAAAGCTACCACCACGTTAAGCCAGTGATCAAGCATGCCTAGAAAATGATATTATATATTTACCAAATGTGGGGCTCTCCCCACAGTCCGCTAACCGCATACCTTTTACTCCATCTACTGACGGCATGTCCTTCTTTCGTTTCTTTTTTTTAGTATGAGTAGCATAATTGTCTCTTGCACTCCAACCAGGATATAATTGTAAATGTAATTCTTTTTCTTTTCTCGCCATTTCATAATATTTAGCTTGCTCCGATCTATCTAAAGAATGCCACTGAAATCAGCCAACTCAGGAATTAATGTCGTGTAACGGGTTGTCTTTTCCATTTTCACAAACTTTAGTCCATTAAGAAGCAGTTGTTTTTATCCCTTTACTCTATACATATACGAGTGTTATTGCATGAGCAACCAGTGTCGATCCAGATCAGTGGGCAAATGGGTGCCATCTGATCTAGATCAGGACTGAAGGTTATAAAACTGAGCATGGAAACCAGTCTCAAATCTCAAGCATCTGATTGGCTGAAATGGCGACTGGTCGCCATTTCAGCCAATCAGATGCTTGAGATTTGAGATTGGTTTCCCTGCTCAGTTTTATAACCTTGAGCACTGAACTGATCATGATAACTGTTTTAAATTAATCTAGAAGAGAAGAGTGTAGATCCTGAACAGACAGCACAGATGTGCCAGCTGATCTGGATCAACCCTGTTCACCCATGCCATAAGAGCCTTATGTATGTAGTAAAGGGTTTAGTATAATCATCAGGGATGTTCTGCAGATTTTTACTTCTCCGTCATTCCGAGATCAGCGAATTTCTCACGCATTTATTCCTAGCTTTGTTTGTTTTTACTTTCAGCACCAAGTTTCAATTTTTGTCAGACTCCTCCTTCTTAAAGTCGTAACCTGCCAAATTTATGCTACAGATGAACCTATTTAGAATTCTGGTATATTCATGATGCTAAGGTATGTTTTGCCCCATTTTACAGATCTTCTATGCTGATCTGGGTCTATACTATCAGCAAATACCATGTAACCTGACTTGTTAAAACATACATTTTTTTTTCGATTTTTTAAATCATTTTTGGATTAACAATTTTTATATTTATTTTAGGCACTGCTATGTATATTTCTCCATAAATTATGGTTGGCAATTTAATCTCTCGATGTAAATTGAAGATAACTGAATATTACATTTTGAAATTTTTATTGCATGTGGTTTTGTTTAAAATGCTCAATCCACTTGTAATTCATAGACATTTTAAAGCTGTTTTTACAACTATACCCAGTTGGAGTGCAGTTCTAACTAATTATAAAACTTACCTCGCGAGACCAGATAAACCGAAATATTTCCTCACAAGAGATGCTTTGATTTATTATCATAACAGTTAATCACTTATTTTCAAATAAAACATCATTTTAACAAAACCCCAAATGACTAAAACTCAATTTAAAATTTTGTAATTGTTACTTCCCTTTACTTATTTTAAAATTTGATTTACAGAAATAATTGTTAATCTGTTTGTTACTATTAAACAATTCTATATAAATGAATTTACAAATAATTTAATTATTTAATAAAATTTGGACAAATTATAATTAATATAATTTACTATGAAACGAGTAACTCATGAACTGTTGTTTATAAAAGATTAGCATCTCTGAGTGAGAAAAGTATTTAATCCCCTTAAAAAATCCAGAGTGAGCCAAGATTCTCTCATATACGTGTCAAAGTTTACCTGGCACGGACTCCTCTATACCCCGAGAATCTTCCCTTTTTCGCTTTTTCTTTTTTATCTGAGACCCATAATTGTCCCGTGCACTCCAACCAGGGTATAATTTTAAATGTAATTCTTTTTCTTGCCTCGCCATTTCATAAAATCTATTTTGCTCCTCTTTATCAAGTGAATGCCACTGAAAATTGTCAGAATAAAAAACGATAAATTTTGATTTAAGCAATTGTAATTAAACTTCTGATGTATACAGTGATCAGGGCTACTCTTTCAATTTAATCTTAGCACCGTGTATCAAAAGAAAAAAAATTTTTTTCAGTGTTATTGTGATAAAGTGTTAACTTACTTTAACCGTTTTTCACAAACCTGCATGGAAACAAGGCCCAAATTGTAGATGAAAATTTTGTTGAGTGTGTTATTTTTATTTCCTTCGAATTATTAGATACTATATAGTTTTACATTACCTTAAAAGATTAGAGCCTTGATGTTTAAAAAAGTGTTTTTTTTCTTTTAATTTCTCTTTAAATATTTTTGGCTGGACATACCTAATTAAAACTTAATTTGGTAAAAAAAAGTCTTTGTAATATATTTGTAATTGTAAGTATTTCTTAAAAAAAAAAGTAATAATTTTTTCTTTAGAAAAAATGTATTAAATCTTCATCAAAACAGCTGCCTCCCTTTTTACAGGTTCTGTTACCACAAGATCTTCTAAATCAAAGTTATTTATCTATAATCCAAGATTCTCCTTCATTTTTATTTTTTAAATCTAAGCTGTCTCTTTAACAGACAGATAAATCTTTGTTGATAAATAATTTATCTTTACTGCTTATAACTTATTACTTAACACTTACATCCTCCTTGTTTTTTCTTCTTATTTTTTCTTCATTCTAGCTCTAGGCTTAAATTTTTTATTATTTCTTTTTTTTTTATTAATCTCAAATTTTTACAAGGTAGCATACAATAAATTTAATTACAAAAAAAAACACTGAAAAAACAACAACCCAAGAGCATTCATGTCATTTCGGGTCAAAAGCCTGGTATAATGGAGTGCAAGAGACAATGCCGCCCTGTCTGTTTTTTATCGTCCACCAATTGAGTTACATACTGACCAATATTACAACAACAACAACTTAGTAGGTTCCTGAGCCAGCTGGTTTCAAAATACGTTAAGACTATCTGAAATTAATCTCCGATTCTATTTCGAATTTCTGCCTTTTTGTAAATGAATTTATAACAATCAAATAAAGGAGAGGAGATTTTGTTCAAATAGTCTACGAGTATCCGAGGCTGAAACCGACTCACAGAACATTGCCGAGGCATGCAAGGTTCGCAACCCTGATATTTACCAAATGCCGGATTGTCCAAAAATCGATCATCAGGGCGCGTACCTTTATCCCCTGGCATAGGATCCTTCTTTCGTTTTTTCTTTTTTGCGTGTACTGCATAATTATCTCGTGCACTCCAACCAGGGTATAGTTGTAGATGTAATTCTTTTTCTTTCCGAGCCATTTCGTAATATTTAGATTGTTCTGACCGATCTAATGCATGCCACTGAAATGTATCAAGGTTTATTATGGTATACACACTTAAACATTATTTATTAAACATTTAAGTTACTGTTAATTCATACAATTTTGAGACCAGGATATTAATGCGAAACTTGGTACTAACAAAATAAATTTTTTATCAGACATACAGTAAATCTTATGAAAAACATTATTGTCTTCATAAAAAAGTAATGAATTACAAAAAAGTAACAAAAAATTGCTATTCAGAGGAACATTTTTTTTTCACTTAACTAAATTTTGAGTCTTAAACTTTTTTTACAATTTACTAAATTTTAAGTCTTAACATTTTGTTTAAGGCCACATTTGTTTGTTTATATAATAAAGGTGAATTTCTTAACAATTCTTTTTTTTATCATAAGTAAAAATTGAGTTACTCACTGGGCAGCTAAAATAAAGTTTTTATAAAGATACTTATTGTATGTTCTGGACCTGTAATTTTTATTAAAATTTTACCTTTTAAGAAATGATTCAACTGTGACTTAGAAGTACATGATTTTACTGTTATTGGGGAAAAACTATGTTACACTGAGATAAATGTTTGATGTGGAATGGAAGCTATTACTTTTATTTTCAAAGAAATTTCTTACAGGAAATCTATGTGACTACGAAAATATGACTAAAGTGAGAACTTTTAACATCAAAGCCAGTAAAAAACAATCATGTGCAACAAAGCTTCAAAGAATTTTCTTGAAAATAAATATATATTCAAAGAACAACTTCAAATGCTGCGTATGTTTCAAGAACGTTCAAACAGAAATCAAACTGTAGGGGGAGTAGCCACCTTTCATTACACACAAATATTTAACTACACAATCAAAAGATCACGAGTTCTTTTATCTATGACCATAATGCTTTGTTAATTGTTACTATTTAACCTACAATGAAGGAAGATGAAAGGTTCCAACTGATTGTTGGAGAATTATTGCTCTGTGCGTTCTACAGTTAACTTCTTTGCATCCTGCTGTAACTTTGATGATGTAATGCATATGCTTGTATCATAGACTTTATACACAGACGTTTTTCCCTTAGTTCTAATACCTAAAATGGCTGATCAGTAAGTCTGCTGCTAAGTATCATATCCTTTTGAATTTTCGGAATGTTTACTTCAAACTCAAGTTTGGAAGAAATAGCCAATAGTTTAGACCCTGATCAGATAGCATGTCATGTACGTTAAGATGGGTCTACACCAATTAAATTAGCAAGTTAAACTTATGCCAGCGGGACTTGGGCTAACTTGTTTGCCAGCAGGATTTGGGCTAACCTATGATGTTGTAATTTAAAGCAATATTCCAGTTACTTCCCCTTAACTACTTTTGCTAATACATTATTTCACCTCTCTTTATCAATCCTTGAAATGAAATGTCATAACAAGTCTATTCATTAATTTCTACCATTGAAACATGATTTTTTTAAGTCACAAGACTTCTTTATAAAATTCAACTGAAAAATTATGCATTTATTAAAAGAAATTTACTTACCCGTCGGCCTAAAATTTGATTTATTGCTGCAGACTCTTTTAAAGTACATTCAGCGACTACTTTCGCTCTTTGTTCTTTCATAAATAACATAAACGCATTAAGAGGTTTCTTTATATGGGGTTTCTTCTTTTCTGGAACAGGACTCTGACTGCCACCATCATTAAAACCGTGTCTGAAATATAACAGAGTCATACATTAACCCTTTCCTCCATATATACGCATTTTTACGCATGTGCGACCAGTGTAGATACAGATTAGCCCGCAATTCCATACCATCTGATCAGGATCTGCATTGGTTGCATTTTGGTCAGACATAACCTAACGAATCATAAAGCGAACAGTGCAGATCCTGATCAGAAGGCACGGATGTGCCGGTTGATCTGGATCTTCACTCTTCGCCCATTAAGGTGTGTCTATGGAGGAATGGGTTAGCCCTTTACTCCATGGTTACGTTGTAGATTTAGATCAGCTGGCATATCTGTGCTCTCTGATCAGGAGCTACACTTTTTGCTTTTAAATTTGATCAGGACATTAACTGTTCATCTCTAAGTCAGAAATCACCTAAAAGATTCAAAAGTGATCTGAATGTACAGATTTAAAGGTTGATCTGGATCTATAAAAGTCATTAATGGGATCTAAATTATATATCATGAAGTAAAGGGTTAAAAACACAGGTGATGAAAGCAAAAAGTCACCTCGTAAATCTATTATTGTAGTTTTAGATTTTATTTATCTTTTGATACCTACATCAGTCAAGATGAGACTTCTGGAACACACACTCACACACATAAAAAGTAATATAAAACCTGTCTTGTATGGAAACTAATAAAAATGAAATTATTTTCAGTATACTGTTACCATTTTCACAGAATCTCGGTAACAGTTCCCACTCTATAACAAGTTTCAAATGATTTATTCTAAGAATACGAAACCTGATCTTGAATGTTGTCACCACATTTTTTGACTTCTTGCTTAGTGGAAAATCTCCGATTCTAATAACAAGCATTATTTATGGCAGAAATTAACACCAACTCTCCATGCCGATTTCTTATAGATGACAGAGCTCTACTAATTTATTTGCTGCTAATTGCCAAGAAAGGATAAGTTGTCACCTTAAAAGTCATCACAATATTGCGCTGGTATGAATTATTGCGTTTAATGTGCCAACAGATTCTGAGAATGTGGTAGGAATGTTTTTTGATACTGTTAATTTCCCATCAACAGACAATTCATTATTCAAAGACAATTTCTAATACAGCTATTATTAAGTAGTTATTTAGCAATCTAATAAAGAACTTTATGTTGCCAAGGCAACATAAACAAACTTAGATGCCTTGTGAGTACTTTTTCTTTTAACCCTCTACTCCATATATATGCATTTAATCCCATGTGAGACCACTGTAGATCCAGATCAGCCGGCACATCACTCTGTGCCTTTTTTGTAAATAAACATAAAAAGTCTACCCAGGATTTGATGTTTGGTTTTTCTTTTGAGATTCTTATTGGAATACAATTCCATTTTATGAATTAAAAAAACAACAACAAAAGATTTGTGCACAAAAATTCATTATGTCATCACTTATCATTAAATGTCTGACAATGCTCTATTCAGCTCTGCTCAAGGTTTTAAAAGGCCTTTGCAATGAAAAACTGATTTCATTGCTTCATCACAAAAGCTTACAGTGACAGTCTACTTGTAAAAAGATCTTTTGCTTTCAAAAAAGTCGGCCATAAACAAAAACCTTATATTGCTGGTACCATGAAAACTCAGAAAAGCAGGTTTGTTTTTTCTTTGTGGGCAATGATTCAGAGTTAACCCATTACTCCATACCTGTATTGCATGGGCTAACAGTGTAGATCTAGATCATCTGGCACATTTGTGCCATCTGATCAGGATCTTAACTGTTCACATTTAGGTTCAGTTTATTATTTCTGAACGACAGCTGAACAATGTAGATCCAGATCAGATGAAAAAGAAGTGACAGCTTACATTGATCTGAACTGGTAACTGCTGCGATAAAAGGTTCATATAATGGAGGAAAGGTAAAACATTAAAATCTGATGACACACAATGTAAGAAATAGAGTGTTTATTGCAAGCACTGTCCTCTTTCGTCACACCTGTCAAATACATACCTGTGATTGTCTGAGACTCCGCCCTCCTGTTTTGGTCCCGCCCCTAAATGCCCATGTGGTATCCCAGGAGGTACACCATGGGGGAAAAATCCTGGAGGAAATCGCGCTGAAGAATTTATAAATGACGGCGGATAATGGCCGCCCAAGGCACCTGAGGAGATCGGATAACCTGGAGGTCTCTGCCTGAAAATACGCAAACAAATCTATTTTTGAAACGATTGTTCATTTAAAGTGCTAAAATATCACAAAAAACTTTTTTTGCGTATATTTAATTTTTTATTAAAGCATAATGTAATAATAATAGTTATTTCATTTCAAAATAAATTATAAACACAAATCTTACGGTAAATAACATCAAAACCATAAAATTGCATGTAAGATGTAAACATTTGTACAAATATATTCCTCTGCTAAACAGTGTTCATGTCCGAGTTTGACCAAGCAGCAAATAAAGTGATCAAGGGTTGCATGCAAGACTGCCTTAACTACTGTGGTATCATTATATTTCCCGGTGGTTTAGTTTTTCGCGTATTTTACGCTAGGGTAAATGCGCGAAATCAAATTGTAGTGAAATCAAACCATTGAATATCTAGTCTTATACAATAAGAATATAGAATAATACAATTGCACGAATTTAAGCCCTTGCAAAAATGTCACTTATGTCATTTGAGCGAAATTTGATCCCCGCGAAATTAATGATACAACAGTACACTAAAGTAAAGAAGGAGTTACAGAAGTCTTGAGTGCAACCCATGTAATATTTCCTATTCCAAATATGACAGTGTATATGGGCTGTTTGACAGTCTCAGGGTGACAGATCAAAATAACAACTGTCAATACACTAGAACTGTTTAACCTCAACTTGAGTTTTATCATACTGTGATATAACTGGTATTAAGCTGGATTAAAAAAAAAATTAAAAAAAACAACATGTTAATTTTGTTTATAGACATAATCAATAAATTGAAAACTTTAGTATACAACCAAAAACTGTAATTTGAGTTACAATGTAAGAATCCATATTCATAAGTAATATCAATAAATATAGATTCCGCCTTTTTTTAATTGTGCATTTTTTGAAAGCATTTTTCATGACACCATGACCACATAACACTTGAATTAATTGTGTTTTTTTTAAAAACTAAAAAAAAAATTAATGAATAAATATAATAAAGAGCAAAAATTTAATACACTTTTAGACAGATCTTTAAAATATAAAAAAGTAAGCCAACTTTTCTGAATTTAAATTTGTCTTTTAATTTGGTCTTTATCTGATAATAATGTAAATCAGTGCTAACTAAGTTTTATATTTTAATCTTTTCATTTCAAATTCATTTCATTTTATTTTCCAAATAAAAAATATAAAAAAATCTCTAGTTATGCCTGTAAGTAATTTTTAAATTGAACATTTGTATCTGGGATTTAGTTTAAGAAACAAATATTTAGTATTGATCCTAGCTTTTAAAATGTAAATCTGCTGATTGATTCTTAGATATGGAAATCACAATATGTCACATGCAGTGAAAGTTGGTCATGTGAACAAACGATATTGTCTGCCAGCTCAGCATTTAACGTTTCTCTTTAATTGTGTAATGAACCCAAGTCTGTGTAAGTGAGGACAAGCACTTATGCCCTCAAACGCGATTAACACTTTCCTCCGTATATACGCATTTTTACGCCATGTGCGACCAGTGTAGATCCAGATCAGCCGACACATCCCTGCCATCTAATCAGGATCTGCACTGGTCGCATTTTGGTCAGAAATAACCTAATGAATCAAAAAGCGAACTGTTTAGATCCTGATCAGATGGCACGGATGTGCCGCCTGATCTGGATCTAAACAGTTCGCCCTCGCAATTAAGGTGTTTCTATGGAGGAAAGGGTTAAATTCATGCAATATAATTTTTTCCGAGAGTAACATTTTATTTTACAAATGTGTAAATTCTTCAAAACAGAATGTCAATTAATAATTCAATGTTAATTTTCACTACTGTATTTTACCTTTTCGGACTTGTGTCTTTTTCAAGAACTGAAAATACTTCTTTTTATATTAAAATATAATTATTATGAAGTAATCATTATTGTTTAAACATGTAGCATAAATTATGCTATTGTTAAACTATTGACCCTGTATAAAGCACTGAATTTTTTTACATCTTAACAAGAAATTTCTTCAAAAAACACAAGAACAAAAATTTGTCTAATCTGTATCACGGAGATGCTTGCCAATGTCACATCAGACTGACAAGGAAGCTTTCATTTACAGTTTTGCTGTTAGTGTCAAAACAAAACATTTTGAACATAGCTTTTTACTTGTGTCGCCAAAAAAAAATCAGTTCAAACAAAACATACAGGATAAATACATTTTCTCTTGTAACTTGTTGTCAAAGTTTCTTAAGCCAATCAAACATCAGAGTCTTATCTAACTTAGACAATTCTGAGACTTCAGCATAATGTTAAATACAGATTACTAGTGTTTATTACAACCTCTGAACAGAGAAAAAATTGTTGACACTTTTATGAGCAATCTAGTAATTCGTGCAGATATTATTACTGGAAACATGGATGTCGACTGAAGAAGCTGTATTTTAAATTCACACTTTTATTATGAAAACTTGACCGAGAAATCAGGTTAGAAAGAGCATAGGGCCTTGGTATATATAACAACTGATGTGCCAGACTTGTAGAAAGAACCTTTGTATGAATGCTAAAATCTATGTAGGAATAAAGGAGCTGACCGAGAGTGGAACTTACCAACTAACATCTGGGTATAATGATGGAGGAAACTGGCCGGCTGATGTGTGGTATGGAAATGCATGGCGGGGTAACCCTGAAAAACAAAATCTTACCATAAGTAACATCAACACAAACTAATCTGGCGTGGTAACCCCTAAACACAAATCTTAAGATAAATAACATTAACACAATTTTATCAAAATGATAATCTTTAAGACCTCATCACGACCACCTTTTATTTAAACCAATTTTTTACAATCTCAGTTTTTAACGCTATGTTAAGACCACTCTGTTATTAATACCTCTCTTTTCCAGTCCAGAGGGTGGTTTTAACAGTGGAGTTTCGCAGTTTCAAATGGGCAAATAAAAATATGCATAATAAATACAGATTATTCCATAACATTTTGCCCAATAAAAAACGAAAACTATCAAATTCATTAAATGATAATATTATGTTCGGCTTAAATCACAGAATATTGGACAATTAATTCCGATTTGGCAGTTATTCTTTTATGAATCCTGAACAAACATATGCTGTCTTGATGTTTTATGCAATCCAATGCATTATAAATATTAGAACAACACCATTTTTCATGCAAATCATTTAAATCTGAATCGGAACAGCTGCTAAATTTTGCAGTAGCTGTCATTTATCAAGCCAGTTTCACAGCTTCTATTTCAGACACCTTAAAGCAGCTAACATACAGGTGGTGTGTGATCTGCATGAAATGATATTTTACAGGGATCATATCATCTCAGCAGGGTATTCAGCAGCTTTTCACACAAAATCTCAAAGTTTAGGTATTTGCACAACATTCACAAAATTTAGGTTTTTGCAAAACAATCACCAAATTTTGGTACCCACACAAAATCTCAATCAGTTAAGGTATTTGCACAACTTTCACCAAATTAAGGTTTTTGCACAACATTCACATCATTTATGTATTTGCACAATGTTCACCTTATTTAGGTATTCACACAACATTCACCAAATTTAGGTATTCACACAACATTCACCAAATTTAGCTATTTGCACAACATTCACCAAGTTAAGGTATATTCACACAATATGACTAAGTTAAGGTATTTGCACTTATATTCATTTCAGACTTACAAAAATATGAGTATAATAAGGGACAAAATTATTGCTAAAACATGCAACCAAGGTGATCTACAGTGTCTGCGGTTTACAGGTGGCATTAAAATATCAACCAGACAGATTTTCATAAACTATTATAAAGTGACAGTAAAATTAAGTATCATTTTCAAAGAAATTTCAGACACAGAATTTTATCGTGTTCCTTATGTTTAATGAGCAAAATTGGAATATTAACCTTTACTGCATAGATCTGACTTTTATAACGTGTATAGTGTATATGAAATTCAACCAGCACATCAATGCCATCTGATCAGGATCTACACTTTTTCTGCTTCTTGGTCAGAAAACTTTATGAATCTAAAAGCAAACAGTGTAGATCCTGATCCAATGGCACATATGTGCCAGATAATCTGGGTCTTATGGATCTACGATGTTCACTCATGCAATAAAAGTCATATCTATGGTGTAAAGGATTAACAATCTGATCTGGATCTACTCTGTTTGCATATGCACTAAAAATATTTGTGGAGTAAAGAGTTAACAAAAAATCTAAAACAAAACACATAAAAAATATCTAAATCTCCTAATTTCCTCACTCTCCCAAAAATCTGAATCTAGCTGCTTTAAGGCCAATGAAAGATACCTGGTAAATTTTTCTATTCTTAAAACTATTCATTGACATGACTAGATAACAAAAAAGAATATTTGATTCGGTTTGAGTTAAATCTAATCGGCCATCTTTGGCAATCATTTCTCACGGATTTTGTTTTGTAAACAACTGCCAATTTTACTGTCATATTTTACATTACTTTTTTTCTTCTAGCGATGACAAAATACGTGAAAATTTGAATAAAGGGACAGATTAACTGTTCCAAATGAGGTAATCGAGCCGAAAATGACAAGAATAATGCATTTAATTTTCTGTCATCAAGAATTTTTGCTCATTAAAATTAATGAATTCCCTTGTCCAGTTTAACACTTAAGTCACAGTTGATCTTGCACGATTTTTTTATTATCCCGAAAAAGCAATATTTCGATTTTGCCCCACGAGTTTATTTTTCCTTTCTCCAGTTTTTGAAACAATTATTTCTACATGCTTTTCAACAGCATGCCCCCTCATTTACTTTAATATCTCTATTCTATTCAAACAAATGGATAGATTAAAATTATCTGAATATGTCAATAACATATTTTGAGTATCTCTCAAACTATGGTCTGTTTGAGAAAATTATTAAACATGGTAATCAGGCGAAAGAAAACATTTGTGATAAAAAGTACGATATTAAAACGACACTAAATGATTATGTCATCGTGATTCATGTAAAACGTTCAGATTAGCCACAAGGATTGAACTCCTGATGTCCCTATTCAAAATTAGCTTCATTTCCCTTTATTAGGAGCCGTTCAAACAATATTGTTAAAATTGTGTGCGTCAGGAAACAAGTGCTGTCTTTTAAAACTCTTAACTCCATATAAAACCCTTAACTCTACATAAACGCATTTTATCACAAGTGCCAACAGTTTAGATCCAGATCAGCCAGCATATCCATTCTGTCTGATTAGGATATCCACTGATGGCAACAGTCGGAATAACCAAATGACCAAAACTTGAACAGTCTAAATCCAGATCAGACGGCAAGTATTTGAATGTCCCTTTTGCACTATTTTCTACCACTGAATTACAACCACCCTAATTTAAATACCACTTTTTCCCAGTTCCAACAATGGTCTTAATATAGGGGTTTTACTGTTTAAGCAGAGCAGATGGTATTTGGGTAAGAATTTTACAAACCTGTTTTGGGGTCTATAGTGACTGGAGGAATGCCCATATGTGCTGGGGGTGGTGATGTGAACGGTGCTTCGCTATTGTAACCCATCATTACACCGAGAGGGGACTGTAACATTGGCATTTTACTGCCCTGAAAATAGAAAATACAACAAACCTTGTTTACAGAGTTAAGACAATAAAAACTTTCCTGAAATTTTATATTTACTTCAAATTCAGTTATTTTTTATGGGGTACTTGTTTCTGGCAATTTTATGGGCACATCAATCCATGAATTTAAAAAAATGATACTGATTTTAGAAATTTCAAACATAGAATTTATGAGCCCATAAAAACTCCACTTTATTTTCAGGCCCCCAAAAATAATTCTACACATTTCAAGGACTAGTTCTGTAAATAAAACAACAACAAAAAAAACAACAAAACATTCCACTTAACTTTTATTCATGTTCACAAATACCTAAAAGGTTTCATTTGAATTTGTACTTTTGTAAACAAAACTGATAATTAAACCCGCATGTATCTCTAGCCTGATCACTAATGATTCTCCTGCAGGCAACAACCCAGATTGCACTGACAGAATTCGCCACTTTTAATAATAGCAGATTCTAAAAATATTAATAAAACTTGACTCAGGTTTTTTTCTTCTGTCTAGAACCACTTTGAATTAATTTTTCACTTCAGGCCAAGACTCAAACCCTTAACCACCTGTGACATCATCAGGCACCTGTGACATCATTCATAGATTTATCTCTATGAATACTGAACAGTCCCTGACCAGACGACTTGCTTAACCTGAACACCTGTACTCATTTACAAATTCACAAGACCACTTTCAGCAAATCATATTTTCATAGGATCAGTGCAAAACATTTATGATTATAGAAGGCGGTTTTGCACATGACCCACAAATTATCAAAACTAAAGTTATAACCTTGCCAATATTTAGTTGGACTTTAGTTCACACTGAGTGTACCATACTCCGAATGACCTACAGATGGTAACATGCAATATTAATTATCACAGTGAGCATGCAGAAACATGAAGAGTGTACTGGACCCGACCAGGTGTTATCCTGTCACCCTCTCCTCAGCCAGCATTATCTGTAAACACCTGTAGAGCTCTATCACACTACTGTAAGGTCATATCATATCAAGTATTGGTTACTTGTATCTTGTCAAAGTATGTGGGCAAATCTACAAATCATCGGGATGACCTATAATAACCCTTTACTCCCTATATTGATCTGATCTGGATTTACATGGAGGAAAGGGTTAAGAGTTAACCCTTTCCTGTATAGATACGCATTTTTACGCATGTGCGACCAGTGTAGATCCAGATCAGCCGGCACATCCGTGCCGTCTGATCAGGATCTGCACTGGTCGCATTCTGGTCAGAAATAGCCTAATGAATCAAGAAGCGAACAGTTTAGATCCTGATCAGACGGCACGGATGTGCCGGCTGATCTGGATCTAAACTGTTCGCCCTAGCAATAAAGGTGTGTCTGTACAGGAATGGGTTAAAACACCTGTAGAGCTCTATCAGTCACTACTGTAAATCATATGATATCATGTATTACTTGTATCTTTTCAAAGTATGTGGGGAAATCAACAAATGGTTGCGATGACCTGCAATAACCCTTTACTACATGCAATTATAATGGCTGTCATCCCATGGTTGAACACTGTAGATTGATTTGATCTGGATATACACTAGATCAGTCTGATCTGGATCTTCATGTTTCCTTTATTTCTGACCAAGAGCAAACTGTAGATCCAGATCAGATGGCAATGATCTCAATCTTAACCTAGCATATGCGTTTAAACTGTAAAGTTATACAGAAAAAAGGATTAATCCGGGCCAGGTAGCCATCTAAGTAACTCTTTTTTTGATAAACAATGGCCATTTCATTGCCAACTGGAAGAATTGGCAGTAAAAACAACAAAAACCAAAGATATACCCCACATTAGGCCTAAATTCATAAATTCATAATTAATCAAGTCTTTGAATGTTTATTCTGTATTTATGATTTTCCTGCTTATATAGCACATGATTTAAAACAGAATTAAATACTTAAAAGATGATTTAGTACACAATATAATGACAGAAATCAAAAACGTTCACATCCAATTTATGCTTTGATTCCGTTTAAATGCGTACAAAATTACAGAATTTTAATAAGCATTTTCTTCTTAACAATTTTCATTGGCTTAATTTAATTTTAATAAAAAATAAAAAAAATTCTCAATTGCAGGGACATGGTTATTTTTCGGTTCATTATAAATTAACAAGCGGGTGGCCATTCACCGCGGTAGATCAAATGGAGTCAATTTAACTATCGGGTAATTAGACCTCTATTATCGTTATTGTCTTTCAAAAAAATATCACCAATTTGATCATCTTAAACACGCAATTACGAGATCCAATATTACAGATTTACTTGGTTATCGGGACCATCTATTCATTTTTAAATGCGCCCTTATAGACGTTGCAATGCAAGCCCACAAAAATACTTATTCAACAATGGTAAAGGATACCTCAATTTTACATTATTTATCTTTTGACAATTTCCAAGATCTTGTAAAAAATTTGAAATGGGTAAGAAGTCATGACAGTGCGATGCCTCCATGATAAATCACATTTGCAACAAAATAAAAGATATGTTATGAAAAGAGGGCTAAACAAAAGTTGATCAGAGTTAAAATCATCGCATTATGTGCCAAAATAATGGGCAATAATTCAATCTACCCTGGAACAAACCACTCATGCCGCAAGGGGTCATCAAATGTATTAAACCCTGCTTCGTTTCCACAATGGAAAAAGAGTAGTATACTCTGTGTGTGTTGGGTGGGAGAGCAGGGTGTGTGGGGGGGGAGGTGTTGAGAGAAGACCAGTTACCAATCTCTATGAAGAAAGATTCGATTTAGATCAAAAGTTATGTTTAAAAACCAGTTGTGGCATTTTCTGAAATCTTAAGATAAAGAGTGTTGCTAGGTGACCAATCAACATTTTTACAAAATTTAAGTCAATGCATTTTACAATATGCACCATAACAGCTTTTCAAGGAACCAACAATTCCTTTGAGCCTATTCCATGCCAATAGCATTATGTAAAGTGCCGCACTGGGCATTGACTTTTATCATATAGTGCAGCATACTGGCAGATTTAACTGCTCACTGCAGCCTTAACATTACTGTTTAAATTGTCGTACATTATCAGCTGTCGCCATCTACATTAACTGTCTAATCATGGTCATCGACTTTCACAACTTGCATAATGCTTGCGCTCGCCGTATCCATTTATTGAAACTTTTTAGTCATTTTCAATTATTATTTTAGAAACACTGTCTTAAAATTAACTTGCTTTTTACATTGTTCCTTTTTTCAAATCTTTCAAATCCATCGCATCTTGCATCTTACGGAAAACTGAAGTGGTTTTTGCTGGGTTCTTGTGAAAAGGTCAATTTTTAAACAAAATGATGCAACTTAAGAGTTTAATTGCTTCTTTCTCTCGATTTTAAAATGGGTCAATTCACTTGATTAAAATTTGTTTGCACTTGCTTCTGATGTTGAAATAGCATTTTGACAGTTTAATGGCGATATTAAACAGTACAAGGGGAAGCCAGGTTTTGGCAGGAGGTGTAAAAATCTGCCTAGGTAAATCATTCAATTAAGATATTATATTCTATCTACTTGAGATTTAACCAAATTTACGTGTCCTCCCTACCTCTCCAAAAATAATTCATGCACAATCGGTAAAATTATAGTAAACTGCACCTGACAGCATATGAAAAGTAATCTGTTATGTTGATTTAAACTTTAATTTCAAATAGTGCTCCTTTTTACTAAATATTCACTTTTTATACAGTCAAGATATAGGCATTAATCATGACTAGGTTAACATATTGATGCGAGGTGTCAGATTCAAAGAGCATGACAAAAATGAAACTTCACTGGCACTTGGTCGAGACCTCAACTTGGGGTGTTCAGATGTCATACCCTCCAACACTTTACCTTTAACTTCTCTTGCTTTGTTTTACAATTGCCTTTAAACCCAGGTTACAAATTAATTTCCTCTCACCTCAGGGAAATCTATTTGAAGTGGTGAAAATTACCTTAGAGAATACAGAGTTGATAAGGCGATTACCTGAGCGGAGCTACTCTACCTACTGAATTGGACTAGTCCAATGTGACACACGTCCATCAAATTTAACATGAACAGGGGTGCCTAATCTAATCCACATTACTACTTCAAACAGAAGCGGTAATGAAGGCAGTCATGCATTATATCTAGTATTACAGTGAGGGGTTTAATTAAATTAGCAAGAAATATTGTAACATATTGTTCTGCTGACCAATCACTTTCTTCTAGTTTCAAATAAAGAAAAAACTAATATCAATAATGATATTATCAAAGCAAATTTGTCAAAAAAAACTTTTTAATTTCTACCTTTGTTTAAATGTTTTGTTAGAAGTCTTTCTGTTGTTATTTTTTAATGCAAAAACTAATATCTATTTTTTTTTCTCCAAAGAATTACGTGCAAGAAAAACAGTGTTGTTTGAATGTGTTGTTGTGTTGTTTTTTTTGCTTTGTTTGTTTGTTGTTTTTTTTTTAGTGATAGTAAGTTTAGTTCCTACAATAAGTTGATGATTATTTCAATAAATATTTCTAAAATAAACCAATTAATACATAAAAATAATACACTGTTTTGACATAATATTATTTGCTCACTACATAATTATGTCAGCAGCTGCTATTGTGTCACAAGAGACAAAATTTGAATAATTTGCTTCGTGACTTGAACAATTATATACTAAATTAAATTTTATAAGACTGAAGTTGATTCCCTAACAAATAACTTCACAACAAGTTACTGTCACCAATAAATCTGTGTTA
Source organism: Corbicula japonica (assembly GCA_038501625.1). Classification (NCBI taxonomy): domain Eukaryota; kingdom Metazoa; phylum Mollusca; class Bivalvia; order Venerida; family Cyrenidae; genus Corbicula; species Corbicula japonica. The sequence continues at coordinate 3,216,130 of JAZAYU010000048.1, forward strand.
AAAGTGGTTGGAAAGATGAATTAAAAACATTTATTCCCGTTCTTAAGTCATTCCTTTGACTTTATAAAATTATAATATGCAATTTGAAGTCTTCAGTGTTTTGATTTATCGTAGAATCTCATTTTCTAAATTTATCGTTTGAATTTTATTTTCTTGATTTATCTTTGGATTTTATTTTCTTAATTTATCTTTATTCTCTTGATTTATCTTTGAATTTAATTTTCTTGACATTTCTTTGAATTTAATTTTCTTAACTTATCTTTGAATTTTATTTTCTTAATTTATTGTTTAAATTTTATTTTCTTGATTTAACTTTAGATTTATTTTCCTTATTTATTGTTGAATTTTATTTTCTTGATTTCTCTTTGGATTTAATTTCTTGATTTATTGTTGAATTTTATTTTCTTGATTTACCTTTGAATTTTATTTTATAACCTTTTTAAAGTGAATATCAATAGATGATAATTTCACAAAATTCTTTAGATTCTTTTTATTTTTATATAAAAACAATGAGAAATTTAGTAAACAGGTGATTTCAATTAAGAACAATATTAGGATATTGAGTATGAGACAGACTTAACAGTTTTGCAGTTAACCCTTTCCTGTATAGATATGCATTTTTACGCATGTGCGACCAGTGCAGATCCAGATCAGCCGGCACATCCGTGCCGTCTGATCAGGATCTGCACTGGTCGCATTTTGGTCAGAAATAACCTAATGAATCAAGAAGCGAACAGTTTAGATCCTGATCAGACGGCACGGATGTGCCGGCTGATCTGGATCTAAACTGTTCGCCCTAGCAATTAAGGTGAGTCTGTACAGGAAAGGGTTAATATCTTAATTAATTTCTTAGCCATGAACTGATTAAAAAAAAATTAAATGTCTGGACAAAACCTTGATGCTAGAGCAAGGACGATACATCTTCAAAATTAAAGCTAAAAACATTGATACAGTATCATTTAATGGAGGATAGACCAATTAAATTTTGCCCTGACATCTGCAAATGTTATACAGTAACATGATCGTGCAATATTGTTAAAAAGTATCAATTGTTGGGTAGGTTCTGGGAAGATAATGTTTCACTTAATGTTACATTGAAGATTCCCCAATGAAACCAAAAACTGACATGTTTTCATTGGCAATTATGCGTAATGACGTTCTGATAGATTGTTGTCACTGTGAAAATGTTGCACGAAAGACTATACTAGTCGGGAAAATCCATGCTCTTTTATAATTTAACTTGATAAATATCACATTCTAACCGAGTTATATGAAAGGTATCAGGGTGAAACGTCCCTTTCACGCATTTAGGTGTCCACAAGGGAATAATGGCAACAAAGGGGAACAATTGGAGAAGTTAAATTATTCTCGTAGAATCATTCTTTCCAACGTTATTAGTATCAAATTATGTGTCATTTATTTTTTAATATGACAAAAAAATGCATTAATGTTATTAATTCACGGAGCTTCATTAAAGTAATGGATAAATGGAAGAAAGATAACTTACATCCATTTTTCACTGTCCAAGGGAGTTAACTGCCAGTATTGTTTTTTTTAATGGGAGGTAACTGTTATATATTTAAAACAAATGCCTAATACTTTGAAAGATTGAGCATCAGGACTATCCTATCTGAAAAAGTTGAAATTTGAAAGAAAATAATAAAAACAAGCAATATTTGTTTGAACAAAATCTTTACATATATTTCTACATTTTCTATCTAAAATCAAGATTTGTCTATTTATTTTGTAACAACATCATCATGCATTATAATCATCGATAATTAATTATATTCTATCAAAGAATAAGTTCTTTCAAGATAGGAGAAAACAATAAGGCAAGGCTTTAAAAGTACCTAGCAAAAATAACCAGGCTTTAATTACACATCAATTTTTTTTTACTTTGGCAAGAAAAAAAATTGATGACACTTTTAGTACAATATACATACAACCTGTTATATTTCCAACCTTTGCAATTTTTTGCAACCTTTTTTTTTTGGATAGGTTTACACCAACCTGCCATCATTTTTGAACCATGCCATGGTTTTTTTTATACAAAAAGTCAAGACTGCAATTCCAAAAAGCTAACTAAAAACAATACTCCAAGTGGTTACCACAAAATAAAACAGCTCAGATATTTCACATATTACGGCATTATTGCACCTATGAAGTTGATTGTTAGATTATCAAGGAGCAAAAATCAACAAGTTGATAATGTATTCTTTGACTTTATAAAAGTGTCAGAATCCACTTAATGTCAACTCTGTCAGTTTTTAATGAAGAAACAACAATACCACATGGCTCACGGTTTTAAATTAACAGGTTTTACGATTTTCTTTTATTTACATCACTTCTATACCAGTCTATTAAATCGTAGGAATAATTTCTCGAGGACTATTTTTCTTTGGTCATATTAGCATGGCAGGTGTAAATTACACTTATTCAGCTGAATTTTAGACCAATTCATTACACATTTTTGGACTTGGAACACATTACAGCTAACTTAGATACGACCATTTTCAAGGACTTCACATACAGTACTGCTCACCTCACATACGTCTATTTCTTATGGCTTACAATAAAGTTCTGCTAACCCTTTGTTTTTTTACCTACGACATATTACTGCTTACTTCACATATGACCATTTTTTTGAAGTAAGTAAATAGTTCTGCAGACCTAACATGTGCCAGATTGTAAGCACTTAACCCTTTCCTCCATAGACAAACCTTTATTGCGTGGGCAAACAGTGTAGATCCAGATCAGCTGGCACATTCGTGCCGTCTGATCAGGATCTGCACTGTTCGCCTTTTGATTCGTTTGGTTATTTATGACCAAAATGCGACCAGTGCAGATCCTGATCAGATGGCACTGATGGATGAACCCTGATCGCACATGCATAAAAATGCATATTTCTAGAGGTAAGGGTTAAACGGACCTTCTTATTTTATGAATATTGTGTACCGTTAGATCTTGAAATATCAATCTGCCAACTGAGGTCTTAAAATGGAGTTCTGCTCACGTCAAATTTAATATATACCATTGTCAGTCACTTGTTATAATTGTTATTGACACGCGGATTCCAAGGACATTCAATGTCGCAATGTATCTATTTCCAACATACAACAATGGCGATCTGGATACATTTCAATGAGATAAAGCTCGGTTCAAACCCTTAGGAGGCCTACAGCAGCTGGTCTTATTCAACTAGAGCTATAATTAAACTATACACTTTTGAATTACAAATTTATCTATGATAAATAATTGTTATGTTCTGTAAATGTCAACGTAAGATGAGCTGTTGGAATAACTGCGTAAATTGTCACCTTAGTAAAATCAAAGTATTGAAAGTATGGAGCCGTTGGCATACCTACAGTCGGGACTGAAAATTGGAACTACTTTTCTGCAGTTCTAAGGCCTGCAATTTGTTCCTTTTTTAGACCAGTTGAGACTGTCTAGAGTTAGGAAGCTGATAACTCTGAGTCTGCCAACCCAAAAATAGGTACAACAAAGAAAATATTGTTTAAATAAAAATGATATTCTACATTTTTAAGTGGATTTTTTTCACCGAATTCACTGGAAAGCATTTAATAAACTTACATACAAATGAACAGTTTTATTTTAAAGCATTACTTAACAAAATAAATAGTTGTGACACTCTGGCAGAGAATTTTTTTCTTCAAGCAATGCATTGAAAGTTTCGTTCTCTTTGCCAGTAAGAAAATCTTTTTTCTATTTCTATCTATAAAGAAATTAAGAACAGAAGCAGAGAAAGGGAAAGCTGCAGTAATTATTCGGGACTATGATCTAATTATCAAGTTACTAGATTAAGTCACACAGATGAAAATATACCCGAACTTAAATCATAATATGAAAGTGGAAAAATTGTTTAAAAAAATATAATAATATCAAGTCCCCTTTCACAATTATTGACCCTTTACTCTACTGATACAGAGTTTTTATATCAGTTGTGTGACCAGTCTAGATCGAGATAGACCTGCACACGCAGGTAGTCAGATCTGAATCTACACTGTCAGTGTTAAGATTCATCAGAATATTTCTAGTCAAGAAGCAAATAGAGTAAATCCTGATCAGACTGCACAGATGTGTGACAACATGGTTTGTATTGTCTTCAAACTAGTCAGTCTTCAAACTAGTCATACCAACTTGGGACCGACATATGAAGGATTGGACGCAGGCGAGATATGACTATGACAAAGGTTTTTATGCTGACACATGTTTCAACGCCTGAAGAATAGCTTTGTCAAATTCCTTAAATACATTACACAGTATCGGTAATGTTTAAACCATGACTACTGAATAACAACAAGATTTATAGTAAATATTAGAATATTAATGTTCACCCTATATCATAATACGAAACATTAAAATAATAATTTAACTTTTTTTGGTAATTTTAAATAATCCAAATTATTTCATGTTACACTTAATTCACCTTTTGTATGAGATGATTTTCATCAACATTTTTATTTTGTTTTTGTTTTTTTAATTTTTATCAAATTCAAATAACATTTTTTACAGGTATTTCTGAAATTCCAATTTCTGAGATGTTATGAAAATTAAATTTTCTTTCTCCTGGTCCTTTTTTATTTTGTTACTGAATTTTATTGTCTATTTTATATAATTTTTGTTTCATTGATTTTTTTTTCTTTACTCGATTTTATTGTCTTTTTTTGTATTTTGGTTGTCATTTTGAGGACAATCAAAATTTTTGTTTCTTGGAATATTTTGATTTCATTGTTTATCTTTGACACCTTCAGTGTTTTCTTTGAGTACATTAACAAAGCATGGAAGTTCCCGTTATGCCAACCAGCGGTTATCTTGCTGTCAGAATGCCTATCAATTATGGAAGTGTATTGCAATGCAAACTGACCGGATGCTAACAATTTAGTTTTACAGTTAATCTGACCAGTGGCAGGCTGTTACTGGCCGCAACATGACACTTGACAGCATCTGTCTGTAAAGGTAATTAACAGATTTTCCCAGCTAGCGGAACCTTCCTTATCAAATAATAACAGACCCTTAATTTATTCATTCAGTTCTGCAGTGGACAAACCCTTCCCTGAATTTATATTATTCCATTCAAAATTAAAAGGGGTGTTCTACAATCTCCATTCCCTGAATTTATGTCAAACTTGAATTTAATTTGAGCAATATTGTAAAGTTTTACAGAAAGTTTAGTAACAGAATTTATTAACTAAAAACTAACAGTGTAGACCCTGATTTGACAGTGTAGATGCACAGGCCGATATGTATCTACACTGGTCTCAAGTTTGACAGATGTTATGCTCAGCACTTAAAGGGGTTTAACTGCTGGGCCCAAGATCATAAAACTAAAACTGGTCGCCATTTCAGCCAATCAGATGCTTCAGATTTGAGACTGGTCTCCAATCACAGGTTTATGATCTTGGGCACAGGTAATAATTTACTTGGATATAGACCCTACATCTATATCTACACTGGCTGCACATACAGGTGTATTCCTAAGTCATGGGGCTTAAATTTGATGCTTCTATCATTCCAATTAACGCTTCATTTGACCATTGTACAATCCTAATTGACATCAAATTAAGATCTTCTTTTCAAATGAAACATGACCACTTCATGTCTTAAGGTAAAATCTTTTCCAGCAGGTAGGTATGAATGGCCATTAGTTAATGACTAACTTGATATTTGGTGATTTCATCAAATGAGCAGTGATAGATTTCCACATGAAATATTACACCAAACTGACACTAACAGCTGACTATGTGGACGTCCAGCCAGGACTTTACCAAGTGCCTGCTACGCAAAAAAAAAACTTGTAACTATAGACCACTGTAGTATTAAAAAAAAATCTTGGCCCAAGATCATAAATCTGAGATAAGAGACCAGTCTCAAATCTCAAGCATCTGATCAGCTGAAATGGCGATTGGTTGCTATTTCAGCCAATCAGATGCTTGAGATCTGAGACAGGTCTCGAGACCAGTTTTTGTTTTATGTTTTGATCTTATGCCCTGGCCTGAGAATGTGTATAATATTATGACAAACCTTCCCACTTTTCTTTTATATTCTTTTAACATGTACTGCAAAATATACAGGTTTTGATGGCATTAGTGAATAATTTAGATCCTGATCAGCCAGAACATCCCTGCTGTCTAATCAAGATCATCACTGTCTACTTCTTTTTTAGGTCAAAAAATAACCTAATGCATCGAAAAATTGAAAACTAATTTACATCCTAATCAGATGGCAAGAATGAATCTAATGATCTGGATCTACACTGTTCACCTTGCATAACAGACATGTTCCATGTAGTAAAGGGTTAAAAATTCGTAAGGAAAACACATCAACTGGCATAAAGTTTCATATACAGCATAATTATATTTTTACTCAATTTTATTACTCTGTTATTTAAAATGGCCCGACTTCCCTAGAAACACTTTTATGGTGCTGCTCAAATTTCATAATATATAAGTTCACAATTCCACTTACTTTAAAATCAGGGCACATCTGTTGTAAATGCAAGCTGTTGATATTTTTGATAAAATTTAAAACTTCTTCTATAGAATATAATTCTGGTTATATCTTGGTTTTATTTAAAACACTGTACACCAGTTTCATCTTTCACACTTATTATATATAAATTGCAGCAATTTTCATCTTCTCTGCATTTTCATCTTTGTACAGGGTGACATTTTGGTGTAAGAATATTTTCACATAGTGCAACCTAAGTAGAGACTTCTGACAGAATTTTCAAGTCACTATTTTAGTTTTCCATTATATTTAAAAAAGAATATCACAGCATTTTAAAAGAAAATATATCTTTGATGTTTGAAACATTTTTATAGAACAGAACGGAACAGAACTTTTTTTCAAACAACTTGAACATATACAGTTCATCATCATATAATTATATGATAATACATAAAATTGTGAAATACATCTTCTATGTAAAATATACACATTTCAAAAAAAATAAAATTCTATTTCTTGTTGTTGTTTTTTTTTAATACAAATATTGCCTAATGCTGAGAATGTTGAGAAATGGCAACACGTCATAAAATAGTGATGCACACATAAGATGGGGCTTTACAGCCGTCCGGGTAAAGTCTGATCAGGGTCTACGTTGTTGGCTGTCCGGCCGCATGCTTTCTTAATGCATCTAGAAAATTTTAAATACTTTTGGGGACAGTGTAAGTCTACAATCTGAACAGAATCAACACTTCACAAGAATATGATGCCATGTTGTTTTCAATGCACATCATATTATTATTATGAGCTACTGCTGCTTCAAAAATTTCTTTGCTCAGGGTTCTACCATTCTAGACATTTTAAACCTAGCTTAAATACATCTACAACACAATGATTTCTCTATTTTTTTTAGAATAAAATGTACTAAAAATATTACTTTGAACGTATCCTGTTTAATTTCTAGCACATTTTAAAAGATCTTGCTTGTATATAACAATAGAAAAGACGTCATCTGGTATTACTATTTCCACAAGATAAATTTCTGAAAAAATTCTGTATAATATTTTTGTCAAGATTTTTGTTTCATAAGCTGTAAAAAACTAAAACTATAAATATAATTAGTTTCCAGTCTTCTCACATATTAATTTTTTCAAACTGAAAACTTGAAAAAAGTAAAATAATTACATTAAAATGATGTTAGTTAATAAAGTATTTGCAGCATCTTTTTTATTAATATTTGATTTTTACGTCTTCCTTTAAAGATTAATGATATTTTTGCCAGACACGGAATCAAATTTAAATATAAGCTTTCACACAAGTACTTACTAAATGCTCGTGCAACGACGTGCTACAGCCTAGAAGGCAGGTTTCCGGCCAGATGCAAACCGGCATTTTGGTACGAATCCACAACCAATCTCTATCACGTTCAACTGTTACCGGTGCCGTACTACAACCGGATCTACAACCAGTTGCTGCAGCCTCACACTCTTTGCAGCCGGCAACACCAGCCGACGTTTTTGTTAAAGAATCCCACATTTTCTTCGGAAATTGTCACTAACTTAATACTGTTCATACTGTTTTCATCTCAGTAACATAAAGATAAACATATCTCAAAACTGTACTTTCTTCTTTTAAATCATTTGAAAACCTCTTCAATTTGTCTGAAATATTGCGGAATCTTGTTTGAAAATTGACGGAATGAAAAGAAACATGAAACTTGAGAATATTTAAACCATTCCTACATTACGATGACACTTTTCCAGATTAAAAGAAATCTCTAGCAGACATCAGTCAATATCGCATTGTGTTTTGCTACCAATGACAGGCCATAAACCAACATCAGCTAAGGAAAGGTAAACTAATTAATGCTAATTAGCGTCCAATGTCACCTGTAATAACTTCTGCCCGTCAAAATGTTACAACACTAATTGATTCTTTATTGCTATTGATAGAATTTTTACTCTTGGTTTTTTAACACAGAGATGTTTAGGCTTGAAATTTCTGAGCAGTTACGGAATGAGCACTCCGGTACGTCTCTTTTATCTACATGAGCGAAAAATAGCTTCTATTCCAATACCGAAGATGATTGGCTCTCGTTTATAATCCGATTGAAAATATTAAAATCCTAATAACATATTCCAAGAAATTATGATAATTGTCATAATATATAAGGTCTGTTCACAACCACACAGTGTCCACAACTGAAGAATTTTTACTTGGGACAGTTTGTCTTGTCCCAGAGTAAAATGAAAGTACTATACAATCCATTCATAAATACTAGGCAGATAGAGGGGAACAGAGGTAGTGTTAAACTTCAACAACCCAGCTAGTCTAAATCTCAGGCCAGCGTACAGTGATTATGGTTTAAAGGAATGTAAAATTAAGCCACAAGTGGTGGTTTTGTAAATGGCAGTACTCGCTGATTTGATTATCACCCATTTAATAACCAGTTGGCCAAGTCTTTACAGTGGTGTCTGCCTAACTCGTATATCATGTCAGTTTTAACACTATGACACTTGACAGATTGATGGCTCACACACAAAACTGGCGCACTGGCAGCCGACTTCACAATAACGGAACAAACACACACTGCAGATACAGGGCCTTGATCCCCCTTGATTGTGGGGCATCCCATTATAATGAGAGATAGTTCCTGGACGCTGATTGGATAACAATAAAGGGGCAAGTGGGGCCAGAAGTATGAGAAATCTGTGGGAATGCAGCGTGGAGAATTGGATTGCATGCTTCATTGTCTGACATGAGGTCAATGCAGGAGATATTGTTATACACCTCTCCAAGAGAGAAGATATGACATGCACTGAGGAATGATTAGTTAATTGGAAATGTTTATTGACTCGACAAATGACAATATAATAAAGCAATGATTACATAGAAAATTCACGACAGCTGAACAAATTCTGAAGTATTTTTGTTTTTGAATAAATAATGTCATATAACAATTTTTATGCACCAGTGATATGACGCTCCATTAAACATTATCATAAATTATTTATGTTACATAAATATTATACATATAATATTGTTGTTGTTATTATAATGTTGTTATTTTTCTGTTTCTGAATATATTTTATTATTTGGTTCAAAGGAAAGGCAAAAATAAATATTTGAGTCCAGGAAATTAATGGCATTTCTAATATAGTTTTTCTAAAACAGTGCTCTCTTAAAACTTATATTTTGTCTTTTTTTCTAATACATTTTATTATTGAGTAGCAAAACAAATATAGATAATAGGGTTGACATTTGTGACTTTCTCATTATGGTGTTAAGGACTATAAAAATAATAACTTTGGGCTTTCCCACTATCAATGAGATAATCGAATTTCCTCCTAATAGTCATTTAGGGCATCACCACTGTTGGTTACGGGAATCCTCAATAAGACATTTCCAATAAAGATTAGAAAACCTTTTGATAGAAATCTGGGTATCTCCCACGAAAACATGGCTATATGGATCTGTTCCCAAATAGCAATTTTTGGTCTTTTCAGAGCTTTACAAATAGGGCTGGAGAGTTAAATTAATGGCTGAATGTCCTAAATATTGACTACAGGACTCTCTACAAGGAATAGCTGTCAGGCTTTCCAACAAAATTCTGTTTACTGAAAGCCATCAGGGCTCATCAGCAACTGTAAAAAGAAGACTGATAAACCCACTTGGCTTTTGAAAGATAAATAAAATAAGCTGCATTGTGTGAAAATGTGCCTCTGGGAATCATTCCTTAAGCCTTTCCTCCATAGATACACCTTTAATGCATGGGTGAACAGTGTAGATCCAGATCAGCCTGCAAACCTGTGCCATCTGATCAGGATCTAAACAGTTACTGTTCGCTTTTAGATTCGTGAAGTTATTTCTGACCAAAATGCAACTTGCGCAGACAGGTAAAAATGCGTATATATGGAGGAAAGGGTTAATTGCAATCTTTATCAAGTTCCGTGGAGGAAAGGGTTAATTGCAATCTTTATCAAGTTCCACAGAAAACATTTTCAAGCATTTTGCAAAAAAAAAAATTAAATAGTGAATATTGTAATAATTACCAGAACATTTTAAGAAAGTGTTGTTAGAAAATAGCATCAATTAAAAAAGTCAAAAATGTAATTAAACACGCATTTTCCCCATGACTTGGTTCATAAATATATAGAGCATATCCCAATATAAATCAAACGCTTCCCTCAGATTTTATATATAAAAGTTTTATAGTAAGTAGTAGTTCGGCCTCCACATTTAAACATTTAAATCTTTTATTTTTACAGATGAAAATCTGATTTAAGAAAGTTGACAACAAAATTGGGTATTTCTAAGAAGATGAAAAAAGTGGCCATTAGTTACACTGGAGTAAACTTGACAGAAATTATGAGTAATGCTTATAAGTTAGGGTTGAACAGTGCTAAAAATGGCATTGATGCTGGTAATATACATTAAGGGTTTTTTACACAAAGTTTCGGCCATTTTATTTTTTTTTCTTAATAATGAGGATATTAATTTATTATTAATTTTGCATAATTATGTGATCGAACTTGTGCAAAAATAACCAGTCTCTATAAATGTATTTGATCATTTGCATAGCAAAATGAAGTCTGCCAAATTCCCATAATAATCTCTACACTTTTTAACAACCGTTTCTGTCATTAATAACAATGTAGCCGAGTCACCAGTGGTCATCAACTGTAATTTTAATTCAACCAAAATGTATTAAATGATCGTAATAATAGTTATTGAATACAGAATGACTGGAGTCGAAACAAATCAACGAATTTACAAGTCACATTAGTATTCATAGTACATTGTTCCGACATCAATGCAGCTCAAAGATGACACTGTTTTCTGAGCTGGCAAACATAATGATACCTGGACACCAGAATGATAATGAACGTCCAATGCAGTCTCTATATATTCAATGACCTTAAGCACTGCGGATCTCTTTTAGTGGGTTTAATTTTTATGTATTTTTTGCTCATGAAACAGCACTAATTTAAACACTCCTTAAAATTTAACAATGTCTAATATGAATTATAAATATTATAACTAGATTTTGAAAATTCATGCCCGCACTAAACTGTTATGTGTTGAATTGTACTAAAATTTGTCCCTTCGGCATTAAATAATAACAACAGTATTCAATTTGGAACTGAAATTTAGTATTGAAATGAAACATGACTGCTATTAAGTAACTAAAATTTCTAGTAATACTATCAAAGATGCCTACTCCTTTTGAAACTAAGTAACTATAAAATTTCCAGTGTAGACCCCGACTACAAACCAATCTGGGTCTACACACATCATTGCCATTGTGCAATAATGACTTCTCTCCTTCTTATATTAATGGTACTTACACCATTTTTGCACTTAGGTGACTGAAGTCTTGTGCTTATTGAAAGTCAACAACCTTTGTAGTTTATTTAAATTTGCAATATCTAGTTAACAAAAATAGTTCCTCTAATTGGTTAGAGAAAAAATGACAATATTAGTCAGTGTGGAAACCATTAATACAACACCGAATTCAAAATTTGACATATCATGTCGATAAAAATGGTTTGTGGTTAGGTTGACACGTAAGATTTATCACCTACAGTTAAATACATCGAGTCATGATGCTTTACGCAACTTCGTACTAGAGGCGCTTCTACCCCATGCGTTCAATTCACCAAGTCCCACCTTTTGAAAAACGCCAGCCTAACTTTATACAACAATGAATAGTGTGTATTAAATTTCTTTTGACGACAGCTCACATTAATATACTTCTGCATTTTTAGCTATTTATTACATTACAGTGAATGTGACACGTTTATTACCCTTTATTTTTTGGCCGTAATTATCATAATAATAAGTAAAATGGTAAATGGAAATTCCATTTCATTACAATATACCAAATGTCCAATTAATAGAAAAACATCATTTATGTTTGTTGGTAAAAAGATGTATGTACTAAACGATCCTAAAATTAAAGTTAAACTATTTTTTGTAAGTTCTTACGAACACTATTTTTGTAAATTGCAATAAAACATCTATCTTATTCATTTATACTAAAATAGGAAGATCTTAACCCTGCAAATGCCAAGTACATTATTTCTCACATTTGTGACCAGTAAAGACCAGTGTAGACCCAATCAGCTTGCTGCTCTACACAGTCTGATCGAGGTCTATACTATTGGCTATTTAGTTAATGAATTCAGTTTATTAATTTCTGTAAAAGAATCTTTCTGAACAATGAAATGTCAGGCTTACATCAATAGAAAGTAACGTCCATTACATTAATACAGTTGCTTAAGAGTTAAGAAAAGGGTTTAGGTAAAAAAAAGGTGCCTATGCATCCCTATTGCTCATCTGGTACACATTTTAACCATTCCCTCCATATATACGCCTTTTTAGGCATGTGCGACCAGTGTAGATCCAGATCAGCTGGCACATCTGTGCCGTCTGATCTGGATCTGCACTGGTCGCATTATCGTCATAACCTAATGAATCAAAAAGCAAACAGTTTTGATCCTGATCAGATGGCACGGATATCAAACACTCAGATATGAAGTATTTTTATGTTACTTTAGAAAAATATTGTACGAAATTTTAAAGTTAACAAGACATACCCTCATATGCTTGAAATAGAGAGCTACAATCTTAACACTCAATCATTTATGGTCACAGTACATTTTTTTTAGTTAATAGGACTTTTATTGTAATTATTATTTTAATTTTTAAACCAATCCTTAATAGAACATGCAATAGTGTTCATTGCAAGAAGGGAGGCTATTCTGTATGGTAAAATTCAATTTGACAAAAATTGATCAATAGGGTTGCAGGAGTAATTTCCCTTACATTATATTACTACCTGTATGTGACAAACATTTTATCCGTAAACAGCTTCAAGCAACATCTTATTAATGCAAATACATTCATAAAGAATAATATCAAAAAAACAGTGGGTTCTTTCCAGCTCTGTGTTCAATATATGATGTTAGCAGTGGTAGAGCACTGGACCTTGAACTGAGGACAGTGGGTTTGAACCCCACCAGAAATGAGATTATACTTCAATTACTTCAATGTCTGGACTGATGGGTTACAATCCAGGAAGTGGCCATCAAGCATGAGTATTTCAAGTTTAAACTAAATACAATCACAAAAAAAAATTCTTTCCGAAGAAGAAAACGGAATAAATTAAACAATGTAAACACTATATAATTATATTAACTTTTACATCTGTGTTCAAGGAAAATGATATGAAGAGGCTTTGTGAAATATGTGACAAGTGTAGATCCTGATCAGTCTGTATAGATGTGCCGGCTGATCTTGATCTACACTTGTCACATATGGGATAAACGCTGCATCCATGGATTACAGAGTTAAACGAATCAAAACTTCAATAATTTTACCAAAAAAGTCTACTGTTTTATTTATTTATTCATCTTTCTAGTATTATTTTCGTTTCTTAGACATTTTTATTCATCTTATACTTGTTGCACTCTTATGTGAATGTTGCAATTGTCTCCTTAATGGTCAAACTGTTTATATTCTTGTCTTATTACATCACAAATGCATACATTCTTTCAAAAGACGTCAGTAATATTTCAATGTGAATTTTCAGTCTAATTTATTAAAAATTTTGGACTTGTGTCCATTTCAGGAATAAAAACAGAATTATAAACTATCTCACATCCATCTTTAAAATATGCTTAATGTTGTTTTTCCCAAGGAACTTACAACACAAGACAGATCCTTTTTTTTTATTTGCAATCTATAATATTATATAGTTTTTTGTTGTTGTTTTTTAATATTGCCTATATTTACTCCCTTTTTATCTGACTTATATTGACTATAAACATTCTAATTAATTTTTTTATGAAGAAGCAGCATTTTTAATGAATTTGTCCACTCATTTATTCACAGCTTGCCACTTGTCTTAACATCACCTACCCCAGGTCTAAAAACGTAATTACCACAATCTAGTATGCTTGTCTTACAACATTTGTGTAAAATACATTTCTGAATTTTACATTTCAATTCTTCTAATGAAAGGTTTGAGTGACATGACTTAAGATTTGAAAAAATAAATAATTAAAAATTTCTTGTGGGATCTGCCATACTGAAGTGTACCAAATTTTAACAATTCTAATTCCATCTCCAGAATATTTGCAAAAATATAGAAAACAATCCGGTAAGAAATTTTATCCAATATATTTTTTTAGTGAAAAATGTTTTTTCACCTAAAAAAGTCCCCAGGTAAACTCTCAAAAAAAATTCATAAAATATATTTCCGCATTGTCTCATTTTACGGGAGAAAAATATAATGACACACCGCAGCAAGATAACTGTTAACGACATTAACATTGATGCAAAGCTAGTTTTTTGTGAAACTCTAACAATGTAATTATTTTAGAAAATGCAATGAATGTCTTCATTTTCATCAAAATCTTTAGGTGTAATCGTGACCATATTTCATTTTATCACTTTTACTGACAGTTAAAGTTATTATAATGCATTTTAAAGAGACAGATCTGCGTAAAATTGAGCAAAATATAAAATCCCAGTTAGTACAGGATTAAATTGAGCATCCTTTAATAAAGTCACTTACAGTAATTTTTGAAACTGGGGATAAGAAACCATCAGACTATAAAACTCACGACTTCACAACAAATTTTCTCTTTTTTTTCTAATCAGTTAATCAATATATTTTTCCATAAATTGCTGTAATTTTGATTATTATGACTTCAATACAAGAATTAAGAACATCTCAACATGGATTTCAAAATGTCCATATCTATACCTTAAAAAAATAAAATGTTGATTTTCCATTTGTTTCAGCTCTATTGAAAATTAGTTATGATAAATATCATTTTCTATTTATAAAAAAACAAAAACAGAAAATATTAAATCTTTAAGATGCAGACTGCTTGACAATGTTCACTACCAATTCTTGTAATACATAAAATTCTAGTTCCGATTTGATTATTTTCATTTTTATATCTTACTGTTCACTTGTTTAACACAGAAAAAAATATTATTCAATATCCCTGTTTTGATCGGCATGTATTAAAACATTTATCACCAAAATCAGTGTATCAATTGAAGTGATTTAACACCACACCTTAACTGAAGACGAAAAATAAACAAATTATATTTCCGAATAATCAAAACATACTTACCTCAGAACAACTTGCACCGTTTTCTTCGCAAGAATCGTTGAATATAATCGGATCAAACTCCGGAAACTCCAATTGAAGATCCATTTTTCACAAATCCTCAAAGACTTTTCATCAATAATTTACAATTTTATTAATTGTTCTTTTGCCTTTTAATTATTGTGCATTTCAACAATTTTATGCTTACAAAAGAAACACAAATAAAACAATTGTAAAATAAAGGTCCTTCCGAAACTTTTGAATGAATCTGATATTTTAACAATCTATGTAAATAAAAGAATATTTCAATCGCACATTAATTATGTCCTTCTCTCATGACAATTTCATTTCAAACTCCACCATTTTTTCAAACAAAATATTCTGTTTCCCCGGTGACTACCTAACTGAATAAAAATCAACACTGCAATATGCTTTAGAATTCCTCGACAAAGAATTCACAAACAGTGTACAGTCGTTTCATGTTTTAAGATCAAAGGCGGACTTGCTAGAAGAACCTACATAAAAAATACAAACATGTTTGAAGTCTTATTTACGTCAGATTAAAAATACATCGTTGTTTTAGAAGCGAAGTGTAGCCGTACCAGACCTAGCTACGTGCACGGCACCAAGCTATCTTGAGTTGTACTCTCCAGTCAGGGAAAACACAAAATACACATTGTTACCAGTGAATTGTTTGATCAGATATTTTATGTAAGTGAACTGGCAACATCAAAGGAAATCATGGCTTCAACATCAAACAATCAATTTTGTGAAGCATGCCCAAAACAGATGAACTGCATGCCAGCTCTACAGTCGTAATATTATGAAAATTTCTCAAAATTCAACGGAAAAATCTTTTTCGACAAAATATTATCGGCAAAACACAAAAACTATTACCACAATTAGTAAGTGAATTAAAAGGACATAGAATATAGTCGTTGTAATTAAATTAGACAGGAACATCGCTTAAAATGCAATTATTATCTTAAGTTTTCACCGTCTGGGGGATTCTGTATAAAGTCTCGGTTGAATGCAATGCAGATAAGTGAAAACACTAATATCAAAGGAATAGCATGCAGAATTCAAAGCTATTATAGTAATTGAGTTTCTGTTATAATAATTTTGGGCTCAAAAACACTAAAATGACCTTTGCGCAAAGCACGAATAAGGGAGAAGATTCTGGTAATTGTCACATATAACCACCCAAGACGTGATTTATGGCAAACAAAATTAGGGAAATTAATAATTTTCCATACATATGTTGCTTTTATTAAAATGAAAGTACTTAATGGCCCTCTAAAAAGATGCACAAATTATCTGCACTGGTCTACACACTCAATAAATCACTGCTTGACACCTATTGGAATATTATTGTGAAGTTCAATTGCTAGCAACAAATGTTTTATAACAACTTAGTCACATTTTGTCATCTTAGTGTATGAACAGTATAAATATCATTGAAATAGAAAGTTGATATACCGTTATTAAACAAAGATGATAATTCACTAGTCACATCGCAACAAATGTAGAACTCTTATCATTATATTCCAATGTACCATGAATCAAGATCTATACAGTCTGATGGAATAAAACACCTCTAGCGTAAGTGTATAAAAGGACCGATGGTTTCAATAAAAACAAACAGCAGAGGTTCAAGTAGAGGGAAAACAATTGATTGATCACTTGACGAAATAACAGTCTTGATATTAAATTTTAATTTTGCCATTTTTTATTGTTTTTTAAATAAGGGTCATTCCATGTGTATATGAAAGCAGTTCATGTCTGGCACTCGGGATAAATTCTTAACAAACCAGGTTATTCCAAAGTCAGAAAAAAATGAAAGAATTCTGTATTTTTTTAAAAGTACTAGAAAATGATAGCTGCTCTTGTATGGTGTAGAAATAATTCATTTTAATACAGACATTACAACTTTTTTAATCTCAGATCACCTGATAAAGCTATAACTTCAGTTTTATTCCCCATTATACTCGAATTTCATTATTGTCAACAGATAAAGATATCAAACAAATCTTTGAAATTGAAAATAATGGAAATACATTTTCTTAGAACATAATTATAGAAATTACTATATTCCGAAAGGAATTACCCCAAACATCTTTGACTTCTTGAAAAATAAAAATTTAATCAGACTAAAACGGTCTTTGTAAGCGACATAATTATGTATGCATTTTCTGAAATAGCGTTACACAATTGAACAGGCATGTGTTGATGAAAATATCAGTTATTTCATCAGAAATATTTCCAGCAACAGGTGAGTTTGTTTCACCATTTTTTAAAATAATTTTGTTCCCTTCACATACTAATTAAACTAAGAACATTATTTTTCATGTAAAATTCGATTATCCAAGATCAAACATCTCTGTATTTAGAGATTTATAATTTTTGCATACCTAATACATATAAAGAGAAAAAAATATAAAAAGGGGAGGAGTGTAGCAAGGTCTTTTTCTGAAATGAAGAAATCTGATTGGCTGAGACATCTTCAAAGACTTTTATCTACCAGTCTGAAGAATTCCAATTGGTAATCTCCGGCAGACAGCAACCGTAAATCTCTTGTAATCAAAGGTTCTCTCGACACATCAGAGTACCGAAAAACAAACAATCCCATCATTTTCAATCTGCAGACAGAATTTTCGTTTTATCTTTGCTTTTTCTTTTTATATTATCTTGTTTCAACAAGCATTGATTGGGTTATTTTTTACATTACTGCAGCAAAACAATAAATTCTGGTGTAATTTATTTTCTTCTTTTCTGGGTTATATAATACAATTTTTATTTGCTAAACATTATTATTTCAATCTTGTTAGTGTTTTAAATATTTAAAGATCTTTAAAATTAGAGTTCCTACACAGAAAACTATAATTATATAAGATGCATCTTTTTATCTATATATTTTATATAAATTTAAAATCGGGACTAATTGTGTGTTAATATGTCAAATGAAACGAAACATACTGATTATGCTTGTGTAAACTATGATTTAACTACTATAAACAACAAAGTTTAGAAATCGGAATTTAGAAATATGCATGTTTTGATTGTTTTGCTAACATTTTTTGGAAATGTCAAAATTTACTTAAGTAATGTTAATATTTGTCAATATTGCAAAAGTCAGCATTAAGCAGGGAGTTTAAGGATTTCAATAGATGCAGATTCTTGCATTTTGAAGCAAGGGAATTTGTAAACTCCACTTAATTTTGAGGTTGGGGTCATTTTGATGATGGAAAATTTATGAAAAGTGGTCAAATTTTGCAAGAATACCTTACTCTTCTGGTATTACTTTGTCTCAACATTCTCACAATTAATGTATTACATGTTTGCATATGTTATAATATAACCATGAACAGTATATGTTCAAGTGATTTTTAATAAAAGTTCTGTTCTGTTCTAAAACAGGGGTTTCACTTATGCCTGAAATTCAAGGGTCAAAATGATGTACCATTGCCAATTTCTGAGGGTCAAAACAAATTTTCCTTATATATTATAACGAAATTTGACCCTTGGGTTGAAATTCTCACGGGTCAAAATGAGGATTTCTTGGAATTTCAAAGGTCAAAACCCTGTTTCAAGGGTCAACTGGAACCCCTGGTTCTAAAATGTTATCTTTATCAACCCTTGGATTTTTTTAGGGAAAGGATGAGGTTCTTAACCCTTTACTCCATTGTTGTCGTTTTTGTGTGGGTGAACAGTTAAGATCCAGATCAGCTCGCATATCCATGCTATCTGATTGGGATCTGAACTGTTCGCTTTTAGATTCATTAACCCTTTCCTGGATATATACGCATTTTTACGCATGTGCGACCAGTGTAGATCCAGATCAGCCGGCACATCCGTGCCGTCTGATCAGGATCTGCACTGGTCGCATTTTGGTCAGAAATGACCTAATGAATCAAAAAAGCGAACAGTTTAGATCCTGATCAGATGGCACGGATGTGCCGGCTGATCTGGATCTAAACTGTTCGCCCTAGCAATAAAGGTGCATCTGTACAGGAAAGGGTTAAGTTATTTCTGACCAAGATGTAACCAGTGCAGATCAAGATCAGATGCCATGAATGAGATGACTGATCAGGATCTACACTTGTCGCACAGGTGTTAAAATGCGTATATAAATTATGGAGTAAAAGGGTTTAGTATTTCAGAATGTTAACTCGACAAAAAAATTTGTCTTTTTTTAAATGAACCACACCCAACTCCAAACATACACCAAGATGGTAACCATGCAATTAATACGAACAAAATGTAACAGGGCGTTAAAAAACAACAATAAAATAAACATTCGCCAGAACAAATGAACTGTTACTAACTACGAACATTTTATTTTTCTTACCTGCAGAAAAAATAAGTAGGGGTGAACTGCACCGGGTGGCTATTTATAGAACAACAAGAAAAGCGATATATAGTTTACATGCAAGCGTCTACTGCAAAAATCGTAATGATCAAATCTATTACTAAAAAGCAAATAATAAAAACTAAAATTAATGAAAACTACACGACAAAAATTACACAGTTGGCTGATGTATCAGCATTAATCTTTAATAAACTAATAAACAATTTCAGAGTTGCATAACTTTCTCATAAAAAATTTAGTTTACAGGAACATGTAATTAAACATACAAAATAAATAACTGATGATGATAACAACTATGATGAAGATGATGATGATGACTAGTTTAAAATAGGTCATTGCAAGAATACTGTATCGAATACTGAACAATAGCAGGTGATACAACAGTTTTGTAAATAAACACCAAATAAGAACTGTGGACATATTTTCTCACATGTACAAAATTAAAATGAATTTTGAGGTAAATTTAAGTTGAATTTTGTCTCGTTATTTTTTTTCAGTATACAATCCTTAAATATAATTACAGTGATTTGTGTTTTTTCCTTTCTGCACAAAGGGATTCATGTATAAGCAGAAATTTAAGCATAAATATTCATTTTTTAAAGATATTAATGGCACAATATTATTCTCAAGATATTCCATGTGCTAATGAGGTATCGTAATATTGCACTGACCGAATTTTCACATAGCAGTCACAAATGACATTTTTGAATGGTATAAATATAAATGAAATGAGATATTTAAGAACTAAATTTCACTTGGGTTTGACTTTGCTTTCTTTTCATGCAACTTTAGAATTTTATAGCACAAAATACATGAACCTACTCTTAATATGATGCAACTATTACTTATAAAACTCTAGTAAAATATCTTACGTAATAGAAAGATCCATTTCATAAGTAACACGATATCCAGCGTGCGTGTATCTATCTTAAACTTTCATGAAATTCGAACATATTTCAATTTCAATTAAATCATGATAAAATACCAGGTTTATATCCCATTTTAAAGTGAGAAATAGAAGAATATTGATACTTTATTTCAATTTAAGTGGATTGCAATTTTCCCTTATTTCCTCATTATGTGATATCAGTTCGATATTTATGACATCGCCATATATGCGAAGATCAAAGCGAGGAAACACTTGTCCACAATATTGATAACAATCGTCACCGAGTTCATAAAACATTTATAGAAACTCTAATAATACTTAGGTGCATGACATCAACAAGGACTAATGGAGTAGAACTCAACATTAACCCTTTACTCCTGATGTACGAGTTTTAATGCATGTGTAGATCCAGATCAATTGGCACATCCATGTCATTTGGGGCGCGTCACGGGAAAAGGTACCTTCGGACAGTTGACGTCAATCCTTGAAATGACGTCATAAAGTTGAGCAGACGACATTAATTATTACGCATTTCGCGTAAAAAATATCATTTTATTGTCAAAATGTGTAAGAAAAGCACCTGTCAGTAATGAGAAATTTAAAAATAGTTGTAAGTTCTTTCTAAAGATAGTAACAACTAAAATATCACAAAATATGACCGAAGGTACCTTTTCCCGTGGCGTGCCCCATTTGATCTAGGTCTACACTGCTGGCTCTTAGATTCTTAAGGTTTTTTGTAAAACAGATGTGACTAATGCAGATCCAGATCAGATGGCAGATGCTGACTGATCTTGATCTAAACAAAGCGTCATCACAAGGGTCAAACAATGGACCTCTTGATAATCCCCTTTTGTGTCATAAACAAAAAATTAACTGCAGAATTTTCATTTTGTTTGAGTTTATGTAACTATGAAGTGATTTATTTTTTGAGTTAAACAATAATGCTATCAGGTGATTTAGTTTTTTACAAATCTGTTCCAACTAAGTTTGTATAACATGCTTATTATATAAAAGAATTTGCAGTATGCAGTATGCGGACACATATCCCAAAATTGTCTGTTACTGGTAGCCATTCAGTATATTATTTTCACTTCATTATGAGGACAAAACTGCTTAATTACATCCTGCGTCGAAAATATTGAAAGCTGCACAGCACAGAGCTTTTTTACTGAAATTATTTCATATTAGCCCCGCTTTGATCTATAATCAGATACCGAATTTTTCTTTGATTAAATGTGTGAGATTAAAGGTTATTTAACATCTTTTACCTCCTATTTATCTTCAAAGGACGAAATAATTACAGTGATCCAACTAATACTTTAAACTAGTATGACATAACAGTTACTTCCCCTGCATAAATGTTTTTGTTCAAATTTTCATAAAACGTGTCCTTGATTCTTTCGTACAACCTTGAATTACAGTATCATCCTGTAAATGTATATTAAACATTTAAAATAAATGGTAAGCAAAGTAACCAACCCTAAACCTTCACCCCCACCCCCACCAGAAGTCTGACAGCACGATTACTTTCATCATTTCCCAGTATCAATTGTTTTGTAGATTTTGATTGCTGGTGAATGTTCAGTGAATTTAACAGCCTTTACGATTTATACCTAGCTTATTTTTAACAAATTTATACTAAAGATCTTAAGTTTTTTTACCACTTTACTCCTGGATAAAGCTTAAATGGATCCAATGAGCAATCAGTGTAGATCTACATCTACCAGCATATCCATGTCTGATCTGGATCTACACTGTTTACTTTCAGATTCATAAGACTGAATCTGACCAAAACGCTAACAATACAGATCTATCCAGATCAGACTGAACTGATATGCAGTCTGATCTGGATCTACACTGGCCGCACTTGGGATTAGCCTTATTGGTGAAGTAATGTGTTAAAGCATCATTTTAATCACTGTAAGTCGTATTGGTGAAATAATGGGTTAAATCATCATTTTGAACACTGGTGTAAATATATTTAGAGGTGAAATTATCTTGATGTTTGTTGGGACCAGTACGAAGTTCACTTGTCAAACATCAGCCAACTGTTGCAGCAATATCGGCAGGTGCCTGTGTCAGAACTTACCATTGTGGTAGGACTAGAACCATTGTGATATGGGGGGAAGTTTGGCAGGTATCCAAATGGACCCTCTCTCCCTGATTCTGGCTGTGGTTTTCCTGCAACAAAATAAGAGAGAAGAAATGACAAGGGAGCTTGTGTTAATACAACATATGACAGTATCTGCATTTCTGACTAGTGTAGACCCAAATCAGCTTGCACATCAATTAAGTCTGATAAGGGTCCACTCATTCACACAGCATTTAAAACATGTATGACCAGTGTAGATCCAGATCAGCCAGCACATCTGTGCCATTTGATCAGGACATACACTGTTTGCTTTTAGAATCATTAGGTTAATTCTAAACACGATGCAACCAGTGCAGATCCAGATCAGATGGTATATCAATAACTTGGTCAAAATTGTTTGAATAACCCAAATCTACAGTACAATAAACTGGTTTCCACATAATATTATGTTTATTTTATTACTAAATTAAATACTCTGACATTAGGTACTTGCATGACATGTTTTGTTCTGCTTATGTAAAATTTCTCACAAATTCATAACTCTTCTTCCTAAACCAATTTATGGTCAGCTGAAACAGGCATTTTCAGTTTCCTGGTAAAAAAATGTCCCGATAATTTTCTCACCGTTAGCAGGCTGCCAAGTGTTGAAAGCATGGTGCACAAGTGTTTCAGGAAATAAAAATGATATGAAAATATGCCATCAATTGAACAAAGGAAAAATTGCATCATTTTGAACTTACTCAATGTACTTAGTCGATAAAGGTTGTAAGAAAGATTTACTTTGGACATTATTACCCAGTATTATCATGAAATAATTAAAATGACTGTTAACTCTTTCCTCCATATATACGTATTTTTACGCATGTGCGACCAGTGTAGATCCAGATCAGCCAGCACAGTCGTGCCGTCTGATCAGGATCTGCACTGGTCACATTTTGGTTGGAATAACCTGATGAATCAAAAAGCAAACAGTTTAAATCCTGATCAGACAGTAGGGATGTGCCGGCTGATTTGGATCTCAAACGTTCGCCCTTGCAATTAAGGTGCATCTATGGAGGAAAGGGTTAACACTGTTAAAATTTTACATAATAAGTATGGAAATTCCAAAGAATTGCTGGCATTACCCTATCCTCCATATATATGCATATATACACACTTTATAGCATGAACAAACATGGTAGATCCAGATCTGCCGACACATCTGTGCCATTTCATCTGAATTTACAATGATAATAAAAGATTGGAGACCAGTCTCAAATCTCTAGCATTTGATTGGCTGAAATGGCGATCTTGGGCAAAGATGAACATACTGACCATCTGAACAAAACATGCATCAAACAAGTAACAAGAATTCTTCAAAGGAAACTCATAAATCACGAGAGCTTGTCCATGCATCAGGCAGATCATAAAGCTGGGCATGTAGATGATAAACATGGTATGAGAACATTAATCATAATGTAGCACCTGCATCAATCGGCAAATCAAAACCAATTAATAAACTATCATCTTCCACCAGCATCTGACAGGCTTCCTTGATGGTTAACATTTGGGGGTAACATACACTACAAATTATTGCAGTGTCTGAGCTTATATTGCTCCATGGATATTGGCTTGTATCTCAAAGTGTGACCAGTGTAGACCCAGATGAGCTGGCACAACTGTGCAGTCTAATTAGGATTTACACTAGCCAATTTTAGTTTTATCCAATTTCTTGAATATTTCTGTTCAAAAAGCTAACAGTGTAGATCCAGATCAAAATGCACATTTGCAGATTTGTTATGAACAGGGCTGAAGGTTATAAAGCTGAGATTGGAAACCAGTCTCAAATCTCAAGCATCTGATTGGCTGAAATGGCGACTGGTCGCCATTTCAGCCAATCAGATGCTTGAGATTTGAGACTGGTTTCCATGCTCAGTTTTATAACCTTGGGCACTGAACTGGCTCAAATATGTCACAAAGCATGACTTGTTACTTCTATTATGTCACAGCCAGCACCTCATCTTAGATGGTGAGTGAAAATATAACTTTTTCCAGCACCAGTGGAAAACATGTGAAATATCAATCTGTTTTACAAGTAAATACCTAAATGTCCATATTTTCATTTGATCTCATACATAATTGCACTTTGTCAACAATCTACAAGATTTTAACAATCTAGCAATACTGCTGCTGTTTTTAATCTGAAAGTTAAACTGCACAGTAATAAATCTTGTTAATGCTGAAGATTTTGACAAATGCAGGCAAACTAACACTTAGACAATATGACTCTTTGTAACATGTAAGTTACGCATCCCATCAAAGCAAAGTGCTTATATTGTAAGCTTTTAAATTTTTACATTCAATCAAAAGATGCAAGAACATTTCAAAATGGTACATCCCATCTGTTTGATAGAGGCAGTGAGATCAAGCCTATCAAATGACTTGATGTAAAGACGGTTCTTGGATCTCGGGGAATGCACGCTCTCAGAGCTTCGGTATCTACCGGCTCAATCTACTCAGCTATCTGATTATGATTGAGTTGAAATTATCCTGTCAATATCAGTCTAAACATCTCGGAGAACGAGCTTCAGCCATTGCACACAGTGACTACAGCAGATTATCTCCGTCAAGTTGGCTGCTGCTGTTATCTTGTTCTGCTGTTTTGCTGTTTGTATCAGGAAACCTTAGGGTTTTTTGAAAATTTACTTCTTTAACCCTTTCCTCCATATATACACATTTTTCCTCCATATATACACATTTTTCCTCCATATATACACATTTTTACGCATGTACAACCAGAGTAGATCCAGATCAGCGAGCACATCCTTGCCTTCTGATCAGGATGTGCACTGGTCGCATTTTTGTCAGAAATAACCTAACAAATCAAAAAGCGAACAGTTTAGATCCTGATCAGACGGCACGTATGTGCCGGCTGATCTGGATCTAAACCATTCGTCCACACAATAAAGGAGTGTCTATTGAGGAAAGTGTTAAATGATTGAAAAAATACAAAAAAACACAAGCTTTTGGGTTAAAGGCCTAAGCTTATTGCAAGCTGCAGTAAAAGTATTTTTTCTTGATAAAGGATAAAAGTCCGAAAGATAGAATAAATAGAGTATAAATTTTTCATAGCATTTATTGAAAAGTATGAACAGTTGAAATTGTGATCCAACCACTCGGACAGGCAGAATGAATTGGATCTTTATTGGTCGGAAATATGACGTAAATTGCACTTTGCACATTAACAGTCAATACCATGCACTTAATATGTTCAAGTTCCGGCACACCAGCCCACAGAGCAGATGATCATAACCACCCTTATTGTCCCCAAACGTAACTCCCACATGTTTTTATGGTGAACCACACGGCCTGGATCCACTATTGCATCACATGCGGGGAAGCACTATGCTCTGAGTTACAAGAATGCATGTGCGGAGGAAACGGGCACTTATAAAGCTGTAACAATTTGTCAGTGCTGAGTGCCTCTACATCTTATCACCATCACAAGACCTTTTCAGTTAACTAATGACCAGGTTTTATAACATATCTCCACTTTGAAGTTGTTCAATCATTCTGTACTGCTTATACTTCAATTTTAAACCATGTGACATAATTGTCACACTCATTGTGACAAAACTGTGTCACACCATTTTCTGTCAAAGTTTTGATCAAAAGAAATTTTAAACCTTTTAATTGCAAATGTTATGGACTTGACATGCTTTCACCCATAACTCCATTAATACTAATTTTACCACATTTTACCAGTGACCAGTGTAGATCCAGAAGGCACATATGTTAGAACTGATCTAGATCTACTAGTTCGCTCATGGATAACATCCATATCTCATGGAGCAAAGGGTTAAATTAAAGAATCAAAACTTGTGATTTTTCAATGAATGACGTCCGTTTCAAATTGCCCTTCACCACATAAGAGATGCATTCTGTAGCGCAAGAAAAATATGCGAACAAACAGATCAAAAGGTCTACAAAAAACTGGTTTGTTTCTATTGAAGCCATCTGACCAGATCATAAAACGATATTACCTCATAAAATTGAATCCCAATGCTAATAGTATGTAAAAAGGCAACAATAACATTTAATTCTCGCTCAGCCCTCAGCCATCATAAACACATCGTTTGAAGTCTCTGTGTTAACTATCTTGTGTTTATAATGAAGACATCCTGAGGCCTAGCACCGACTCTTTTGAAGAAAATATTCTAGAAATAAAATCTAAGAAAACTAATGCACAACATGGAAATATATAGGAGACATAAAAATGCTTGATGATGATAAATTGTTTATCTATACACTTTGCTGTAGTCATTGACAGTTTGGACAAGCTGTAGTAGCACCTCTCCCCTTGCCCAAGTGGCACACCCTCTCGCTTTCTTGAAACCAGTCTTCGACGTAAGCGGGTTGCCCGAAGCCCGGGACAAGTAAATTACGATCCGGACAACCGTAGTGTGCCTGGTCGGTTGCCCGAACGGGCAAGTCCGTCCGGGACGGTTTTTATGCTAACAACCGGTCAGGATCGTGACAGATGGACTTTATCACTTGTAAACCATGACGGGTTATTTTTAAACTAATCACGTACACTAAACGCTTATTGCAAATAACGTAGTAATTATCTGTAAGACGCTTGTAATTTCGATAACCGATCTATTTCAATTTGTCATTAGTTATTGCGATGCAATTAAATTTTTTTTAATTTTACGAAGGTGCACAGCCCGGTAAGCATGGGAAAAAAGAGAATAGCGCCGATTTTCATGTTGAATATGTACAGAGATTAAAAACGAATAATCTGTCTCTTTTATTGAGTTAATATCATCTTGCATTTTCGGACAACTAAAGTCTGGGTCGGGCAAGTAAAAATCCTATCCTACTTGCCCGAACGGACAAGTGGTTTTGAAACCTAAAGGCGAAGACTGTGAAACTGTTATTTTTGCCTATTTGTATCATCCATGTTCAGGGATGGGGTTCCTGGGTACAAGCTAGTACAGAGCAACCTAGGCTAAAGATCACCAGTAAACAAAGATCCCCCGTAGATGAAGACCATATTTCATTTGTCCAATTTACCAATTTAACGAACAAATTTTGTCCGATTTACTGATTTAAAGAACAAGTTCCCCTGTTAACAAAGACCATCTGCCTTCAAAAATCATTTTTGGGATTTTCCCCCACACAGATCTTTTTTTCTTAGAACATCAACACTGGTATTTTTATCATTTGTGCCCAAGGTTATAAAACTGAGCATGGAAACCAGTCTCAAATCTCAAGCATCTGATTGGCGACCAGTCGCCATTTCAGCCAATCAGATGCTTGAGATTTGAGACTGGTTTCCAATCTCAGCCTAACCCTTGTCCGAAAAACACCCTAGATTAACAAGGACAAAGAGCCAAAAGAAGCTTCTATACTCAACAAAAAAAGAAACCTGACACTGTAACTTTGAATAAGTATGAGGTGCATATTCAAAATCTATATATTTTTGCACCATCCCAAAGAAAATAACCACTGAATCAATTGTTTCATGCACCAAAAATATCAAAATGCATAATTAAGTTCAAAACATGCACA
Organism: Corbicula japonica; assembly: GCA_038501625.1. Taxonomy (NCBI): domain Eukaryota; kingdom Metazoa; phylum Mollusca; class Bivalvia; order Venerida; family Cyrenidae; genus Corbicula; species Corbicula japonica. The sequence continues at coordinate 3,244,629 of JAZAYU010000048.1, forward strand.
ATTTTTATTACATACCACAATTCAATTAGCTTTAAATCTGATTCCAGGAAAATACACCAAATATAAAGTGTCAGGTTTCTATTTTTGTTGAGTATATTAACAACTGTGCTACTGACGAATCCAATCCTTTCATTGCAGCTAAATCAGGTAAACTTTTCAAACAAAATTTCCTGTTTTTTATGAAAGATAAAATGTTCTTGTCATCTTAAGAATGGTCACTGTCAGACGTTTCAGGAATTACTTTATGCCAATCAAATGATTGGCTGTCATGCCATTTTAGTATTTCTTAAAAATAATTCAGAAGAGACAGAATTCAAAAATATTCAAATCATTCTTTTGAAACTAGAATTGGCTGTTCCGCGGAACACATGTGTCGCCTGCCAGCAAAAAGTTGAAATGTGGGCCTATGTAAAATCATGATTCACCAATGGCTATTTGCATGCAGATGATATATAATTATATTCCAAGTATTAAGTAAAAAGGAAAAGCACTTTCAAATTTATAGGCAACATTAAGTTAATGTTAAAGTTGCATTTGAAAGGTACATAACTCATAAAATATTTAAACAGGACTTATCATTCTTGTTGCCACTGATGGCGTTGTTCATGAAGATGATATATTCCAAGTATTAAATGAGCAGAACAAGTACTTTTAAGTATATGCCACATTTTCATGTTTAAGTCTCCTTTGAAAGGGGCATAACTAAAAAAATTGAAACAGGAGTAATCATTCTTGTTCAATGACGGCATTGTTTATGAAGATGATATATTCCCAGTATTAAATGAATGGGACAAGTAATTTCAAAGTTATATGCAAGATTAGGTTTCGTTCTTGTTGTAACCGATGTTGCTGTTCATGATGATTATATTTTCCAAGTATAAAGTGAATAGGACAAGTATTTTCAAAGTTATAGGCAACATTAAGTTTCATGTTTAAGTTGCATTTGAAAGGGGCATAACTCAAAAAATTGTCAAACAGGAGTTATCATTCTTGTTGTAACCGATGTTGCTGTTCATGATGATAATAATTTATATTCCAAGTATGAAGTGAATAGGACAAGTACTTTCAAAGTTATAGGCAACATGAAGTTTCATGTTAAAGCTGGGGGACTACCGGACGATGCCGACGACGATGACACCGACGACGGACAATAGGATCCCTATGTGTCTACCTGCTATCGCAGGAGACACAATAATTGTAAAGAAAAAGTATAACTCAAATTAGAATAATGTTAAGATAGATGTCAGTTCAATTATAATGCTTAAAAGTACACAAACAAATGCCAATCTGGATGAACAATCTTATTCAGTGCCCCTCAGTGCTGACAACATTCTGACTTAGTGCTGACAACATTCCGACTTAGTGCTGACACCATTCTGATCAAGTGCAACTCGGTGCTGACAACATTTTGACCAAGTGCTTGCCAGTGCTGAAAACATTTTGACCAAGTGCAACTAAGTGCTGACAACATTTTGACCAAGTGCTGACAACATTTTGATCAACTGCAACTCAGTTCTGACAACATTCTGACCAAGTGCTCCCAGTGCCCACAACATTTCGACCAAATGCTTTTTAGCGCAGACAATATTCTGACAAAGTGCTTCCCAGTGCTGACAACATTCTAACAATTGCTCCACAGTGCTGACAACATTTTGACCAAGTGCTTCCTAGTGCTGACAACATTCGGACTATGTGCTACTCAGTGCTGACAACATTCTGACCAAGTGCTTCCCAGTGCTGAAAACATTCTGACCAAGTGCTTCCCAGTGATGACAACATTCGGAACCAAGTGCCCCTAAGTGCTGACAACATTCTGACCAAGTGCTTCCCAGTGCTGACAACATTCAGACAAAGTGCCCCTCAGTGCTGACATCATTATGACCAAGTGCCTCTCAGTGCTGACAACATTCTGACAAAGATGCCCCAGTGCTGACAACATTCTGACCAAGTGCTTCCCAGAGCTGACAACATTCTGACCAAGTGCTTCCCAGTGCTGACAACATTCAGACCAAGTGCCCCTCAGTGCAGACAACATTCTGACTAAGTGCCTCTCAGTGCTGACAACATTCTGACTATGTGCTACTCAGTGCTGACAACATTCTGACCAAGTGCTTCCCAGTGCTGACAACATTCTGACAAAGTGCTTCCCAGAGCTGACAACATTCTGACCAAGTGCCCCTCATTGCTGACAACATTCTGACTATCTGCTACTCAGTGCTGACAACATTCTGACCAAGTGCTTCCCAGAGCAGACAAGATTCTGACCAAGTGCTTCCCAGTGCTGACAACATTCTGACTAAGTGCTCCTCAGTGCTGACAACATTCAGACCAAGTGCCCCTCAGTGCTGACAACATTCTGACCAAGTGCCTCTGAGTGCTGACAACATTCTGACTAAGTGTTTCCCAGTACTGACAACATCCTGACCAAGTGCTCCTCAGCGCTGACAACATTCTGATTCAGTGCTCCTCCGTGCCGTGAGCATGTTACACTCAGTTGGACAAGGAACTTAGCAAATCTTGGGAACAACCACCTTATATTTCTAGTACAAAGCACTGCTTATGGACAGTTCCTTTTATCTGAATAAAGTAATCCATAAGGAAATTTCCTGTTTGAATAAAAAGATGAAATATTATCTTCAGATCTTGAAGGAAAAGAACAAATTGAATATTTTCTTAAGATCTTCAAAAATTGTCACTACTTAATTGTTCCATAGTAGGTAATCTATAGGGTGGACAGACAGGATTGGCGATTTGTATAAAAAAAAGGAAAGGCAGTATGAGGGTTTAACACTGTGAACTCCTGAATGGTACATTCAAAAAATAACTACATTGGTATCATTACATTTAGCAGGGAGGATTTTCTGCGCATGACCACAAATATTGATATATTCTTCTGGGTAAAACTTCACGCAATTGAATTTTTCAATTAAGATACATTATTATATGGTGGGGATTTACTTGAAATCTGTGCTTTAACCGTAGTGCTAAATCTGCAAAATTTAAACCCTTGCAAAATACAATGGTAACATAGTTTAGCACTATGCTCATATTATTAAAATTCTTTCACAAAATTTATGTATTGAATGCTACGTATATATCAGAAATTATTAATCACATTTAATGCTTGAAAAAAAGTAATTCCTAGAAAGTTAAAATGCATTTGAAACTTACATTAGGGCATATTTAAATTTCAAACCAGATTTTTATATAAAAAAAAAGTCATTACTCACATACACTTTAATGCATTTGCTACATAAAATACATATTAAGATCAAATTAATATAAAATCAGCAAAATATATTAAGTTAGCATGTTGAATTGCATCATTTTATGAACTATTTTACCTTTTTTCAGTAACTATATTAACCATTTTGCTGGTTATCTTTATCTGAATAAAACATTAAATTTTGTCACCTTCGTGCAAAAACTATATAAATATTATTGAATTATGAAGGAGACTACACTAATGTGACAATGACACTTTTCAAATTTGTTCACCATGCACGAGTTACAATGCATCCAATTAATGCAGTGGAACGCTGTGCAATAGGTCCAGCATCTTTGTACTAATCATACCAAAAAATACAAAATTCACTGAATTAAACTTCTGAGACAATTTTTCAGTTTACAAGCGTTTTTACACAGACAACTGGCATTTCAAATCTTCGTATTCCATTTCCCGGGAAATATCATTCACATGAAATTGATGAAAATATCCTTAAAAAGCCTTCAATTTTGATCAATAATAGCTCTTCAATCCATTCTGACAGCAATTTCAATCTTAAATCAACCATGTTAAGCTAATATCATTGGAGAGAAAATGAGGAAAAAACATCTCTGCCATATTTATTTAAGTTGATAAGAAAAGATCAAAGGAAATTTTCAGCGCAGATATAATAATTTGTAGTGCTTCATCTCGTATTGCAAAATCATGCAATTTTTCAGTATGGTAAAAGCGGCAAATCCAATATACTGTTTTATATTGAATTAACCCTGTTGTCTGACCAGTTAAGTTGTTTATTTCCCTGGTCATCTTGGATGTTCTTCTATATCATCCGGTCAACATTGGTCAACATTTTTATACTAACTGGGGGCCATCTTGAGGTGGCATTTTTTGTTTTGGGGCCATCTTTAGGTGGTCGTTCTTGTTTTGTGATGGAAAACATTAGTGCTTTGACTAGGCAGGGACATAGATTCATTTGCATTTGCATCAGTATGTTTTACTGATGACAAAGATAGAACAAACATTGAAACATTGATCAAAGAAACCATTTTGGAGTTTTGAACATGCATGCATGTGTGGATTGAGGGTGGGAGTTTACAATTTTCTTAGAAATCAAGATTTTTCTTTCTTTTTTTTTTCATTTTCTAATGGACGGGGGACTAGTCACAAGCTTTACTTTTACATATTTTTTATGATTCTTATAATCACTAGAAAATCTCATAAAGAAAATTGGAAACTTGTGAATCTTGTTAAACATAGCTCTGAGCTAACGAGTTCTACATAGCTTCTAGGTAAAGCAAGGTGGTTTGGGATTTGTGATTATGATTGAAAACTACTGTTCACAAGTGGGTTCACACTATTAAGAACAACAAAACAAATTACTTGAAATGATACAAGGCACATAAAAAGAAGAAATTCAGGTTTAAGGCGATGGAAAACACACTGTGGAACTAGATTCTGATTCTAAGCTGAGGTTGCAGTTTAGTGCTGATGGGTGTGATAATGTTTGTTCAACTTCTGTGTCAAACGTTGACACATAGAAACTGCAAGCAAACAAGCTGATAACACTTTACCCTTTACTCCATGTTTACACCTTCTATTGCATCGGTGAACAGTGTAGATCCAGATCAGCTGGCACATCATTCTGTGCCTTTTGATAAGGATATTCACTGTTCTCTTTTGAGTCAATAGGTTATTTTTTTACCAAGAAGCAAACAGCGAAGATCCTGATCAAATGGCACAGATGTGCCGGCTGATCTGGATCTATGCTGTTCGCCCATGCAATAAAGGTGTAGCTATGGAGTAAAGCGTTAATGGAATCATCCAAATTTTGCTTTCTTGCTTCTAGAGACAATATAACACAGACAGTCTACTTAACTGCAATCAACTATACTCTCCGAATAAATTCGTCAAAGTTTCATGGCCAGGTTCATCCCTAATTCCCTTTTCATGAAACCCCCAACAATTTTAGTGTTTATTTTGGCCTTTCAAGGTCAACAAACCTCACAAAGGTTGCACAAACTCTTACTGTACAAGGCACTGCTACCAACTAGAGATATGTTTACACTTTGTATTAAGTTCGCCTTTGAAGTTTCACCCGACAATGATGGCTTATAAAGGTATTTGACAACATGTAGAAAATAGTCCGCGTATTCTGAATCGTACTCCAGGCGTTGGTCAATAATCAACTCTTAAACACACATCATCTACTTTATTTTATGAATAATAAGTTTGAAGAAAATATTGTTCAAATGATTCTTTTATAGACTTGAAATATTTGCAAGAATATTCAAACCTTTAGCAAATTATTGAACTAATACTTCCCCACTTTCTTCTTAATTTGTATCAAATCTTTGCAATTTTAAAACAAATTCTCTTACGAAATTTTTCTAAAAATTAAAAAAAAATTCTATGACCAAATAACCTTTCATTTCTTTTTTGTTTTTTACAACAAAAAGAACAATATGTAGATACAAAAAGACAGACAGGGCATTTTTTCACTGCAATGGGTAGGTCCTTTAATTAAGGGAAAACATAATATTTTCTCTATAGAGCCTAGAGGAATGAAAAAAAATGGACATAAATTTAACTTTTTGGGGGAAATAAGACATCATTAAGAAAAACAATAATTCAAATAAAGTCAATCAATTACTATAAAAATCATGACTTTTAATTTAATTATAACCTGTCAAACCATGAGCTCTCGGGATTGATTCATTTTGGGTTAACATATAAAGCCTATTGTTTGAACGCAAGGTGATCAGTTGATTACCCGAGGTCTAAACCTTTAACATCTTCTTTGTTCATCCACCCATACACTACACAAAGATCATCAGGTTTCAATTTGTGTTACATGACTGACAAAATAGTGGGTAGCATGCAACGTTGATCAGATACGAGACCCATTTTACCATATAACCTACCCCTATCAGTGATCTACGGTCCCCATATGGGTAAAAGATCAAAAACATGTAAAAACATTATCTACCCTTAATGGGCTTAAAGTACTGATTGTGTGAAACGATAAGTTACACATAATTAAATTTTTATTGTTTCTAACAAAAAACAATTATATTCCAATTAATTTAATGAAACAACAAGTTGAAAAAACAATTACATTACAACAATGTGATGGAAAAGTGAAATTTACTATGTCCCTTGTGAATGCCAGCAATATAACCAATTCTACTAATTACCATTTTTTTCAACATGTCTGCAACAAAGTACTTTTTTCGCAGAAGTAGATAATTTTCATATCTTGATCCCTTTCATGTTGGCGTCCAACTGCTAACCGGATTTTCCCACACTAATTACAGACCAATCAAGCAGCTGTGATAGAATATTTCTCGGAAATGAGCTGAAAATTTGCAAGACGGAGACAAAAATTGCACGAGATTACTGGTCAGCTGCCTACTTGATTAGAAATAAAAGGTTCTTAGGATTTCAATCAGCAATCACACCTGTATAGGAAATAACACCTAGAAAATAATACATGTGTTTTACATACAGCTAAGCTTGTTTGGTTTTCTCAGATTTCTCAGGAAAACGCCAGGCCAATTCTGAGATCAGATTTTTCTGTCAAATGACACGAAATGTCATATTATGTCTTCATTACCATCATAAAATTATAGCTAAAATCTTTTTTTTTACCAAATGAATGTCTTTCAAATTTAATATTTTTCAGTAACTATGAAAATTTTATTCAGAATTTGATGGTCACTATCAATTAAATCAAGTCAAATTTTTGTCCCATATCAGAAAAACTAATTTTCTATGTTTCAGACGAGGAAGGGCGACTGACAACAACAACAAGACACATCTCCTTCTTGGGACTGGCTTCCCTAATACAGCAACAGCCTCCGTTTTCCCAAGATGCTCAGTCAGTGTTAACTAATGACGATGTCCTCCCCTCTGACAATTATACATGCTGTAATTAGCGCAGGGCAATGTAAGTAATTGATACTAAGTAGACGATGACATTGTTGTCAATCTTAGCATGTTACCTGACAACTCTGACAGCAAGCAGCAGTCCCCAGTATTCATCCACTTGTCAACTTCAATGCAATGTTGTCAAGCTTTTTTTTATTTTAACAAAATGAAAAAGGAATTTTTGTAATTTTAATACGAAAACAATTTTTGTAATTTTAATACCAAAAAAAAAAACAAACACCAACAGCTCTGGAATGATCCATGTAAAATCTACAATTTATGTAATAAAGTTTGTTTCTGATATGTGATAGGACACTCAGTAACTATGATTGAACAAGTCAATCTTTATTCCTTATTTTAGTTTCTTAGTTGATTATGACAGTTTCTTAGTCATTTGCTGAATCTGACATGTTAACTGGTTAACCTTTTCCTCCATATACACACCTTTATTGCATGGAAGAACAGTTTAGATCAGATCGGCCAGCACCAGTGTGACCAAAATGCGACCAGTGCAGATCCTGATCAGATGGCACGGATGTGCTGGCTGATCTGGTCGCACATGTGTAAAAATGTGTATATATGGACGAAAGGGTTAATTCTTACATATCGATGGTTCTTATTTGATTCATACAGTTCCTTAGATGAGAATGAAATTGAGTTTTGAGCATTGAGTTTGATCTCAAGTTTTATAACCTTGGACCCTGTTCTCCCGGTAAATCTCAACGAATGTATCATAAACATACTCTATATTCTTGCTTATTTTGTTAATAAAGTGTTTACATTGAAACCTGCCTTAGCAGCCACCTGCGAATAGCAACTACCTGTCTTAAACAACCAGTTTATATATGACCTAAACGGACATTTTGTTCTAATTTTTTACTGGCTTTAACAGCCACCTGTCTTCAGCAGCCACTTTTTGTCACTCCCTTGGGTGGCTGCTAAAGACAAATTTGACTGTATTGTTGTTTTTTTTCTTCTACTTTTCCTTCATTTCTCTTTCAAATTACGAATGTACTTTTCCAAAAGCAGTATACACATAATCTATATTAAGAATGTAGTCTAAATCTAACGAGCCATAAATCAACTGTCAAACCAATGAAGGACGATGATAAACAAAATGAAACACCTGACAATGGAGACTATCTGTATGACAAAATGAAAACATACGACTTCTTATCACAGTCAAAACAGCCATCAGCCTCATTCTTTCTGTCCATAACTGAGTTGTGTAACAGATAAGCTTTTCTTTGACTGAAAGTTTTCTTTCTTTGAATTTTTACTAAAAAGTTTTTAGCCAAATAGACTTTGTCATAGGCTCACTTAGTATGTTCATTTGATTTTTCTTCCATTTGCTTTTCTCTGACTTTCAGCCTGTTCATTAGAAATAAGATTTGCCTTACTTTGACTTTTAGCCTAGTTGGGTGTAGAATGCAGATTTATCAAATTTGTAACTGATCTGAACTTAATCCACGGCTTTTCAAGTCGAAAATCTCCAGGGGAATTTGAGGCCAGGACACAGTAACTTACTGCGTTTGGTTGCTAAAAATGCAGCCATTTATATATATCATTCTAAAATCTCAATACTATAAGTCATAAAATTATGAAATTGAGTTTTCAATCAACTGAAACTGAAAGCTACTTCAAAGAGAATATTAACAGTTTTACACAAGCATTAATCACTGATAAATCATTGTCAAATAAAGCTTATATCACAAAATGAATACATCTGACAAAGCGGAAAGATACAAAGAGACTCTCCAGGTGTGCTTTCGTTTTCAAAAACAATATTTTCTCAACTTAATCCCCGTTTTTCACTGTCACAAAGTAAACACTATTTCCACTTCATAAATTCTCTTTAAATGAGTCATTAAAGCTGGAAAATGGCAACAAATTTCTGTAAAAACTGACACATTAAGAAAAACTTGTTAATTTATTTTTTTATTTTCTAATATAACAAATCATAACGATAAAAAATTTTAACATTTTTTATAGTATGTATGTACCAAAACAACTTAGTCGAGCTCATCGCAAGCGGACTCAACAATAAAATCAATACGTTTTACTAAATAACTGTTGTTTTAAGTTCATTTTTTTAAGTACATCAAATCAATTTAACATGGTTTTAATCACACATATAGAGTTTCAGAGCAAATGTTAGCCTTGGGAGATTTTTAACACATATTATAAATTAAAATGTGTGAAACAGTGAGAGAAATGCAGCTGTGATACAATATACCTTTTGACACAGCCTGGCTAATAATAGTTTAATATATATAGCACTAGGATGGAACAGTTTCAGCAAAAAATGACCAATTGCAATTGAAACTGAGAAATAAATTATCTCTAATAATTTACTCAAGTAGTCTGAAATACATGCCATACTGTTTTCTAAAGGTGCCTCCTCATATACTGTGATTGTGACAAAAATATGAAGTGTTTTGAAATACCAAAATTTATAATATAAACAGCAAGTGTTTTTAAAGGGAGATGTGCAGGGTCGAGCAGGTGTACTCGGTAAAATCGTAAACAGATTGATCTATGTAACACTTACGTGTACTTTTCACTAAACTCTACATTTCAAACCCTCCAGGAGGAAGTTTTCGGTTTATTTTACCATTTTACCGGACCTGAAAACAATCCTCTGAAAAAATCCCTAAAAATCCCTACAAAAATACATTCTATATTTAGCGATCATTCTATATTTAGCTCATCGCTGAGCTTATTATTCGTGGTAGCCCAGGCATTTTGAAACAAATGGCGACATCGGCAAGGTACACTGAATGCGTATTTTGGTTGAAGTGATCACGTGACAATCCCAAAAACCACCGCGGCTTTACGCAGGACATACAGAAATAGCTAACCTATGCGCATCGCCATAAACACCATTTATATATCTTTTTTATAAAATATTGGTTTGAAATATTTCGGGTGTAAATCAATAATTGAGCTTCAAATAATGATATTCAACTGATAAATAACCCTTTTCGCAAATATGTTCCATTCATCAATCCTGCACATCTCCCTTTAAATACCAACATTTAATTATAGTATTAACAGTTGAAGAGTTAGACCTGTAACATAAAAGGGATGCAGTATTCTTACACAGTCAATGTATGAGTGAATACTGTATAATGTGTATACTTTAAGCCTAAGTGTTACTAATGTAGTAAAATTCACCAAGAACAGATCCTAAAATCTGGTCAGGATGTGCCGGCTGATCTGGATCTACACTGGTGGCACATGCGTAAAAATATGGAGGAAAGGGTTAACTTGTATTTGAGGGATGAAATTAATCTAAATAAATGAATGGAAAACCACCACCGAGGAAACTATTTTTGTAATAAATTTTAAATATGAAAACTCCTGTCACTTAAGGTCCTGACAACATAATTTTAAGTGCGTGGAGGTTTTATGGCCTTTTTCTATATTTCATGCATCATAACGTAATAAAGTAATAACAATATAACGCATGACACATCAAGGAGTGACGCAAGATGAAACTCTAGGCAATCAGAATTATTATTTTATTTCCCTCGTCTACATGGTTCTCCGGAGAACTTCTGACAGAAAACAACTGACCAAATAAATATGTTTGTGTGAACTGCATTGTGTTTGTTGGTACAGTATTTTATAGTTTGTCACCTGAGTGCAAACACAGTATAAGTAACATTTAAATAAGAAGGAGTTATACGGTTTTTGCACTAACAGGCATCTTAAGCTTTGTGCTTTTTCTGACATCAATGACATTTTCATATGTGACTAGAATACACTAGGCCCCAAGATTATAAAACCGAGACCAGTCTCAAATCCAAAGAATCTGATTGGCTGAAATGGAGATTTGAAAATAAGAGACTGGTCTCCGTCCTCAGTTTTTTTTATCTTCAGCCCTGTATATTTATATAGACCTGCAATGACTTTATATAAGGGTATTAACTTGGTGATGAAGTATAAATCCTGATCCAGTGTAGACTTAAATGGTCCAAAAAGAATATAAACTGTTGTCTAGGTTCAGTAAGCGCTTCTCTGACTGAATGACAAACACTGTACTTAGTTGGTTAGTCCCTGATCAGATTATCAAAAAGCAGGAAAAGCATGAACTTTTATAAGTTGTGCTTGGCACTTAAATGGTTCCAAGTAGTGGCAGACAGATACAACATTCTGACTGTCTCTTCCCTATATGCCGGATAAAAACAACACAGCTTTAGTACTTTTAACATACATGTGTTGTACTGAATGTTTGGATTCAATTTGCCGCATCAATGACTTAGATGACATTTATGAACAAATAAAGAACAGCCCTTTGGCAATCAATATTTACAATTAAACCTATCCCTCTAACACATTATGACCACATAATGTGCAAGTTCAGTCAAAATAACCCAGAGTTTTATTTATTGCAAGTCATCATAATTTGGATTTTTTTATGAACTTACTTGTAAACCAAAGTTGAGTCACTGACTCATAAAATATGTAAAAATATCACAGCTGTTTTATCGAAACTCCCACTAGTAAAACAATTACGATCTACATGTGCTGATCATCCCAAGTCACCGTGTCATACTCATAAGCCACCTCTGCAGAAGGTGAGTAACTCAAATGAGTATACATCTCAGTAACTCGTGTCTAACATTGAAAGGTCCCTAACCGTAGCCACAACGAGTTTAGTAATGTAAGGCCTAGCCAGTATCGCCAGAATCCGAGCCTGACTTTCCGACTATTGGAATGCAATTGAGATCACTCAGAAATACAAATTGTGAGAAATACAAACATGACTTATTTCAATAGATCCCAGGTGTCTTTCCTCCAACCTTTCAAAAATGTGCCTGAAGTTTAAATAGTAGCAAATAGTGCTTAAAATCTATTTTGGATCGAACAATTCTTTTTTATCATTTTATTTTTTTATTATTTTTTTTTGCTTGTCTAAAAATAGTGAATACTTATTTGCCACCTTACTTACAACGAAAGACTTAAAAATAAGCTTCTTTATCGAAATGCATATATTTTGGAAATCATATTTCTTAATTTCTTGGCCAACAATTGGTGCAATTCAACAGAATTTGTTCATCGAGACCTGATCTGGTAAGATTCCACAAATATTTGTTAAGGGGTTGCTGACTTTTTTCTTAAGGGTTGACCATGGTCACTGAGAAAACAATAGGTTATGTGAACAACATTCCATTAGGTATAACAAATATATCAAACTTAAGACTGGTGGTCTGGCACATTTAGATAAACATCTTAATATGTCTGACATGCAGTTCTGACCTTATACGACCCTCAAGCCATCTACACTGATATAAATTACCAAAAAATTTGTAGGTGCAATTTATTACAACTACTTACTACCCCGGGCTATCAATTAACAACAATTAGCTTGAGAATACTATGTGGGAAAATTATATGGCTACACACCATTGCTGTGACCAGTGGTCAATTTATGATTGTTTTGTAGATAAAAATGTCTTAAAATGACTTTATCACATTATTGAAAACTACACTGCCATTCCCATCAAAGCATTGATTTTTTTAATGTTTTAATTAAGAAATCCATTATGATTAAAGTGGAAAGATGAACAGATGATCACTGCATCAGTCCAACAGTATAATATAATATTAATAAGTCACACTTGACATGAAACTATGGTAAAGCTAAACTGCTTAAAGTCAGGAATTTTTGGCGTTTGTGAAATTAAAAATATGATGACAATACTGGTCATATTTTAATTTATTTTTAAGGGGTATACAAATCATGACAAAAACTGCCTCTTCCTTGGGACACAAAAATGGAATTTTTTTACTTCTTTCCACAACCAACCCTGTTTTTTAACGCATGACCGTAATGATTTAGAACATGAACAGATTTTAAGTTATTCAGTTATTGCTAAAAGACTGTAATGGAGATAGTGTTAATAAATAACTTAACACTCATTAATTTTTAAGCACTTGCAAAACTTTCATTTTTAAGTAATGACTAGACCGATTTATGAGTTTTCTGAAAGTGGATATTTTTAGGGGATGAGGGGCCACTTGGTTATTTTGAAAGTATAGTACAAAGCAACAGGAACCTGTAATTAGTTTTACTTTCTGACAAATGGCTTTGGATTAAATTATAAATTTTCTTATCAGATAATCTAAGTCACATGTGATCAGTCTGAACTTTATGGTATTCTAGAAAAAATATGTGATGCATACAAAATACTCATAACGTCAAATACTGACTGAATCACTGATTATTTAAAGCAAAGGCCATTATAGCAATGACTTTTTAATAAATAATAAAAATCTCAAAGGAATTTTAAGACAAATGAATAATGGGTTAGAATCAAGAGGTTTTGACATGTTTAAATATTTTTCGGTCATCCTAAATTTGATCAGGCTTGGGTTTTGATGTCAAAAACTATGTAGTGTTTAAATATGCAGCGTTTTTTTTCCTTCTTTAACTACCTCCCCAAAAGGGTACCATTCCCAAAGCTGACAGGAGTCTTCCCAATTCAATCAGGGGACCTTTCCTAATCCCAAAAACTACTGTTTCAAACAACAAACAGTGCCTTTTCCCTATTGACAAAAGAGTTTTTCGCAAGAAATGTCACACAGCGTAAAAAGAAAATGTACCATACAAACAGCCCCCCTCCCTTTGGTTATAATTTCAAATGCAGATTCATTTCACCCATAGTTTGAATTTACTTTAATTATGAAACAATCCTAATTGCACTTATTTTGTGACCAATTTTTTTCCCAATTTCAGTATTTTACGACGAAAAAATTTCCCAATTGTATGGGAAGAGGACCCTTTCCCCGATGGGGAAAAAAATGCTGATATGTCACAGTGACATTATACAAAATATGGGTCTTATTCATGTGTAACCAGAGTAGATCTGTATCAGTCTGAACATAGGGCATTCTGATCAGGATCTACACAGTTTGCTTTTAGATTTATTAGAATATATCAGACCGAGAAACAAACAACGTAGATACAGACTGGTGGCACTGATGTGCTGGCTGATCTGGATCTTCCGAAGTCACTCATCTAACAAAAGGTGTAACCACGGAGTTAAGAGATAATCATACCCTTCATTTCTACATGTTTGTCTTAAGCATTTTGCTCTTGTTAACCGATACATTACACTTTATTCTGACCTCACTATGTCCTTATTTTACAGGGTTGATAAACATTTTAAGTCATATTGATTAGCCTGACCAGTGAAATCATTGTACGCAAAGAATGGTATCATAAATTTAGTATTTTACTGGTTTAATGTAAATAATCAGACCGGAATTTGAAACTCTTCGTAATGTATTCTGTAAGAGTCAACCATTAAAAACAGTGTCTTGTCCATTATTGTATGTTGGAGCTGAATAACAGTGAATTATGCTTTGGTATCTAGGGCCTATTCAGTCAACCATTGACTATGTCATTGATCAAAGACCACATCAAAAGATCAGGGTGGTCGGAGAGTGAATTTTAAATCATGGGCATTATTGGTTTACATGATCCTTGATCAAATAAATTGAGGATCTTAAACATTTTCTGGGCTGTAAAAAGTAAAGCTAACTTTCTTCTCATACTTAGTTTTATGTTATAATAACAATATTAACAAGTAAGTTCTAATGAAACTGGTATGTTACTATGGAGATCCTTCAATTTGTAGAAAATATTTTGGCCACTTGAACTTTAAAAGTACAACAGTGTTTGGTGCAAATATTTCAATGACGATATAATTAAGTGCATGCAATTTGTTATCGCAAACAAAGTACAACAAAATCTTGAGTAAAGAGTCTAAAGACTAATAAAATCTGAAAATTTTTGGACAGAAACATTGACCAATATTTCATAAATCTAGTCCTGTGAGATGATTAACTCAGTTTTATGGTTGATTGCAATGTTGTGAATTCTTTGATAGTTTGCAAAAATGAGTCATTCTAATCTATGCCTGAAACACTCTCATTCTGACCACATTCATATGAACAAAGTGAAATCTAGAAATATTCTGTCTTACGTTCTGTTTATTTTTCTAATCCGCACAAATCCCAATGACTGGCACTACAGGATTAGGAATCTATTGAACAGACCAGCAAGCTTCTCAACTACTTAAACTCATTATGTGACAAAAATAGTGTCCTGTGCATTTTTTTTATAAATGGTAGTGTATATAAGTACTTGAACAATATTGCCATTTACATTTAACACATTTTTAGGACAGGAGGAAAAGGCAATGTTCTTTTCTGTTAACAAAATACCTCTTTGAGTAGATGGTTTGTCTGTTAATAGCATTAAACCAACTGGTCTAATGGAAGAGTGGGTACTGAACTGGGTTGGACTGATAGAAACTTCAAGAGAAAATCTGTGTTAGTGCTCAGTTTAACTCAATAGTTATCCTAGGATTCTGGCAGGGTTATCTTTAAAATAAATCAGAAGAGAGGAAGAACTGATTAAGGGGTATCGCCATTATGTCAGGTACAATTAACACCTACATGTTAATATCAAAAATGCACCCAACAGCCATACGGTCATACTTATTGAGATCGGATTACCATCTATATGAATACCATGTGTTTCACAAGACAGAATAAACAACAATTTAAATAGCAGTCAAAACAACTGTGGTATCAGAAAATGCTTGTTGTTTAAGAGCGAAAACCATTAGCAAACATTAATAACAACACTATTAACAAAGCTCGTGGGAAGGTGTTCCTCAATGGAAAAACAGACATTAATAATGATGTTCCAAACATTACATTACAATAGGGACAGTAAAAATCATGTATCCAATCTCTACAGATGTAAACATTTACCAACATATATTGTTACCGTAATGAACTGTTGAACAGGAACAACTATTGTCCATGGAGTGATGTTAAAAAGGTTTACTTCTTTAGTGTTTTAAAGGGAGCAATGTGAGTGATTAAACAAATATTTTACCCCCGAAACAATTAAAAACAAATTAACTAACAATTATGTCAGAAAATCGCTGGTAATTATCCATGAACTTGAATGCATTTTCGCTGCATTTTATCATGTTCATCGACAAGAGTTTAGATAACACTGATCAAGACCATGAAAAGGAGTATCGGTTCCGCTTAATAATTCAATTTGACAATTTTACAGATCAAGGGTATCGTATGTCCAATGCTGATACATATACTGAAAGATGACACTCGATGAACTTGGGTTATACCGTGGTGAAAATGGAGCAATGAAAATCAGTTAAATCATACAACAGTATGCAATGTTTAAATCGAGCGTGACCAGAACAAAGACTTTAGCTGTTAAATATTTCACACGCTTTCTTTATTTTTAACCCACCAAACTGTACATACTGTGTAAATAAACACACAGTTTACAATGAGATGTTAACACAACACTGCAATTTATTGTAATCTACACAATCTTGGCTTCAGATTACATGATATTCAAGGATCATGACCCAGCAGTAAAGTTCCAATTTAGAAATGTCAGCCAATCCCTTTGATGTTGATTTCAAACGCCTTACCTTCATCACTCGATCGCTCTCCTTTCGCATTTCCGGCGTACCCTCCTTTCGCCTGCAAGCAAAAACAAGTTAACGTGTGAATAATTTGCAAAAATGCATACATTTAACATATGAAATACATTGGTTCAGGTTAGAATTGAATGAGGTACTTCAGTTATAAATGCAAATAAGAAGCATCTTAAAGAAAAAATCACCTCCTCGGTTTCAATGACCAGCCCCAACTTATCCTCCGATAGGTTTTCCGACGATCTTTTTTCATTTTCTTCGTCACCTTCATCACGATACACTTTCACTTCATCACTACTTCCATATATGTCATCACCGCCGCCAGAATTCACATGCGGCATTGTCATAAGTAAATTCTTTTTGATGTAATTTTCACACAAAAACACAGAACTTAACACACACGTTTTGAATCCGCCATGAAAATACTCTGTAAAGACATTCAGTATTCAATTGCCCAATTGGCAGCGAGTACTTGATGAACTGACCAATCGCTGAGCGTTTTACAAGTCACACGTAATTGAATGGGGCACCTAACGGGTCCATAATGTAAAGATCAAAGTAGATCAAAGAACTTGTTTTTTACACGTTTTCTGTCCTAGATTTTCATAAATTTTATGCAATATTCGAGTCAAATGGCAACTGGTGTTGAAATGATTGTTTGTTTGGAGCAAGTATGATGTGTTGACGCCTGAATTTCATTTAAATCGTTACCCGCCAACGCGATCGACCGTTAAACTGGACCTTAAATTGAAAACAAAGAATATGAACATTCCCTCCGGCGCCCTCCCTTTGAACTTGGAGGAAAACAGCAAAATAGGCGCGTACAGATTATGAAGAAATTAAATAAAAATCAAAGTATTGAATTTTTAAAATACGAAATATCACGAAACAATTGTAAAGATATCGAATTTTGTTACATGGTAGCTATTACCACGTTAGCTATGTTTGCAATTGGGTTATTTTGTGTTGTAAAATGTAGGTCACGGCAACTTGAGTTTCTCTTTGATGTAGTCACACACTGCACTGAATGTGTTATGTAGGCATATTGTTTAGTCATTTTCTATATATGGTTACCGGTAGATTGGGCCGGGGAAAAAAGCGTCGGTCAAGCAGAAGGGTGAACAAGTGTATGGACTGGGTTTAAATATAGAACCCAGACCAGGACTAAGATTCGAACATTTGATCTTCAACCATTAATCATTACGCTACCGGGGAACCCAATACCCCACTCCATGCTAAATGGGACATTGCATGTCTATCTTAAGACTATTCAAGCCATGGTCTCGCACTGCAGAGCTCAAGGGCTGAACCAATTTTACCCTGGTTACAGAAGGAAAATTGTATGCCCCACACAGGATTTCCCGCTTTACAGTGCCGTCGCTCTTTCAATCGAGGCTTTCAATTGTTGCATGTATTTTCTGTAAAAATCTGTCATGTTGGCGATATATCGTCACTTACATGCAAAACAATTGTTACTGAATATAAGTAAAGAAGATTATACAATAGTTTCGCAAGTAAGTGACGATATATTTGCACAAACAGATGCGATAAAAGGATCATGTCCACGCACAATAATAGATAAATCCCACGAAAAGTGTCGCTAGTTGTTGTTTTTTTGTAAGTTGGGTGGGTTGGGAATGTTCGAGGGACAGACAACGATTGTTAAATTACACCGAAGCTCATGATAACGTCCGCCATTGCTCATTGATGAAGAAAGTAGACCTTTGAGTGCTTACAAGGGCCATCCTGAAATAAAGAACTGAATACAAATCTTATTATAAGGTAACAGGCAAACATAGTCCTGTCAATACGGACGTTTTTTACACGTTTAACAGGGTCAGATGCTAGATTTCTAGAAAGGGGGTTCGTTTGGGGATTTCTTATGGTAGTTATATGACAAATTCCAACTTTTCGGCCAAATCCCCGACGAAAATTGAATATTCCTGCCCAAAACGGTAGTTCGAGCTACATACTGAAGCCTTCTGGATCCGCCGCTAAATATGGCCAAGTGTTAGAAAGTTGGACATAACAAGCAACGAACATAGATTGTGTTTTAGTGTTTTCTAAACGTCTATGTTTAAAAAGTAAAAATATGAAGCTAAAAGACCCCGATTCTTTACAGTTATAAATGTTTAATGGGGAACGTCACGCTAGAAATTACTCGTACTTATCCACCGGTCTTATTCAAACTCTGTTTCAATTTAATGTTTCCATTTAACGGAAATCTCTTCTACCAAGACCAAAGTTCAAGATTTTAACAGATCTGACAGGTTTCCTTCGACAAAATTCCGTTAGGGCATAAAACGCGAAAACACAATGCAAGATCGCGAAAGTACGATGCGACATCGCGAAAACACGACGCGATATCGCGAAAGTACGATGCGAGAACGCGATATAAATATCGCGTCCTCGCATCGTACTTTTTCGACCTCGCATCGTTGTTTCGCGTTCTCGCATCGTGTTTTCGCGTTTTCGTGGTCTCGCCCTCAGGACCAGAAGTAGGCGAAAGTGCGATGCGAGGGTGCGATATTGATATCTCGTTTTTGCGTTCTCGCATCGTTGTTTCGCGATCTCGCATCGTGTTTTCGCGTTTTCGCGTTCTCGCCCTTGAGGTCAACAGGCCGAAACAACGATGACCTCAACGGAACACCGTATCCTTTAGTGCTCGATGAAACCTCCACGTTTAAAGGATGTGGCGTTATATAAACATTCAATTTATATATTCATAGACAATTTGCGATGCTGCATGCAGGTAATATGGCACCGACACAAACAAAACATGGCACTAGTTGGTTTTTATTAAAGTTAATTTAGCATTGTGTAAGTAACTGGTGTGTAAAATACATTGCAGAGAAAATGGCGACTTTTACATATTTTGCATAAAATTATAAATTTTCAATATTTGCAAATCAATGGTAGTTCTCAATCGATATAGGTCTGCTTCAAAATTTATTTTCAGTAATAACAATGCGTTCCCCTATATGATTTAAAGTCAACAGTGTCCTGTTTGCTGTTATAATAACGCTTGTGACGTGAGAACACCAACACCAATGTTGACGTCAAAATATACCGCTGTCACAATCGAAATAAGTTATGATTTTCATTCCATCTTTACCACTCAAACCATGATTTTATTGACTAATATAGTGCCTGCTTCTTCTTTGATTTTTAAATTCTTATTTATAGGGATATTAGTGATTATTACCATTTCCTCAATGGAAACAGTAGTTGCCATGGTTACATGTTTTATGATACTGATGTGACATAAATATTTTCTTAATGCATTTTATAATACACAAAAATTACTCTAAAGGAGTAGGCTAGTCTCAATTTGGTAAAATTCATTTATTCTTTTCAAATTTCGCATTAATACCGGTTCCATTTTGCCAATAGGATTTGCATTGTTTAGGCTAGAGTGCTTCAGAACGGTGTGCGGTACTTGTCGGACATTTGGCGACTGCGCTACGACTCCTACACTACCGCTAATAAGCTCAGCTCTTAACGTGAAAGGACGTTATATTTTGACCAAAATTTCGAAGTCAAGTTTGATAACCAGCCATATCCACGTCCAATCCTGTACACTGTACACGTTTCCGTAGCAAGAAGACGAAAGTAGATCGAACTTTTATCTTCTCAGATTGGTTTTCCGACAAAAGTAATCTTTGTTTAAAATCAGATCACTATTTTTAATCCTATTTTGCGTTTGAAATCGCGTTTTCAAGCAAGATGTATTTACTTTTTGCGATTCTGCACTTCAACTTTGATGGTCTTAGCAGGGGCACGTCAGAAAACCGTCTTGTTTATATAAAAAGTTGACGGTTGTAAGTTATGCTAAAAGATATATGAGTATTCATTGCAATTTTGACAAAATAACACTAATAAGCACATACCGGTATATAGTGCGTTTTCGATAACTAAACAGACACGTGGTAGACAAGTAAATTTATGTAAACAAACGTCGCATCTCCTTTAAGACAATTCTCAAAAACTGATGAAACGTATTTTACGATGTGTGAAATAATTTAAACTCATGTCCGAATAAAACAGCAGAAGATTGGAACGAACGACAACTGCGTGTGAAGATTGGTGCTAAACATTGAACGGCCCATTCAAATTCGTAGAGCGTTGCATGTTTTGCACCTGAAAAAGGATGCTTATCACTACAGACCCTGACATGTTTCGCAGACCCTGGCATGTTTCGCAAGAGTTTATTTTTAGGAAAAGGGTAAAAACACTACAGACCCTTTCGAGTTTCACATCTACAAAGCGTACTTAACACTGCAGACACTTTGATGTTTCGAACCGGCAAAGAGTAATAAACAGTTCAGGCACCGGCAATTTTCGTAACAGCAAAGAGTGCTGAACAGTTCAGACCCCGGCAAGTTTCGTAACATCAAATAGTGCTAAACAGTTAAGGCACCGGCAATTGTCGTAACTGCAAAGAGTGCTTAACAGTTCAGACACCGGCAATTTTCGTAACTGCAAAGAGTAATAAACAGTTCAGGCACCGGAAATTTGCGTAACTGCAAAGAGTGTTAAACAGTTCAGACCCCGGCAATTTTCGTAACTGCAAATAGTGCTGAACAGTTCAGGCACCGGCAATTGTCGTAACTGCAAAGAGTGCTGAACAGTTCAGACACCGGCAATTTTCGTAACTGCAAAGAGTGCAGAACAGTTTCGGCACCGGCAATTTTCGTAACTACAAAGAGTGCTGAACAGTTCAGGCAACGGCATTTTTCGTAACTGCAAAGAGTGCAGAACAGTTCAGGCACCGGAAATTTTCGTAACTGCAAAGAGTGCTGAACAGTTCAGGCACCGGCAATTTTCGTAACTGCGAAGAGTGCTGAACAGTTCAGGCAAAGGCAATTTTCGTAACTGCAAAGAGTGCAGAACAATTTAGGCAACGGCAATTTTCGTAACTGCAAAGAGTGCTAAACAGTTCAGGCACCGGCAATTTTCGTAACTGCAAAGAGTAATAAACATTTCAGACACAGGCAATTTTCGTAACTGCAAAGAGTGCTAAACAGTTCCGGCACCGGCAATTTTCGTAACTGCTAAACAGTTCTGGCCCAGGCAATTTTCGTAACTGCAAAGAGCTAAACAGTCCAGGCACTGGACATTTTCGTTACTGCAAAGAGTGCTAAACAGTTCAGGCACCGGCTATTTTTACATCTGCAAAGAGTGCTGAACAGTTCAGACACCGGCAATTTTCCTTACTGCAAAGAGTGCAGAACAGTTCAGACACCGGCAATTTTCCTTACTGCAAAGAGTGCAGAACAGTTCAGACACCTTCAATTTTCCTTACTGCAAAGAGTGCTAAACAGTTCAGGCTCGGCAATTTTTGTAA
The DNA here is from genome assembly GCA_038501625.1 of Corbicula japonica. Taxonomy (NCBI): domain Eukaryota; kingdom Metazoa; phylum Mollusca; class Bivalvia; order Venerida; family Cyrenidae; genus Corbicula; species Corbicula japonica. The sequence continues at coordinate 3,266,626 of JAZAYU010000048.1, forward strand.
CTGCAAAGAGTGCTAAACAGTTCAGACCCGGCAATTTTTGCATCTGCAAAGAGTGCTTAACAGTTCAGGCACCGGCAATTTTCCTTACTGCAAAGAGTGCAGAACAGTTCAGGCACCGGCAATTTTCGTAACTGCAAAGAGTGCTAAACAGTTCACTCACCTGCACTTTTCTTAACTGCAAAGAGTGCTAAACAGTTCCGGCACCGGCACTTTTTGCATCTGCAAAGAGTGCTAAACAGTTCCGGCACCTGCAATTTTTGCATCTGCAAAGAGTATTAAACAGTTCTGGCCCGGCAATTTTGATAACTGCAAAGAGTGCTAAACAGTTCAGACACATTACCATTTGCAAAGGATGCTTAACACTGCAGACCATGGCAAGTGTCTTAATCGCATCACTGTTAAACTATTTACCCACTGAACTTATGTAATAGACTCAACTTTCTATCATTTTAAGATTTTCATTCATTGTACATAGGTATGTTTTACAGAAATTTACTTATTGATTTTTATTAACTGAATAGCGAGCAGTGTAGACAATGATCAGATTGCAACATACGTATGGTGATTCGGGTCTACACTTTTCCCATTTGTGACAAATGATGTGCGTAATTTATCGGACACATACTGTGTTTTTTTAGTGTGTATTTAAATCAGACACAATCTATTTAATATTAATGCTGTTTTTTCTTCACTGACGAGTTGAAAAGTAACTGTTATGAATTTAATGCTTTTAAATATGCACATTTATTTTAAATGACAAATTGGTTTCTTCGTTTTTATCGCCATGACGCGCACGGAGTTAACCTTTATTTACAAACTCACACTGAAATGTTCACTTGCTAGATCTTTTAAATTCAGACATGATTAAACGTAAGTAATTCCACCCATACGATTCTGGGAGAAGTTCTTTGATCTTACACATTACCGTGGCATTATCACATCTTTTATGACCAGAATTATGACATTATATCGTAACTTACACCAGGGATTGCTACTTATATTTCATAATGACACTTCGCTGCCTTTAAATGCAGGTAGTTTTCCTAGAAATATTTCTTCAGTAAAACTTGTTCCCAGCGAAACTGTTATTGTTATGGGCAATAAAACTGTTTGAGTCTGATTCTTTTGTCCAGGCCACCCATCTGGCGTTTAATTCTTCCAGGCGTTGACTTTATAGCAAATAAAACTGATGGAAAACAGTTTAGGGTTTCAAACCTGGGGAAAGTGGCTTGACTTTCAACCCAGTTACTTTTCTAACAATCTTCTAACGAACCAGTACTGTTATCAGTAAATAATCGGTTTCCGACGTCATGCGGTGAGGATTACGTTTATCAGGGTTATCCCACCAACCTTTTGGAGGATTGTCCCGCTTAGCTCAATAGGTAGCATAATTGGCATTGCATGGCTAGGCGCTCTCGCCGTACGGGTTCGCTCTCCAGTAGGGGCATTATCATTCTATTCAAACTTTATTTAAATGTTCTTGATAAGGAAAAATTCTGCTCCAGGACCAAAGTTCACAATTTGAACAAACTGAACATAGAGACCGTCAGAGTTTTCTTTTAATTACTTATTAACTACGAAATAATAGTTTCCAGTAAGACAAAAATCTGATTCTTTCAAGTCTGTTGAATGTGGCCACATTTTACTTCAGGCAAGTTCGGAAAACGAGCTTTTATTTTATATTAAAATTCTGAACGTTTTGTCCGTATTTTCATAATTATAGAAAAATGTGATATTATCATTTTGGAAGCCACTCTGCTTCTTATTTGACTCACGACTTGTATTATCATTTTGCAAGCCACTCTGCTTCTTATTTGACTCACGGCTAGTATTATCATTTTGCAAGCCACTCTGCTTCTTATTTGACTCACGGCTAGTATTATCATTTTGCAAGCCACTCTGCTTCTTATTTGACTCACGGCTAGTATTATCATTTTGCAAGCCACTCTGCTTCTTATTTGACTCACGGCTAGTATTATCATTTTGCAAGCCACTCTGCTTCTTATTTGACTCACGGCTAGTATTATCATTTTGCAAGCCACTCTGCTTCTTATTTGACTCACGGCTAGTATTATCATTTTGCAAGTCACTCTGCCTCTTATTTTACTCACGGCTAGTATTATCATTTTGCAAGCCACTCTGCTTCTTATTTGACTCACGGCTAGTATTATCATTTTGCAAGCCACTCTGCTTCTTATTTGACTCACGGCTAGTAGTATCATTTTGCAAGCCACTCTGCTTCTTATTTGACTCACGGCTAGTATTATCATTTTGCAAGCCACGCTGCATCTTATTTGACTCACGGCTAGTATTATCATTTTGCAAGCCACGCTGCTTCTTATTTGACTCACGGCTAGTTTTATCATTTTGCAAGCCAGTCTGCTTCTTATTTGACTCGCGGCTAGTATTATCATTTTGCAAGCCACGCTGCATTTGACTCACGGCTGGTATTATCATTTTGCAAGCCACTTTGCTTCTTATTTGACTCGCGGCTAGTATTATCATTTTGCAAGCCACGCTGCCTCTTATTTGACTCACGGCTGGTATTATCATTTTGCAAGCCACTTTGCTTCTTATTTGACTCGCGGCTAGTATTATCATTTTGCAAGCCACGCTGCCTCTTATTTGACTCACGGCTGGTATTATCATTTTGCAAGCCACTTTGCTTCTTATTTGACTCGCGGCTAGTATTATCATTTTGCAAGCCACGCTGCCTCTTATTTGAAACACGGCTAGTATTATCATTTTGCAAGCCACTTTGCTTCTTATTTGACTCGCGGCTAGTATTATTATTTTGCAAGCCACTCTGCTTCTTATTTGACTCACGGCTAGTATTATCATTTTGCAAGCCACTCTGCTTCTTATTTGACTCACGGCTAGTATTATCATTTTGCAAGCCAGTCTGCTTCTTATTTGACTCACCGCTAGTATTATCATTTTGCAAGCCATTCTGCTTCTTATTTCACTCACGGCTAGTATTATCATTTTGCAAGCCATGTAGCTACGCTTTTGGCTTATGACTGATGTTATCATTTGGAAGCCTCTTTGCTCATTTTGGCTCATGGCTGGTGATATCATATATGCAAATCGCTCAACTTATAGTATTGACTCACGGCTAGTGTTATCACTTTTCGAGTCACTGCTTCTTTTTTTTTGTCGCAGAGACACTGTTATCACTCACTTAAGTCACTTTTTATGTAGAATTATGGGAGATCGGACACTTAAGTCGATTATTGTTGTTGTTGTTTTCGCTTCTTCTTTTTTCAATTTCGCCGCGCATCTACCCAGCGAAAGGAAATGTTGTTAGAGTGTTGATTTATATACTGAATTAGTGATTTTCTTACAACAGGTTACACGAGACATGTGCCGAGTTTTATTGCAACTGCACACACGAGTGTAATGGGGTGCTATTTCGTAAGTCGATTATTGTTGTTGTTGTTTTCGCTTCTTCTTTTTTCAATTTCGCCGCGCATCTACCCAGCGAAAGGAAATGTTGTTAGAGTGTTGATTTATATACTGAATTAGTGATTTTCTTACAACAGGTTACACGAGACATGTGCCGAGTTTTATTGCAACTGCACACACGAGTGTAATGGGGTGCTATTTCGTTTTGTTTGATGTTGTGCAGCTTTCAAAAAAAATGAACTTAAAACAAAAACAACAACCACATAGCTTGTTTGAAAAACGATCGTGGGTAGATTTCATTGCATCTATATCACAGCAATAAAGGACCAACCAGTTGCTAAATTTCTGCCCAATTAAACAGCTCTCTATATCGTCACCGAGCGCCCATAACGTGGTGTTGTAATGGTGGCAATACGTGTTCGATCACAACAGCGCATCAGTCTATAATATATATATCGCAAAGGCTTATGAAAAATCTTTGTGAAGGTTTTAGTGTTATAAATGACATCGCCAATCTTCCGACGATTTTTTTCAGTGGTCGCAACTCTAGAAGTCAACACTGCAACCAGATTCCTTAAACGTGATCATCGCTAACTTTACTTACGGTTAATAAAACAAAGCAAAGGACCGGGTTTTCTTGTCGGAAATTTCAAACTGATTTGGAAGAATCAAAGAACACCTGCCGGGCCCGCTGGCAGACTCCATGGAAATGTCAATGGAGGCCGTCATAATGTAATTAGTTTCTTTGATCTATTTTCCTACTTCAGTTAAGGTTTGTATTTTCCATTACATTGCGTTAATTTAGTCTCCATTAATTGAACATTATTAACGGGAGAGTAAAGTATACTCAGCAAAAATAAAATGTATCCACTTCTCCATCAGTCATCTTTTAGAAAACAGAAAAAGAAAATTGAAAAATATGTTGTTTGAGGCGAATTGCATTTCTGCAATCAAGTTTCTCCAACTGTGTTGTCTTCACAAATGGTCTGCTGTTCGGAAGAATACAAGAATATAGTCAACTAAAGAATATAAGAATATAGTAAACGGAAGAATATAAGAATATAGAAAACTGAATAATATAAGAATATTGTTAACTTAAGAATATAATCAAATAAGATTAAATAAATCACTTTGTACAAAGTTAAATAAAATACCTTATATTTAGGAATATTAACTTTTCTAACTACACGCCGTCTTCCCCCTGAAATGTTCATAATCATTCCTCGGCACAGTCGACTCATTAGCTCCGTCGCTGGTCCCCTAAACTTAAACGAATGTGACGGCTAAACTGGATCTTCACTAATCGGCTATGGATAACATCCATATCCAATGAAGTAAATGGTTAGGTAAAAAAGGTTAAAACAGTACAAAATATAACGTACGCGGACGCCATACGTGACGGTACGGGTTCGCTCCCCAGTAGAGGCAATATCATTTGAAATTCACAGTAGCGCTATTTGTGCAATGTGGCGGCCGTAAAAAGTCTCCCCGTACATGTTGTCAGTACTGTTATCTGTTATTAGTAAAATAATCCGTTACAGATGTAATGCAGGAATGATAAAGTTTATCAGGGCTATCCGATCAACGATTTTTGGGGGTTGTCCCGGCTAGCTCAGTCGGTAGCGTTGTCAGAATTGCGCTTTCGCCTCAAAAATGGTGCGTTGTGTTTTTTTCCGTTTAATCTTTTGTTTTTTTTTTAGTTGTGAAGGGAACCCGATTGTAATGTCAGTGTATAAATGAGAGTGAGTTTCATTTATACTGAAAAAATAATTAAAATTTGGATTTAGCAGACTGCATGTGTATGAACAATAATAAAATGACAACATGTTAGATGTTTAATAGTTTTTATACCCGAATTTCGTTCCCATGTAAGAAATGTTAAGATTTTTGGTTCTGTTTTAAGCATTTTTTCTCACAGACGTCGAGAACCTAGAAAATTTACCTTCAGGCAATTTCTTTGATCCCACCTTTAATCTTAGAATAATTGCTACTAATTGATTATATGAATGTTAACCAACATTTTGTTTACCGTGTATTTTTTTGTGAGATCGACACTTGTTTTCGCCTCAGATAGACTATTACACTCACAGACCATCTGGCTTATAGGTCAGAGACCACTAATTCATTTCCCATAGACATATATTGTGGGGTCTAACCCATTTGCTAATATATACGTAAAGAAATTAGATACGCAACTTCTTTAAACACGAAATAAATTTCGCGTTTGAAGAAGTTGCGTTTCTAATTTCTTTACGTATATATTATATACTTTAAGAAATTAGCAACGCAATTTCTTTAATATATTTCTTGTTTAAAGAACTTGCGAATCTAATTTCTTAAAATATGTCAATGATGCTTTGAATAAGAATTGTATATCTGCAAAGAACAATCCAAGAGGCATTAGTAAAACATCGTGTTCACCAACTCTTTCTTTGCCAGCAGCGACCGAATCGACTTATGGGTAAACCGAACGTGGAACTATAAGAAAATACCGAAAATTTCAGACAAAACAAGGTTTTAAAATTCAAAATATTTTTTGTCAATTTTAAATTTATTCCTGCATTTTCAAGTAAAATTAGTATAAAATTTACTCATCAGAAAATAGCTTTGTAGAAATTATACTCTGTATCGGTTAAGACAAAATTAGCAAATCACTTCCCTTCTTTCAGCATTTAGTGGTCTCTGACCTTTAAAAAAGACGGACGATTAACACTAACAGTGAAAACTACTGTGTTAACATTTTATTTCACATGGACAAATTTTAGAGCAGAAGCCACATATGATATATTCACGCGGGCATAAATTCGCGCAGTTGTATTTTTTCTATTAAAACGTATTATTTCATGTTGGGATTTCGCTGGGTTTGAATTCGCGCTTTTACCATAGCGCGAAATACGCGAAATGTAAACCCGCGTGAAATATAATGATACCACAGTATACTTAAAAGTCAACACTGATGCCAATAATAAGAGTAAAGCAACACGTTATATATTCTTCGCTCGCCTACAGTGACACTTTTGGTCTCACACTACATTTTACAGTGTTCTGGGTAAGATTATTTTTAGCTTCAGAGTTTTATATGCGTCTTTTATTTATATAAATTTTAATAGCTAAGCTGAAATTGTAACATCTGAGAATACGGTTGAGAATGCCTTTACTTAAAAGAAATACTAACGCAATCAGTTGAACAATATATTTTTTATACTATAATACGGGTTGTAAACAATTCCACGCGTGAACAAAGGATTGAACCAGGGACCCTTCAAATGCTGACCGACGCTCTACCACTTCGCCACAAAAGATAACACAATATGCGGACATAATGTGGTACATACACTAACTTAACCATTGCCGGGTTACATACCCTTCCAGATTGAAATTCCTAGTTAAATTTCCATCAAGATTCACTGAAGTGATCTCGAGGTAATTTAACATCGGCGACAGGTTATGGATACCCCGAGCAAGGATTGAACCCTGGACTTCTCGTATGCTGGGAAGAAGCTTTATGTCGTGAAAGTACCATTCAATCGTATCAACTCGGCGATCTCCGGCAAGCTTCGGATATACACGTAGAATCACCGAATCGTGATCCGAGTGAGTACTATTGCGATACTAACTCAACCATATCCAGGACACACTACAGACCAACGTAAAACATGTTAACGTTTTCCAGCCGATGCTGTTTTTATAAAAATATATTAAAATTTGGTAATTTATTTGCGACCTTGCTTGTTTTTCATCCCAGGCAAGATACAACGATTCAAAATACTGCCGCTTTATTTCTAATTCGAACTAATTGACGAAATCAACCGAGAAAATGGACGATTCTGCAATAATTCGTAAATAGGTGCATTTTATTATTTTCTTGATCTTTTTATGTGTCTGGATGTTTCCGTTTCAAATACGTTCTTGTCTAGAAATCAGTCCTGTTCAAAGACCAATATCTTTTAGCTTAAAATGGATGGACGTTATATGTAAGTGATGACGTAATTCGACCATGCTTTGTCTTTGACTGTGGAAGAGCGGCACGCCCTCTAGGTCGTAGACTTCCATTTACATAAAAGTACGCCAGATAAATGACAAACGCGAAGCTGCCCTTTTCGAATAATGACAATTTTATCATGGACACGCATGCAGTACCCAATAAATCGGGGATTTCTTTATTCATGTAAATGAAGATTAAGGCTAGATTAGTTCGCATTTTATAACAGTTTTATCACAGTTAAACCAATTAGAGACGAATAAATGTACAGAACATGCTCCAATGAATAGAATATCGCAAAAAATCTCCGGCATTCTATGATTTATTTATATGTTTTATTTCAAGGAGATCGTTGTTTTTGATGTTTGGGAAATTCAGGATATTTCTTATTCGCAGAGGAATTTTATTGACATAAACGGACAAGAAATTGAAATTTTATATCACTTTGATTGTGTCTTGATTGAAACTTTAAGACGTAATTTAGTGTGATTGTTCTATAACATTCAAGCAACATGAATAAAGAATTAATATGGTACTTGCATACGCCGGACTCTGTAGATCTGATATAAACGAACGCTTGATACACACGAAAACACTGACCACCTACTTTGACGCTCTTTTTTGTTGTTATTATAATATTATAATAATAATATTATTTATGATATTATAAGGATGTTCGCATGGTTTTCACTCTTGAACTTTTACGAGAATTCGTCCTTTTACGGTTGTTAGCACAAGCACCTTAAAACGCGCGAGTAACCTTAAGAAAGACGTCACTACTACAAGATAGCGTCAACAACCGTACGGCAACGTTTGTCACATTATCATGAATACTTCTCACTATCTCTTCATTATTAAAGTAAGTCCAGAAGAAACATATTATTTAATAAGATTATTGCGCTATAACTGGAAAGGAGTTGCAGATAAGGTTATATCAACGAAGTGCAGTATCATCAAAGAATGAAAAAAATCTGATTGTCGGACACGTAAAAGGACCAGGGATAGAACAGAACAGCGGAAGAAATAATTTTCAAACCAACCCAGATTTCGAACACTTCACCAGGAGTAAGCTCTCTGTTCTGCAACTGTACACCGCTGAGCTAAATTTCTTGTTAACCAAAACTGTTCTTTGCTTAAAGATTTTAAGGTGATAACGGGAGAAAGTCAGAAAAGCCCAGCTGACAAATATTCAAAGAAATACATCAAGTTTGGTGACGGATGAATAATATCGATCATTTAATAAGTAAATCTTGAGGAAAGGCACCCTGGTAGTTTTATATGTTTTAAACTTTGCAAGGTACATAAATGGGACATAACTGTGAAACGAAAACATAGTATGGTTTCGACTAGCCTGGATTCCAGGCGATGAAGTATTTTGTTTTCTTCAATTTCCATAAAAATACAGTTTAAATAAAATGTTTACGTTTCATTTTTTAAAGATTGTCGAGGTCAGACCGGCGGACGGACTTTATCAATTAAACGGTATCATTTAATTTCGCTTGCGTGAATTTTAAAAATATTTTTTTTTCGTTCTGGCACAAATTCGCACATTAAAGTAATATTAAAAGTGCATGTAAATATAATTAGAACCGAGTTTGCTCTGTCAATTATACGCGTTTTTTTCGCGACCGTAAAGCATGTGCAAATATTGCATTTTTTTCCGAACGCGAAGTAATTGAAAATTTTATTTTGGTGATAATGTGAGTGTACAAGTGACCGGTACTTCGAAAATAAACAAATATAATTAACTAGCACTCAGTATTTGGAACTTAACCCTTAATCAACATTTAATATCGAGACATAACCAAAAGAAAGTTTCAACGAATTAAAGATAAAGACGAACAAAGCTCTTCACGATGAGAAAAATGTAAATAAATACCAGATACATAAACAACGTGAGCACGGTCCTTGCAACATTTCTGTTTTGATGATCAGAGATTCCTTTGATCTTTCTATTGAAGCCGATAAAATATATTCGCAAATTTGCCGCAAAGTTTTATTGAAAATTTACAACGTACATAATGTCTCTGATCTTGCTTCTATTAAATTATTAGTGGTGATTTTACATTTTAATTTTTAGAAATAAGATATTAATACCCCCAATGATTATCTTCGCATGACGAGTCTCTAAAACTTACCAGTGCAAGCGAATGGTAGGGCTTGGAACACAAATTTCGCCGTTCATAATCCTTAATAATTAATTGTTTGTTAGGTTTTAACAATACTTTCAAAGAGATTAAAATATAATAACTAATACGTCATATGTACATTTTGTACAATCAGACAGACAGACGGATGGATAGCGGAATTTAAAAAAAATTCATCGAACTGATATTCCCCGCCGAATGAGGCACATTACATCAAATATTGTGTGGATTCCCCATCCATAGTTTCAAAGTATAAGTATTCCAGTCCACAGTAGTAAAATATTCCTATCCCTAGTTGTGAGGTATCCCTGTGCATAGTAGAAAAGTATTCCTATTTGTAGTTGTGAAATTTCCCGATCCATAGTTTTGAAGTTCTAGTTTCCCATTCAAAATCGAGAAGTATACCTTTCCATAGTTGTGAAGTATCTTTACAACAGTTGTTACATGACGTTAAGGGTAAAATATGACGATTATATTCGCCTAAGCGACAAAAAAAACGGAATATTGGCAGCCAATATTTCTTAATTCGACTATCTCTGGCCCTCTGATAGGTCAAACATCTTTAATATTAATACTATTTATGTTACATCCCATTCCCATTGTTTTAACTTCTGTTCAAAGCAGTGTAAAAAAATTAAGATAAGAACGTTAATCAAACCCACAATAAACATCCCGACCGGTTTAATAAACTGTAATTGGAGATCAAAACAGTTCTCCTTCAATGGCGTCACTTTATTCCAGTTCCATTCAAACTGATGTCCAACATCAAACGTGCCTTGTTTTACTGATTAGCAACTGTAAAGTCTGATCATAAGACTTAAGACCTCCGTTAAATGCTTTGCATAAAGATCACATGCAAGAAATGCTCCCAAATGATTTATAAAGAGTGGGATGCAAGAGGCTTGAACAAGGCTGAAGGTTATACAACTGAGATTGGAAACCAGCCTCAAATCTCAAGCATCGGATTGGCTGAAATGACGACCAGTAAGCCATTCAAGATGCTTGAGATTTGAGACTGGTTTCCATTTTCAGTTTTATAACTTTGGGACTGGTCGCCATTTCAGCCAATCAGATGCTTGAGATTTAAGACTGGTTTCCATTTTCAGTTTTATAACCTTGGGACTGGTCGCCATTTCAGCCTATCAGATGCTTGAGATTTGAGACTGGTTTTCAATTTCAGTTTTATAACCTTGAGACCAAGTCACCACAAAGGTGGCTCATTAAGACATCAAGCTTCTAATCTAGTTTATAAATTTTATTAATAATAAAATAATTAACAAGTGTAAAGTGTCACTGTATAATTAGTGAAAATACATGCCTTTGTAAATTTAAAAATAACAAGTTCAGGGATATAAATATTCGCATTTTGATGGATGCAAATTTGACATTTATCACTTTTGACCCCACCCCATTAAGAGCGTGGGGTAATTTTAGTGCGGAGAATTTGGGGAAACTAGTCAAATTTTGCAATAAAAATAACTATTGTGTCTAATGCACTTTAAAAATAAGGAAAATATTTATTTGACCCACGAAAATAAATTTAATTGAAGTTCACGCAATTTTATGAATAGAAAAGTTTCCTGAATTTAACATTATCTGCTTATGTTTCCTTAAATTTTCTCAACGGAGGTCAAATGTGACCCTTTTTTAAAATGCTATTATCCCTGAAATTGTATGCAAATAATGTTTCAATAAACAGAAAAATCTGAACTAGAAATCAATATTTTGGCTATGTTCATCCAACAATTGATGCAATAAAAACAAATTCAAAAATGACCGCAACAACGTTAACAAAAGGTGAAATATTATCTTATAACGCTTATATCAAAGTAATTGAGAATATAAATCTGAAACTCTAGCAACAGTTCTTTTGAGGTGAATGTCAGAAACTTACCATCAAACTAAACATCTGACATGTAACTGACCTCATCCTAGCATTCAAACACAATAAAGAACAGTAAGTCACACATTTATATTTGATGTAGATAAAAGTGCTGGTTTATTGATTGTTCTTCAATAATAAACTGATGATGGCTCTGAGCGGTGTTCGAACCTTCAAAGCCTTGTTACCACAAAGTCCTCCGCGTACCCAAAAAGTTAAATAAATAAAGAACTATAGACGCTGGTGTAGCATTTCAAGTTTAGTTTTAAACTACAAAAACTTCAATCATAATGCCAACAGTCCGCGAGAAATCACTTAACACCCGCACTGATTATTTTTATGCGGTAGAACATCTATGAAAAAATCCATTTATTAATCAACAAACAGTGAAGGGGACGCATGATAATTATAGGTTACAATCAAGTGAGACAGTTTATTATATACGTTATCAAAAGTTAGTATATATGATCAGTGCACACTTCTAATAAAAAAACAAGTAAGTGACTTAGTTCCTAAAATATAACAATGATTTTTTGCCAAAAATAAAATAAAAAAAACAGTTATTTCCCATGTGTTCGTTAGATACATGCTACCGTGGAATGAGAACTTTCCGTGGAATGATTTCCGGCTTGTGTCAGTGTTGTTCAGCTCCTGCCATGGCTTGGACGATGTTTACATCCATTAAGAAAGTGTATCAAATCCATTAAATATAAAATAATATATTCAATTTCCTTACAACAAGGTTAAATATGTAAACCACACAAAATGTCTACAAAATAGGTTTGTTCAAATATGATAAATAATTTACAAAATTAAATACAGATCACAGTTTTTTTTTATCCCGCTCAACAAGAACTTATAGTCCTTATAGAAATGAATCATAATTATAACAATGTTACCATTAAAAAACAAGGGTCATTAATATAATTTTACACAATATTTTGTTTACTTTAGAAATACAGAAAACAAACACTGCACATGTATTTTCACATGAACGATTTCCTTTGAACTGAAGCTTTGAAATGAACACATTAAAAATAATTTTAGAATCCACAATTCTGCTTTTTTACTACAGCCGTATTTCTTTGCCGAGAAAAAAACAACTCAGCCAGTGCAATCGTTAAATGCATTTCAGTGAACAAGTGTTCTTGGTCGAATAATGTTTTTTTTTAAGTTTTACATAGCAATGTCTTTTTCCTATGAGCCACTTTGAACAATACATGTATTTTGAGCAGGTCATCTACTGACAACATTGTGTTCATTGATTGCACAACATGTCTGAACGAGCACGCTCAATTCCATGTTCATTAACAAGATTTCTTATTACAAATACATTCAATGTTCAATCTATGACGTTATACTTTTCTTTCCACAAGAAATGGAGAAGATTAGAACCCTTGTAGTAAATGTTCCAGTAAACAGAACAAGCTTGAGCGAATCTGGTGTGAAATGCATGCTCTGAACTTGGGCGTCTAGTCGCACAGAGAACTGCTCAGCACCTGTTGCACATTCCCAAAGTTTGAGAACACTACTCCGGCAGGCAGATGCCACCCACTTACTGTTAGGAGATGTCCTGAGACAGTGCACCTGCAAACAATATCCGGAAAATAAAATCAAGCGACATCATTTTGCTACTTACACAACATTGCCAAAATTTTCCTTCAAAATAATATTTAATGTGTTGGGTTTTGACCAAGTGAGCACATGACAATGAGTCGTACCATATGCGCAGGTTTGACAATGACTGGCAAAAACACATCATTTACCAGATTTGTTAAGTGTTCATTTATAATAAACCATTGGAAATTATAATGGCGAATTATACATTGATTTCATTATGCTAACTTTTGCAACTTTTGCTGGATTCGCAAATATAAATGAATAAAGGGAGGTAATACTATGGTATTTTATCAAACAGGAACAGAAGAGTTAATTTTATTGATTTTAAAGCAAAAGCGCTAAATCTTATGTAAACGAGCAATATGATGTATCGGTCTTTGGCACTCTAACATGAAACGACTTGAACTCACCTCTGCGCTATGTCGCGACGTTGGCTTCGAGTCCCCTACAGGGATGCCGGTCTCAGCATTATACACAAATACATAGCCGTCCTCTGAACCACACACTACATACTTCTGGTTCTCTGTCTGCTCAAAAACTTCATTAGCTCCTTTGCAGTTTTGTCCAATCCACTCTGGGCGATAGAACATTCCAGTTTTCATGACTTTAGATGGCTTCTGGTCACACTTGCCGGTAGGAATATCCCAAAACACAAGCCATCTGCAGATGAAAATAATTAATTATAATGAGGGTCAGGGTCGGATGCCAGATTTCCTGAAAGGGGTTAGATAGGACAGGGGTAGTTACATAATTTTCAACATTTAAAAATTCCCCATGAAAATTAAATATTGCTGCTCAATTTAGCACAGTAACAATATTACTTGTATTATCACGGATTAAATGTTCTGTCTCATGATGAAACTATCCCTATAAGAAAGTGTTGACATACCATGAAAAACAAGAATAAAATTTATAGTTCTTGCCTTCGTGTTGAAATCAGCATAGCGCCCCCTTTGTATGGCTGAACACACACACCCAGCAGGGGAATCTTGGACTGTTGTCGAAAACATGGCTTCAGAGCACCAGTACCTTGTGTCACTGCCACAGCAGTAAACCTGTATCGATGATCCTGTTCGCCAAATCCACCCTTTTTCCACATATCTTTGATAAGACCAAACTCCTTTTCAGATATCCGATGTCTAATAACGACATAGTCTTCTAATGCTGACAGACAAATATCAACACTCTCGTAAGTCAACCCACCTTGCAAGTGTATTGTTTTTGAAATCTTCCTCAGGGGAATGCTGACTATATCAATTTGTTCTTTGCCTTTCTTTGGAGCGCTAATCAGGTATAAACTATCACTTGCTTTGTTTGTTGTGGAAAACATAATATTCTCTAGAGTGCTAGGAAGTTCAATTTCATCGTTTCCAGTAATTGCATCAACAATTTTGACCTTTCCAGCAGTTGTGTCATGAAGTGCAACCAAATCATCTACCAAGTTGTGTACAAGATTAGCAACAAGTCCAACTTTAAACTGACGTTCACATTGGTGTGAACGAAGTGACCATATCTTTACGATCTCGTCCTCGTGACATGTTAGGATTTCATTGCCATTACTTAAAGGTAAGATGGCGGTCACGTTCATCTGATCAAGCAGCATTTCTCCTACAGGAACATCTTTAGTATTTTCAACACAAACATCTTTCAGCAGCTGTTGAACAGACCACACTTTCAACTCATCAGCTGCGCTAAGAGTGATGAATTGTTGCTCCAGCAGTAGGATTTCTTTCAAAACAGTAGGGTGAGCAGAAAATGCGCCTAACTTTCTCTCCGATTTGAAATCATAAATCACAACAGTTCCTCCCCCAGAGCATAAATATCCTATTTCATCTTCCCAACTTACTGCAAAATCAACAACTTCGAAGTCCAGCAGCACGACCAGGACATCCACCTTATCGGAAAGCTCATAAAACTGTATGTGATACACTTTACCACTAGATGTTAAAAGAAATAGCTTTGTTTTCTCTGAATGGCCAAACATTTTGCTCACAACTCCTGGCAACTTTATTTCTTTCTTGCAATCCCCTCCTTTTAATCTGTATACCAAGAGCTTGCTACTTTTGTCTCCCTCTTTATCTGCTGATGGTACAAGCTTTTCAGGAAAATCAAACCTGGTGGACATCACAAACCAACTTTCATTGCCCAACAGCATACAATGTTGACAGTTAATACTATCTTCTAATTCTAAAAATTTCTCGGGCTTTTCTTGAGCTCTATTAAACAAACAAATAAAACTTTGGTTTTCAGGCCCCTGTTGATCGTCAGCAGAGGAATTGTTGACTTTTCCAATCATCACTACAGTTTGTCCATCATTTAACACAAAGGCATTTTCAAAAGCCACCGGTTTACCTTTTATTTCAAATTTCTGCATAAACTTCAGTTTGTCCAAATCAACAAGAACAACCATGTTTTGAAGTATCAAAGCTCCTACATCTTCACCATCTGAGATAAACTGCAAGACTTGGTCATTTTCCTTGAAGTTGGGGAAAATATCAGATAATGCAACCGTGTCCGATGTCTCTTTTGCAAAATTGTACGTGACAATTTTGTTGTTAGAAACACAGAATGCACGTGTGTCATTGAGACAAACTTTGCCTTTACAAAGATTAAGGCCTTCAAATACACCTTGTTTCAGGTCCTGTGTTTCCGAGCACCATATTGCATAATCAGATTTCAATTCAACATTTTCATCTTTGGTTTCCTCATCCTTCTTTGTACTAACCTTCAGCAAGAGATAATTGCAAGACCATGCAAGGATATCAGAATATCCTTGAAGTGAAGTCTGAAATGCGCTTGAAGCATCTAACCTTGGAGCCAGGCATGGAAAGTCCGGGACAAACATTGGTTTTGTCTTTGTATCAAGGTACTCTCTTGCCTGAGCCTGTAATGCTTTCAAATGTGTATGACCTTCAGCAGGATTAATGTATGCCAAAAGGCAAACAGCAAAGCGCACCTGATTTGTAAGGTCATCTTTGCTGGTTTGTAGGTAATTCAGAAGCATAAAGACCTCTTCATCTTTTGTCATTTCATGGAAATCTCTCAAGTCAGAGCAGACTACAGCGACAGAAAATGCAGATATTCTTGTACAAAGAAACTTGTAATTGAGATAAACACTCGCTTTTGCATTTTCAATACCTATCAGCCTGTGTGACTGGAGTGTATGATAAGGTAAACAAGCAAGTTTTCGCTTGTTATGAGCTGAAAACGGCTGTGGAGTGACCTGCCTATCTGCATTTTCAATTGTCAAGTTATTTCTTTTTTCAAGGGTGATTGTGCGCTTATATCCGTCTTCCTGAAGATATATTGAAACAATATTACGATGAAGTCTTTCTGCTGCGCCTTTTTGGAGGTATCTCTCGGTGGCTGTTTCAATGAACTGACGGTGGTACCAGTTCAATGTGTTCTTGCCATGTGCCATTCGCTCCACAAGGTACTCCCGTATGTCATATCTGATTCTTGCCCAAAGAACTGGTGGAATTCTGACCAATCCTGGCACTGGTGGGTCATGAAATTTGTACACCTCATTCAAAACTTCATCATCACATGACAAGGCATCTTCAATTTCAAACTCAGTTAGTCCTGAAAGACCAACTGTTATGTACCCAAGGGCATGACTGACCAAGGCAAATCCAAATTTATTTTCAAGCTTCTGAAAGAGTGAATTGATCGCCTCTTTGACTGTTGGCGCAAGAACAAGATCTTCTACTGGTGTGTACGAGTTCCATTTTCGAGCTTCATCAAGAAGAAGCTTTAAAAACAATGGACTTGGTGCTTTGTTGAATACACTCAGCAAATACTGGTCTTGCTCTTTGGTTACTGTCCGGTTATGATGTTTCAAGTAGGTTTGCATGATCAACTTGCCCGTGTCTTCATTTAATAATGGAACTTGCACGTAACAGTCATCATCTGGCAAACGTTTCCTCAGGTTTGTCAATATGCCATGCTCTCTCGGCAAAGTTGAAACAATCAATTTGACATTTTGAGGAAGCATCAGTGGCAACCAATCCATTGAATAAGCATTCAAATGAGGATACAGCTGATCAAGTGAATCAAGCAGGATGATTACAGGTTCTTTGGCAACGCCTGCAATCTGCCTGAGATACCTAGGAGCGTATTCTGTTAACTTTTTCCAGTTTCTGTAGTTTACAGGTGACATAATAAGATCATATGCATCAGAAAGCTGACCTAGAACTCCAAACAAAACATCATACACATTGTTGCTTTGTGGTGAAGTGCCCAGAAAGCGTATAACCTTGACGTGTGATGCATTGTCTAACCACTCAGGTATGTTTTTCATAATCATTGCCATAATTGCTGTTTTGCCATGTCCAGATTCTGCATGAATGACAAGAGGTTTGCGACCTGACTGGTCCAGTATGTACTGTTTTGCAGCTTGCAGAACCTGTGAGTAATTAATTTTAAAAATTATCATAAACAATATGTAACTAAGACCCGTACACAATTAAAGAGCTCAATTATAGCTTGGGTTGATTTATTTGTATACATTGACAAAAACAAAAAAAACTGAAAATAACTATTAACTTTAATTGACAATATCTCATCAGAAAAAACGTTTCTTGCTTAAAATTACAGGTTAAAACATTATCATTTAAATTTTACAACCAAAAACCTGAGTTCAGTCGTGATTTTAATATATTTCCATGCTATTACAAGTAAATGATATGACTGTTAAATACATGTAGTCATAATATAACTCTAACTTACTTTCTCTTGGCCACAGAATGACTCACACTTGGTAAGGCAAAACTTGAGGTGATGAACAGTTTCATCGTAGCCTGTGTAATAATTCGACATCTGGATCATTAACTGTCTCTCGTTCTTTGCCTTCTCTATGAGCATCCGGCAATCTGTGTAAAAGTCATCACAGAACTTGTGGATGTACTTCCGATGCTCCTCTGACTTTTCAAGGTCCATTCCCATCGGCATCCAGTATATATGGTACACTTTGATATTTGATTTCCCAAGGCTTTTCTTAATTTTGTCACCCAGAGATTGTCTCAGTTTTGTCACTTCTTCATCAAGTTTAACACCCTGAAAACCATTGAACTTACATGTGATCAAATGGTGCTACATGTATGTAATTTTGGGAACTGGATCCAAAATTGAACACAGCTACTTAATTAACAATAACTTGCATGCCTTACAATCATCCAAAGCTGTAGAAATGTATTAATTAAATGTATCAAAAATTCTTTATTTTAATAATAATAAATATTAAAAATAAAAAATAAAGATTAAATAAATGAAATTTTGATGTAATCTGTAAATGGAAAATGTGATAGATTGCTTCACCACTGACGTAGATGAGAACAACAGTTCCAGTATAGTAAATACTGAAAAAACTAAAGTAGGAGCCTCTGAGTGAATTCATGGAGAAAATGAATTTTTTATATGATAGTCCTGTGATGTTATGAAAAAAAGTGATTATCAGCAGCTAACCTGGTCACTTTGGATAACATCAATAAATCTGGAAGCTCCTTTGTCCATCAGAGCTACCCCCTGCTGTCCTTCAAATTCTCGCCTATACACAAGACAGTGGGAATTTACGTCCTGTGCATTCAGGATTCCATCTTGTATTTCACACTCTGTCACTGAAAAAAAAATATTTAAAAGATCGTAAACATCAATCTTTCTGAAATGACAACATGCTTAACTTTTTTAAAATGTGTTTATGAACCATACCTACAGGATTGGAAATTTATCACTATTTTATTTAAAATTGGGGACAAATGACCCAAACCTACAGAACTGAGAATTTATCAATATTTTATTTCAAATCTGGAAATAAAATTAACTTATTCAGTTTTCTTTCTTTCACATGTTTATAACTGTGTTAAGGGCTTACTACACTCCTCACAACCACGTTCATCGATAAAAAGAAAATTATCAAAATCTCAATAATGGCTAAATGCCGTTCAATGAAACTTTGCACAAATATGAAACTTTGCACAAATGTATGTTATAAAATGTATCTTTATTTTGCATTTGGTAAGACATGTTAGAACAGTAAAGAAAAATAGCGAGATCTAAAAATTCCCTCAATTTCTATTAACGTAAATTCACAAAAACTAAACAACAAAAAACATCATTTTAAATGCCAACATTAGTTATATGATACTGACAACAATTTATTGTGTCCTCGTGACTTACATATGTAAACTTTACGAGATATTAGTAAAAGTGTGTTTGACCTTCAATTTCCTGGTTGCTTCCTGGTCGCGTAAACAGATGACAATCACTGATTTCTCTTTTAGTAGTTGAAAGATTTTTGCAAGTACACAACATTTCCAAGGTACACAACATTTTCTTGTCAGTATCATTGCACTCAAGTGGGAATTTAAAATTGTGTTTTGTTTCGCTTAGTTTTTGTGAATTTATGTAAATAGAATTTTAAGGAAATTTTAGGTCTAGCTTTTTTTCTTTGCTTTTCTAACGTGTCTTACTGTACGCAAAATAAAGATACATTAGTAACATTAATTTGTGCAAAGTTTCATTCAACAGCATTTTGCAATTATTAAGATTTTGATAATTTTCTTTTTATCAATGAACGTAGTTTGGAGGAGTGTGGTAAGCCCTTGAAAGAATATTTACAAGTAATATTAATCTAACTTTTCTGATTTTGATAACATATAATAACTGACATTGCAAAAGCTTTTAAACTTAGCTCATTAGAAGAAGAAATCATTACAACTTAAGCATTTGGGATTTTGCAATAAGGAGTTTGCATTTAGTAATTAACATTTGGCAATAAGTGATTAGTATTGAAAATTAAGCATTTGGTATGATGCAATAAGCATTGTGCACTTGCCTTCCATACAATTATTATGCTTGAAAAAAAAAGGCTGAACATTAAAAGTTCTCTCAACCAACCAGTAAATGTTGTTCACCTGATAAGAAGAACTGATGAAGTTCCTCTGCTGATATTTTCTTATCTTTGAAAGCAGCAGATGCGGATTTCCTCAAGATGCCCTGTAGAGATTCAAAAGTTTTCCACCAATCAGCTGTGTCCTTTTTTCTCAGCTCATCACAGCCAGGAGAGAAGTCTCCAAAAAATGTAAACTTTGATCTGATTGGCTGCAAATATTAACAACTTGATTTCTGACTATTCCTTAGAATATCATTTTATCTGGAAAATTGAAGAAAGACAATATTTAATCTAAATGGTGGTAAACATAACCATTTAAATTAAGTCAAAAGATGAAATCGTTAATTACTTAATTGTTCAGAAAAAGTCACATTCAGAAAAAAACACAGCTCAAAATTACTCAGGAAAGGGGAGCATGTGGTTTTAATTTGGCAACACAAAATGATTTACAAATTCAGAATCTGAGAGGTTACAGCCTTGATGCTGTCACTTGTGGGTTTAAAGAAGGTTCTAGACTATACCAATCTTACACTTGCCCCGTCAGGTTCCTATATGAACAAACAAGTACAAGTTGCCATGGTGAAATAACTCCAAGCCACTCTCTACTCAACAATGTTGCATGCAAAAACACACTTTCACATAAAAGCTAAGTAGCTAATTGCACTGTCAAGCAAAATATGCAGGTACTTGATGACTTGATAATGTTTGTAAAGTTATGAAGCTTTTGATACAACAAAGTTATTAGCATGCAAAAACAAATTAGCATTTTTTTTTCAAAACTCTTCTCAGAAACACCAGCGAAATTTTGAAATAAATGAGTATGTTTATTTTCCAATCTAACAGTTTGTTTACATTTTATAGTGTTTTATGCCACATTTCTAATGCCAAACGTCTAAGCAATGGTTCGTTTACATTTTATAGTGTTCTATGCAGCATTTCTGATATATATGCTATGCAATGGTAGTCAATTTATTCAGCCATTAATGATGTACAAAGTAATAGTTGTAAATCAGTTTTCAGAAATAATGAATAATTTTAGACTTGGTAAAACACAGTTTCAGAGGATTAAATGTTTGATGAATTTGTCTGAAAGACAAGCTAGAGTTAAGAGCTAAAAATCTCCAAACTATGCAAAGTTAGAAATATCCTGTCCTAAATGACAGTAAATAATTTGTATACTTTTGTTTCTGACCTGAAGAACATAAACATTTGGCACTGCATTTTGGTCCAGTTTAAACCAGTCATCTAATAGTGTCCTGTCCGGAAGGTTCAGTTTGGTTGCCTCGTAGCGTAAAATCTCAAACATCTTTAAGGACAGTTCTACAGGAATTGGACGGAAGCCATATCTGTTTCCCACCAATACCTATAAACAGAAATGTGATAATTATTAAAAACAGTACAATTCAAACTAGAACACATGTTTCACTTAAAATTTCTTTTGAACAGGCACAACTCATAAAATAGTGAATCAGGAGTTATCATTCTTGTTGTCACCTATTGCTTTGTTCATGCAGATGATATATTACAAGTATTCAGTGAATAAGACAAGTACTTCCAAAGTTATAGGCAACATTAAGTTTCATGTTAATGTTGGAGAGAGAAAAGTAATTTTCACTATAAGTCTGTTAACCCTTACTACATTGGTATCCCCAATTCTAATTAGGATCTAAGCATCTTGCTATTCAATTGAGAAATTTTGCTGATAAACTTCTGTATCTATAAACTATAAACTGAATTACCTCAAAGTAACAGAAAGATGAGAGTATTGCATGAACAAACCCTTTATTCCATGTGATAAGGCTGTTGTTGCATGGGTAAACAGTGTAGATCCAGATCAGCTGCCATCTGATCAGGATCTATAATGTTGGCTTTTAGATGCATTAGGTTGTGTCTTCCCGAGAAGCAACATTTGAATATTCAAATTAGACAGCATGGATGTGTCGGCTGATCTGAATCTACACTTGCAATTTTGCCCATGTGATCACTGGTGTACACATGGAGTACTGGGTTAAAAAGGCAAGTTTAATACATAAATTGAGTACATTAGATACATATAAAACAAGACATACTATAAAGTTGGGTCCTATAGAGACTTTCTGGCAATTTTTAACTTCCAAGAGACAGAGGTTCTCCACTGAATGGTCATTTATACTGTCCTCTGTGACCCCCCATCGCATGTCCACCACTTGAAAATCTAGGTCATGTGAGGCACAGTAATCCCGAAGGTCTGGGTACACTACTCTAGCCAGGGCATTCCTTTCTTCTCGCATATCTATTTATAGTAAACAAAACAAATATGGATACATAATACCAATGATTACAAGCACAATTAACCATTTACTCCATATAAAAGAGTTTTTTGCACGCAAGACAAGTGTAGATCCTGTTCAGCTGGCACATCTTTGCCATCTGATCTGGATCTACACTGGTTGCTTTGTCAGAAATAACCTTCTGAATCTTACAGCAAACAGTGTAGACCCTGATTGGACAGCAACAATGTGCCAGATGATCTGGATCTAAACTGTACACCCATGGGATAACAATTAACTTTATTTCTTGGAGTAGTGTACAAAAGTTGTTGACCAGTCAAGATATGCCTTTTATTGTTTACACAAAGAAAGTATTTGTAGTTTTATTCTGTCTACACAAGTTTTAAACCAATTGTAAACATGTTTTGGAATGTTTTAAAAACATGTTGCCTAAATACAATAATAAACATAGTCAATTTTAAAAACTGAGCGTAGGGATTGGCACAGACTGTCAGAAAGGGAGAAGTTTTTACAATTTTAGTGGGGGGGGGGGGGGGGGGGGAGGGGAGGAGAAGTCAACTAGGATTTAGGATTTTTGTATGAAACATACAAGAAAAAATGTCTCACTTGGCTGAGAAGAAGGAGAAGTTCTGAACATTTCTCCCAAGACTTCCTCTAAGCCATTCTCCGAAGTGTTAAATTGTACAAAAAGCATCTCTTGCTTTTGGTGAAATCAAGATGTGTACATGAAAACTATTCTTAAATCTTACATACCCGAGAAAGTAGAGCTTAGAAATATCTTGACCATGGTTTTCGGCAGCGGAGGTACATCCGACATGTCCCCATCCAGCATGTCGTTAAATCGTTTTGTAGCATCTTTGTCAAACACTGGCTTCTCTGGAAAGAAGGCACCAAACATATATGAAATAATAAATAGCCGCAATGATATATTGCATGATTTTTCATGGATCAGAGTTCAGATGCGCAAGGATATGTATCACAAAAGGTTCAAGTACTTACACTTTTTCTTTCTCATAAATATTTCTAATAATTTAATGATAATAAGCTGTTAAACATTTTTCAGAAAAATTAATGAAAACTGTTCTATTAATTTGGCAGGTCCATTTGCTATAAATAGAAGAGTTTTATAGAAATTTATTAACTAAACAGGGAACAGTGTAGGATTGAAGAAAACTCTAGGGGCAATACTAGCGGGAGCAGACAGTGTTTGTTTTGCATTGAACCCTTTATACCATATATTTTTTTAATTTTGCATGTGCAAGCAGTGTAGATCCAGATCAGCTGACACATATATGCTATCTGATAGGGATCCACACTGGTTGCTTCTTGGTCAGAAAAAAACAAAGGATCTAAAAGCAAAGAGTGTAGAACCTTAGCAGATGGCATTGATATGCTGGCTGATCTGGATCTATACTGTTTGCTCAGGACATATAAGCATATCCCATGGAGGAAAGGGTTAAATGACTTACATGGACCGTTGCATTCAAAACTACTATAACACTCTGCAAAAAACTATAACAACAAAAGCACTCACCTTGTTTAGTAGGTGCCAACAGGTTGCTTTTTAATGTCTGCTTTTTCAGTCTGTCAAAAAGGAAAGAACAAATAATCAAGAAAGCAAGTTTTCTTTGAATGCATTTCATCTGGGAGTTATTTTGGCAGGGAAACTGGAGGTTGTAAAAAACAAAGTAATATACAAAACAACTATTTTGTTTTTAATGAAACATTTACTCTGACAAGGTAAACTTGGTGTC
The DNA here is from genome assembly GCA_038501625.1 of Corbicula japonica. Taxonomy (NCBI): domain Eukaryota; kingdom Metazoa; phylum Mollusca; class Bivalvia; order Venerida; family Cyrenidae; genus Corbicula; species Corbicula japonica. The sequence goes on from JAZAYU010000048.1 coordinate 3,290,575, forward strand.
AAAATACTACACCTTATACTGAAGTAAGTAATCAAATTTCTTTACTTAATGGATATGGCTTATATCCAATGCACAACTGTGCAGATCTAGATCTGTCTATAGATTCATGCAGTATGATCGGGGTCTACACTGTTCACTCATTGGTCATAAATATTCTAATAAGTCTAAAAGTGACCTGGGTTGAAGGTTATAAAGCTGAGATTGGAAACCAGTCTCAACTCTCAAGCATCTGATTGGCTGAAATGGCGACCAGTCGCCATTTCAGCCAATCAGATGCTTGAGATTTGAGACTGGTTTCCATGCTCAGTTTTATAACCTTGGGGCCAGGATAGATCCACGTATGACTGCACAGATGTAGAGGCTGATCTGGAACTACATTGGTCACAGATTTAGTAAAAGCTGAATCAATGGAGTAAAGAGTAAACAAATGAACTTGGTTTCCATAAACATTTTGATAACTTAATTGTTCAAACTGTATTCCTGAATCTAGGGTAATTTCTTGTGATAAAGCATGTGTTGACCACATTATACAAAAGAAAAAGATAACTTACTGAGGTCCTGCCTTCCTGTTAGTTTGAGAATCCTGAAAAAAAGAACAGAAAATCTTGTTTACCCTTTACTCCATATATACAGTTTTTGTTGCATGTGCCAACAGTGCTGTGTGCCATCAGAAATAACCTAATTAATCAAAATGTGAACATTTTAGATCATGATTGGACAGATGTGCCAGCTGATCTGGATCTACACTTTTCGCCCATACCATAAAAGTCATATCTATGAAGTGATGGGTTAATAATAAAACATCTCTACATGTCTACAAGAAATGCCATGCACTGAACTGTATGCAAAGATCAACAAACATCAAAATAACTTTTTAGCAGATTTCTGATATTTCACATCATAGAAAAAAGAAGTCTTAGAAAATATAGTTGAAAATCTTTGAAATCTTTAATAAATATTTATCACATTTCTGTTCTATATATAATCATTGAAAAAGCCTTTGAAAATATAAAAAAAATCTTTGATAAAGACTCACCTTTTTGACTGAAGAGTTTTGCTCGATGAAGGAGCTCTTCCTTGCACTTGCAAAGCTTTTCTTTTCTGAATGTAAAGTAAAACATATTGACTTTATTACATATTCAAATGTTCATGTTTTTAAGGTACCCGAGAATCTTCAAACAAGTAGTTGCAATAATGATCTAAAGATAATACAAGTAATTATAGCTACTCTATAGTTTTGAAGGATGAGAAAGAGATTGTTAGTGCCTGGTTCTCTTTTTCAAAAATTTCAACATCACCGCTGTCAATGTTAACATGCACATTAAATATATATGTGCATGTAGTATGACAACCTTAGAATACAATGCTATTTAACGGTGCCTGGTCAGGACAAAAATTTCAAGTGTTTTTAAATATCAAAATTTATAACTTTAATTGTAGAAACCCTGTATACAAAGCAAATGTGATGTAAAATTCTTACACAGTCAGTCAACATACATGTAAACATATTTAAAAGCTGAACTTTGAGCATTACCAGTGTAACACTGTAAACTTTACTAAGTAATTCCTTAAATGTACTGATTATTCCAAACTTTCAGCAAATGTGTGTCTATAAAAATCAAAACATTTGATAACAACCAACCTATAATAATTAATCTACAGTTTACTTATTAGAAATACACAAATAAGAACAGAACTAATTTATAGTAGACTGCTGTCCAGAAATGTCTTAATCTTAATCACAATCTTCGAAGTATTTTTACTGTTATGCTGAATATTTAAATATTGTAAAATGACCCTTTCCTCCATAGACACAACTTTATTTCAGGCCAACAGTGTAGATCCATCTGTGCCGTCTGATCTGGATCTGCACTTTTCAATTTTTGATTCCTTAGGTTATTTCTGACCTAAATGTGACATTTGCAGATCCTGATCAGATGGCACAGAGGTATTGACTGATCTGGATCTACACTTGTTGCACATGCATTAAAATGCATATTTATGGAGGAAAGGGATAAGTTCATTGATGAAAAAAGAAACTAATAATTATTAATTATTCAGTTTGTGGGGTGTTCTGCCTTGGATCCTGTGGAATGTAAGATTGTATGATGGATTATTATACTTACTTGAACTAACAGCCGACATCTTTTTGTGATGTTGGTGTCCACAGTCAACTCTGAAATGCAATAACATAAAATAAATAATAGCCAAAACAGATCGTGGAGGAAAGTGGCCGATGACATTAGAGCATTGGACTCCCGAGCTGAAGTTAGTAGGTTTGAGTCCTGCCAGGTTAAGAGTCATCTGTTTACAAGAACTGGTTCCAAAACAGATTGTCACAGGGTGAGAAAGAATAAGCAGCCAGACTTGGACTCAAACCTGGAACCACTGGCTTACAGGGTGAGTTCTCTCCCGACTGAGCTATCTTCACATCTTCTCTCCAGATGTTGACTTGATTTGTAATGTGACATGCACCCTTCCGATTTTGAAAATTGTCCTCTATTCCCTGCTCAAGGGTACTTTCCATAAATAATTGCAAGCATTGTAAGACATACAAGCAATGCTGTCATGTTCTCCTGTTGGGCACCAAATATCACAGGGCAAGAAAGAATGTGCAGTGTGACTGGGACTGGAACCAAAGCCCCCTTGCTTACAGGGCAAGTGCTCTCCCAACTGAGCTATCCACGTGGCTTACACATCATCTCCCCAGAAAGTGACTAGATTCTTACCATGACATACACCCCCTAAGATTTGGAAATTTGTCCTGGAATTCCAGAGTTATGTTTATTAAATTTGTTATTAAAGGCTGGTGGCTGAACATTGCTGTATATCACCGCACCACATTGGACGCCAAATGTCACAAGGAGAGGAAGAATGTGCAGTCAGGCCGGGACTTGAACCCAGGACCCCTAGCTTACAATGCGAGAGCTTTCCCGGCCGCTTGCATATCTTCCCCAGATAGCGACTAGATTCCTACTGTGATATAATTACAGCCCTTCAGATTTGGAAATTTGTACTGAAATTTAACAGTTATAAGTAATAAATTTGTTATTACAGGCTGTTGGTTGAACCTGCTATATATCACCGCACCACATTGGGCGCTAAATGTCACAAGGCGAGGAAGAATGTGCAGCCAGACCGGGACTAGAACCCAGGACCCCTTGCTAACAGAGCGAGTGCTATCCCTACTGAGCTATCAGGGCTGCTTACACATCTTCTCCCCATATAATGACTAGATTCGTACCGTGACACCATGTTTGAAACATTAGCTAGTATGAATGAACTATAGGATAATGTCATTAATGAATGATTGATTTTTTGTTAGAACTAGTACAGGATAATGAAGCAGATTGTGGTAGCTTTTGAAATCGCGTTAGAAAAACTTATAATATACCCTACCGTGTTCAAAAACTTACCGGCATCATGTTGTTTATTCGTGCAGCATCATCTTTTTCCAAGTGAACATTTTAATAAAGCTTGGTTAGCAACCTACAAGGGAGATAATCGCGCACCTGTCGAATTCTTGATCACAAAAACGCTTTAATCAAGAGCACGTTACTCTTACACGACCTTCACCTTTTGTGACCTGTGTTTGTTGGAAAATCTTGGATTAAATGACAGTGAACAATCCCGTTTGAAAGAATAAGCGCATACAAGCTGCAAAGATGAGCGAGAAGGTTGACAGAACGAAGAGGATAGGCCGGTTTTATTTCGGCGGTATCGCTAGTGCGATGGCTGCTTGCTGCACTCACCCCCTGGATTTGTTGAAAGTTAGTTCATTTTTCAAAATTGCAAATACAATTGCTGCTTATCTGCTTGTTGACATTAATTTTTGCAGCACATGGTGTATCCGACATTTACAGAAAAAAACTAAACCCTACTTTAGTGCCACATGCAATGATGGTGTGACTGACTCTGAATGGTTAGGATGCATGCATGTGGAGAAATTATGGATCCCAGGACCCAAGTTGATTTATGAATGGAGTTAAAAGTTAAGGAGCTTTTGAAGAAATACATTCAACTGTTGTTTATTCGGTATCAAGTCAAATAGGCCACAAGTCATATAGGCCACAAGTCAAAAAGGCCACAAAAAAGTCAAATGGGCCACAGAAAAAAGTCAAATAGGCCACACATTTTATTTTCCAAGTCAAATAGGCCACAAAAAAGTCAAATAGGCCACAAATATTTTTTACATAAGAAAAACAGGTTTTTTTTAGATATTTTTAGTTGATGTTATTAAGAAATGTTTAGATGTTAGTGAAAGTTAAGAATGTGTTTTTCGATGTTTAAATGGTGTTAAAACAATCAACAATTAAGTCAGAGTAAGATTTACAGTGGGTAAAAATGATTAACAATTAAGGATAAATTATTGGAACTTATGCTTAATAAAAACATATTGTTTGTGTCTCGGGTGCAAATCGTATCCATGAAAGAGGTTATAACCTGCAATATTATTAATCTATCACAATTTGTTAGAGATTGCAATAACTCAATGTAAATGTTGTCACCTAATGTGATATTGTGATTCTCCAAAAGATGCATGATGTTAACTAGAAATTATTGTAAAAATGTAATACAAATATTAATATCATAAATAATATCACTTTTGTCAAGATAATTATAATTATTTGAATATAAGTTTTATTTTGAAGATTTCAATTCTGGGTTTCTGTAACTGAGTAATCATAAAGGAAAAATGCTTTTACTACATAATAATACTTTTCTTAATATTTTAAATAATTATTCAAAATATTAATAAAAGAATTATTATGTAATAAAAGCATTTTTCCTTTATGATTACTATTAATATTTTGAATAATTATTTAAAATATTAATAAAAGTATTATTATTGCATTCTACAGATATAGCATTTTCCTTTATGATTACTCTGTTACATTTCCTTGAATGAAATCGATCTCTGTAGTAAGTTCATATGACCTTGGATATTTTGAGAGTTTATTTAATAATCAAATTTCATCAATTGACATTCAATATAAATTTGCCTGTCAATATTCTAACAGTCATCACTTTCAGGTAGTACTTGTAAGTCTAGTGTATATGACAATTTACTGTACACAGTTTTGTTTTTAAATTTACATAAATTTTTTTTATGTATCATTTTTTAATTGATTTTTTAAAATCTGCTTGTCATCCTGAAACTCTAGAACAAATAAAGACATCATCTGACTGTCATTTTTTCTTTACAAACTTGACTGCCATCAAAAAGTAAATTAATTTGTGTAATAGTCTTAATCTGTTCTCTACACTGTCATTACCCAAGGTGTTGATTAAATCAGCAGTTTTGACAGTCTGTCACATTGTTATATATGAATCACAATTTACAACACTTGCAGTAACTGTCAGAGGTGCTAATGCGATCAAAGGTGTCAAATTAAATAAAAAAATAAATTATTTCTAATCGAATGTACATGTCCAGGGCATTTTGCACTGTTTAGGAAATATGACCCATACCCTTGGAATTGAAAAAGTTTGTGTCGTTTTGACAGAAATTGGGAATTTTTTGCATCAATAATGGGTAATACAAAGTTTTAAATATACATATTTAATATTATCAATAATTTCTGGATTAAAGAACCAAATAATGCTGATTTAATTAACCAGCTTTAATATTTTATTAATACATGACATACACAGGTTTTTAGTCAGAAATTTTTGTATGGATTTAATTGGGATTTTTTTTTCACTAATTAGGAAAACATATATGTTTTGCCATTGGGAACGTGACTGAATATCTTTTATAAAATTGACCAAAAAAGCCCTGACGTCAGACCATGCAAAATCCACAGCTTATGTTGCAACTGCATTGATATTACATTCTCTGCTAGTGTAGACCAAGTGACTTGGGGTGACTAAGTACATTAAAAGAGCATATTGACACATAAATAATGTTAATTGTTGTTCTGATCGATGACATTGGAAACATGTACTAGGCACATGTTGCTTTGTACAAAATACCTAATGAATGAAGCAACTTGTTAAAAAATATTTTATAGAATATCATATAAAACATTATAAACTGACTTAGAACATACTTACACAATGATAATAAAGTCTATATAAATAAAATAAATATGTGGCCTATTTTTGTGGCCTATTTGACTTTCTTCAAAATCAAGTGTGGCCCATTTGACTTTTTTGTGGCCTATTTGACTTGTGGCCTATATGACTTGTGGCCTATTTGACTGTAATCCGTTTATTCTTGCTAGTAATTGCTGAAGGAACTTTTGTCAGAAATGTATCAGTTTATGTTTTTTCATTTTTAAGATACCACAGAAACAGCGTGTGTCTAATGAGGTCAATATTAGGTCAGAACATTGTCCTAAACAGATAACCTAAATTTAATGTACACTTACTGGCATAAATTTAACATTACAACCTCATTTAATGCCAATTGTCTCTTCATGATGTGTATACTAAAAATTTTTGCCAAGTACATTCCCTATCCAAAATTTTCAGAAATTTATGGACTCACTGAATAGCAGACCCATTTCTGTCTGCACAGAAATACAGGCTGATATGGGTCTACACTGGTCTCAGAAGTCATATTCCTTAAAGTCTGAGAGCTGTTACTGCTTGTGTTATATTTTTGTTCAAGCTAGCTTACACTTGCCAGTTTACACTGTAGCAGGCATGTCACTGAACACAGAATGTAACTTGTCAGGCTTGAAGAGTCAAAGTGATGCAATAATGACATTTGCTTTTCCATAAACTATTTTATCAAGTTTATCATATAGATTATTATGTAACTCTGAAGGGTTGAAATTGGGCAGAGGTTTATTAATTAAATTACGATAAGAAGTAATTGAAAATTTGTTCAATTACAAATTACATTTGATTACTTTTAGACACATTCACAAAATGTAATTAATTACACTCAAGTATGATTACATTTTTTCTATTACCCCATCCCTTGGTACATGTATCTTTATATTTCGTTATACATGTATTTCTTTTGAGGGTAAAATATAACACTTGCATTACCACTGTGAATGAAAAATTTTTTAAAGATGAGAGAAGCAAGGCAAACATTAAAAATTATTGTAGTTTTAGTAAGTTTTACTTTGATGTGTACCGTCGTCTGAATATAAGCCACACTTTTTCCCCCAGAATTCGGCGGTAAAAAGTTGGGGTGCGGCTAATACACAGGTTTGGCTGCTTATAAATACATTATAAGCAATTTTGATCTGTTCCATCAGGTTTGGGGGCGGTGCGGCTTATACATAAGTGCGGCTTATATTCGAACAATGACGGTATTATGTCTTTACCGCATGTCATTTGGCTGATATTCTTTGCCACCAGTGTAGATCCAGAACAGCATTTGCATTTATGCAATCTGATCAGGATCTAAATAGTTTGCTTAATATAGATTCATTTGTTGTTTTTTTTTTAGGAAGAAGCAAACAGTTAAGGTTCTTTTCAGACTTCATGGATGTGCAGGCTGATGTGGATTCCTTCCGGGTCCACATGAGATATAAGTGGTATCTGTAGAGTAAAGTGGTATATAGAGTAAAGTGGTATATAGAGTACAGTGGTATCTATAGAGTAAAGTGGTATATAGAGTAAAGTGGTATATAGAGTAAAGTGGTATCTATATAGTAAAGTGGTATATAGAGTAAAGTGGTATATAGAGTAAAGTGGTATCTATACGCCTTTCCAATAAACAGTTTCGCAGTCCTGTATGAGTTACTTCCCGTGACCAGATATCAACCCAAAACGAGGCTTCACAGGAAAGCTGAACTATCGGACTATGGCTTAAGCACATAAGGCCTAACATAATCCATTAAATTTCAGGTGTGTAATCGTCGCCGCCGGTCGAAAATAAGTTACTGGTCTGTTATTCTAGTCAGACATTTTTATTTTCACTATTTGTTAGATATTTGCATTTTTAATATTGTAAGAACATGTACCCTTCTTGTTGATAGTGGGCATTATGAGACGCGATTCGGATAAACGTGAGTATTAATGTTACGAATTTCTATACAGCATTTTCATCTTTATGTATTTTATACTTAAAATTATATTTAACTGGTATGAAATTCGCAAATTGCTAAGACTGGTAATGTACTATACTCCGGAAATTGTGACATGTCAACATTCGGTTACAGTATCTACGTTATACTTGTACTCATCTATTACTTGAATTCATCGTACCGTTAATGTTCAACGAACAAATAATTTTGAATTTTTGAAAACGTCACGTATACTTCACAAGCAAAAATACGGTACGATTGATTCTGTCTTGAAATTAAGAAGGATCAATAAGGTTATCTGATTGTTCGTTTACATAAGAGTATCATTCATAGAATAAAATTCAAGGATTCTGATGCTGGCTTCTAATAAAGATGGAGATGCCTGCTTCAAATAATGATGGGAACATTTATATTAACATTAAGACTGCTAAGGTTTGAAATTCTGTCATTTTGGCGTAAATGCTCAATCGCTTGATTGAATATTTATAAAATGTTCTGCTAAGATGAGTTTCTAATTGATGTCTTATGGTTCTACTTGTCGTATTAAGGATTAATAATTCATATAACTGCTATATCAAATACTTTTGATACCCGATTCAGTAATTAAGGATTTCGATATACTTATTAATTGGGAGGTGGAGGTACATAAAAAAGTAAACCGATCTCTATTGGTCAGTGATATCTTCTTCTTAGTAATTGACAGGGGACGCCTTGTGCGCGACAATTTGGCATTTTTATGACATGCCGCTTTCAAAATCAATCGCAGCCGGCATGTCAGTAGTTGATAAGACACGCTAAGCCGGAAACGACACTCAATTTATCCGTGGATAGAACACAGGCTGTTAGTTTAAGTCGTTTAAAGTAAACCTTGGCGCGAGAAATGACTTTACACTTTTAGTCAAATTAGATTTGTTGTTTTATATATAAACTATTCTTGATAAAAAAAATTCATTACGCTGATGTGTTATTACTAATTCAACGATAAACGAGAAAATATATTTTAAAAAAGAAATTTCTTGATGAAAAACGAAAGTTGTAGGTACATGTTCCCTATTACATTAATACAGCGAGCAATACTTTTTCCTGTATACTAGTCACGTGACTGAATAGGGGAGGTAACCGAAAAAATCACTGAATTATTGGAAAGGCGTATAGAGTAAAGTGGTATCTATAGAGTAAAGTGGTATCTATAGAGTAAAGTGGTATATAGAGTAAAGTGGTATATAGAGTAAAGTGGTATATAAAGTGGTATATAGAGTAAAGTGGTATCTATAGAGTAAAGTGGTATCTATAGAGTAAAGTGGTATATTAGTGATACCTTTTGAGTAAAGAGTTAAATATTTATATTAATCATTAAAGGTACACATGCAGACCCAACAGGGTGCCAAAGTGAGCATATTTACGATGGCTGGGAAGTTATACCGGAGTGATGGTATACTGGGATTCTACAACGGTCTGTCCGCATCTATTCTTAGGCAGGTAAGTATAACACATTTTACATTATATACTAATTGACAATTTTTCTACAATTGTGTTTGTTAACAATGGATATTTAATGCGTTTTACTGAGGCAGTTTGACAAAAATGCGTTGCGAATATGCCTATTTTCCAAATTTTGTTTTAAGGGGTGTGGTCTGGGAGTGGTAATAGACATTTGCTCACCAATGCTAGACCAATGATCTTCTGTATTTTTATTCTGCAGTTACACTTTAAATTCATTGTTGATAAACATGACATTGGTTGAAAGTATACCAATTAAATTAATGTTTTCAGGGGCTAATGTATGTTTGTTAACTCGTACACTCAGGTGTCAAGCATTACAACCCCCTATGATTGCTCCATGTTCGTTTTGAAAGTGCAAAATTTCAAGTTAGAAGTAGATGGAAAGGATAACCATTCCTTTTGACACGGGTAGAACTGTTTTACTTCATATTTTGTGATAGCTGTTAAATTCAAGATCAGTCATGGAAGCTACTTTCTTCACAATCAATTTCAGTTGACCTACTCCATGACAAGATTTGCAGTGTATGATGTTGGACGTAAAGCATTAACAAAAGATGGACGTCCGATGCCGTTCTATGAGAAAGTAGGGTTAGCTGGTGCCGCAGGAGCAATGGGTGGCTGGGTCGGCACTCCCGCTGATATGGTGAATGTCAGGTAAGAACTGCAGAGCATTATAATGGTCTTAGCTCTGAAATTTAGTGAGTCTTTGACTCTGATTACAGGGGTTTCACTCACTAACTTTGACTTTCAAAAGTCAAAATAATGCACCAAAGCTTTTATCTGAGGGTTATAATAATTTTAGCATCTATATTATAATGAACTTTGACCCTTGGATTGGAATTTTTTAACAAGGGTCAAAATGAGCATTTCTTGGAATTTCAATGGTCAAAACCCTGTTTCCAGGGTCAAATGAAACCCCTTCTGTCAAAAAAAGGAGAACATTGTTCCAATTTAGTAATGTGATGAAGCTTACAAAATACCTCTTTCTTACTTTACAGGTGTATGTGTTGTTTGGAAGACAAAAATATATTATTTTTACTTGTTTTCAACTAGCTTTAACACATGACTATCATATCCATTGATCATCAGCACACCACTACTGAATATGCTAACTTTCATCCTGCTTAGAATCAACATGTATGTTTAATCCATACTTATATCAATAATATGTCCCTTTTACAGAATGCAAAATGATGTCAAGTTACCTCCAGAGCAGAGGAGAAAGTAAGTTATATTTGTGTTCAGTGCTGACTGATAATTCTGTTGTTTTTTTGCACCAAATTGTTTAACCCTTTCATCCATACATACACCTTTATGGCATGGGCAAAGTGTGTAGATCCAGATCAGCCAGAACATCCGTGCTGTCTGATCAGGATCTGCACTGTTTGCTTTTTAATTTATTAGGGTATTTCTCACCATAAAGCAAACAGTGCAGATCCTGATCATATGGCACGGATTTGCTAGCAGATCTAGATCTACACTGTTTGTCCATGCCATAAAGTCATTTATTTGCTGGAAAGGGTTAATATTTAAGGATCTTTTATTTTCCTGAAACTACATTGTATATGAAGGTATTTCTTATTAGTTTTTTTTCCAATTGTGAATAGATTAATAGGTAGCTTGAATAATAATTGAAAATCGAAATTGTTTATTCAAGATGAAAAATTTAAGTAAAAACACAAACTAATTGAACACAAGTTTTCTTGTAACTACAATGGAGTCTTTTTGTACATTTTTCCCCTCTATAATTAATAGAGTGATAGGTTGTACAAATAATGATTCAGAATTAAAATTGTTTGATTGAAAACAAACTGATTTAACAAAAGTTTGGATTGTGAGCGTCTTTTGTTTTTAGTTACAAACATGCCGTTGATGGTTTATGGAAGGTGTTTCGCAACGAGGGAACGACGAAGCTGTTTAGCGGAGCTGTAATGGCGACATCTCGAGCTGTGCTGGTCACCGTTGGACAGTTGGCGTTCTACGATCAGATTAAAGGGATGTTACTGGGAACTGTCATGTTCAAACGAGACAATGAAGTTCTTCATTTTACTTCAAGTTTTCTAGCAGTAAGTACTATTTGAACTGTTTCTACAGGTATTCATGTTAGTTTTATTTTCGCTAATATTCATAAATACACAAAAAAAAGAGAATAGCAGATGTTTGACAAAAATCTGGAAATTTTTACCTTGCGAAATCATATGTGTTTAACGGTAGTTTGTTTTTGTTAATAATTTTCCATTTTTGTATCAACCAGGTTAAGCCTTTACTACATGGATATGGCTAATAATTTATGTGTGACCAAGGTAGATCCAGATTAGCATGCACATCCTTGAAGTCTGATCTGGATCTGCATTGCTTTTAGAAGCATTCGATTATGATTATGAAGTAGTCAATGTGAATCCAGATCAGACTGCATCTGTGTGCATGCAGATCTGGATCTACATGCTTGCCCATATGATTAAAGGCAAATTTATGGAGTGATTTATTTCTTTTACTGTAAATGAATGATCTTGTCTTAGAAAGACTCCAGGTTTAAAATTAATTAATTATGCTAAAACATTACAAACATAATTATGTAATTAAAACATATGTACTAAAGTAATTGAAAAAATTAAAGTAGACACCAGGGCTTTAAATTTGTGTAGGTTAAGTATTTTTTTAAGTTATTTATAATAATAATTTGTTTCTCATTTGGATTTTTTAAACAATATTTTTCACTGGTAATATGCTTGAAGACAACAATAATTATTGTAATTACAATGTATCTGATGTAAATGCATGAGCATATACTACTAAGGTTAGATAAAGGTTTTGCGGCTAGACTCAACTGTGCAAACGAATACTTTTCACTTAAATCTGGCTTTAATTATTCTACTGTTTACATTCTGACTCTGCCATCATGTCATAAGATATTGACATGGGTGAAATACCGTGTTTAATATTTATTTCACTTGGAAATTTCAGAAACTTATTCGGAACAGCACTATTTGACAAATTTTAGCCCAGGGCTAAAATTAGTGCACTCTCCTGCAAATACTAACACTAAGCTAATTAAAATGATTCTAAATTGCAAGTCTACATTAATGAACATTACTATTTTTGGCTGTAATAGCTAATTTACTCCAATTCAGGATGGTAATGGCTACATTACTTACCATCACACATTTTTCTGTATTCTGTAAGAACATTATTTTAGTACTCAGTTAGAACATTACAGGGTGCAATAGCTTCTTAAATTATGATTACACAATTAAAAATTCAATAGCTACATCACATTTCAGGGTGAAATATCTATATTACTGATAATTAAATGTTTTCAAGTTGCAATAACTGAATAGCTACATTACTGACCATTACAATTTGCAGACTTTTTAGGCTGCAATAGCTAAATTTCCAACTATTACACCTTTCAAAGTTTAGGAGTTTCTTAACCATTTCCTTCTTATATACACCTTAATGGTGTTGGCAAACATTCAGATCAGAAAGCACAGATTTGCACTGTTAGCTTTTTGATTTGAAATATATACATTACTGACCATCAGTCACACATTTTAGGGTACAATAGCTATATTTCTAACAAATACACGTTTCGGAGGGAAATGGCTTCATGACTAAACATTACACATTTCAGGGTGCAATAGCTACATTACAGACCTTTGCACATTTCAGGGACCATATAGCTAAATAACTGAACAATGAACATTTCAGGGTGCCAATAGCTAAATGACTGAACATAAAACATTTCAGGGTGCCAATAGCTAAATGACAGCACATTACACTTTCAGGGTGCAATAGCTACATTACTGACCGTTGCACATTTTAGAGTGCAATTGTTACATGACTTAACACATTTCAGGGTGCAAATAGTAAAATGACTGAACTGTGCACATTTAAGGTGCCAATACCTAAATGACTGAACATTACACATTTCAGGGTGCAATAGCTACATTAATGACCATCACACGTTTAGCGTGCAATAGTTACATGACAACATAACACATTTCAGGGTGCAAATAGTTAAATGACTGAATTTTACACATTTCAGGGTGCCAATAGCTACATTAATGACCATTACACATTTCAGGGTGCAATAGCTACATTACTGACCATTACACATTTCAGGGTACAACAGCTACATTACTGACCATTACACATTTCAGGGTGCAAATAGTTAAATGACTGAATTTTACACATTTCAGGGTGCCAATAGCTAAATGACTGAATTTTACACATTTCAGGGTGCAATAGCTACATTAATGACCATTACACATTTCAGGGTGCAATAGCTACATTACTGACCATTACACATTTCCGGGTGCAACAGCTACATTACTGACCATTACACATTTCAGGGTGCAATAGCTACATTTTTGACTATTACACATTTAATGGTGCAATAGCTATGTTACAGACTATTTCACATTTCAGGGTGTAATAACTACATTTCTGACCATTACACAATTCAGGATGAAATAGCTACATTACAGACTATTGCACATTTAAGGGTAAAAAGCTACATTACTGACCATTACACATTTCAGGGTGCAATAGCTACATTACTGACCATTACACATTTCAGGGTGCAATAGCTACATTACTGACCATTACACATTTCAGGGTGCAATAGCTACATTACTGACCATTACACGTTTCAGGGTGCAATAGTTACATTACTGACCATTACACATTTCAGGGTGCAATAGCTACATTACTGACCATTACACATTTCAGGGTGCAATAGCTACATTACTGACCATTACACATTTCAGGGTGCAATAGCTACATTACTGACCATGCCACTGGATGTAATGAAGACAAGAATGATGAATGCCCCACCTGGCACTTACAAGGTAACTTTACATTGTTATTAAAACCTTTCTTATAGCTCTTAGCTTTGTTAACATTACTTAATTTAAGTAGTGCAGTGTATTCACCTGTTGAGCCTGTTTGAAAAAGAAAAGCTTTTGTCATAAATTCCTTGTTGTCTGTTGCCATCATTTTTTGTAAGCTTCATCTCTCTGGTTAAGTTTCTGTTTATGAAAGGCCTCTTGTTCTGAATTTGTTTAAAGTGTTTTACTGTTTAAAGTTCCTTAAAGTGTTTATCTGTATAAAGTTCAGATTTGAAACTTCATAATTATGTTTGTTATGCCCCGTGAAGTGGGAGACATATAGAGTTGCACTCGTCCATCTGTTCGTACATCCATATGTACATCCTCCAAATCTTGTCGCATCAACTCCTTCTAAACCATTGCGCACATTTCTTTCAAACTTGCACAGATGATCAGGCGGGATGTGTAGATGATCATCAATAAAAGATTTTTTCCTGCGGTCGTTTTTACCAGAGTTATGGCCCTTTGTGATTACAAATGTTAATGCAGTGGGGATATCAGTGTCCGAGGACACATTTTAGTTTTTTGTTGATTTTAACCTTTACTCCAGTGACATGAATTTTATTCTGTGTGAGAATGGTGTAGATCCAGATCAGACTTTCTTGCATACCAGATCAGGTCATCCGGTGTTTTCACCCGTGTAGGAAATTTTGAATCTACACCCCCCATGAAGAATGAGTCACGCGCCTTATATGACGTCAGGACGTCTTACGCATTTATGAATGAACGATGGAATGTCTCGTATATCACTCCACTACTATAAAAAAAGTAGTGCGAAGAAAAATTTACAGGAAAATACCCCAAAGTGCGCAAAATAAATACGGTATGCAAGAAAAAGTATCATTCACTTACGTTGGGTTAAGATCGCGTGATCCAGCCGTCGTGAAATATGCACTTAGGCGGTAACTCGGACGAGCCTCGTTACCGCCCTTGTGCATATTTCACTCTGGCTGGATCACACGATCTTTACCAAACACACGTGAATGATACTTATATAACACTGTGCCTGATTCTTCGCCTGTGAGATTAAATTGACAATAAATGAATGATTTAATGGAAATAAATTACAAAATTGTTTTTACTATATTTACGACTCTGAATTTTAAGCATTCAAGATACCAGGAAAAAAAACTGACTAATGTAACACATCACAGAAAATGCATTTTCAAATATTGATATGTTTGTTTTTCAGAATATTTTAGCGTGTGCAGTAGATATTGGCAAGAACGGTCCTCAAGGATTTTTCAAGGTAATTTCTTGTAGAATTACGATATTTATGGATGTCTGTCTACAGTTTTGCATTAAAATATTTGAGGCCACACCAAGTTGATGAGGCATTTGTTGTACATCATTTATGTATTTCACTAAAACATATATAAAATACAGTTGTACTTTGATATCTGGGACATACAACACAATATGACAAAAAATATTCATTTAAAGTGTTTAGTGGTTGATTTTATTATAATTTTAATTTTAGAAAAAAAAACAAGTCCAGTTTTAACAGTTTCATGGTAATTTTTTCTGTCCTTCGGATCTGGATCTGTATAGATCAGGTTGCTTCTAAGTCAGAAGTTAGCACATGAATTTAAAGCAAACATAGATCCTGATCAGACACACTGTCAGTAAAATAAATAGATAAACGCCATTTTACATGAACTAAAGAGGTTATTTTCAAATCACTATCTAATAAAATACAGTTTGGTATGGTCTTAGAAGATATTCATGCTTGTGGAGTTATTCTTGCTTTGCTCATTTATTTGTAGAAATTATTAGAATATTGGCAATTTAATTTATTACTATATAAATAATTATTTTAGCAACAGTATTATATTTTGTAATCTTTCATAACATGTGCATGTATGCTGCTGTGTAAGACATGTATTGTATGCTTTGCTCTGGTGTTTTGCAGGGTTTCATTCCAGCATTTGTGAGGCTTGGACCTCACACCATACTTATATTTATGTTCCTAGAACAGCTTAGGTTTCGATTTGGAGATGACCCCAAACCATCATAAAAGTGATTGCTTTTCATTTTCCTGTTTCGTTCCTGTTTCCTTGTTGCTTGTTATATGTTTTCCATGTTTTGTTTGTTAAGATAAGGGTCAGTTATCCCCTGCCGTGGTAAGGGAACATAGGAATGGTCTTCCTGCATGTGTCATGATTTTTGGTCTGCTCCGTAACTACTTAACCATCTGAAACAATTTCATAAAACTTTGGTCAAATATTCACCCCATGATGTGCAGAAGGTATGTTTCAACCTTGCGGATTCGAGGTCAAGGTCATTATTGGTGTTAAAAGGTTTTAACCATGCATTTGGTGTCTGCACCATATTTCTAAATGCCTGTAAACTTAATTGACAATAATTGACAGCGCTAGTTTGAAGACAATCACATTATCAATATAACTTATAACAATGGTCCTGACCACCTGGATGATTGCAATGAGGATGCAGTTTTCGCACCTCTGATCTGTTAAACAAACACTGCGTTACTTCTTGTGGCAGTTATATGACGATCAATATACAGTCTCAAATTATCTAATTATGACATCTGAACAGGTGTTTAAAAGCAATAAATGACGCATTTTGTACTGTTTAAGATGATTTTTTTACTAATTTTTACGAATATTCGGATATGAAATTAGTATCCGGATACTGACTTAGTATCCGGATATTCGGATATTTGTTGACATCCCTAGATTTAACCATGCCAGCTCAAGCGTCAATAATGGTTTCAACATTTCGGCAGGGGATATTGCTGTCCTTCAGAATGCCTTATTATTGTTCCAGTTTCTGATATTTACCAGTTATAATTCACTTGTTTCATATTGAAAAACATTTCATACATGTACTGTTTATTAATATTTACTTTTACTTATAAATGATCGATTAATGATCAATTCATCTTGTGATCAATACAGAAATATATTTTTTGAAGAAGGATTGAAATGATTTTCACTGATTTTTTAAGTTTTGAAATACAAAATCACCAGCATTAGTATAGTACATTATGTAAAAATAATTTTTTCTTGCATACCATAATTGTTATTCTTGTGTTTTACCAGTATGGCAAGCCATCTTACACCACCAATTGTAAAATAACTGAAACAAATATTGGACTCGTGCTGTCACATATGTGCATGAAAATGAATGAAAAAGAAAATTTAAGAATACATTTTGTTATGATTTGCTGCAAAAAGAATTACCAAGGTATTTTAGAAATAACTTTTTTAAAACGTAATACAATGTTAAAAGGAATATATGGTATGCAAGAAAAAGTATGTCATAAATGCTGTTTTTGATATCTGTCAGTGTGGCAGAAAGTTCAGAAACTAATGATCATTGTTTGTTGCTGCACTCCTATACTATAGCAATCACATATTTCCCATATAAACATACAGATATAAATACACTGTAATCAGATATTATGTGGTATCATTATATTTCATGTGGGTTTAAATTTCACATATTTCTCGCTTGATAAAATATAGTAATTTATAACCTGGAGAAATTTCACCATGTAATAAAATGTCTACTCTAAAAAGAAATATACAATGGCCGGAATTTATGTCCATTCAAATATAATGTTTACAACTTTTGCGCAAAAATTAGTCCTTGCAAAATAAAATGAAACCACAGTACTCTTCTAAATGAGGCTGAAGCCACATGGTCACAAGTTCTTTTTGTTTACAGTTGAGTGATTGCTGAACACATAAATAAAAATTCATTTAGACTAGAGTTTAGTTTATGGCATATTTTACTTATTATCTTTAAGTTTTCTGATCAATTTCATTAAAGTTTGGATAGTATTTTCATTTAATTTATTGTTTTTAAATTGTAAAATCACATATTTTCCTCAGTTTTTGATGATATTTTGTATAGCAACATTTGCATTATGCATTTCCATCAGCAGTTTTAAAAAGTGTTACTATATAAAAGTAAACATGGTTTTCTCCATTAATATGCCTTTTTGCACAAGAGAACAGCGTAAATCCAGATCAGCTTGCACATCTGTGCCATCTGATCAGGATCTGCAAAGTTTGTTTCTTGGTCAAAAATAACCTAATGATTCCTAAAGCGAAAAGTGTAGATCCTGATCATGGCATGATGTGCTGGCTGATCTAGATCTACACTGGTTGCTTAAAGTAAAAAGGTGTATTTATGAAGTAAAGGGGTGAGTCTTTGGTTTATGTAGTAGATTTGCTATATTTAAAAACTGTGTTTTGTTGTTTTTCAGGGATTTATGCCAGCATTTGTTCGTCTAGGACCACATACTATATTGACATTCATGTTCCTAGAACAGATACGAATGGCGTTCGGCGATGACCCAAAACCCAAGATAGAAGAATCAAAACCAAAGTCTGACTAACCAATACCTCTCCAGAGAATGTTCCGATGAAGTTTAGAAAATACATGATTATTTTAGACATTGATTTGTGGAAAGAATGTGTCCATGTACAAAACCAGTATGATGGTTTTTAAGCAAGTATAAGATTTTTAAATGGTGTGGAAGTTTTAAGATATCTTTGTGTTAGCCCTTGACTCCATGGGATATGGCTGTTATCTCATAGACTAACAGTGAAGATCCAGATGAGCGGGCACATTGATGCAATCTGGGCTGAAGGTTATAAAACTTAGTTTGGAAACCAGTCTCAAATCTCAAGCATCTGATTGGCTGAAATGGCGACCAGTCAATCAGATGCTTGAGATTTGAGACTGGTTTCCATGCTCAGTTTTATAACCTTGGTCACTGATAAAGATTTACATGGTTGCTTCTTGGTCAGAAGTTATTAAATCTTAACTCAATTAGGCATAGATCCTTATCATACTGCACAGTGTGTAGGCTGATCTGGATCAACATTTATCACACGTTGGAAAAAATGGTAAAATGACGAGCTTGTCAAGGCCTACAAACAATTTTGCTTAATATGACGTTAACCCTTGCCTCCATACATGCGTATTTTTACGCATGTGCTACCAGTGTAGATCCAGATCAGCTGGCACATCCGTGCCGTCTGATTAGTATCTGCACTGGTTGCAATTTGGTCAGAAATAACCTAACAAATCAAAAAGTGAACAGTTTAGACCCTGATCAGAAGGCATGGAATGTGCCAGCTGATCTGGATCTAAACTGTTCGCCCATGCATTAAAGGTGTATCTATGGAGGAAAGGATTTAAGTATTGCTTAACCTTTCCTCCATAGATTCACCTTTCATCATATGGGCAAACAGTGTAGATCCAGATCAGCCAGCACACCCATGCCATCTGATCAGGATCTACACTGCTGCCCTCTTAGTGAGAAATATATAAATCGAAAAGTGAACAGTGTAAGTCCTGAGGAGACTGCACGTATGTGCCAGCTGATCCGAATCTACATTGTTCGCCCACGCAATAAAAATGTCTCTATGGAGTAAAGGATTAAGTTGATATTTTTTGGGATGGTAAATCATGTGCTGAGAATGCAACTATTCTATGTTGATAGTTGCTGGAAGTGCTATTTTCATAAAAGTGCAAACAAGATAATGTTCACATTATTTTAACATGTTCTTTTTGAAGAGCTTTTTTTAAATCTGTACATATATATACTGTTATTTGTAGATAAATTTTGATACAGTAGAGCTGTGCTTTTAGAAATGCTGTTTAGTGCCAGTGTGGAAAAGGAGAACTGATTTTCAACCAAATGTAACAGGTTGTCCCTTTACTCCATATATATGTGTTTTATCGCATGTGCGACCAGCATTGATCCAGATCAGCTGAAATATGTTTGCCATCTGATATAGTTCTACACAGTTTACTTCTTGGTCAGAAATAGACAAATGAATCAAAAAAGCAAACAGTGCAGATCCTGATCAGATGGCACAATTGTAATGTAATGGAGTAAAGGGTTAAATTTGTTGTCAGTACCGTTATTTTCTGAATATAAGCCGCACTTTTTTCCCTGAATTCATCGGTAAAAAGTTGGGGGTGCGGCTAATACACAAAGGTTTGGCTGCTTATACATTTTGTTAAGTCATTTTTATCTGTTTCATCAGGTTTGGGGGTGGTGCGGCTTATACATAAGTGTGGCTTATATTCGAACAATGACGGTATACAGATCATGATACTTATTTGAATAAGCATGCAAGAATAGTCAATCTTGGAACACGATTTTCTTTTCACTAATGTTTTCTTTTTTTCATTGATTTGTTCGTATTATATACTATAATTATGCCATTACGCAATACCATTAGTTAAATCAGTGCCCATATTGATAGTCAGTATTATGTGTTGATGTTCTTTCTTATCCCTTTCCTCCATAAATACTCATTTTTACGCATGTGCGATGGATGTGCCGGCTGATCTGGATCTAAACTGTTTGCCCATGTAAAGGTAAAGGTATGGGTTTATAGTCTGTAATTAATGCATTCAACCGACTTTCACATTTTACCCCCCGATCACTGGATATATAAGTCGTCCGTTAACATGCATAAAAGGTGTGTCTATGGAGGAAAGGGTAATTGTGATATCATAAAACATCAGTTGTTTTTGTCAAGAAAGTGTGTGCCATACTTCTAACCCTTTACTCCACATATTGGGTGAACAGTGTAGATCCACATCCATGCCATCTGATCTGGATCTACACTGTTTGGAATTTGGCCAGAAAAGGTTTTAGTGAAAACAGCTAGAGCGAACTGTTGCTTTCTGTATAACGATTGTCTTTATATATTTGATTGTTTGGAGAGATAAAGCAGTAATATCAGTTGGTTGAGATAAAAATGCATTAATTATGAGTCCGATGAATGTTTGCAAATCTATCTAAAATAATAATCCCTAGCACCGTTTACAAAGGGTTGTTTACTTCTGTTGTAATAATACAAATTTACACTAAACCAATATTCAAACTACACCGATGATTTCTCAGCGTGGTTTAAGAGTATACATAGACAATTAATAAAAGTAGGGGTAAAAACAAAAGTTACAAAATTTTCAGTAGATAGCGGGTACAGTAATGCATTTTATTACGTTTCAAATTTAAACAGTGTGATCCAATTCCATGCGGAGTATTAAACATTTTAAGGTCGGTTTAATTAGAACATATTATAAACTTTTTGTGTCGCCCTTTCGAAGAAACGGTGATACATAGGGATCGCTTTGTCCGTCTGTCCGTCGGAACATTCGTCCGTCCGTCCGTCACGAAAACTTAATGTTGGCTATAACTTTGCCATTTCTTAATATTTCTTTATCAAACTTGCAAATTATATTGCTTATGACAACACGCTCGAGATGATGCCAAATTCTCAAGGTCAAGGTCACATTTGATGGAGTTATGCCCCTTTTTGTACTTGGATTTTTACACGAAAACTTAACGTTGGCTATAATTTTGTCATTTCGTAATATTTTTTCATCAAATTTTCAAATTATATTGCTTATGACAACACGCTCCTGATGATGCCAAATTCTCAAGGTCAAGGTCACGTTTGATGTAGTTATGCCCCTTTTTGTACATGCATTTTTATTCCGACATTGCCCCAGAGTGCGACACAAGTGTTCAACTGAACACCCATCTAGTTTAAGTTACCTCATGGGTTTAAAAGCAAATAGTATAGATCTTAATCAGACAGCACAGATGTGCCAGCTGATTGGGATCAAAATAGTTTGCTGGCATAAAAAAGGTGTATCTATGGAGTGAAGGGTTAAAGACACAAACAGCAAAATCATATGTTCTTGTTATTAAGTTATAAAATATTTGCCTCACTGAAAACGAACATTTCCAAAGGTGTAAAGGTGTCTCCGAAAACAAACATCTTGTCTTGATTTTTCAAAATTGAAGATACAATGTGAAATCCATAGGTTCCATGCCTAATCGCTGTGCCTTAAGTTATGCTTAAGAGTATATCATAATGCGGTAAATCATCATTCAGTTAGTCTGGGATATTTTATAGGTTAATATTTATTATTTCTTTAATTTTCAAGTATTATTACGTGTTACAAATACCGCTATATGTTAAATGTTTTGTTTGAATTGCTTAAAATTTTAGACAAACATTCCCATATGAGTTTCACGATTGGTGCATCTATAATTTATTCCCATAACAAAGTCTTAGAAGAAGCTTTAAGTCACATTTCAAATGTTTGAAAGGAATTTAATAATGAAAATGCTAATTGTTGTTGTATAGACATTTAAATATTTCTTTATTGCTTTAATGCCTAGTGGTTTAATGCTTTATGTTTTGTTGAAATTCTTTGTTTTACCTGATGTGAGAGTACATTGTATACTTTAATGATGAAATATTTGTTTTAGTTTTATGATCTTGGGCCCTGGAGTCATTGCTGATTACATATTTTAGATGAATGCATTACCCATTGCTTGTACCCAACTTTCAGTCAATTCATTGCTTACTATATGGTCATTTTACATAAATTTGTTTACTGAATTTATTAACTGAATGGACAACAATGTAGACTGTGATCAGACTAGATGCAAAAGCAGGAATGGAGGTCTACACTGGTCTCCAATGTGACAAATGCAGTGCTTATATGTTAAAAAATTAATTTCACTATTGTGTTTGCAATACATTATAAAATGACCTATTATTTTCTGGAATATTAATGATAAATGAAAAATCTTTCCAAAATGAAAACAACTGAAAATGAAAATACAATAGCGAGAGGATTATTTGTCTGACAGAAACGGCAGATTAAATGTCTTGGGTATTTCGATAGAATTATAATTGTAGTCGGAGATATTCTTAAGCTTTACTCAGGTGTAGAACATCCAAGTTCATGCCATCAGTTCGCTAACAAGCCTTTAATATAATGTTAATAGAACACTTACTATGGTCAGCTAGTCATTGTGTGCAATACTAAATATATGAACCGTCAGTTTTCCCTAATAACATAACCGTTGCTTGCATACATACACTGTTTATCGCATGTGTTAACAGTGTAGATCCAAATCAGCTGGCATCTCTCATCCATCTGATCAGGATCTGCACTGTTTGCTTTTTGGTAAGAAATAACCTAATAAATCAAAAAGCGAATAGTGCAGATTCTGAACAGAAGGCACGGATGGTCAGACTGACATAGATCTCCACTGTTCACCCATGCCATAAAGACATATAAATATAGTAAAGGGGTTAATAAGTTGGGAACACTGTTTAGACTGTTCATGTTAAGTTGCAGCAGCAGCAGCAGCAGCAGCAGCAGGGCAGCAGCAGTATGTAGTCTCGGATGATGCTCCTCTGCCTGCTACTGGTTCATGTTCACCAATGTCTTGTCAATCTTACACACAATAATTTGTCTATTGGCAATTTGACCATTGCATAAGTGTTTTATATAAACTGCTGTAGACATTTAAAAAAAGACTGCCTTTATATGAAGAATGTTTATTTATGATAGGATTAAATTGAATTTGTTAAAATGCCTTTGTTTTATTATCATGTATAATGGATGTAAACTACAGTTTAACATCACTTTGGTTGTACACGAAAGTAGTCCACTTTAGTGCATTATTCTACTACTGTGGTAACATTTTTTTCGGTAGGGTTTTATTTTCATGTACTTTAACTCCTAGGTTCAAGGTCAAGGGCAATGTCTAGATTCAAGGTCAGGGCCAGTGTCTAGGTTCTAGGTCAAGGCCAGTGTCTATGATCAAGGTCAAAGCCACTGTCTATGTTCAAGGACAAGACCACTGTTTAAGGTGAAGGTCAAGGCCACTGTCTTGGGTCAAGGTCACTGCCTAGTTTCAAGGTCGCTTTTTTTAAGTCCAAGATTTTCTGAGGTAGGGGTATAGCCAGTGTAAGGAAGATAACTACAGAAAACCTGACTGCCTAAATGACTCTAAAATAAAATACTAAACAACTTTAGTATTTAAAGATTTTTATTAAGTCATGATGCAAACAATGCCTGACCATCGTCCATGAAATGTATTTAACGATAAAATCTGTTACTATAGTTACTGCCAAGTTACAAATACATTTTGTAATTATTTGATTTTTTTTATTGTTTTGTAGAACTTCTGAAACAACCAAATGTTAATCATTTTTAATTAAATTTACATAGTTGAAAGTATTAAATTTCAATTTTTCTTTTGAATTTTAAAAATGTGGTAATATTTGAATTAAGATATTGAAAAAAAATGAGATTACAGAAAAATTCAAAAATTCTGCCTGAAAATCAAAGCACTGATGCAAAGTTGGTCAGCAGTAATTATAGTAAAAATAAATAAACTATCTTGAAAATATATTTCCAATATTTACATATCCTTCATATATCAATAACAACAAATGTATTAATTCTGTAATAATAATCAACTTGATAGAATGATTGTTCAGTAAAAACCCAAAATGCTACTGTGATCAAATAACTAGAATATTATTGGCTCTTAAGACACCTAACAATGGTTGCAGCAAAATCAAGCTAATACAATGTAGTCCTCACTTTAAATAAATTTATTTGTATATTTGTTATCATTCAGTGTTTTTTTGCAAATGTCCATTTTCATTTTTTTACCCCTTTACTACCGTTTTTCATACTATGGAAAACTCAGATGATATTAGTCACATATGGTAGGAAAAAAAGTGACTTGTTAATGTTTTCAATTTTGAAAAGGAAAGGTTCTACATTCAAGCCAGCGGTTTGGTGAACAATTAATGTTTTACCAAATATTATTATAATGGACTGAGCTTTCTTGCAATTAAGAACATTCCATTCACATTTCATAGGATAATTAACTGAATACAGTAGAGCTCCACTATATCGCGATCCACTATATCGCGAAATCCAATATAACGCGGTCGACCCTTGGACCCTGTTTTTTTTCATAAAAGATAGTAAAATTCTATCAATGGCCATTTTTTGTATATTTGGAAAGTGAAAAAAAGGGAAGTAACAACGTTAATACCGCGTTAATCGATAAAGACAATGACGCTCGTTCATTAACATACCGAGAATCGTTGAAACAATTGTAAAATGTTTCTTTATGAACTGTTGATTGTTTCCTACGTTTATTAAAATATCAAACTGTCATAAATTGTTAAGTAATAAATTGTTTTACAAACACTGGGGCACTAATAAAGAGTGTAGATCCGGATCAGACAAGGGATTTGAAGGCTTATCTCGGTCAACACTGGCTGCAAAAGTTCAAATCCTTAAAGTGTTAACATTAACATGAGGACAATGTTAGTATTGCTTCCATGACAATACATTTAAATGACCTAAAACTTGATAAAATTTAATAACTAGTTATTTTTCAACTGACCTACAACACAGAAATTAATAAGGAAAATAATTGCTTGTGGTTACAATTAAATAAACTATATATTAAATAGGGCACAGAACAGGAAAAGGTGACTCCAAAAAAAGCTAATGACGTCTACAAGTTTAGCTGAGGACATTGCTTTTTATGCATTTCACGGTGAAAATAACATCAAGTTGTCAAAATGAGCATCAAGTCATCTATTAGTGATGAAAAAATAAAAGATAATTACCTTAACTTCTTTATCACTTTATCAATAGATTATTACCTTAACTTCTTCATCACTTAATCAATAGATTATTACCTTAACTTCTTCATCACTTTATCAATAGATAATTACCTTAACTTCTTTATCACTAAACATTTCATCAAACATTTCAACAAAGACACCTTTCCCCGAATTGTGCCTAACATGGTAATACTGCTAGTAATGAATGGGAATTTGTTCAACCAACAAATGCACGGAATGAGCTAAAAGCAAAAGAGTGATATATATCAAACAAATAATTTTCAACTGATTGCCATTTTTCATGTAAAATAAACAATGGTACATGGTACTAAAATCTTTTTCACAAAAAAAATCAAGTCTTTGATAAGTTACAATGCAAACGAAAAAAAATGCATTATTGCTGCGGCTAATGTATTTGTTTTCTTGGACGGATAGCAGTTGTGGAATATATTCCCTTGTAAAAATGTGATACTGTATCCCACAGAATCAGATTTTTTAATACTAGTATTACCACTGTTGGAATAAAATAAAAACCTGTAATTTTATAAAAAAAAGAATGTGATCTATCATAAAAGTATAATTGCTGGACGGAATGTAATTTATAACACATATAGATGTATATTCTTGGACGGAATATTACGTGTAAAGAATGAGAAATTAATACCTAATGAAAAAATATAACTTGTAAAATTTACAAAACAATTTTGTGTGTTTGGGTGAAATTAACATAAAAAGCAGTAAATGAAGTACAAAATTTGTAAAAGGTAACTTATTATATTTAAATAAAAAGTGTACTAAATGGATCTTTAATGCAAGAAATAATCAGGCATAAGGGGGATAGATTTCATAAAGATTTTCTGAAATACTGCAAAATATCTGACCATGATATATACCTGACAATGTCTTATTTTCTTTTGTTACACCAGAAAAGCACTTTGATGGTACAAATGTTAAAACAATTAATTACACAATCTTCTTTCCCTAGTTAACAATGTGTAATGACGTAAATCTATTAAAAACTGTGATTGCGATACACATTCTACGGGTTTAACCCTTTCCTCCATATAATTATACGATTTTATGGCAAAGGAGAACAGTTTAGATCCAGATCAGCCGGCAAATACATGAATTCTGATCAAGACAGGGCTTTTTCTGCTAGTCTCACGGGGCCGATAATGGGCCCCATTCCCAATGCCAAATAGGGACCATTTTTCCCAATTGCAAGAAAAAAATTCCCAATTCCAAGAAAAAAATTCCCATTTCAACAGAAATAACTCTTTTGCCTATAAAATAGAAAAAAACAAGAGAATCCATATAATCAAGGGACTTTTTAAATTAAAAAATTAGTTTGTTTACTTTTGATCAGTGATCTGTGAAACCTACATTCCTTGAATCTATGTATGCAACCCGTGTAAAGCCAGTGTATACTGTTTAAAAAAATTCCCAATTCGTGCAGGGACCTTTTTCCCAAATACTCCTGAAAAAGCCCTGCAAGATCTGCACCATTCCCTTTATAAGGTTATTTCTAAGCAATAAGCAACCAGTGCATATCATGATCAGAAGGCACGGATACACTGGTCACACATGCATAAAATAAGTATTTATGGAGGAAATAGTTAAGCCGACAAGCGAGTCCGTGTGCAGATATTTTTATATACATTTGGCAGCTAATAACATTATGACTTTGTGAATTTAGTGTTTTAAGTCTACATATAACGTGCAAAAACCTGGCATATTTTCTCTGTAAATTTGTGTGATATTTTTGTATTCACAAATTCAATAGTTTGGATATTTTATTTGAAAACAAAATTAATATTGAGCAATTTCTGAGACAGTTTTGTTAAATTCTACAAATGTAACTTAACATAATTTTGTAAATAAAATAATTAGTCTTTGTTATGGTGTATCTTTCTGCTAAAAATAACACTCCCCTCCATTTAAAAAGGAAAAAAAAACATGGGATATGGCATTTACCTTTTTCTCCATAGATATACCTTAATTGCATGGGCGAACAGTTTAGATCCAGATCAGCAGGCATAACCATGCCTTCTGATCAGGATTTAAACTGTTCGCTTTTTGATTCATTAGGTTATTTCTGACCAAAATGCGACCAGTGCAGATCCTGATCTGCATGGATGTACCGGCTGATCTGGATCTACACTGGTTGCACATGCATTAAAATGCGCATATATGGAGGAAAGGGTTAAAATTGTTACTGTAAGTGTTAGTGGCATGCAATATAGTGAGAGATAAATGGTCTACATGATTTATCACACAGCACCAGTTGAGTACAATGTGATGGGATCAATTTAGCACTTAGGAATGAATATATTAACACTTGTTAGACAATGTTAACATGATGAGACTAGCCTTTTTTTCATTCTGGCATTTTTCTGTCCAATGAAATCATCTGTTACATTCTTCATATCAATACTAAAAATAGCAAAACCAACTCAAAAGTGTAACAAGGATTTTCATTGGTGTTCTCGATTTTAACATCTGGGATCTAGAAATTAGTCATTTTTTGTCCAATAAAATAATTTTTTTAAATTAATTGGATAAAAAATAAAATGGTATAGTCAAGTTAAAAATGTAACAAGCAATTTCATTGGTGTATAATCTATCTAAATTTAGCTATAAAATGAGAGACATCAACAACATGATAACGAAGAAAAAACTGAGCACTAGTTTGAATAGATAAAATAACAAATCATAATATTATAACAGCTTGGCACATAAATATCACATATGAACTCTTGGACATACATGTATAGTTTGTACTATTAAAACACATAATTCATTAAAACATGTAAATGAATCGAAAGTTTAAACACAAAAAAGTTATCACAAAATTTGGAATTCAGCAGTAAATCTTTCCACTTTTAAGACACTGTATGGGTTAAGGCTATAAAACACTTTTTTTCTGTTTTTTTTTAGCACTTAGAATGAAATTATTTCAATAATACTTGTTTGTTATCTACTCCCCAACCACTGTATATACAGTTCATCTCTACATTAAGTGCAACCACTTCCTCTACTGTCAAAATCCACTTCACTACACAATGCTGGTTCCAGATTCAGCATTATTGTCTGGGTACCATACCCTGATTTATTTTTACTTTTTAGAAATAATTTATAAATGCACTCCAATAGCACAGGCTTAACACCTCTACTCAATAGCACAGGCATAACACCTCTACTTATTAACACAGGCATAACATCTCTACTCAGTAACACAGGCATAACACCTCTACTTCTATATCAAATGAAATTTCTGTGAGTCTTTTTTCTCACTAGTACATGATGAAAGACATTTAATGATTTAATTTGGCATGTATGTGCATATCTTTACTGGAAAACTAATCTGGCATCGTGAAATTTGACTTCAGTGTCCCCGTATTAACATTTGATTGTATGCCAAGAACTTTCTAACTCTGATTAGAAATTCACTTATTCCATGCAGCTTTTGATGGTTTTAAACTTTTGAAAAATGTCTGAATTTTCGATTTTTCAGTGGAAGACGAACGACTCTTTGACGTGGAAGCTGGTTCCACACGAGCACCTTGATCACTTAACGGCCTCCGCCCCTGCGCCCCCTTTTCGTCCTCAGCAGGGGTGGAGGCTGCAGTTCGACTTGGGGCTCCGGTTGATGTGGCAGGAGCTTTCCTGTCACCATTGTCTTTCAATGAATGTCTCTTAAGAATTGATTGTCTTTGCTTCGAATCTCCAGCTGGGGGTTTTCCGCTGGTTGACGGCTGGTTTTTCCAACTTAACAGTTCTTTATGCTGACGTTCAAGCTCATTTATTCGACACTTCCAATTCAAATCCTTCATTTCATTCTCAGCCCTCTTGACTAGAGTTTCTTCTTCATCGTCTAATGCCAGAATCTGAGAAAAAGAACATACAAGTATGAAATCTGTTTGTTTTTGTGTGCTTTATTTTGTTTTCTTATCAACAATTAATAGACATATAACTGTGTTTCTTTACAGTACAGGTTTTTTTCTGAAGATATGTTTACCATTAAATGCTTAGCACAGCACTGTCCCATCAGCAAACTGTATAGACACAGTTAAGCTTGAACATCATATCCAAGTCTTATTAGGGTCTAAACTGATCGCTTTTCAGCCAATAAATTAATTTATTTAATTTCATCTGATCTGCATCTACTCTACATGCTCTTGGTAAAAATGTCGTGTGACGGCAGAAAACGAAAAGCAGTTATATGTTGAGAATTTAATCACCGTCACTCCCATGCAACTGTTTATGGGGAATCTCATCAGTTTTGTTGCAATGAATCGGTATGAATAGTTATAATAATAATAAAAGTATAAAACAAACCTTATCCATTCTTTTGAGCACAGCTTGCCAGGTTGGAGCCATCCTGGCCATCATACTACGGAGCTGAACCTCTGAGAACTGCGGGCCAACGACACTCTGTGTGCTCTGCACCGACTCAGAACTGCGGTTGGAATAACTTGAAGAACAGCGACTAGATACTGAGGGTAGGCCTGGGAAACGCACCCGACGGAATGCCTGAAAATATTATAATATATACATGCATGTGTATACAGGCCTTTTATTTTGCTGCAAAGAAATTCAAAGATGGAGTATCAAGATTAAATGCCCTTTCAACAGCAGCAGCAGTTGGCAAACATGTAGTAATTTATATTCCACAATATCTGACAAGTGCTAGAAAGAACCATATCTCCTGTCGCTTTAGAGACAGCCAAAATGACCTTGACCTAAATCGATTTACATGAAATACTGACCTTGACTTAAATCAAATGCTATCCATGACATGAATAAATTATCTGACCTTGACCTGAATCAAATTACATAAAATACTGACCTTGATGAAAATTCACCAAAAAATTTTGTGTGGAAAACCAGAATTCGGGAAATTATTTAGTTTGCAGCACTTCAAAAAACTACTCAATTCCAGGACAATCCCGCAAAATTTGGGAAAGTTGGCAGTTCTGCCTATCTGTAGCTTGAATCTCTACTGTTCGAACAAAGCAATCAGATCTGTATTTCCTATGCCAAGAAAAAGAATGTTCAATATATGATTAACTAACAATAGCAAATCTATTATGATAAAACATAAATATTATAATACGGCAAAAACAACTTACAGGTTTAGGCTTCTGTAACCCCGTCCAAAGTTTGAACCTTTTCAGCATAAATTCAATCATCTCATAATCCTGCATATCTAACGTCCTCTTGTAATACATCTGCGACTTGATCGTTTTATATGTGCTCGTCAATATCGAAATGACTAGAGCCACCATGATTCCGTAGGCGAAAGCGTAATACGAGTACACATAAAAATGACTGAATACTGGCTGGTGGTCTAACATTGGCCAGAAATCGAAACTTCCTCGTATCATCACAACCAAAGTCACCACTGAATGTCCGACTGACTCAAATCCTGAGACTATCCGTCCATACATCTGAAAATAAACAGAAAGTCTAAGTTAACCCTTGACTTTATAGTTACACCTTTATCATGCATACAAACAGTCTAAGTCCAGATCAGCAGGGATGAATTTACCATCTGATCAGGATCTATGATGTTTTCCTTTATATTCTTTATGTAATTTCTAACCAAGAGGTGACCAGTGTAGAACAAGATCAGACAGCATTGATGTGCAAGCTGATCTGGAACTAAATTGTTTGCACACATGATTAAACCAGTATACATGGAGTACTGTTAAAAAATTTTATTTTGTGAGGGTTTAATTTTGGAGTATTTGATAATGTACGACAAGAACTCGAAATTCAACCCCAGCAAAATCAAACCAGTTAACAGTGTTTCTTCAGAGGAATATACAGTTGCGACAATTTATGCCACCGTGAATTTGTTATTAATGGGTTTTGCACAAAAATTTGTCCCCGTGAAATTAAATGATTCTACAGTAATGGGTTAACTGAACAAGTCTTTAAATATATGGTAAAAATTTTTTCTTTAATTTACCAGCATAAGTTATCTATCAACCCAAACTAGGGATTTTAAAAGCTTTTGAAAAGCAGGGGTCATCTGAACCCTTTTGAGAATTTTTAGGGGTCATAATCAGATTGTCGTGAGTCATATCTTGTATTCAGTGAAATTTACTACTCATAAAATTGGCATGAGTAAAGAATGAAAGACACAAACTAATTTACAGAATGAAAGACTATCCCCAATATACAATAAATTTTTCACAAATGAAACCATACCAGGCATCCAACTTGGGCATACACCACCAACAGTATGATGTAGATAAAACCCGTGCCAACGAGATGTCCGACGGCCTTACTCAACGTCTTCTCGTACACATACATGAACTTGATAAATCGCATCTGCTTGACCACCTGTAATAGTAAATCCAACACCAGTGCTAGGAGTTTCAAAATTGGACAACATTATATGATAAACATTGTATATCATCATACTGCGGGATCCAAAACAATCCCGTTAATATGATCCTCATCGCATTTAACAAGATCAAAAATCGAGGTAAAAAAAGGGGCCAAAAAGGTCCACTGTTAAATGGAATTCGCAGTAACATATCTCAGGCTGTATCTTACACTTTATAGTTTTGTCGAAATAAGCCGAAACCATCTGATCAGTGTTGTTTAGAGGATTATCGATTATTTAGTGACACTTGACTAATAAGAGTTATTGTTTATTGGACAATTGATTGTAATCATTACAGTTTTCAAGTGTTTCAACCACTGTCAAATCAGTTTTTTGTGATTAAGCATCTTGTCAAGCATTTCACAGATGAAAAAAAATGTGCATAATCATAATCTCTGTGCAATACTTACCTTGATAATTTGTCATTAAAAAAAATGCAATTCTATGAAATAACATGAATGGAAAAAAGTCTGCATGAAATTTTGTCTTGGAGAAATTGAATAACACTGTTGTACAGTTACAATACAATAACCAACATTTCCTTTTTTTTTTTCCTAAAATAATAATTATATCAATGTATTCTTTTAAAAAAAAAACAACACAAAATATTGCATTTACCTTATACATAAGTAGGAACAACAGCCAAGCGTTCAGGTATCTCGTGCCGACATGCATGTATACTGCCCGCTCAAAGTTTGTGAACCCAGTTTGATTGGCTAGATAATGATTAAAAGCGTTGGTTGCCTCGACCACACAGCCAATGTACATTCCAATACTGACGATCGCCATTAGGGTTGTTAACATCTCAAACCAGTTCCAGACATCTTTGAAAAACTGTTTGCCGTGTTCGCGTATTTGTAGCGTAAGATGTATGACGGAGTACACCACAACCAGAAACAGAATGCACTGTAAGACAAAGTTACAATATCTGTATTAAGACTGACTGGTAATTAACTGGATTCCAAGGTTTACTAAAAGTTTTGGCCATCAATCCATAAATAAGTGTTTTAATGCTGTAGTAAATGCTCCATGCATTATATAGAAATTTCCAGGCAAAGGTAGGCAATCCCTAGAAAAGTTTCAGTGCCTCCATAGAACCTATGGTCTTTAACATGATAGATTTAGGTCTTATTTACTTGGAACATTCAAACTTCAGAAAGAAACCCAATTGCTTTGACCCTTGACTCCATATAAATATACGAATAACCATGCCGTAATTTTGAAGTTTGCGACGGTAAACACAGATTTTAATGGTGGCAAATATTTTTAACGGCAAAGGCGCAGCCTGAGCCGTTAAAATGATTTAAGACCATTAAAATCTGTGTATACCGTCGCAAACTTCAAAATTACGGCATGGTTATTCCTATTCTAACGCTCTTCCACGTTTCGCATTTCGGCCATAATGCCTTCTTCAGGATTGTTTGTCATAACAGGAAATGACGTCAACGTCAAACAACAGTAAACAAGGAATTTTACGGTTTACGGATTGGCACTGATTGCATCTTGGTCAGAATAAACTCAAGTTATCAAAAAGTGAAAGTTTAGATCCTGATCAGATGGCACAGATGTGCCAGCTAATTTGGATCTACATTGATCACCTATCATAAAAAGGCATATATATGGAGGAAAGGGTAAAAGCAAATGTTCAAATAATTTATGTTAAAAGAACAATTTGGTATACCTCAAGAACCATCAGTGGTTCGACTGTTCGCTTCTGAAACCATGAAAGTTTCTGGCTCTGTATCTCATAGCTGGTGATAACACCTCCAGTCAGCGAGAACTCTGCCAGCAACGCCACCAGTGATGTTATATCCGAGCCCGGGCTGTACAAGGTAAACTCAAAGATGACAGCTCGTGTACGTAGATCAATCCAGCCTTGGTCCTTCAGATAGGTGAGAATGGTATCTGTCTCCGCCGCCGAGGTGCCGAGGACCTGTGGGTAACCTCCGCCACCATATGTAGCCATGTGACCTACTTTATGGGTGCTGAAAATCAGCATCAAAATCATTGATAAAAAAAGCAAATATTATGTAAACACTTATGCATATATAAGCCCAACATCTTAAATTACATCATGATACTTTAAACCAATAAATATTTTACCATACAAATTTTTGGTCGGACATATTTGAGAGATTTAATTTAATGATTTTCTCACTTCTCAAAAAGGATTCATTAACCTGCAGACATATTCAGACAAATTAATTTTGGCGCGCTATCTGCAAATATAGAAAAAATTAATTGTTGTGAATATTTCTTGGTTTACAATATATTTTACTGGTTATTAATTACTCTAAGTTAAGAAATTGTTTTGCCATTAGGTTTTTAAATAACCTAGATGTAATGAAAGGTAAAACAGAGTTATGAGATTTTTGCCATGTGCTTAATTGTTTGACATAAAATGTCCTATGTCCTAATTTCTTGAATTATGTAAAAAAATTAAATCCCTATAATATAAAAAACAATTGAATCATCTGAAATTGGCACCACAGAAAAGTTTACTAAGAATGATTTTGTCACACAGATAAACTTAACATATACCTATGACCTTTGGCGTTCTCTGTGATACGAGGATTTGTATTCTCAGATTCCCTGTCAAAAATCTAGTCTGTTTAGTTATGCCTATTGTCTCTTGTTTAGAGCAAACCCATTCTTTTATCTGGGGACCATATGCTACTGAACACATAAAGGTATTAATCTAAAAAATACTGCATTAAAAGTCTTTGAAAATACCATGAGTTGTACATTACCTTCCAAGTTGCCCAGCGGTGTGGTGCATCCAGGAATAGTTTGAGTTACTATCATTCCAGCCCTCAGAATAGCTCTTTGTATCCTCGTCATAGTTCCCTTCTCCGTGGCAAATACGTTCCGTGAGAGAGGCTGCTCCGAGTCTTCCAGCAGCACTGGCAGCTATACACTTGGCTGAGGAAGATAAAGAAATTATAATTTATAGTTAAATATGGAAACTTCTCTATTTAACTTTTTCTGTTGTTATTTCTCTTTTTCAGAAAATACTGAGTTATGGCAAGCAGTTTGCAGAATTAATCCAAGAACCATAGTTATCAACCAATAAACAATGTTACAAGAACCATAGCTAACGGTGAAAACCATAGTTCTCGGCTGAGAGCCATAGTTCTTGACACTAACAAAGATTCTTGGTGTGAGAACTTTTTGCTGGTAACATAAGTTCTCATCAATAGCTATGGTTTTTGGACCAGGCTGTTAGCACAATTCCTGAGCAAGAACTAGCGTTTTTACAGAGAACCAGGGTTTTTCAAATTAAGGCTTGCCATACTGACCATTTTTAAAATCTTTTTACCCTTTAACTGCCTTGTATGAGTGGGATTAGCCTGCAAATCCTGTTTAGATTCTGAATTGCTTTTCAGCCATTTAAAGATGCATGTGAGGTGTAATAATAGATAAAATTTAGAGAAATTCAAGTCCTTTATAAAATGTTGGCAGGTTAACCCTTTATAATTACAACTTATATCCCATGAGAACATAATCCATGAGAACATAATAATTTTATTATGTGTTGTCTGATCAGGATCTACACAGTTGCTTTAAGATTCATTAAGTTACTTCTGACCAAGAAGCAACCCGTGCAGATCCAGATTAGGTTAAGTGTAGAACCAGATCAGACGGCATGGATGTGTTGGCTGATCTTGAACAACTTTGGGCACACATGCGATAAAACACATATAGCTGGAGTAAAGTGTTAAACAATTGGAAAATGATGTTGATAAACTGATGTTTAACACAAGTGTCTACCTGTAAGTCCTCGGATCTGCCTCATTCTGGCAGCACCGAGCAGGAAACCATGTTCTTCATCAGATGTCAAGTTTTCTCTGTACAGCGAGTCCACAAATACATTCTGAGTCCAGTCCCAAAACTCCTCTATCCTGTGATACAATAATTAATGAATATATATAACATAAGTAATTAAAATATATAAGTATTGAAAAAAAAAATAACGTAAGTAATGAAAATATATAACAAAAGTAATGAAAATATATAACATAAGTATTGAAAAAAAACAACATATTAAAGTGTTGAAAAAAAAATGACGTAAGTAATAAAAATATATAACATAAGTAATGAAAATAAATACATTTAAAATTTAATTTGTTCTGAAATGTAGCTGTTAAACAGAGGAAATTCTTTACATTGCTGGATTTAACCCTTCAATCCATAGATACCAATTTACGGCATGGGCGAACAGTGTTAATCCATGTAATCTATGTAGTAAAGGGTTAGAAATTATGATACACACAAATAACTAGTTAGCATCAATGAAATCTTTGATCTCATTATATATCACAACAGGTCAGCCACGCCCCATCATATCAGAAATATCAGTAAATCAACACTTTCCTTCATATGGGGCGCGTCGCGGGAAAAGGTACCTTCGGACAGTTGACGTCAATTCTTGAAATGACGTCAATAAGTTGAGCAGACAACAATAATTATTAAGCATTTCGCGTTAAAATATCATTTTATTATCAATATTTATAGAAAAAGCACTTGATAATGATGTGAAATCAATGGACAGTTATAATTTTATTCTAAATATAGTAACCAATAAAATGTCACAAAATATGACCGAATGCACCTTTTCCTGTGGCGCGCCCCATATAAAAGTCCTTACGGCAGTGGCATACAGCGTAGATCCAGGTTAGCCAGCATATCCATGCTGTGTGATTAGGATCTGCACTGTTCCCAATTTTTATTTATTAGGAAATTTCTAACCAAAAAGTGAACATTGCAGATTCTGATCAGATCAGATTGCATGGATGTGACAGTTAATCTGGATCTACACTGGTCACACATGCATTAAACGGTGATTTTATGAAGGAAAAGGTTGAAAGTGAGTTTTCCAAAACAGAACATTTTTGAAAACAGAACAATATCATAAATCCAATACTTACGATGAGACGTTATTAAAGCCGAGGTGGTCTGCTGTGGTTGGAGTGATGATGTCATGCTCCACGTGTTTGGTCATCAGGTAAGAGTCATAACGGAAGTTCACGTAAACTATCACCATAATGAGCCACAGATAGAATATGTATGCGATAAACTGTCGGATAATGATGTTCATACGATGTATCTTACGACCCTCCTCCTTTGCTTGAAGAAGTGCAAATCCAGAGATCGGCTTGAATTTCACGTCCTGAAATAAATTGTAAACTGGTCTTGTTAACCCTTTTCTCCATATATATACACCTTTATGGCGTGGGTGAACAGCTAGGACAGAAATTCACCAATTTCTAATAATGTTATATGGATAGCTTTTATAAACATTTCACTGGGCTTTTGATTTCATGCTCTAATTCTATCACAAAATATGCAAAATTAAACCTGCACGAATTTAATGATACTGCAGCCATTAACAAATGCCTCTAAAAAATGATTTTAACGTTTGTACAAACCTTGATTTTCTCGTTAGAATTATCAAACGTTGGCTGAATGTCAATAAAGTCCTCATCTTCATCTTCTTCTACGTTTTTGAACATCGCCACAACATAGATCGCAATGAGGAGAGCCTGAAATTCACCAATCGTAAGTCTAGAACCATGACACAGTTACACTTTAATATTTTAACTGAAGGAAAAAGACCTTTCAACAAATAGGGGTCAAAGTAAGTTTTTTTAAAGTTTCAAGAGTCAGAGGGTCATCTCTCAGGTCAGATGAAACCCCTGTATCTGTATAGCAGGCTTTAAGAATGCTTTTAGAAGTCTTAACTTATGTGTTGTTTAAGGGTCTTATGTGTTCCTTTAAGGTTCTTATGAGTTCCTTTTAGGGTCCTATGTGTTCTTTTAAGGGCCTTATGTGTTCATTAAAGGGTCTTATATGTTTGTTTATAGGTCTTTTGTTTAAGGGTCTTACATGTTCCTTTAAGGGTCTTATGTTTTCCTTCAAGGATCCTATGTGTTCTTCTAAGGGTCTGATGTGTTACCAAGGATGAACTTACTTTAAGGGGTTCAATGACAAACAACAACAGTATGAGCGACAGTATCAAGGCAAGTACTCACTCAATAGAAAAATTGTAGCCGAACTTGAAGCAGTACATTATCACAATAAATAAATAACTTACCTTCAGAGGTTCGATGACAAAGAACGACAGTATCAGAGACAGTATCAAGGCGAGCACCCACTCAATGGACTCGTTGTATCCGAACTTGAAGCAGTACAGTATCACAATGATGACAGAGAACACGCTCATGAGCACACACAAGACATACGCGATGTAGATACACCACGGGGGAAGCAGACATTTCTCCTTGTGCACAGGTATATGGTTGTCACGGGATTCCATCGTCATCTCGCTGTAGTAACCAGCTGTAATATAATATTTACACTTTTAGAAGTTGTACAAAATAATATGCTCAACAAAAAAAACCAAAACCAAACACTGCATAATTTACTTGTTTTCCCAGAATTAGATTGATAAGCTATGTGAAATGTGGTTGAGAATGAAAATACCGTCATTGTTTGAATATAAGCCGCACTTTTTCCCCAGAATTCGGAAGTAAAAAGTTGGGGGTACAGCTAATACACAGGTTTGGCTGCTTTTACATTGTGTTAAGCCATTTTCATCTGTTCTATCACGTTTGGGGCGGTGCGGCTTATACATGAGTGCGGCTTATATTCGAACAATGACGGTACCTGTCCATTTTGATACTCTGGTGCATAAAAACCACTGTTTAAGTCTTTAGTTTTTATGGGAGGGTGAAAAAATATAGATTCTGTTTATATATTTCATTGTTATTCAAAGCTTTAAAGTAAGTATTCAAAGCTATAAGTATCTTTTTTTGCCAAATATATTATAAAGACTTAACCAAAATTCTAAGTGAGAAATGGACATAACTATGACAAAATACACTCAAGACTTATGAAACTTGTCCTGATAATTGTTTCTGTGATGGCAGACGACTAAGTCTCAAAGCTCTAGCATGAATAGTCACTGAGAAAAAGTGAAAATCAAAAACCTTAATGATATGTTTATGCCCACCCTTCTGCATCCCAACCAATTTAACCTTATCCAATAACCATGGTTTTCCAAAGAAGATCTGGTTAAAAAGAAATCCAGTCCTACAAGATACAACCTATGGACATTTCAGAGCAAAAAAAAACCCATAACAATCCCCCCCAAAAAACTTACGTCTGATTCCAGCAGCAACGCCTCTGTGAGCTGCAGATCCACCTGAAGTTCTACTCATCACAGATTCTCTAGACTTTGGCCAGCTGTTACCATTCCTGCACAGGAACATACAGAGTAAATACTATGAAACAACTTTGTGAGAAATTTCACTAGCAATTATAACATTTTTACTGTAAACTGGTTGATTCTGTTTAAATTTCCATAGCAAAACTTATTGGTGAAATTTTAAAAATAAATAACATCCATAGGTAATCACTAAACACCTATGCGTGTATATAATTCTTTTATTTTTCACATACATTGTCTATAGTTTTTGTTATTCAGTCAATAAAAATTAAACAAAAGTCTTTATGATAAATGATTCAACTATGCTACAGATGAAACAAAGGCTTATCCATTACAATAATTAAGTGATTGAAACATTTAACTATAAGTTATTATTAAAAAGTTTAAAATGTGTTGTTTATCTTCTTGAGTAATCAATTATGACAGGCAGTCTGGAATTATCACATCCGGTACGATCGTAAGAAGCTGATATTTCCTCCTACGCTAGAGGAAGGTTTGGAGTACCCGAGTACTCGATTGGAACAAGATCCGAGTACCGATTTTGCTACTCGTTCCCATCCCTATTAAAAACCCCAATCTTACCCATTAATTCTTGGATCAGCTCTGGGGTTAAATCGTGCTGTATGTGTGGTGCTCTGACTGGTTGTAGAGCCGCGTTTCTTCATCCGCCCACTACTCTCCGCTACGCTCTCATCATCCGATTGTAAGATGTCCTCCAAACTTCCCCACTGCGACTTGTGCATTGTCGGCTTCCTGCAAAAATGGTCAGTTTTTGTTTGTTCCCGAGTCTTTTAATTGTTTTACTTAATGTCAGTTAGAGTTGCCTATTCACAATTAAGAGTGAAATATTTCAATGTGTCAGTTGTGGTTAATTTAAATTGCACCACTACATAAAGAATATACATGAGTGAAAAGGAGCACATTTCACCAAAAGTTTGGAATAAACACATTTTAGGATCTGTTGTGAGTGAATTTTACAGTGTTAGTAATGCTACAACAACTTTGGCTTGAAACATATTCACTCAGCCATTCACTGTGTAACAACATTACTTCAAATTTACTTTGTATATAAGTCTTCTATAGTTTACTTTATAGATTTTGACAATTTAAAAACATTTTATATTTTTGTTCTGATTTGTAACCAGGCATCTTTAAAATGTGTTTTGAAGGAACAAATACCGCAAGTTCCGAGAGCTGATATAACAACGACCAAGGACCAGACTTAAACCAGGGGACCAGGCTTCAATCCTAAGCAGCCGATTGATTAAAAATGATGCTGGTCGCTCAATAGCTGAATTATTAGACTGGTCTCCAAACTCTGTCTTGAAGTTTCTGAAGCCGATGTAAAGTGATTGGGACATATTATGTTCAGTAAAATGGATATCAACAATTTTTGGAGATGAAATTGTTTGATGCATTAGGGTCTTCTTGCCTCGAACTCAAAGAACAATTGACTCGGTCTCAGATCTCAGCAATTCAATTAGCTGAAATAAAGCATAATCTCTGAACTGACCAATGGAAAGCCTGATAACAGGCACTGGTCTCATTTTTTTCACATTAGGGCTTACATAGGAATATCAGAGGTTTTTTGTTTTTCTCCTTTAAGTTTTTAAAATATTCATAAAGGGTGAAAAAATAACAAAAACAAACACCCGAGACAGCTTACCTGAGAGATGTTGATGACTTTTTGCTGCCCGATGATTTGATGGACCGGGACTCGCTTTCTTTGAGGTCATTCTCAAGTTTGTCGAGTTCTTCTAACAGCTGATGTCCGACATCTCCTTTCTTGATTGTCTGTAAATAAAATCAGTATGTTATAAAACTGCAAAATTACTCTGTGGGATAAAGTATCATAGCTTTGAAAATTCCAGTTTAATATCTCATCAGAGTAAATTGTAGTTACCATGTCATTAATTTTACTTTGTAACGGTCCGTCAATGATATTTACCTCCAAGGGATATTACCATTATCAATGAGCAAACAGTGTAGATCCAGTTCAGCTAGCACTCTGACGTCTGATTAGGATCTACATTGTTTACTTTTAGATTGTTAATACTGACCAAAAAGGGACTAGTATGGATCCAGATCATATGGCTTGCATGTGCTGACTAATCTAGATGTATACTGGTTGCACATGCAATAAAAACTGTATATATGGAGTAAAGAGTATAAATGCTGGATACTAGACTCTACAACATTACAATATCTAACAAGTACACAAACATTGAAGAAAACTTAACAAATATATCTGCAGTATTTAACTTCTTTGGGAAAAATTTTGTGCAAAAGCTGTAATGGTATGCTTGTGCAGGCCTAAATTCACTTATCGTATTTTTCTTTTAAGATATATTTTTTTAATTTATTACAAAGTGTTAATTTACTGGGGTTTAAGCTCATGCATAATAGGGTGAAATACATAAAATTTAAACATGCGGGAAATATAATGAGACCAGTCAAATATGATGTTACCTTCCTAGCAGGCCCCGGCATGGATCCTCCTGCTCTGCCAGGTGGCTGTCTGATGGACGGCCCTGCTGCCATAGTGGACCCTGTGGACGGCCGTGAATCTGCCCCATCCTCAAATGTTGGCACTGTCTCTGGCCACTTCATAATTCCATCTTCATTCCAGAGGGGAGATTTGGAACTAGCATTTGTGACAGCAACAGTTGGACGTTTCTGGATCAAGCTGTCGTCTGTGTTCTCCCGATGAGTCTTGGCAACATGGCGTGAACGATGCAGACCCAATGCTTGATGCTTAAAAAAACAAGAAAATTAACAGGTTATACTATGGATATGGCTAAAAATGGCTGACTGGCTAAATCTGCCCCATAACTGCCTAAAACTGCCCCTTCCATTTCGTTTTCAAACTTATTTATTGTAACAGATTCAAAATATGTTTTCAGAAAAATTAAAAGAACATTAAAGAAAACATAACTCTTACTGGAACTGAATCAATAGTGCTCTCTCTTTCCAGATCATAGGGTATGGCGCCTGTATTTGTACTCTGGAAAGATCCGGCCTGGGAATTGCCACATAGATTTTCAATCTCAAGGGTTTGTGCTGTCTGAGGCTTCTGGTGGTTGTCAAACAAGTTGGGCTACAAAAAGAACATGTTCTCAATTAATCACCTATCCAATAAATAAATGGTACCATAAATACTTTTATAAGACTGTTCCATCTTGTCTAAGCATAAAATTATGATCAAGCTTTAATAGTACTTGTTAAAATGATGAATGTCGAAAGAACAAACAAAAAGTTTTACTTGTTATTGTTTTTTGCTGTATTAATTGCACCAAGTGACTGATGAACATACTTGGTTTTTCAGACTTAAATATAGTTTTGTTCAATAAAAGCACTGCTCTAAGAAGTTGACTCTTTTTTAATTCTAATTATCAACAAGTATAGTACCAGATCAGATAGTACCATCTGATCAGGTTCTGCCCTGTTTGCCTTTTGGTCAGATTTCCCCTAATAAATCAGATGTGCCAGCTGATCTGGACCTACACTGTTCGCCCACGCTTTAAAGGTGTATATATGGAGGACACTTTTAATTTAGCAAGTAAACAGTTTAAGAGTAAGGTATTCAGAAGCACCAGAGTGAGGTAGATGAAGATACGAACCTTTGACCTGCTCTTCTTAAACAACAGCACCAATCCAATACTGAGAGGAAGTACCATAACGTTGCTAACCAGGGCAAGCACCACTTCCTCCCATCCGAAATCCCCAAATCCGAGCTCCGTGTTGTTTTTCTTTAGTAAACCATACCACATTGCGTTCACCACAACAAAAGCGTACATGATTGTGACACAGCAGGTGACGCGCTGCACCCTGGTGAACCTGCTCTGGGCTGGACGATTGAAGAGGGACAGCCACAGGTGCTTGTCGGCAAGGGAGTTGAACATGGCTGTCTTCATTCTGTGACTAAACTTGGTCATTTCATGTGATCCTATATAACAAATAAGATGTGTCTGATTTCTATCGTCTTTTTTTTAAAATAACATTGCTTTTTATGTAAAAAATTAAGCAAAACACATTTTCTAACCTGGCAAATAATCTAAAATACAATTAACCTTAAAACTGATCATAGCTGGTTTTAACCCTGACAAATAACTATGGACAAATCAAATATTTATAAAAGAAATGACTTATTCAATATGCAGCAAACAAAATGCTAACAAACTTAACATTTTACTCCATGGATATATCTTTTATCACATGGGAAACCAGTGTAGATCCAGATCAGATGACCATTAAACTGGATCTACACTTTTCACTTCTTAATCAGAAATAACTTATGAATCTAAAAGCCAACATCTACTCTGGTTGCTCATGCGATGAAAGGTGTATGCATGGAGTAATAGATAAATATGACTGATTCCATAAAAAGTGTTTTTTAAATCCAATTTTCATTTCAATGACTAACAAAATGTCACTATACCTGCCACTTTCAATTCTTTCTGGATGGAACCGTTCTCGTCTTCCAGCGACAGCCACGTGTTACAGAAGAAATAATACTTCATGTCCGTCTGCAAATCATTGACAATCACATGACTAAGGTACCAGGAAGGTGATGTTCCACTGTTGTCGTGCCAGACTTGAATCTTCCTCAGGTCACCAAGGTTAACGTCATAAGCAATAAGGAACGTGTCT
Source organism: Corbicula japonica (assembly GCA_038501625.1). NCBI lineage: Eukaryota > Metazoa > Mollusca > Bivalvia > Venerida > Cyrenidae > Corbicula > Corbicula japonica. Next base: position 3,334,698 of record JAZAYU010000048.1, read on the forward strand.
GAACAGTTACGACAGAATGCTCCAACCTTGCTTACATGCTGGCGTGCCGATTTTCCATATTCGCCAATCAGGCGGATACCTACATGTGCTGTAGTGCCTGTATGTAGAATATTAATCAATCTATTCATATGACATTTACTGAAATGAAAGTGGAAGTTAGATCTAATCGTAATAACCAGAATTCGGTGGCAATTATCAAAACTGACTATCAAGACATTTTTTATGAACACCATTTCCTCCAATTACCTATCTATGTGACAGATGCCAGGCTGGCGGCTCACCAACAGGCCATATCACATCCAGTCCTTAGTGTGGCTAAAAATGAGGACACTCCAAAAATTTTGAAATTAATTACTTAATTTAAACTTAATTTTTGGATTTTAATTTTCCAAGAAAATAAAAAGAATACATAAAGAATGATAATCCAACATTAAAGGTTTTTTAAAAGCTCACCTGCGAGAGGAAGTCTGCCTGTTACTATGGTTACTTCATACTTAAAGGAGCCGTCTTTGCCACAAAGTGGGATCAGTGAGATTCGCTTCACGTCTATGATATCCATCCGACGGAACGCGATCACCAGGATAATGTACAGTCCCAGCACGACGCTACATGTGATTATTGCCACAGGATTGGAAGCTATGTCAATTTGCTGAAATCAAAATAAAACATAAGGTGAGTTTCATTTTTTGAAGGCAAGCATTACTTTTATTTATTAACTGGTATTGTCCAAAATCAGCACTAGAGCTCTGTCAAGCCTTTATAGCTCTACTGCCAAGTTTTCATGACAAAATCCAAGTAACAAAGGGGCACAACTCCATCAAAAGTAGCTTTGACCTAAGAATTATTGCATAAGCAATATGATTTGAAAATTTGATGAAGAAATAGTAAAAAAGGCATAAGTTATAATTTTAAAGCTATGTTTTGTGATAGACTGACAAGACGGACAAAGTGGTCTCTATGTATCACATTTTAAAAAGGGCAACACACAAAATTAACAACAGCCAGTCGGAAACGACTGCAAGCTCGACTATTCGAAGTCAGACATATTTAAGCACATTTAGAAAACTGGGCTTCATTTAAACTGGGGAGTGATTCAGGAGTTTATGACACCCAACACACACACATGAACAAAGTTTCTTAATCCAAGTTAGGAAATCAATAAATTACACTTAATTTATTATTGTAGTTTTTTTAGAGGGTTTACACAACCCAGTCCATACACCCCTGATCCCGCACCCATCAACCCACTATCCCTGCCCACCTATAGTGATGTGGTGGGGTGTGGTGTAGTATAGTAAAGTAAGGTATGCTGGTTGCTGTTGTTGGTGGTGTGGGTGTTGTTGCTGTTGTTGGTATTGTTGTTGGTGTTGGTAGTAATGGTGTTGTTGTTGGTGGTTTTGGTGTTGTTGTTGGTGTTGTTGTCAGTGTGTTGTTGGTGTTGTTGGTTGTTGCTGTTGTTAACGCTATTGTTGGTGTTGATGTTGTTGTTGGTGGTGTTGTTGGTGTTCGTGTTGTTGGTGTTGGTGTTCTTGGTGTTGTTGTTGTTGGTGGTGTTGTTGGTGGTGGTGTTGTTGTTGGTGTTGTTGTTATTTGTGTTATTGTTGGTTGTGTTGTTGGTGTTGTTGTTGGTGGTGGTAGTGATGGTGTTGTTGTTGGTGGTGTTGTTGTTGGTGGTGGTGCTGTTGTTGTTGGTGGTGTTGTTGTTGTCAGTGTTGTTGTTGTTGGTTGTTGATGCTATTGTTGGTGTTGATGTTGTTGTTGGTGGTGTTGTTGACCATGTTGTTGGTGGTGTAGTTGATGGTGGTGTTGTTGTTGTTATTTGTGTTATTGATGGTTGTGTTGTTGGTGTTGTTGTTGGTGGTGGTGTTGTTTTGGTGGTGTTGTTGTTGGTGGTGGTGTTGTTATTGGTGATGGTGTTGTTATTGGTGATGGTGTTGTTGCTGGTGGTGGTGGTGGTGGCATGTGGTGGTGGTATGTGGTGGTGGTGGGGTGTTGGTGGTGTTGCGGTGGAGGGTGGTGGTGGTGGTGTTGTGGTGGAGGGTGGTGGTGGTGGTGGTGTTGTTGGTTGTGGTATGTGGTGGGGGGTGGTGGTAGTGTGTGGTGGTGTGTGGTGGGTGGTTGTGGTGGGTGGTGGTGGAGGGTGGTGTGGTGGTGGTGGTGTTGTGGTGGTGGTGTGGTGGTGGTGGTGTGGTGGTTGTGGTGTGGTGGTGGTGTGGTGGTGGTGCGGTGTGGTAGTGTGGTGGTGGTGTGGTGCGGTGGTGGTGGTGTGGTGGTGGTGGTGGTGGTGTGGTGTGGTGGTGGTTTGGTGGTGGTGTGGTGGTGGTGGTGTGGTATAGTATAGTATAGTACAGTAAAGTATAGTATAGTATAACCTCTCAACACTTTCAACCAAAGTATGTTTAGTACATCTGTTTTAAACCTTTTCTATAGCATTACCTATGAAAAACACTAACACTGAAACTTTAACCATAATTTCTAAGTCTTAATTCTAATTTCTAAGCGAAAAAGGGCAAAAATTAAATAGAAAAAGCAAGGATGAGTTATGGGCCTTTGAAAATCAACCTGATGTTTGATAAAATAAAGGTATAGAAAGTTTTAAAGTTGTTGTTTTAATAGAATGAAAGATATGAGGTTTCACCACCTTGCACGCAAACTTTAACCTTAATTTCTAAGTCTAAAAAGGGCAATAATTTGATATAAATCAAAGAAAGAGTTATGGTTCTTGGCATTCATAGTCAGGGTCATGATAGTGAACAAGTTTCAAAGCTATAGTACAAGAAGTATGAGAGTAACTAGCATGCACGCAAACTTTAACCTGAAATTCTAAGTAAAAAAAAGGGCAATAACTTGATAAAAATTAAAGAAAGAGTTATGGTTCTTGGCATACATAGTCAGGGTCATGATGGTGAACAAGTGTCTTTAGTTTCAAAGCTATAGTACAAGAAGTATGAAAGTAACTAGCTTGCACGCAAACTTTAACCTGAAATTCTAAGTTGAAAAAGGGCCATAATTTGATTAAAAATTAAAGAAAGAGTTATGGTTCTTGGCATACATAGTCAGGGTCATGATGGTAAACAAGTGTTGAAAGTTTCAAAGCTAAAGTACAAGAAGTATTAAAGAAACTAGCTTGCACGCAAACTTTAACCTAAAATTCTAAGTCGAAAAAGGGCCATAATTTGAACAAAATGGAAGTTAGAGTTATGGTTCTTGGCATACACACTTGTGAGATGATGATGAACAAGTTTGCCAAGTTTCAAAGCTGTAGTATAAGTAGTATTGAAGTTATGTGTTTGTACAGTAGCTTGCATGCAAACTTTAACCTGAAGTTCTAAGTCGAAAAAATGGTCATAATTTGATGAAAATGAAAGTTAGAGTTATGGTTCTTGGCATACACACTCGGGGAATGATGATGAACAAGTGTGCCAAGTTTCAAAGCTGTAGTATAAGTAGTATTGAAGTTATGTGTTTGTACATTAGCTTGCACGCAAACTTCAACCTGAAATTCTAAGTCGAAAAAGGGCCATAATTTGATCAAAATGAAAGTTAGAGTTATGGTTCTTGGCATACATACTCGGGACATGATGATGAACAAGTGTGCCAAGTTTCAAAGCTGTAGCTATAGTAGTATTTAAGATATCAGTAGGTTGCACGCAAACTTTAACCAAAGCGGGACGCCGACGCCGACGCCCAAGTGAGTACAATAGCTCGACATATTCTTCGAATAGTCGAGCTAAAAATTAAGTAATTATACTATCAAAATACAGTTCAAATTTGTTTAGGTTTCACCACACACATACTGTTAAGTCGGTGAAGCTGATCTCATCAGGAGATACAAATAAACTTCCTCCGTATGAGGTCATGTGATTACACTTGCACGAGATGACTGTGGGGATAGAGTCGGGTTGCGGAGAACATCCAGAACTGTCCCAGGAAGCAGTGCCGACGTTGAAAAACTCGCACTTTGAGAAGTAAGTACCAACAGCGACATCAGCGGCTTGGTTCACCTTCATCCTCAGCTTGAAGGCATCCGAGTCAGTTATTTCACTGTGAACACAAAATCAGATGAGTATTTAACTTACTTTATTTTAACCCTTTCCTCCATATATATGCATTTTTACACATGTGCAACCAGTGTAGATCCAGATCAGCCAGTACATCTGTGCCATCTGATCAGGATCTGCACTGTTCGCTTTTAAATCATTAGGTTATTTCTGACCAAAATGCGACCAGTGCAGATCTTTGCTCTAAATATATATTACTCTAAATATAAATTTATTGAAAATACATAAATTTTATTGTGTGTGCAACCAGTATATATCCAGATCAGCCACACTGACGTGCCAGCTGATCAGGATCAACACTGTTTGCTATCTAGTCAGAAATATTCTAATAAATATAATCTTGCTGTTAGTTTTTTTTGTGGATAGATCAAAACTATAGATTTTGCATATGTATCTCATAGTTTTCCAAAGTCTGTAAGTGTCGGGGATCTTTATACGCTGAGTGTACTTAGATGTTTAGACTAAAAACTTCTGACTTACTAATCAGGTATGAAGAATGTGTACTCTGTGTGATCATTCCTCTCCATCATCATTTTATCGATTGTCTTCGGACGTGCATAAACATTAGGATCACTGTTTGTATACGCTACTCCATTTTTGTACAAGGTGACTTGGAGCTTGGCAACAGTGTTCGTGAAGTTGACCTGAATCATAATGTGTATTGCCACTCCAGACTCCTGTGGCATGGTCAAGGCAGTCTCGTAATTTTTCTCTTCTATGAGAGACCCTGTAGTGAAATTCATCTTTAACAGGGGTTGATACCCAGTAGAGTACATTATGCCAGAATCATTTACTTCATAGTATAATATGCTGTCATCGAACAGGTACATCCTCACTTCTTCCTTGTCCGGAAGGTTCGCTACCGATATAGAACTACCCGCCGTATCATGGAAACTGCTGGAGACAGTTTTGGTGTTCAGAGGCATTGCAGCGCTTGTGCCGAAGTTGTACCGATTGGTTGTGCTAACTGACACGAGCTGGAATACAGAATCTTTACTGTAGGTCGTGTACGAAAGAATATCATCAGGAATTATTATCTTAACTCCTCGTTTAGTATAGCTTTCAGTCAGTTTGTCTCTCGAAACATGTTTCCCATATGCAATGGATCCGTCGGCCATCATAATCTCAATCTCATTTTCGTCAGCTAGCTGCGCTTTCAGCGGAACAACCATTAACTGTGTACTAAACTCCATACTTTTGATGATCATTGATTGGACACGTTCCTGCTCACTCGAGTACGTCTGACTGCTCATCGTATTGATAACATCAAGTGTATAGTCACTCACATCGCCAAATTTTGTCAGTGTCGCTGTGTCACTGCTTACAGCCTTTGTCTGAAGAGCTTCTTGCATCAAAGTGACGGCACTCAGAAGTGTGTTGGGTTCAAAGTCTCGTTGGTCATTGCCCTTGACAACCATTGTCTCCAACTGTTGGGCCATCGACTCAATTTCTGCACTCACAATTGTAAGAGTATCGGTGGAGATTTCGTCTGGGTATTCCTGATGGTTAGAAAAAGAAAATCAGTTGAAAAATTTAAATTTCATAACATTTTCAAAATAAAAAAAATATTATAATAGAAGTTCTTCACCAAAATAAATTTTGATCTTGATTTAAACTAACATTGATTTTGAGAGAAAAATGTATTATTTCAAATAAAAAGAAGAAAAATAAATTATTGCTTAATACTTTTAATACAAATTATATCACTCAAATATTGGAAACTTGATTAGAACATCCAGGTTACCAAAATTTTAGATAAACCGCTAATTTCTGAATTAAGTGAATTTCCCAGAGTTGTCTGTAAAATATGATTTACTTGGAGTTCTAGTTGCCATGATTTGTGCCGTCTCAAGCATTTGTATGAAATTTAGGAGAAGATCCTTTTTTTTATTTTGTTATATATCTCGATTTTTTTTCTGTTCTCACCGCCTTTTTGATTTTGACTTACCGCTAAATATTCCACTGCTGTGGCCATCTGCTGGATATTTTGTATCGAAGTTCTCGGTAGACCATTTAACGCTTTAGCAACAATATCTCTGACAACCATACGTTCAGCAGGTGTTCCTACATTGTTTTCCGATTGGTCGTTGAGGTAACTTAGAACAGCCATGCAGTATTGCAGCAGAAGTGAAGGATTGTTCTGGTTCACGATAGTCTTCATGTCACTGATCATCTGGTCCACAATAAAGTCGACTTTGTTTGACTGACTCGCAAGAAGTGTTGGCTGTGTGAAGGAAACAGTCCTGAAACAATGATGAAGTAACCCTTTACTCCATAAATATGCATGTTAACACCTGTGCTACAAGTGTAGATCCAGATCAGCCATCACATCTACCCTGCCATCTACCATATTCCCATGCCATCTGTGCCCAAGGTTATAAAACTAAATCTGGAGATCAGTCTCAAATCTCAAGCATCTGATTGGCTGAAATGGCGACCAGTCGCCATTTCAGCCAATCAGATCCTTGAGATTTGAGACTGATCTCAAAACTTAGTTTTATGATCTTGGGCCCTGATATGGATCTCCACTGGTCCCATTTTGATCAGAAAAAACCTAAAAGCAAACAGAGTAGATCCTGATTAGATGGCGCACATCTGCCAGATGATCTGGATCTAAACTGTTGGTCCATGCAATAATTATGTGTAAATAGAGTAAATGGTAATTTACAACAAGGTACAAAAACATTAAAAATCTGGGAGTTAACCAAAATCTCACCTCAAAAGACCATCAGTTTCTGCACCGTAATCATTGATGGCGGTGACCTTGACATCCACACTTCCATAGCTGGTTCCCTTAAATGGCACAACATAAATCTTGTTCTCGGCTTTTGTGCCATAGTATGAAATGTATGGCTTCTTGTAGGTGGTCGTTGACGAGCTTATCACTATTTTGTAGTAGATCGCTGACATGGGGTCCGGGTCAACCCAGTTTTGACAGGTTACAGTGACCAATGACTGTAATGGTACTATTCCCGAAGACGGAGATATCGTACAGTGACCAGATCCTGGCTGTGAAGCAGGCGGAAGTGACAGAAGTGAAATCCCAGTTCCGGCACTTTCTGTTGCCGTAAGTTTGAAAGTGTACTTCCGATTTGGTTGCAGAACTGAATGTTTCAGGACAAAATTCTTTTGGTTTGTTGTTGTTGTTGTCTGCGTGCTATCCACAGTGACAGCTGTGGAAGTTAATGTATCTTCTACTGTCCACTGGTATGTTGTAGCAGAAGTACACCCAGAAATGCATGTACCCTCAATAGCTATACTCTTGCTGCTTGTGATGAAATAGTGTCCAATTGCTTGGCATGAGACACATGAAATCAAAACTACCGGTGTTGAACTTGGCTTGATTGTTATCTGAAAGAAACACACACCTTTGTTTGTGAACAAAATAAAATCTGGCGACTTGAGAGATCATCACGACTACTGTATTCAGTTTCAATATAAAAACAGTCAGACCAATTTTGTTCATAATGCCCGACCCACAATTATCATGCATAAGATCTAGAGGGGGAGAAGTGGGGTTGCATGAACCCCCTTTTCGTAGCATCAATATTTAATTTTCATGGGGACTCTGGCCAGAAGATTGAAAATTATCATGTAACTACCCTGGCAGTAATATGCATTTCCATTATTGCCCATGAACAGGCTCAATCAATCCGAGCCTGCAATATTTTCATATTTGACATGTTCGGTGGCTTTCAAAATTCTCTTTTCATCTATTTTTATACTGCCCCAAACAAACCCTCTTTCCAGAAATCTTGCATCCAACTCTGACGCAGTAAATATTTGAGGCGGACATATATTGGAAATCCATCTTTGGAAAATCCTATAATATCCATGGAAAATTCTGAAAATAAATACTTACAGTTTGATTAGCTGTTGCAGATGTTCTGTTTGTAGCAGACACTGTGACAGTCACTTTGTAAATATCTCCCGCTGTCAAGGTCAGTCCAGTCAAGTACTCGCCAGCAGACGTGATTGACTTGATGCTGGCACACACGGCGTTAGACAGTATTGTAGGCTGTAATGATCATAAATCCATTACTCCATAGATACACCTTCATTGCAAGTGTAAATCCAGATTCAGTGAAGATCAAGATCAGCTGGCACATTCATGTCATCTGATCAGGATCTATACTGTTTGCTTTTTGATTCATTACACTACTTCTGCCCATGATGCAAACAATATAGATCCTGATCAGATGGCACTAATACGCTGGTTGATCTGAATCATTTCTTTTTAAATATAACCACTATCTAATATAATTGGTATACTCCTGAAAACTGAAATTTTGTTCTTTAAAAATATCTGGAGCTAACTAGGAAAGAATTTATACTCGTTTCGAAAGATTTTTGTTAAAATGCTAAAGAATAAGTTGGTCATTAAAGATTGCATTATGTTAGGTTTACCTTCACTGGAGAGCATGACCAGTCGTACGCCAGAACCGTCCCCGGCACTTCATCTGGGTCGGACGAGAGGCTTGCATCCAATTTCAAGGTCGAACCCTCACTTGCTCCGAGATCATCACCGCCACTCATCAGCGCTTGCAAAGCAGATGCAACAATTGTCAGATTGAAGTAATTTGATTGGTCGACTGGTGTGTTGTTATAGCGATGATTAAACATCAAGCAGTACGATCCATAGGTCAAGGTTTTCTTGGGAAGTTTTAAGATGGGCGTGTTTGTTTGGACAGATTTATCCAGGGTGATCTCGTCTGTTAGAGAATCTACACATGACAATGCCTTGTAAACTGTCCATTTGTTCATGGACGTATAAGCTGTACATCCATCTGTGAAAACATTGACGGATATTTCAATGTCACGGGCTCGCAGAGCATTTCTGTTAGTGCTGCCATCTACTGTCAAAACAGGTACTTTACAAGCCAAATCTTCTACCACCAGTGTTAAGCTGACTTTAGAACTGCTAACCTTATTTGCAACTGTAACTTCCAAGGTATATGTTCCGCTGGCAGCAAATGGAAGGTCAAGGTCTGCAGTGTTAGTTGTTGTCTTGGTAACGTTATGTGAAAATACCCATGTGATATTTGCAGGGTTGATAAAATCTCCTGTCACAGTGAATGTGATAGGAAAACCAACATACTGGTATTTAGACATTGTTAACTTAAGATTATCCACCTGTCCTTGAATTTCTAAGAAACATTGTTTAATATCTTCACTGACATAATTACTTCCAGTTACGTTAACACTGTATGTTCCGACGGCTGTATAAGTCACGGCTGTTGCCAGTCCAGTTGCAGATGGGTTGTTTGCCAGATCCCACTGGACTGCGATATCAGTACCTTTGGAATATGTGGCTGTAAGCGTGACAGCTGAGTTCACCAAGAATGCACCAAAGCAGTTCATGACTGAAAATCCTTGAATGGGGTCTTGGATGATTATCGTAACTGCACTGCTTTCTGAGCTGATCTTGTTGCTTGCGTCAAGGCTTACGGTATACTCAGCTGGGGCAGTGAAACTCCGCTGGAATGTATCTGTTGATGCTTGGCTTGAGCTATCCACCATCCAATCAAATGACAGGAAATCTTTGTTTGAAATTGAAGTTGTGAAATTTATTCCGTAATTAGTTTTCGCGACATGTTTACTTATGCTGGACAAGTACGTTGCTCCAGATGCCTGTATGGTAAATTTTGGCACTTGATAAAGGGAATAAATTTCCTTATAGTCTACACCACTGCTAGCAAAGTTCTCAATTTTTAATGTTATGTTGTAAACAGCCTGTTTTGGGAACTGGAAGGTAAAATCCTGCGAATTACCAGTACTAACTGATGAGCCTGCAGTGAGAGCATTCCAGCTGTAGGAAAGATAGGTCCCTGCTGTAACAGTTCCGGTAAAAGTCAGACTGTCACCAACCTCCACAGCATCAGCATACGTCATCGTTACAGAAATCCCCACACCAGTCACACCCTCCATTACATTAATGGTGTAGTTCACTGATAACGGACCACTTACCCAATTGTGCACTTGTAATGTGACGATATATAGACCAGCTGTCCCTGGAGTTAAGATTATTGACTGAGTATTACTTGGACTCGGAACTGATTCGCCTGCTGGTGCAACAGAATATAACCAGTTGTATTGTGGGCTTTTTCCAGAAGCTACTCCGCCCGTTAGATTGATGGACGACCCAAGCGTGATGTTTCCATCCTCTCCAACAGGGGCAGTAATAAATGGACCAGAAACAGGCGCCATTGCTTCCACTCTAAACGACTCCATATGTGTTCCAAGACTGTTTTCGATTGTTGCTGAAATCAGGTACTCTTCGGCACTTGGAAAATTGAATTCAATGCTAGGGTCGATTTTGGTTGTAGTAGATTTCTGCAAGACATTTTTCGAATTTCTAATTGTAAAGAAATAATTTTCTGTTCCTGATACGATCTGAGATGATGATATGGTAAAGTTATACGCCTTATTTAAGGTGACATTGTATTTTTCTGTCGGCGAGACCAAGTTTCCACCTGTAATGGTCACAGTCATTGCCAAGATTTTTTCAATAACGTAAAACTGGAAAGGTGTGGATGAATAATTGCTGAACGCATTTCTTGCTGTAACAATACAAGATTTCAACCCTGTTTTTGTATAATTGTGTGCACCGATGTTTATAGTCGTAACTTCTTCTGTCAAACCATTTTCATATATCCAAACATATTCCAGATCCATTCCAGTTGGCTTGGCTGTGGCTTGGAATCTGCCAGCTTTCGTAATGTCAAGGTTTTTCATGGTAGGTGTTCGGATGTCTGTTTTCCAGTCCACAAAGTAGTTAAGCAGTGTAACCTGGGTAATTGGAACTTCAACATGAATAATCACAAACTGCACAACCGAGGCTGCAACTGGGTTGCTACCGGTGACTGTTAAGTTATAGTCGCCGACTACGTTATACGTGTGTGTGTTGTTTGTCCCACTTCCTGTTGTCGAGTCCCCGAAGTTCCACGCAAATGTAATACTGGTACCTGTACCAGTTATTACTTCGAAATCGTAAGCTGTATTGTTGAGAACATAGAATTCGCCCAAGTTTTCGATGCAAGCTGCGCAGGTTATAACCATTGAGGTAATATCTTCCACTACAAGCACAGTTTTCGTCACAGTTTTTGAATTTATCTCATTTGACAATGCAACAGAAATGAAGTAAGTACCTTCTGCTGAAAACTGGACAGGAAATGTTGCAGATGACAGTGAACCAGTTGCTGTTGCATTTGTAGACCATGAATATTTCAACGGGTTTCCAGTTATGACAGTCACTGTAACGTTCTTGCTGACTAATCTTGTCGACGGAAGTGCTACCGGACTGGCGATTACAATTGAGGGTCCGGATATTCTTTCCTGAACACAAACATTTTGTGTTACAGTTTTTTGGGCACTAGCTGCAAGATATTTAGCTGTAACACTGATTGTGAAATTAGCTGCAGAGGTGAATGTTTTTGATTTTGTACTTGCATCATTTGAAGTTATAGTACCATCCCCGAAATTCCAGTCGTACACTACACTAGCTGCATTGTAATGGATAATAGTAACAGCATACTGTTTTGCCACACCAGATTCGATGCATCCAGATAAGGTGCCCCCATCAACCGTAAATGCTGTTATTCTTAAATCAGTTGCATCCATTATGTACGCAGTGACTGATTTGGACTGCTGACTGAGCGCATTTGAAACAATAACTGTAACATTATAGTCGCCGGCTGTGGAGAAGGTATGAGTGTAAGAGCCTGTTGTCAATGTCACGTCAAAAGCTGATCCCGACGATATGAAGCGGTACGAGAGGAAATTACCTCCGGAGACTGAAGCTGTAAATAAGACGGGATTTGTCTTTTCCTTGGGGCCATTATATGTCAGTGCAAGGCCAGTCACTGCTTGATAAACTGTCACATATGATGTAACTGTCCTGTTGCTTGGACCATTTGAAGCTGTGACTGTCACGGTATAGTTTCCGATGGACAAGTATGAATGAGTCACAATCCCTGATGATGATGTTGCTGTTCCATTATCTCCAAAATTGTATGTGTAAGATAAAGTACCGTAACTTCCTGGTGAGGTGGGCACACTCGCAGTAAACTCAACGACTGTGTTAGCATATACTGCCGAGCTGTTTGATGTCACAGCCACAGATGGCACTGCATTGTACACATCCACTGTGGCAGTTGTTGATACTTTTTCAAAAGGATCCTGCACAACCGCTGTTACAGAAACGCCACTTTGAACTGTTGAGAAAGTCACTGCTTGGGTCCATGTAAAAGTTGACGCGCTGGCAGTTGACACGGCACTTGTAATGTTTGCTGTTCTGTCAGATAGTATCCATGTAGCACTAACCTCCGACCCTGAATTGACGTTACACTGTACTTGGAGAGTAAAACTTATTCCAACAGCGGCAATGTATGGTTTATTCAAAAACTGACAACTGGAGAACTCCGCTGCTTTCTTGGCATAAACAACCAACGACTGTGACCTAGATCCCAAAATGTTTGTAACAGCTGCTTGAACAGTAAATGTGCCAATACTGCTAAATAAATAAAACAAGGAAGAATTGCTGGTAGCGGCCCCTGTTGACGCACCTCCGACTGTAAAGGAATAGCTAACTCCTGTTCCCGAAGTGATGCTTGTTGTAAACTGTGATACGCGGTTTATTGCAACATTGTTTGCTATCAAACTTGGGGTAGTTAGGCTGAAGGCGACACCAGATATAATTTTTTCAGTTTTGATGATCAACGTTTTTCTGGTCTGCCCAAGACTGTTGTAGAATTTTAGGTCTAGAGTAATGTTTCCGACAATTGATGTGTTGTAATTAAATGATGCAAATGGTTTTTCTGACCAGTACAGGGATGAGTTACATTGGTTTCCTACGCTTGATGCAACTGTAGAGACACAGGAATTGCTGAAAAGAATAGTTTGGCTTGAGTCAAACGACCAAATTGATTCCAGATTAGTTCCCCTTTCTACTCGCACAGTAAAGTCGTATGGTTTATTCCACTCTGTGTAAACTGTACCGAGTGAATCTACTGTAGTATTGGCTATAGCAAGGGTTGGATACACCCAATTTATGTCTGCTACTGACTCTTCCAATCTTAACGAAAGTTGGCGGGAATCTGTTTCAACAATATTTATGGCTAAATCGTAGTCTCCAACAGTTGACGAATAACCGAGATTTTTCGGCAAGTACTGTTTTGCGTCTTGGGTGTAAATAGCCTGGATGTAACATGTAAGGTCTTCTTTTGTGTAAGTTGCTGGGAATTTTTGCCATTTTATCAGCCAGGTTGGCAGGGATGAAGCTCTGTACGCCTTCTGCTGATCTAGACCGCTTGGCAAACTTTCGCATTTTACAACATTTTTACCAACTGGAAACTGGATACCGATTATGTCATGCTCTTGTATAGAAATTTCTCCTGCTGGAATGGTGTAAAAGTTCTCCCCTGAATCGACAACTGTCACCGAAGTCTGACCAATAACTTCGTAACCAGGTGCAGTCCCAAATTTACCACAGGAATTTACAGCCGTCGCAAAACCTGACTTGGAGTTGCACGTGCATGATTCATTAAAGTAGGTACATGTCTCGCTCAAATAACAGAAGTACTGTTTGTCATTGCAGGTGGCAGAACTTGCACAGGATCGAGCGGCGGTACAGGTAGCAAATTGAGTTGTAGCACAACCTGAAATGCAAATAATTGCTTGATTAACCTTTTACTCCATATACAGTCTAACCTGTCTTAGGCAGCCACCCAAGGGAGTGACAAAAAGTTGATGCTTAACACAGGTGGCTGTTTAATACAGGTAAAAATTAGAACAAAATGTCAGTTTAGGACATATTCAAACTTGCTGTTGATGGCAGGTGGTTGCTATTCGCAGGTGGCTGCTAAGGCAGTTAAACTGTATAGGTGTTTTGATGTGGTTGCAACCAGAGGAGCCCAAACCAATGTAGATCCAGATCAATCTATATTTGCATTGATTGCATCTGAAATAACTTAAAGATTCTATACTGAGGTAGGCCCAATACATATGTAATGAAGGAAATGCATAAACGTTTTGTTCTTAGGTGAGAACATCAAGGTTTTAACAGAAATGTTCACAATTATTAATTACTGTGGTGTTATTACAAATATTAAGTTCCTTTTCTTCATATATACGCCTATAATGGATGGGCAAATAATGTAGATCCAGATCAGCTGGCACATCTGTGCCATCTGATCAGGATCTACTTTGTTCACTTTTTGATTTACGAGTATTAGCTTATTTTTGACCAAAAAAGCAAACAGTGCAGATCCTAATCAGACAGCACAGAATGTGCTGGTTGATCTAGATCTACACCATTTGCTCTTGCGATAAAAGACATATATATGGAGGAAAGGGTTAAAATAATTGAGATACATACCAGCTTGTATGAGAGTGCTGCCGGTGGAGCAAACCGGGCGGAACACTTGTAGGGAGATGTCGTAACTACCGCTTACAACATCGACAGCATGAAAGATCCAAGACTTGAGACTGCCAGATCGTGTAAATGGCAAGCCTAGAAATAATACAACAAAAACCAAAACATTGTAGGCTAAAATCAACTTTATAACCAGCTCAGTTTGTGTAAATGAAATGATATAATGCTTTTCTATTCACTATTCACAGAAACTTACTGATTATCTGCTAAAAATGATTTTATGTTGTACCAGTCCTGATGATAAATACCAAATTCAACTCATTTTCACTGACAAAAAAGCTAAGTCCACTATAAAAATAAACACAATTTTTATTACTAGTTGAAACTGAAAATTAATTAAACATTTGGCTTAGAATTATGTGTCCATACCTGGGAACAGTAAGATGTCCGTTGCATTAGGAATGGTTGCCGGGAAACTGTCGGTAGCCACCAGCTGGCGAAGATTGGTACCAGCAGTTATACCAATGTCTGGAATGCCCACAAGGTAATTTGGCACAGTAACTCTCTCTGAAAACAAAATCAAGCATAAAATCTAAATTAAGCTATTAAAAAAGCTTCACTATTGTTAAAAATATCACATTTAGGTACGCGATATCATGATGTTTGCTAGCATCATGGCCTTACATCTTCCTGCCACATTGTTTTGTGTATGTTTTCTATGCAACATGATTTTAGAAATGGTGCATCTTTATAACAGCATGAAATGACAATTGACCTTATTCATGAAAATTGTAGCAAATACCAAAATTAGAATCAAATCAAACTTACGAATATTCTCAGAGTATTGGCAAACATAGTTTTTAACACTTGAGCAGGACTGGGAATTCCATGTCTTTCCGCTGGTTGTCACAAAACAATCTTCAGTGTTGGAGGTAACAGTAGGTTTGTACACAGGGTTATTAAAGTTGAACGAAGTGTCATCTGCCCACAAGTAATAGCCTTCCCACTGCTGGTCCGAGAGTCCAAACCACGCCTCGCTGAAACCAACACGACAACTTCCTTAACCAGCCTACATTTGCTTTGACATCAATGTGGCTGTTCCAACAGCCATTCAAAAGACTGTGTTATTACAAATTTTCCTAATTATTTCGATAAGTATTCAGAATATTTAAGAGTGAATGCAACTGATGTAACGAAAAACTTCTGGGTTGTATAAATCAAGCATGAAGCCCTTTAGACAATTTAATAATGCAAATGTTTTCCGTACCCCAATAAACTGATTATTTATTGGTTCTTAAGTGAATTAAATGTTTTTAACCCTTCACTCAATTCACACCTTTAATCACATGTGACCAGTTTAGATTCAGGACAGCCGTCACATCAGTGACATTTGATCTGGATCTAAATTGTTCGCCTCTTGGTCAGAAATAACCTGTGCCCAAGATCATAAAACTAAATCTGGAGATCAGTCTCAATCTCAAGCATCTGATTGGCTGAAATGGCGACAAGTCGCCATTTCAGCCAATCAGATCCTTGAGATTTGAGACTGATCTCAAAACTTAGTTTTATGATCTTGGGCCCTAGTGCATCTAAAAGGGAAGAGTTTAGTTCCTTATCAGTGAGCATGGATATGCTGGCTGTTTTGGATCAACACTGTTCAGCCATGGGATAAATGCCGTGGAGTAAAGGGTTAATTACCACATATGGGGCACGCCACAGGAAAAGGTGTCTTCGGACATATTTTTGACATTTTAGTTGTTACTATATTTAGAAAGATCTAACAGTTATTTATTATATTCTCAAAATGTATTTGAGATTTTATTCAACATCTTGACAATATAATGTTATTTTTACCGCGAAATACATAATAAGTAATGTCGTCTGCTCAACTTTATGACGTTGTTTCTATAATTGACGTCAACTGTCTGAATGCATTTTTTCCTGTGACGCGCCCCATTTTCCCGTGACGCGCCCCATATCATAAAATAGTTTACCTGACTGATGCAGCTGTAAGCATGCTCGTTATTGCCGTCTGCGTGGCATCATCAGTAATGTTCGCGAGCCAGCCGCCGAATGTAGACTTGCAGACTGAGTTGGCACCTTGCCAAGTATTCACTGGTAATGAATAAGTACTTGCCAGTATATAGCAATACCCATTGCTCATTAGTTGACCTCCTTTGGGGCAGCTCACAGGGGCTGAAATATTAAAATTGTGTGTTT
Organism: Corbicula japonica; assembly: GCA_038501625.1. Taxonomy (NCBI): domain Eukaryota; kingdom Metazoa; phylum Mollusca; class Bivalvia; order Venerida; family Cyrenidae; genus Corbicula; species Corbicula japonica. The sequence continues at coordinate 3,351,351 of JAZAYU010000048.1, forward strand.
TGATTAGAAAATTAGATTTCTAAAATTCTAATAATATATTTCTGATTACTAGAAAATTATGAAAAGAAGATGCCCCAAAGTGACGAAATCAGGTTTTCTTCTTAAATTTTGAGTGAAAAAGGGGAATTACTATAAACTTGTAAACTTGTTTATTTTCTTAAACGTCTATTTCTACATAAACAAATTCAATGGCGTTGTACATAATAACTATAAATACTATGACATTTGCCCTGATAATTGCTATTGTGATGTCAGACAACTATGTTAAGTTTCAAATCTCTATCCTGAATGGTTGCTAGTTTAGTTACCTGCAATGGTCCCACACAATAATAAAAATTGCAGTTAATTAAAAAATAAATTCAAGGGTTAAAGGATGTAGTTTCCTACCTGCTCTGCAGGCATAGCTCATTGAGGTTGTACAGCTTGCGCTTGTCATTTTGTTGGTACTGCCAACTAACACCACACAATCCCCGATGGTTGAGGATGTCAGGTCCGAGTCTGAGAACACTGTTTTAGACCCATCTGAGCTCCAACGCCACACTCCCCCTGTTCTTTGAGCACCGAGGTAAAATGTCTGGCCACTTGCTGCAATGTCAATTTATTGATCGTCAAACTTTGACCATTTACTTTATGACTGTACAATATGCACATATATAAGGTCCGGTGTCTACATGTCATTATTCACTTTCCATTCAATAGTCCTGCAAAACACCCCTATAATAGTATGAATGGACTAGCCCCTATTTAAAGATAGGCTTATTTATTAATTACTAATATTCATAAATTAAAGCTCATAATATACACCCATTTTGCCCTCTCCAAGTGTTATTCCAAAATATATATTTATTCCTGCACATGCATTTTTAATTTAGCTCTTTTTTATCCATACCAATAAATGTGATATGTAGAACAAGTTGGTAAGTTGTGGATGGGGATGGAGGTGGGTGGAAGTAAGCAAAGAATTTAAACCTTGAATAAATCTAAGATATGACAATCTAAACTATAATTAACAGTAACATACCTGTCAGTGCAGTGACTATTTCTGACAACTCGTCCTCGAAATCTATCTGAAGAAGGTTCCCGCCTTGTGAAGTACACGCCACTTTTGCCGAATTGAAATTTGCAGGCGAGGTGACAAGTTTGATACACGAATATCTGTGAGCTGTCCACCCTGACTTGCATCCCTGCTCTGAAAATTACAAATAATTGCATTGAAATCATAAAATATAATACGGGTCATGGTTCAGGAATATTGATGACAGTTTATCCTTTTTGACAATTTCGGAGGTGAGGCACACTTATCTTTACATATTCCAAGGAACAAAAAAAATTTGTTATCACTTTATTACTTTATTACATAATTATAATATGTATTTCAGTTACTAGTAATGCTGCTTCGACTAAATATATTCACCCATACCACAGTGTCTAAGCGTACAGTTAACCGAAACGGAAGTTGCTGATCTGTACGCCGATGATCATATAGTTGCTTACAGAAAAACACGCGACATCGGCTTTTTATTTGTAAAATATATTCAAATTAAACGTGTTTTTTGCAGAAATTATTTTTATAATAAGAACATCGTTGATTAATAGTCTTACTGTGATCTTGAAGTCTTGAACTAACGGCTAGTTAAGTTGCAATCTGTAATCTTTTCACACTTGATCAGTACAAAATGGGGAAAAAGAGTGGAGAAAATCTGCATTTGTGACCTCATATTTTATAATGTATATATTGGAAAGGTATATATTTGACTTCCCATGAAAGAAAAATCATTTCCAACGCTCACAAAATGCATCGAACGGTGCTTGAACGAATTAGCACCGAGAAAATTGTCTTTCTGTGCAGCAACCGAAAGTGACAAGACTGTACGCAGAGTTGCAGTACTTCAATGTCAGACTGTACGAACAGTTGCGATCATAAGTGCATCATATACTGATCAACTGAAAAGCATCAATGAAGCAAGAATTTGTTAAAGGAATCATTCAAAGGAATCAACCAAATCTAATGTATTATTTATCAAAAATAAAACCTTATATGATCACATATTAGAACTGACAAGCAAGTTTTGAACTATAAGTTGATAGGGTTTTTACTCTGATCTACTGTTGAACCATATGAACGAATTGGTACCCTGCAAATAAGACACCGATAATTGCTAGAAATCCTAAATCCCCTGATTGTGACATTAAATAAAACCTAGTATAAACCTGCTGAAATCCCTGCCGGTGTTGGCAAAAATATACATTATGCACAAATATTATCCAATATCATAAAGACTTTAACAATCTGGTCTTTGACAGGAAAATTCCATTAAGTGGTTTCAGATTTTGAAATCCACCACTACGTGACTGAGTTAAGTTAGTCTACAATTACGTCTGCAACTGCTAAGAATTTCATGTTTAAGGTCGTTAAAATGTCGAGTTGAATTTCATTTTGGCCGACTTTCATTGGATTATGTTAATATGATTGGAGCATTCTATGAAATCTTTAGAAAATATGGTTGAAGTACTAACGCATATTGGTCCAGCTATATTATGGCTTCTACTGTTCGCACTTCAGAGAAGAAATGAAAACATTACAGCGGGCCTCTACATATTTTACACGGTCTTACCACCGATATAGCTCGGTTGGACTATAGTCGTTTTTTTCACGCCTCTTTTCATGAAGAGCTAACAAGAGATTTACAAACAAATCTGACTTTGAAACAGAAGCCAAGATTAGTTATTTGTTTATACAATTGTATTATTAAAAGAATGAGCAATTTTGTTGAAAAAATATGCATTTTTCAGGTTCTGGTGCAAGAATTATTAAGGTTAACTGAAGCTAAAATGATAACCTGTCGATATAAACAGAAAGCATTAACTGGAACCATAAATTGTTAATGATCTGTTTGACAACTTTGCGTACAGATGTTAGGCATCTGTTAACAACTAACGATCGTGTACAGTTGCAACTATGCGTACAGTCTTATCATTTACAGTGACATAAAGAAAGTATCATTTTCTCGTTGCCAAGTTGTTCAAACTCAGGTCAACGAAGTACACAAGTTAAATAAATGAATTTTCTCCCATACCAACACAAATATGGTCCAAAATCTGTTTACACAAAGAAATCTGAACCCAAAACGTACCGTTTTGTTCAATGTTTTGCTCCTATTTTCACTGATCGAGTTGGTAACGATGATGGATTATAACAATACTAACCCTTCCTTTAAGTCTTTATGATCACAGCAGGACTAACAATAAACGTTGTACTTACCACAGAAATATTTTTTTCCAAATGCACATTAAATTTGGTTTATTTACCAATAAATAATTCGATGTCACAGGTTTTTCTGTAAGCAACTACATGTATGTGATCATCGGCGTACAGATCAGCAACTTCCGTTTTGAGCAACTGTACGCTTATACACTGTGCATACATTGACTGCATAAGAATATTACATCAAATTTACTTTGTTTACAGGTCTTTTACAGTTTCCATTATAAATATGAAATACCTTACTATTTTTACCTGGCACCTTTAAGTACAAATGAAATTTTCATTATTCATAAAAACACCAGGTTATTCTCTCATCACCATCCAACTTACTTTTTGTCGCAACTCCGTTGAAGTTTTTAGACCAGTAGTACTCAAAGTCGTAGCCCATCGGAAAGGTGGTATAAATACTCGTCAAGTTGCTGGAAACATCAGCTTTAGCTATACCAGTGATATAGGTCGTCAGGTTTTCTGGTGGGACTTGGACACGAATCGGTATCACTGCATTCTCACACGCAGAGTATGCTTTCACACAAGCACTGACTGTTAACCAGAACTGACCCGAGTATGTGTATGTGTGATCCCTCGTATCAGCAGACGCACTGACCGTCATCGATGTTTGCGAATCACCAAAACTCCATTTGATTTGATCGATTGCTCTAAGAGTCGTTGTGACAGAGAACCGGTGTGAAAAACCCGCATACAGCTGAGGAACGTGGGAAATATTGATTCCTGCTATCGCAAGTGAAGACGTTGGTCCGAGAAATGATCTTGTATTACATGGAGAAGTGACATATTTACAACACGTCTGTGTAGCACTCAAGATCCCACATAAGCATACAGAGCCTTCCACATGGTAATATCTGTTACCATCTTCGAAACAGTGTTCTCTGCATTCTTCGTCACTGGATACAACAATGGCACTCGTAAACCCAATCTCCGTATCAGAGGTGTTTGTGGGATAGCATGAGAAGAAACTGCTTGGGCCTGAAAAATACAAAACTAAAGTTTAGATAAAAAGTTTTTATTACAATAGAAAGTTATGTCTAAACAAGATAATAAAATGAAAACTTGTTATAAGTAGGTCACACAGTTAAGAAAGTACTATTCTTTGAATATACATGCATGTTTTATTGTAATCTATAAATTCAGAAGACAATATTTTAAGCACATTTTTTTATTGAAAAAAATTTTCACTTTACTGAACACTAGGAATAATTAATGGTTAGCTTTTTTCTGACTGTATTTTTTTCAAAACCTTTAGTGCGAGTTAAATGGCTGTGAAACTAATCTACTGGCCACAGTGCATTGGAGTTATTTCCCTTTGCAAGCCTAGTACATGCTCTAGCATAATAATCCTAAACTAACACAATCCTTGGAGCTTCAATAAAATGATACTACAAGTCAAGAACATGAAAGAAATGTAACTTTTCAAATATGACTAAACATTTCACACATTACACAAACTGTTAAGGTAAAATAGCTATAAATAGAATTGAAGCAAAAAATCAATAATTATGTTAATGCTGAAAATTATGCTGAATTTAACAAAAAAATCTTGAGTGAACAATGTGTCTTATGAATGAAAAAAGAAAGAAATATGAAAGCAACATACATGCACATGAATTAGAGTGTAATTTGCTGTGAATTAACAACATGTATATACTGCCACAAATAATCCACAAATTCAACAGCCGGAAACTCTGCACTTTAACCTTCATATTTACACATCGGAATCAACAGTCACAGTGTTTCTGTAAAATATCCCCATGACAAAGTAATGGACCAGTTCAAACTCAAAGTAAGGAAAGTCTGTTCTGCAGGTAATTAGCAATGAATGGTTTACAGTGAACAGCAATTAGTTGTTGTTTTTGTTGATTTTCGTCACCTCTAAGAAGAAATTTCTCTGAAAGAATATTACTTTCCTCCATACATGTACATACAAATTTTATCGCATGCGCAAACAGTCTAGATCTAGATGAGCCAGCCCATCTTTGCCATCTAATGTTTCAATTTTGTTAGAAATAACCTAATAAATCAAAATGTAAACAGTTTAAATCCTGATCAGATGGCACCAATGTGCAATCTGATCTAGATCTAAACTGCCCATGCAATAAAAGCTGTAATTATGGAGTAAAGGGTTAACCGAAGCATTGGATGTTAGGCTTCATGTACAAGCAGACACAAGCGCCTTCCTTAGGACCCGTTGTTCAATGCTCCATCACATGGTTAAACATACAGATGTTTCATTATTGAAGAAAAACACATATTTATTTTTTAATAAGTCTGCTGAGTCATTTATTGCACTACTGTAGAATCTCAAAAGTAAGCGTATACGCTTATATTTAAATTTGTGACGCTTTTATGCGCTTATATTTTTCGATATGCGCTTATATTTAGGCTGCCGAATATGTTCTTATTTTGTATATGCGCTTATATTTAAGCTGCTGAATATGCGCTTATATTTGATATGCGCTTATAGCTTATACATGTATTGACTGAATATATGCTTATTTTTGAAACAAAATAACACAAAAAAACACACATGCATCAAACATTATCAAACACTTTTATCGTCTTTGAAGAGGAAAGACGTGTTTGAAAATGCATGTTTATTTACAAATTAACAAATTGAAAACTACAATACTTTATTTCATTGTACTCAAACAAAAGAACAAATGGTTCACTTTGAAAATAGCAATGCGAGTTGTTAACATCTTTCTGGCTAATACCGTTTATTTGATCACGGAAAACGATACAGATACATATGTACTATTATACTGTAATTTTCTTTAATTGAAAGGCCAGCTTGATAAAACTTGAACCACTGAGCAAGTCAGATATGCATATATGCGCTTATTTTTGGGATATATTTTATCTGTAAGGGACGGGTGTGCGCTTATTTTTGGGATAGATTTTAACTTAAGGTACGGGTATGCGCTTATTTTTAGGTATTAGTTTTCTGTAAGAGACATATGCGCTATATTCAGTATGCGCTTACTTTCGATTATGTGCTTATTTTCGAGATTCTACAGTATTTTAATAACCAATAAAAAAAACATTTCACCATAAATAAGGCGATCAAAACTTAACGCTTTAGTTTGAACTCTGGATGAAGTTTTAAACAGCCTGGACAGGGTTTCTGTTATTATCTTTTCAAAGCTTAGCATCTATGATGTATTCATGATAATGTAGTAATTTCAACATCACAATGTATATGTGTCAGAGTAATGTCCACATAATTAATTGACACAAGTACGACGCCTTAACTAAACATATCAAAGAAGTCTTCCAGAAAGATTTATAAATCCCATATGCCCAATCATTACAAACACACTGTACTTTTCATTGCCATATTCCATTATGTATACTATTCATATTTTTTGCCAGAAACTTTAAAGTCTGGAGTATTTATCCGCAAAATAATCCCTTGGACACCATAATCACAAAAAAATGCGAAAAATATCAACATGAATAAATTATTACCAAAAAATAATCTTCACTACGATATATATGACTTTGACAAATTTGCATGATTTCTTCCATTCCCTAGCTAACGCTTTGCCAGTTGTTTTTTTACTGTTCATCAATGCATGTTTAAGAACATAATTTAATGAACAGACATTTTGGATAGGATAAGCAAAACTGTTGTATAGTGATGTCACAACCACAATATCATAAATGTATAGTACTGTTTGAAAATAATACTATGACAGTGATGTCACTATACAATAATTGCTAATTCTATTAACTCTCTCCTCCATATAAACACTTTTTACATTTGTGCAACCATTGTTGATCCAGATTAGATGGCACATCCATGCCATCTGATCAGGATCTGCACTGGTTGCATCTTGGTCAGAAATAACGTAATGAATCAAAAAGCAAACAGTGCAGATCTTGATCAGACGGCACAGAGGTGTTGGCTGATCTGGATCTAAACTGTTCGATCATGTGATATAAGCTGTATATATGGAGTAAAGGGTTTAAAAAGTAACCTCCAATCATCCTAAATAAACAGTATTATTCTACATCTAATAAATTCATCCAATTAGCGTCCTTTAATTGTACCACGTGACCGTCCAATATTTTCCCGTATTGGATCCAAAAAAGTCTGTATTTTTTTCATATTGGATGATTGAGTGCAAATGCCCTTTACCATTGTTTTACAACGATAAAAGCCGTTGACCGTAAAAATGATCCGAATGAAGAACTTAATAAAATATTGGACCGTACAATATGGAATATATATGGAATAGTCTTTAAACGCTTGAAAAGTCATGCTTCATTTATTAGATGTAGAATAAAAAGGTTATTAGACGTTTTACTGTACAATACGGGATATATTTGGACTTGTACACAGCTTGAAAAGTCATATTGGAATCGCCTAACGGCTCGTCCAATATGACTTTTCAAGCTGTGTACTCGTCCAAATATATTCCCTTATTGTACAGTAAAACGTCTAATAACCTATAATTATTGTTAATGGATAACAATGGAGATCCTTCAATACAATTAGCAAAGCTATAGTACATTATCAATAACTGGACAGTCAGGTGACAGAATTATAAAATTAGACTATAGTTAATCAGCAAAAAGTTTTACAAAATTGACATTGCTATGTGCCTTTCACGACAATTACTCGCTTGAAAAATATTAACCTGTACCGGTATATGCAATAAGTTCTGAACTGTTTATATAAACAGAGTATCACATGACTGTCTACTTCTCCATAATCAAATACATTATATAATGGCATCACTTCCATAACAATTATTATAACAATTCAGCAACACGATAACTACTGCTGCAACATAAAAAGAGTTATCCTGTTTTTATGGAATGGGTATGGTAATTTTCTTTGCATTGTGTTTTTTTAATGAGAAATTTAAAACAAACAAACAAGAAAGGAATGCAAAGCATGACAAAATATCTTGACATAAAGCTGAAATTATATTTTGAACATGCATTTCTATATCCCACTCCTCCATATATAATTATGCATTTTGATGCATGTGCGAACAGTGTGGATCAAGATCAGCTGGCACATTTGTGCCATCTGATCAGGATCTGCATTGTGCACTTTTTGGTAAGAAATTACATTGTAAATTAAAAAGCAAACAGTGTAGATCCTTATCAGAAGGCGTGGATGTGCCGGCTCATCTGGATCTACACTGGTCGCACACATGTAAAATGTGTTTATGAGGAGTAAAGGGACACACAATATCTGAAGACAAAATGTCCGAATAAGGAAGCAGTATAATTACCAAACAACATTTCTAGAGTGCTGTAATCTAGCAGGGAATATAAAAATAACAAGAATTTGAAATAAGACCAATGTTAGACAAATTGCAACATTGGTACCCATCGAGATATTGTGTATCTGTCTATTGAATTAATAGGGCACCACTGGTAAAAGACATTTCATTTATAGATTTTGTTTCTAATCTTAAATGAATATTAAAAGACCATTAATGTGTTTTAAGCAACATTTTATAATAATTGTATGTACATGTACATTGTAAAATTTATTCATAATGTGTCAATTTAGTTTCTACTTTTGGAAGCCAGGGTATCAGTTTGCAACAAGCTGTTTGGTTGCTCTTGCAAGTTACTTAATCTGGCAGAATTATCAGCTTAACCATTAATGCATTTATAAGAAAGGTAAACCATGGATTTATATTTACTGCTATTGTACTGGTTCACAAGCTCATGAGCTCATGACTCTCACTGCTGCTGTTAAGGGTCCCTAATCAGTGAGCTCATGGCTTTGACCTTTGACACTTGTACTTGTTTGTTGATATGAGAACCTGTTGGAGCAAGTGTGAGGTTAGTGCACCCTAGAACCTGGTTTAAACCCCAAGTGGCAATTTGTTTTGCCACTGACTGTTCCAATGTGGTAACCCCAAGGGCTCTCTATGTTATTAATTGTTTGTGACGTCTTATTTGATTTGACATACTTATAACAGTATGCACTCTTTACCGCTCTTCTTTTTTTGCTGCATGAGGCTGTCTTTTGTGAGTGTGGCAATTCCTGATATGCATATTTTACTTTTCTGTTGAACCAGCTTTCAATTTTATCATACTGGCTCCCCAAACAGTGAGCTCATGGCTCTTACTGCTGTTGAACCAGCTCTCAATGCTTTTGAACTGGCTCCCGAGCATTGTGCTAATGATTAGTTCAATTAAACAACTCTCAGTCTATTGTTGGTAAATGTGCACTGAATATAATGAGAGTTTCTTGTGATCATTAACCCTTTCCTCCATATATACACCTTTTATCGCATGTACAAAAGTGTAGATTCAGATCAGCTTGCACATCTGTGCCGCCTAATCATGATCTGCAATGTTCACATTTTGTTCAGAAATAACCTAATACATCAAAAAGCACAGTGCAAAACCTGATCAGATGGCACAGATTTGCCAGGTGATCTGGATCTACACTGTTTGCCAACACCATAATAGCATATATATGGAGGAAAGTGTTGACTCAGTCTGGCCGCTACTGCATGATGCTACAGCTTTCTAGCAATGAAGTTTTTCAAACATCTACAATGCTGTAAAGCTCTTTCAGAGATACTATATTGAGGTTAACACCGCCAAACCTTCATTCAAACATTCTTTTTAATTCCAAATCTTAAGCTATTAGAATTCAATGATCATGTAAAACTTCTATGTACACATATTTATTTGTTCAACATATGTACACATATTTATATGTTCAACATATGTACACATATTTATATGTTCAACATATGTACACATATTTATATGTTCAACATATGTACACATATTTATATGTTCAACATATGTACACATTTTTATATGTTCAGCATAAAAAATTCCAATCGCTATTAGTTTCCCCTCTACAAATGGAGGCAAGAAATGCAGAAATATGCTGATAACTTGTTATGTGTTGTGTTTGTTTATTTGAATGTGATTTCTGTCTAAAATTCACATCAACAGAGAAAAAGAGTAAACCATATGATACTGTCCATCTTCATGGTAACCTTTCCATGAAAGGTTACCATAATATCCCGATTATATACCGCATGCATTTCACTTTAGAAATAGATCTGACAAAATGAGGACTACTATCAGGGGTTCCATTTGACCCAGAGGATGACCCATTAACTTTTGAACTTTTCTAAAAGCCTCATTTTGACCCCTATGATTTTAGCTGAATGGTCAGGTCTTTTCCTTAACCCTTTCCCGTACAGATACGCCTTTATTGCTAGGGCGAACAGTTTAGATCCAGATCAGCCGGCACATCCGTGCCATCTGATCAGGATCTAAACTGTTCGCTTTTTGATTCATTAGGTTATTTCTGACCAAAATGCGACCAGTGCAGATCCTGATCAGACGGCACAGATGTGCCGGCTGATCTGGATCTACACTGGTCGCACATGCGTAAAAATGCGTATCTATCCAGGAATGGGTTAAATAAGGGATATATTGGCTAATAGGCCGAATCCTCAATGACCCCTATGATACAGTAGCTAGTGGAACCCCTGACGATTGTTTAGTGACAACGTTCCAGTTTTATATAACTATGTTGTTTTTGTTTCCAGACAATGTCAACAAAAGGATTAAATTACAACAAAGCGTGAGGTTAAACTGAAAGCAGTAACGTGTAGCTGACAATTTTCTATGTGACTGACTGACATATTGTGATATCTGTGTTGTATTGGAAAAATTTATTTGGAGACAAGTCACATTTCAAATCAATTAGCTTAAATTAAAGCTCTCAAGAAACACAATTAAAATACTGTTCACTAAAACACAAACTTATATCCAATGTTTCAAAGGGATAAACCCCACTTCTTCAAGGGGCTTTAACATGGATTAACATATCAATGTTTACGTTGTAAATTTTTCAACAAAATAACGCTCATTTAAACACTTATATGGCACAAACAAGATTTTGCATTGTTCAAAATAACAATTTTGTTGGGTTTCAATGTTGTTTTCATTTTGGATGGGGGGATTAACCCTGCTCACTGGAATCTTCATAATGCATTTTTAAAAATCAAGAAATGCGACCTATACATTGTTACAGCCTATAATAAGGTAATGATGGTAGATACACTAGATAGGTAGATAGGTAAAAAGTGACACTTTTGTCTAACGGTTGTAAATGGACAGTACCACATGATGAAAAGCGTTTGTTATATTACATGTATTTGTAATAAAAGAGTTCATTTTGAATGAAGGTACGGCGAAAATACTTACTGCAATCAGCCAGGGCAATAGTCAAAGATTTACAGAGACGTTGTAAGACAGTGGCATCACGTTTGTTTCGTACGTTTGCAACTAATGAAAACAGCAAGGTATTAGAAACAACACAAGGGTTAGTGTTTTATACAACTAAATACAATGTATAAATAATGAACTTTAATAAAATGGCTGAATGGTACTGTGGCTTTTATGACATTTTGCAATCTCTTAAGCATTGCTCAAAAGTGATAATAATTTACAAAATTTTGTACAAGCTGAATTTTTAGCAGTTTTGCAAAGTATTTGGTCCAAAACTGACAGACGATAAACTTTCTAGTGCTGGAAGCAAGCCACCAGCATAGACACAGATAAACTTTCTAGTGCTGGAAGCAAGCCACCAGCATAGACACAGATAAACTTTCTAGTGCTGGAAGCAAGCCACCAGCATAGACACAGATAAACACAGATAAACTTTCTCATCTGTGCAATCCAACAAATGCATTTGCTTCAGAACACATTCATAGTCACCCTTTATTCCACGGATACTGCTTACACCAGTGCCCAAGGTTATAAAATTGAGCATGGAAACCAGTCTCAAATCTCAAGCATCTGATTGGCTGAAATGGCGACTGGTCACCATTTCAGCCAATCAGATGCTTGAGATTTGAGACTGGTTTCCAATCTCAGCTTTATAACCTTCAGCCCAGTGTAGATCATGATCACTCTGCACATCCTTGCAGCTGATCAGGATCAACACTGTTGGTTCTTAGATTTGTCACATTATTATTATAAGAAGCAGTGATGTAAATTCTGATCAGACTGCACTTAATGCATCATTTCTTGGTCTGAAATAACCTAATTAAATTCTGGATCAACACTGGTTGCACAGGAGATAAAAGCAATACTTCAAGGAGTATAGGGTGATTACAAAAGTTCATTTTTTTTCCAATTTCTTTTTTTCCAATTTCATTTTTTCCAATTTCATCTTAAAACATAAGAACATTTAAATATGAGCTTGAAAGCTGAAGAAATTGCAAAACTTAATCAAAATTGTTCCACAGTCAATCCCATAATCCTGGCTCTCGTTGGTCCATCAAATGAAAAAATGAAAACAAAAACTACTTATCACTTAAACTATGAAAGCAAATAACATACCGTTAAGTACAATAATTATAGTACATTACAGCTGCTAAACTTTCGAAGCAAGCATGCATTATTTAGTGGCCGAATCATAAACAACTTCTCACTGACTGCCATTTTGAGATTACTCTTCCATGCAAATTATTAATAAATAAAAATTTCTTTCTAATATAATTTTTTGCATGGCATACTTTAAGAAAGCAAGTAATTTTGTAAAAGCTCTCTGATTTTAGAAAATTTTATTTCGGGCAAGACATTGTTTGCAGTGAAAAATTCATATGGAGAGAATCACAGGAAAAGTAACCTTCGGACTGTTAACGTCAATTGTTGAAATGACGTCATAAAGGTAAGCAGAAAACAGTAACGTGTTCTTATTCCACATTTTTGTAATAATAGCATTAATTTGTTAAAATGTGTAACAAAGTCTGCAATTTGTTATGAAAAATTATAGATGATTGTAAGTTCTTTCCAAATATGGTAATAACTAAAATGTCAAAAAATGTGACCGAAGGTATCTTTTCCTTTGGCGTGCCCCATATGTGGATTAATTATCCTAACTAAAACGTAAAGCTTAATGATTGCGATCCCTATATGTCATGGCTGCAAAGCACTGGACTGTTATTGTAATACAAGAACAGGGAAACAAAGGTGTCGCTACTGGGTTGTCAAAAACCAAGATGATTGACTATCACATGATTTTTTCTCTTCGAGAGATTGGCACAATACTGGTCTAACTTGCATAGAATTATAAAAGAGAAAATCCAGTTCTGAACCAAGCCCTCAATTTGGAATATTTTCTAAGCTTTACTTCAAAATGTTCCAAAAACCTTATCCAAACAATTGCTTGCAATACCATTGTCTAGCAAAATCACTGGATGCTTTTGAATGGTGAGGAATTTTGTGACACTGATGAACTTTAACAAACACCTCAATTACACAGAGCACAAGTTATTATGAAAGACAATGGTCAGTAGATTAGAAAAGTGAAACTTCTGATTTTACTAAATAGTTCTGTAAGGAGCATTTCTTTTATTTTTGTTGATTTTTAATTGCAATCAATCATCATTATCTAATCAAATATCACGTAGGTGCTATGTGGACTTTTCTACACCCTTTATGCTTAACCCTTTCCTCCATATATAGGCATTTTTACACATGTGTGACAAGTGTAGATCAAGATCAGCTGGCATATCTGTGCCATCTGATCAGGATCTGCATTGGTTGCATTTTGGTCAGAAATCAACTTATGAATAAAAAAGCAAACCGTTTGGATCCTGATCAGATGGCACCGATGTGCTGGCTGATCTGGATCTAAACTGTTCCCTAATTTGTATAGGTGCATCTATGGAGGAAAGGGTTAAACCTTTACATCATAAGATATTGCTGTTATTCATCAGCAAACAGGGTAGATCCAGATCAGCTTGCACATCTGTGCAGTCTGTTCAGTATCTGCACTGTTTGCTTTTGATTCATTATGTTATTTCTGACCAAGAAACAAAAAGTATAGATCCAGATTTGACAGCGCAGATGTATTGAATGACCTGGATCTACACTGGTTGCACATGCAAAATATCCAGATATATGTAGTAAAGGGTTTAATTTCAGTAACTTTTCAATTTCATTGATCTACACATAATCATTAACTCTCTAAAACTACATCACCGTTATACTAATAGATTTGTGTTGAAAGTGAAAAGTTTTTATATTTTAACAAATACCCTTTTAACCCTTTCCTTGATATATACGCATTTTAACGCATGTGCGACCAGTGTAGATCCAGATCAGCCAGCACATCCATGCCATCTGATCAGGATCTGCACTGGTCGCATTTTGGTCAGAAATAACCTAATGAATCAAAAAGCGAACAGTTTAGATTCTGATCATACGGCCTGGCTGTGCCGGCTGATCTGGATCTAAACTGTTTGCCCTAGCAATAAATGTGTATCTATACAGGAAAGGGTTAAGCATTTTTATTTTCCCAAAAAATTTGGGGAAGTAGGAAATGTCCATCAAGTAACACATACATTGTGTACAATTCTAATATTCAACTTTCTAATTACCATCGTCCCCGAATATAGGCTGCAGCTAAATTACAGGGATAGCTGCAGCCTATATTCAGATGAAGACGGTATTTCTGTACAGGTTTAAAACATAACAGCAGGCACTCTGGTACTATAATGTTCACCTGTGTTTATTATGTAATAACCTTCTACGACTGAAAAATGAAACAAATAAAGACAATGTTGTTAGTAATTGAAAAGACAAGACGTGCATCATGTTAATACAGGCTGTATCAAACACCTATAGCTAAATGTTATATATTGTAACATTATTTTATCTTCTAGTCAACCAACATCATGTTTTCCTGGCAGAAATAAATCAATGGGGTGTAAGTTTACAGATAATGAACAGAATAATCGCAAAGTAGGTCAATAATGATATCTCCATGGCAATTTGAGTCCAACCAGAAATTCACAAATATTAACCAACATCATCCCCCCTCTCAGCAAAAGATTTTTGCTGAAGTTTAGTCCAAGACCACAACTTTTAAAATATGTCAATTGACAATTTAGTGTTAAGATGGCTTTTTCAAATACACAATCAGATTAAAATTTGTTAAACTCTATTTTTTGACACAATAAAATACATGTACCCCTTTGTCACCGTACAAAAATGTGGCTTTTGTCTGAATACCATGGAGCTGCCATTCATACTTGTTCAACAAAACTTACAGTGTTGAAATGTGGGGATTGGAGTTATGGTGGTGAAATGTGGGGATTGGAATGATGAATTGTATTATCATAGAAAACAAACAACATAAAATGTACATAAATGTAATCCAATTTTCCAGGACTAATATAAATACATTAAAACAACATAATGACCTGCCCATATATTATTTTTCAATTCCATAACCATTTGAAACTGACATAAAATGCTACCAAGTCCACTGGTAATATCATGATTATGGGGCTCCTTAACCCAGGTTGACCAAATAAAAAACGTGCATCACTGTCCACCAAAATAAACAACTTCCACCATAATTTGTGTTTATTTACAAAACTCCTTTAACCCAGGTTTTGTTCACCTGCTAACATTTGTGCAGTCACATTCTCTCCCTGTCGCCTTTTACGATTGACCACTACATCGATGAGTGGATTTAATCCATCTAGTAAATTTTCATAAAAATTGAATGGTTAAGACCAACATCATAACCCTACAGAGCTACATTTCAATGGAAATGTCAGTAGGAACTGATCCATTTCTCATACTTTTACTAAGTTCTTGCAGAAACTTCTTTCTAATAATTAGACCTCGGAATCCTGCAAAGATTTAGGACCTAATGTTAGACAGGTAGCCAGCAGAATGGGGATAGCAAACACTGGACTCAGCTGGACAGCAGAGATAGGGGACCTTATTTTGGCATTAATCAAAATGATGCAATTCCTGGTTATGCAAGATTCAAAATTTTCTTCCATATTTAACACTTTTCTCCATATATATGCCTTTTATTACATTAGCAAACAATGTAGATCTAGATCAGCCATCACATCCATGCTTCTGACCAGGTCTACATTGTTCACTTATTTATTAAGTGATATCTGACCAAGATCAGACCATATAGATAGAGATTAGATGGTACAGATGTGCCAGCTGACATGGATCTACAATGGTCACACATGTGATATAACAGTAAACTCATATATATGGAGTTAAAGGTTCCCACAAGAAGAGTTATTCATTTACAGTGACATTTAACTATTCTATTTTCTACTTAGGTGATATTTGTGACAGCTGACAGGATATTCTTAAAAGGAAATAAAAGTTCTATTTTTAGAAGAAAAAACTACGAGTTATAATGTTCAGAAGTTCAGCGAGACAAATAACTGTGTTCAACTATTGTTGGGCTGAAGGTTATAAAACTGAGTTTGGAAACCAGTCTCAAATCTCAAGCATCTGATTGGCTGAAATGGCGACCAGTGGCCATTTCAGCCAATCAGATGCTTGAGATTTGAGACTGGTTTCCATGCTCAGTTTTATTTCCTTCAGCTCTGGTTTGTTTAACCCTTTACTCTAGGATATTGATCAAATTTCAGGGGTGACCAATGAAGACTCTGATCAGATCAGACTTTACATCTGTGCAGTCTGAACAAGATCTATAGTGTTTGATTTTCGGTCAGAAATAACTTTACAAAACTAAAAGCAATTTGTGCAGATCCTGATCAGACTGAACAGAATTTAGTCTGATCTGGATCTATGCAGATCTATCACACGTGTAATTAAAGTCGTATTTATGGAGCAAAAGGTTAAACTAGACAAATGTCCATAATACATAAAATATAATGAAAAAATATATAAAAATATACAAGTAAATGTTTTTAGAAATGCTTTGTTAAACACTCTGAAAATCCACTGTTTACACTCAAAAGACTCTCAACTGTTAAATAATTATTCACTGACAATGCAAAACATTATTTTCTATTAGTTACCATATTGTTTCTATAAATGACCCCCTAAACCAATCCATAAATCTAAACAGGGCTTCGTGTCTCTTTACCTGATCACTTGAGAAGATAATAACATTTACCGTAAAATTCTTTTTAAACACCCATCCCTTTATAAAAGCCTCATGTAATATTTTATTCATCATTAATCATACAATATCCTTCAGAATCTGATATTAGAATAAAAAAATAATATAAATAAAAGGAAAATGTAATGCCCAAGGGGGCGTTTAAAAGGACTTTTATGGTATGCAGTTAATGGTTATGTAATTTCTGATATATTACGAAATCAAATGAATGAGAATTCTGCTTATTGTGGTATTATTTTATTTCACACGGGATTATTTTTGGTGTATTTCGCGCAACTGCAATTGTGCCAAATTCAATCCCAGCGAAGTTAAACAATCAACAGCGTGTGTTTATAGAATGATACAGCAGTGCAAGTTCATGCTTTTCCATGATTTGTGTTTATAGAATGATATTGTAGTGCAAATTCATGCTCCCGTAAATGTTATTTGCGAGATTTGCACAAAAATTTCTACCCGCGAAATTAAATGATACCACAGTGAATGATAACTGGAAGTATTTATAATTTCATACTGAAACAAGAGCTGTCAGAGGAGACAGCGTGAAACAAATGCAATTTAAAGATTAAAACAATAACAACTCTGGCCATACATTCATGTTCAATCAGCAAAAATATTAACAAGTGAATGGTAAGAGAGAAATTCATTTCAAATAACAGAAATAATTTCTGTGACCTTGACCTTGGACATACTGGCATGGATAATATACCCAACACACTGCCTTGTCATGGTGAACATTTGTGCCAAGTTATTTTGAAAACCCTCCATTCAAAACAAAGTTATAGCCCGGACAAGAAAATTCTATTTTTAGTTACAGTGACCTTGACATTGGACCTACAGGCATGGGCATGGTAAGCAACACACCACATTGTCATGATGAACATTTGTGTCAAGTTATTTTGAAATCACTCTATTCCTAATGAAGTTACAGCCCTGACAAGAGAATTCTATTTTTAGTAACAGTGACCTTGACCTACAGGCATGGGCATGGTACGCAATACACCACCCTGTCATGGTTAACTTTTGTGTCAAGTTATTTTGAAATCCCTTCCATTTTTAATAAAGTTATAGCCCAGACAAGAAAATTCTATTTTTAGTAACAGTGACCTTGACCTTGGACCTTCAGGCCTGGGTATGTGCAGACACACTGCCGTGTCATAGTGAACCTTTGTGTAAAGTTATTTTGAAATCCCTCCATTCATAACAAAGTAACAGCCCAGACAAGAGAATTCTATTTTTAGTAAAAGTGACCTTGACCTTTGACCTACAGGCATGGTATGTGACACACTGCCCTGTCATAGTTAACATTTGTGTAAAGTTATTTTGAAATCCCTCCATTCATAACAAAGTTACAGCCTGGACAAGAAAATTCTATTTTTAGTAACAGTGACCTTGACCTTGGATCTACAGAAATGGGTATAGCGTGGACATACCGCCTTGTCATAGTGAACCTTTGTGCCAAGTTATTTTGAAATCCCTCCATTCATAACGAAGTAACAGCTCGGACAAGAGAATTCTATTTTTAGTAACAGTGACCTTTACCTTGGACCTACAGGCCTGGGCATGTACGTGACACACCGTCTTGATATGGTGAACAATAATACTAAGTTATTAAAAAATCCAATAGAAAACAACAAAGTTACAGAGCGGACACGATTTTGCAAGAAAATTCTATTTTTAGTAACAGTGACCTTGACCTTGGACCTACAAGCATGGATATTGTACGCGACACACCGCCTTGTCAAGGTAAACATTTATGCCAAGTTATTTTCAAATCCCTCCATTCATAATGAAGTTAAGGCCCAAGTGTATATTTTGCTTTACACAAAATGTAAGTGAAAAAGGGGCATAATTTAAAAAATATTGGATGCAGGGTTATGGGTCTTGTTGGTTATGATGTAGATTTTGATAGTGAAAATATATTTCAAGTTTCAAGGCAATATCTTAAGTAGTATTAAAGTTATGGGCAAATTGCTTAACACAAAATATAAGATAAAGGGGCATAACTTGAAACATATTGACAGCAGAGTTGTGGGTCTTGTTGGTAATGATGTAGAATTTGATGGTGAATATATATTCCAAGTTTCAAGTTGATATCTCAAGTAGTTTACAAGTTATGGACCAAGTGCATATTTTGCTTAACGCAAAATTTAAGTAAAAAAGGGGCATAACTTAAAAAGTATTTGTAGCAGAGTTATGGGTGTTGTTGGTAATGATGTAGAATTTGATGGTGAATATATATTTCAAGTTTCAAGTTGATACCGTAAGTAGTTTTCAAGTGATGGACCAAAGTGCATTTTTTGTTTAACGCATTTGTTTAACGGACGCCGACGGGAACGCCGACGCCGACGCCGACACCGGGGCGAGTAGGATAGCTCCCCTATTCTTCGAATAGTCGAGCTAAAAATGTCCTTAAATACCCCCTTTTCTTACTCTTGAATCTTATTTTTAAATTATGAGAATTTAACGGGCAAAGTTCCCTTAAAACCTAAGGTGTGCTAAATAGAGGGTGTGAAACAATATGGTACTTTTTATTCAAATTGTTTATCTTGTTTATGATTTCTGTGTCAATACTTCATATTGTAGGTTTAAAAAAGTATAAAGATAATTCTTTACAGTATTTTTATTAAGTATTTCAAATAGGATTTAATGTTTTGCATGTCAGTTAAAAAATCATAAGCAGAAAAATAATCAAAGTTATGAGAATATTGGATCAGATAATAAAAATGTATATAAATCCATTGCTATGGCAACCAAAGACCTTAACATACTGACCTTGACATTTTCCTGAGTTACCGAAATCATAGAAACCAGCAGAACAAGTGCAGTTTTTGTTGATACAGGCAGCGTTGGCAGTGGCACACTGATATGTCTCATTACAACTCGAGTACAGCGGTAGTTCTGAAACATTACAACTGGATAGTCTAACTTTGTTTTTATAGGATTAAGGATAACGCTATGCTAGTGTATAGTGTGGAAGATTCGGGTTTGGAAAGAGTAGCCTAGACCAGGATTCGAACCTCAGGCTTACCATGCCAACACTTTACCAACTGAGATACAAAAGTGTTGGTATGAAATCTACTACACTAGAAATCAAGTTATCTTATTGATAAAGAATTTATTATCAGATTCTAAAACTGAACAACCAAAGATGGTTTTTCAGAATTCAGTGATTAATTTTCAACCTTACCGAACCTCAAATAACATCTCTGTATCATTTAAACTTTGATATTTTTTGTAAACCTGTGTAATGCAACCTAATGGCTAACCCAGAACTAAAGTTATAATTACATTATGTTTGGCTGTGCAGCAGCTGATCAAGGTTTGAAAATATACAAGTGTAAAGGGGCCGTCCGACTATGACCTTCTGGTCAACATACTCTGAACCTTTCAAACGTTCAATTTTTGAGTGTTCTAGAATGAGGATGACACATCTGGCATGTTATTAACATTTTGTCTAACGCACCACTAGCGTGTGTCTAACGCACTAAAAGCGTCTAACAGCGACCAAGTAAGAAAACCTTAAAATTATTAGCATGTTCTCACGGGCCACTGGCACGCGAAAAACGATTTGTCAACGTTAGACGAGCGTGCTGAGGCATGGACGTTCGAGTAACGCTCGAATGAAGCTCAATGGACGTCAAAAGGATGTTTGTTTCGCTTTAGTCACATGCTGCGTTCACTAGGGGACCGTTTAGCAGCCGTTGACAGGTCGCCATTGAGTCGTTCACAGCAAAGCAAAAGATTTGTAACAATCAAGTAACTCTTGAGTAACGACTGTATGACGATAGCCTAACGCGCGCAACGCTCGGCAAACGTTAGTAAAACGTTCCACGGACGTTCTTAAACGTTCATCAGCGTTTACAATTAAACGTTGAAGAACGCTCGTCTCAGAGAAAATTTTTGTGCACGTTCAAAATTTTTTTTCCAGACCAGCATTCTCCGCTGATTCCCGGCGATCACTGACATTCACCGACATTCACTAGCGTTCAAAAAACGCACTTTTGGCGATATCCCAGCGACAATGGACGACTATCAACGTTTCATCAAACGTCGTAGAATGCTGGCCAGAACGTCATAGTGTGACGGCCCCATAAGGATGGCAAGTAATTTTTGTGCCAAACTAAAACCAAATCATTTCACTTAACTTACTGGGTAGACATTCTCCGCCGATGTTTGATGTACCGTCGTTGTCATAGTAGGCTGACTGGCATTCACACTTGCCGCTACTGCCGCATGTCGAGTATGTTGCTTTACACATGTTGTTGATTGTCACACAGGCCACGCCCAATTCTACCTCTGAAATGTGAACACTTAAAAGTTAAAGCCTGTCACTATCTTTAGACCTTTTTAACCCTTATTCCACATGTGACCAGTGTAGATCATGAACAGCCAAGAAATCTGCAGTGTAGGATCTACACTGTCCACTTCTTGCTCAGAAATAATCCAATGATTCTGAACAAACAGTAAAGGACTTGATCAGATGGCACAGATACCGTAAATTGGGATATTTTGGCGTTGTCAAATTTTGGCCATTTTGCCCCAAAGTGCCTGTGTTTTATTTTGGCCAGTTTAATTTTGGCCATTTATCATTGTGTGACGAAAAATAAACACATACATTATTTTGTCATGTCAACTCCGCTAATTTATCAGATTGGTCGGCATTTATCTTATTATTCATAGTATTATTTTAAATACAAAAATAAAACTTCACAATCAGAAATATAAATTTAAAATGCATAACATAAGTATTAATTTTCACCTGTGATATATTTTGGTGTGTTTAATTTTGGCCTTTTCATTAGGGTGGCCAATTAGGCCAATTATTAACCAAGGCCAAAATATCTCAATTTACGGTATGCTGATCTGGATTAGTTGGCTGATCTGGATCTATACTGTTTGCACATGGGAAAACACTCATATCCCTTTGCGTAAAGGGTTAACTTGATCTAGAATAATTAGTAGATTCATCTGTATTAATGCCAACATGATTGGTTATCATTAACATTGTTTCTGAAGACTTGTATGCTCATATAAAATACAGTCAAACCTGTGTTTAAAGACCACTCAAGGAAAAATGTAAAATGGTCTTTGAAGGCAGTGCCCAAGGTTATAAAGCTGAGATTGGAAACCAGTCTCAAATCTCAAGCATCTGATTGGCTGAAATAGCGACTGGTCGCCATTTCAGCCAATCAGATGCTTGAGATTTGAGACTGGTTTCCATGCTCAGCTTTATAACCTTCAGACCTGGTCTTTGTTCAAAGATGAATTTGTTCTACCAGACAGACAAATGAATGAGGTCTCTTATACATAACTTTATGGTCTTTGTTTACAGGTGGTCTTTAACACAGGTTGGACTGTATTTATAACAAGAAATGATACACTACAAACCACAAACCTTTTTCAATTTCAATTAACCGTTTTTTTTAATACTTATGTCAGAAAAAATTCAATAATGGTCAAAATCAACATCATCTTAAAAGAAACATAAAGTACCAAAATAAAACCAACTACACATACAGATTTCTCTACAGTAAAGTTCCTTAAAACCCAAATGCAAAACTTCATTACCACTGCTCACAACATAAAACACTGGAACCAGCCTGCAACCATCAGAGCAGCTGATTGGTTAAAATTGAGCACAGTCTCAAAACTGACCAATCACTGACTATATGTTGAGGACTGGTTCCCTGTTTTGCTTTTACAATTTTGGGCACAACATTTCAACAAATCAAGGGTTTTATACTAACACTGAGCTAAGAATTTGTTCAATTGTAAGATACTAACATTTCCAGGTCTTAACTCTTTACTCCATATATACAGGTTTATAGCGTGTGCAACCAGCGTAGATCCAGATCACGCTGCACATCTATGCCATCTGATCTTGATCCACACTGGTTGCCTCTAATCTAAAAGTGAACAGTGTAGATCCTGATCAGATGGCATACATGTGAAGTCTGATCTGGATCTACAGTGTTTGCTGATGGATAACAGCCACATCCCTTGAAGTAAAGAATTAAAAATTGGCATAATACACACCACAAACCATTTGTTAGTGGTCAAACAACTTCAACACCAGAACATCCTATTTGATCATGCACATAATGCGTAACTACACAAAACAATATAATTATAATTTATGTTTTACTACTATCTACTTTGTCTAAATATAAGAATAACCTGGTTCCAAGGTCATAAAATTGAAACTGGAAACCAATCTCAGTTCTACGCAATCTGATTGGTAGATCTTGAGAAGCATCTCAGAACTGACCAATGAGATGCTTGAAATCAGAGATTGGTCTCCAATCTGTTTAACCCTTTCCCGTACATACACACCTTTATTGCTAGGGCGAACAGTTTAGATCCAGATCAGCCGGCACATCCGTGCCATCTGATCAGGATCTAAACTGTTTGCTTTTTATTCATTAGGTTATTTCTGACCAAAATGCGACCAGTGCAGATCCTGATCAGACGGCACGGATGTGCCGGCTGATCTGGATCTACACTGGTCGCACATGCGTAAAAATGCGTATATATCCAGGAATGGGTTAATAACTGTTTCTCATGGTAAACAGGGTGTTTGTAAAGGTCTCAGTTTGACCAGTTTAACTGTCAATGTTTGACCTCTATAAAGGTCAAAGTTTGACCTCTGTAAAGGTCAATGTTTCAATTCAGTAATGGTCACTGTTTGACCTTTGTGAAGCTCACTTGTATTTTACATATCAAAAGCTAAAGGTCGCTGTTTCATCTCTGCAAAAGTCAATGTTTGACCTCTTTTAAGGTCATAGTTTGACCTCTGTAAAGGTTTTATGTTTAAATTCAGTAATGGTCGCTGTTTGACCTTCGTGAAGGTCACATGTATTTCATATATCAAAAGCTATCAAAGACATTTAAAACTTAAGACATTTTCAATTGTATACTCTCAAAATCATAAAGAAACGTCAACTCATTTAATCCCAACATCGGGCATAATTTCTACAAACACTGTTATGGAAATTAAACTACAATGTAACTAATTTTTAATACATTTTAGGCAAAGCAATTCAAACACTGGGAAATGTATTATACACTAACGTATAGGTATTCTGAGAATAATAACATAAAAAATAAATTTCACATTTGGAATTTATTCATTTAGCTAACTTTTGTTAAACTAATGTTACATACTACAGTAAATTATAAACAACATGCATTAGTACACAAACTACAGTTAATTTACCACCAGTTGACACCAAACTATTAGCGGACAAATCCAAAAACAGGTTTACGACGGGGCACACGACTTACTCAAACGACATGTGCCGTCAAGGTAGAGAGGATTATCATCATAATATCCATCCTTGCAGTAACATTTCTTCGTGGAAGACGTACTGCGTATTACACATTCAGCATTCGCGTCGATACATGCCCCATTCATAGTGCATGGATAATCTATTGCTATTTCTGTAAATTTGTGCAGTAATGTTTTAATGAGAAGAAATGAGTAACGATACCTAGAAAAAGGTAGATACAGAACAACTTTGAGTAATATGTCATACTGTATACCATTAGGAATTATGATTCCCAAGATGAATAAGACATTATTGTAGAAGACGACAATTGAAGTGTAAATATAGTGCATTATGCCTCAGAAAATACTGTTACAGAAGATCATTGAAGAAGCAAGTACCGTAAAATTCCTTTTAAATGCTCTTCCGAAAATTAACACCCCCATGTTATTTTTTAGAGAAATAAATCAGTTAATTCATATTTATTTTCCTATATCCTTCAGAATCTAATCTATGAATAAAAATAATAAATATAAATAATAAGTACCACTTTCAGAAAATGTAACACCCGCAGGGGCCTTCAAAAGGAATTTTACGGTAAGTCAACTTATGAATAATATAATTATTATTTGGAAAAGTGCACAGAAATGAGTAGTTAACCCTTCACTGCATAGATACATCTCGTTTGCAAGTGGAAATAGTGTAGATCCAGATCAACTGGCACATTTGTGTCATCTGACCAGGATCTACACTGTTCAATTTTAGATTCATTAGGTTATTTCTGGATGCGACCTGTGCAGATCCAGATCAGATGGCACATATGTGATGGATGATCTGGATCTACACTGGTCCCACTGATCTAACACACATTGAATGTATGTATGAAGTAAAGGGTTAAAAAAAGATATTTATTAAGCCAGTTTGAAGTCACCTGTAAAGTACAAAAAATACATTGCAGACATTTTGTGCTCAAAATAGGCAATTTCTGTATCATAAAAAGATAACCAAATGTGCTAAGTAGGCAATTTCTGTACCATAAAAAGATAACCAAATGTGCTAAATAGGCAATTTCTGTATCACAAGGCAATTTCTGTATCACAAAAGATAACCAAATAAACAATCCTTGGGCACATCTCAACAAACATCTCAAATGTAATCCTACAATAAAATGTTATCACTTAAAATTGTCCTCATCTTTTACCAAAGATTAAGAAATTCTCCTGTTCCATAAGTACAGATCTGATCATTATTTGCGATATTACATTTTATTATTCTGAAAAATTCAGTTTTAAATTGCAGAGAATTTTAGTTTTTGTTGTCTTCAAATTTATATTTAATTTTTAAAATATTCAAGATTAAACTCAAGATGTTTTTTGAACATTTGCCCAAGTAATTACTAAATCCCAACTTACTGGGTTTGCAAAGTCCTCCATAGGTGGTCACACCGTTATTGTCGTAGAACATGTCCGAGCAGACGCACAAACCAGCACTGCTGCACTCTGCATTGCGCGCCATACACTGCGATGTGAACGTACAATTTGAGCCAAGATTTCCCGCTGAAATACCAAATGTCAATAAAGTCATTAACTATCTAATTTTTTATTAACCCTTTCCTTCATATACACACCTTTATTGCATGGGCGAACAGTGTAGATCCAGATCTGCACCGTCTGATCAGGATCTGACTGTTCCCTATTTGACTTTAGGTCATTTCTGACCAAAAAAGCGACCAGTGCAGATGCTAATCAGACGACATGGATGTACCGGCTGATCTGGATCTACACTGGTCGCACATGCATAAAAATTGTATATATGGAGGAAAGGGTTAATAATACAATAAGCTCAAACTCATAAAAATAATAATTATATTAATTATCATTATCATCATTATCATTATCATCATTATCCTCCTCCTCCATATCATAATCCACAGTATTGGGGAGAGGGCTGCCAGTTTTTCTGTTCCTTATCATAATCCACAGTATTGGGGAGAATCTGTTCCTTATCATAATCCACAGTATTGGGGAGAGGGCTGCCAGTTTTTCTGTTCCTTATCATAATCCACAGTATTGGGGAGAGGGCTGCCAGTTTTTCTGTTCCTTATCATAATCCACAGTATTGGGGAGAGGGCTGTCAGTTTTTCTGTTCCTTATCAAAGTCCACAGTATTAGGGATTGGGCTGCCAGTTTTTCTGTTCCTTATCATAATCCACAGTATTAGGGAGCAAGCTGCCAGTTTTTCTGTTCCTTTTCATATTCAACAGTATTGGGGAGAGGGCTGCCAGTTTTTCTGTTCATTATCATATTCCACAGCATTGGGGAGTGGGCTGCCAGTTTTTCTGTTCCTTTTCATAATCCACAGTATTAGGGAGTGGGCTGCCAGTTTTTTTGTTAGGGGAGGACACCATGTGCCCCTGTGGGTAGAAACGCACACCCAGGTAGAACCACCAACCTTCCACAAAACAACCGGATAGCTTTCTCACACTGGAGAATTTAAATCCAAAATCTAAAATCGAAAAATACATTGTACTTTGAATACTTTTTATCAAACTTTGTACATACAGCACGAAGCAGCATTGTAATCGAGGAAGACGTATGTTGCAGCAGACGTATCGGTGCAGGTTGTCGTTTCTTCGTTGAGCAGACCTCGGGTGGTATCGTACTTCAACCCAAACAGGTAATCTCTCACTGTACAGGCGCAGTCAAAAGGGTTGTTTGACACATCCCTGTTAGAAAAACATTATTTCATTAATCCCCTAGTCAAAAACATAAGCCAGAAAAATTTAATGATACAACAGTATAGAGTTATTTCATTGTTATTTGGGCTACAGTCAAAACAGTTTTTCTGAGGTGGAGATGATAGGTGGAGGAAACATTTCAAAGAATACCATAAATATGAATGATATGCTATCTTGAAATAAACTGAGTAAATTTTGATGTCAGTGCAACAGATGGCCACAGTTCATAATGCCATCTGGAAAATATTTCAATCAAATACATATATAAATCGTAAAAACTCAAGAACAATAATAGACTGATAATTACTGTAGTGTCTTCATATTTCGGGTGGGTTTAAATTTCGCATATTTTGGTTAATCTGCTAATTTAAATGCCAGTGAAATAACACCATGTTATAATCTCTTAATATACCTAACCCTAATAAAAACATAAAAATGCATGAATTTTTGCTCACGCAAATACACGGTTTGCAATTTTTGCACAAAAACTCATCACCCTGAAATAAAGTTATAAAACAGTACACAGGGCATCAAGCTGTAATATTAACTTATCCCGATCACCCATACTTACAGTATGATTGACGTCTGCTGCGCCCATAAGTCCTTTGAAATGGTTGTAAATCTGTTTCCACTCAAGTCACTGTTAAGATATTCATCAATGTGTTAAATAATTATCATACATGCTGCATGCTGTCAAATCAGATTAACACAATCAGGTAAATCAAGTTATTTTAACCTTTTCTTCCAAACATAAGCCTTTCTGGCATGGGCCAACAGTGTAGATCTATAAAAGCCAGCACATCCATGCCATCTGATCAGGATCTACACTTCCCCATACGAGAGAAACCAAATTAACCCATTCCTCCATAGACACACCTTTATTTCTTGGGCAAACAGTGTAGATCCAGATCAGCCGGCACATCTGTGCCATCTGATCAGGATCTACATTGTTCGCTTTATGATTCGTTACATTATTTTTGACCAAAAAGCAACCAATGCAGATCCTGATCAAATGGCACAGGTGTGCCAGCTGATTTGGATCTACAATGGGCACATGCGTAAAAATGCTTATTCATGGAGGATTAAGGGTTAACATCACTATCATTCACCTAATTATTCAAAAAGACAGTGCTGCCCTATCATGTCTGAAAAAAGAGAAAATTAGTTTAATTAAAAACTAAGTTTTTTTATATATATAACCCGAAATTGAAGTTACATCATGCATGGCAAGAAAACCAAACAACATGCAGTAAAAGCAAATATAATAGCAAACAAAGACTCATGCAATAACTCAATAAACAAATGTCACATACAACCTCTAACAAAGTAAAAACTTTTAATGAAAACTTGAAGAATTCAATTTCATATTTTTCAAAGATGGCCGCAAATCTACTTACAGATACTCTAGTATGACGTTCTTTTGCAGCAGGCTGTTGGGTAACGTAGACAATAAGTTGTTACTCAAATACCTATAACGGAAAAAATACAATCATGAATAATTACTCAGAAAAAACACCTTGAGAAAAACTAAACTAAAATTTGGTGTTTCATGGAACACAGGTACAATACAGTAGCATTGCAAAAGAGACATAACTCATAAAATAGTGAAACAGGACTTAACATTCTTGTTGTCACCAATGTCTTTGTTCATGCAGATGATATATTCTAAGTATCAAGTGAATAGGAGAAGTACTTTTAAAGTTATAGGAAACATTAAGTTTCATGTTAAAATTAGGGGACTACCAGACGCTAATGCCGCTGCTAGACAAAAGGACCCCTAACTGTCTAACTGCGACACAAAAACCTCTGAAACTGATACCTAACTTCACTCGCAGAATTCTGCATTATCAAAAATAAATATAGATAAGTGATTATTGATGAACATTTACAAAATTTTAATCAATTTGGGGCATATCACGGGAAAAAGTACCTTCGGACAGTTGACGTCAATCTTTGAAATGACGTCATAAAGCTGAGCAGACGACATTATTTATTATGCATTTCGCGGTAAAAATACCATTTTATTGTCAAAATGTGTAACAAAATCACATTTTAGTTATAAGAAATTGATTTATAGTTATAAGTCCTTTTTAAATTTGGTAAAAACTAAAATAACACTAAAACTGACCGAAGGTACCTTTTCCCGTGACGTGCCCCATTTAATACTACTGATTAAATCTGTAAATGCACAATTACAAACACTAACTTACTTAGTGGTCGAAATTATATTTAGTAGATACTGATTTACAAATATAAAATTCCCCAAAATTTGGAAAATACTGCTAAACCTTTGGACAAAATATAATTTTCCAGAATTTATATGAAGAAATTTGTCTGTGCTAATCCTGATCATTAATCCTGATTAAACCATGGTTACCCGGGCTGACCTTTGTCTATACTTGTTTCGGAGTACTATGCACTCAAAGCGTTAATAGAAAAAGAAGAAGTACATTTCTAATACTACTTACAAATATTTCAGAAGAGGGGTTTTGGCAAATATGTACGAAGGAAGTGTATCCAAGGCATTGTAATCCAGGTACCTGAAATTTAAATGTGTTTTGTCAATACAGCTTCCAACGAGGGAGCGTTTATTTCTTTACTCGAATATATCCCGTTTAACATGGGTGTGTCCTGTGTAGATCCAGATCAGAGGGCACATCTGTACGACTAATCTGGATTTACTCTGGGCACATCTCGATCAGTTACGATCTAATGAATCTAAAAGCAAACAGTGTAGATCTTGTATTTCCAAACCTTATATTGTATATTGTAGCCATGTACACACAGTGTTTGCAACCCGCGTCAGACATATTTTACAGAAGATTGGTGTATTTTTTATAGTTTGTTTGTTTGTTTGGGGTTTAACGCCTGGTTTCAACACCTTTCTGGTTATATCCCTGCGGTCAGTCCACCTAACCGGTGTTCCTGGGTCTCTAACCAGTACTAACCAATTTCTCCGCAAGCGACTGACTGCTTCCTCACTTGAATCAGAGGTGAGGGACAAATGAGTCTCAGACGCAATGTCCGAGGTCAATTGTCACGGAGAAATTTTTCCCGCCTCGGCTGGGGATCGAACTCACGACCCCTGGATTGACAGTCCGATGCTCTATCCACTGAGCTAGCCGGGCGGGCTTTATTTTTTATAGTATTCATTACTACTGAAATGGCATCTTCAGATAATTTGTGACCATTCCTGATAGCGTTATGAAAATAGTTATCGGAGACAACACTATAGCTTATATACAGTATTTGTGGGCCATCATCAGATCTAACATTTTGTTGGATCTGACTTTAGTGAGACTGCAAAAGTCCTGCTTGATGATCTCATCCTACAGAACTATTGAGAGAAAATACTTACAATGTTTCCAGCTGCGGACAATCATAAAACACGTCATAGCTGAGAGAAGTTATCTGGTTGTTACTTAGGTCCCTGCAGAATGAAAAAACATTAAATCAGGCTGCGCAGAACAGCACCTGTGCCTCTGTCTTACTGTACAGCATAAATTCTAAAGGAAAATCTAATTACAAATGGTGCAACATTTGGCAATGTCATAAATAATGATGTTTTTTGCTTTACTCTTTATATACATGCTTTTATACATGTGCTTCAAGTGTAGATCCAGATCAGCTGGCACATCCATGCCGTCCTATCAGCTTCTGCACTGTCTGCTTTTTGGTAGACCTTTATAAAATTTATAATTAAAAAATGTAGGTTATTTCTTACTAAAAAGAGAAAATTGCAGATCCTGATCAGATGGCAAGATGTATTAGCTGTTTTTGATCTACACTCATGGCACATGCATGAAAAGGCCATATATATGAAGGAAATTGACATTATTGTGTTTCTTGATCATGATAACATAAAATATTACACAAACATTGCTGTA
Organism: Corbicula japonica; assembly: GCA_038501625.1. Classification (NCBI taxonomy): domain Eukaryota; kingdom Metazoa; phylum Mollusca; class Bivalvia; order Venerida; family Cyrenidae; genus Corbicula; species Corbicula japonica. The sequence continues at coordinate 3,382,453 of JAZAYU010000048.1, forward strand.
CAGCTGACAATTGTATTCCCTAGCTTATAGAAGAATGGTTACAATAGACGGATAAGTAATATTAAGATTTTTATAAATAAAATTATGTGGCCTTTTTACTGGTTATTGTCTAAAAATATTTACTGAAATGAAATTTGAGTACTATATGGACATTTCCAGATCTTGTGTGCATTCCAGTATCTGGAAATTTCCAGATCTTGTGTGCATTCCAGTATCTGGAAATTTCCAGATCATATATGTGTTTATTCAGTGTCCACAGACTGTGGTCATCATTTTATTCATCTATCTCTCATTTTTCATTACTGAAAGCCATTTTTTTAAATATTTTACAACAAACTGTTTTCAATAGATTTTGATACAAATATTTTCTTAAAGGTACACATTCCAAACAGGTGATAACACACACGCAAACACCACACAAATGTTTGTTAAATTTGTTGATTTTTAAATGCAATACGTTCAATGTATGTTATTTTTCTATCAAAATTGAAATTCATTAAATACATTATACTGTATAAAACTCCACTGTTAAACAATTAAATTAATATTCCTCAGCTCATAGTATCCAAAACAATTACAACCCTTAACTATATATATATATATATATATATATATATATATATATATATATATATATATATATATATATATATATATATAGATCATGATCAAATAGCAATTCCATGCTGTCTGATCTGGATCTGGTCACATCTTGGTCAGAAACAACCTAGCAAACAGTGTCGATCCTGATCAAATCTGCCGGCAGATCTGGATTGACACTTTTCACCCAGGCAATAAAGGTGTATCTATGGAGTTATGGTTAAAGTACCCTTTTTAATTTTAAAATTTACATTATGTAACAAATCTTATTTTAATGAAGTTTGTCCCTATTCTCCATAAGATTGGCTTTAATTCAAGATGTGACCAGAGTAGATCCAGATAAAACTGCACATTTTGCAGTTTGATCATGATTTAAGACTTCACTCTTTATTTTCAGTCATTATAAGTTATTTTTAAACAATCAGCAAACAGTGTAGATCCTGATCAGACTGCCCAGATGTGCATGTTGATCTGGATTTACACTGGTCACCTCTGGCATATAAGGTATACAGGGATATGGCTACAATTTGCATAGGACCAAAGCGTGGCTAAATTCAGACCTAGAGTTGTGCAACAATCAGGAAAGGGTCAAAAAGCAAGCTACAATCCTCGTTTATACATGTACCAGTATGTTCTTGTTGTTTTTAAACATTTATACCATACTGTTTGACACCTATATTGCACTATTTTAAGGTAAACCTGAAATTCGAAAATGCTGCATCTGCATTCATTGTACTACATTTCTTTATATCATATACTCACCTTTTCAATTCTATTTAACCTTTTTAAAAAGATATTTCTTGTTTTGTTTCAAACAGTTCAATAACATGCCATGTTGTTGTTGTTTTAAAACCAAGCACTGATTTCACAGTTAAAGAAACACACAATTAAAAGGTTACTCAACATCACAATCTAAGGGAGGTAACCAGTAACCATGGTAACTAGGGATTCAAACACAAGCACCAGTAACCATGGCAACTAGGGATTCAAACACAAGCACCAATCACAGTTAGCACTCCTACTTACAGGAAGAGGATGGTTCTGCAGAAACATGCGAGTTTTTTTTAATAATTTTTGCATGTAAATAACGTGTAAAAAAGCATAATGACTTATCCCTTAGCCTGATACTAGCACAATGACTGGTCCCTTAGGAAGTCGTGACACGATCAAAGTGATTGATTCCTCACAAACAACAAAACCAGAAACACTTATCCAATTATATTTTAAGCTTCCTTTTAAGGAATGATTCTTATTTGGTGCGGTTCACGCAGATTGGACGTGCACGCGAGAGCTGGCAAATCCATAAAGCGTGCTAGCGCTTTATGGTAAATTTGCCAGCTCTCGCGTACACGTCCAATCTGCATGAACCGCACCAAAATAAGAATCATTACTTATATTTACATTTTATTCATTTTTTTCTTTAAATAAACTTAAGTCGAACGCTTTCAAAAATTAGTATTAAGTGAAAAGGGGGAGTAATACGTGGGAGTTTTCAATAGTAACAGCCATGACGTTACTGACGCCAATTCGGGTCATGCGGTTCATGCAAAATGAACCGATTTTTTTTAAACGAAGAAATCAGTAGGAATGTAAATATAATCAATTAACCCTTTCCTCCATATAATACACCTATCGGGCATGGGCGAAGAGTGTAGATCCAGATCAGCCAGCACATCTTTGCTATCTGATCAGGATCTACATTTTGATTTATTAGGTTATTTCTGTTCTGTCTGCTTCTTGGTCAGAAATAACTTCATCAAACTTTTGAATGTGCCATCTGATCTTTATCACTGTTTGTCCATGCCATAAAATTCAAATCTATGGAGTAAAAGGTTAATTTGTTTGTTTGTTTGTTTGTTTGGGGTTTAACGCCTGGTTTCAACACCTTTCTGGTTATATCCCGGCGGTCAGTCCACCTAACCGGTGTTCCTGGGTCTCTTACCAGTACTAACCAATTTCTCCGCAAGCGACTGACTGCTTCCTCACTTGAATCAGAGGTGAGGGACAAATGACTCTCAGATGCAATGTCCGAGTTCAATTGTCACGGAGAAACTTTTCCCGCCTCGGCTGGGGATCGAACTCACGACCCCTGGATTGACAGTCCGATGCTCTATCCACTGAGCTAGCGGGGCGGGCGAGTAAAGGGTTAAACAAATCAAGATGCTCAATTAGCATGAAACCTCAGGCAAGGTCTTTTAAATTTCATTAAAGCAGTTAATGTATTTATACAGAGCCAGAAGCAATAGAATTTGTTAAAGAGTCCCTTTTACATTCTATTTGAAATTGCAGAAACCCAGCCTTAAGATTATAAAACTGAAACTGGGGACCAGTCTAAAAACTCCAGCTTGTCATTGGTCTGTTCTGAGACTGTGCAAAATTTTAACCAATCAGATTGCTGAGAGCTTGGACTGGTCTCCAGTCTCAAGACAGACTTTCAAAAGAGACAGTACCCGTCACATCTCATTAATCCAAAGTGTCCAGTAGAATGCATTATTAAACAGCAATGAGTAACATGCATTTTGTGCAAGCATTTTTTATTAAACTCTTTACGGTTCTAAAATAACCCTTTTCTTCATATATGGCCTTTTATGGCATAGGCAAACAGTGTAGATCTAGATATCCAGGCACATCGTGCTATCTAATCAGGATCTCCACTATTCCCTTTTTGGTCAGAAATAACCTTACAAATCAAAAAGCGAACAGTGCATATCCTTATCAGATGCCACAGATGTGCCAGCTGATCTGGATCTACACTGTTTGCCCATGCCATAAAGGCATACATTTAAAGAAAAGGGTTAAATGGTAATAAGAATCATACATTTTGTGCACTGCCAGAATTTTCAGAAAATGACTAAAAATGCTTACAATAGTCTTCACTATTCTTACTTTACATTATAAACATTCGCAGGATTGCATCCACACACACAACAAGTACAATACTTACAAGTTTGTCAGGCTGACTGCATCATTTAGGAAATCCTTGTCGACCTGCGTGATCTTGTTGTTGTTCAGGATTCTGTAACAAAAAGAAAACATTGTCTACGTTATTATATTTTTGAATTGTACAAGCACAATATTAGCCTTTTCTTCCATATATAACTATGCCTTTATGGTGAGGGTGAACAGATTAGATCAATACCAGCTGGCACATTCGTGCTGTCTGATCAGGATCTACACAAATCACTTTTTGATTTATTAGGTTTTTTTTCTTACCAAAAAGTGAACAGTGCAGATCCTGATCAGATGGCAAGAATGTGCAGGCCGATCTGGATCTACACTGTTTGCGCCTGCAATAAAAGGCTAAAAATGGAGGAAAGTGCTAACTTGTACATAGCATTACACATTTTATGTTATGTCCTTTCCACATTTATTTTTGTAAGTGGACAAAGGCTTTTTTGCCATTTATGCTAATTAAATTGATAGTATTTGGTAACTTAGCTCTTATGCTTGTTTTTTTTCAATACACAATAAAACAACAATATGCTTTCAACATGGATGTTACTTAAAACGGAATAATTTCTGTATTTTTCTTGAAAAAGAACATGGGTTCGAAAATTCCATAATAAAGAGTGTAAATTATTTATAAATTTAATACAATGATTTTATGCTTTAAAGAACAATGAATAAAGATAAATACTGTTAATTAATGCTAAAAATATACTCAAATAATAATTAAAAAAGTAAAAAAATACTTTATTTTGCATTCTATAAACCTGAAAGGTATATGTAGCCAAACCAACCATTTTTCATAGGGGTGGTTACAGAATTTTAAGTCATTTAATTATTTTATAATTTTAATTGCAAAGTGTAGACCCTGATCAGATGCAAAAGCATAAGCTGATTTGGGTCTACAATGGTCACATTTGTGACCTAATTTTACCACTTTAGTGCAATAATGGTATAACTCCCTGTTATTCCAATGGTACATATACCATTTTGGCAATAATGTGATAATTTTTGCTTCTAATTGCCCAATGGTTAATATTTTAAACAGAATATAGTATACATAAAAAGCAATAACAAAAAAACAACATATGTTTAAAAAAAAGAAATAAAATTAATTGTAGGTAAACAGAAATTGTGTTAAACTCAATACTGAATAGGAAAGAATAAAAATGTATCAGTATAAGAAAAAATAACCCAAACACCGTAAAAGAACAGAAAACAATGAAATAAATGATTCTATAATAATACAATAAATTTTTAATGGGAATATTATCAGGACTTTTCACCAGGAAATTAAGAAGAGGCCCTGGCCTTTCAAATTGGAAAATATATGAACAATAATTGTTTATTTGGAGAAAACAAAATTCATCAAAAGACTAGTTTATACATTTGAATAGTAGTAAGTTGTTACAGCTTAAATTTAATTTTTTTTAAGCACTTTATTTTTCAGACTTCAATTTTCAAACTCCCCTCAGAGGATTTTCATCCATTTTTGGACATTTATCTAGCATTTTGGGAAGAGTCCCTGCCACAGTTGGGAAAAAAACTTTATTTTTGGATTGGGAAGTGGCCTAATATAGTTATAAAATGTTATAAAATGATGAAAAGCCCTGCCTTTCTGAAAATCTCACATCCAACCCTGCAAGGCCTGCTACATTCAATTTTATAATCAAACAAAATTTTATACAATTGTCACAGCAGCAGTTTCCTGTTTTCTGGTAAACAGAGAACACTATCAATCGATCAATGTCTATAGCAAATTCTAAGAGACATAGTCAGAAAGAGAATAGAGAGATTACAAGTTGTTGGTCAACAGGCTGCCTGTCAAATTCACAACGTAGACTGTTACACGGTCAATTCCCTTACCCTCACAGATTAATAGCAGGTTTGCTTGCTATTCAACTGTTTATCTATTTGTTTTTTTACCCCAAAATCATCTTGCTTTACATTAAACTTTCAAATTTGTATCACTGGTAAACCATACAAGAGCACTACCAGCATGTAAACTAAATGAAACATGCCATTGGTGCATTAATGTGGTACTGTATCATATAGCAAGACTCTCTGAGGTAGGAAATTGTCCAGTGCAAATATGACAGGCTGCAAATTGACCATATAATATAACTGTTCAAAGTAGTTTTCTGTTTATGTAACTTACAAAGTATGCATAATATCATTCTTGGGGAAAACTCTAACAAAATCCAACAACTCTATCTTGTTCCAGGATAAGTCACTGAAATATTGTACAGTTCTGGAAAACATGCTTAAATCAAACTATAGACTATACGGTTTTGTAGCTAAATGAAACAAAACACAAAAAATTACAACTTTGGTGCGAAAAATACATGTACCAAAGTGGTCTGTTAAAACTCAGTCTGGATTAATCTAAAACCCGTACAGCTGCAGAAAACAGTGTATTGTTGTAGCTGCTAAGAGAATCTGATGACTCCTCTTTCCCCTTTAACCCTTAAAAACTGTCCCCCTTACAACCCTTGACTCCTTTTTCCCCCTTTCCTCCATGGTTACCGTTTTTTTACCTATGTGCGGTCTACACTTTTTGCTTTAACCCTTTCCTCGATAAATACACATTTTTACACATGAGTGACCAGTGTAGATGAAGATCAGCCAGCACATCCGTGCCATCTGATCAGGATCTGCACTGGTCAATTTTTGATCACAAATAACCTAACAAATCAAATAGTGAACAGTGCAGATCCTGATCAGATGGCACGGATGTGCTGGCTGATCTGGATCTACACTGTTTGCCCACACAATAAAGGTGTGTCTATGGAGGAAAGGGTTAAGATTCATTAAAGTACCGTCATTTTTTGAATATAAGCCGCACTTTTTCTCCAGAATTTGGAAGTAAAATGTTGGGGTTGCGGCTAATACACAGGTTTAGCTGCTTATACTTTTCATTAAGCTATTTTCATCTGTTCTATCACGTTTGGGGGCAGTGCGGCTTATACACGAGTGCGGCTTATATTCGAACAATGACGGTATAGACTAAAACGCCCCAAGTGTAGATACTGATCCATGTGATTAAAGGCATATTGGAAGAGAAAAGAGGTAAACTAATCCCCAATTGATATTATTACTACAGGGCTTTATAAGGATATGGGCCTAATCCTGAAACACAATATTATCAGGCAAAATTTTCTTAAAAATAAATAGTGGAAAAAGTCCACTTTTAATTTGGGAGCAAAATGAATGACAGCAATGTACTAAATTGCGGTGCCCTTGATTTCATTACCTTTCTTAGCCTGGTATAATATGAAAGGGGTTCATTTGAATACTGTAATATAATTAATAATCTTAGGGTACAAATTTTTGTGGATTTTATGGGCATATCTACTAATATATAAAATTTATTCAAGTTTTCCCCTTTTTGGCCAAGGCAGGAATTATTTACAACATCTGTTCAACAAATCGACTCGACTACATCAGAGGTAACATGATTAAAAATAAACAACAAAGGAATGGTTTTAATGTAAACAAAAAGTTACAATATTACAAATTTTCACCTTAATGCAAAAACAGTATAACTGGCTTTTTCAATGGTATTTATACCATTTATGCATTAAAGTAACGAAACATTGTCATTTTTAATAAAATATAGAAAATAAATGTCAATTTAAATGAAATTTATTGAAATGCATTGTCAAAAGGTCCTCAAGCATTTAGTTGAAGTAATCAAGCTGAAAGAATTGTTTTCCTAAATTACAGTGGAAACTTAATAATATAAAATCATATTTCACTTTTCCTTAATTAGGGCCAAGGTTTTTTTCTAGTAATTGTTCAGTGTTTGAATTTTGAATGTTTCCATCTGTCAATAAATGATTAACCCTTTACTTCATCATATTTTATGGGTTCTATGCGCCATCTGATCAGGATCTACAATGTTCACTTCCTAGACAGATAAAAGTTAATGAAACAAAACGTGAACAGTGTAGATCCTGATCAGATAGCACTGCTGATAGACCTAGATCTATAGTGTTTGCCCTTGGATAAGACATATCCCATGTAGTTAACCCTTGCCTGTATAGATACGCATTTTTACGCATGTGCGACCAGTGTAGATCCAGATCAGCCGGCACATCTGTGCCGTCTGATCAGGATCTGCACTGGTCGCATTTTGGTCAGAAATAACCTAATGAATCTAAAAGCGAACAGTTTAGATCCTGATCAGATGGCACGGATGTGCCGGCTGATCTGGATCTAAACTGTTTGCCCTAGCAATTAAGGTGTGTCTGTACAGGAAAGGGTTAAGGATAAAAACCCTGATGCAGATCCAGATCAGCCTGCTAATTTGTACAGTCTGATCAGGATCTTCATTGTACTCTGTCCAATTTTAGATTCATTAGATTATTTCTAACCAGAAAGGTAAACCAGGTCTAATCAGATCAGACTGCAATATATAAGTGTAGGTTGATCCAGATCTAAATTTCTTGCATACCAGATCAGGTCATCCGGTGTTTTCACCCGTGTAGGAAATTTCGATCCTACACCCCCCATGTAGAATGAGTCACATGAGTGACGTCACGTCTTCAAGTATCTGACGTAATATATTCAAGTTAGTCACAGTGACGTCATTTATAAAAAAGTTTGCGTTAACTTCAATATTTCAGCATAATGAAAATAAGTTTGTATACTTACACAGAAATGTTATAAATAATAAAAGGTATGCAAGAAAAAGTATCTTGCATGAGACATTCCGTAAAGATAGAAAAATCTGTCACCTAGGCTGAACTGTTTTGGTGGAACTCGGCAGAGCCTCGTTCCCGCAAAGCAGTTAACCCTCGGTGACAGATTTTTCCATCATCACCTCACACTCATGCATGATACTTATAAGATTACTCATGTAATCAAAGACATACTATTAGAGACAAGGTTAAGCCAATGTTAAATTGGGCGAGACCCACTTGTTCATAATGTCTACCCTTTACTCCATATATACACATTTTTACGCATACATGGCCAGTGTAGATCCAGATCAGCCAGGACATCTAAAACAGGACCTGCACTGTGCGCCTATTGGTCATAAAATTACCTAATGAATCTAAAAACCGACAGTGAAGTTCCTGAGCGAACAACATGAATGTGCTGGCTTATCTGGATCTACACTGTTCCCCAGTGCATTATCAATGTATCTATGAAGTAAAGGGGTATGAGGGCGAGACCCACTTATTCTGAATGTCTACTTGATGTCTACTTTTTCAGTTTTTTTCATTAACTAGTGAAAGTTGTTTTTTCTTTGTATGGATATATTCATAATCCATATTTCTTACTAATTTGACAAGAGCACAAAAATAATTTCTCATTTAATAAAGTATCAATTAACATTTAACTAAACTGCACCTAATTGCTTTTCGTATCACCTAACAAAATGCAAAATATATTGTTAAACACACTAAACTTTGGCCAATATTTTGTTAAACAAGCCCATAAAGAGATTACTTATCAGGTTTAAAACAAACGCTATTGGACTGGTTCCAGGATTTTCAGCGGGGTAACAATACTTGGATGACAAAGGTAAGCCGATTAGTTGGGGCGTTTTTGGTACCAGTCTATGATTAACGAAGACATATCTCTCTGTGCTATTCCGTGTGACACCCGATCAATTATTTCAGTACAAGAAGCGATTGACAGCCAAATAAATACGGGAAATTTTACTAGATTAGGAAACCATTATACAAACACTTAAAGTAATCAATAGTAATTTAATTTTTTTTTTCTCTCCTTCAAAACATTTTTTTGAAATAATAATTTAAAATAAAATAATGAAACAGTTAAAAATCAATTTTACCCAATGCTTTTGTTGTTAGAATCTTGCAAATTCTGAGCCGTCTGATCAGGATCTGCACTGGTTGCATTTAGGTCAGATTTAACCTAACAAATTATAAAGCAAAGTGCAGATCCTGATCAGATGGCACAGATGTGCCGTCTGATCTGGATCTACACTGTTCGCCCACACAATTAAGGTGTATCTATGGAGGAAAGGGTTAACTCCCTTATTTGTAATAAAACTTTTATCTTTTTTTCAAATGGATAATTAAATATTTTTATTCTCCGTACTTTGAGGCTGAACTACCCTGGCCCCTTCCCACACGGCCTGATGTTCAGAAAAATAACAGTGCAGTTTCAGTAAATAAACATTCTGAAATCTTTCTAATATGCAGTGCAGGGAAAATTTCACAGATACTAATTCAGAATACACCCTACATTTCAATCCTACCCACACTGAATCCACTTTCAATTCATGCAACAATTCATGCAATCTAATAAATCAAGGATAAAACTAGATCCCCTATCCACACTGCACAAAAACACAGAACGAAGACATAAATACTTACATTTTCTGCAAACTATTTTCTTTGAACAAATTCTTTTCCAAAATTGATATATTGTTGTACGATAGATCTCTGAAAAACAGACATTTACAAAACATGTTAGGAAAAATCATAAACTGCAACTGGAAATCAATGCCATCATAGACCAAATAACCTACTGACAGAAGACTAGAAAATCATGGGTTTTATGTAACAGAACTTGGCTAAACCTTTGAAAGTTAACCCTTTCCTCCATAAATATGTGTTTTTACGCATGTGCGACCAGTTTAGATTCAGATCAGCTGGCACATCCGTGCTGTCTGATTAGGATCTGCACTGGTCGCATTTTGGTCAGAAATAACCTAACAAATCAAAATGTGAACAGTTTAGATCTTGATCAGACGGCACGGCTGATCTGGATCTTAGCTGTTCGCCCATGCAAAACTAGATGGGTGTTCAGAACATTTTTGTTGCCATTGTGTCTTTGTCAGGACAAACATTATGTTTTTGTGACAAAACATGACCTTGACCTGAAGATGTTGGCTTCATAATTAGGACTAAAATTTTGGGCACATCACAAGAAAAGGCTTCTTAAAGCAGTTGACCTAAATTTAGAAATGACATAAAGTTAAGTAGACACCATTGCTTAATACGTATTTTGTTGTAAAATTAACATTATGTACTCAAAATATGCAATATTAGTTACTGTGGTATCATTATATTCTGCATTGGTTTAATTTTCATGTATTTCGCGCTAAGGTTAGTGCGCGAAATCAAACCCTAGCGAAATCAAACCATTGAGTATCTAGTCTCATTAAAATAATACAAGTGCGCGAATTTAAGTCCTCACGAAAATGTCAAAGATGTCATTTGCGTGAAATTTGGTCCCGCGAAATCAAATGATACAACAGTATGAGAAATAATAAATGATTGTAAGTCATTTCCAAAAATAGTAACAATTAAAATGTAAAACAGACACCTTTTCCCATAGCATGCCCCATTTTTAAAGTTAATGAAAAACTATCAAGAAATGGCAAAGTTACAGCCAATGTTAAGTTTTCATGAGTTTTCATGAACTGTGATTTTTCTATGATTTTTTCATGTTTATCTCATATGAGCTGAAAGCTACAAGCCTAATGTTTGTGAAGACAGTTAGATCGGTGATCTGTGACAAAGCCTAAAATTACCCATCCCAAGATACTTGTAGAGTATCACTTTGTTTAACCCTTTCCTCCATATAAACACATTTTTACGCATGTGCGACCAGTGTAGATCCAGATCAGCTGGCACATCCATGCCATCTGATCAGGATCTGCACTGGTCGCTTTTTGGTCATAAATAATCTAATAAATCAAAAAGTGACCAGTGCAGATCCTGATCCAATGGCAGTGATGTGCCAGCTGATCTGGATCTTCACTGTTCGCCCATGTCATAAAGGTGTGTATATGGAGGAAAGGGTTAAAGACCTTTGTAAGATCCCACCCCCTTATTAACAAATTTTGAAGTCCTTGAGGAGTCGTATAATTTCAAGAACCCATGATAAAAGATGGGTTTGACGCAACTGATCTTCAGTACATTTTGTACTTAACTGAATATCAAGGCCATGATCATAAAATTTAGACTAGAGAACAGTCAAATCACTGTAGCTTTTGAAACCAAGTTCAATGTCAACCATCAGCTGCATATGGAACCAGTTGTCGAGTTAAACAATCAGCTGCATCGATTAAGAAACCAATATCATATTCAACCAATTAGCTGCATGGGTTAAGAAACTAGTCTCATATTCAACCAATCAGCTGCCTTGGTTGAGGAAATGGTCTCCAATTCAACCAATCAGCTGCGTAGAATTTGGAATAATTCACAAATTCAGCCAATAATCTTCCAGGATTAAGGAACTAGCCTCCAATTCAACCAATCAGCTGCCTAGAATTTGGAACAAGTCTCAATTTCAACCAACCAGCTGCCTGGATTAAGAAAATGGTCTCCAATCTCTTTATGAGTTTAGCAATTAAAAAACAGCATCATTTTATCACAATGGTTTTCTTACATATTTTACTGACGTATTGTATACTTACATTTCTTTGAGCTTGGTCAGGTAGACAAAATGGTCTTTGGTTATTTCAGAAAGGGATAGGTGACTCAGATCTCTGAAATGGAAATATAATGTCACATAACCTCTTACTGTTTAGCTAATCACAAACTGAAAATCTCTAATGAAATTTTCCATTCAATGTTTGACATATCCATATATAGACAGTAATAATATATTTTAAATAAATTGATAGCATAAAGGTTTCTCTAAGATAAAATCTTAAGTCTAATATAATGTTCTATTACAGCAAATGATATAATAGTAATTTGTTCAATTATTTAATAGTTGCACTAATGTTACAGTGAACTTAATCGTTAAAATGCTAAGCTTTGAATTTATCATATATGTGACAAGTGCAGAACCAGATTAGCCTGTACACATATGCAGCCTGATCAGGGTTTACACCTTTCCCTATTCAGTTAATTAATTCTGTAGATGAATTTCTGGAAATACATGTTGCATTGCTCAAGACCACGACAACCTGCCTTTTTTTCTTAAATTATAACGTAGCGTTTTGAAAACCCTAAGATTTTAAAAAGTTAAGTTTTGAGTTATGATTTATATATATTTTAGTAATGATATACATGTATATATATATGTGTGTATATGTGATCAGTATGTGCGTAACACAAACTAAAAGTTTTGAAAAAGCAGTGCATATTAGTGTTTGGTTATACTGTTCCGTTTATTAACTAAATCTATAAGCATGTTATTTATATTTAAGCATGTGAAAAATAAATGACAATGGTATAACAAAATCAAATATAAAGAGAATATTGAAACAAACTGATTATTATCATTTCCAAATTTTTTATAAACTAAGGAACTGTTAAATATGTGAAATGGTGAAAATAAATATCACTTTGTCCCATGAAAGCCAGAAGGGTTCATCAGCAATTTTATTAAGAAGGCTAATAAAAAGCTGGTTTTCAATGGAATTTTGTTCTATTTAGTATTCAATGGAATTTTTTTCTATTTAGTATTCAATGGAATTTTGTTCCTTTAAGAATTCAATGGAATTTTGTTCCTTTAAGTTTTCAATGGAATTTTGTTCCTTTAAGTATTGAATGGAATTTTGTTCCTTAAGTATTCAATGGAATTTTGTTCCTTTAAGTATTCAATGGAATTTTGTTCCTTTAAGTATTTTTTTTCAGTCATACAATAAAAATGGTGAAGGGTATAAATAAAAAATTTTAAACTTTCCAGTCAATGATTTTGGTGATGGAAATTCCTTAAAATAAAAAAAACTGCAATTCTAAATCTAGAACTTGGTGAAATACAAGTCTAACTCATAGAATCTCTAAGAAGATATTCCAGTTCTGCACAAAAAATGGATTATTAATGTCGCAGCCTTCACACCAGTACAAAAAAGTTATAATGGTTTTGGAATTAGATAGAAGACTTGGGGAAAGGTACTTAAAAATCTCTGTTAGGAAACAAATTTGTGACAAGTACATTTGCTGATACAACAAAAAAAACCTGAATTGTCATGCTGAATATGTTTGTTTCATTTGGACAATTATTTAGCCTTTAAATAATAGTTTTGAGTGTTGAAAGTTCGCACTATGTACTTCTTTTTACTAATGTAACTTAATTTCTGTTTATAGCCGTATCTTGGTGTTCCAGAAAAAAGCCTCTAATTTTTAAAAGAAGAACAACAGAAGAAAATAAAATTTAAACTTCAACCAATTCTTGTTCAATAAATATTCAGCAATGAGTTGCTTTAAACCCTTACTCCATAGGAAATGGCTGTTATCCCATGCACAAACAGTGTTTATCCTGATCAGTTGGCATATCTGTGGCAATCAGGATCTACACTGTTTGCTTTCAGATATATAAGGCTATTGATGACCAAGAATCAACAAGACACAGATTCAGATCAGATGGCATGGATTTGCTGGCTGATCTGGATCTACACTGGTTGCACATGTGAAAAAACCCTTATGTATGGAGTAAAGGGTTATAAGAATGTCAGAGGTGTAGCTGCCAGTGGGCATGTGCCTATTAACTGATCCCCAGAAATAATTAACTGATCCCCAGAAATTATTAACTGATCCCCAGAAATAAACAAAGAAATTATTAAAAGCTTATTATGCAACTAAAATTAAAGCAAGGAAGTGATTTTCAAAGTTTGTAAACTGAGAAATTAAAAAATCATTGAAATCATAGGCCTAAATACTGGCAGAATGCAGGGTTTGGTTTCTTGAAAAAAAAGGGCTAAATATGCCCTTTCCCACTGACCATTTAATGCATTTAATTTACAGCTACACCCCTGTAGTACCCATCCCAGCCAGATTAATAGAGATGTAGGAGAATATAATATATGTGTAGGTATTTGGGAGAACATACAAAATTTCTATATAGCTGGAAACCAGTCGCTTCTCAAAGGTAACTAGGGGATTTGCTGACACGTTCCTGAAAATATTGCACACATTTCATGTACAAACATCCAATACAAAGTTAGGAATAGGACTTGTTTCATATCTTTACAAACAATTACAATAAATAATTATTTAACCCTTTGACTCCATAATATGCAACTTTTATTGCATGAGCAAACAATGTAGATCCAGATCTGCCACACATCTGTTTAGTCTGATCAGGATCTACACTGATCACTTTTCGGTTCATTAGGATATTTCTAACCAGAAAGCGTACAGTGCAGATCCAGATCAGATGGCATGCATCTACACTGGTCGCCCATGCAATAAAACCTGAATATATGGAGCAAAGAGTTAAGATTCACTAGGATAACTAAGGTCGATTTTTTTTGTCCCAGGACACTGTATTTAGATTGTACTCTGTGATGATAAGTTTTTTTAACAGAAAATTATAAATAAACAGGTGTAAATTAGACAAAACATGAATAATTAACTTACAATATAATATATGTACATGTATATGAATTGAATTATCTCCCTTTAAAAAAAAATAAAGATAGGACCAACACAATTTAATTTATAATGTACGTCCTAATGAACTTGGGCTTACATGCAAAATGTCACAATTCAAATGATCTTCACTGTTGAAGGAAAAAATGTGTGCACCAAACATTTCTAATCACGATAAACACCTTAATCACATACAACCATCATTGTCATTTTGAATCTATGCCATGATTTAATGATATTAATGCATTTCTGCACTCAAAATGTCAAAGAAGTTAAGCATTATAGATATTCACACGGAAAACATGTGAAGCTTCTAACTTAACAGTTACCGTAAAACTCCTTTTAAATGCCCCCAGAGAGGCATTACAATTTCTGGAAGGGGGGGGGGTCCTATGATTTATATTAATTACTTTTATTCTAATATTAGATTCTGATTGATGTCTGATGTCAGATAACATATATGAACTAACTTGTTTTTTTCTCTAAAAATAGCATGGGGATGGGGGCGTTAATTAGGCAAGGGGTGTTTAAAAATGAATTTTACGGTATGTAGATAATTACTGCATTAAATATACCATTTCTTATTTCTATACCATTTGCTTGACAAATGCATTTTTCATGAGACAGGGTGATTTTGCATTTCTCAGCAGTCGTCAAAAACAGACTCAATGAATACAAGTCAGCGACTTACAACATTTGGGTAGTTTCTAAAGTCATCTCTGCCATAGATGGTGCCACTACTTTTTAACCCTAAACTGTGGGATATGGCTGTAATCCATGGGAGAACAGTGTTAATCCAGATCAGCTATCACATCCCTGCCATCTGATCCGGATCTACATTGTTTGCTTTTTTAATTATTAGGTTATTTCTAATAAAGAAGCAGAGCGTAGATCCATGACATCTGATCTGGATCTACATCGTTCATTTTTAAATCATTAAGTTATTTCTGACCTTGAAGCCAGCAGTGTAGATCCAGATCAGATGGCATGAACAGATGTGCCAGCTGATCTGGATCTTCACTGGTCCCACATGTAAATGGAGAGAAGGGTAATAGAAATGCACAAAATAATAATTACGGTTCTTATATTATACAAGTAGGGAAGAATTTCTTTACAAAATCATTTATTGTACATTGAGACCACTCAATAAACAGTTTATCAGAATAGGTTTTCATCAATATTATGCCGCATTTAACACATGTCGAGCAATTTGGCACACCCAACAATTTTAATTTAAAATTTAAAAATTATATGAGATTGACGAAATATTTTTTGCGGAAGATTTTATAGAGTGATAATGATTGACCTTGACTCTTCCAAAGCCTTACGTGATTTATGTCCTAGCTAATCAACACCATGCGGGGACATAGTTTACCTGTAGTTATTAAGTGCGGATTAATTTATGCAGGTGTTATAATGTTCAAACAAGCGATTGGTAATTATCTATTAAAGCATCTAAATTAATACAAAAGCTCTGATAAAGCAATTACTGCACACGTGTACAGTAACGGTTATGGCATTAAAGACATGATGTTTGACACTGGGAAAAATTGTTTGAATTTTTATGATAGCATTAGACCCACTTTTAATGATATCTATTCGCTAATATATTAACACCTTACTCTAAAGATATTGCTTAAATCCCATGTGTGACAAGTGTAGATCCAGATCAGTTTCCATATCTGTGGATCTACACTTGTCACTTTTAGATTCGTAATTTATTTCTGACCAAGATGCAGACAGTTCCAAGATGCAGACAGTTTAGATCATGATCAGACAGTAACAATGTGCAGGATGATCTGGACCTTCACTGATCATGCACAGGATGTAAGCTGTATCCACAAAGTTAAGAGTAACAAAACAAACTTTGTTCCATAGCAAAATCCATATTTTGCATTACCTAGTCAACTTAATTGTGCACATTGCTAGAAACAGTGCCCAAGGTTATAAAACTGAGCATGGAAACCAGTCTCAAATCTCAAGCATCTGATTGGCTGAAATGGCGACCAGTCGCCATTTCAGCCAATCAGATGCTTGAGATTTGAGACTGGTTTCCAAACTCAGCTTTATAACCTTGGGACCAGTACCAGCTCAGTCAAAATATGCCTGCAATATTTGCCAAATGTGAAATGTGAAATTACTGGTAAGGCAATTGCGCATTTTGTTAAAGATAACATTAATGAATCTGTAAAAAATATAATCCTTTTCATGCTTAGGCAGAAACTTACCATCAACCTAACATCAACTTAATAATATTATGTACCGATAGACAATGGCAAGATTAACAAAAATCGTATCTTTTCATAAGAAACTTTTAAAAAACTGCCAAAGTGGTCTTCTTGTAGATTGTGATTAAAGACTGTTTCCCTACTTTAAAGGCTATTCTCCAAAGAAAAAAAACGTCTTATAACCGAGTATTTATGGTACTGTTCAGAAACCAACATCTCCCTATTGACAGTGAATTTGTAAAAACATTCATAGATGGTGCTGTCGCAAAAACCTGCAAAACTACCACACTTTTCTCTTCGCCGACCTGTTAGACATACATACAAGGTGATTAAATGTGTGCCGACCTGATAAGACATACTTACAATGTGATTAAATGTGTGCCGACCTGATAGACATACTTACAAGGTGATTAAATGTGTGCCGACCTGATAGACATACTTACAAGGTGATTAAATGTGTATCAGCAAAGAGCCCTGAAGGTAAACTACTAATATCATTCGCCGCCAAGTTCCTACAAATAAATAAACGCATTGGAAACAGGGTAACAAACATCTAAACGTTTACATCTAGCTACAACAGACCTTTTACCTCAAGCTACCTAAAATGTTTTTACGATCTGTGGTAAATTTTATATTTACTACTTTATTGCGGAATAAAATCGAAATTCCATACCAGCACTGTGCCAGGGCAGATCCTGAAGGGGTTCAGTGGGGTTGCTCGAACACACTTTTTGCAGAAATATAAAAGTTCATGGAGAATTTGGTCAGGAAAGTTACATTATCATGTAAATACACTAAGACTGCCCACAATGAACCCCCTTTTCTAAAAATCTTCCATCCAACCCTGTGATTCACATATTTTAAAAAATTGTAAAACATAAATATATAAAATATAATTTCAAATATAGGTTTACATTAAGTGTGAGGCTTTTGTCACATTAAGTACCAGTGTACAGGCTAGGTCTCCCCTTTAGTTCATAACAAAATTTACCACAGATTGCAAGCTGATGAACCATTTTACCAGTTAACCCTTTACTTTATGGATATGACTTGCGCCCCATGTGCCACCAGTGAAGATCCAGAACAGCCTGCAAATCAGTGAAGACTGATCTGGATCAATGCCAGTGGCTTTTTAGTCAGAATAACCTAATAAAACTATAAAGAAGAATGATGTAAATTCTGATCAGACTGCATTGATGAGCAGGCTGATCTGGATCTACACCATTCGCCTTTGGGGATAAAGCCATATCCAATGAATTACCCTAACAAACCTTAATTGCTAGGGTGAACAGTATAGATCCAGATCAGCTGGCACATCCGTGCCGTCTGATCAGGATCTAAACTGTTCGCTTTTTGATTGGTTAGGTTATTTCTGACCAAAATGCGACCAGTGCAGATCCTGATCAGACGGCAAGGATGTGCCGGCTGATCTGGATCTACACTGGTCGCACATGCGTAAAAATGCGTATCTATACAGGAAAGGGTTTAAGAGTTAAGTACAGTTCTGATTTTTTTTTTGGTATGTTCATTGCCATTTGAATACAGATTTACTAAATCTAACAGTATTCTACATGGTTTCAGCCAAGTAGCTGCATCTAACACAAAGCATGCATTTACTGCAAGGAAATCAATCCATAATTAGACATACTACATTTATTTAGATTATATGTAATAATTCAATATACAGTAGTGATGTTTTTGTTACAAATTAGCCATTTGCTAATTATTCCTCAAAAGCTCAGGTCAAATAAATAAGACCATCCTTAAAAATGAAGTCATTAAATTGAGAAAATAAAATTAACTCAGTTTATATTTTGCCGAAATTAATAATTTTGTTAAAAGTTTATGAAATATCAACAAAAAATCAATGGATTATTTATAAAAATTGAGTCTTCCAAAGTTAGCAACCCAAAGTAGAGAATGCATATTTCTCTTAAGGTAGGTCGAATGTTTTGGACCTTTATCAAAGTTATCAGGAATCACTCAGAGATTCACTGACTTAACCCTTTACTCCAAATATATCTTTAACTTTCTCCATATATATCTTTAACTTTCTCCATACATATCTTTAACTTTCTCCATATATATCTTTAACTTTCTCCATATATATCTTTGTCACATGTGCAGACAGTGTAGATCCAGATGAGCTGGCACATCTCTGCCATCTGATTATGATCTACAAAGTTCACTTTTAGATTTATTAGGTAAGATCCAGATCAGCCAGCACACTCATCTGATCAGGATCTACACTGTTCACTTCTTGTTCAGAAATATAACATAATGAATCAAAAAGCAAACAGCATTGATCCTGATCAGACAGCACTGACTGTGCTGGTTAATCTGGATCTACAATCATGGCCCATACCATAAAGGCGAATATATGGAGGAAAGGGTTCACTTGGCCTACAGAAAGGTTTCATGGCTTCTCAAAGAAAGCAATCTACATTTCAATAACGAACGCAGGTTTGGACATTACACCAATAGCAGGGTACAGGTCCTCTAACAGTCACAAACCAAATACAAAGCCCTTCTAGGTCTCTGTAGATTGGTCCTTACACCACGGGGAAGGGGGGAATCAACTAATGACCCCTAAACCAACACAACCACACATTAATTAGATACTTACAAATACTGGAGGTTCGTCATATTCAGAAAAGTGTCAACAGTAATAGAGGGAATCTTATTGTACGATAAATCTCTGAAAAGTAAAGAAATAAGTTGTACCAAACAATTTAAAAAATATTAATTTTGTTTCATGCTAAACATGCTTTTGTTTATGACATTGCATAATATAATAAGAAAAGCTACAGTGAGTTGTATTTATTGATTACACTAGCAAGGTTTTTGAGCATATATACTCCTATATAACTTGCTTTTAAGAAGGCACTATTTTAGCAGTTTTTCAACTTGACTTATAAATGAATAAGCAAAGGTAAAAAACAGTCATTAAGAGGTGAAAATCCTTCCCTCAACTTATGAATTCATCGACTTAAAGCTGAGTATATACGGTATCTTTTTAATTTCAAGTGATATTCTGAAATAAATAAAAAGTGTGATTCTGCCCCCAACAGGTTAACAACCTGCTGTCTATACATGGGTTGGAACTTCTTTAGCTCATTATTACTTTGTACGTTCTAAAGATAAAAATAATTCAATTAAACTTTCCAAAGTGCCAAAGATCATGAAACTGTGATTGGAGACCAGTCTCAAATCTCAAGTATCTGACTGGCTGAATTGGATATCAGTCTCTGTTTCAGCCAATTAGATTCGAGACTCGTCTTCTTTTTTAGAGGAAATGTATGTAAATAGATCTGGCAATGAATCGAAAAATGAATTTTGAAAGAAATATGTCTAAGATAATTCTTTTTCACATTTTAATGGCTGAATATAAATTATTTTACTGGCCTCCAAAAACTATTGAATTTTAATATCACATGTTTATTACAACAAAACTTACACTTTTCTAGAGAATTATGAACCAATGGTCAAACAAAAAGGAGTTTCTTGACATTTACCAAAACAATGATTTCCAGGGACAGATCCAGAGGGTGTTCAGTGCAGTTGCTCGAAACCCCTTTATGCAGATCAGTATTTAATTTTCATTTTCATTTTGACCAGAAAGTTGGAAATTATCATGCAAATACCATAAGAAGTACCCCAATCCAACCAACATTCTGGAAACCATGCATCCAACCCCGATTTCTATCTGTCACTTTAACTTGTTTTAGTTGAAGTTTTGTGTTAATTTTTGTTTCTTTTCAATGAATATTGTAATAAAAGATAAGAAATCTATCCTACATGTTCTAGTGTTATTATTAAATTCTAACACATGCCTAAAATGGCTGAAACTAAAAAAGTTTGTCAGATGGCAATCTACATTAAAAAAAATAAGTTTTCTATTTGATACTTACAAGTCTACTAATCTAGTAAAATACTGAAATTCATTCATTGCTAATGTAGTTATCAAGTTGTTCGACAGGTCTCTGAAATAAAAAATAAGACAAAATATTATAACAGAAATCTCAATAAGGTATTAAGTGACAGTAGGCAGGTATTTCCTCTAGCAATATTGACCATGACCCTGCCATTTTAGTGAAACAGCTGCTTTTTGTTTGCTTTGAGTCCAGAATCTCTCCTCTACTTTCATTAACCCCCTCCTACTATGAAAGATAATGAGACCACTTTTATAATATAAATATATGTAATACAACTGCCTTTCACTCATATCTTTTAATTTATCTCCCCTGCTGAGGAAATATGTCACACTCTGACTTTTTTTAAATCAGGTCAGAAAATATTTGTTCATACCAAAGTCTTCAGTCTAAACAAAAATCTTACATAACATGTTGTGCTATAAGGCAGACCTCATCAGTTAATCTCACTGGTTTACTGAAGCATTCCCAAACTAATTAAATCCACTACAACTATCAAAATACATGATTGTATGCACTCAAAAGCAATAATTTTCTCTTCATAAAATCGACACGTTTCTTTTAATGAAATTGATATGTTAGAAATTGTTTCAATAATAAATATGGTAAATTAAACTTTTGACAATTAAAAATATGTTAAGGTGAGGAGGGAAGACTAAAATATCATTTTATTTTTCCAAGCAAGCATATCTCCCACAATAACATCTGACAAAACTGGTGTTTACATTATAGATCTATTTGATGCTGTAATGTATTGTTAAACTTGTTTAAAAATAATTGTATAATCTTGTTTGATTATACAACTTTAACAGGAGTAAATCAACTAATAAAAAGTCATCACTGTTAATTGTTAACTTCTTTTTCTAAGGTGTCTTTTAGAACAGTAATCGAATCAAGTTTATTGTAATTTATTGAAGATATTTTATCTGCTTAGTTTAAACATATTTTATTTGCAATTCTTTTAATAAGTACATATACATGAACAATAAATAGAATAGCGAAAACAAGTTGAGCACAATGTTCTTAAAACATACTGTGAGCCCTTCATTAATGTACAGGAGCAGTGAAAGATGAATTGAACACATGTTTCTCCAAAAATTTTAAAGAACGATACTGACACTGCTCCTTTCTTTAAAATGTCAAGATAAATTACTGATACGAGCACTCTTTTAAGCACAATTTATAATTTTATTTTGGGATGTGTTGACTGTTGATGTTTTGTTTTTTTTCGATGGAGCCTTCTCTCAGCTTCTGCACAATAAAGACAGTGTTTAAGTTTTTTTAAAAAGTTTTTGGAGTACGCACAATTTTGATGTCATCTATAATCGCACAATTTTAAGGACATGTGTCCTCTGCGCCGTATTTTTTTTAACGGAAAGGACTTCTGTAAATGGTGTGTTTGTTAGAAGGGACGGAACTCTGTATGGTAACAGTTGGATATAAAACCTATGTCGTCCGGTATTTCCCACCGGTGCCCGACAGTCTATTTAAAGTCTATGAGAGTCGCCTTGATTGCAATCAGATAGAAAAAAAATTAAATATTTTCTATATTTTTTTAAATAGGATTGGTAGAAAATAATGGTTTCTATAGTAGTGCATTTTAGAGAAAATGACGGATAACCAGGGCTAGTACTTTTTATGTCTATTCGCCGGGAAAAAACGCCGCTAATTTCCCAGCACAGGTTTTTTTTTATCATACTTTTCAAATGACATGAACAAACATTCTTAAATGTTCTTTAGCTTTTGTGAAGCAGAGCTCCAAGTAGGACATGTTTACCCAAAACAAACACAACGTTGGTCGCATTTACATAATACCCTGTGGGAAAGACTATCATAGAGTTCACGCTCAAGTCAAGATGAATGGAAAATACAGCTCCTAAATGCTGGAATTGTTTGAGCGCATTGATCAGTTTTTGCTTTTACGAAAATAAGAAGTTCAATTCTCAAACTATCCTTTTTTTATACAAAAGACATGTAAATACCAGCTTGACCGTAATAGAATATCGTTAATTTATTTATACATTTAACATTTTTCATTTCTAAATGAACCCAAAGTATTTTTGTCAACCAAAGACATAATTGATCAAGTTTTCAAATTAGAGCTTTCAAGGCTGTAAACACATCCAAAAATATAGTCAAGTCAGGTCAATGTTTTATTAGCATTTAGCACAAAAGTTCACAGCCAAACAATGATGGCGACAAATACAGAACACAACGCATAAACAAGGAAAACATGATACAAAAAGGTAATAACAAAATATTACAACATATGTTTACATGCAGAACATAGTGATTTATAATATACATATTTCCTTTTTTATATTTTCATTGCTGAACAATTCACCAATGCTATTTATTGTTTTATTTCTGATTTTCAATAATGCTTTGAATTTTTAAAGATTATGGCAAGTATTACGACATTTTATCAAATTCGTTCCAAACGTACTAGAATTTGGACATAAAAAGTATTCGTTTTCAATGTTATGCAGAATATGTTTTTATGAAGTCTGTTATTTCTTTCTGTGCTTCATAACATTCCCTCTTCAATTGCCAATCTGTACTAGTCAGCGCCATTATATATATACAGTTCTGTTCTCAATACAATTAAGGTATTTTTCTTCTATTAATTCGTACTAAAATCATTTATCTGAATCGAGGTTTGAAACATCCAATTCTGATCACCATGAATGAGTCTTTGAAAGTTCGTCTGGTTCTATGTTGACCTTATTGCATAGATTAGAAAAGCTCATAATGATATTATAACAACGTTGGGTACAGTTAAATGAAATCGAATAAATGCTCCTATTATTTCTTTTCTGTATGTGCAATACCGTTTTCTTCTTTATTTCAATTTTTAAACAAGTTATCATAACGGACTCGAATTTTCTTTCATATATCAATTCAATAAAATAAAATGTTAGTTAAAATACTCGTAGCGTAGATGGAAACTGTTTACATTGTGCCTGCACTGAACATCAAACCATATTTAAACCCTATATATTAATATGAATCCTTATTTTTAAACGGTATTCAAAAGTATAAACGATAATGATAATGTTCATCATGCAAGCACCATGACGGTCTTCTGAAAATTCCTCGCAGACAAATGTAACACATGTTTTTCAATTTATTTTATTTGAAAATGTTTTTTTTTATAAAGTGTAAAACATAAAATGATTATTTTATTTCTGTTGCACGACATCTTTAGTTTTATTTAAAAATTTAAAAAAAATAAAAATCACTTTCATCATTCGAAAACCAACATTGAATCAAATGTGCTAATTTTCTCTATTTTTATTGTGTTACATATAATGCCCATGACTTAAGGATTTTAAGGTTAGTGATACAATTGTTCTTTTTAAATAGGATATGTTTTCAAATCTGGACACTTGTCATGTACATTCGCCCGTAACCTAATTTAATTATCTTGTTTAAACCGAGATTTTGATTAAAGAATTTAAACAATTTTAGCGTCAATCATCGCTAAAACTTTAGTAATCATCTTGATTGAATGCTATCAAACACATAAATAGTTGTTTGTTTGGAGAGCAGTTATACATACAAATATGACTTATTATTTTAACGCTTAAGGTTTTCAAAGCTGTATCAGATACTGGCTTATAAATGTATTTAAATTGTGTCACAGCCCAAAAACAAATAAAGAGTTTTATCATTAATTAAATAACACCAAACAGGCTTCCTTTGTGAATGCTCCAAAATGTTAAAGCACTTGTCACTCTTGGACCAGGCGTGCTATAGTTTCAAGTTACGCTCTAGTCAAAAAATGAGATGACAACGATATACTCGTATGTGACACGTAAATTGTCTTCAGCAGGCTTTAGTAGATAATTGCCAAAATGGTACCCATTGCACAGCAAAAACCCGAAAAAAAACACACTGACAATACCTTTAACTATTACTGATTTTAAATCTGTTTGGACGGTTATGACTTTGAACTATCCGGCTGTATTTTTGATGTAATTGATCGTAATTGATTATATTCGATTATTGATACACAATAAAACTATTTTAAATTTTTATACTTGAAAGAGTATTTCGGTCCATTCAACAAGAAAATTAAATACTCAATTATTTACATTTTCTCATGTTTCTGAGCCTTGAATCGGAAAAGTCGATCAGTTGAGTACAAAGTGATCATATATTTATATGTAAATTGTCTGTAATCAATAACCAAACGTATATTAATATATCATACTATTTGCAGTCAAAGTTATATTCATCATAATAAAATAATAATTTGAGCAAACTTAAATGTATATTGTCTCCATCCGCGCCGATTTTTCTGGTACACAGGATTCTAGAGACAGGTTGTAGTAATCTTTCAAGTCTTTTATCCAATTTCAGGGTCGGTCTTCCTCGTTGCCGGTCTAAATCGGGGCCGGTCTAGTGTCAATATAACATGACAGGAAAATTTTTAGGTAAACGTCGCTGATCTTTGACAAAGAAAAAAACCATGCATATGTATAAAAGTTACAGAAACAAATGTTGTTGTTTTTTATTAAATCGTGTAAAATTTGTTCCATAAAAGACAACAAAGGAACATACTTATGTATAAGTAAGAACAGGACTAGATTTATCGTGTATGAAACATGTCATACCATAGTAGATATCTTACGTGCTTTGACTTCAAAGAAACCTCTAAAAGACATTTAACTGAATAATTCGCCAGATGTGTAGGAATAATGAAGTGACATGCAAATCTGAAATTCAATAAAGATTGTATCCGTCTTGGTAATCTAGGAATGATCTTCGTTTGGATATGCTCATGTCATCAAATCAAATGTTAATTTAGGTAAGTTCACGAAAAAAAGCGAATAATACGGAATGACTTTGCAAAGTGTTATCTTAACGATGTCTCTACTTTTATATAAAGTAGTAAATTGTGACATTGATACAGATAGAAGATAGGAAAAACTATAATGCACTGGTAATTAACAAGTTATTCGGGCTCGCAAGTTTAGAAATCCAAGGTAATTCAACAATGAAATGTAGGTTAATCGAACAAGCTTTCATACTTAATATGCGCAATTATATTTTTATATAGCGTGTTTAAATTCAAATCATTTTACCTCGTGTTAAAAAGAAAATTGCTAATATTTTCCTGTGATTATTTCAGCTTATTTCGAGGCTAATCTCAAGACTGGAGAAAAAAGGTTTAAGTTTAAATATCACACTCGGTCTGAAAAGCTTAAGTAATTCATCAATATGTAAATTCAGAAGGACATGCAGCGTTGTTGCAATTAACGTCCACAAAGTCTGTTATCTCTCGGTTTCGCTCAGAGAAATCGGGCCCAAGTTCGGCTATTCAAATAGATAGTTCAATGCTATGCAAAAGGCATTAAACGCTGTGTTCAACTATCTACATTTCTTTAATTATTTATTATACAAAAATGATAACTTCATTGATTTTGCTAGACCTTCGGGCACGTTTTTATCTTTTCACATGGAAACATTTCGTGAAATAAGGTTTAAAATGGTTATGAATTGTATATGACACGAAACAAATATTGATTCGCGGATCATTGAATCCACGGGTAGTCATGAAAGTAGGCTAAACACCCGCGCAAGGATATCAATAAGTTTGTTCAATATTTTTAATTGTTATTTTTTCTGACTAACTCGCAATTATGCGACCTACTCGATCACCTAATTATTGAAAATATGAAGAAATAATAATCGAGCACTACCGTACGTTTCATGGCCCAGAATGTAAGCGTTTCGCCACAACCTTTATTTACGCCATAATCTTTAATGATAAAAAACAGTAATATTAATAATAAGAAAAACAACAAAAACATGCAAATGGTCCAATGAAACGATTATAAACAATTATTCATTCTTTTTCAATTTGATTTTTTTTAAATGTGATTAAACTGACGGCTTTGTAATCTGCGTTGTTTCAACGTGATAGTCTGTGGTATAATACTTCGTTCTAACTTAAATAAATTATAATGTACCATTATTCATCGCTGACACTAAGCTTGGTGTCATCTATAAATGACGACAAATGCACAACTTTCAAACATTTATTCTAATATGTTTCTTATTTTTAACTTCTATTCTTGGAAACCATCTATAATAACTGGGGAATAAACGAAAACTATTCAGATATTCCAAAATAAAACACACTGACTTAATGTACTTTCTGCCTTTAAAAAAGTATGATCGTCATTATTAGGTTGGAAGACAATATGTTTGAAAGGTTTCAACAAACATTGTTGCCGTATGCATGCTTCTTAGCTAGGTCTGATGCATACCGCTTACCGTTCCATACTGTACTCCCACAGGAGGCGATAAACGCCGTTACGTATAGTTTAGAGCCTGTCCGTTCTTTCATTTAGTTTTCTACCCGTCAAACTTTCTCGAGCATTGGCATATTTCTAACTCTTGAAGGGAAATATAAAATTAATATATATTAAGACATTATTAATATATCTCAGTGGCTTATCCAACTACGCATCATTGAAACAAATCATACATGATAACATAACAGATACTCTTGCTCACGTCTTAAATCATCTCACTTTTAAATGTATCATCTACAACTAAACAATTCAGCAACTTCAATGAAGAAAATAGCAGTTAATAATAATAATAATAATAATAATAATAATAATAATAATAATAATAATAATAATAATAATTTACACAGTTGAACGGTACTGTGCGTCTACATTTTTGGGTCGGCAGACCCAGAGTTATCAGGGGTTTTTTACTTTTGACAGTCTGATCTAATAATAGTAACAAACTGCAGGCCTTAGAACCGCCGAAAAGTAGTTCTAAGTTCAAATTCTATGTATGCTGACCCCTTAATACTTTTAATGCTTTGGTTGTTTATTTTTGGCACGGTTGAAAAAAGTTTTGCCTATGGAATCATGAAAACATTCTTACAAGCTAGGGTTTTATAAATATTACCAATTGATTCATGATTATCATGCATATACCTTTCTCACTTGACTTGACATAACGATTAAGTAGGACTGCTTTTGTTTTCAAGGAATGTATGCGCATTTTCAAACGTAATAAAAGCTTTTTGCCTCATTCAAAATACAGAAACAAGTTGAACGTCTGAACATTCTTTTATACTTTTTAATCTCATCATTAACATGAAAATGTTGGTGACCTGTTTATATTCAAAAAGCAATAATGATATCTTCATAACTTCTATATGATTTCGATTGAAGTCACGTTAACCCGACAAATTTGATGCAATTCTATAGATTCAATAGCAGCATATTCTAAAGATCCTACAATCTCCTTTTAAAAAGTAAATGCGTTCATATTTAAATTTAATAACCGATATTCCCGAATATTTAACCAACATCAAAAACTGGCAATCTCGTTAAAATACATCATTAAAGAAATAACGACGTTCATATCGTGAATTTCTGTTTCAAGAAATATATTGATCATCATTTTTCTCCAATCGTTACATGGGCCATTTTTTTCTGTCAGACTATTCATCGTAATAAACGATTTTGTAAACATCAAACCTTTTATGTCCGCAGTTGATGAAATCTTTATAGTTAAATATTTACTCAAAGCTTGGTCCATTTTGCAAGCATGTGTACAATAAAATTGGACTGGTATACCGTCGGATGTTAAAGTATATCGAAAACGGAAGAAAAAAAGTAGTGAAAACCTGGGATATTGTCGTGGTTTTGGCTATTGAGCTCATCAGCAATAACTGAGAGAAAGTTGTCCGGGCCCAATATCATAAAACTAAAACTGAAGACCGGTCTGAAATCTCATGCATCTGATTGGCTAAAATGGCGACCAGTCGCCATTTCAGCCAATAAGATGCTTGAGATGTCAGACTGGTCTGCAAACTCAGGATTATCATCCTGGGCCAAGATATCAATTAACAAAATATCATATAGACTTAGCACAATTCTGGTTTTATTCATATTTTTTTATCTGCAAAGAGCAACCCGAGCCACATCCTTTGACAGCCGCAAAACCACGCCATCTTCAGTTAAATCACTGATAAATTTTGTTTGCGACCGCTGAACGGTCTCTAAATCTGCTATCTTGGAATCGTTGTTTTGTCCTTCCAAGAGGACCATCTGGTTTTTATTTTACACTCGTCCTTAAGCTATCTCTTCGGAGTGAAACCATTTTTGTATTTAAGGAAAACTGTATACTCGATCACGGCTGCGACAACACACTTGTAGAATATTAATAGCTCAAAACATTCGCTAACATAAGTTAGCGGCCAAGCGTAATGTTGCCCCGACCATGCGAAATGCAGTCCCGGTCAGGTATAATGCGCAAGGCAACGCAAATGCGACGCGGCCATGCGTAATGCGGCCCGGCCATGAGGCCCGTAATAATAAAGTACATGTTAAAGGAAAAAATATCTGAAGAACATGGAATTGAAGCTGAAAACAATGTTAGACAGAAACATCAATTACCCGAATGTATAGATTCAACTTGAATTTGAACATGAAGCCCCTTATAGCTTTATAGTTTTAATGCAAATGCAATCCAAATTTAAAGAGAAAAAAAAGAATTTTCCTTATTTTCCTTTACAGCAAGTTGGAGATGATATTACAGTTTGAGAAACTTTGAGCGTCTTGTTTTCTTTAGTGTAAAACCGTACCGTTCCGTATCTTTTCGGATTACCGGTGGTGGCACCAGTGCTAGACTGCTTCCCTGCTCTTGTCTAATTAACGAGATAGTAGACTAGTTACTAGTCTAGTTATTTACCATACATCTACTTTTGCTTTAATTCTGTGACATTTTATTTGGGAGTATAAGAAAGTATATAGAATATTAAACTATTCTTAACTCTTCAAAAACAGCTTTTTTTCACTTGGCAAGAACTCGCATTTTACTTTAACATCTAATTTAAAGAAAATTGACTGAACATCGTTCTAAATGAACAATGGTGTTTCATCGGTCAAATCGGTGTACAGAGGGGTGTATAAATTTAAATGGAAGGACTGATCGTAGAGAAAGGACCGGCTAACTTAATGTTAATTTAAAAAAATGATTAAGCATAAAGTGGCAACCAAAGCGGATATGCGTCTGATCGCAAGTTCTTAATCTAATGGCTGCCATAAGCAGGGTCAAATATTATAAGCGGATTAACCATTGTATGCCTATTTGTGTTATTACAACCAATTTCAGAAAAATGCCGCTACTGGAATTATTCGAATTAAACATTCGAATATGTCGCATTGGAAAAAAATGCTTTAACCTGCATTTAGTGCTTGCCTGATTTATATCGCCTGTTTCGGTTAATTATTACTTTTCATGGTGAAATATCAACTTCATCAAATTTTAAAATATGATACATAGAACTTCGTTGAATGCATTGTATCGGAAATTTAGTCGAAGTTTTAAGATTATTTATAAACCCGTACACAAATAGGCTTACTGTACGTATTATGGCCCGCGGACTTTGGTCCAGTTTCATATCGCTCTAGTCTTTAGTATACGGTCTTAAATGCACAAGAATGCGGACTCGTCATGCAAAAAGATATTTGTTCCCTAATCACGACTGAGTATTTTGGTCTCTTTATCTTATCACAGCACATATGAAAAATATACACAACAATAAATCTCTTAAGGAGTTAGTCATTCTTAGTGTTTATTTAATAATTAATTACTACAACATGTATTAGATACAATATATACAAATGGCTGGAATTTTGATGTCACTTTCAACAAGTTACAAGTGACAAGTGACAATCTACTCATTCCTCAGTTTTAAAACCGGTTTATAATGCGCACCCTCCATATTTATGTGTAATAGTTCATTCTTCCTGTTCGTGTAATAAAATGAACAGATTTCCCTTTCCCTCTACTTCATTATGTTTTTTCTAAACAGTTTTAACGTAAAATTGCGATCGTGTTGTTATTTGTTTCCTTCTCTTGAAGGTTGCACAGAGGTAGTGTTCAAACCCTAGAAAAAATACCTTGGTAACTTTTTATTATTTATTTATGAAATATACGAAGTAAATGATAATTTTATTATTGCTATTTTAACATCTGTATTAACTGATGATTGTACACAAAGGTATGATATTAGTCTAATAAGCACGTTTTTAGCTGTTTTTTTTTAAGAGACAAATATAAGTGTAGAAAAACTCTGCATTCCTGAAAAAGTCCAAAGGCTGAAATGGTTATTGTATAAGCGAATGAAGAAATGCATTGCCCTAGATTGTTTTGCCGCTGACCGTTCCAAGGCGGTACTCCATCAGATTCTCTGTTTGATAGTTGTTTGTGGTGTGTTACTTGAAACTGATCATTTTATATTTTATAAACCCTTTCTCTTCTCTCTTTTCCTCTCTACTTTTGGCTGCGTGGAAAACTGTGCTTTCTGGGTATGGCAATTCCTGATATGCATATTTCACCTTTTTTCTTAATTGTGACTTTTTATTTTTGATATGTTAAAATTAAGTTATATATTTTACTTTCAATTTCGATATAACCCTAAATGTTAGTGCTAGTGATACCACAAGTTGATATTCTTAAGATAGCTATTGCATAATGTTTAAGTTTATCATAATTAACACTGTAAGATGTGACTAGATAAAGAAACCGCCGAACACTGTCAGGTGTGACTTTATAAAGATACTAATTTTTTAACACTGTAAGATGTGACTAGATAAAGAAACCGCCGAACACTGTCAGGTGTGACTATATAAAGATACTAATTTTCACTGGTTTGATTTGTTTTGTTTGCCATTGAGCTGTTTTGTCGTTTTGATATTTTCATATAATTATTTATAAAAGTTCGTTTTTTTCGGCAGCCAGCAGCTTGCAAATGTTTGCCTAGAAAACATCACTGTACATATTATTAATATTTATGATTAAAACATTTCGCTAATAGTTTTAAACTCCAATCTTTCAAAAGTTTAAGGTATGGTGTTGTTGTTGTTTTTCAATTTCCCTGCTATTTTTTTTGCAGAAATCAAACTGCGTTAATTGTTTTCGTAAATATCTAGTTGTTTTGATGATTTGAATAGGCTCTACATGAATGTCTGTTGAAATGTTTGAACAAAACAACAATGTAAATATATCAGATCATATAACACTAGAACAGATTCTTGGCGTTACCCGAAAAAATAACTGCACTTTTGAGCTTTGAAATGATTAATAATTCAAAACTGTAGTGAACAACATTATAGCAATGTTCATACTATGTCGTAATTTGATAATTTAAATAATTATTTAACGTTTGAAATACATAAATTGTATTTTTTTCACGCATTCTTTATCACGCATTTGTTCTTCTTACAATTTATTCACATTTTATAGCTTTTATCACAATTCACGTTTAACAGTAAAAAAAAAACAGATACAAATTTTAAACACTGTATTTTTGTTTACACCTTGTTAATTTAATTTTTAAATAACATAAAAGTAATATGCAGATGATACTGAAAAAAAGATATTTAGAAGTGCGGTAAGTATTTCAAACAATATAAAAAATATTCGTGTACAGCTTTCCAGTGATTTCCAATTAACATTTATACTTACATTTAGGCTTCATTATTTTTGACTTACCGAGGTCTAATACAACAATAATGCTGTTGTTTTTTTTAACTTACGGTGGACTCATACCATACGGTGGTCTCGTGCCATTGTTCTGTTAGATTTGTAATATTTAGAAGTATACATGTATCTATTTTTAGATTTGAAATGTTTCGATGGAGAGAATATAAATTTGTAGAGTATACGTACAATTTTATTACGTCAGCTCCCTCCTTCCCGTCCTTTGGCACTGCCAAGAGATTTTGTCCCGAGCATGTAATGTTTTGCACTTTGTCGAGGCCCAGTTTCCACGTGACGCTTGTACAGCCAATCGGCGCCACGAATACAGCGTCCGAAAATTTTGGCGCGAAAATACACAACAATAATCCGAGCAACAACACATTTCTTCTTCGGAAACTTGGGTCTCCATGACTGCAACTGCTGTGGAAAAATGGCGGAAGGTTCTGCTTCATGCTACGTGGGCAGAACTGACGATCTTGGCGCTTCATCGGTAGTCAAAGAACACATTAATTTCCACTGCATACTTCACATAATTAAATAACACGTGATCTTTGGAAGTGGATGGCGATGACACGTGCATGCAATATGTTACTCCAATGCAATCACAGTTGCTTCTGATGATGGACTGAAAATAAGAGATTTGAATCAGTACGAGAATTGAAATGACGTCATAATGCCCAGCACAAAACATTCAAATATTATGCTGTGTGCTTTCGTAAGGTAAAATTCTCAATTCCTATTTAAAAAAAAAATAAAAAAGGTGGAAGAGAAGAAGAAGAAGAAGATTATGATGATGATAAAGAAGAAGAAGAAGAAGAAAATCAACAGAAGCTGATAAAGTCTGTACTACAATTGCGTGCTCAAATTTTATATCATAAATAACAAAAACATTATCGTTTCTTCGATACGACTAAAACAAATGTATAATGCTTTCGAATTTCGTTATAAAATTATATGAATTTGATTTTTAAAAACAATGTCTTTCATAGAATAGCAAAATTTGAATTCGATTCAATAACTACATCCCAGAAAAAGTTATTTTTTATAATGAGTGTTGGTACCCAAACATTATAGAATATATTTTAATCGTTATAACTTTTTATCAACAAGGGATGCAAGATTTCTGTTCTATATTGTATTGAAGTGGTTAGCTGCTAACTTTTATGGATATTTTTGTTATAGTTGACGCCTAATATTTATTTCAAATATTAAATACAATATTATGTCATTTTTTAACATACAAACTTAAAATTTATGGGTTATTTTTATTTACAAGTGCTACAAATGTATCTCAGTTTCTTTCTTTCTTTCTTTTTTCTTTCTTTCTTTCTTTCTTTCTTTCTTTTCCTTTCTTTCTTTCTTTCTTTCTTTCTTTCCTTCCTTCCTTACGCAGGTGCCTGAAAAAATATCTGAAATTACATAAATTTTACCATGTATATCAAGTTTTTTCCAATTAAACAGCTATTTTTTCCTTTATTATTCTGTTTTTGTACTGATGCTCAGTAAGAACGTGTTTATGTTAATTTCCTATATTCTATGACCTTCACCTATGTTTAAATTATTGTTGTAAGCCTGTCGCATAGTTATCCAGTATGTACTATTTTTTATTGTTTTGTAAATAACACTGAAAGCCTGGTAATGCAAATGTACCATTATATTTTGTTTTTAAAATTTTGAAGCTCAGTTTTGTTAAATAGTAAAATTATTCAACTGCTTTTGTACGTTTCATATGTTTCTTTAAAAGGACTTTTTAATATTCAAAAATATATCTGATAAACACATAAATGCCTGTTCTTTGATTATCCATTATAAATTGAACAAAAGACATCTAATGATATTTTATATCGATTTAGAACAAATAATTGTGTTTTTTTTTCTTTTGGGGGTATGCTTACCTACCCCTAAGGTGGGGAAAAAGCTTTCAAAGGAGTTAAATGTGGAACACTTTGAGAAAAGATGGAGCTAAATATGGAGGACATCTTTGGGAATTGATACTTTTTAGTTGTTAAAAATAAGTATGTTGACATTACGCTTAATTTCTATTATTCAGAAAACAATTCACTTAATGAAGTTTAATCTCTCATATTTTATTTGGGAGAAAAAAGGCCAGATCCTTAAATATCATCAAACCGATAAGATATTATAAATGGTTCTCTACTATGATTCTGAAAATAACTAACCACGCGAGCTTGCCACCAGTACGCGGCCAACCGGTCGACTCGCCCTGCGCTACAATGATGTCTGCAAGAGGGATCGGATCTGTAGTCATGCAACCACAGAAGAGAGAGAGAGAGAGAGAGAGAGAGAGAGAGAGAGAGAGAGAGAGAGAGTCGCAAACAGTAGAGGACCCAGCCTTTCACAGCTGCCACAATGGTACCCACCACCAACCAGAATTGCAGCAAGTGCGGCAGGAGATGCAGCT
The DNA here is from genome assembly GCA_038501625.1 of Corbicula japonica. Classification (NCBI taxonomy): domain Eukaryota; kingdom Metazoa; phylum Mollusca; class Bivalvia; order Venerida; family Cyrenidae; genus Corbicula; species Corbicula japonica. Next base: position 3,417,419 of record JAZAYU010000048.1, read on the forward strand.
GCTGCATTGGCTTGCTTAGCCACAACCGGTGTTGAAGTCCCGCAATTAAGTAAATGCTCAGGTGCAGTCCATTGTCTACTATCCACTAATTATCATCTAACATAAAACACTAGCACTATCAACTATTTATTATTCATTTATTATTATATAACATAAAACACCCACACTATTCCTTTATTATTATCTAACATAAAACACCAGCAGTATCAATCCACTTACTATCATCTGCACTATCCACTTATAATCATCTAATAATTGGGGCACGCCACGGGAAAAGGTACCTTCGGACATATTTTTAAACATTTTTGTTGTTACTATATTTAGAAAGAACTTTCAAATTTCTATTATTTTCTCATAACAAAACAGTAATTTTGTTACACATTTTGACAATAAAATGGTATTTTTACCGCGAATCGCATAATAATTAATGTCGTCTGCTCAACTTTATGACGTCGTTTCAAGGAATGACGTCAACTACCCGAAGGTACCTTTTCCCGTGGCGTGCCTATATTATAAAACACCCATCACTATCCACACATTATCATCTTACACAATAATGACGTAAGAAGCGGATTTGGCATGTCTTAAAATATGCTACAAATTCATCTTTTGCGTAAATACAAGAAATTTCATGGTCCTAGTTTGTTCAAGAACTGGAAACGGAGACTGATACTTGGTTCGTTGGTGACATTTTCTTTACCATTAATGAATGCATGTTTATTTTTCATGAAGAACTACGATATTTCATTAGCACATACAAGACAGGCCAAAATAAATAATTTATTATTTTCGGTTTTAAAATACGTATAATTAATGTATACAAACGGATCTAAATTAAATGTTTGGAAAGCATTTTTAACTTTAGAAATCCGTACTTTCTAAATTCACAGCATCGTCAGGTGGCTATTAACTTCAGCAATCATTATAACCGTTTAGTAAGGCCCATAGAAATTTGGAAATGACCAAAGGATATTTTGTTGGCAAATTTAACGCCTTTAATGCTTGAAGACAATACGCGTGATTCCGAGTTTCAATGTTGCGTCTTCCTTTTAACCAGATCAGACCAGAACATCAACTTTATTTTTCCAGACGTAGTACATGGGAAATTGAAAGTTCTGAACCTCTTGATTCTAAGTTTTCAACTTAAATTATGCTCATATGAACTTCTGGAAACTCAAATTATTTTAGAACACCAAGAATTGCTGGATACTAAAATTATTTAAGAACTTGATACTTAAATTATTTAAGAACACCAAGAATTGCTGGTTACTCAATTAAGTTGAGAACTTGATACTCAAATTCTTTGAGAACACCAAGAATTGCTGGATACTCAAATTATTTAAGAACACCAACACCAAGAATTGCTGGATACTCAAATTATTTAAGAACACCAACACCGAGAATTGCTGGATACTCGAATTATTTAAGAACACTAACACCAAGAATTGCTGGAAACTCAAATTATTTAAGAACACCAACACCAAGAATTGCTGGATAAGCAAATTATTTAAGAACACTAACACCAAGAATTACTGGATACTCAAATTATTTAAGAACACCAAAACCAAGAATTGCTGGATACTCTTACTATATGCTACAAATTCATCTTTTGCGTAAATACAAGAAATTTCATGGTCCTAGTTTTTTAAAGAACTGGAAACGGAGACTGATACTTGCTGGATACTCGTTTTTAAATTATTTAAGAACACCAAGAATTGCTTGATACTCTAATTATTTAAGAACTTGATACTCACATTATTTCAGAACATAAAGAATTGCTGGATAAGCAAATTATTTAAGAAACACAGACACTAACACACGCTGATAAAATGAATGAAATAGCATCGTGTGTGAAATAACTTATGTCAAAAAGTCGGAATGTTATCGGGTAGGTATCCTCTTGTGTGTTTAAAATACAAACATTGGGGTTTTCAAGTGATACATTATCGTTTTGACGAAAACAAAATTCTTCATTAGAGAGTATGGAAAGATTCAGTCGCGACAATACCAAAATGCCCAGCTTAACTTATTTGTGCTTTTTAATGCCGAACAAAATTAGGGGTTTTATACCGCAAGTAATCTTTATTTTATTAACAGAAAATGTTATTTTTAATTATATAATTTGATAGGAGAAAACGAACTTAATGAAATAAAATTTGTTCTTACCTTTGAAAATGGTTTCAGTTAAAATTTAATTTTATTTTATTTTCCACAAGTGTAATTAATTATAGCGTATTTCCATTCATTTCTAAACCTGCTTTTCTCTTGTTTACAGATCGTGAAAACTTATAATGAACCCAATATCAACTTATTTTTATAATATTCTTCAAATGGTATCGATTAATCCGTTAAACAGAAACTCGGTCGTTATCTGTTTTTTTTCAATGTTCATATGAAAAAGTCCAAAAGCAACTTAAAATATATCCGTCTTAATTAATTTCCACGTCCCTTTCGAATTATATAATTACAACACTCGTTAACCATATTAAGTTTCAAGTTGAATCAAGAATGAGTAAACCTTTAAAGACTGAAATCAATAAATCGACTTAGTTAAACCTATGTATATAAAATTTTAAACCCACCACGATTTTAACGAAATCCAATATATTTTGCTCCGTACAGTTTTATATATTTCCATACACCGAATATTTTAGTCCACCATTTTCACTGTCATTACATTTACTGACACATAATTATTGTGGGTGATTTTAATGCCGATATAAATTTGTCAAAGCATTTTCATTAATCCCGATGTTAACCAATATATTGAGTTAACGTTCTTGCGACCTGCGACAGTGTATTCAATAGCGGTATATAGTGTTCAATAACAGCTATCAGTCACGTGGTCTACAATATTGGCTAGGTAGTCAAACGCTAGGTCTTCCTCAATGACCCAGTCCTTTGAGCTGTTACCTGGAGACTTTATGACGCGAGTTTGTTCGCCCTATTGTTGAATACATGGGTAAATATAGAGAACCTACTGATAAGATTGGTATAACTTTTATTAAAGAAATGTTTACAAGACGTTTGTATCGTTTTGTATAACGGTAGGTTCAATTGATTAAACAAATTATGACTGATTGCAAGTTTTAATAGACTAAAAATAAATTGAAAGTTTATTTACTTTTAAAACTAGTACATATAAGTAATCTAATACAAGACCGGGTTTGGGTTACAAGAATGATATTTTCAACCAGGTAATTAAATTGCAATGAATATGATTAAAATAAGAACTAAGACCAACAATTCAGCGTATTATATAGCATTAATTAGGAAAGAAAAAACTAAATATGTTATACAAATAAAACACGACTACAAAAGTTAATTGAGATTAGTATTGCATGCATTCTCGTGAATATTTTACAAGTTAGTGAATTTTACGTATAATTTCTTAACCATATAAACACTTTGAAGGATATGAACTATTTGATGAAAAACGAAAACGACCTATAAAGGAAAATCAGGGCTACGATAATAAAACTAAGATTAGAGACAAGTCTCAAATCTCGAGCATATTACTGATCGCCATTTCAGCCAATCAGATGCTTGAGATTTGAGACTGGTCTGTAATCTTAGTTATATGATCTTGGGCAAAGCTATTGTCTAATCAAATCAACAAATATAATGATAGAAATAAATATTGACTGATAAGGCAGCTAGATCAATGAGGTGAGAAAACTAGTAGCAAACCATATTAATGTCTTAAATGATCTGTTCAATAGAACAAAACTGTGATAGCACATATTTCATTCCGTGTTTGGAAACGTCGGAACTTTCCCCAAGTATAGATGATTTAGGTTTTATCCATATATGCACGGAGACAATCTTAATGTTAACCAAGGGGTGGACAAGGAACATCTTTGGGTCTGTAACGTGAATGACAAAATAAAACTTGAATAAATACAACAATTGCTTGCATTCCTAAAAAAGTCAAACAAACATTTTTCAAAATGAAAACTAATAGAAACAAGAGGGTCACGATAGTTCTAAAGCGCTCACCTAAAGATATTAACGCTATTTAAAATCTACACACTTTAATTTCACAAAAATCTTCCAAAAGGGGAGTCATTTATAAGATTCGCAATAAAAGAACTTATTAGTGAGATCTAATTAATTTATTCTAAAAACTAATTAATTAATAAGTAATTAAAGGTAGATAAACTAATCTCAACATGTTTATAGTGTTATAACTGACTTCCATGTCGGAAGAATGTTTTGTAATTGTAAAGATATTAATACCCATAGCATATGTAAGCTTTGGCCAATCTAGCTTAAGAAAAGTAAATTTAAAATTATGAAAGATTTTAACGACATCCTTACAATCAGATTAAGAAAAAATCCAAACCCACTGTCTGCCATGTGTAAATAAAATGACACATCTTGTAAAGTTTGGTAGTGTCACTCGAAGAACATTTCATTTAAATATTTTTAAAATTGGTGTAAGAGGTTTGAATAATAAGGTTTCAAAAGATTTTTTATCAAGCAATATGGGTTTAACAACTTTTTAGAAAGTAACACAAAACATTCCTTTTAAAATCTAGCTGGTAGTTTTAGAGGGTAACAGAAAAACACTTCTATAACTTAATTTTGAAATCTAGCTGGCAGTTTTAGAGGGTAAGAGAAAAACAATTTCTATAAATTAATTTTGAAATCTAGCTGGCAGTTTTAGAGGGTAACAGAAAAACACTTCTATAAATTAATTTTGAAATCTAGCTGGCAGTTTTAGAGGGTAACAGAAAAACCCTTCTATAAATTAATTTTGAGATCTAGCTGGCAGTTTTAGAGGGTAACAGAAAAACACTTCTATAAATTAATTTTGAAATCTAGCTGGCAGTTTTAGAGGGTAACAGAAAAACACTTCAATAAATTAATTTTGAAATCTAGCTGGCAGTTTTAGAGGGTAACAGAAAAACACTTCAATAAATTATTTTTGAAATCTAGCTGGCAGTTTCCTAGAAAGATTAATGCAAAACAATGTGTAGCCCATGTACAGGTCCTGCCCCCAATTTTTTATGAAAGGGTATGGTTTGAGAACAACTTTGAGAGAGGATTTTCTAAGCGATTCTCCTGTCAAGTGTTTTTAAATACATGTAAAGGTTACTTTAATAGCTACCGAACATGACAGATATTAAAATATCACTGGCTCGGTTTGATTGAGCTTGATTGGGAAGTAATGGGAATGCATATAACTGTCCTCGCCCCGTGTTATGCGCAACTAAAATTTAATATTTACCCAGAAAACAATTTTGATGCATCCCAAACGTTGGCGTGAATATAGTGGTGAACATGGAACATTCATTGCGGTATTTTCAGAATCAAATCAATCCGTGTTTAGCGGCGTATGGTCCCAAGATACAAAAAAGTGAAATATGCATATCCGGTGAGGAACCGCCACACCAAGGAAACACAGCCTCCCCACACAGCCAAAAGTAGAGAGGAAAAGAGAGCATGGGTTAAAAAGAATATCAATTTCAAATATTATGTAACGTAGTGGCCTATGTTTATTATCATGCATGGACACTATGTTGCAATATTATTTAATTATATTGTATTAATTATTTTATATTAATTTAAGTTCACTTTAATTTGAAATAGGTCGGAGGATATTCTAGCTGCATAAAAGTTAGCAAGCTTTCAGTTAAAATACATGATGTTATTGTAGAATGTGACAAAAGCAGGGACTTTTAAATAAACAAAAACAAGTTGATCTTTCAATCTGGCACTAATTAGTAAATTGTATTAAATTCTTAGAGATATATTGTCTGATTGCACTCCAGTGCATGTAAATAATGACACAAATTTAGTATCATGATTGCCACTTTCTACTAACAAAGTTTCGCATCAGCAACATGTGTGGAGGCAGCTGAAATGTCGATCGACCTTCAAAAATGCTATATAAACTGGATTGAATTTTGTGTTTAGGAGGAGACTGATTTGAAAGTTACAAATGAACCTTAGGTTGTCGCTAATAAATTGTTGAAAACGTCTCGTGGCTTGTTTGCTTCCAACCGGATTACAACCGACCCTACGTTACAAAAATATCACAAACAACTAACTAAAAAGAGAACCTTTATGGTTACCGCCTTGGAAAGGTCAGTGGCAGAACAAATTGCCACTGGTAGTTTAAACCAGGTTCTTATGTGCACCAACCTCACATTTGTCCCAACAGGTTCTCATATGAACAAACAAGTACAAGTTGTCTTGTTGAAACTAACTCACCTTTCAACTCGACAATATTGTATGCAAAGGCACACAAACATATAAAACTTAAGAAGCTAATAGCATTGTAAAGCAAAAGGACAGGTGACCTGAATCACCTTACTGAGACCAGAGCCCCCTGGAGTCAAAAGAGCGTTCAAGATTGTTGACTTCAGATATCACAGGGAAGAAAGCAATATCGGTTGAGCAATTGTTTAGTGGGGGACCAAAAATCATTTCTATAGAAAACATTGAAATCCTGCTGGAATTAGTAAGAAGGTAACATAAATACATTTCAATAAATAATTTGAAAAATCTAGCTGGAAATATATGAGCAGAAAATTAAACAATAAAATATATGTACCGAATGTAACAAGTCCTGCCCCGATGGCAGCCTTGTTTTTTTTATAAAAGGATATGGCTTGAACAAGCAAAGTTCTAGTCATTTTTAAATATTGCAAAGGGAACTTTGAAGCCCCCGAACTTGACAAATATCAAAATATCACAGACTCGGTTTGATCAAGACTGAATGGGCAATAAAGGGAATGAATATAACTGCCCACGCCGTCTAGCACAGGGCAATGATCAACTCAATATTTAAACCAATAAACAATAAAAAAGATAGTGATGATGATGATTATGATGATGATGATGATGATGATCATGATGATGATGATGATGATCATGATCATGATGATCATGATGATGAAGAAAAAGAAAAAGATTATGATGATAATGATGATGATGATGATGATGATTATGATAATAATAAAAATAATAATAATAATAATAAGAAGAAGAAGAAGAAGAAGAAGAACAAGAAGAAGAAGAAGTAAAAGAAGAAGAAGAAGTAGTACAAGAAGAAGAAGAAGAAGTAAAAGAAGAAGAAGTAGTAGAAGAAGAAGTAGAAGAAGAAGAACAACAACAATAACACTTAGTATTTGCAAATTGTTTTGACAAATATTTACTAATTGCGTTATTAATTAGAGTAATCTCGACGTTGATCGCATTAAATCAAATAACTACGAAGTTCTAACCCACATTTTAATGACTTGCCTTACATATTGATTACTGGAGCCGAGTTTGTCAATTAATTTTCTAAAGACTTCACTCCCACTAAGCTGGTCGCTTTGTCTCAGCTGGAAACCTTGTTGTTGTTGTTGTTTCTCTCGTAACGATTTTCGTCAAGCTTATAGGAATCTCATTAAAATCAGGTCTCCTGTCCTTGATACGATAGTGCAGCGATAGGAAGGGTCTGCTTTCATTTCAATGATACTGGGTTTAGGTTACAGTTAGAGTTAGAAAATTCGAAGACAATAATTATTATTTATGGTCGTACATACTTTATTCACAAAACTTTCATTGACACTGGTGTGAATGTATGGAATAACATTCCAAATGATATTAAAACTGCTTCTGATTTATATGTTGGTTTTCTCACTTTCCAACACTTTGCCCAAATAGGTTTGGGTGTTGTTCAATAACGAAAGTAATTAAACCAAGCATGCAATATTTTTTTATATTTGTCATATTTGTTGGTTTTTTAAAGTTCATTTTACCCCTATTTAATTATTTAATTATTAGCGTTGTTTGTGCCGTGTGGCGGCCGTAAAAAAGTCTCCCCGTACATTCAATCAATGTTCTTTTCAATTACGCCTTTTGTAGCACGATACTTGTAAAGTCCTTGATTATCGGAACCAGTGAAGTGGCAGTTATAATAATAAAATATTCAATAAAAGAAGTCATTTAAACATTTCAATCTTCATATAATAAAAAAACCTATTCAACTTAAAACGACAACTGTTTTTTAACAAGAGTATGTTCAAACATTTCGTCAACGTTTTTTTTTAATAAAAAAGAATTCGTGAGTTCAAATAGTTCAGAATTTCTTTAATTGATTCTAATGACCTGACTTACGGACAAAATACTGCAGCCGATGTGTTCCAATTCTTAGACATATTTATAATTATTTCTTGTATCGTTAAATTGCGTATACTTGCTCATGAATAAAAACAACCTACACAGCAATCTGTTTGGTTGAAATTTGGTATAGTCTCATTACTGATCTATAGGAGGCTCAAGTTCATAGATTGGTCACTATTTTTAGTTGTTTTGTAACCTTTAGATGCAGATCCAGATGGGGTTCTGCGTGGATGCTCGAACCTCTTTTGGGGCAGCAATATTTATTTTCCACAGGACTTACACCAGAAAGTTGGAAATTATCATAAATCTATCATTAGACTGCCCCAAAATGAATACCCTTTCTAAAAATCTTGCATCCGACCTTAACTTGGACGCGAAATCCTGTTTTAACTTTAAAGGCCCAATAAACTTGTCAAAACGTTTTTTTTTCATTGTGAAAATTAATTAACCACGTTGACCCTTTTCAAAAGAAAGAATAAAAGACCAAATATTTATGTTCTCAAACAATCCCCAATCATTGAGACCCGGTCCGAACAGTATTTTTGTAGCCCACATATTTACAATCACTTGGCGAAAAGTTATCGTTTTTTTTCCGTACGTGGGCCGTAAGAACGCAGAACGCGGTGACGTCATCCCGGTAACGGCTTTTAGTGGGGAATACGTCATAAATTTATGCACTGTTGCATAATTAGCAACCGTCGCCTGCCGAGAGTTGCCGAAAATCAGCTCGGAAAGATTCGCTGTTTGTTTTGTAAACAAGATAAACGATCCGCAAAACATGCTGCAAATCAAAAAGATAAAACCCTTTTCTTATTGTAAGGTTTATTTTTTTTGTGTTATTATGCATACAGGTGAAATCTAAAATGTTTAGGTTAATAAAAAATATGCTGTTTGACAAGTTTATTGGGCCTTTAAGCGTTGGGTTAACAACAACAACAACAACAACAACAACAACAAAGACAACAGGATTTCTCTATAAGTTTAAAAGTTTGTGTCAAATAAAACTATGAATATTTTGGACTGATTCTAGAGAGCTTCTAAAGATATTTTAAAGGAGGATAGATAATAATAATTAACAATTTCCAGTCAAAGTATTACCCTCCCGAGAAACGACCTTAATCTCGTGACTTCTACGGTATTCCCGTTTGGACGACACGGGTGTGTATTGACATCGTTACAACGACGCGGACGATTTTCGCGCAGTCTGTTGGCATACCCTAGTTATTAAACTCTTGAGAAATGATGTCGGAAGTTTGACTGTTCGGCTTAATCGTAAATTCGGTTTACAAATGACGTGTAAAGAGCAATTTTAATTTATTTAGAACCTTTTTTTCATATAATTACAACAATAAAAGAGTGATTGTACATTTTATAATAAAAAAAATCTTATTGTCTTACCATTATTATTATAAAATAAAAGAAAGTAGATTAGAAAATTATGTTCCACGAAAATAAGAACCCACTGGAAAGGTGTTTTACGGAAAACCGCGAGTTGTTATGTATGCGAACATAAGTGCATCTTCAGTAAAATATACGTGGTAGCCCTGAAAACATCAGTTCCACTCGCTCTTTTGCACACTTTCTGAAAACCCAACAATAATAACTATTGCGTTATGTCAATAAGTATTTAAGGGTTGTAATGTAGTGCATTAGTTCTTACAAAGTTCTCGGGTGAAATAACACGAACACTTGTCTAGTTTCAAAATTACTTTACATCTCTATTTAAGGATTGTATCGATGATTTAAGGGTTTTTATTTGGGTATGAAAAACACCTGGGTTGTTTATAGTGTGTGAAGCCCGAAGGGTAGATGTTAATGGTGAAGACAAGAAATTGACATGTGGCTAAAGTATTTTGACAGATGGTAATAAGTACACAAAATATTTGATGTTATCTAGAAAAGAATATTAGTAACGAAACAAGGCCCTAAAATAAATATTTTAAAATATAAATGTACAACACCTAAATATAAATGTACAACACCTACTATGCTGGTAAATTATTATCATAATTTCCCTATTACATTACGGGTTGCACTACAAGAACTGTTGAGTGGAATGTTTAACACTTGCTCCATGGGAAATGGCTGTTATCCCATGGGAGAACAGTGTAGATCCAGATCAGCCGACGCATCCGTAACGTCTAAACTGGATCTCCACTATTCGCTTTTTGATTCATTATGTTATTTCTTGCCTAGAAGAGAACAGTCTAGATCATAATTAGACGCCATGGATCAGAAGGCACGGATGTGCTGGCTGATCTGGATCTACACTGTTCATACATGTGATGATAAAACCCCTACTAGTATTAAAGGTGTAACGTGTTAATTACATACATAGAAATATTTAAAAATACGCCGAAAGCATTTACTCATTTTAGTATTAATTCAAGTGATTGAAATCGTCGCAGTTACACAAATACCTTAGGATTGCAGTGACCTGACTTACATATCGTCAACTTTAATTATGAGATACATTTAATTACTAAATTTCTTATATCATTTGGATTGATAAATACCGCTAGCCTTATGATTGTGCCCTTCTTAATAGTTTCGCCTAGAAGGCCCGATAAAACTTGGTCCAATTCAATTCAAAGATAAAATATCTAAAAGATTTCCTCGGACCAACGCGATGTTGTTTGGTCTATCAATAGTAAAGCTTTTGATTGTGCGGAAAATGTCTTCGATTTAACAGAAAATAGGAAGATAATGAGGGAAAGCATTCACGTGAAATTGTGGATTTTTTATTTCAAAAAAAAGAAAAGAAATGCTTAAGATCTGATTGTGAATATCCTCTTAGTGCATATTTCCGCTTACACCAACACTGATCGTCTGCTTCTAACCGCAAGTCAAAGTTCGCACCATGATTTTGCAGATTTTTTTCTTTAAAAATTAAACATGTGCCTGTTCTATTTTATTACTTTTTAATTATGGCGTATCCACAGCTGGAGGGATGTCGGATCAGCGCCATTAGCAATCTAGTAAGTGTTCTAACAGAGACGACATCCGTTATTCAAAAGCAAGTAAAATATGCATAATTTTTTTTGTTATAAAAGAATGACAAGTTCCTAGCCCGTAATCGAGAGTACCAAAGTTTTCGTACAGACCTTAAACGATCCTCGATCGTTGTTTCCGACCCGGCCGGGAACATAGGTAGAACCGCCGACATGTCGTATTCTAGCTGGATAGCTTCTTCACATGAAAGATTTCGACAGAGGTAGGACTCTAACACATAGCATTAAGTAGCCTGTTACTGTAAGCAAATGATATTTACCGTTCGGCCACAAAGGCCCCCCACTAGGTACCATTTCTTTCCTACATATATATAGATGAGCTCTTACTTAACCATTATCCCATTGGCGTACATCCTGATCATCCGGCAGTATTTGTGCAGTCTGATCAGGATCTGCACTGTTCGCTATAATATTGATTCATTGGGTTATATTTTTGACCAAAAAAAACGACCAGTGAAGATCCAGATCAGATGACACAAATATGGCAGCTGATCTGGATCTATACTGGTCACTCATGTGATAAAAGGAATGTATATGGTGTAAATGATTTAGTGGATTATTCATCATTCCAAGCCCTGAGAGAAAATTCTCCCACCCATAACTCAATTGCTTCCAATGACAAGAAACTAACGTCGATGTCTCAAAGAACTCGGAAAAATCTTAAGCTTTCAATTAACAGGAAAAAACATTCCGAGGCTTATGGACCTTAGCCAAGAGGGGTTATATAGCCCGGGAAGCAACCATCACCCACCGGATTATAGGTCTGGGGAGGTTGCATCACATAGACCCGTTATAATGGAGACCCCACTCAATGCCTAGATAAGTAAATTTGTGTTTAACAGATTGTGGAGTTCGATCATTTACATAGCGCTTATTAAAAAAATACTGTGGTATCGTTATATTTCTCGCAAGTTTTAAATTCGTGTTTTTCGCGATAGGTAAAATGCGCGAAATTAAATCCGAGCGAAATTACAATATGGAATAGCTTTAGGACAGTACAACTGCGCAAACAAATTATTGCCGCGCGAAAATGTAGTTTTCGACATCATTATCGGCATCAGAGGGAAAATTCATCAACTCGAAATTAAATAATACTGTATGGCAAATCAGCGAGATGTTCTTCTAAAATTGTCTGATTTTATTATTGTCGATCATCTTCTTTTTGAACGCAGTCTATACGTTCTCATGGCGGTGGTGTATTTTATTGTGGTCGTTGGCGCAGCGCATCGAAAATCTACAAAAAAAAAACGAGCTGCGGGAATTATTCTTAACACTGGCTTTATCATATTAAAACAGTGGCTGCCAATTCGGTAACTTATCAAATTTCATATTCGTTTGCTTCGTTACAAAGCATTGCATAACTAAGCTCCAGTTTATAATTAAAAATTAAGAAATTAAATGTTTAAGGAATTAACATATAGTAATCACGGGCAACAATGGGAATTAATTAGCTCCGAAATCTAAAACTATATTGTGCAGTAAGTCATTTGCATTTGTTGCTCTAACCTTATTGAACTCTGTTCAATTGTCAATAAAGATTCATCATTTGAAACTTAACTTGTTAGAACATTGTTAGTACATTGCCAATGAAATTAAATGTATGTAGACAGAGTCGGACGCAAAATTTTCCAGATAGAAGGTTCATTCAGGGCTGTCAATATATAGCTGCATGCTAATTTCCAAATTTCTTGCCAAAATTCCCAATGAAAATTTAAATATTGCTGCCTAAACGGAGCTCCTGCAACCCTACTGAACCCAACCCCCTGGTTTAAGAGGACCATATGATAGCTTGGCTGTGCTCTGAAAATATAATTATTGTTATTATTATTATTATTAGTAGTAGTAGAAGTAGTAGTAGCAGTAGCAGTAGCAGTAGTATACAATCCGCATCGGAAGGTACTACTGGCAATTTTACAGCTACACTAAAATATACTGACAAAGTTAAAAAAAAGATTGATTAATCCTTGATATCGGATGATAAAAAATAAAAGTGATAAAGATTCGTAGGCGTTTAGTGATTTAATCATACACTGCATGTTTCGTAAATCGACAAGAACAGCAGCAAAGTCACAGGTCCGGTTCGACCGTCTGTTTAAAAAGATGTATGTATTTTAAGCAGTGGTAACACTTTAAATCAAACTACCGCGCGGATATGCCATTTGCGTGTTTTGCGCGAAAATTCGTTCCTTGAAATTAAATGATACCTCAGTCATACTATGTTTTAGAAATCCCTATTTACCAAATTACAAAAAAAAAATTAACATTAGTGCCGATGCATAAAGGAAACTAAAATCAAAATGATGAGTTCAAAGACGAAGAGTACTTTGGCAAAAAAGATCATCAAATTAAATCTGGAGATCAGTCCAAATCTACACTGGTCGCCATTTCAGCCAACCAGGTGCTTGAGATTTAGGACTGGTCTCTAATCTTAGTTTAATGATCTTAGGACTCCGTAAGTTCGAGTCCACCAGAGTCAAAGGGAGCTTTCCATTTCAGATCAGGAGACATATCGCTTTTTACTAAAGGAAGATCTCTATCGCCGAGTTTAACCCTTGTGTTCCCGCAATTTGCTTTCCAACACTTCGGATTGATAACTCAGACAAATTTTTTGCTAGGAAAACATTGTCTTCTAACGCCTCCAACCGAGAATTATTTTCTACAGGAAAACGGCGTCTTTTAATGCCTCTATTTTTTTTAGGAAAACAGGGTCTTCTACCGCTTTCAATAGAGAATTATTTTCTCCAGGAAAAGCAGGGTCTTCTAACGCCTTCAACAGAGAATTATTTTCTCCAGGAAAAGCAGGGTCTTCTAAAGCCTTCAACAGAGAGTTAATTTTTTCCCTAGGAAAACAGAGTCTTCTAACACCTCCAACAGAGAATTATTTTCGCTAGGAAAACAGGGTCTTCTGACGCTTCAACAGAGAATTATTCTCGCTGGGAAAACAGGGTCTTCTAACGCCTCCAACAGAGAATTTTGTTCGCTAGGAAAACAGGGTCTTCTAACGCCTCCAACAGAGAATTTTGTTCGCTAGGAAAACAGGGTTTTCTAACTCCTCCGACAGAGAATTTTGTTCGCTAGGAAAACAGGGTCTTCTAACGCCTCCAACAGAGAATTTTGTTCGCTAGGAAAACAGGGTATTCTAACGCCTCCAACAGAGAATTTTGTTCGCTAGGAAAACAGGGTCTTCTAACGCCTGCAACAGAGAATTTTGTTCGCTAGGAAAACAGGGTCTTCTAACGCCTAAAACAGAGAATTTTGTTCGCTAGGAAAACAGGGTCTTCTAACGCCTCCAACAGAGAATTTTGTTCGCTAGGAAAACAGGGTTTTCTAACGCCTCCGACAGAGAATTTTGTTCGCTAGGAAAACAGGGTCTTCTAACGCCTTCAACAGAGAATTTTGTTCGCTAGGAAAACAGGGTCTTCTAACGCCTCCAACAGAGAATTTTATTCGCTAGGAAAACAGGGTCTTCTAACACCTCCAACAGAGAATTATTTTTGCTAGGAAAACAGGGTCTTCGAACGCCTCCAACAGAGAATATTGTTCGCTAGGAAAACAGGGTCTTCTAACACCTCCAACAGAGAATAATATTTCTCCAGGAAAACAGGGTCTTCTAACATTGTATTCAGAGTGGCTGCATTTTGTCATTATATCACAATATCTCGGACAGCGCAGTGGCAGAGAAAAAGACGAAATCTTGAAAATAAATGACAAAAAAAAATATTATTATACAAAACGAACCTACCCGCTACCTATAAAGTAACCTACACAAAGCAATGTTCAGCAAGTAATCGAAATCAGCCTCGGAAATTAAATTTTATGTTATGTCATTTCTTTTTTGCTCTTTTTCTGTATTTAAACTGTGAAAATAATGCTGTTGTTAAAATTTAAAATCACATTTTGTACTTACAATGATATTTTTGAAACAGAAACAGAAAAATAAATAAAACAGAAAATTAAATAAATAAATGAATAAATAAATAAATGAAAAATAAATAAATAAATAAATAAATAAATAAAGTTTCGATTAACTTTTAGGAAATTAAAATTTGTGATAACTTGTCTTTCGTAAACTGAAAAAGATTATCCTAAAAACAACAAATTTGAATTATCTACTTAACTTTTTCACTAGAAATCGTCAGAATTTCTTGGAATATAAATTTTGTTGACATGTCAATATGATAGATTCAAGTTGTTTTTAGTGGAAGAAATGTTATAATTATGTGTAAAATTAATTAGATTATAAGGACTTGTGGATGATACAAAATATTATCGCGCTGCTTTAATGGGAACCGATTTGACAAAATTTCTGCTTATATTAAATAACTTGTGAGTTAAACCTTTTATTTGGAAGAAATTAAGTGTCTTTTGCAGTAATAATTTATACAAAAATATTATAATTTCTTTTTAACGTGCATTCATATCAACAGTTTCCATGGTTTTTAATCATTTATTGTGACGCTTTGTATTGAAGCATTTGAATCCTTTTAATTTCCGAAAATGTTTTTTCATGAAGCCGAAACAATTTCGGAAAATCCACCCATTTTCTTAAAATAACTATTAACATAATGTTAAAAGGCAAGATAATAGTAATTAAGAAATGGAACTACAATAACTTACTGAGCTTGTTAAATGCTTTCCTCGAAATAAATTAAAAATTCCTTCTTTGAAAGAATATAAACATTACCATATAACGACACACATAAAAACTGTTTAAAGGATGGTCACGACTTCTTGTTGGCACAGGAATGTATCCCGCCAGTTGTTTAATGGGGGCAAAGAACTTTCTGATTGTAGGCATTGATTACCCTCGTCCGATTCACATTCTGTCAGTTAGAAAGAGGAGTTGTAAATTAGTTTTATTTATCTGTACATTTCACTGCTAGAAAAAACACTGTATTGAATTTGAAGTGCAGAGACAAAAAATAGTTTCGTTATAGGAAGTTGGATAGATGCGCTACTAAAAGACGTTGAATGCACGGAAACGTTAGTTCGCCTTTCTTTAAGAAACAAATGGCCACGAACCGTATTTTTCGAAATATTTTTCACACCTTCACATTTATCAATGCGTGCGTTAAGTTATACATACTGATACATATATCTTTGAATTTAGAAGCGGATCCTGAGGGGTTCGGTGGGGTTGTTCGAATACCAGTTTTAGTCAGCAATTTTTATGGGGAATTTGGCGATTTTTTTTTTACATGACTACCCTGAGATTGCCCCATTGGCCCAAATAAACCCCTTTCCGGAAATTTTACATCCGTCCGTGGAAGTTTTCAACAATTTTAACATTTCAAAAGTTTTGAGACAAGTGCAATGTCTATGTCGCGAATTGTAGTGGTTAATTGAATGTTTATCAGAATGAAGAATTAAGGACGAATTCAGTTTAAAAGATAAACGCGATTTGCTTTTTAGAAAATTTAAAAAAATCAATAATCTCTGAAATCAGAACTGAAATAAGTCAGTAAATACATGAATTCAAATTTCTTCGAACCGGACATGTTCCAAAAGACATTGTAATACATCGTTTAATATATTTCTGGTTCGAAGTTCGAAACTACAGTGTTCAACCATCAGGACCATCGTGTTTAGACACAACCGCGTGATGGCGAACTGCTGATAGCAAGATGGTAAAGACGCGAACGGATGCATCGTCGGACATCCACGACCGATCCATTCTGTTACTCTTCATTCATCGCGAATGTAGTAAAACGGCCCGTATAGCCGAGCGTGGGTATCCGACGATGGAACGGATGGAGGAGGTATCATTGCTCCTTCACCATCGTCCCTTCGCACCTTGGTAGAATGGCACTAATGGAACACCGTATCAGTCGGACGTACATTTGATTTATTAAATTTGGTATACTTAAGATTCTATCTTTTCAAATTTGATAAATAGCACCATAATGGCTAGACAGGCTTCTGTCCTTATGCTCCATATATAGAAACTAACAAAAAAAAGAAAAACTTCGACCATTTTAACATCCTTTAGCTTTTAAAACAGTAAGAATATGTGGAACTAAAAATTAAACAAATGCACAAAACAATAAAATAAGTAACATCCTTTAAAAGGAACCATCTAACTAGGTATCAGGCTAAATATTGAGAGTAAAATTAACAACAGAATTTTAGTATGAATTAGCAGACTACACTGTCGATGCACGAATATTCGTGGACATAAAAGTTCGTGGTTTTCCGTTAGACAATTCCGTAAGAGCATAAAAGTTCGTAGGATTCCGTTAAACATTTCCGTAAGAGCTTAAAAGTTCGTAGTTTTCCGTTAGACGTTTCCGTAATAGCATAAAAGTTCAGAGTTTTCCGTTAGATATTTCCGTTAGACACCATAAAATTCGTGGATCTCAATTTTCTTAACTACTTTTAAGTTCAAATCTTTATTTCGTGGTGGTTTTAAATTACTGGATCAGTCTGTCCGCGAAATCCACGAAAATTGGTATCCCGCGAATATTAATGATTTCAAGGTATTCAAAAGAAAATTGGACGTTGTACCATTTAATTTCCATAGTGTTTTAGCATCAAAAGAGGTGGTTTGTCTACGCGTCTTTTGCGGGGATTTGTATTCCAACTGATTTGAGGGTTTTTAAAAGATTAAAAAAACAACACAACATTTCGATGCCAAATAATCATGAATATCTTGTAAACAGATCTTTGTAAACAGAAGGCTTGTTTTAAGCAACGGGTTTCTTAGTATTCATCTTAATAAAAAACAACTTTTGAGAATACAGAATCACTTTTGAATCCCTTTTCAGTAAAGTACATCTAGGTTTAAAGTTTTACAAAGTTTTAAATACAAAGATCGACACTTAATCAGTATGTAGCCATTAGAAAGTATAAAAATAAATTACCGTCTTAGATCAAACTCTATAACGATAATATTCGATCGGTACTTGAGAAAAAGGTGGACCAAAGATCCCTTAGGTTTACTCATACCGCTATAAGTAAACAATCTATCAAAACCTTTGCCCCAAACCCATTACTTACAGTCTTGAAACGGTGGTATAACCTTCTAAAAATTCGATTTTCATTCAAAACTTTCAACGAGCAATTGATTGAAAAGATATTTACATATATCTATTACAGTTTTAAATTTGACAGATATTATATAATAACCTTCTCTATTGTTAGGGATCGGTGCAGAATGTTACTTCAGGGTACTGGCATGTCAATAAACGAAGGGTTCGGGTTGCTAACCTAACCGAAAAATAACATCGATTAACAAAGCCGCTCACCTAATGGAAAGGCTCATTGACAAAAGGCAAGGGTCGCTCAAATAGAATTGGGCGCACATTGTTGATATCAGGTCCCAGAGTTGCTCACAAAATGAAAATGAGTTACATAGTATTGTGTTCAAGCTGCTTACAACTTAAAACGGGGCATTGCATGAAAATTAAAGACAATTTCGGTAGTTTCTTTTTTTTTCACAAGGGTATGAATTTTACGTGTGCACCGTTTACATGACACAATCGAAATCTCCTTCACAGAGTTGTCTTTCCTTACACTCACTTTACATCTCTGCGAAATGCTCAATGTCAGCCTAATTTAATACAGTCATAATTATAAATTTGAAAGCTTGTGGTAAAACAAATGATAGAAATATTCACTATCTTCAATCAAACCAAAGAAACCTAAGCAGTTTTAATGTAATTGGTGAAATATTTTTTTAATTAAAGTAAAAGTATATTTTATAAATAATACACACTCTTTACTTTCGAATTTTCGAACACTTGTTCTTTATCAAGAAAAATACAGATTTTTTTTAAATTTTGAAATCTGTATTTTTCTTGATAAAGAACAAGTGTTCGAAAATTCGAAAGTAAAGAGTGTGTATTATTTATAAAATATATAACTGACTTCCCTTTTGGAAGATTTTATGCAACTGTAAAGTAAAAGTAGTTGAAAGTCGTCCCAGCCTATAACAGAGGTGAATGTAATGAGCCGATAGTGTAAGAGAGTGAATCGAAATAAACAATCTCATTCGTTGAAAAGATGTTATAATAAGTACTTATTTAAGTAAGAAGGACTCTCACTTGCCAATAGACTTCGCAATTTACAAAAACACAACAACAAAAAAACCAACAAAAAAACAAACAACAAACAACCCTAAAAAGGCACTCTCTTACACTATCGGCTCATATACATTCACCTCTGTTATAGGCTGGGACTACTTTCAACTTCTTTTACACTAACTCAAAAAAATAGTTTACCAACTACATTTAATAGCTTGTTTTGTTTTTGTTTTTGGTTTTAATGACAGATAGTGAAGATTTCTGTCATTAGTTATACAACAAGCTTTCAAATTTATAATTATGACTGTATACAACGAAGCTTCTTAGTTTGGTCAAAAATCTTGACATCGAGCCTTTCGCAGAGATGGAAAGTGAGTGTAAAGAACGACAACTCTGCGAAGGAGATTGCTAAAAAGGACGTAGAATATGGAAACGGTGGCATGTAAAATTAATTATCTGTGAAATCGGTTTTTACCGCAATCGTCTTTAACATTTCGGAGTTGCTAAATAAAGTTGCTCAATTGCGGAAGAATTTACAAGGAGAACGGATACGCTGATATGCACGCAAACTAGTGCTCGTACAAATCCCAGCCAAATTCTTATTAAAATAAAAACGTATTAATTAGGTAGTCCATATAAAATGATACTAAGAATCGATTTGACTATGTTTAGCCAAATTTAAAAAAAATCCAATGGGAGTCAATACGACTGTAAATTCATATTTCTAAAAATGTAAATTTATTCCGTTCAACCCTGTCGAGTCGTTAAGATATTAAGTGCTGTGGGGATGTTTATGTAAGTTGCGGTGAAAATAAATTTATATCTTGTTTAACCGCATGTAATCGAATCCCTTTATTTTTGTCCTTCCCAATGTATCAGTACAATTTTTCATACTCGGATCCAAGATTTTCAGAAAGAGGGTTCGTTTGGAGCAGTCCTAGGGTAGTTTCATGACTTCCAACTTTCTGGAAAAATCCCCACGCAAATTTAATATTTTTGCTCGAGCACGGAACGGCCGGCTGATCTGGATCTACACTGGTCGCATATGCGATAAAATTCGTATATATATATGGAATAAAGTGTTATTTCTATCAGTTTTACGAAATAATAAAATTTTAATTATTAACCGGTTTATTCATTTATACAACTTTATTTAAGTACCCATTACGCAAAAAAGAAGAAAACTCTATTTTAATGGTTACCAAATATCTGATCGCAATCCCGTATGGTAAAATAAATATTTAAACGATTACATCATTAATATGCATTTAATATTCAATCGCAATCATTGCTAAGTAGGTTAAAGTTGAAGACGAGTTTTATAGACCCTGGTTCTTAGACTTCGGATTAGCTGCCGGTGGAAACGGCTAAATCGACACGCTCTTTTAAACACTGACTTTGTAGTTCTCACTGACATAGGAACCATTAAAGTTTCAAAATTATGGACCAAGTGCAAAAAACCTTAATGGAAACTAAGAGAAAAGAGGCATAATTTCATAAAGATTTGTTGTAGAGTTATGGGTCTTGCTGGTTGTGATGTAGATTAAGTAACTATACATTCAAAGTTTCAAGTTGATATATCAATTAGTTTGAAAGTTGCGGAGCATGTGCATATTTTAGTTAACGGAAAAAGGGAGCATGAGTTGAAACGTATTTGTAGCAGAGTTATGGGTCTTGTTGGCATTAATGGAATTTTGATAGTGAATATATATTCTAAGTTTCAAGTTGAGATCTCAAGCTGTTTCACTAAGACGACGCCGGGATGAATAGGGTGGCTCCTTATTCTTCGGATAGTCGACAACAACAACAACAACAACAACAAACATTTGCAAGGAAAACAGGGAAAAATCCATTTATCTCTATGTAACGCATATACACAATTACGATATTGTCACAGTATATTGTGGCGGTCATCTAGGATGCCTTTTAAAATCTTGAGAAAACCGCAACAATATCTGGTGGACACTACCAGAAATGGACAAGTTAACGTACATGAATAGGAAAGTAATTCTCTTTTTTTTCTCTTTTTTCTCTTTTTTTCTTGTTACATTGTTAAATGGTTGCATCTTTAAACTTAAACATTTTTTTCTCTATACTCCACCGCACCGTACGACACTACACAAGACTACACTTCGCTACACTACACTACAATTCATTAAAGGACTGTTTAGAAGGCATTTCGAACTGTTTTGACCCGGCAAATTTAACTCTCTTTTTACAACTTTTTAGATTAAAAAACGTTTGCCTATACACCCGCTTACAACTGCCGTTTCTAAGCAAGTTTAAATCACGGTGGATAAAAGTCTGATCTCTTTTGAAGAGATGGCCGTACCAAATATTTACATTGCGCTGCATCGGTAAGAAGTAGGGTATAATAATTGACAATTTGGAACTGTGACAGGCTCTATCAGCTAAATTTGAAAAATATAATCAAGTATTTTTGCTATGAAAACATTCCTTTACAATATAATCACTTTGATGTGTTCAAAGACACGAGTTCTGATTATGTAAGAAACACAATTTTTGTTATGTGGAAAATTCTCGAATCACAATCGGTAACAAAAGCTTTAGGTCTCGGAGAAGACTGTATCATCCGAACCATTTAAATCTGAACCAATATAGACCAGGTTTGGCTTGATTAACTTTCATGATACGGATTCCTCCAAGTTCAAAAATAGTGACATTTAGGCGCAGAACAGTAGCAGGTCTGTAAGCAGATTGACAGCTCCACAACTCAAATTTAATACATGAAAAACTCTAATGAACTCTCCCAAGCTAACGACAATTCTATAACTAAAGGGAGACAACTTTGTTGTGACAGCAGAGTAATTTGGTGAAGGGTGATTTGCATCTTAATGTAAGGGATATTTTTATACTTTTTTGCTAGCCAGTCACGACGGACAGCCAAAATAATGACTAGGTGTTTAAAACAATTGCTAAATGTAATGACTTTTGGTATCAGTAATCCAATGTGCTAAAAACGGTTGAGCCTAGTGTTTAATGGTTTCTTCTTGCAAAAGGAATGTCAATAAGTAAAATTTGACTCTGTAATTCAACTGTTTGACTTTTTGGACAGTCCTTTTTCAGGAATAAATGCAGAATTGATTTAAAAATTTACATAGTTTAATGGTTAACAACAAAGATTAATCGTGATTTACATGCCGTGTCTGCACAGATATTTACAGGCGTGAGATTTTGTGGTTTTCCATTTTCTAAAATATGTTAACAGACCAATTATATGTTGATCTACACTAAAAATCACAACAAACATCCATTTCAATTAATTCTGTATTTATTGTTTCATTCAGAAACTCTTTTTAAACATTTTAATAAATACAAGTTTGAGTTTCCTAGATAATCCTCATTCTATGACATAAGCCACTTGAAGACACAACATTGACCCATTCTCTCTCTCCGAGCCGACGGTTTCAGTGCCCGTCTCACCAGCACCTTTACCAAGTTCAAATCTCAAATATCAAGCATTTAATTGGCTGAAATGGAGACTAGTATCCATTTCAGCCAATCAGATGCTTGAGATTCTAGACTGGTAACCAGTTTTAGCCTTATAATCTCTGGCATTTGGTGACATCTCAAGATATTTAAAGACTAGATAAAATGTTCAACAGTATGCATGCAAGATTCCAGATGTACAAGTTACAGCTAGATCAATGTTACTCTATATGCACTTAAAATAGAGAATACAGTATCTGGTCCCAATCTCTTGAGAAAAATTCAGGGCCATGGATTTTTATTAGCTTAACAACCGAACAAGTCCATTTTAAAATAATATACATAGAAAGAACAGTACCGCCTTCTAAGCGCAAGATCTTCACACTTGAAATTGTGACAGTCACCTATGCCTTCTGTTAAGTGCATAACTTTTTTTATAAATAGAATATCACATGAATAGACTTTTTCTATAAATAGAATTTCATGTGACTGTCTATAAATAGAATGTCACATGACTACCTTTTTATCCATAATCAACTGTACATCTGATTTCCTCAATGCATACGGTCTTGTTTATCGTAATAGTGATATCCACCTTCTAAATGGTGACAAATTTGTAAAAGGGAATGTTAGGGCTCGACAGCTACCAGCACCCAACAAGTCAAAAAAACAGATGATGTTTAGTTGATGTGTGTATATCATAGATCAGTATAAAACATAGTGTTTGTATAGAAGAGCACATAACATTTATGCAAACAACATTAAGCCTTTACTCCATATATACATTTTTTATGCATGTGCAACCAGTGTAGATCCAGATCAGCCAGCATAGATGTGCCAACTGATCTGGATCTACATTGTTTGCCCACTCAAAAAAGGTGTATATTTGGAGTAAAGGGTTTAATTCCACTGATGTATTTTTGATGACCCTTTCTGTATATTGTAAGGGCAAAAATATTTCTATGAAAGCTGATCCCATTTTTTATATACATTCACACATGCCAACATAAACGTAACTATGGAAATACAAGTGTTAACAGTACTTTCATAAATATTCATACCCATTTGATAGGCAGATGCATTTGTTATTGCCGAGTGAAAATTAAAGTAACGCGAAAGCAAAATTAAACTATCACTCCAATTCATGATGAAAATTACCATCGTTTGAAAACTGAAATATCGTAATAGCACCATTTAAATTTTAAGTTTTAATTGTTGCCCTACACAGTTTCAATTGCATATCAAGTTCTTGTGTCACTTGTGATAAAACCCGTATCTATGGAGGAATGGTGTTAATCTGTTTTGGCACTATAGTGACCAATATTCACAGGTCACTGCTTGTGCTCCTAAAACAGAACCCCACCTACCAATAAGAAGGGCAAGTACATGTTATTCTCAAATTTTAAGTTGCCAACTGACATTACAGTAAATTATGTCACTATCAATAAATGGAAGATATAAAACATTCTTGATTTATACAACTGTCCATGGTTTTGTTACAAAGGAAGAACAAATTTAACAACAAGCACTATTGCCAATTCAAACTTCAACAATATGTCAATGAATTCCTCATAAACAAAAGAGTATGTTTAATGTGGTCTCAAGATAACAAAACCGAGTTCAGAGACCAGTCTAAAAAATCTAGCTTATGATTGATTAATTTGAAGAGTAAGCTCTATTTCAACCAATCAGCTGCCTGGAATCAAAGACTGGACTCTGGCCTCAGTATTATGATCATGAGTTGAGATTATCCCAGAACAATAAGGTTTCAAGGTCAAAAAACTAAAACTAGAAACCTGTCTCAAACCGCAAGCATCTGATTGGCTTGGCTGCACTCTAAAGTTCAGCCAATCTGATGATTACGATTTGTGACTGGTCTCTATTCTTAGTTTTATTGCCCTGCGCCCAAGGTTTCAAGTTAAAAAAATAATATCATTGGAATATAAAGAGAAACTTAAATCGGACAGCTTATTTGAGCAATAATTTTATATTAAACACAACCCTTACCTTTGTGCAAGTGACTGACTTAACCCCATGTAAAATTATTGGTCCATTTTCTGTCATTATAGTAACTCAAAAATTAAGGCACTATTTTTATGCTTTTTTCTTATAAAGGGAAAGAACTCTAACAATCATGTGTAATGTTATGATATTATTATTATCCTTTGTTTAAATAAAATACATTGCACTAACATAGCTTAACAGAAATACTTGTGATATCATTTACTTCTAAGCCTTCAAAATATTGTTAGCTTGGGACCTTATAATACTGGGACATACAGCTTTTTCAATACTTGTTTTGAAATATACAACAATACCAAAAAAAAAACATCCAAAGATAAATACCAATATATTGCACCAGTCTTAACACATATCAACGTCTACAAGAATGTAGAAATCTACTTCAAATATAAGTTGATAAAAATTAAGATCGATTACTGAAAAATAATATCCCATAACCATTTCAGGAAAAAAATTAAGACGCAACTTGCACACAATTTGAATATGCCTAAAATACAAAAAAACTCAACACATACACACACTTTTCTTTTACTGTTTACATCTTTGTACACAGACAAAATCTAATGCTCACACCAACTTCAATACAAATGATTCCTCAACAAATCATCAGCAAGAGTAAACTTATTTATCATTTACTTCACTGATAAAATGCTCAACGATTATGAATAATAAAAAATTAAAGTTGAATAAATTTAAATTTGAAACGGATCGATTAATAAAATACATAAAGGTGAATATAACAATATGTGCAGGCAAGAAATAACAGAAGTATCAACCTCACCGTGCATTTTGACAGATTATGGGCTAATTAAAAAAAAAATCTGGTAAGTAAAAGATAAAAAATCTGTTTCAATTATGCTTGGTATCTTTGGAGAAAAAAGGTCCTTCGACTGTAAGCCAATCAGGCTCGTTTGGTCTTACAATAACTGGCTGCCTTAAAAATCTTTTTTACCGACAAATTAATTTAAACATTAAGTTATTATCAAAGATCCGCAGACTGCTTAATATACCATTGGAAAACAATGCTCATTATGTTACCAAACTTCTGACCAAACATGCCAAAATAACAAATTACATGTACTTTAAACTATAAAACTTAAAAAATATACATTTTCAGTGTGTGGAATTTTCATTTTCATGTAAGTGAACAACGATTTTGTCTTGTAAGCACTATTTCAGAGAACACTGTCATGGTTCAATTTTATTTAAAGATTGCTGTAAAACAGAGCTTGGCCCAACCCTCCTGCATCTCATTCTACTATATATATGTCAACTCTATGTTACAGACACAACAGTTTTGCACAAAGCCCTTAATACAGAGTCCTAGGATTTGTTTAAAAGATTTACACAAGTCAGTATCAGCTGGTGAGTGACATGTGACGTGGCGCGATGATGTGTACGATGATGATGTGATGACGAGATGATATGTTTGGAGATAAGCTCCGCCTACAGCTCATCGTGGGTGTCGCCCTCGCCTTCCTCCTCCTCTTCCTCTTCTTCTTCTTCATCGAGTTCATCCTGAAAATAAAAACAATAGAGGTAAGTACAAGCTCAACAATACACAGGTACCTAAAGTTCCATCACTGTTCCTTTCAACACAGTCACACTCAACACTTTACCCCACGAGTTAAAGAGAATCATTCATTGGTATTTCGTAAAGATCAAGATATCCCAATCCTCAGATAATGCTTTTCAGGCATTACGAGGCATTTCTGTAGATTCTGATAACCAGACTCCACAGATGTTAGGCAGATCTGGTCCCATGTGAGAAATCAGCCCAAAAAAGGTTTAACTACTGTTAAGAACACACTCATTTACCAATTTTGTAACATATTTTTGAAAACAGTTTTCCCAAATACTCACCCCAGTTAAGATCACATGAATTAATGTTTTCAAAGAATATACTTTCAAGAAAGCCTAGCCCAGACCCCTACAGCTGATAGAAAACAATGAACACTGACCTCATCTGCGCCGGCTCCAGCAGCATCTTTGCTACAGCCAGCATCTAAGAATTTGCTAAATCCATCTAGAGTCCTTTCTCCATTGTAATCTATTACCTGAAAAACACAGCAATGAAATCATATACTAATCGTGTAAGGTAGTTTCCTTCAATTCTACTATCATAAATAAGCATTCTAAACAACAGCAGATTATTACAGCTATGCAGCATAGTTTCAATGATTAAGAATAGAATGCACAGTGCACAACTTTTCCCATTAATTGTCGCAAAGTGTGAATTAAAATAATGAACAAATATAAGGTAAAACACAAGGTATAACTGAAAGTCTACAATATTAACCAAAAATGCTGGTGTATTTGTGTGATTTGAAGACTATTTCATTTTGAGTAACATCACTTCAGGTGATAAAATAATTTATTAATTCCACAATTATAATTTTGGCATCAGGTAAGATGTGCATCACAAGTCCTTGACAGAATGAACAAAATCAGAATATTTTGTTCCTATTTAAGCCAATAGCCATTAAATCAGATTAAAAATTACTCAAATATATTGTGATTATACACAACATTAAAATAATTAGTGCAAATTACCCAAGAATATACAGAGATTATACATTAAATTATTTAAACATCTTTTTTTAGTATTTAATAAAACAACTGGGCCTGATCTACCTAAATGTAAATAATGATTAATAATTGCATAACTGCCTTGTGCAGTTACAATCGCCGAAAGACTAGAACAGAATATCTGCAGTGATAACTAAGATTGATTTGATCACCTATATACTAGTTTTTGATACTTACTTCATCACTATTTTTAGGGAAACATTTAATTGTAGGGAAGCTCTGTATTTTAACATCTTCTAGCTCATTAGCTGTGGAATCCATCTTGGCTATAACAACTTTATCATTGCTCTCGTACTTCTCGCCGAGCTGGTCCCAGATAGGGGCCAGCTGTTTACAATGACCACACCATGGGGCATCTGAAAAATCAGACACAAAATATTTTTTTGATTCACAGACTCTGAAAATGAAGAAACCAAACAATCTAAGCAATAATTTTTTAAGTGGCCATCTTATTTTCTGAATGTGAAATTTAAAATAGGGAGGTAATAACCCCTTACACACTAATTTAATGGAAACTTTTTTTCTTTCAACATAACAGGGGTGTTTTTTGAGAAATTAAAAACTCCCAATAACTGTCTATCATTTCAACTTATTTTACTTCAAGTAATTCTTTATTTGCTGTTCTACTGGACTTGCACTGGAGTTTATCAAGTAACTGATTTGTTGTCTCCAAATGTAACAGATTAATGGTCTACAACATAACTTGTCCATTAAAAAGCAAAGGGGCAGTTTCTCTGCTGTAGAGATAAAACACACTATTCATCAAACAATGTTTGCAAAATATTCAAGTCCACATAAGATAACAAAAGTCAGACACTTACAAAATTCTATAAGAACATCTTTATCTTTATTTTTAGCAACTTCTTCAAAGTTTTTGCCAACTAAAACTTTAACTGGTTTGGCATCCCAATCTGCTGGCACCTCCTCTGTCATCAAATGAGGCTGAAAGAGTAAGTAGGAAATTTCAGTCAAAATGACAAAACAAAGAAACCTGGTGACATTTAACCTATAAATATTGGAACAAAGAAATTTCTGCATCTTGGTAAGGTCAGACATATTCGTAAATATTTATTTTTGCATTGTTCTAATTTCTGAGCAATAGTTTATATTCCTGCTAAAATACTTTGGCAATTTTTTTTTCATTTTTCAGTTCCATTCCCTATCATAGCGATAGTTAAGTGGTCACTTATAGTTTTTGGTTAACAGTACTCCTGCCAGGGGTTCCATTAAATTTTGGAGATTATCTATTGACTCTTAAGGACTTTTTTGCCCATTATGATTTTAGTTGAAGGGTGTTTGTAATCTTTAAATAATCGAACTGGGCAATGAGATTCTGCAACTAATGAAACCCCTGCGCCAACAATCAATTATTCTGGAAAGTGCACATACAAATTCAGATATTGATAAAGATCTGATAAACTAAGTTCCTACTGCAATACCAAAATTATCAAAGCAAGTTAATTGCATTTGATAGAAGAAAACAGGAAAATAAAAGTAGATATAAAAAGAAAAAGGAATCAATATTCTTACAGCAAAATAACACAAACCTTGAGTTTTCCATCTAAAACTTTGTTGACAAAATCTTTAAGAGCCTGTGTAGTAAGGTCATTGGTTTCTGGCTTGAACTTGGTCATATCTTCCTCGAGCTTTATCAGTCGGACAGCGGGGGTCTCGTCCTTCTTCAAACCAAAGAACTCCAGGATTCTTGCATTGTCCTCCTCCTTTGTGTTGATGTAAATGAAGAGTACCTGAAACCGAAAAGGTTATTAGGTTATATCATGGGCATAGGTTTTTTATTATTATATTTACCATAATCACCAGTAATTAAATTTTCGAAAATTTCATTGAATTTTCACTGCTAAATTATGGACTTGCATCTTTACCATTTTTTACATTACAATATGCAAAGAAGCCAATTTTAAGCTTTCTTTTATAGTTTTGTTTTTAAACCATTTTAACAAAACTTCAAATGTTCCAAGGTTCAGCAAAAGGTATATTTTGTCTTATATCTATAGAAATTAAGATGCTATTCTGACATTAATTATGACATCATTTTGTACATATAGGTTAATAAATGGGCAAGCAGTGCCACTTGTCGATAATGGCCCTGTCATATGAATAATGGCCCGAGGGACATTATTATATGGCAAGGCCATTATCGACAAGTGGCACTGCTTGTCCATTTATTTACCTATTTATTACATGTGTACGTTAATATTGCTTTACTTTGTACATGATTGGGCACTTTCATTGATACAATGACTACATCATGATGTCAGTGACTACGTCATTTGAGTTTACATGTGACGTCATTTAACGAATGTTTACTATTTCATTCAGTACCATTTGTTTATTTTGTTTTAACTCAAGGGAAAGGATAGGGATTTGCTAAACTTTGAATGCTACAAGTGATAATCGTGGTATGAGTCTGTAAATGCCATGATTTGAGAGTGTTTCATTCTTATACCTCTGCTGCAAGCTTCTTTTACACCTTCTTTTAGGCTAGCTATGTGAATATTATGGATACAAATGAATGGAAAAGAAAATTTTTAAAAAGGAAACAAGTGATTTTAAATTGGGAATATTTTACGGGTATGTACAATTTGTTCTTATTTTAATGATGAAATGTTATTAAACCGATGATAACAAATGAAAACCTATTAATAAAATCACAGGGCCATTATCGATAATGGCCCTGCCTCTCATAAGTTAATGCCCTGCGACCTTGAATAACGCTTCCGGTCGTAACATAAATTTGTTACTATTTAAAGTAACACATGTAATAATTACAACCTTGTAACGTTTTACAAAATATTACAAATCTGATTGGCTAACAAGTGTCACGTGACTGCGTTTCATTTCTCAATGAAGTCGTATCGGACTACTTTTGATAAATATTTATCATTGACTTGTTTATTTGCCCCGCCCAGCCATCATTCAAAGTCTACAACTCTACATACCTTATTTCACTCCCAATTAAACGAGCACTAAATCAATAATGAAGAGGGAAATTTTAAGTAAGCAGTTACGTCACGATAGAGCATAACTCACTATGTCATATAGTAAGTTGTGATGTAATCGAACAAATGTTTACATTTCTAAGCGCCATGATTGATTCTGTCAGATAAAGGATTTATGTTTGAAATATTTTAAAAAATTGGAGGATCAAATAAAAACAATAACAACATTTGGACAAGACCCGAAGATGCTAGAAGTGTTTACCATGGTATACGTATGTAACGACTAGAATTTGAAAGTGTTTCATTCTTATACCGCAGCAGGGAGCTTCGTTTTCACCAAAATTGTCGGGATAGGGTTTAAATTATAGTAAATGAGAAGGAATAATGCATGTGGATATATTGATCGGGACCGATTAACGGTATGTACATTTTGTATTCGCAATGAGTTTTTATTCGCAATGAGTTTCTATGAATTTTCTTTCCATTTTGAAGATTTTATATTATTTTTATTTGTAAAAGTCATTGGACTCAATAATTATTTTTAAAGGAAATGTGTCACTGGAGTCAACAAATCAACATTTGTAAAAATATCGCGGTTTGAAATCGGCCATTTTGTAACGTAGAAATTTGAATCATCCAAGCCGATGGTATTACTCCGCGAAAAGTAAACCACATCTATCGTAAATAAAAAGTTTGTCAAAGGTTATAAATAAAATGTGATAGTAGGTTGTAATTATAAGGATTGAATGTTATTTTCGTGCGTTTCATCGATGTATGAAATGTCAGTTGCCTTACATCTAATTTGTACATAAACACCTTCGGTGTTTATGCAAATTAGATGTTCGGCAACTGACATTTCATACATCGATGAAACGCACGAAAATAACATTCAATCCTTAAATAAATAAAGTTAAAGTTCTAAGTGTCTATTAAATGTTTATTAAACGAACATTTATTTCAGAAGATCCAGCCATAGTCTATTACTAAGCAATACTTTTAACAATTAATCATCTGAAACATTGGTAAGCTGTAAAAGGTTGTCCCCCAGTACCTTTGAATTGCATAAATTTCATGTTTTTCATTCAGAAAAACAAAAATTTTACAATTGAGATACAAGGTAATATGGTTATCAGAAAGTTCTTACTTTTCCCTTGAAGTCGGCAGCGGCCTCTCTGTATCCGACCATCACATCGTGCTCCTTGTCGACCTGGTCGGTGAACAACAGCAAGTGAGTCTTCACATCACCGCCGAAAATCTTCTGGGCACTCTGAAACACACACAATCAGTAGTTTAAGAAATAGCAATCCTAATTATTACAACAGAGTAGGCAAGATTGACAAGTTTTAAGGAAATCAAGGGTTTGGATTATAATTCTGTCAGATTTTTTTTTTCAGGCCCCTTTATATGTCAAGTACTTACTTCTTGTGTGAATTCAATGACGAGCGGTAGGGAATTTCCAGAAATGAAGGTTTTCAAGTTTTCAGCTGTATGTTCTCCATCAAAACGGTTCTTTCCTTCATCAAACTGAAACACAGCAGTCAACAGTTGTATTATTACGATGTCATTTTTATCAGTGTTAAAGAACTTTCAAATTTTACAATTGTAAGTAGAATTCTGACATATCTGGGTTAATCCATCATCGCCAATCATATGCTAAAGGTGGTGATTTTTTGTCCGGTCAGAAGTATATAACCTTAACTTTACCTGATAAAATCAATTCACTGAATAGCAAACAGTACAAACCCAGATCAGACTGCACAGATGTGAGGCAGGTCTGAGTTTCGACTGTTCACAAATGTAACAAATGCATCGCCTATCATTAGAGATTTTGATAATTATATTTCTGTTTTTATTAACGACAGTGCAATGACCAAAGGAGTAACCACTTAACATGTCAATCAATAGTATGAAAGTTCAATAATGAGCAATATGTTTTGGTCATAAAATAACCCTTTCCTGTATAGATACACCTTTATTGCTAGGACGAACAGTTTAGATCCGTGCCGTCTGATCAGGATCTAAACTGTTCGCTTTTTGATTCATTAGACTATTTCTGACCATAATGCGACCAGTGGATCTACACTGGTTGCACATGCATAAAAATGCGTATATATCCAGGAAAGGGATAATGTTATATTCATTTACCTTCTTGAAAAGCATGACACCATCAGCCTCCATCTCGTACTCCTTGAAGACGTCAGTGTTGGAGGTAATACCGAAAGGAATATCATCGATACCGGAAGCAACCTCAGTGAAAACTTTAGCTCCAGCAGACTCAGCATCCTGCAAGAAAGTGTAAGACAAATATTAAGATAGTTACGAGACAAGTATTATTATTTTTTACCTTCATGTGAAAAAACAACTGGTCACCTCTGTGTAAAACAGGAGAAAATCAAGAAACAAATGTATGAAGCATTGTTTTCAGAGAAAAATGTTACCAATTATCTGCAAACAGCATTAGTAATATCCAAGTATACCATTTTATGTTCAAATACATATTACAAATAGTAACAAACCTAAGATGAAGTTAATGTATTTCAGAACTCTTTAAGCAATTATTCCATAGATACACCTTTATTGCATCCTGTCTGATCAGGATCTACACTTCACTTTTAGATTCTTTAGGTTATTTCTGACCAACATGCAACCAGTGCAGATCCTGATCAGATGGCATGGATGTGCTGGTTGATCTCAATACACAATGGTTGCACAATGATTGCAACACTTTAGAGAATACAATAACAGCTGTGTTACAGACTCATCTTTCCTTCATAATGCCTTATCCTTAAATTCCATCAACTGTCAACCAAAATTTCAGATGTCTTTAAGAAGTGAACAATGTAGACCCAATTTGTCAAACGTGTAACTCGAGATATGATCATGATTTTAGAAACTGAGAAAGATACTTAAATAGTTTTTGTCTTTAACAACTGAGCTTCTAATTTATTAAAAAGACTAGAGTACTATGAAGATGTGTGATGTGACTACAGTCTATGTGGCATGTTGCTGACATATTGTATTGAATCAATAGTGAACTGAGTAGACCGATGTACAAACTGTTTCATTTACACCATGGTTATCATGATTGTGTGAACTATTATTTATTTAACATGTGTTACATCTTGAAATAGTAACATCAGAACATTTTTGCTTTTGATCGAGAGACAAAAGCTGTTGCCGTTAATGAGCATAAAAAATCATGTAGTGGTCCAGATGTCACAAAACGTACGTTTAAACTGAGCAACAATAGTACAATGATCCACTATATTCATTTTTTAACATGAAGCAAACAGTGTAGATCCAGATCAGATATCGGATGCATGGATGTTCTGGCTGATCTGGATCTAATATGGACACAAACATGATATTAGTTGTATCTATGGTGTAAACCGTTAATACCTGAGCTGTTCATTTTGAATGAGACTATCCAGAACAGACTTCCTGAAAGTTGTCAGACTGACGGACCTGTATGGTAAAATTTAAACCGATCCAATGTGATTTCTTATGTTATCAGACCAAGTGTCAGACTAAAATTTGAACTGCTTATTCCTTTTTAACATGTTTAACACGTTTCAGTCAGCTAGAATTTGTTTCGGTCAGACAGATCTGATAAAATGTCTGACATTTTTTTTTAACTTTTGGCAAGTCTGGTCCAGAAAGGAATGTTTTACGCTACCTTGAAGAATCCAATAACAACAACTTCTCCCTTCTCGATCATGGCTGCGGCAGCATCTTTATCTTCCAGGGTCTTGGCTGGGGGTCCGGTCTTCTTCTTGAGCCAATTAACAATATCAGCGGCAGTTCTACCAGCTAACAGAGAAAGTAATGAAAAGTTAGAAATAGGGTTGAATATGACAATGCAGCAGTGTTTTGAAAACATTTTTTAATTGGTTGATATCTATGATATTGATACTCGTTTAACCAATTATATTTCAATTTTGGTTAATGAAATTGTACGTTGGTAGAATGAACTTTGAGAAGGATGGGGTGACAGTCTTTTTCGTACATTGCAATCTCTCTGCAAATTTATGAATTCATTTTACAACTTAACAACCTTAAAATAACTTAATAGTATCATTGGTTTACACTTTAAAACCCCATGCCTATTTCCTGTCATAAATTACAATATTATTCTATAATTCTATTTTCAGCAATATCGTACCACTGTAGTCTGAAGGTTTGCCATTACGGAAGAACTTGATGGTAGGATAACCTCGGACCTCATATTTGCCAGCGCACTTCTGCTCAACAGTGGCATCAACCTTGGCAAGCTTAATTTCGGAATTCTCTGCTAACAGTGTTGCGGCGGCTTTCTCATATTCAGGAGTCAGCGCCTTGCAGTGTCCACACCATGGTGCATCTGAAATAGAAGACATTAAGTCTTGGCATACTGTACTGTAATACCGAGGGTGTTTCCGAGATTTTATTGGTCAGATTTTGGTGACATTAAAACAGTGGTCTCATTCTTTCAAAGCAGAAGGAGGTTTAACCGTTTCCTCCATATATACACTGTTCACTTTTGATTCATTAGGATATTTCTGTCCAAAATGTACCCAGTGCTGATCAGATAGCACAAATGTACCAGCTGATCTGGATCTACACTGGTTCCACATGGGTAAAAATGTGTATATATGTAGTAAAAGGTTAATGAAAGTAGGGGGATTTGGGCGTAAATCATACAAAATACATGTAACAGCATTCACACTGAAATAAATGGGTCTTATGGTCAAAATCACCAGGGGGAAAACCCTGCCTATTGCCTCTGGTCTATTAGAGACCACTGCTAGAAATTTTCTGTGATTGTTCTTCGTAGATGAACTACAGTTCAATCTGTGCTAAATATCACATCGTCACCTCAGTGCAAAAACAGTATTAGTACCATTGAAATATTGAAGAGATATATCGTTACTGCACAAAGGCAATAACATGTGGCTTAAACTCGAGCATTATTTTTCCCACTTACTGATTTAAGGAACAATCGACCTGTGAACAATGACAAACTGCCTCAAACAAAGACCACCTTTGTGATTTCAATCAAAGTGGTCATTGAAGAAAGGTTTGATGGTACATGTATAAAATGTTTGTGACCATTTGTCATTAATGTGAACTACAGTATGTATATACTGTATGTGACAGCCTGTATGTATATCCCATTTATAACAAAGCTGTATGTTTCCACTGCACACAATATTTTCTATTGTTTGCCAACCAGTTGACAACATGTCAATCTGTACATGAGATCTAGCATGTCCTCTAAACCTTGAGTAGGTCAAACTGTATGTACCAACGCATTTTGACCTCATAAGTCTTCACCTTAATGCAAAAACAGTACATCTCTTCCTTCTTTTAATGGTATTTGTACTGTTATTGCACTGAGGAGACTAAATTTTAATGTCTTGGACACAACTTTCACAAGGTCAAACAACATGTATTTGTATCAATACACACAGAGCTCATAAAATGATAAAAGTCTCTGAAACAACATTGAAACAAATAATGATTGATGTTTATGGGTCAATAAAAACCATGAAATGCAAACAATAGGCTTTTCCCTATAAACAACTATTCCCAACACATCTTTCAGGTAAAAGGTTTGAAAAAAATATTTGGTAAAATTTCATGTTTTAGACCAACAGCCTCCATTCATCACCCGTCTTCAAACATTTTCAGCTGTTTTTTGTTAATCACATACACTGTAATTTGTCTTTCTTTAGAATTTCATCTGATGAGCTGTTCTGCTTGACGTGGGTTTTATCTGCTGTGCACAGTCAAAAATGACAACAAAAACGCAATTTGAATGTCATTAACTAGAAAAAAAACAAGCAAATTTAAATTCACTTCTAAATTTATCAACACTTGCAATTTACCAGCATTACCACATGAATTAAAGTAAAAAATGGACTGCAATTTACTTGGATCTTTACTTTTCAGGACAACCAACACTTGAGTACATGTAATGACTTTATTTTTGTACGTACCTTAAGTTCACTGTTAGAAATAACCACAAATTCATGACATTGTAGCTAATTAATATAGTAATACCATAAATTACGATGTCCCTCGAGCAAAACCAAACTATACAAAACACTCAATCCAATGTTGAAACGACACGTGTATATTCATTTATATCAGATCTTCATTTCTGACGTCAGCTTGCTAGTCAAACCAAACATAATGAGGGAACAGGATGTTAGTTTATCTAAAGTGACCATAAATTTTCTGAACTTTTTATAGTTAAAGGATTCTTTAATGGTTTTACAGCATGTAGAAATTAAACAGCTGACACCAGAGGCAAAATATTGTTGCTTTTATTTCCTTCAACCAAAGCAAATTTATGGTTTCTCATGACATTTTACCAGTTCAAAATATACAATATTTGCTATATCTATGATGGTAAAATTACACTAGTAATTTGTGCAAGAAAGGTTAACAGCTGCTGGCAAATCATCAGAACTGGGCCCAAGATCATAAAACTAAGTTTTGAGATCAGTCTCAAATCTCAAGGATCTGATTGGCTGAAATGGCGACTTGTCGCCATTTCAGCCAATCAGATCCTTGAGATTTGAGACTGATCTCAAAACTTAGTTTTATGATCTTGGGCACAGATCTTTATAAGAAAAACAAGGTTTGTAATAAGTCCTAGATGGCATGAATCAACTGGCAATTAGCCCCTCCCCCCCTCCCTCTGCTCCCAGAAATCATGCTGTAACTCCACAATGTTAAGATCTGGACACAAGATTATAAAACCATTGCCACACTCTACTCAATTTGACACATGAAAATTTGATTGCTTTATGCCCTTTTATTGTCAAGTTATACATTTAAAACTACAATTTGAATAATTTGATTTCAGTAACAACTGACAGAACAAGCAGTCATTTCTTATTTATGAAGGCTATTAATGTTCTGTACAAGCTAAGTTGAAAAGGTTTAAAACCACGGTCCCAATTTCTTTAAGCACTCATAAAAGCTCCCTTCTTTTGAGTGTGTACGTTTGTGTTAGATGTACCATATAAGAACTCTTAAGTCATGAAGACCTGGGCCCAAGATCATAAAACTAAATCAGGAGACCAGTCTCAAATCTCAAGCATCTGATAGGCTGAAAGGCGACCAGTGGCCATTTCAGTCACTCAGATGCTTGAGATTTGAGACTGGTCTCCAATCTTAGTTTTATGATCTTGGGCCCAGGGATTGAGAGACACAACATTACCCCAGTACAATGTTTTCAGTTCAATATTCACACATTACTTCTTATTATGCATGACAGCATGACCAAATATTATGTTTATTTGCATTAAACTGGTTTCAAAACCTAACTTTTCTTCATCTGATATCTGAGTTTGTATATTCAATGCTTAACCATGCTGTTGTGAAGAGAAATATCAATTGGTAAAAAATGCTTCATATTATAATTTATATTTCTTTATAGCATTGTTAAAATCTATACAGGGTCAGGGTTAGACAATCATTAAAGCAGGACTATGTTTCCAGCAAAATCCACAAAAACAAAAAACATATAGTGGAGTTTCAGCAACACATTTTAGTTGTCTTTCATAATTATAATTTATAATATAATAAATATGATGTCTGTAACACACAACATAAGAGAACAGTGTCACATAATTATCTACAATAATGTCTAGAAGCAAGACTTCTGTCCCAATGATTGATTACTGGAAACATGGCATTGATTTTACTGTCCATCCTTTAGCAGAATCTGTAAACAGTTATGGCTCTCTTGGTACTGCATCAGTAACAGTTATGGCTCTCTTGGTACTGCATCAGTAACTGACTCCCGTCAACAAGACAACACAAAAACTATCTACTTGCAAAATTCACATCTCTACACTCCAATTCTAGTTCTTCACTTAATGGGTCCTTAACTCATTACTCAATATATAACTTTTTTTGCATGAGCAACAGTGTAGATCTAGATCAGCTGGCACACAGGCTTGCACATAAGTGCTGTCAGATCAGGATCTACACTGTTCGCTTCTTGATTCACAAGGTTATTCCGACAAAGAAGTGAACAGTGCAGATCCTGATCTGATGGCATAAATGCGCGACCTGATCTGGATATGCACAGTTTGCACACGTGATTTAATTAATGCTAATAAATGTAATGAAAGAAATCAAGCAGACAGTCTCAATCGCACAAAACTGTACAACCCAACATCTTTACATCCACTCACTCACTCTGTATACAAAATTAATAATGTGCACTCAGTCTGATACTCTCATAAAAACAGTAAAATTTGGTGACTGTAACATATTTAAATTTTGGAAATTATTCTCAAATTCCAGACATCCTTGAATACGCCATTTGCAGTATCAGTCCAATTATGTGACCAGACTAGACAAGCAATTACAGGGGTGATTCCACTAAATGCAATTTACTGTGTAAGTACAAGAATTAAGTGTTCAATGCCTTTATTACGTGGGCGAACAATGTAGATCCCGATCAGCAGGCATATCCATGCAGTTTGATCAGGATCTGCACTGTTAAACTTTTGGTCAAACTTACCTAATGAATTATACAGCAAACAATGTAGAGCCCGATCAGATGGCACAGACATGCAAGCTGATCTGGATTAACAATGGTGACATAAATAAATTTAACCATGTAGCCTGGAAGAATTAACCTCCATTGTTCACTATTTCCCCCAACAACCTGCCATATTTATTGCGATTTATTAGGCACTATATGCATACAGCACAATTGCCCATGTTATGCTCTAAACTAAAGTGACCATTGTAGATCCTGTTCTAATTGTGCAGACTGATAAAATTAAAGATCTATTTTGTTAGTACCTTGGTGACCTCACTTTCTGATCTGACTGCTTGGATGTGCATGATAGTCTGGATCTACACTAGTTGCTCATAGGATATCAGGGCTTTTCATCAGAAAATTGGGAAGAGGCCTTGGTCTTTTCAATTGGGAAATTTATGCATGATAATTGTTTATTTTGGGAAAATAAAATTAATTGAAAGATGGGTTCTAGTTCATAAAACTGAATAGTAATAGGTATTTTTAATTAAAACTAATTTTTAAGCTCTCTATTTTTCAGAATTCAATTTTTCAACACCCCTTAGAGGAGTTCTTATCATTTTTGGACATCTTACCTAGCATTTTGGGAAGAGTCTCTGCCACAATTTGGGAAAAACTACTTTATTTTTGGATTGGGAAGAGGCCTTTTGTAGGTCTCTGTTATATAAGAATGAAAAGCCCTGGATATAACCATGTTAATGGAGCAAAAGGGTGGTGGCATGTGGGATCTAAGCTATGAAGACAAGAGTTAACCAATGGTGGTTCAATAAATCTAAAGCCTGATTCCTTTATACTGTTACAGAACCCAAAACTTATGCACTTGCATTTTCAAATGCTTTGAAGTCGAGTTAAGTTTTAAAGCTATAAGAACGGCATTAAAGTTTTGAAGTTAGGTTAGTTTTGCCCTTCAGGCATAATGGAAACTTCATGTTTTATGTCAATGACCAACAAGTAGATTTTTTTCAAAACTAACTCCCCTGTGCATTATACGAGTATTGTTTATGTTTTGTATGGACTCTATGAAATATGCTGAAGTGAACACTGTCATTCACTCAATAATACAATTTACTAAATGTGATATTTTCATCTAACTTTTCTGAACTCATGCTGAAAATCAAGTTGACAATCTATTGTTGAGCCCCTAAATTTAGCTGAAATCCAGTTTTGGCACATTTCAGATATCAAATGTATGGTCATTTTTGGAAAATAAAGCTGGTACACAAAGAAAGCAAAAGAATTACTATATGACCAGATACCATTCCTGTTCTGCACTGCAGTCTGTACTGTCTGGACTTGTGATGATAGCTGCTGAACCAAAGATCTCTAATCAATATGTTCAGAAGGCAAGTTTGTCATGTTTGCTGGCAATTACATTCTGAATACATACCATGCTGATCAATGAAATGAGTAATATTTCATGATTACTGAATACAGTAAAGTAAGCATAGTTTCGCACACGTTGGCATAAATCTCGATAAACATGTTGAGAGTTGAATTTCATTCCAAGAATTTAGATTTCGGCAGATTTCAAAGCAGCCAAGCAATTCCACAGAATTCTAAACATTTCTAATCAATAAGTTACAGTTCGAAGCATGTCAGCTTCATAACATAAGTTACTGTCAATTCATTACAACATTGTCAACAACATAAAACTCAAAAGATTCCCCCACCCATTCTACTTACAGAACTCGACCAGGATGAACTGGAACTCATTGATTGCATCTTCGATGGTGTCATCCGTCAAAACAAGCACGTTCTTCTCTTCTTTATAATCTCCTGCAAAGATGCCGGTAATTGCTACCAGCAAAATTAACGCTAAAACTTTCATTTCTGGAAATATATCTGTAACAATTTTTGACAGAATAGGTTGTGTTGTGTATTCAACGTGGCAAAGAGGCCGGTAGACAATCACGCATGCGCATATATGCGGAATTCCTCATGTGTGATTGTTTGATTGGTCAATCCCGCAAGTGTGGCAAAGTTCGGTCTTTTCCGCACGCGACCGACACCAGAGCGTATCTAGATGTAGAAAAGACACGTATACATCCTGGTCCACGTATAAAGATCCCCAATCTATTGTTTATTTACTTTTATCGTCATATTCATCTAATTAATCACGCAACATCATTATATTTTCGTTAATTAATACCGAAAAGATTGACATAAGAGGCGCAGTGGCTGATCCAGTGATAGCCCAGAATACAGGGTATCAAGAGAAGGCACAGAGGGGTTGCTTAAACCTCCTTATGGGACAACAATATTTAATTTTCAAAGGGATTTTGACCTGAAAGTTGTTAATTACTATGCAATTAACCTAAGACTGCTACCGATAACGGGGTTCGAGCATTCTTTCTGAACCTTCTTTGAACCGCCACTGACTCGCACAGAACTTTGCTATAGGCCTAAGGATGTAACAAGGGCTGGTGACATCCAACCTTCTTGTGAAAGCTATAAAGCCATATTAGTTTTAATGTTGAAGTGTTGTTGTTTTTTTATTTCACCTGAAAGGAAAATATAACCAACACTGGTCAGTTACAAATGATTAATTAAGACCGAAGTTGACATTTCGGGACAAGGTCATAAAACAACAAAAACAGGCACATCACATAGAATCTATGTTGATTTATAATATTCATTTTAAATAAAACTTGGATTTGTTTTACGTGTGTTTTCGACAAAAGTACAAAAATAAATTTTTAGAAGGAAAAGTATATTCTTTGAAAAATGTTTTGAAAAGAAACAGTATTGATTACGATTTTCTATTTTTTTAAATAAATTATTGTATTGACTTGATTTTAGTTCAAAGTTTCAAAGTACAAGGGAATATTATGATTCTTTTTGCGATTTTAAGAAGTCTAGTTTAACCGAACATTCATTCATCTTTGCATATGTGAATCAAAGCGCTGAAAGCGTTGAAATACTGGCGCGCTGGTTGAATCGAACATGCCCTGCACAGATATCATTACTGTAAACATATGAAACTATGTGTGATTTTTTCGTTAAACTTTGTGACAGTTACTTTCATCAACATTAGCAAATAATTCTGTATATTCAGGGATTTCAATAGATGCAGGTACTTGTATTTTGATGCAAGGAAATTAGGTTTTCCACTTTTTTTTCACCTGAATCTTAGGCGGGGGTCTTTTTGATGCAGAAGCGTATGATTAGTGGTTAAATTTTGCTAGAATAACGATGATCAGGCTCCGCCACAACTGAGTATTGTCAACAATGAAATGCACAAGGCTCACGTACCATAAGAGACTGAAACAGTTACAATCTTTATTTTTACGTCGATCGCAACAATGCATTAACAAAAATATTCGCCAACTTACTGACGGTCTCCCCAGGATTTTTGGAAGGGTTGTCGCTGGATATTTCGTGGATATAAGCTCGCGAAACCTCATTTTTTAACTATCATTTTATACAATTTTATATTTGTACCAAAGTTTACTGCAAAAACTGTATATAGTACATAGATGTTTTTTTTTTATCTCTTTAGAGCCAAGAAAGGTACAAAGTTAAAAAACATAAATAATGTGAAACAATGTGTAAACAGTATGTCAACATGTGTTTTAATAACATAAACTGATCTGATCTCATCAAGTTACAATGCCAACTATATACTCTGTATAGTTAGTTTTTCACCTTCATTGTCCAAGATATCTCACACATATCAAACTCAGTGTTTCATTACAACTGACAGAATTAGGATTAAACTTTCAGAAGCCTCTTTTCTTCTTGGGCCCAAGCGCTGACTGCCTTATTATAATCAAACTTCAGTACATCAGGACCTTCCATGGATATCATTAACAATGAATTTAATGTTGAATTGTTAAGCCTGCTTCTAAGCTTAGTCTTCACTCTTGATAAAGTGGAAAAACCCCACTCACAATCTGAAATTAAATTAATTTACGATACCAGTAAACATATAGATAGCTTCACATATATAAAAATAATATCATAATAGGTATTCAGTTAACACAAACAGGTATAATAAATTATGTAGTGCACCCCAAGAACCTGGTTTAAACCCCTAGTAGCAAATTATTTTGCTACTGACTGTTCCAAGGCGCTAACCCATACGGTTCCCCTTTTTTATTAAACAATCAACAAACAAATCATTTATTTTCCTCTCTTCTTTTTGCTGCAGGGGAGGCTGTGTTTTATGAGTGTGGCGATTCCTGATATGCATATTTCCCTTTTTATATATAGTAGCATGAAATTGAGTTATTTTATTTATTTAATGCAAGTCACAAGGCTAAGTAAATATATATAAAAAAAACATTGCCAACTTCTTGCAACCAGAAGTAGACTTTCTTCCACTTAGGATCGACACCTGACTGGATCGAACTGGCTGTTCGAGGTAGCCGGCGTTGATTCAGTGTCTCGGCATGTTGGGGTACCGCGTCCGGCGTCGGAGTAATTTCACGACGTGAAGGGGTACTTGGCGTCGTAAGAGTCGCTCTTGAAGGGCTATCCGGAAATGATCTCGATCTCATTTCTAGAATTTTGAAGTTCAGAATGCCCGATGGAGTTGGCATCAGCCTCACAAGGCCGGTTTCTCTTGA
The DNA here is from genome assembly GCA_038501625.1 of Corbicula japonica. Lineage (NCBI taxonomy): Eukaryota > Metazoa > Mollusca > Bivalvia > Venerida > Cyrenidae > Corbicula > Corbicula japonica. The sequence continues at coordinate 3,460,709 of JAZAYU010000048.1, forward strand.
AATAAGATAGAATTGACGAGTCATCGTTCTTTCGCGCATGCATACTTGAAAATGTGTCCGACGAAAATGAACTGATCGTTACGATGATAGCGCAGTAAAATGCCACAGAATGTATTTCTTTTGCAATTTAAGTTCTAAATGCAACTTGCCAATAGATTTGTTTAAAACAATTCCATTATCGCACAATTATTTTCATACATGTATACAGTACAATTTTCGAAGTGTTTGTCTTCTAATCACAGAACTAAGAATAACCAAATAATTACTCATGATCCCATCTCATTTAAATCATTGAACATTATGTTAAAAGTCAACAGAGCCAAAATACGATCAAACGACACCGACAGACTTGCGAATTCACCACGTGGAGAGGCGGAGTTATCCAGCTGATAGTAAAGAAATCGATTGTGATTGGTCAAATCGCCCATTGCTTAACCTTGACAGAGGTGTGTATTGAAAAGCGACCTGTGTTTACAATGCGAGAAACAGAAAATTATGACATGTCGATTTTGAATAAACGGATGTCGGCGAATTTAACACTTGTTGGAAATAGATCAAAGCTTGTTAACGGTTGTCTTGGGAGAACACTGGGACCCGGCCCGGTCCTTGTTAGCCGAGCAAAATCTCGATCCACAACTACTCCAACCTAACCAAAATGGCAACCCACGCTATCTCCCGCTTGTCACGTGACTGATTTGTTTTTAATCGTTCTTTTAATATCCTTTCCTTGCGAATCACAACATTAAATTGTTTTCTTGTTTTTATTTGTAGAATTATCTTTCAAAGTTCGCATTCCTTCTCGAAATATTTGTATTTTCTTAAAATGCACTACTTTTTATGCCACACAACTACGAAATCTTTCAGGCGTAACTAAACTACTCATTCATATCCAGTTGCTTGTTCGCTGCCGTAGCTGGTCATGATTTCACTCTACATTGTCCGATGGAATTTTTGGCATGGATGCTCCAAAATTACACGGAAACTTACTATCAATCGCTCAGAATTCGTGGAATGGTGTGCTGCATTGTGCTTCACACTTATGCAGAACATTTCGGCCTGCTCTCGCGGTGACCACTTACTTGATACGCTCTCGTGGTCGCAATGATACACCCGAAGTTCAGGACTGCGCGTCGCAGAGTTCACAGCATCGTTAGTAAAATACTGGCGCATGACCAAAGAGCTCAATAAAATTAAAACCAGTCAGGCGACATATCAATGATATTTTATGATATTAAATATTTTAATCATCTTAGTGAATATCCATCAACGATGATAACTTCATATCGATCGTTAGAAAAAAGTTGAGTAAACTGTGACACAATGTTCTGGTATTTAGTTGGGATTATTGTTATTGCTACGAGAGACAAACTATTATGAATTATGAAGAGCACACCAAATCTTCAAATCTTTACCAGTTTAAAAAACATTCAAGCAAAAATGCTCAAAAATGGTTAGCGTTCGAAAACAAAACGAGTGAGTGAGTTATTTTAAATGCTATTAGTTGCCGATTGGTTCATCCATCCCTTTTTGTTTCTAAATTCAAAATTTAAAAGTATGTTGAAACATAATAGAATACCTCTGTCCTCGGGTTTTAAAATCCTCTAAACGATGCTTCATGTTGGAGTGTTTCGTGACTTCTGAAAACCACGATTTCAGTGTTAGCAAGGGAAGTTTGATAAGCAGTATCAATTGTTTTTATTTTGTTCAACATATCTCTTTGTTTTCAACAATAAAAATTGATAATAATATCCTTACTTCAGAAGACGATGATAACCGACAGGTGTCCCTTTCACAATTCAATTTAATTTTACAAAGATATGGGAACTGAACTTTTTTGAATTTTGTTCTTGTAACGTTACTTTTCGGATGCTTTTCTAAGATGAAGATGTTGATTTACTGGATTTTTGTATTTAGTTTTTATATAAAAGGTAGAATTAAATTTTATTAATAACTTCTATAAGTTTATTAGTCAACTAGCCACCAGCGGATTGTGTGAGTACGAGAAAAACAATGTCAACGCTTATTGTTATACTTGGTCTTGAGTAGAATTATCATGTAGATGTAGTAGAATTTAAGAATTTATTTTTAAAGTTTGGTTTCTTGACTTGGGAAACTTTATCACAAAGCCTCTTTGGTATATCAAATAATTAAGTCATTTAAAAGATCTATTGCTGATTACAGATATAATTTCAATTCATATATTGACACTGATGATCATTGTTGATACATATTTCCTTATTTTCGGAGATGTGTCAATGATTTCCTTTGTGATAATCATTAATATTTTATCTGATGCCTCAACAGGTATATAATATGCATTTTATTTTATTTAAATCATCAGATACAACATTCACATACAACAGACAACTTAGTGACACTTCAACTTAGTGACTATATTTAATTCTCTTCTAAGCTAGGATACCTGCTTACTGTGCTAACTTCGCGACTTTGTGATTATTTTATAATTCTTCGTGAACTTTGTGTTTATATTACGAGGGCGGATCAAAAAGTTCGTGGACTTTTGTCATTGTATCTTAATTTGAAACACGTTCGCAATAAATTATATACTAAATTCAATCAGAACACAAACGTAACAAACTGAGCTAAAATATTCATATATTAAATCGATTTCAAAAGCGCGTGGCTTATTTGAATAACCATGGTAACACGTAGGCGGCGCACGCCGTTGCCATTGTACTTTATAAAGCATATACCCGTCAATAAAAACAAAACTACTGGTTGAAACACAGTCAAATTTCGCAACGTCAAAGCACGGTATACAAATGATGCAATGCCGAAATTTTACGTCATTCTGACCATGCGTTTTAAAAACAGTCAATATTTAAGAAAGCTATCACCAACGTTAAAACGTCAGAAATGTCGCCGTCAGATCGCTCGGAAATACGCGCTATTATAAAATTCTGTCATGGTCTTTGAAAATCACCTCATGAAAAGCTATAATAATTTAGCAGCCGCAAATGAAAACTTCCGTTAGCCGAGCTCTAGATTTTTAGTTGAACCAGTGTTTTTTTACGGTCAGAAGAGCCATTAAATAGGCCTGGTGTATGGAAAAAAGAAAAAAAATCGGCGTTACGGCAGTGACGTCAAGCCGTGAGGCAATTGAAGCGGACTAAAGTCTAACTATTGTGGCGCTTTTCGACCTATTCTAGACTGGATGAGGTACCGTGCAACGGATATTGCAGAACAAATGACATTTTTAAAGGTGTGTTAATAATTTATTAACAAATATGTTTTTCAAAAAATGTTTTTGTTTGGTATTTGAATCATTACGAAGTCATAAATTATCAAATAGGAATCTATAAGTTATTTATAATTTTAATTACACTTGAGTAAACAGCAACACAGACTGTGTCCACAATGCAAAGACTTGTTATATATTAACAAATACAAATTTGTAATAAGTTGTTTGAACAGTTACACGCTCGTTGCTAAAGTACCGCGATACTCTGGGTATTGCATTCCCGGTCGTTTCTTCGGCGGTACGAGCGAGAAGAGGACCACTTTTTTGATCGCCTCATAACCACTTGCGAGACTTTGACCAGCAATGATACACTTCTATGTTCGATCAATGGAACCCCGGCATCGCATTCCGGTGACGGAGTCAATTTCAAGAAACTTAGAACATATGCCGCTTTGCTAACGCTGCGCCCGTGAAGTAACGTCGTTGACGTTATTAGATCTAATTTGACGTGCGCCGGATAGCGGTTAGTGTATGATTTTAAATGTTCATAGTTTTTTTATGTGATGTTGTATTTTGTTGATATTTTGTAAAAATATGCTGGACATATTCCGATTAAAGCTTGTGTAATTTTATTTGTGGTATTTTGAATAATATAAAAACTATAACAAAAGTCCACGAACTTTTTGATCCGCCCTCGTACTTCACATTATAAGTGTTAATCGCGAGACTTACAACGGGGTGGATATTCTTTACTAAATCTACCACTAAACATATTATATCCACCCGACGACAAAACTCGTTATACATTAGATTATTGAACTGATTAACATCTTGCCTTATATCACTGAGAAAAAATGTTCATTTTTAAAGTACCCAGTATGGGCTTATTAAAGACAGTGTGATCCTGTTAAATGTTCAAAAAGCCGATTAAAATATTCTATTTGCCGCATGACCTCACTATTGTTTGTTTCAGTAATCTCAACAAAAACTTTATCGGTGGAAACACATCCAGATTATATAAAAGTCACATGGAACCAGCTTGCGACCCTGCCTGACCGCTGGATTTTGACGTACCGCGCAATGCGAACCGAGTACCATTCATCACTGGTGATTCCCGGAAACGAGACAAAAGCCAATATCAGCACCGCCAGTTATCCCGGTGTCTTGTTTCAACTTAATATGTATGCAGTTTTCACCAACGGTTCAAAAATTTACCAATATATGGCAATCACTAGATCAGGTAATATTTTTCTTTCATGATTACTTTTACCAAGCTTATCCAATCAAGCTTTTGGCTGCGGCTAGTTCAATCAAGCGTAATCGCATGGCTAGGCGCTGTCGCCGTACGGGTTCGCTCCCCAGTAGGGGCAATATATTTTACATTACAGTGTCTGCCTGAGTTTCTGGAACAACTCTAAAGAAGAATAGAGACTGAAACCATTTTTTATGGTGTGAAGCCGGTTACGGCAATATTTCAAGAAAAGGGAAATATGCATATCAGGAATTGACACGTATAGAAAACACAGCCTCCCCGCGCAGCCAAAAAAAAGTAGAGAGAAAAAGAAAGCATGGGTTTATCAAATGTTCAGTTTAAAATGTGACGCCAAAAACAATTAACAAAAGAGAACCTGAGGGGTTTCAGCCTTGGAACGGTCAATGACAAAACCCTTTTTATGCTACGTGACAAACGAAATCTAATTTATGGCAAATCCATGATTCAATTAAATCATTTGAGTGAAGTTTTCATAAAACACAATTTGTTTATGATTAAATTAACATGCCGAGATGAATGTAACCTCGCCGATGCTGTTGAACTTTCTTTCACCTTCTACACTGATATTTATTAAAACGTTCACTATTTCCCCATTTCCTCAATGTCAGTTCAACGTTCTCTTTACTGTCATTTACACCACTGATTTTTTCCTCACATCTGCATGAATCTCATGATGGTCAGCTCCAGTATTTTTCATTCTTTAGCAGATCTAACATACGACAAACGTTTTAGAGTGCCTATTGTGATTTCTATCATATTATTTTAATTTCTCTGTTTGTCTCAGTGTTGCTAATGTTTCTTTATGGTTATATCACATTATTCGTTATTTCTCATAATTGAGCCATTGTTTCGTTATCTACGTTTAATATGGCATGTTCTGTCTCTATGTGTCTTCGTGATTATTTTTACTTTTACCATGTAAGAATATCTCTAAAATTTCTTCCAGATCTCTTAAAAAAAATTCACGGTCACGGTTTTTGTTCAGAGCATTGATTCTATCTAGTTTTGCAAATTCTCTAAAATATTATCATATTTTGAAGTTCAGTTTTGAGACCAGAAGATATTTTTTATTCCCAGAAAAAAATCTGTGGAGAAAATAACCGTCGGTTTGTCCGTCCGTCCCGCATTCGTGTCCGGCCCATAACTTTGTTATTTGACAATTACGTAAATTCTTCCAAAAGGGAAGTCAGATATATAATTTATAAATAATTTACACTCTTTTTATTATCGAATTTTCGAACCCGTGTTCTTTTTCAAGAAAACTACAGAAATTGAATCAACAATACGCTTTCAACATGGATGTTACTTAAAACGGAATAATTTCTATAGTTTTCTTGGCGTTTAAATGTCGATGTGTTGAGCTTTGATTACAGCAGTTTCGTGTATTAAAACAGTTTTGTTATATTTTTAAATGAGCGTTTGTGTAGTTTCCTGTAGAAATCAGGAATGTTGTGAAATATTTTCCCGTTTTATATTTTTACTTTATCTGACGGCCGATTCCAAATGTATAGGTATCAGAGGAAGGGTAGGACATCGCTTGATTGTTATCTATCGCAAAAGATAAGATTACAATAACATGAAATTCACACAATAAGTAACCTCTCCATGCTATTTTCTCCGAACTGGCGATCTATCATTATACTCATAATCTATCGTTATCCGCGATTCTCATTATCTGGGTACATACCGTGAGATTATTAAGTGTTTTTTATTTTAAAGAACATGACTGTGTGCGAAAATTTGAAATCAAAGAGTGTAAATTTTAATAGTGTTTTAATATTAGTGTTGCGCGAAAATTTACATTAAATATTTCTTCAATGACATTTAACCAAAAGGTACATTACATAACTAATTATACGTTGTCTGCCGTATTGTTTATAGTTTTTGTCGATTTATAAAATTTACGTCGACTGGGATATTACAAGCTCACATAATTTATTGGCGAACATGTGAACCTTTTGAAATATTGTATTTTGACATAAATTTGTCGTGGATAAACTGAAGTTTTAAATGACTACTGTGATATCATTTAATTTCGCGGGGAAGAAATTTCGCGTAGAAAGCACATTTGCATTTTTCGCGAAGTCAGAAATTCGCGGAGTTGTTTTTAAAACAAACGGTAATCTATCACAAGTGTTTTATGGGCTTTGATTTCGCGAACGTTTTATCGCAAAATACGCAAAATTAAACCCGCGCGAAATATACTAATACCGAGGTTACTCATTTTAGACCCCAAAGTACTCTACATAGGGGAGGCAACTCAAAACCTGGAAAGAGAACAAGTTTTTATGCACACATTTAATGCTCACTTGCGCTTTCTAAGGCATTAAGTAAAGTATACTCAAAACATTAAGAGGTCGCAAACATTGCAAATGGCGAAAACTAGCTAAAATTTAGCTAAACTTTCAAAAATGAATTTTGGGGGAAATACTTATTGCCACCGAGATTTTAGTAAAGAAATGTATTTAGCTATGGATGTAGTAAATGTTTGCAAGCTCACTTTAGTCTAATTCATGTTCTAATTACCAAGCACATACTAAAACAAAAGAAAAACCGTTTGCATGAGAACTCTGAAATTCATGTACAATATACCAAAGCAACTCATACGTGAAATAAGTATATGCTGGTCTACAATGTTTAGTGCCAAATCGTCAAAATAATGTTAGGGTTTTCAAGAAATTCAAGGAAATCTTACTTCCTGGTTGAAAGTGAAAGTAGAATCTACTCTAACATTATTTTGACGATTTGGCACTAAACATTGTAGACCAGCATATACTTATTTCAGGTTTGAGTTGCTTTGGTATAATGTTCATGAACTTCAGAGTTCTCATGCAAATGGTTTTTCTTTTGTTTTAGTATGTGCTTGGTAATTTGAATTAGACTAAGCTGAGCTTGCAAACATTTACTACATCCATAGCTAAATAAATTTATTTACTAAAATCTAGTTAGCAATAAGTGTTTCCCCGAAAATTCATTTTTTGAAATTTTAGCCAGTTTTCGCCATTTGCAATGTTTGCGATACCTTAAGTAAAGTATACGCAAGCACAAAAGGAACACGCCGTGTATATTCTTTTAAGGGCTCGCCACACTCCTCCTTGTCCTATTCATCGATAAAAAGAAAATTATAAAAATCTCAATAATGGCAAAATGCCGTTCAATGAAACTTTGCACAAATGAATGTTACTAATGAATCTTGATTTTGCATACCAATGACACGTTAGAATAGTAAAGAAAACAAGCTAGACCTTAAAATTCCTTAAAATTCTATTTACATCACAAAAACTAAGCGATACAAAACATAATTTTAAATTTCTACGTGAGTGCAATGTTACTGACAAGAAAATGTTGTGTACTTTGTTAAAAACTTTCAACTACTAAAAGAGAAATCAGTGATTGTCATCCGTTTACGCGACCAGGAAGCGACCAGAAAATTGAAGGTCAAACACACTTTTACTAATATCTCGTAAAGTTTACATAATTATGTAAGTCACGAGGACACAATAAATTGTTGTCAGTATCATATTACTCATGTGGGCATTTAAAATGATGTTTTGTGTTGTTTAGATTTTGTGAATTTATGTAAATAGAAGTTGAGGGAATTTTTAGATCTCGCTATTTTTCTTTACTGTTCTAACGTGTCTTACCATCTGCAAAATAAAGATACATTAATAACATACATTTGTGCAGTTTCATTCAACGGAATCTTGCCGTTATTGAGATTTTGATAATTTTCTGTTTATCGATGAATAGGATTGGGAGGAGTGTGGCGAGCCCTTAACATTTTTCTCTATATTGCATAACATGACTGGAAAGTCACTGTGTTAATGACATGAATTTCATTCCTTATAACAGCAAATGGCAAAAAAGTTTATATTGTGTACATTATACCAGAACATGTTTGTCTTACGATTCATTAATGGATTTAATAAATACAGCGGTATGATATCTAAATATTCTTAGCAAAGGCGTTTCTTTTGTGCTCGAGTATACATACTTTAAGACGTTTCCTACACAGCACGACTTTTTGCATTTTATACAAAAGAATAGGTACTATAAACTGCAAAAAAAAACGCACCTAGAAATTGAAATACAACATTTATTTCGGGCTAAAATATTTTCATTTTTACAATGGCTTATTTACATTAGAATCGACGTTTTGCAAACGTTAACGTTCTGGGATTACAAGAATATGACTTAATCTGGAGCTACGGACATGTTTTTTTTTTCGTTCGACACAAGCAGTAGTGTTTTTGTAATAAGAAAGATCTACTAAAGTGTATTTTATTTCATCTGTTGAATCCATCCAAAACGTGGCCTTATTGAATCTATGAGATGTATTTATTCTCAAAAATCGAGTTTCTGACACATTAGAGACCTAACAAAAATGATGATGACAATGCTTATGATGATGATGAAGTGATTATTATTATTATTATTATTATTATTATTATCATCATTAAAAAATCACGTCAGCGACAATAACTTCATATTTACTGTGACGTCAATTAAAACGTCGTCGCCTTGGGATGCAAAGTAAACCTCAAAATAATTTGATGAAAGATGGCTGAACACAAGCAGAAGAAAAAGTCGAAGTTTCAAAAGTTTATCAATTTCTGTGCAAGTTTCTGTTTTCAAAATAACAAAGTAAAGAAAATGAAGACACCGGATGAACTTGATTCAGACAAAAGTGACGACATCGACTTTACTGTGACGAGGATTTACATCCGGCCTAGCGGGGACACCAATGCGCGCGAGGTCCACAACTACGCTACAAAGAGTACTTACAAAGAAGCAAGCGCTATTTTTGAAATAAACGTTCCACCTGACGCAGACAGGAAGATGTTGGCCAAAATTATGACAGCAGACGATACACACATAATCTCGTAACAATTGCCATGAAGTTTTACGCTGGAAACAGATTGATACATGGACATGTATTATAATTATATAGATGGACAATTAATTAGAAAGGAATTGATATTCTCATTTTCATAATAATTTTGTCAAGTTTATAAACCAAGTGGGTATTTGCCTGTGCAGGCATAAACTGCTTTGAACGCAAAGTTTACGTAAAAAACGAAAATCTTGCAATGTTGTATTCAATCGTGAAACTTAATGATTTAATAAACGTTCATGAAAAGAAATAAAGTTTGTTCGTTCCTTATAATAAGGCGGAAGATTATGTTAATGTTAACCTTGACCTTGGAGGTTAAATCTTGAAGTTTTCTGTCCCAAAGATCGCAGATTGAAGTCCCGGGGCAAAAGGAAATTAAGAGCCATTAAGTGGCCATTGGACTGTCATAAAGGAAAAAATATCAAATATCTCTAACAGCAAAATGTAGTTCAAAGAAACTTAGCACACATTAACATTATTAAATCTATCTTTATTTTATATACGTTAAGAATAGTTAGAGTAGTAGAGAAAAATAGCTACATTTACGGAAAATGTTGCCCCAGAAAAAGGACGAAACAGGAAATGATGCCATGTACAATCCGTGCACTTAAATGGTGCAAAAAATACAGAAAAAATGCCCAGAAAAAGCGTGCACTTAAAAAAAAACAACAACAAAAGCCGTGCATTTGAAGTTAAACAAATGAAATGACTCCTCGTAAAATGCGTGCACATTGAAGCAAACATTTACAGAAAATCGGTAAATAAATGACGCCACTCTCAAAAGCGTTCTTATGTATTATGTTTGGGTCCCAGTACGCGAATACGTATCTTAGACCATAATAGTTATAGTAATTAAATAACGTAATTATTACCACCATACGGACAAATACAGATTCGCATAACCCGGATGTTAAGGCTTGGGAGTTTGTTCTTAGTTGATGCCTTCGGGAAGGAAAGGAATAAGGCTGTTTCAGGGGATAATTAAGATAAACGGGTCGTTTATGTTTTCAGTAGGGCAGGTGGTATTGTTTCAGAAAGATAGCAGTTTACGGAATTAGACGAACCATGCAAAGAACGTAGTATTTAGGTTGAAATAAGGGAAACTAAACCATTATCCACTTATCAACTTTCGTTATCCATTGACTTTTTCTAGGCGAATCACCGTTATCCAAATTGTTTTAGGTACCCAACATCACATACGTTTATTGAAGAAAATACTCATTTTTCTGGCTTTAGTGTGGTGGCGTTTTAAACGGCGATGTCTAAAGCTTTAAATTACAGCAGTTTCATATATTAAATAAGTTTTGTTATATTTTTAATGAGCTTTTTATGTAGTTTTCTGTAGAAATCAGGAATGTTGTGAAATAATTTTCCTATTTTTACTTTATCTGACGGCCAATTCCAAATGTATGGGTATCAGAGGAAGGGTAGGACGTCGCTTGATTATTTTCTATCGCAAAAGATAAGTATTAGATCACAATAACATGAAATGCATGCAATAACTAACCTCTCCATGCTGTTTGCTCCCAGCTGTTAATCTATCATTATACTCACAGTCTTTCGTTATCCGCGATTTCCATTTTCCGGGTACCTACCGTGTTTATGTTATTTCACTTCATTCATTTTTTTCTTTAATAGCTCAATGACAATCATAGCGGTTAGTGTGTTTTTTTGATTTTGGTAACAATATGCTTCAAATCATTGTTGCCTACCATGATGCGTTGTAGAGTATTATTATCTTGAGGGCTTGTTTATTATTTCACACGTTAGTTATGATCTAATGTGAATGTTATATCGTCGCGTTGTTCCATGTTCTTTTTCCTCTTTTTCAGATTGCTCAAAGTATACAAATACGACTATTGGTTCAACATACGCATTTGAGTCACTTAGAAATTCTGGAAATTTGAAACCCGGTGCCATTTGTTCTTGGACATTTTCTGGAAGTGATGTCACGTGGTACAAAATCAGCATGGATATATTTGATATCGGAAATTCCTCATGTGATAATTATGTAATGATAGAAGATACAAAGTTTTGCGGCAACGAAACATTTAATGGGTCTCTTCTTGTGCAGCAGCATTCGTTCAGCATTAAAGTGATGTATTTTAACAGCATAGGAGATGGGGTTAAGTTAAGCGTTACAGGCAGGTGAAAATTTAATATACCACATAACCCAAATATTTTCTTTATAGTATTTGTCCCTTTTATAGATTTCGATTTTCTTTTATAATACTATTTGGAAACAGTGACAATATTTAGTTGTTTTTTTGTGATAAATTTTGGCTTATTGCCGTTATTGATTTGCGATTTTTTGACCAAGCTGTGAAACTTTGTATTCTCAGATCCGCTGTCGAAATGTTATTCTGTTAAGCATGATTTTCTCGTTTAGGACAGTCGCATTCTCTTTTTTCTGGGGACCATATACTGCTGATCATGGAACGGTATTAATCTGGGAAAAAACGCATTGAAGGTTTCATATGTACATCATGTGTGGGATGGATCAAAATTGAACTGTGTACTGGTGTACTGAGGTGCACTCAACCCGAGGCTAGGCGGTTTGGGCAGTAAAACAAATTTCTATTATTGCCCATGAACAGGCTCAGTCAAACCAAGCCTGCAATATCTTCATATTTGTCGTGTTCGTTGGCTTTCAAAGTTCTGTTTCCATCTATTTTTCTCCATCTATTTTAAACATATTTCTAACCCTTTGCAGCGATTCACAGTCTGCTACAGCCGACTAACGTATCAGCAGTATATTCCGCCAGCACAATCCATATAGAATGGCAGACACCTGCCTATCACCCTGACGACATCTCATACGTTCTGCGCATATCGCACTACCCCTTCACCGCTTATATGGATATTCAAGTTGGCGGCAATATCACGGCTTACGATTATTTGGTCTCCAGTCATTTTGGCCAAAATTACAGCATACAGATGAGTTCTGTCTCAAATGAACTTACAAGTGGATTTACAGATGCGGTATTTGTCAAAACCAGTAAGTAAGCCGTATCCAGGCAAGTCCTATAGGTACGTTATTTGTCAAAACTAGTAAGTAAGCCGTATGCAGGTAAGTCCTATATGTACGTTATTTGTCAAAACTAGTAAGTAAGCCGTATGCAGGTATGTCCTATATTACGTTATTTGTCAAAACCAGTAAGTAAGCCGTATCCAGGCAAGTCCTATATGTACGTTATTAGTCAAAACTAGTAAGTAAGCCTTATACAGGTAAGTCCTATAGGTACGTTATTTGTCAAAACTAGTAAGTAAGCCGTATGCAGGTAAGTCCTATATGTACGTTTTTTGTCAAAACCAGTAAGTAAGCCGTATCCAGGTAAGTCCTATATGTACGTTATTTGTCAAAACTAGTAAGTAAGCCGTATGCAGGTAAGTCCTATATGTACATTATTTGTCAAAACTAGTAAGTAAGCCGTATCCAGGTACATGTAAGTCCTATATGTACGTTATTTGTCAAAACTAGTAAGTAAGCCTTATGCAGGTAAGTCCTATATGTACGTTTTTTGTAAAAACGGGTAAGTATTATAAGCCGTATGCAGGTAAGTCCTATATGTACGTTATTTGTGAAAACCAGTAAGTAAGCCGTATGCAGGTAAGTCCTATATGTACGTTATTTGTCAAAACCAGTAAGTAAGCCGTATCTAGGTAAGTCCTATATGCACGTTATGGTTTAAGATGTCTTGGATTTTGTTTAACATAATTACTCAATATAAAGGACAAATGAAAATCGAAAATTACATCAAATTTGCAAAAATCTCCTATATTATTATCTATAGTGGTTCCCAATTTTCGTCTGTTATGAGGATGGAATGTTTTTAGCAAAAGTGTGCTAATAACTGAACATTTTATAGGATCATTTTAATTGATTTAAAGATTAATTGAACTGTTAAAGAGGTGCAAACATACATGTATTTAAAACAACATTTCAAAGAATGAAAAAATACGCGTTAACTTTAATAATGAAGCATCCATAAAAGAGAACATTCAACAGACACACCGTTCATAAAACATCCTTGAATTTATGGCTCAGTTGTATTTTTACTAAAGTTCTCGTTTCTTAACATCACGAGTAATTTCATTTGTTTCTATATTCGTTTTGCTTTCCTGTAAACGGTACGTTTATAAGCTTTAATAATTTAACAACATTTGCTTGCAGGCTGTGACAGAGAAATGTTCATAAAGGCAACAGAAGAAATAAATATCCACACCGAACAGTACCCGCATAACTACCTACCGGAAGTCACGTGCACGTATCACGTGCAAACGGAGAATGACTTCTTCCTTAGAATGTTTACACATGACGTAGATATTGGGGATAAGACCATGTGCAGCACGACCTTTCTCAAAGTTGAAGATTTAGGAACGTTTTGTGCTGATGCTAAGCCTCCAACGGATGTGGTAATAACAAAGTCGTTGGTGCAGATAACATTCAAGTCAAATGAAGAAGTCAATGGAAAAGGCGTCAACATTACAATAAAATCTGTTGGTCAGTAATCAACTAATCATACATAGACACATTAATTAGATAAAGCTTAGATTAGTTTGTGTTGCCGAGACCTAACTTTGTACACTTATGAAGTGCTTGTTATGCTACTCAAAATACTGGGAATTATTTTCCCACTATGCACAAATATAAACCGCAAGGGCTGTTTTCGGATAAAGGATAAACATATATCTTAAACAGATGATACGGTTCGCACACCATGAACTAAATCATCTACAAATGCCGATGACTGTAAGACCAAACTTTTCATTATCCGACGTTGTTAGAAGCATTAGTAGTAGGGTTAGTAATAACTAAATTTGATGTTGAGTTTATTTTATCAATTAATTAAACCATTTTCACATATGGTTAAAGACAATTCAGAGCAAAACAGAGACTATCTAGGGCGAAGTGATAAAGATCAGTAAAACTTCTTGGACCGTTTTTTAGAAGAATTCTATTTTTAGAATTAGCATCGCCACTATGACTATTCAATTGCAGCAAAGCCTCCGCCAGCGCCGCAAGATATACAGACGTCAGCCGATGACGGTTTAATCCGAATCCATTGGAGTCCTCCATCCGCCCAACAAAACTACGTGGTGGGATACACTGTACAATACTTCATCGCGCCTAATACCCCTGGAGCCTCTGTAGTTGTAGACAAGCATACATTCAATTATACAATAATGACTGGTGCACATCCTGGTAGGATTTATGTCATAAGAGTTGCAGCTTTCTCAGATGGTGGTAGGGGCAACTACAGCAGACCGTTTTACCTCCGGGCCAGTAAGATTATTTCTTCTACGATTAGTTTAGTTCCGCCAATTGTTTTCTCATTTAGGGCAATCCATTCTTTTATCTGCAACCATACGCCGCTGAACATGCAATGGTATTAATCTGAAAATACCGCATTGGAGGTTCCATGTTCGCCGCCATATGCACACCATCGTTTGGGTTGGTAAAAACTATATTATTTATTGCTATAAATATTGAGTTGTGCTCAACCTTGGGCTAGGCGGCATGGGCAGTAATAGTAATATGCATTTCCATTACTGTCCACGAACAAGCTCAATCAAACCTTGTTCGATGGCTTTCAAAGTTCCATTTTCATCTTTTTATTTACGCGATTATGAAAGGCTCAACATGCATATCAGGAACAGCTACATTCTGATAACAAAGCCTCCACACACAGTCAAATAAACAGAGAGAAAAAGAAAGCATGGGTTTATAAAAAGATCGGTTTAAATATAACATTTAGAGTTTGCATTGTCAAACATATTTTCAGCTTCTTAATCCTTTTTAGATCTCCCGTAAGACATATTTTAAGTTATATTTCCGATTTTCTCTCAACATAAATCATGATTTTATGAATCAGTTTTAACTGTTTCAAATTATTTTTTTAGGCCTTATACTGATAATAGCTTAGTTTTCTTTTCGAGTACAGGTTAATTACTGAAATAAAATTCGAGTGAATGGGATTTTGAGTAAAAAGGTGAAATATGCATATCAGAAATTGCTACATTCAGAAAAACAGCCTCCCCACACAGTCAAGAAGAAGAAGAAGAAGAAGAAGAAGAAGAAGAAGAAGAAGAAGAAGAAGAGAGAGAGCATAGTTAATGATATGATCAGTTTAAAAAAAGACACCAAAATAATTAACAAAAATGAGAACCCGAAGGGTTAGCGCCTTGGAACGGTCAGTGCCAAATCAAATTGCCACTGGGGGTTTAAACCAGGTTCTGGGGTGCACTAACCTCACACTAGCCCCAACAGGTTCTTATACCAACACACAAGTATAAATTGTCTTGGTGAAATAACTCCAACCCACTCATCAGCTCAACAATGTTTCTTTTATTTCCACATTAAGGCGTAAAGCAGGAAAAATGAATGACGGATAATGAAATCAATCTATGTAGAGTCTGAAATATTTTGCTTTATTTTTTTTCCAAAAAAGGGTGTGGTGAAGAAATCTCTCTGACAAGACACGAAACCGGTGTAATCAAGTCACCATCTGCCAGTGGCATGTACGAAGCAGATGTTCTTTGCCGATGGACCATCAAGACAGTGTCACCTTTATGGATCAAACTCAGTTTTAATAAACTGATTCTTGAAGAATCTGACAACTGCAGTCATGACTATGTAGAGGTTGTTGGTAGAGATAAGCTTTGCGGTGTACACAATCAAACTGTGTTAGTGATGAAGGTGACAGATGTGGAGATAAACTTTCGTTCCGATCAGCACAACGAAAGTGAAGGGTTTGTGATTGGTATAGAAGCTGTAGGTACGTTTCCATGGTATAAGAACTCACTTTTTCCCTATATGTTTCATAAAAGCATCTGTGAACCGAAAATTCTTATTAACGTCCCAAAAAGAAAACTCTGACAAGATATTTGTAATACTATTCAGTGCGAAAATTCTAGCTACAAGAAATGGTACCTTGACTGGCCCCCTTTCACAATAATTTCCAAAGTATCTCGGATGGTTTGACAGGTAAACAATCTCGGCAGTAAACAAGCAAAATCATGCTGTATAATGGGTGATTTGTAACACTCTATCATTTATCTTCCATCACAATTGATGCTAAACAATTGCTGATTTGTAACACTACCATTTAACCTCCATCATAACTGACATTTACTTTATGCTTAAGACCTACTCTGTACACAAATGACATTCAATCAGTCTTTTTCATTCAACTTTCCATCAGTATTCATCCCCAAATAGAGGAACTCTTTAACGTATAAGTATTTCCTTATTGTCGGTAACAAAGGGCAAACACTGTGTCCTGAGGCCTCAACTGTAAAAGTCACCACTTACTTTCTTTTCCCCGTTGTTATTTATCAGTGGTTTCTGATCAGACAGAGTATTCAATTTGCCTCAAATTAGGAGGAATGGAGTGCACCACTATAAAAACATGTCCGCTTTTACCATTTATTTGTGTTTTGCCATTTAAAGATATCACATTATCAGTATCTTGGATTATTATTTGAAATATTTTCTGTTGTCACAAGCGATGAAAAAGTATAGTTTTCCATCACTTGACATATCATGTTACTTTATGCGTTAAACGTTATCGATTTGAAATGTGAATGTTTGTTTAGAAAGTGTTGTTTAAACAATATTTTATGATTTAGGACCAGCTCCGGGACCACCCAGAAACATAACTATTTTCCAGTCGGACTATGCAGTTGTTGTCAAATGGCAGCCTCCTGAACTTCATAGGAGGTATGTCTCGGGATATGTCGTGCATTATCGAATAAATGGTGAGACAAATAACCATAGTGACCGAACGGATCCAAACACACTTTATCATGTGGTAGATGTGACGTCATTTCCGGGCATTCTGGTAGAAATATGGCTACTTTCGGAAGGTGACGTGGAATCGAGCCCACTAACTAACGTGTCATCAATTAGAACAGGTTTGATTTAACTTTTATGGAAATGCAAATTTATGGCATAAACATTCTGGCGAGAGACATTAAACATTCTAAAGAATCAAAATTTAAAAAAAGAATCAAATAATTATGCATATCAAGAAATCCACTCACAGAAAACACAGTTTCAGCCTTTTCTCTGTCATTTTATAATTTTCGAGTTGGAAACGTTACACAAGATCATTCTGTTGTTTTTAATTTTGTCCGACTACTGGCCCTTCCCTTTCCCATACTTGCCTGTTGTGAACAACTTTGTTCGATTTATGGCAGTTCCTATGTACTTGTGGAAGTCAATTACCACCGGCCACTTGTCAAATTTAGATCCTAAAAATTATGATAACTTATTCTTCTTGTCTACTTACAGATTGTGGGCACACGTTACAAATCTCAGAGCCAACCTACATCACGTCACCAAACTTTGCCCACAACTCACTCAGCAGCATACTATGCCAATGGAATTTGACCACTGTCAAAGGCTTTTCACTTAAAATAAGCTTTATCAGACTTAACTTAAACAACAGAGCACTGGAATGCAGAAACTACGTTCGCATCAATTCCACTCGTGTCTATTGCAATGATGCCTATGAGAATAGAGACGTCACTTTCGATACGTCCACTGTTTCTGTCGAGTTCCAAAGCGAGACTGATGGCCAAGGAGCACACTTCCTACTGTTAGTAGAACCTGTACAAAGTAAGATAATTTTGCAGCTATATTTTCTTCCAAATGTTTTACAAAAATAATTAATGAGTTGTTGTTCTTTATTTTGTCTTTTGAACAGTTTTAAAACTTAGAATCTTGGAGCACTTTTAATTGCAACGAACACACCACTAGTAGGTGCATTCGTTTTTATTCCAGTGGTACCAATCAATGGAATAATTGACTTCCTTTGGTCGCTATTGGCATCATTCTTAATTGAAAACTCTGAACAAATGGTAGACTGCTCTTTTACACTTACTGGTACAAATGAACTAAATTGGTCATCAGGAACAGGTCTCGTCTGTTCCATTTTCAGTTGAAAATATTCAATCCCTTCGCTGGCTTACGAACGCCATCTTGATTCGACGAATGGCGGGTTTGCCGTCGCTCAACTCTGAAGGCAGAAATGGCAGCGAACGGTTGTGGCAATTGGTATACATTTGGTACCATTGTCTGTAAATGTCTCCAGTCTCACTGAATGGTCGCCAATGTTAAACCACATGTACTGATGCTGAAGGCTTGCAGTGTTTGAGAGTGGTATTGGTTATTAGAGTCCATGATTACAAATTCAACAAAACTAAAGGATTTTTATTATGAATTTTGGTTGACTTAAGTTCCGTTAAGTAATTATGACTAAGCCATAAGGTTATTGTTATATCAATATAACTCGTTATAGAAAAGTGAAATTTGCATCAGAAATTGCCAACCCACGGAGCCAAAAAGTAGACAGGAAAAGAGAGCATTAGTTTATAAGAATATCAATTTTACATAAAACAATAAAATTAACAGATGAGAAGTTCGCAAAGTTATAAGCATACCAAATCAAATAAATATTGTGTTTGTAGATTACACTGCGAAGTCAGTCTCTGCAGGATTACCATCAAGTTGCTCAGATATTGCTTATTCTTCCACTCCTCTTCTTTTGGCTTCCTATTTCGGGACCTTGCTTGTTACATCATTTGTCACGTCTTCATATGCAAACCATGGCTTAACTGAAGTGAGATTTGTTAATTTACAAATTTTAACAGGTGCATCGAGTCAAGTCCCTTGACATTGTCTTTTTAAGCTCGGCCTTTTAAATAGCTGCAGACTTGTCAAATATTTAATAAACGTTGTTCTGGTAATACAATATTGGAGGCCATTAAAATGTGCACAAGAAAAACTTTTAAATTATGTGACTTTTATCTCATAATATTTGTATTAGTTTCGGTGATATGGTTGAATAGTTTTTTATATTTTGAGAAATCGCCACGAATTACTTTATCATTGTTGTGTTTTTTCAGACACAGACTCTGGGGCCGTCAGACAGTAATGATGGTCTCGATCCCTCTTCATCACCTCACAACAGCCTTAGGGCATCCATTCATCTCAAAAGTTCTTATCTGTCATCGTCTTCTGCGATACCATTACATTCAAAAAGCAAAGGGAGCTCATTGATAAACTCAGAAGAACCCAAAACAACTTTCAATGAGAATAAAACTGACCAACTTGCTTCAGAAAGGCATACTGTTTCCGCCGTAATAATTTCACCAACTAAAACTTCCATTGTTACCAGAATTTCGGCAGATGAAGTAGAGTCTAACAGTGAAATGCAGTCACACCTTTGGTCATCTCTTGATTCGAGTCAAATAAGTAGTCACTATTCCAATACATGGGTTTTGCCAGAAGAAAATTCGAATTTAGCTGCGGGGAGCTTCATGGAATTCATCATTGCTAGTTCTAGGGAAATCGAAGAATCTGCTATTGACAGAGTTTCATTACATTCTAGTTACACTTGCAAGGAGTCAAGTCCGACATTACGTACATTCTCCATGCATACAAGTGCTGTTGGTCGAGGAAGTTCCTCATCATCAGGAGGTATATCACCGACTCCCACGTTTTATGTTGGTCAAGGAAATTCCTCATCATCAGTTGATTTATCACCGACTCCCATGTTATTAGTATTAGTTATTAGTTTTGGTTTTATTATGTGTTATTTAAATCGAGAAACAAAGATCGGAAGTCGCAGAAAACAACACCTGACAAACTATTTCATGCCAGGGCGTTATGAAAATGAAAACAGCACGCTAGCAAATTAGCACTTTTTGAGGAAAACCTGGACACAATGGGAATGTTTCCGTTAAAGTAAAAACCTTGATTATTCATAATCCCTCAAGCTCACCAAGCAAGTGCTTCTGCAGGATCGAGGCTGCAAGTTTCCAACATTATAAATAATATAAATATGGCGACCTTCACGGCCACTTTTTTTCGAAACATGATTTTGCTCTGTTGTTTTAAAAACATACAGCATAAAATGGTCTCTGATTATATCGAATCTTTCGATTCGGATGATTCTTATGTTTATATGATTCCATGACCAAGATAAACGAAATTGTTTATCCACTGTTGGCTACAAGAAATATTTTGGTAGGAATGAAGAAATTCATGTAGATGATCTGTGTTGGAAAAGCTGTATATCACATGAGTGTGCTAACAATATCAAAGGATAAGAACAGTTCAATTCAGAAGACCGCCTATGAAAAATAAATAATATTTGGATTGGCATAAATACTACGCAAAATTAGAACACCATTTGATCTTGTTCCATTTTCTAACCAAAACTGCTGTAAAGTATGTCATCATCATCATCATCATCATCATCATCATCATCATCCTTTTTCTACTTCCATTTTATTTGAAAAATTTCATACCCGACTGCATTTGTTTCAAGAACTATACATACTTTGATATCGTTGCCTTGTATTGAAGTAAACACGCTGTTTATTAGTGGTCATACTATGTACAAAACAAGCTGTTAATGATGTGAAATAGTTTATTTATCTCGCATAGAGTAATTTATCATGCTGATTGCTTAATCTTCTCCCATGTCGTATCTATTTAGTCCTACCATTTTGTTTTATTCTTAGACAACGAACGCACAAGTTGCTTAAGAAATAACAAATTCATGACTTGTCCACAACAGTGTTGTTTATGACAAATCCTTCATTTACTGGTTGAGAATAAAAGATTTAAATGAAAGAAGACATAGCAATGAGCATATGTAACAGACATTAAAGCTACATAATCATATCTTTAACGAGTACATAATCATATCTTTAACGAGTACATAATCATTGGGGCGCGTCACGGGAAAAGGTATCTTCGGACAGTTGACGTCAATCTTTGAAATGACGTCATAAAGTTGAGCAGACGACATTATTTATTATGCATTTCGCGGTAAAAATACCATTGTATTGTCAAAATGTTTAACAAAATAACATTTTAATTGTAAGAAATTGATTTATGGGTGTAAGTTTTTTCTAAATTTAGTGAAAACTAAAATATCACTAAAAATGACCGAAGGTACCTTTTCCCGTGACGCGCCCCATATTATAAAAACAAGTTATATGCATCGAACAATAGTACATAAAGCATTACGTCCAAACAGCGGCAAGATAAGTCATGAAAAGTTTTGTTGCGACTACTCATTATTATATGGCAACAGATATATCAGGTTACAGATATCAGTGTCATCAGGGCAGGTTTAGTGTTCATAACGATCCTCAGCTGACTCCAGATCTTCTGTACTGTCAATATGGAGTTCCGGTTCCGTATCTAGAGATTCGCTGAAAATAGTTAAGCAAAACATGTTAATCATTTAGTTAACGCAGCCTCACCTTAACTTGACTTACGAGATGAAATGGAACGTTGAATTCCACCAAACACGACAAATATGAAAATATTGCAGGCTCGGTTTGGTTGAGCATATTCATAGGTATTAAAGGAAAAAAAAATTCTCATTAAAGTATTAAATGTTAAGTAATCTTAGCATCACAAACGTAATGATTAACATGTTAAATGGCGGCACTTGTAAAATCCTATTGACACTGTGGTAATTGTACCGACTTCTAGAACACATCAACCCAAAATCTATTCTCATTTGCAATGTCAGCCGATGAACATGCATTTCGTATGGCGCTGAAGTGTAATTTCTAGCTTGGCAACTAACCCCATAAACAGCATGGAAATGAGATCTGTCACATACTAGATAGCTGTTTGCCCTTGTCACTATGGTGTTTTTCAAAAGAAAACAAATTCCGACTCGTTCGGTTCTATTCCTGGTCTAAGACTTTTTAATTTACAAAAGCACTATTTTTCCGTTGTGGCGGCAGTAAAAAGTCTCCCCGTACTGTCATCAGTATAAACAGCCAAACATATGATATAAGGCGGATAGCGTATAAGAATTTCTTAGATATCGTTATGGGACTGCGGCGGTGGTGAAGTGGGTGAGCGTGGTTCGATGTGTGTGGATGGGCGCCTTGACGGTAGTTTATGGCTGAGCCTGTATAATTTGGGGCACGTTAGGGGAATATGTGTTTTCGCTAATATTTTTGCGTAATTTTGGTTGTTACTGTCTTTGGAAACCACTTTCAATTATCTATTATGTTTTGTCATAACTAAGACTTTGTTGCAGATTTTGACGAAATAATGTTATTTTTACCGCATAATAGGTAATGTCGTCTGCTCAAATTTATGACGTCATTTCAAATACTGCTGTAAGATGTCGCAAAACATTTTCCCGTGACGAGCCCCATTCATAAAATTACATGTAGTAAATACCGACCTGTTGACAATGGGCTGCTGCATAATCTCGAGAAGATCCTTTCTGATTTCCTCGTTGGGGGTACGGTGATGGTACCTGTACATCGGCATGCCCTCTCGGTCGATAATGAATATCTCGAAGTTCCAGCGGACGTCACCGACACGTTTCGGCGAGTAGAATATTCGCTCGTCGAACAAGTCTGTGGTTGGTCCACATCTCGACTGTGTTAACAGATAATAAAGTATTTTGGAATATAATTACAGTAGAACCTGCCTTAGCAGTCACCTGCAATTAACAACCACCTGTATTACACAGTCAGTTTAAATATGTTACAGAGTGATATTTTGTTCTTAATTTACCTTTCTTTAACAGCCGCCTGTTTAAAGCAGCCACTTTTTGTACTCCCTTGCGTGGTTACTTTATAAAGGTTTGACTGCATGCACACCATCCGTATCCTTTTTAATTATTTATATAAGTACGATAAGTTTATTATGAACCATAATACGATTTGAATGAAAAAGAAAGGGTCTTCCAGTAAGTTCAACGCTTACGATTGGATATATTTCACCAAAATATATGGATGAACGTATTACTTATCAATGTTGTCACAATTTTTAAACATGTAACTGAGTATTTGCAAGAATCACGTACATTTAAAAAGTATTTTAGAATAATTACTAGAAACACAATTAAATTTTAGGGTGTGGTTTTCGGACAGTTTGGTGGGTGTTTATGTGCAAATATAAAAATATATGGTAGATAGTACTCAAGAGAAAGAAAGAAAGAAAGAAAGAAAGAAAGAAAGAAAGAAAGAAAGAAAGAAAGAAAGAAAGGAAGAAAGAGCAGATGTACATATTTTAACCTTTAATCTCTAACAGGGACCTGAATATTGTAATCTGGAATTTTGGTATCGCTAGCAACTTATGCTCTCATCATTGTTAACATTTGTGCTGTATTATTTTAAGATTTGCTCATTGTTTTAATTGAAAACCCCATAAAATAATTACGGAATCTAATTAACCAGTGCTCTCAAAGTGAGTTGAAAGACCTTGGAATTAGGAACCCTGGTTGCGGTCGGACGGACGCACGAGTGCAACTCTATATGCCTCCCACTTCGTGGGGCCTAAAAATCCACATCTTTTAACAAAGTTCATGTAAATGAAATGAAAAAGTATAATCGTCTTTTAAACTGAGAGAAGCCAACTAAACAAACATAGTATAAAATGTAAGATCTGTTACCTTAAGAAATGTATATAATGGGTGTTTGTTGTCACCGTTTACATCGATCTTCTGGAAGAAATCAAAGTCGGCAACGAAGTTTGCCGGAGATCACCGAGTTGGTACGATTGCAGCTGAACATGTAAAATCTTACCTTAAGAAATGTGTACAATGGATGTTCGTTGTCACCGTTTACATCAATCTTCTGGAAGAAATCAAAGTCGGCAACGAAGCCGCCGCCAGGGCGTACATACTTGACTCCATTCAATATTTCTTCGCCACTGGAGCCAGGTTCTTGCTGAAAAACAATTTAACTTTACATTTTCACAATTGTGAACAATTGTGTTTATTAATAATTCATACATTACATATGCATGATGAAAACTAAAAAAATGAGCTGTTTGCGTGTTTTATCTGCAATATTTCATAATTTGTTATAAAGCAGAAATAGGACTATATAACGTAAAGTAGTTGCAAAGAATAGGACAAAAATAGATGAAAAAGGAACTTTGAAAGCCACCTAACACGACAAATATCAAAATCTTGTGGCTAAGTTTAATTGAGCCTGATCATGAGCAGTAAGGGAAGTGCATTTTTCGTTCATTTTTATCGCCTAGCCTCGGGTTGGGCGCAGCTCAAAATTTACGCATTCAAATAGTCTCAATCATTCAGACACTCTGATTTCGCAAAGAAAGGCGATCTTCAGATGAGTGTGACACTGATCAATGACAGAACGTCGAGATTATCTTGACTAGCCTTCAAAGGGCTAAATAATTGATAACTACACTCACTAAATGTACGGAAAGACTTTTAAAGGCAACCACACAGCACATACAATCTTACTGTGATAAGTAAATAGAAGAAAAGGGATCTTTGAAAACCACAGAACACGACAAATATCAAAATAGTGCTGGCTCAGTTTGATTGAGCCTGTTCATGGGCAGAAATGGAAGGTAGCTTTAATTGTATTTAGATTCTATAGTTGTAAAAGGAAAACATCAAAAGTGTAAAATGAGACTCGTCGACAGAACGGTGGGCTGTTGCTCGGATTGTTTATTAAATGCAAACCATAATCATTGTATATCTATATTGTTGAAAGTGGCAGCAGATGTTTCAGTTATACAATGGAAGTTAGCCAAAGGTAACACGACAGATTGAAAGGCAAACTCACAGAATTATAAAATATGGTATATGTATTATAATCATCAAATGGCAACTGTGAATATTACAACAAGTCATTTGGCTCAACATTTTTGTCAATATTTCGTGTATAAAACAAACATAACTATACGATTCATATTGAAGTGGGGTATGATGGGATAGCAATAATCTCTAAGCTAAACGAAAAAATATGTAAAATGTTAAATTAAAAATAACTAATATATTCATGCACAATTTTATAACCACCAAGTAGAAGTTTTTGACTACAGATTGTCTAATTATTATTAGTTTTACAGATTATTTTTGAAGTTCAAATAAATGGAAAAGAACTTTGAGCGTTTTTAGAGTGTTTGAGTGTTCTGAATAATGAGAAAGAGGTTCTAAGTGGGCATATGATGGTATAGATATTCTTGTCACCTACCATGAAAATAATGAAGTACTAGTAAATTTTTATAAATTATTTTGTTTCGAAAATACGTTTATTTCCTACCTAAATAAATATTGTTTGCAGCCCAAAGCGTTTCATTCTAATTTACCGATAATTTAAAAAGTACACATTTAATAGAATATGCCTTTCCGAAAATGCTACGAGGTCACAAAGAATCTTATGACACATTTAATAGGATATACCTTTTCGGAATGCTACGAGTTGAAGAAGATCTTGTGACCATTCACTACACACATTTAACATTTTATTTGTTTGTTTTTTGCGAGTTAAAGCTATTAACATGAATAAGTAATTACAAAAAAGTCACTCACCATGCCAAAATTATTGCAAGGAAATGCAAGCACCCTAAATCCAGAGCTCGCGAATTCCTGAGTAAGTGCGTTCATTCCAAAGTAGCCCTTGTTTGTGAGACCTCAGTAGGTGGCCACATTCATTATGGCAACAACCCTACCACTGTACTGCGACAAGGGCACCGTCTCATTCTCGTAAATGTTTAAAGGTGCAAAGTCGTAAACGCTAGTCTCGTTTAAATCCACCGTATCACACGTAATCCGAATCCCTTGCACAGGGGTCAGTAACCCCGTAAGGGCTGCTGCAAAGAGCTGCCCATAAAGGGCCAACATTTTTATATTAACAGTCTACAGAGCCGTACTCTGCAACGCCGCCTTTAGAAATGAAACGCAAAATGCTGTCATGTGTTTGTATGACACACGAGGAGCATTTCAAAAGTAATGCAACTGATTATCGAGCGGCCACGACTTGCACGGAATTTTCGTGATATTCGTACCTATGTAGCGAGACATCCATTCTCTACACATACCAATATTTCAGAAGTACATTCAGTATTATCGCATATACAGTAATAAATGCATCATATTGTCATTGAAATAGTAAAATGGTTGGAATGAGTTTGTTATTTTCTTTGATATGATGCCACTGCTTGAACCCAATGGAAAATCTGTGACTAGTGACTTTTATAAAGAAAAAGTATTATGAAACATGTGTCAAACGTCGTCCACAAAATGGCTTTTAAGCACATATCCATGTTGCATGACAACGCACTTGCGCTTAAATCTGTTATTGTGACATCGTTTTTAAACAAGGGTTCGAGTTCTTCCGCATGCATAACATTCCCTCGGCTTAGCCCAGTATGACTTTCTTGTTCCCTAAACCGAAAAAAAAAACAAAAAAACTTTTAGCTGGTAGAAGGTATAGCCGTCCCGACGGGCCCTAGGATCCGCTGTTTATTAGTGTACGCTGGGTATCCCTGAAAATGAGTATGAAAATGTCTTTAAGAACTGGATAAAACATTTGACACTTTTTATACGTAACAAGAAGGAAGTCTTTGAGGGTATGATAACGGTTAGTAATTTAAAAACATCAGTGATTTTGGTTGAAGGTCAATGGAATATGAGGGATTAGGAATAAAAAACGCAAGAAGAGTAAAGACTGTAAAACAGCTGTTACTTTATTCAAGTGTTGAAATTAAGGCCCGACTGTTAAATATGTAATAATACGTTATATGGAACAGCAATGAAAATGAGCGTTATGGTTAGTTGATAGTTGGTGAACAGTGATGGTGAAAATAAAACTTTACTGCGTTAATACACCTGTGAGGTTTAACAAACATAAAAATCATAAAAACATGGCTAGTGATAGCTGGATGAACTTATAAGTGCAGTTTCACATGGAAGGCGTGTATAATTATACAGTATTAATTGAATAGACTGTTCATTTCCCTTTAAATTCTACCAGACGCGCGCTTTATATTACCCCTCTTGTATTACTTGTGAAATGTCCCTCGTATGGTTGGATAATTGGCACAACTCTATAAGTGTTTACGCAGCAGTAATTAGCGAATAAATGTCAAGTTGTTGGCTTAGTGCTTAAGTTCTGAATTCATTTTGAGACAAAAATATTCTGAAGTTGAAACATAAGCACATCGAAAAAGGTCGCGGAAAAGAGGGCAGATAAATAAGAAGTTAAACAAGTGCGAAACGCACCGGAATTAAAGTAATATAAGTAATAACAAAATTTGAGTAAGAATTCACAATTTTGGTTTTGGTGAGGTACATTTAATCTGGTTATCAAAGAATGGAGGAGGAAGTGGGAAGTTTTTAATTGGGTTGAATAACAGAACAGAAAACATAAAAAAATAAAAGAAAGGAAATGCAATATACTAGTACTGTGCAAAGTTTGATGAAAAAAAATGAAATATGCAAATCACAGTTCATACACAGCAAAAAGTAGAGAGAAAAAGAGATAATGGGCTTAGAAAATGTTCAATTTCAAATAAGACACCACAAACAACGAGAAAGAGAGTCGGAGGGGTTACCACCTTGAAAACTGTGTGTGGCAAAACAATTTGCCATTGTGGGGTTTAACCAGGTTCGGGTTGCACAGATCTCACACTTGAATAATTTCGAATATTCCTAACCATGAAATAGTGATTTATTTTTACTAAATAATAATACACAGGTATATCGCAAAGAAAATGAAATTTTCATGTAATAATAATATACAAAATTGGTGCGATAGGTTTTACTACGCACTGGATACGTCTTATGAGCACTGTTGTGCAATTTTAACATTTCCAGTTCCCAAACAACTATCAACCGTTGCAGATAAAACAGCATCTCTCAACAATGAATAGTTTACTCCACCGACAATAAACAACATTGTTTTAGTTTTTTTCTTTATTCAAAATAAAGTAATGCGTTTAATTATATTCCCTCACAAAAACAACAACTACCAGATCGCTTCTTTCTAGAGCAGCGAACGCACTTAGCCGCCCTAGTTTCCACGATTTCAAAGGGCATCCACAACTGTGTTGTTTCTGACGCCCTTATCATTCTCTGGTAGCCAATATTGAATTTGGTGAAAGAAGATAATCAGCGGATTCTTAATTTTTTATAAAATACAAACATAAATACAAAAACAATTATAAAGCAGAACTTAAACCGCATCAAATATATGTACATGTATGCATATCAGTTTTGAAACATATTTTGAACATATGAAAATTACTTTGAAATTCGCTAAATATTTATATACAAGAAAACCAACTGAAATGCCAGAAATAGAAATTTCTTTGATATATGTACTACTCAAAATTTGATAGGTGCCACTTTTGTAGTCAGTAATTATTATTGCTTAGATATTATTTAGAAAATTTTAATATACAAAATGTTTTGTTTAATGTATAGTTTATTTGATAAAAACGATGAATTATTCACTTTGTTGAATGATTGAACTGAAACACGAGTGTACAAATTATCTCAGCGGGAAAACTTACAGACAACAAAAGGTGACCTTATCAAAATTTGAGTAGTATATAAAGATGTTTTAGTATTCCAGATATTAATGTTTTAAGGTCCATGTAACTTCTCGCTTGGCTAATAATGAATGATGTTGGATACTTCTTCCACTTGTTCCTTGTTATCTACATGTATCATCTCAGGGACTATTTCTTGATTTTTCTCCTCCGGAACTTCGTTACTGTAATTGATATAACAATATCATTGAAGTCATTCTTAAAGTTGCAATTAAGACGGTTGCGATTGTTTCTGATTTCACAGCGTTATGATTTTACGTGCGCACCGTTTGCGTAGTTTTTTTCATGATAAAGTAGTTTACTCTCAAGAAAGTAAATTTTTCATTGTAAACTTCAGTAATACAAGTGAATAAGCTTATGTCTGTCCCGAGTCAACGACAGAGTTTGCGACATTGCGACCGTGTTATACAAGCGGTGTGCACGTAAAGTTCATAACGTTGTGAAACCGGAAACAGCCGAATCTTCTTTAACGATTTTACCTTTATATCAGAAATCGGGTTATATCTGCGTATTTGATATTTCAATGAACTTCGAGGACTTGTATAAATAAATAAAAACAACCAATGCTGAGAAATGTTCTGAGATTTTAAAGACAAGGAAGGAACGACTTCTTGATGGGAGATAAAGTGAATCCATCACTTGGTATTCGGCGGAGATCAAAGTATCCCAATATAAGGTAATGCTTTCCAGGTCTATGCCGATAACAACTTCTTTTGCACAACTACAACCGCCAGTTTTGTCAAGAATACTAATTCGTGTCAATCAAAGTTACACAAACCGTAACGCATTCAAAGTCATTTATGTGTCGCCCTTTGAAGAAAAGGCGATAAATAGGGATCGCTGTGTCCTTCGGTCCGTCCGTTGGTCCGATACGAAAACTTAACTTTGAAAATTTCTTAATATTTCTTCATCAAACTTTCAAATCATATTTTACTCATTAAATAGGGCAATGTATTAAGTGGATGAATTACAGACATTTTGCTGTTCAGTGCACAAGCACCGTTAAGATTGTGTTGTAAACCTTTAAGCAACTGCCAGAATGCTTTCATCACTAAATAACTGCACTTTGTGCATGCCAGTATGTGCCAAGAGGACGAACACTGTTTGTATTTTTACCCTTTTCAGCATTCCAACCAACCCACATGGAAAATAGAGTTTGTTTTAATTTTTTCAAGGGATAAAACTGAAACCTGATTGATCCTTTTGATTGCAATAGATTGTTCCTCTTGAATATCGCATAGAAAGAGGATAAGCCTGAAATTCAGTAAATAGATGGAAACGGAACTTAAAAAGGCATCGAAAATATAAAAAAAAATCTATCAGGTTCGGTTGATTGAGCCTGTTTATGAGCATTAATAGAAATGCATATTACTGTCGACGCCGCTAAGCCCCGGGTGAGCACAGCTCATTATTTTCACCAATGAAAATATCGTTCCCAACGGCCTGCAAAGAGTGCAACAGATATCCGCACTGACTGAATATACGGGACAACGTTTTACTGCTGCCACACGGTACAAACACCACTACTGTAATAAATTAATAGATGGAAAGAACTATGCAAGCTACCGAACACGACAAATATAAAAATATTGCAGGCTCGGATTGAAAAGGACTGTTCACGAGCAGTTAGTGAGAAGAATAAAATGTAGCAGAATCATACAGAATCAGAATGGAATGCATACAACTAAGTTCCTAGTTCTATAACAAACAAACCTTTTAACGATTGGTCTGGGAGTGCTAACCAGTATTTTAATGTCAGCCTCGATGTCAGAGATGGGTGTATCCGGACTATATCGGTACAGAGGCAGGCCCTTTTTGTTGACGAGGAACACCTCAAAGTTCCAGCGTACATCGCTCACTCGCTTCGGATCATAAAACAAGTCTTCTTCGAACTGATCGCTGGTCGGGCCACACAGGGACTGCAAATAAGGATTGAAAGATGTTGTCTTAAATGGTTTTCGCTTAGCATTCTTTCAAGTTATGTTGTTGTATTTCAATTTTGTTTTTGCATTTGCCTCCCACTACACCAGATGTTCTTCATCAAACACTAAGGGCATTTGAATTCTTCACCACTAGAACTCTGTTATAAGGTTTATACTTTTTACTCTCCTTAGCATCATTTCGTTTATTCTCAATTATATGTGCTAATAGAGGAATATCAACTTGAGAGTAATTACATTCATACAGCAGAATTAAAAGACAACAATCCGCTTACTTTAAGATAAGTGTATAGAGCATGTTCATCCATCCCATTGACATCAATCTTCTTGAACATTTGAAAATTGGGAACAAATCCCCCGCCTGGTCTCACATACTTTATACCGTTGAGGATTTCGGTATAATTCTTTCCTGGCTCTTGCTATAATAATTACAGTTATGAACAAATTAACATTTAAAATATGGAAAAATTTACCCCGCCTGGTCCTACTTACTTAATACCGTTGAGAATTTCGGTATAGTTTTGGCCTGGCTCAAGCCACTTCAAATGATTGTTAATAACTCAAAGACTTTTTTTGCATATTTGGTTATATTGACAGAAAAACACTTGATTTTTATTGACTCATTGACCGCGATATTTTAAATTTTACAAAATATTCATAATTGTAAACAAAGAAATTTTACTTACCAAGTTGAAGTTATTGCATGGGAATCCGAGCACCTGAAAGTTCGAGCTCGAGAATTCCGTCATAAGTGCGTTCATCCCCAAATAATGGGGACGGGTTCCTCCTCAGTAGGTCGCCAAGTTAATTATGGCGAGTACGTTACCTTGGTAACGCTCGAACGAAATTGTCTCATTTTCATAAATGTTCATAGCACTAAATCCATAAACTGTCTTCGCCTCTGGTGAAAAACTGTTACAAGTGACCCTCGTAGCGGTGATACCAGCTACCAGGCCCAGAAGGCCAACAGCCAAGATGCCTCCTTTAGAGGAGGTCATTTTGAACAATGTATTCCTTACCAAGAAATACACTGTAATGTTCTATTGAAAATCTGATTTGTGACGAGCGATGTGCCCATCATATGAGCGGTTGATATCTTAAACAGGGTTTTGATAACAATATCTAAATGACCTTTACATCGGATAAACAAATGTACATGTTCATAAATTATGTCAGTTATGCAGCTGTTTGTAAACACAGGGGTACTTTATATTGTTCTATGAAAAGCTCGTGACAGTATAAAAAATCGGTCGAAGAGCACTCCGTTGCCCATAGTTGCGCAAACGCGCAATCATATCAATTAGAAGTTGAAATCACCGAATATATTAATTAATAGTTTACTTCATTGATAATAATCGTTTTGGATACAACAAGGAAATAAAACATGCTTTTTATCTTTATTGAAACATTTCAAAACAAAGTCACAAGTTTAACTATATTCTCTCACAAAAGACAACAGTTACCAGATCGCTTCTATCTAGCGCAGCGAACGCACTTAGCCACCCTAGTTTCCACGATTTCAAAGGGCATCCACGACTGTGTTGTTTCTGACGCCCTTATCATACTCTGGTAGTCAATTCTGAATTTGGTGAAAGAAGACGTCAAACCGTCACTTTTGCTTCGTGATAAAATGCATAATAACTCATATTAAAATATAACAGTTCATAATATTAATAAAATCAATAACAGACAATAATAACAACTAAATATTACGTAAAAGTACAAACGTATATAAACATGTCTTAAACGTTTATAATGTCTACACCATTTTTACAAAAATAGTACATGTAAATCAGGAAGATCCCCGGTATATTACTGTTTGTTTTTTAGTTGAGCCTCATTTTTGCTACGTTTTTTTACTTCTACTTCTTATAAATAATGTTGGTTTCTTCTTCCGCGTGTTCGTTGTCGGCTAACACCTCGGGAACTATTTCTTGATACTTCTCCGATGGAACTTCGTTACTGTAAAGTGAAACATTCTTGTAATTACACAAACTTAGCAAATGGGGCGCGTCACGGGAAAAGGTACCTTCGGACAGTTTGCGTCAATCATTAAAATGACGTCACAAAGTTGAGCAGACGACATTGATTATTATGCATTTCGCGTTAAAAATATTATTTTATTGTCAAAATGTGTAAGAAAAGCATTTGTTAGTTATGAGAAATTTAAAGATAGTTGTGAGTTCTTTGTAAATATAGTACCAACTTAAATGTCAAAAAATATGACCGAATGTACCTTTTCCCGTGGTGAGCCCCAAATGATGCATAGTCGCAGATACAGTGGATTACGTACGCATTTGATTGTTTGTTGCATCTATTTTGAAACTGATAATTTTTTTTCTTTGCACTTGTCTCCACTCCTCTTTTTGGCTATGTAGGGAGGCTGTGTTTGACGGATGTGTCAATTCCTGATATCATAATTCACTTTCTTTCAGAAATTTTCTGATAGGTAGGAGCGATAGCGGAAAAATTTGGCGGCATCGTGAGTGTATTAAGACACCGAAAGGGGGTGATGATACGTTAAAAAGTGTATCTGCCAAGATGTGCACCAAGTCTGTAATCTGTTACAGGAACTTTCCAGTGTAAAAGGTTTCTTGTATTGTCCAAAACTGTCAAAACATGAGATATTGTATATTGAGGGCATATGTGATACGGGCCTACAACTTGATCGGAATTCTAATCCCCAATCATTTGTCGAAAATTCTTTCGCTAGATCGGAATTAAACAGCACATAAAGTATACAGCCTTGTCGGAAAACTTACGGCTAGCTCGAGAAAGATTACAACAGGATTTATAAGAAAACAACAAACGAAACAAAGTTAACCTTTCAAAGATTGGTCTGGGAGGGTTAACCAGTATTTTAATATCAGCCTCGATGTCAGAGATGGGTGTATCCGGGCTGTATCTGTACAGTGGAAAGCCATTTCTACTGATGAGGAACACCTCAAAGTTCCAGCGTACATCGCTCACTCGCTTCGGATCATAAAACAGAAGATCTTCGAATTCATCGCTGGTTGGACCGCAAGAAGACTGTAAACAACAATAGGACGGTTAGTACTAGCTTACGATAATGCCCAAAAGATCTGTTTTAGTGTTTAAGCTTTTTAAAAGATTGTTATATAACATAGTCGTGTGAGAAGTCGTGTGAGAACTTACTCGTAGCAGTATACATAATTTCCCTTTATTCTACAAGTGCGGGTTCTTGAGTATTTATAGATATTTATAAAGGAAAATCGTATGTACCATTAATTAATCTAATGTCATTTGCATCGGTTTTTTATTTATGATTACAATATACAATGTATGATGCTGATATAGCTTGAAATAGTTAAAAAGGGAACTTTAAAAGGCACCGAACACAACTCGTATGAAAATACTGCAAGCTCGGTTTGATTGTGCCTGTTCATGAGGATGTAATGGATGTGTATATTATTACCAACTACCCATACGGCCTAGATCCGGGTTCAGTGCAAGTCAATATTAACATACGTAAACCGTACCAATTTTGATTTATCACAAACGAAATGCGGTTAAAATGCTGTTAACATGTCATGAAGTAATGTTGGTAAATTGGAATACTGCAGCTATTTGCGATTGACATGTTTTCTGATTATGTGCGAGATAAATGTAGTACAATGGATTCTGAGATTTAGAAAAAAAATACATAACTTACTTTAAGATATGTGTATAGAACATGTTCATCCTTCCCATTAACGTCTATTTTCTTGAACATTTGAAAATTGGGAACAAATCCCCCGCCGGGTCTCACATACTTTATACCGTTGAGGATTTCGGTATAGTTGTTTCCCGGCTCTTGCTGTAATATATAAAGAAGAGATTATTTGGGAACAAATCCCCCGCCTGGTCTCACATACTTTATACCGTTGAGGATTTCGGTATAGTTGTTTCCCGGCTCTTGCTGTAATATATAGAGAAGACATTAATTGGGAACAAATCCCCCGCCTGGTCTTACATACTTTATACCGTTAAGGATTTCGGTATAGTTGTTTCCCGGCTCTTGCTGTAGTATACAGAGAAGAGATTTATTGGGAACAAATCCCCCGCCTGGTCTCACATACTTTAGACCGTTGAGGATTTCGGTATAGTAGTTTCCCGGCTCTTGCTGTAATATATAGAGAAGAGATTAATTGGGAACGAATCCCCCGCCTGGTTTCACAATTATTGTATACCGTTAAGGGTTTTGTTCAGTTGTTTTCTGTCATATATAGAGAAATAAAACAAATCCCCCGCCTGGTCTCACATACTTTATACCGTTAAGGGTTTTGTTCAGTTGTTTTCTGTCATATATAGAGAAATAAAACAAATAACCCGCCTGGTCTCACATACTTTATACCATTAAGGGTTTTGTTCAATTGTTTCCTGTCATAAATAGAGAAATAAAACAAATCCCCCGCCTGGTCTCAAATACTTTATACCGTTAAGGGTTTGGTTCAGTTGTTTCCTGTCATATATACAGAAATAACCCCCCCCCCCCGTTTACAGTTGTTTGGCATTTGGTGTAATATATACAGTAATAAACATGAGAAAATCGGCCTGTTTATACTATTCAGGATTTCGCGTCTCTTGCTGTTACTTAAACAGTAAGAAACGTTTTAATGTTGGGAAAAACGGCCCCCCATCAGGTCTCACAAATTAAGGATTCAAGTATTTTTTCCATTGCATATTTCTTTACTATTGTTTGCTGAAGTAAATGTACTTAATTCTTAAATATCAGATAAATGGTTTCTTTTTTGTTATTTACTTTCTAATCAATGAATAGTTTATTAGCTGGACGATCATATCATTTTTACTGTTACGCATAAAATATAACAATTAATTAAATTGTAAAAATAAAATCACTTACCAAGTTGAAGTTGTTGCATGGGAATCCGAGCACCTGAAAGTTCGAGCTCGAGAATTCCGTCATAAGTGCGTTCATCCCCAAATAATGGGGACGGGTTAAACCTCAGAAGGTCGCCAGGTTAATAATGGCGAGAACGTTACCTTGGTAACGAGAAAACGAAATGGTCTCATTCTCATAAATGTTTACAGCACTAAACCCATAAACTGGCTTTCCTCCATGTGGAAAATTGTTACAAGTGACCCTTGTAGCGCTAACACAGGCTAGCAGACCCAGAAGGGACGCCGCCAAAATCCCTCCTTTAGAGGGCGCCATTTTAACGATGTGTTCCTCACTAAGGAATACACTACAGTGTCCTGTGTTAATGTTATTTGTAATATTATATACCTAATGATCATATGAAAGCTAGCTATCTTCAGGGACCCTATCAGGGTACACCGTCAATACACTGATTAGATAGATCAAAGTGTGATACTTGTTCCGATATGTTAACATCATCTCGCCATGTATAAACTAGTGCAGTAAAACCCCTCACAAAACCACCCTGAAATTAAGACCGTTCCATTCTTTGCTATGAGTTTTCATTAAAAATTCTGGGTCTTTTTGCAAGTTTCAAAGTCCATTACCGGGTGTCGACTTTCCTCTTATGCTAAAAATAGATCTTTGGCTCTTTACCCATTATGAGACTATCAAATACCATTTTCAGATAAATTCCAACGAGCGCTTAATTTCTGGATCTTGAGAATTAGTTTAGGCATGCAGTGAACATATGCTTAATCCAATTTTGTCATTTGTGCTCGCTGTCACACCGTGCAACGCGCATCTCTTTCAAAGATTGGCTTGAACTTTATTAATGTTCTTCTTGACGGATGTATACACGGAGGGAGTCGTTCTCGAATTTCTTAAAAACCAGAACATTATTGTTGCTTAGCTTAAACTTAGTTCATCTATGAGTGTTTAGGTATACGACTGTTGTCCACGAATTTCAGAGTTCTGATGCAACGATTTTTGGGTTGGCATGACCCAGAGTTAACAAATTGTTTTCAGACTCCTGCAAACGTAACAACCACCAAAATAGTAAACGGGAGCCGAAAAATAGTTCTTAATTTATATTCAATGACAAAGAGTTGTAAATCTTGCAATGCTTAACAAAGTGATAAATGTAAAAACTGTGACGTTTGGGTGCTTTAGACAACGTGTTTGTTTTAAAAACCTTTTAGTGGGTTTAACGTTAAAAGTTGACCAAATAGACCTTATTAGATTTAACAGCACGCAAGTGGGCGTTCAAACGACTTGGACAATGCTTAACACCGAAGTACCCTTGCAAGATCGTAGCTTATAAAATCCTTTTCGATTTTATGTCAATATAAACTTTGTCCGACAAAGTTGCTTTTTCCAAATATGGACCATTTCTTTATTATCTTCCAAAGTAAAAAACATAACAACAAGGTTGAGTGGGACAGGCGTTGATAAAGTTTATGCACGTTTGACTTCACATTTGCAAATATTGACGGTTTAGACTTAAAAAAGCACTATTGTTGTTAAATAAACACAAATCATTACAAACCAATAGAATTTTAGGCTACAAAGATTCTGTGATTAATGCTTTGAGACTAAAGCTGGTAGTTTCTATAAACTTGTTTAATCAATATGATTTGTATTTAGGTGCCTTTCCCATATCTAATTGATATTAATGATAAACTACTTTGCACAAATATCTAACAGATTTACAGTCTTTATCAAAATGATTTATTATTTTGAACACAAATAGATGCATCGAATGCTTTGTGGCAAACCTTTATTGATCGAGATTCTGAAAGCGTGCATTAGGGGTGCACTTTGTTACCCCAATTCATCAAGAAATCTGGGCTGATAAAAATCAAATCTGTTTGCTTACAGGAAATTAGACCATCCATGAAAGAGATATATTGTGTTATAAATTTGGTTTGACGGTTGAGTATCTCACTTGTAAGTATCTTACTGGTCTAACTGTTTGCGATTGAGTGGGAAGGGGTCTCAGTGGCCTAATGGTGAAAATCGATGTCCACAGTCCTCTCACAGTTGTAGGATCGAGTCCTCATGGACTGTGAGGAAGCTGTCCATCTAGCAACGGAATTGTTTCTCACCAAGCAAGAATTAGTTCACTCCCAAGATAACAGTGCGTGTGTCAACCTATTGAATATCTAATTTTATGAGAAGAATTTAACTGCGCAAATTTATGTCCACGCGAAAATGTAATTCATGTCTTATGTGTGAAATGCGATCCCCGCGAAATGATACCACAGTATTGGCAACTATATTAACTGAAAAATCCATGAAGTACCGTGGCGAAATTGGATTTTTTGGCAAAACATTCAGACGTTTAAATGGATAAGTGAAAAATGTCTTGTTAAAAGTCTGCAATCAAATATATCGCCTGCGGATGCTCAGTCGAGATGAAAAGAGTTAATGCATGCGCCGGAAGTGAATTAATTGGCTAGCGTTCCACGCAATCGAATTCCTATGATTTTTTCTAATTATTGATTAAGTAATATCATGAAAGAGGATTATTTAATTTACAAAACATGTTATCCCTATAATGAACTCTGCGAATCATTTAACTTTAAAAAGAAACAACATCGATATGCGCGCTTTTCATTCAAATCGGAGGACGAATTTTATTTACGGATATACATAAAAGCAAATGATATAGCAGAAATTTGCCACCGCAGCGAAGTAAGTAAGTGACTAAGTAAGTAAATGCATATGCTTATCAGTGCCTTGCGTTGTGTAATCACAGGAGCGGAGCCAGAGTGGGGGGGCATAGTGGAGTTGCTCGAATCCCTTTTTTGGGGCCGCAATATTTAATTTTCTTAGGGAATTTGGCCAGATATTAAGATGTAACTACCATTAAGGCTGCCTCAAACGAACGTCTTTCTGGAAATTTTTCATCTGACCCTGAATCAATCTTATTATATTTCCCACTTACTTATCACAAAAACTTTTTGTAATCGTCACATGTACAGCGCGCGAAACACCGTGCAGAAATCGTTAAGATGTTTAATAGATGCAGATAAGCCTTAAAAATTACGTCGCTTAATAAAACATTAGTCCTTTATATTAGGATAATGTTATAACATAAAATTGTTTCCTCACGTAACATGCTTTGTAGTCTGTGATCATGAAATACACTTTTTCTTGTCAATCAGCAATTTATTAAATATTAATAATAATACATCAAACAACAATACAATTTCAACATGGATGTCACTTAAGCAATAATTTCTGTATTAATCTTGACAAAGAACAAGAGTTCGAAAATTCGAAAAAGAGTGTATTTTATTTATAAATTTTATAACTGACTTCCCTTTTGGAGGATTTTACGTAATTGTGATATTAAATATTACTTATAAAAGTCATCACACATTTTTTTAAATAAAACAATATAAATACATAATTTGTTCGCATACTAATCTTTTGTCATTCAGTGACTGAGAAATATGACATCATACAAATACATACACTGCGACATAAAAAGCTCATTATCACACCTTGGAACAAATAATATTACATCGATGTAACCCATATCTGAACCTATACCTTACAAAAAACTCTTTTAGAGCGTTTTAATTATTTCAGTATTTATGTACAATTTTCGCATATACTTAAGGAATGATTCTTATTTTGGTGCGGTTCATGCAGATTGGACGTGCACGCGAGAGCTGGCAAATCCATAAAGCGCGCTAGCGCTTTATGGTAAATTTGCCAGCTCTCGCGTGCACGTCCAATCTGCATGAACCGCACCAAAATAAGAATCATTACTTATATTTACATTTTTATCATTTTTTTCTTTAAATAAACTTAAGTCGAACGCTTTCAAAAATTAGTATTAAGTGAAAAGGGGGAGTAATACGTGGGAGTTTTCAATAGTAACAGCCATGACGTTACTGACGTCATTACGGGTCATGCGGTTCATGCAAAATGAACCGAATTTTTTTAAACGAAGAAATCAATAGGAATGTAAATATAGCTTTTTACACACATATAATATATAAAACTTTTTACACACATATAATATATAAAACGTCATTTTGAACGGACGTTTTGCCAGCTCTCGCGTGCACGTCCAATCTGCATGAACCGCACCAAAATAAGAATCATTACTTATATTTACATTTTATTCATTTTTTTTCTTTAAATAAACTTAAGTCGAACGCTTTCAAAAATTAGTATTAAGTGAAAAGGGGGAGTAATACGTGGGAGTTTTCAATAGTAACAGCCATGACGTTACTGACGTCATTACGGGTCATGCGGTTCATGCAAAATGAACCGAATTTTTTTAAACGAAGAAATCAATAGGAATGTAAATATAGCTTTTTACACACATATAATATATAAAACGTCATTTTGAACGGACGTTTTCATCAAGCATTTATTGAAATCGGTTAAAGTTCGATATATTTTTAATATACGTGTTTTACGTACTTATATATTTTAATATACGTATTTTTACGTATTTATCAAAGAACCCGTTTTGATTTACACTCGGAATTATGTCAGCGAAATAATTATATTTTATGCTCATGCCGGTTATCACATGCCGTATTATCGCATACAGGCAAACCCAAAAGCTAAATTCGTTAATACAAATAACTTATGCTACTTTTACTTTCCCTAACATTCAATGCATGTGAATGAAATAAGGTTCAAAACAGTTCATGCACAACATACACATTAACAAAAACTGAATGCTTTTTAAGAAAAGTTCTTATGAAAATCTGTATAGGAAGCAACAATTTATATTCAATTATTGATAACCGTAGTTAGTGTTTTAACTGAATTGTCGATTCGAATGTACTTCATATACATTATGCTAAAATTTCACGTGTACCGAAAACGCGTGAAGTCACTAAATGAGATCCGAAACTTAGCAGTTTCCTCACTTTTCAAAATTTTATTTTAATTCTTTTCGAAATCCACAAGCCACGACCAACTGTTACCAGGCATTGATCAGTTTTAAGAAAACAACAACAAAAAATCACAGTAAAAGACGTTGTGACTATGCGACGCCATTTCAATATCCTACATGAGCCTATATTTTGTGACTTCAAGTCTGACGACTTTGCAAAATGGAGGACACTGCACAGAATAAACACAATTAGCAATATTTAACATTATGATATGTATTATATTTAAATTAGAACTTAATGACAGAGTTTAAAGATGTGAGAGTTTTTGTTGGATTATTGTAGCTGACCATATGGTTAAGCTGATATGTGTACAGTCTGTTGCTTGAATCTACCAGTAAGAAGTTTTTGTTTCGATCACTTCCGTATCCGGTAACGGCAATGACGTTAGAAGGAATATCACTCCAAGGATTCATGTTAAATCCGTTGATATCGTATACAGTGTCTGTCTTTGAGAAATTTCGAAATCCATACTGAAACAAGATAAAATCATATCAATAAACAATTATTTTTACCGACATTTAAGGGCAACTGAAAACTAGGTCTCAGCTATATTTATTGAGGAAACTATACGTGTGCCACGGTGATTTATATGGTATAAATGCAGGTATATGCATATTAAGGAACAATGTTTGTTCCATTTTTCTGTAAAAGCCATAGTAATGAAAAATTATTTCACTGTTGTATTAAAAAGGCAAAATATTGTACGGACTTAGAAATTACCGAAATCGGTTTCTGCGAGACACAGGCGGTTCAGTCCCTCCAAATATCCCCATCCATCATGCAAACGATAACAAACATTCAAACCTGGTCTGATTTCATGAAGAACGAATTTCCGCCTAGATAGAAATGTCTCTCTGGTGACGAACCCTGTCTGTAAGCGGCCCATTCAATGGTCTTATTATTCAGAAAAGACGAACCCAGATGTGACGAGATAGATGACGAACCCAGGACACTGTTCAGTCTGCCGGTCTCCAGCTGCCACTTGTAGACAATGCTGTCATCTGAATATATAACAAACATAATTACAGTAAGATATCAGTAGAAAATCTAAAGTTGATTTTGTTCATACAGTGACGTAGTCGGTCAGTAAAATAATTCGTTACCGATGTCATGCAGTGATGTTAACGTTTATCAGGGCTATCCGATTAACCTTTTGGGGATTGTTCCGGCTATCTCAGTCGGTAGCGGTGTCGGAATTGCATGGCTAGGCGCTCTCGTCGTGACAGTGCGGGTTCGCTCCCCGGTACAGGAAATATCATGTATCGATCTGCCCACGAGACCCACGAAAATACCCCAAAATATTAATGATAACACGTGGCTTTATGATACTCACTTGTGTACAATTCCACATTTGTGCTTTGGTAAAGTAAGACACCTCTTGAGCTAGAAATTTCGGGAATCGTTGTATAACCAGAGAATATGGTATTGAAGGAAATCGGCCCTTTACATTTTCCTGTCGCCAGATTTGCAAGTTCGTCGTAAATATACACACCAACTGGTGTAAGCACGGCGAAATCGCTCGAACTTCCCGTGGCACACATATCTTGTGGTCCATACACGATATCTATAACCTGTTGTAAGATACAAAAGAAATACAGTATACAGTTTGTACGTAACGTCGTTCGTATCATTTGAGTTGCATGTGTAAATATAATATAAAAATAGTCGAACGCGGTACCAGTCTATTTGAAGTACAGAGACGGAAAGTTTTTATTCTGGAGTTCGGTATGTGTCGAAGAGTACCGGAAAATTACGATCAGAATACACAACGTAGTATGACGTAGTTATGACGTCGCATATAACACGATAAGGAATCAGAAAACCACATTGTGGTATATGGGTTTACTGATCTGCCTCGTTGTATCGTTCTTGCGGATACACGCTGTATTATGCTTTAATCATGCATGCGAATATGATTAAAACGATATATAACGAAGTAAAACAGTAACTTGGACGCCTATCATACATTTCTTAGAATACAGCAATTTCCCATTCGTGTGTTAAAAAAAATCAAAGAAAACAATTTTCCATACCTGTATTGACGGTGTAACCGTAATTGATGGCGTAGTCGTAGTAGCTGTCGTAGTTGTCGGCGTAGACGTAGAAGCTGTCGTAGTTGTCGGCGTAGTCGTAGTTGTCGGCTTAGTTGTAGAAGCTGTCGTAGTAGTAGAAGCTGTCGTAGTTGTCGGCGTAGTCGTAGTAGCTGTCGTAGTTGTCGGCGTAGTAGTAGCTGTCGTAGTTGTCGGCGTAGTCGTAGTAGTTGTCGGCGTAGTCGTAGTAGCTGTCGTAGTTGTCGGCGTAGTCGTAGTAGCTGTCGTAGTTGTCGGCGTAGTCGTACTAGCTGTCGTAGTTGAAGCAACTGTAGTTGCAGTTGTCGACGTGGTCGGAGCAATTGTTGTTGTCGTGGAAGTTGTTGTCAATGTCGTTGGCGCAGTTGTCGTCGGCGTAGTAGTAGCAGCGGATGGTGCCGTCGACGTGGTCGTGGCAACTGTCGAATTTAAGGAATTCCACGTTGATGATGCTTTCTGAACATAACATTGGTCACTGGATACAAGTTCAAGGTCACTGGTCACAGAGGAGCCATGGAATTGGCATTTCTGTTTGTCATTTCCTGATTGAAAGGCCGAACAGTTTAGCGAGAAAGATAGACAAGACGTATCTGCAGCACAGAGAGAGGCGCAATGTTTCTGAAAAAAAAAGCGGAACACAAGTTACCATAATCCTACATTAATAACAATGGAATTTTGGGTCGGCAGACCCAGAGTTATCAGTTTTCTGACTCTTGACTATTTCATCTGGTCTAATAAAAGTAACAGACTGCAGGCCTAAGAACCGTTGAAAAGTAGTTCTAATTTTCAAAGAAGGTATGCCGAAACCTCTGTACTTTCAATGCTTTGATTAGGGCTTATAGTACTCTTCAGAAATATGAGAAAAACTAACAGTATAATTTTTTTTGCACGGAGAAATTTGATCGTTTTATTTTATTTTTTTGTTGCCTGCATAACTATTTTACGAGATAGATTTCTTGGAAAAATGATAAAATTAATTAGAATTCCCATACTTTAAAACAGTCGCTAAACCTGTTGTAAATGCAGTACTGGCTTACCATTATGAGTGGTCTGAATGTGATAAAAACTCTTAATCAAACCGAGCCCACTTTTGCGTCGGTGACATTTAAATAACGCATCTCATAATCAAAAAGTATGCATTTATAAAATTTGGGATTCTCATTCAACCGAGTCGGCTTTCGTGTTGGTGATCGTTTTCAAGGTGTTGGTAATCAATTTATTTTATCCTAAAAAGTATGCGTTTAGAAAATATAAAATATACATAATAAATAAAATGAATTAAAATAATTAAATATACTTAAAGAAATTAGAAACGCAACTTCTTTAAACACGAAATATATTTCGTTTTTAAGGTAAAAGTAAAGAAGTTGCGTTTCTAATTATTTCTTTAACTATAAACTTGGAATTTATAGACGTAAGATAAATTAATAAAACATAAGAAATAAAATGCTATCCAGTTATTATTACCACACTAACTACATCCATAACGTCCAAATTCGATGTTGTAGTTGTAGATTTTTTGTGAAATATCTGGAACTGTAAGGTTTGTAAGACGCAGGTTGCCATAGAAATAAATAACCACCACAGCAACACCAGCAACATCATCTTTTGTCTGTCCGCCATTATTGGTTATACTTTTTCACTATTTGTCCGCGATTATTTGATTTAAAAAGCCCAAAAGGGCATTCAAAGTCAAACTTCAACGTTTCCTTAGGTTCCAAGATAGATTTCGATTTGGTTTATC
Organism: Corbicula japonica; assembly: GCA_038501625.1. Classification (NCBI taxonomy): domain Eukaryota; kingdom Metazoa; phylum Mollusca; class Bivalvia; order Venerida; family Cyrenidae; genus Corbicula; species Corbicula japonica. The sequence continues at coordinate 3,505,013 of JAZAYU010000048.1, forward strand.
TTCTTGTTATGATATTTATTTTCCTCGACAAATTCCGCAATGTATTCACACTCTCAGGTTTTCTTTAGTTTTCATTGAATACCGACAGTTCGGACTAATTAATATCATTCTGTGACATACAAACGGAGATAATGCTATAACATTGTACCCGGCAATTAACTGTCAAGTATTGATACGATGTCCTGTATTTTGAAATCAATGGTTACTGCAGAGTGACGCTTTTTGCTCACACAGCATGGTCCACTTTGATTGGTACTGATCTATCGGCGGCAGCGAAGTGAACAAACGGTTTGCTGTGACGAAATACCATAAACATGTAGCTCATCTTAATGTGAAATGTCACAATTGAAAATATCACACTAGGTCACATTCAATTAAATAAAAGAACAATATAGTTAAACAGACCTATACACACGCGTAGGAGCGATTTGAACATTAGGGCCGTGGAAGAGATGATGCTTGCTGCGTGGCATATCGATAATATAAACCACAATACATACTGGTGTATAATCAAGCGCTTCGTTTGGAGAACGTTGCACCCACAAACAGCGGCTTCTAGAGCGAGATAGTTATAGACCTATCAGGAATCTTGTTTAAAGAACTTTGCGACACAACACTGTCGTATTCAACAGCGAGATAAAGATATTTCGATTAACTTGAAAATTTAATATCTATCTCAATAAAACGATAGCTTAAAACATTATTAGTACATAAACATTTTAGTCAACAGTTGCCCCGTTCGATTACGACTTCATTATCTGTTCAATTTATGTACTACCCGCCCCTGTGTAGGTAGCTCGGTCGTTTTTCACCCAAGCAGTTTGTATCATTTGTATACATGTTTGGATTGACACTTCACAACCCTTTTCTGTTCGCCCTCTCTCCTGACTTCCATAGTTACGGACTAAATCGCCACTAACGCTATTAGTTCTATCCTCTAATGTGAAGTCAGCCAATCCGATGCTTGAGATTTGAGACTTGTCTCCAATCTCATTTTATGATCTTGTGCACTGGATTTTAATCAGCAATGGATCATAATGACAGAAAATAAGAAACTATATACATATAATATGGATTTTTTAGTACGATTTTGACGGTAAATTTTCGCATAGTTTGATAGAATGGAATAATATTAGTGACTTGACACCATTTTACAAAAAAAAACAACACAAAAAACAAGGGTGTATCCGTAAGGACTGGCAAAGGGTCAAGTACTAGTGTACCAAAGAACGAACCAGTTTCTAAGGGGCATAACTAAAGCATTTTTAGAAAAGGAGTCTAGCATGGTTTAAGATGAATTACTAAACGAATATTATTACTTAAGCGATCAATTACTCAATCAATCATCATCACCATTTTTCAACCTACTGATATCGCCTACACCCAGACAATGCATTTCCGGATCTGGGTCTAGAGTTAACATTGTTGTTCCCAGAAATAGATTTGAGGATTCGAAGTACAAACACAATTTAAGTTATAAGCAAAATTATATTTTATGGGATTTTAAATTGGTAGAATGGAGGAAAACAAAATCGCATTGTACCGGTACAATACCTGGAATATCAAGGTGCTTAAAAGCCTTGAAAAAAGTTTGTTTTTAATGGACCCTGTGCGCTCTAAAAAGAAAATGTTGAAAACTATGTATTGCAAATTAGCAAAAACTATGATTTATAGAAATTAAAGTATAAATGCAAATCGTTAAAACATTGACAATTTGTATCTATGCCAGAAGCTCCACGTTCTTTGCAGAGAACCGCGAGTGAAATCTCCATAACCAAAACGGTATATCATGACATGTATAAACAGCTTAAAATATCCTAGTATTCGGTGGAGATGCTAATTTTTCTACTCACTCGAGTTTATGGTAATTTTTTAAGTATAAGGCTTCTTGTCCAATTTATACCATAAAATCATTAAAAGTTCTTTTTTGATAAAAAAGTTAGGGGACCTAGAGTTGACCAAAAAGTCGGAGTAGATTGACCACCGTGTAGCGACCCACATGAAAAATAGCGTTCGTTTTTTTTTCAAGGGAAGCAACTGAAACATACTTTACTCTTTTCATTGCAAGAGGTTGTTCCACTTGAATGTCGCGGAATCGGTAGCTATCGCAAATGTGTTAAAATTGACCAAAAAGTATTTTGTAGATTTATAACAGAACGCCCGTGGGCGTTCAAACCACTTAGACAAGATCAAAGCTTGTATCAGGGTTTTCGCTTTAATGTAATATGAACTGTGTCCGACAAAGTAGCTTTTCTCCCAAGCTTCGACCATTTTTATCTTCTTCCAAAATGAAAAAAACAAAACAACAAACACAACAAACAATCAAATAAGCAAAGTTTCCGAAAAAGGCTTAAAATTTAGTGTCCCTTCCGGACAGACTTTAATAAAGTTGAAAAACGTTTGAATTCGCATTTGCAAATATTTACTGTTTAGACGTATAAAAATAATGATGTAAAATAAACACAAATCATTGCAAACCAATAGAATTTTGGGCTACAAAGATTTCGTGATTAAACGGTTTTTACTAGAGCTGGTAGTTTCTTTGAACTTATTTAATCAATATGATTTGTATTTAGGCGCATTTCACAAATCTAATTTCTATTAATGATGAATTTAATTGCACTAATATCTAACAGAGATTTACAACAGTTATCAAAGTGATTAATTAATTTGAACACTAATAGATGCATCAAATGCTTTGTGGATCAATAAAATAATCACAGTCTAAATGACTTTAGTTTCATGTGTATTGATTAAGTTCATAACAATATGGAGAAACTTATGAAGGAAACTTACTGGATTCATAAATTGGGAACAGTTTTTCCACAGGGTCTAAATTCAAAAATATTGTATGGCTTATCATGAAAAGGTTTAACGGTGCTGATTATGTAGATTATTAAGGGATTTTTATCTACCAGTAATTTCCCTTCATTAAGTCTCTACAATTATTTACAATATAGATGAAATAATGAATTTATTATCTGCCTTACATTTGATAAAAATTATTTATGTACAGTTGTTACTGGAATCCATTGTACATTGTGCTTTGTATGCATTTTTTTCTACCAGTGACTGTGGAATCTATAAGATCCTGTACTTATTACATAAATTTAATGTATTTCCTACTTTTATTAACATTATATTATTTTTGGCGAAAAGAATCCTGTGATTTTATATATGTTTCCTTTATTTTAATTTTTTTATTGTTGCTTGTGCCCAATAATGTGCAACTTCTTTTTGCACCAAAGTTGACGTCGTTTATATTGCTATGTTACGTCTTTTTTACGCCAAATGGTAACGTTAGTTTAGTATATTAAAATTACATCATTTTTACGCCAAAATAAGACATTGTTTATAAGAGATGTTGATACAATAACATTCACCTGAAGAAGAGTCAAATAAACTCGAAACGCGTAGTGAAATATTGGAGTTTGTCTTCCTTTATTTGTTTATAAATGCTTTGTGGCAAACCCTTATTGATCTAGATTCTGAAAGCGTGCATTAGGGGTGCACTTTAACCTCATGGAATCTAGACTGATAAAAATCAAATCTGTTTGCTTACAGGAAATTAGACTGTTACACTGCGCATGTCCCTACTTCTGTAATTTATTCTTAGATAACGACTGGGTAAGAGTCGAACAGGAAATGTCTCTCGCTGGTAGATATCTGGGCAATCAGTGCAAGAAATAAATAATTATGTGATGAATTGGTTGTTGTTCAGCATCTCACTTGTAGGTATCGCACTTGTCCATAAGTTCGCGATTAGGGGTGGCCTAATGGTTAGGATCGTTGGCCGAATATCGCAGGTCTTTCATCGTTGTGGGTTCGAGTCCTTAATGAGCGTGAGGAAACTGACCAGCTAGCATAGTAGGTAGTTGAAGCAAAGTACCCGCCCCAGCCTGAAACAATTTTCGGAGGGGACCTTGGAGGTCTTCCTCCGCGTGAACTGTCCACATCCAATCGAATCAAAATATTCCACGATTAAGGTAACTGGTGACGCCTTTAGCTAAATATTCTGGAGGTCGTGGTTCTAGCCCTTAACGCAAGATACCGGTTCATGTATCGATGCTTAACATCAGGCAAGTTAAAGACGATTGTGGAAGTATCTTATTTCACGGTATTATAAATTTTACACAAGCACCGTTTACACATTTTAAGTCCTTTTTAGTGTTATTTCAAGGAAAAATAAACTGCTCAATTTATTGGCAAGGAAATTTCTTTCTTAAGGTAAGACCTGTGTAATGAATACCTATATCCAGAAGAGTATCCAAGGGAGGTAACTATAGTAGTAAATTAGCATAGATTTCTATCATGCAAGAGGACCAGGGTTCAAATCCCACTGGAAGCTATTTGTTTTTGTAAGCCTAGAGCTTAAATAATTGGCATATTTCTTTTTTTCCTGTGTAATTCTGTCATTGAATATAAAATTCTCATGATTTAAACTAAAATAAGCAAAATAATCAAGATTAAAGGGGTTTTCGCTATCAGAATAGTGTTTATTCAAGTCATCAATTTGAAAATTTCTAAAACTGGACGGTAAACTTCTCTGAAATTTTGTTTAAATTTTGTTTAAGGTATATAGTTAAAAAATGGTAAAGTTTGGTATATTGCACCAATCAGGATTTTGCACAATTTTCATTAATTTAGTTTCGTGAAATATAAAAAATGCATTTTTTAAATTTATTTGGTCAAAAAATGTCATTTTAAGATAAATTCTGTATTTATATATTATATCTTTAATTGGTTTAGTAAAATATAACATATTTTGGATAAACTGTAAAAAAATTAGGGTTTAATTTATCAATAACAAAAAATTTTGTCACCGATTAAAGAAATTGGATACTTTCACGTTTTTTTCTCACTTTTTTAAATAAAAAAAACTAAAAATCTCAAAAACTACACGGTGAAAATCATTAAAATTTTGCATACAAGTCAGTGGTATGAAGCAGTTGATGAAAATATAATCAGATATTGGATTTTTAATAGTGCCTATTACACAGGTCTTACCTTAAATAAAACTGACTCGTGAATTAATGATGTTCTCCAATAATCAACTATTTAGATTGTAACATGCGAACGTTGAGCACGTAAAATTCAAACCGTTGTGATAATTGAAACCTTTGTAATCGTCTTTAAAGAACCAATGGACTCAGATCATATCTGCGCAAAAATTTACGTTATTTATGTCTTTTGTGCGAAGTGAAACCAAATTATTGGAAATTAGATAAACTGGAAAAACCCACGGACCACCTAAGTTGCGAAATTGGATTTTGTTTTGCTGAAAAAAATATTGTTGTTATTTTCCGCCATCAAATACATCGCCTGTGGATGCTCAGTTAAGATTAAAAGACTTTATGCAGGCACCGGAAGTAGTTTAAGTGTTACAAGCAATCGAATTCCTCTTTTTTTCCATCTATCGATTAAGAATTGCGAGAAGATTATTTAATGTGTTTAATTTATAAAGTATGTTCATCCCTTTAATAAAGACTGCCGAGGAGTAATTTTACTCCAATAAAGCAACAACATCTATACATCGCACTTCTTTCACATTTAAAAAAGACGTTGTGGCTATGCGAAGCTGGGTCAGTATCCTACATGAGCCTGTCTTTGGACAAGTCTGAAGGCTTTGCAAAATGTTAACACAACACAGAATAAACACGATTTCCAATGTATGACATACATTATACATATATATTTGTAAATTAGAACTTAATGACAGAGTTTAAAGATGTGAGAGTTTTTGTTGGATTATTGTAGTTGACAGTATGGTTAAGCTCATATGTGTACAGTCTGTTGCTAGAGTCTACCAGTAAGAAGGTTTTGTTTCGATCACTTCCGTATCCGGTAACAGCAGTGACGTCAGCAGGAATATCGCTCCACGGATTCATGTCGAATCCGTTCAGATCGTACACAGAGTCTGTTTTTGAGAAAGTTCGAAATCCATACTGAAACAAGATATAAATCATATAAATAAACAACTTTTTCCGATTGCCATTTTAGGTCAAATGAAAATAAGTGGCTTTATTTATTGAGGAAACTATAGGTGCACGGGATGATCCAAAATAACGTAGACTTTTGTTATAATTTTTATATTATTCAAAATACCATAAATAAAATTAGACTAATTTTAATCGGAATATGTTCAGCATGTTTTTACAAAATATCAGCAAAATACAACAGCACGTAAAAAACTATAAACAAGTAAAATCATACACTAAGCGCTATCCGGCGCATGTCATATTAGAGCTTTCAACGTCAACGACTATAATTCACGGGCGCAGCGTAAGCGAAGCGGCGTATGTTCAAAGTTTGTTAAAATAGACTCTGTCACCGGAATGCGATGCCGGGAAATCCATTTATCGAATGTATCAGTGTTTTATTGCTGGTCAAAGTCTAGCCAGCGGTTATGAGGCAATCAAGAAAGTCCTCTTCTCGCTCGTACCACCGAAGAAACGCATGGGAATGCAATACCCACAGTATCGCGGTTCTTTAGAAACGGGCGTGTACCTGAAAAACTAATTTGTAATTGTTATCATACATGTATAACAAGTCTTTGCACTGTGAACAAAGATTTTGTAGCTGTTTACTTTAGTGTAATTTAAATATCTAACTCATTTAATCTTATTTGATAATTTATGACTTTGTAATAATTCAAATACCAAACAAAACACATTATGAAATACAAATCTAATCGAATAATTTTAAAAATATTAACATACCTTTAAAAAATTAATTTGTTCGGCAATATCCGATGCACGGTTACTCAGCCAGTCTAGAATTGCTTGGAAAGCGCCGCAATAGTTAGACTTTTGCCGCTTCCATTGCCTCCCGGGTTGACGTCACCGCCGTAACACCGATTTTTTTCCCAGGCCTATTTAATGGCTCTCCTGACCATTACACAATCACAGATTCCACTTAAAAACTAGAGCTCGGCTTACAGAAGTTTTCATTTTAGTCTGCTTAATTATTGTAAACTTTTCTAGAAGTGTTTTTTAAAGATCGTTACAGAATTTTATAATAGCGCGCATTTCCAGGCAGTCTGACGACAACATTTTTGACGTTTTCACGTTGGTGATAGCTCTCTTAAATATTGACTGTTTATAAAACGCAAAGTCCGAATGACGTTAAACTTTAACCTTACATCATTCGTATATTGCGCTTTGACATTGCGAAGTCTGGCTCTTTTTCCACTAGTAGTTTTGTTTATGTTTACAGGTATTTGCTTTACAAAGTACAATGGCAGTGACGTGGGCCGCCCGCGTGTTACCATGATCATTCAAATAAGCGACGCGCTTTTCAAGTTTATTAAATCTATATATATTTTGGCTCAGTTTGTTACGTTTGTGTTCTGATTGACTTTGGTATATAATTTATTGCGAACGCTTTTCAAATTAAGATGCAATAACGAAAGTCTACGTTATTTTGGATCATCCCTCGTAACTGTTAATAATATAGCATAACATACAGGTATTTGCATTGTAAAGAACAATTCGTGTTTCATCCTTTCTGTAAAATGCCGTAGTTATGAACAAATATGTTCACTGTTATATTAAAAGGCAACACGATTTTATACATTTAGACATTAAAAGAGATGGTTCAGAACCTCTTTTCCCCAACAATCCTTCAAACCATTAGTAACAGTCTCTGAATATTCACTGTAAACATAAGAATATACAAGTTTAAGAAAAATAGAATTATTTAAAAAAACCTGGTCTGATTTCATGAAGAACAAATTTCCGCCAAGATAGAAATGCCTCTCTTGAGACGAGCCCTGTCTGTATACAGCCCACGCAATGGTCTTATTATTTAGATCTGAGGTACCAAGGTGGGTCGCGGTTGATGCCGAACCCGGGAGACTGTTCAGTCCGTAGGTCTCCATCTGCCATTTGTAAACAATTCCGTCATCTGAATTTTACAAACATGTTTCAAGTTTTATCTTATTAGAGAAACTCCGATCTACAGAAAAACCCTTTATTAAAATAATTCCTAAATAAAGACCACCTCGATAAAAAAACCGCATAACTTTTTCAAAATTTTAACATCTTTACCAGTGAATACGCCTTTCCAATAAACAGTATCGCAGTCCTGTACAAGTTACTTCCCTTAAACCGGAAATCAACCCAAACGAGGTTAGACGTGAAAGCTGAACGATCGGACTATGACTTTAGCACATAGTGGATAACAGAATCAATTAGGGGCCCACTACACTATCCCCATGCACCTTCATCGATAACAAGAAAAATATCAAAATCTCAATAACGGCAAAATGCCGTTCAATGAAACTTTGCAAAGATGAGTGTTACTAATGAGTCTTTGTTTTCTAAATGGTCAAACACGTTAGAACAGTAAAGTAAAAAAAGTGAGATCAAAAACTAAACATTACAAAACATCATTTTAAATGCCCACATGAGTAATATGATACTGACAACAATATCTTGTGTCCTCGTGACTTACTGATTTATTTCATAACAAAAGAACAAGTTTCTTTAAAAGTATCACATATATTGATTCTAGTTGGAATAAGCTTTTCAGGTATGTAATTTTTCTAAAGATATATATAAGGTTAAAAAACTATTAGAAGCCGTCAAGCGTTGTGACACGGATTCTTATCGCTGGCATATAGACATAGAAGGAAAATTTTCCGCATTGCTTGAATGCTAACTGGGTTGTGCGCGAAGGCGGACATCGTATATATAGAAAAGCCCTTGTTGCGCACAGTTAGTTGGGCTAAGCATCGGTGGGACTGGTCTCTGCGATACTGGCGACGAGGTAAACCGTAAGCGGGCGGAATTTGCATTTTATTACGTTTTCGCGAGTGACCCACTTTCAGTGGCTTGCAGACTATGTTGTAAAATTCAAAAAGTTAACGGAGTCGTTGGCCCCGGCCTATTATTATTCAGCCGCCCAGTTTATCCACGGGGCTATTCTTAATCCCCTAAGGCCGTAAAGGTTCCTTTGACCGAAACTAATCGGTTACGGGGAGGTGGCTGGAACAGCCGTACCTCAGCCGAGTGTTTTGGGCATAAGGCCAAGTTGATTGTGTATTTTAGTAGAAATTTTATTTGCTTTTTTTTCTTATTGGTTAGTAAAGACCACGTTTATTCTTGTGGGGAGAAATTTTGTCGAAATATAGGGATTTTATTTTTTCGCGGGAAAACGGGTAAGGTGGTCGTGAAGCGGTCACTTTAACGGAAGTTAGTGAACATCCGTTTCCGTTTTGAATATTTAATTTCCGGTATATGTTTACCTTGTGTGATCTTTTATAGGAGTGTTATTGCTTTCCATCGATATTCAACGGTGGATTAACACATTCAACTAAGTAATATTGGTATTTTCATTCCGGTTAGTGACTTAGAAGTTCACCTTGATCCTTTCTCAAGCCTAAGTACATTTACAAGTGGTCCGTTTCTCTTTTAAAGGGCATTAACCCGATTGTTTATATGACCCTGTGGTAATATTAATGTGATAGCCTGACTAATATCATTTTAACATGATATTGCACTAAACAAAAACAAACAAGGCATTTGTTCCTTTCATTCGTTCCTAATTTAATGTGAGCGTAGTATCGTTTCTTTCTGGGAATCCCCCATATCTTGTAACAATGGAAGACGTGTCGGAAAGTGAGGGGAGAATGGATCGGTGCAAGCATAAGGGATGTGTGCGTGTGGGGAGGGGGGGGGGGGGGAAATAAAACGGAAATTTAGGTCCGCCTAAGGATGCGAGCGTTAAGGGTGAGGTGTGCTCTAAATATCCCAGTGTAAGCGAAACAGGGAGGAAGCAAGAGAGTAACACTTTCTCGTCCTATCCCCTTTGTGATGTTTATCCCAGTAAAGAGGTCAGGAAACCACAAGGAGTGGTGGTTTTCATAAATCATACCAACAGTGAGGATCTAATGCAATTCAGGGCTGTGGGTACCAAAGTGGCCGATAGAATTGTGCAATTCCGGGAAAGGTTCGGTAATATCACCGAACTTAACTTCGTACATATCCCTATCTCCCAACTAAAAGAATTCAAAAGTTGTTTCGATTTCGAACTGAATCCTCAACTGCAAACGCAGAAGGGGGCTACGGTGGCCAAGGACGGGGGAAGGAAGGTGGATGGGGTTACGCCCGCTAAGTACAAGTGATCATCAGCACTATCGGGATACATATAGTAATTACCAGAGCATAAAAATCAATGTTTTTTTTGACAAATTTTATTTTCAGGTGTCTAAATATTTTAAATCTATTTTGACTGTCAACAAATAAATTTATAAAAGCAAAAAAGCAATAAGCTATATATTATTCTTGAGGATAAATAACTTATAATATAATATTTATAACTTTGAATATTCAAAGAATATGACAAGCTTTGCTACTTGCTTCGTCTGACATATCCCAACTCAGAATTTAAGGTGTTGTGGAATGATGTTTTACAATGTACCTTGTTAACCAGATTTTTTTGAGTCTATATTTCTAATACCATCAGTCAGCCTTGCATTTTGGTGTTGTTAACTAAGAATTTAAGCGCAAGCTGGTTTATTCAACAACTCGCAGGATTCTTCCAAACTTCACAGAAGTATTCACCTCATTAAGATATAGTGTGGCGTCTTACAACCTTGACAAGTTGGGTTCAAAAGTAAAACAAATGTTGACTTGTTTCTTTGTTTTACTGTTAAACATACGCTATCCTTCACGTTCGATTCGTCAATTTCCGAGAGAGGAGGTGCCTTAGTTTTATTATGTTTGTGTGCTTTTGCATGCAACATTGTTAAGCCGATGGGTCAGTTGGAGTTATTTCACCAAGAAAACTTGTATTTGTTTGTCGATATGAGAACCTGTTGGGGGCAAGTTTGAGGTTGATGCACCCTAGAACCTGAATTAAACCCTCAGTTGCAATTTGTTTTGCCACTGACCGTTCAAAGGCGGTAACGCCAAGGGTTCTCTATGTCGTTAACTGTTTCTGACGTCTTGTTTGAACTGACATACTTATAACAACATGCTCTCTTTTCCACTTTTCTTTTATTTCGCTGTGTGGGGAGGCTGTGTTTTGTGAGTGTGGCGATTCCTGATATGCATATTTCACTTTTTTGTAGTACCAAATAAGATAAATGTATATTTCACTTTTTTGTAGTACCATATAAGATAAATTCGCACCATATGAAATAAAAAGCAAATGGTATACGAGTCTGTTTAATTGTTAAAACATTTTTAACCAGAAAATAAAAAAGGTAAAATAATAATAAAATTCTGGCCCGCTCATTTCATGTAAAAGAATATATTTATATGCGTTTAAAGGGAAAGCTGCAGAGCTATTCTAATATATGTAATATAAAAAAATGAGATATTCAAATTATGTAAGTTTTTTTCGTGCAAAAAGTGCCACCACATAAGAACCCATAAAACTTCAATGAGCAATCGTAACATTTTTATTTTCATTTTGAAATACCTTTTTATGTATCTTATAACCCGCAGTTTCATTTACATCTACAATTACAGTTTTCGAACCTGTAGCGGACGTCATTAACACATTTTTATAATCTTGGAAGTCCTTATATTATCACAGACATATCTGTTCTTGTTTCTTTCGTTGTGTTTTTTAATTCGTTGATCAATCTGCCAACGAAATTCGCGAAAATAGCTACCCTGCGAATAGTCATGATATAAACATAGACCAAAATGGAACTTTGAAAGCCATCGAACACGACAAATATGAAAATTGCAGGCTCGGTCTGATTGAGCTTGTTCATGGGCAGTAATGGCAATGCATATTACTGCCCACACCGCCTAGAACCGGGTTGAGCGCAACTCAATATTTAAACCAATAAATAGTACAATTTTGATTCATCCCAAAAGATGGTGTGCATATAGCGGTGAACATGGAACCTTCAATGCGGTATTTTCAGATTAATACCATTCCATGTTCAGCGGCGTATGGTCCCCTAACCCTAACCCTATGGTATGGAAAGCCAGAGCTGTCTTATATTGTTGTTTTCGAATTTATTCAACCGCTTTGGTATTATATCAGTTCATTTCTATAATATATAAAACCAAAACATGTATTTATTGAACCAAAACTCATTATATTAATTCACACGTACAATATATTATACGGACTCGTCGATATATGAAACCAATATACCTTTATATAGATGCAGTCTTGCTTTGTTTGTATTGGAAACTGTATTGAATGAAACCAGTATGTTCAAATATGAATTCACATTTTAATATATACAACCAACTGCCTTTGTATACTGCCAACTTGCGCATATATAAATATATTTTTGAATTGTATTTAACGAATGTATTAATATTTTGAACCGAATTAGACATACATAAATCCAACTGTCCTTATGTGGAATGAGAGTATCATTATATTATATCATTTTCACGATATATGAAAGTAACTGTTCATATATAAAACCGAAGAAGAAATATATATATTCGCTTCGTCTTTGTATGAAATCGAGTAATACTTATATTATTTCGATTCATCATTCGTTGAACCAACCATTCAAATGTGTAACCAATATTCGCTTCGTCCTTGTTTGAAATCGAGTAATACTTATATTATTTCGATTCATCATTCGTTGAACCAACCATTCAAATGTGTAACCAATGTTGCAATATATCAGTTCATATTGACATTGTATTTAATGACTGCATCTTTTTATCAAACCAAAGTAGACATATATGTATCCATCTGTCCTTGTGTGTAACGAGTGTAGCATTATATGATATCATTTTGACAATATATGAAAGTAAACTGTTCATATATAAAACCGAATAAGAAATATATATGTTCGGTTTGATATACAATAAGAGCAGCTATCATTATACTTAACCGAAATGCATTGCTTTTATTTCATTTAACATTATATTAACTGAAAACGTTCTTATATTAAACGTAAGATCAATGTATGGATACAATAATTCTTTATATATATCCGTTTCGACAATGTGTCGTACCGTTCTTCTTTATATGAAACCGGCTTGTCATTATATTGACGAGACTATTCGTTGGGAGATGTATTTTACTTCGACACCGGCTAGGCATGCAGAAGACGCCATGCACTGATAAATCAGAACAATATAAGCATAACGTTATTTCATACAATTACAAAACGAACATATATATTTCTTATTCGGTTTTATATATGAACAGTTTACTTTCATATATCGTGAAAATGATATAATATAATGCTACTCTCGTTCCCCATAAGGACAGTTGGATTTATGTATGTCTAATTCGGTTTTAAATATTAACACATTCGTTAAATACAATTGAAAAATATATTTATATATGCGCAAGATGGTTCTTTACAAAGGCAGTTGGTTGTATATATTAAAATGTGAATTCATATTTGAACATACTGGTTTCATTCAATACAGTTTCCAATACAAACATAGCAAGGCTCTACATAAAGGTATATTGGTTTCATATATCGACGAGTCCGTATAATATATTGTACGCGTGGATAAATATAATGAGTATTGGTTCAATAAATGCATGTTTTGGTTTTATATATTATAGAAATGAACTGATATAATACCAAAGCGGTTGAATACATTCGAAAACAACAATATAAGACAGCTCTGGCTTTCCATACTATACTATGGTCTAAGAACGTGACATTCTGATACTCACCCATGTACAATTCCACATCTGTACTTTGGTAAAGTAAGACACCTCTCGCGCTGGTTATTGCGGGAATTGTTGTATATCCTGAGAATATGGTTTTGAAACTAATCGGCCCTTTACATTTTCCGGTCGCCAGATTTGCAAGTTCGTCGTAAATATACACACCCACTGGGGTAAGCACGGCGAAATCGCTCGAACTTCCTGAGCCACATATATCTTGGGGTCCGTACAAGATATCTATAACCTGTGAATGATTGCGTTTGAGAATTAAAAATGGAATATTGTAGCATTATGCAGTCTGTAGGTTCGTTTTATCCGAGTTGCCCATGTAAACATATTGAATAATCAAATGAAGTACCAGCCCAGTTGTACAACAGCTACGTGAATTTCCTATTTTGGAGTTCGGCTTGTGCCGAAGATTAGCGTAAAATTACGATCAGAATACACAAAACGTAGTATGACGTAGTAATGACGTTGTATGTAACATATACAACTGTAGAGATACTGAATATTAAACACATTGTGGAATATTGATTTACTGCCTCAGTTATGCGGATACACGTTGTATTTTCTAAATTCATTGATGGGTATATTACAAAAATTTTGACCCTATCACAAATTTGTTAGAATACAATAAGTCCCCATTCTTGTGTTTAAATTAAATTTAAGAAATAATTAAAATTAAAGAATTTTTAACCTGTATTGCCGGCGTAGTTGTAGTAGCTGTCGGAGTTGTCGACGTGGTCGGAGCCACTGTCGTTGTTGTTGTCGACGTGGTAGGAGCAGCTGTCGCTGTAGTTGTCGACGTTGACGTTACTTTCTGAACATAACATTGGTCACTGGATACAAGTTCAAGTTCACTGGTCACGGAGGAGCCATGAAATTGACATTTCTGTTTGTCCCGGATTCCTGACTTAAAGGCCGAACAGTTTAAAGAGAAAGACAAACACGAAGTGTCCTCAGCACAGAGAGTGGCGCAATGTTTCTGAAAAAAAAATCAGATTACTTGTTAGAGTAATCCTTGCAGTTTATTTTATGTTTTCCAGTGAAATTATAGACTTTTCCTCAGTTTTACTGTTTTTGCCAAACTACGCTTTTGAAGTTATTAAACCCCGCACCTCGGTTACCGATGCCATGCAGTGATGATTACGTTTATCAGGGTTATCCAATCAACCTTTTGGGGGATTGTCCCGGCTAGCTCAGTCGGTAGCTTGCATGGTTAGGCGCTGTCACCATACGGATTCGCTACCCAGGAAGGGCAATATCATTTAAAGAAACGCTCTTTGTGCAGTGTGGCGGTCCTAAAAAGACTCCACGTACTTGGTATGGGCGTTATAAAGCGGGTTTGCGGTATATTTTACGACAAAATGATTTTCAAATACCGGAATTTGTTATATTAAATGATACCTACTTGAAACAGTGCAATTTTAACATAAACAAGCTGTTATTTGTAAATTTTTCAAAACCTTGCAATATTTTAGTGATTTACACAGCAGTTTGCATAATAAGAAGTGCAACGATCATCCGTAAACTGCTATATTAATCACTATTCTAAGTCACAATTGTTGCTGATATCCTTTAAGGTCGACCTAGTACGATGTTTTGGCATGTTATTTTATCAGTCAATAAATAAATGCAATATATTACAATATATTGATCCTGCTAGTTTAATCGGTAGCGTAATATGAATTGCATGGCTAGGCGCTTTCGCCGTACGGGTTCGCTCCCCAGTATGGACATGATCATTTCAAATTTTTCAGATTTTTTTGACACAAAAATAAGAAATAGAAAGAAAATGTGTTTGTTCGCTAGTCGTGAAAATAGTTTCTGGCGTTCACTCATGAAATAAAATCGATATTTCACTAAAACAAACAAACGTCTTCTATATTGTAAATGTAAATAACATGGATGAACTTGTACGAATTACACATGTAGCATTTTACAGACATAAAAGAAAAACCAAACATTATCAAAATTAAAATATTAGTTGCTGCATGTAAACAAGAAGGAATAGTTCTTATACTTGTTACCTGCGAAATAAATAGTAGCAAAATTAGTTAGAATTTCCATATTTTTAAATACTGTAAAACTCTTTAATTTCGCGAGGTCGAAATTTCGCGATTTTTTTGTCAAAAATCAGATATTTTCTTTATTCGCGTATTTATGAATTCACTAAGTCGTTTTCGGATATACTTATTTTCGGATAATATGTAAAACCTTCAAGTATTCGCGGTATTTATGAGTTTGCGGGGTAAGCGATTCGCGTTTATTAGCGAAAATAAAACTAACGCGAATAAAACCAGTTCTACAGTATAACAAAACGTTTATACCGTCCTTGCTTACCATTTTAAAATATAGCTGTATATGGGAAAAAATAAATGTTATATTTTTTAAGATAAAGATTCTTCATCAAACCGAGCACACTTTCATGTCAGTTATCTTTAAATATTAACGTTTCGTCAGTAAAAGTATGCACGAGTTCTAAAGATGTGGCCGATTTCGCGCACGTGATCTTTAACTATTATCTTTTCAATCTTAAGCTTTTACTAACATTTCAAATGGCGAAAACTGGCTAAAATATTTAAAATGAATTTAATGAAAATTGTTTTAATGAAAATAAAAACAATTGGGATTATCAGTCAAACCGAGCCCTCTTTCGTGAATGTGATCTTTTAATAAAATTTTAAAGTTTCGTTTTAAAAAGTATGCATTTATAAATTTGGAATGTATCGGATTGAGATAAATTGATGACTAGAATAAGTAAGTCCTCGGAATGATGCCCCCACTTCTACAACATTAATTTTGTAACAAAGTGCCAAACTGTGGTTATAATGGTTGCATTAGAAAACCTTTTCTCTATGGTCATCTACACATCCTGCTTCATCATCTGTGCAAGTTTGAAAAAAATCCGCCTGATAGTTAATGAGAAGTTGGTGCCACAAGATTTGGGGGACGTACGGACGGACGGACTCTATATGCCTCCCACTTCGTGGGGGCACAAAACATTTTGGAAGCAACAGATATCCAGATTTACTTACCACACTGAACACATCCATAACGTCCAAATTTGATGTTGTAATTGCAGACTTTTTGTCAAATATCCGGAACCGTAATGTTTGTAAAGAGCAGGTTGTCTTAGAAATATATATACACCACAACACCAGCAACATCATCGTTAGTCTGTCGGTCATCATTAGTTATTCTCCGTCAATATTTGGTCCGCAATAATTTCATTTAAAAAGCCCCAAAAAGAGATTCAATGACCAGCGTCGACTAAGTCCGACTGTAATGTTGGCTATAAGCTCCGATAAAATTTTCCATTTCGTTTACATTCTGATTATGATGATGACAATGTACTTTCTTTGACAACTCCGCAGTTCATTAACACAGTGATTTTCTGTACTTTTCTTTAAACATTGAACGTTCTGACTAATTAATACATTAGTGACGAACAAACGGTGATAATGCAGTAATAACATAATACCCAGCAATTAACTGCAGGGTATTGGTAAGATGTCCGGTATTTGAAATCAATTGCTAAGGGACGCTTTTTGCTTACGCAGCATGATCTTCTTTGATCGGTACTGATCTATCGGCGGCAGCGATTCGAACAAACGGTTTACTGATGTAATACCATAAACAAAAAGCTCATCCTAATGTGAAAATAACTCAAATGAAAATATAACAAAAGGTTGCATTCAATTAAATAAAAGAACAATTTGTGAAACTAATCTATCAGGCGTGGAGTTCGGAGAACTTTGCATCCAAACACAGTGGCTTCCGTGAGCGAGGGAGTTATAGACCTTATAGGAATTAAGTTCAGAGAAATTGGCATCCACAAAAAGGCGCCTCCATAAAAGATAGAACTTTTTCATGAATTTGAAAAGATTGTGGATCATACGCCGCTGCACATGGAATGGTATTAATCTGAAAATATCGCATTGAGTGTTCCATGTTCACCGTCATACGCATACCATCATTAAGCATGTATCTAAATTGTACAGTTTATTGGTGTAAATATCGAGTTTCGCTCAACCCGTGGCTAGGCGGCGTGGCAGTAAAATGCATTTCCATTATTGTCAATGAACAGGCTCAATCAAACCGAGTCTGTAATATTTTCATACTTGTAGTATTCGATGGCTTTCAAAGTTCCCTTTTCACCTATTTCAATGAAACGTAAGCATATAAAATGATGGGACACAAACAGTTAAGTAAACAGTTGCCCCGTCGATTACCTTTACATTATCAGTTCAATTTAGTATATTACGCGATCCTGTGATTTCATTATTGTTTCGCGTCCCTGTGTAAATAGCTCGGTCGTATTGATGGCAAGCTGGAAGGTATTTCACCATGGCAATTTGTAATCATTTTAGAGAACGGGTGAACTGAAACATCACAACCAATTTACTGCTCGCACTCTTTCTCGAGAGTAACGAAAGCTACTAGCTCAGTCTTGTTATTTGTAATTACACCTGTATTTTCATTTTTTTATGTCCCGGCATCTAGTGATTGAACCGTCCATCCGTATAACCTGTTTCGGCAAACTGGATATTTCTCAATTTCTCCAAACAGAATTGGCATGAATGTTTACACAATTACTTTTAATAATGCAAATATCAGGACTCTTACAAGTTACATTAATCTGGCTACCTTTTTTCTGGGATTGTCTCCTCATTTTGTTATTATAGGTAAATGATTAACCTGTTTTGGCAAGATGAATATTTCTCAATATCTCAAAAAATAATTAGTTAACACACTTGCTTAACATTGCAAAGGTCATGACACTAACAAGTTACATAACTCTTGCAACCTATGTTCTGGGGTTATCTCCCAATTTTGTAATATGGGACTACTAGACATCATAGCTTCAAAGCAAAGCTACTCGAGTCTCTGTTTGATTTTCATTTTTTTACTTCTAAATATTGAAGGAACCTTCGACAAGCAATAAGTCAAGTCCTGTATGTATCTACCTCTGCTATATGTATCATTTTCACCGCAGTATGACAGACAGACAAACATACTGACACACAACATGATCTCTTTGTATTGCCTTGATTTTCGAAAAGGTCTCACAGATACCCTGAATACAATGTAGTGTACAATTAAAACTGCTTACTGGTAGAAATATATTGAATGGTGTTCAGTCTGGAAGATTACCAGTCATAAGCTAGAGTTTGAAGAACAGTCAAAATAAGTCCAAAATCTCAATGTAATGATCATGACCAGTAACTTCCACTAACTACATAACCCACGAAGTACTGTTATATTATTTAATTTCGCGGGAATCAAATTTCGCGCATATGACATAAGTGACATTTTCGCAAGGGCTTAAATTCGCGCTTTTGTTATTTTCTAATAAGACTAGATATTCAATTGTTTGATTTTGCTTGGGTTTGATATCGTGTATTTACACTAGCGTGAAACACGCGAAAATTATACCACCGCGAAATTAAATGATATGTGGACCTGAATTGGAGACTTTTACTTACAATTAACACCATTAAAGTATAATACTTTTTTTAAAATATCTTTTCATTCATTTTATTTAATAGCACCTGTAACACCATTATAAAATTACTCTCAAATAATTTTCAACACCACTATAAAATTACTTTCAAATAATCTCAACAACATCATAAAATTACTCTAAAAAAATCTCAACTACACAATAAAATTACTTTCAAATAATTTTTAACATCACCATAAAATAATCCTAAAAAATCTATAGAAAACACATATGTTCTCACTGATTCGTAATACCATTCTTGTATTAATTCATTGATTTTCAGAAATGCATTACTGCATTTACACTCTAATAAGTTAAGAAGACTTGCAGTTAGTATAATTAAGAACTGTCAAAGGATCAAATGACATGATCTTTCAAAAATTTGTCATGGTCAAAGATTGAATTGATATTTGATGGTTTTCATTCGGATATGTAAAAAATTTGGGTTGTTTATAGTGTGCGAAACCGGAAGTGTTCGGGCCTCCTGTTTACTTTAAACAATCCAACTGTTTTTCATACTCAGATAAACATCATCAAATATTGATTCAATCCTTAAATAAACGCAGATAAATGCTCTTAAGAATAAAGAAATTAACAGAAGAATTCATGATATGACGGCTTTTTCAACGGCTTTCGGAACAGCCACATTGACAAGAAAGTGAATGAGGGCATGCTTTCCGCAGCAAATTGTGCTTATCTACATCACATGTCAAAACATTGTGCGCCATCCAATAAATTGTGAACAGTTCTACTGTAGCCACGCCTCTTAATATAAAACATCACAATGATTACCATCAGAAATTATGATTCGTTACATGAATAAGACTTCAATTTAGAGGACAAAGTTAAAGTGTAAATATAAAGTGATGGGTCTTGTTTACATGGAGGCCTACAGCTACACTGCTGTATGTTTAACAATCCTCTCTATCACAGAGTAAATGCTGATGATGCTGGCGATTGCCCCGAACACAATGATTGCAATGTCCTTGACCTTGATAAACAGATTAAGGTCCGTCCAACATATTTGTAGATGAAAGAGACATGGTAGGATGAACGCAAGGACCGAGCTTCCGAGCGCCCCTGAAACACAAGAACAACAGTCTTCATTACAAATCCTAGTTCTGTATGAAACAACAATTAGCCACCTTAGGCTATTTTTATTTAAATTATAATATGAATATGCGTTTTAAAGCCTTGATAATAAGGGTATTACTTTGCTAAGTATGTTCGTCATGTGGTTTATATGATGTCAAAAATAATGAGTGTTACAGAGGTGGAAAAAGCAATACGGACACATTGCAGTGATATATCGCGGAATAAATCACTGTTACTTCAATGCATTAGTGGAGAATCTCGAGGATCATGTCAGAATATAGGATACTTTAGATGACATTTTCACACAGGCATTAGTTTACACAGTTGTATTATCCTCACAAAAAGGCTGATGTTTGGTTAAGTTTTGCAATAAGCAAATTTAATCCCTGCAAAACATAATGATACCTCAGCATACTATGTCCACAGGCCACTGATATGCCAGCTGATCTGGATCTACACTTTTCACTCTTGATAAAACTAGTGATACACTGTTCGCACATGTGATAAAACCCTTCTTTATGAAATTATAACCCATTTAACCCTTGCATATCGTCGCTGTCGTTCGAAAATGTCGTAACTACACTTTTGTCGATTTTGTGTTTAATCTTTTGCTCACAACATAATACTTTCCCGCGCTAATTGCGAAAATATCGGATCTGATATCCAATGGGAAACGTAAACTTTTGTCATGTGAAGAAAATATCGTAAATGGATTGGTCGGTTTATTTGACGGTCGAAATTCTCGTAACTACGTCAAGAGTGGTATTGCGTCAGAAATGACGTTCAATTTGCTATTTTTAATCAAATATTCAAATTATGGATAACCTTTTCGAGGAAACGGTGAGTAAGTTGTTTATCCTTTTCGAGGAAACGGTGAGTAAGTTGTTTTATTTGCAATATTTGTCACTGATTTAGTGCACTAAAAAAATAGCGTAATTACATAATACCCACAAAATATGGTGCAAAAAAAGTCATAACTGTAAAATATTATTGTTACATTTGTATTTATTTATTTTGCTATCATTTTAAAGCACAGAAACTATTGAAATTATTGTTATTAAAGCACAGAAACAAACTAAACATTCTCTTATAAAGATATATTTAAATAGTGATACTATGTCAGTTTTAAATTGATAGCACAATAAATAAAAATATGGCGCACATTTTTGCTTCTCCTGAAATGTTAGGATTTCGCAGTTATGATATTTTCGAACGACAGCGATGATATGGCTTTTATGCAATTTGTGACCAGTGAGAATGGTGTAGGATTTTCCATCTTAACTGATGTTCTGTTCTGTATTCTATATATCCATTTTACAATCGCATTAAATATTTCTAAGAACTCTTATTTTATAGTTACTGCCACATCTTACATGTAAGATTAATTTTTCAACAACTGATAAAAACAAAACTGATATGGAATGCAACAAAAGGGTAATCCTACAAGTTTTTATGGGGCATAAAATCACTGTTCTTATTATATTTTATGCATCCCCATGAATATTAAATTTATATGAATTTGTGAACAAGCTGAGAATCCAAACATTTAAGTACTTACATATTTACTCCATAGATACACCTTTATTACATGGACAAACAGTGTAGATCCAGATTAGCTGGCACATCAGTGCTATCTGATCAGGATCTACACTGTTCGCTTTAAGATTCATTAAGTTATTTCCTACCATGGATTTACTGTCCCAAAACTATCTTCAAAGAGAAGTTTCAACAGGGATGCATCCACAGGGGGTTCAGTGGGGTTGCTCAAATCCCCTTATTGAGCAGTAATATTTCATTTCCATGATGATTATGGCCAGGAATTTCGAAATTACCATGTAACCATACAAAGTGTTCCCAAAAATGAACACCACTTCTTTCTTTTGCAACCCACCCTTTTCAACATATCAGGTAATTTGCTTTTTAACAATTTTCCGATGTGGTATAAATCCTAAAATGATACTTCTTCATGAATGCTTACCAATGAATGCGCCAACATAAGCAAAATAATCCTTCAAAAGTATAGCCAGACCACATGCAACAAGGACCACAGCTATACGGAGAATGTTTCTCTTGCAGCAATGAACCTGCAAATAAACATTGACATGAATTTCCTGCCTACAAAATAGTGTAACAAATAAAAATGTATTTCATAAAGTATTTATATGAGTTTCTTTAAATGATTGAAATCTGCCACAGTGATTTAAGCTTTTCTCAGTATATTATTAAAACTATAAGTTGCAAACATATGATGACATATTAACCATTTACTTCATGGATAGGGCCGTTATCCCATGGGAAAACATTGTAGATCTAGATCAGCCAACACATTCATGCTATCTAAGTAGAATCTTCACTGTTAGCTTGTAGCTTCATTAAATTATTACTGACCAAAAAGTGAAGTGCCAGCAGATCTGGATCTACACTGGTTGGAGATGTTATAAAACCTGTATCTATGGACTATGGAGTAAAGCCTGTGTTGAGGAAAATGAAAATGTATTTAATTCTGACAAAATTACTAAGTCATGTCCTTTTACAGTGTTCCATAATTCCATATCTTCTTTTAACCCTTTAATGCATGTGACAATGCTGTTATCCCATGGGTGAAAAGTGTAGATCCAGATCAGCAGACACATCCTTGGTAGATGTATCTGATAATATATCATCACCATTATTTCAGAGGGACATAAGTCATTTGTAATTTTGAGTATTTGGTACATTTTGAGTTCTACACGACTGTAAGAGTTATATCCATGTGGAACTATTCTGTACAGACAAAAATTCAAGTCCACAAAGACGTAAGTCATGCTTAATTATTGATGTCTTAATATCCAAATGCGTTTTCCTCTAAAAAATGAAAATGCTTCATAGGTTGGTTTGGGATTACAAAGACAATAATTATATAAATATGATAAAGCTGTCTTACACTATCAGGCACATCAGCTACCATGGGATAATCTTCATCAGCTGTTGCTATGAGAGCTTCTTTTTCCCTCAAGCTAGTTTGTTTCTTGGGACCACATATACGACCTGGAGAATATTATACCTATTAAAAATTGTTTATACTTCACAGCATGTCAAAATAAAGTATCTGTGCTTAATTTTGCCATACGATAATAAATGGCGAAAATTAAAATGGACAAAATAGAAGACAGGCAATATGGGGCATATGGCTTTACTTTTCACTATGCCAAATTATCATAATTTATGGTATTAAAAGATAAAATTTACTTTTTTGTACAAACTGTACCTTCAGTGAACAAATATTTCTCCATAATTTCTATAACAGGAAAAATCTGAAGTGGGAATGTGAGAAGAATTCCTAAACAAATTCCAACATTGACAGCTGCGGAGATCGGATTTCCAGACGGAATGTTTGTGTTTAACATCTGATGTGTATCGGGTCCAAACCTAAGATATCCCAATATGCCGAAGCAACTTAGCACAACTGTGAGAAATAAGATGGCGCCATGCAGAAAGGCCGGAAACAAGTGACGATTTCCAACCATGCTGGATTCAACTGGAATCACCTTGATAAAAATATAGAAAATATTTTATTTGTTTCATAGAAATATCGATCTTATTTAACTTGTGTATACAAAAAGACTGATATATGAGGCATAAAAATTATTTTAGCAACTGTTTAAACTTGTAGATAGACTGAAATTGAGTGTTTTCTCTCTTTTCTTTAACATTTGTCTGAACATTTGTATGCTCATCAACTTTTGGTAGGGGCATGTGTCATGAATCTGTCTGTGGTGATGGGACAATATGGTAAAGAATGTAATATTCTGAGCAGACAATGCAGTTCTAAAGATCATAAAACTAAGATTGGAGACCAGCCTCAAATATGAAGCATCTGATTGCCTAAAATGGAGACTTGTCTGCATTTCAGCCAATCAGATGATGGAGATCTGAGCCAATCAGATGCTTGAGATCTGAGCCAACCAGATGCTTGAGATCTGAGCCAACCAGATGCTTGAGATCTGAGCCAATCATATGCTTGAGATCTGAGCCAAACAGATGCTTGAGATCTGAGCCAATCAGATGTTTGAGATCTGAGCCTACCAGATGCTTGAGATCTGAGCCAACCAGATGCTTGAGATCTGAGCCAACCAGATGCTTGAGATCTGAGCCAACCAGATGCTTGAGATCTGAGCCAACCAGATGCTTGAGATCTGAGCCAACCAGATGCTGGAGATCTGAGCCAACTAGATGCTGGAGATCTGAGCCAACCAGATGCTCAAGATCTGAGCCAACCAGATGCTCGAGATCTGAGCCAACCAGATGCTCGAGATCTGAGCCAACCAGATGCTCAAGATCTGAGCCAACCAGATGCTCAAGATCTGAGCCAACCAGATGCTCAAGATCTGAGCCAACCTGATGCTCAGGATCTGAGCCAACCAGATGCTCAAGATCTGAGCCAACCAGATGCTCAAGATCTGAGCCAACCAGATGCTCAAGATCTGAGCCAACCAGATGCTTGAGATCTGAGCCAACCAGATGCTTGAGATCTGAGCCAACCAGATGCTCAAGATCTGAGCCAACCAGATGCTTGAGATCTGAGCCAACCAGATGCTCAAGATCTGAGCCAACCAGATGCTCAAGATCTGAGCCAACCTGATGCTCAAGATCTGAGCCAACCAGATGCTTGAGATCTGAGCCAACCAGATGCTCAAGATCTGAGCCAACCAGATGCTTGAGATCTGAGCCAACCAGATGCTCGAGATCTGAGCCAATCTATGTTTTATGATGTTGGGTTTGTTTTTCAAAGGCCCATTGTTAGTTGTGACCATATGACCAAAATTAGTCATGACTTTGAAACATAAACTGCAGAAAACATAAGTGTATGTATCTCACCAGACCGATTCCTTCAAAGGCTCCTGTAGCCATCCCAAAAAAAATAGGAAATCCATCAAAAGAGAACATCTCTATAGATTCATTTTTCTCAAATCCTGAAAATAAGAAATGTTCTGAAATAGATTTATGGATATTGGTTTCAGTTATTCAGAAAATCTTATAACCCTTAGAATTAGATCCAGATCAGCTGGCACATTTGTACACTGTTCACTTTTAGAGTCAATTGGACACTTCTGACCAAGATGCGAACATTTCAGATTATGATCTAACAGCATCGATGTGCTGATCTGGATCTACTAAGTTAGTACATGTAATCGAACCAGTACATATTGAGTAATGTGGTAAGAGAGTAAGAAGGCCAATGAAAGTAACATTTTTTTCTTGCATATGTAAGCAGTGTGTGCATACTTCATACAAGTAGCTACCCCAGCATGATTTTTAGACATGTGAAACCTTAAATTTAAAATAACTACAATAAAAGATCTAATTAAGAGCTTTACAGAACTGTTTTTCTTTTTTTTATATCTTAAAAAACAAAAAAGTTATGACATTTTGAAGTTCGTTCAAAACGGCTTTTTTCCAGAATTTTCGAACTTAATTTTGCATTAAGAAATGATAAAGTAGACGGAACCGAAAGCCAATTTCGCGTTACACTTTTTTCAGTAAAAATGTCATAACTTTTTTATTTTTTAAGATAATTGCGCAAAATTTGGAACACTTCTTGCTTAGGGTATTCTCTATAATGCTGTTATATTCAATTTAAGATCTCTGTTAAAATGGAAGTAAAGAAAGACAGCAAAGTGGTTCAACAAATTTTATTTTCATCTAATATTTTTAACGATCATAATCTTGGAACTTAAATGACCTGCAAAAGCACAAAATCAAGTCAGTCTTTGAGTAATTTTACTTGTCACATAACAGCAGTTGCTTAAATAAATAGAAAATTAAAGACATCTCATTTTTCCACCTTTTTTTAATTGCACAGTTAGGCAAATATTTTTCATTTTTAATCGGAAGTTGGTCACACTACTGTTTGTTGATCAGAAAAATGATTCACTGAATAATTGATATTATTACCTGATACCTTATATAAATGTAATTTGGTAGTTTTGACTGTTTTCTGAAATTCTAAAAAATGTTTGCGAACTGTTGACCGGTCAATAGTTTCGACTGTTTCCCTCGCGCGCTCTGACGTCATGACGTCATGTGGAACAGTAAAGAAACAAATTGACCCCAATGATTATTTCTCCATAAATAAAACGTGGTGAAGTATTTAAACAAATTAAAATTTTGTAAGCAAAATGACAGTTTCCTTAAGATGTTTTATGAAAAAACAGAGAAAAACAATATGAAAACCTACTGACATACAAAATGTTGGCAGTGTGACATAGTTACAAGATTGTTAAATTAAAAAAAGTTAAAACATATTAGCAATTTTTTTCTTGTTCCTTTTTTATCTGCAAGTTCTGTTAAAACAGTAATTGATCAGGTAATAAAACAGTTATTTCATATTTGATTTGGGAACAGTCAAACAGTTGTCCCTCGGTGTCGGGGATAATGTTTTGAACTGTTGCCCTCGGCCAACGGCCTCGGGCAACAGTTCAAAACACTATCCCCTCCACCTCGGGCCAACATTTTGACTGTTCCCAAATCACATATGAAATAACTGTATACTGTTCAGCTATTGCTTTTTCCTCAGGAATGGACCACATTCTTCCTGAATTTACAACATTTGGAATAAATCCACTTTTAAGAATGAACTTTCTATTCACACATTGAACATCCTCTCTGGATGGCCAACAAAAGAAGCCATGTCGTTTCGCAGGCAACATGAATTTGACGTTAAACATATCTTTGGCTGTTTCTTCTATAACTACACCAGGGTACCAGGAATCCTGGTATGCCACTGCCACATAATCATTTACATTAATGGTCTCTTTTGAATATAGGTCATCAGTGTTTATATCTGGTTGATCTTTTTGTTTTGTGTTTTGGCGCTTAACTTTCCGAGAGCCTTTCTCATTACTTTTGGCTTTGCGTTTCGTTGTTTTTTCTTTAGACTCAATCATTTCCTGATTAATTTCATTTAGTACATTTTTGTCTTCCTCCTTGTGTTTTTCACGGAGTTAGACTTGTTTCATAATAAATTCCAGTTTCCAGGTACCGTAATCCCTCATGTAATCGCCGCACTTTTTTACCCGATTTTATCGTTAGGAAGTTGGGGATGCGGCCATTCCATAGGTGTAAGACCTTTTGACATTTTTTCTAGAACGATTCTGCCGATTTTTGAAACGCCATGCGTTTACCATATGATTTTATTACATGAGCTCTCTAAATAGGAGGTTGACGGACGATATGAACGAGGTAGCGCCGTTGTATGCTTTGCCGGTAGCGATCTAATTTAATTAATATATTTTGTTTAAAAATGCATTATAATATTTAAACACTAACCAACGTGAATATATTCCATAATTTCCAATTTTATCTCGTATCATATTTCAGAATTTTTGCAACATCAAACAATTTCAGCCAGCTAAAATGTCGTGCACACTACCAACACAGATCAAAGGATTTCATAGCAATGCCGATAAAACAACACAGCCTTGATACGAGCCGACAATTTCTTTGAAGTTGTATTAGACAGGAAGTTGCACAGACAGGAAATATCGACCATATAACCTGTCAGTAAAACGTAACCTCCATATGAAATAAACAGGACGGTTGATCAAAGCAAAATGTATATACATGAACTAGGGGTTTTTTAAAACGAGTTTGTAAAATAACCAATGCAATGTATACGGAAATGTTTAAATTTATACGGATTCTTTTATTTCTATCAAGTTTGAACTTGAAGATAAAATTCTTTAAAGTGCAAGGTCTATTCATACGTAACTAAGAATCACAATAATTGGTACAAGTTTGTACATCACCAGTTACTGTTAATTGTCACTAATTGACACGTTATTCTCTTCTGTCAGAGCCACTAATTTACAGAATATTCTCACCTGTTTGCTGGGACTCCAGAGAAGACGGTGACATGTTGAGAAGGTGCGAAAATATCTTATTGACACTTGACATTTGAGGGGACATGAGTTGCTCAATTTTCCTTAAAAACCTGCCTACCAAGATCAAACAAATAACTATCTCAAAATGTCAAACATACCTATCTCTCTATTGTCATTCTGACCTCACCTTAAAATTGTCGAATACCTAAAATTGTGGTAGGTCCTGTCTACAAATCGTTCACAGCAAAGGAAAACTTAGCAGTAATAGCGTATGCAGAAGTCCACAAATACAAAAACAATACATTTTTATAGCGCAAAAATAATAATTTTCTATTGCGCTTTACATTAAAACAAAACAAAAAATGTATGCTAGTTTCACGGACAGCGACGGCGGTGACAGCGAATTTGAGAGTTTCGACGAGTCCGACGAGAATTTAGATACCACAAATATTCAAGAAGGAATTAATTTTTGCCAAATAAATCCACGTCAATATTTAACTATAGAAATAATAATACGCTATTTTTTCAACGATTCTCGGTACGTTACTGAACGGCCGTCATTGTCTTTATCGTTTACGCGGTATTCACATTGTTACTTCCCCTTATTTCTCTTTCCATTTTGCAAAATCGTTTACACTGTATCAACTGTGCGGCCTTTACATTGAATTAGGATTTTTCTTCATTTTTTCGGTCATTTTGGGGGTGCGGCGATTAGACGGGTGCGACTATTACATGAGGGATTACGGTATTAAATTCAATGTGTGAACAGTGTAGATCCAGATCTGCTATTATTTGATAATATTTACCAAGAATTGAACAGTGTAGATCCAGATCTGCTATCATTTGATAATTTTTACCAAGAATAAAACAGTGATGATCCAGATCAGAATGCACTGATGTGCAGTCTGATCTAAATCTACATTTGTCACACTCTGGATATGAGCAATATCCATAGAATAAAGATGTAATCCCTTAATTCAGACTGGGAGGTATAGAACTTTGTATTGAAAACGAGGTTTAACTCGCCATCTACAGAGAAAAGAGGGCAACTTACCATTTACAGATATATGTACAAGAGAGATAACTTACTATGTACAGAGAAAGGGGGCAACTTACCATGTACAGAAAAAGAGGGGGGCTGTTTAAAAAAATGGCTGGTTTGGATTTTCCTGTTATAAAAA
Source organism: Corbicula japonica (assembly GCA_038501625.1). NCBI lineage: Eukaryota > Metazoa > Mollusca > Bivalvia > Venerida > Cyrenidae > Corbicula > Corbicula japonica. The sequence continues at coordinate 3,534,277 of JAZAYU010000048.1, forward strand.
TGTTCAACAAACAGTTAATTTCATTTTCCTACTTTTCAGAGGTGTCTCATCATGCCCTTTAAAGATTTGTGAAGTTTCATCAAAATAGCACCATCCGTTAAAAAAATATTCTAAAATAATGGGCAAAAAATGTAAGGAAGGTGACAAAAAAAGTGTGACACTTTTCAAAATCACATTTGTTCAGACCATTATTGTACAAAAAGCTTGAGTAAAGACAAGCTTAAGTGTTGTTTAGTAAAATGTGCATTTATTAGGCATCAAATAATGATAAAATTAAGCATATTGTACCTAAAGTAATCAAAATTTATGCTATTAAGTAAAGCGTGGTAGATTAGAAAATAAATCAAGAAAATCAATACATCTTTGCTTTATAAATTAATAGGACTTTAAGCATTAATAATACATACGAAATGTTTTGTCTATCATTAAGTTTGATGTTTCTAGATGCAATAATTATAATATTATCACCTCTATTGAAGTTATAATTGTCTGCAGTTCCCTTCAGAAAATGTCAGCTAAATTTGTCAGGAGTGTGACATTATGCACATATTGAAATATTCTGTCAACATATCCTTTAGATGAAAACAAGAGCATGTTTTTTCCTAGAAGTCTATGTCATGTTTTGTTAAACTGTGACAAACAGGAATGGTCTTAGTGAAACATTTTTGAGTACACTGCACTTATGCGGTTGTCAGGAGTGTGACACACTTTCTTAACATTATGAATTTTTTATCTTTATGCCATACCACAAGTTCGAAAGCACTAACATTTGATACCTCAACATGTATTTTAACAGAAATACACATTTAAATAATTAGAAAAAGTAATACTTGTATTTTAAGCACATAAATTAAAATTCTTTGATTTATTTAATATTGGTCAATAAAGCTCCATAAAATTTTTATTCTGCCACATATGAGTATAACTTGATTGATTTTGATCACTGTAAAGACTGTATAAACATATTGATCAACCAGTTTGGACTTTTTATAAACTTAAATACTTTACATTTTTTCACTTCACTCACCATTTTTCAAATGACAATATCTCAGCAACCAGTTGACCTATTTCAAAAATCTTTTCAGTTCTGTACTCAGTTTCAATAAGCAAAAAATAGAGAATAACAAGTTTGGAATTATTATGAACTTGAATTTTTCACTACAGTGTTTTTTTATGCCAAATATTTGGAGATATTGGGCCCCATTCCCCCCTCAAAATAGTATATATTTTTCCCCCACATCCGTAAAAAATTCCCCCTTTGCCACAGTCTGTTAAGCACCCTTCGATAGTGAAGATGATAAATCTGAATTTTGGATATGTTTAATGGATACCCCGCTGATGGACAATACAGTGACAAGAATAATTGATAAATTTGCAGACAGAAAAAGACATTTCACTGTAGACCACTGACTTTCTTTAAATTAAAAGATCAGTGAATACTTTGTTATGTTGTGTTTGACAGGCTGCAAGTATCTTCCAAATATTCCTCCTTTCCTTTGTTCGTGTCGCAATTTTCTCCCTCCAAAGGGCTGCGACCTCCTTCCCCCAAAAGAGAAAAAAAACACTGCACTATTGTTTCACTTTTCCAGCCATTTTTTTGTGAAACAGCCCAGGGGCAACTTACCATGTATAGAAAAAGGGGGGTAACTAACCATGTATAAAGGGGGGCAACTCACCTTGTATAGAGAAAAGTTTGCAACTTACCATGTACAAGAAAGCCAAATACAGACACACATCCAAATAGTATGGAAAAGTTTGCAATGACACTGATCACTCCAAGGTAGCGTACACTTCGAATCAGAGCAAAAGGTAAAAAAACAAAAACAGGCGCTGCCACTAATATCCTTAAATCAGGTGCAGTATATTCCAGTTCTCTCACAAGTGTCCACGGTATAGTTGCATTGGTAATTGGTGATACAGTTGTCATGTTGTGTATAAACATACTAACATTTGATAAAATTAATGAAATGTTTGGTACCACAGTTTTAACTGATTCATCCAGAAATGGAATGTCATCAGAAGAAATGGATTGTTCATGCATTGGCTGTAGAACATTCGTAAAATTTACGTTCATGTTTTTCACATCACTGTCATGTATAATGTCACATATTCTTTGACTCGTGCCATTTTGATTGTAACAGAGTCTTATAGGAAATAAGGAGTGAATTGTATTTCCGATAAATATAAAATAGTTGACACAAAAGCCAAACTGAGTTAAAGCTATACTAAAGTTCACCATGCCAACACCCTTACTGCCATAAGCGAGATTTCCCACATCTCCATAACTCATGTTTTTAGTGATGTGCTCTTTTTCTTCTTCACATGAATTCTGATCTAACAAGCTGGCATTTTCATTTTCATCACAGTCACTATCGCCATTTATGGTAGGGTCTATGTGCAATTTATCTTCACCAAAAGATAAGTCTTTCTGTGAATTTTTTTGACGTTTTGCTATCATCTTCTCTATCCCATAATGCTTTGTTTTGACGATCAGGTGACAACAGTGATTGGTCAGTGTTGCTATGACGACAGTTCCTATGATACCAAGCTGTAAAATAAGAACACAAGAGTGCATGCATTCATGATTACATTTATATTAACCCTGGAACCTGGTATAAACTTCCCAGTGGCCACTGACCTTTCCATGGCGGTAACCCCAAAGGTTCTCGTTTTCGATAATTGTTTGTGGTGTCTTATTTGAAAGTGATCTTATTAACCCATGCCCTCTAAAATTCCTCTCTATTTTTTGGCTGTGTGGGGAGGCTGTGTTTGCTGGATGTGACAATTCCTAACATGTATACTTTACTTTTTACCCCAAATATTCAGATTTTATTGCATAAAATTGTTATCTTCTTGGTAAGAAATAACCTAATGAATTTAAAAGCTAACAGTGTAGATCCTAATCAGATGGCACGGATGTGCCAGCTGATCTGGATCTACATGGTTCACCCATACCATAAAGGTGGAGGAAAGGGTTAAACAGAGCGGGACATCTATAAATAAACAAAGAACATTTTCTACTTACAACAAGTCCAGCCTGAGAGAAGGCGAACGCTATGTACAAGTAGTTGGCACCAATAAAGGCCTTCACCATGTTTGCAAAGTCTGCAAAATTGACATACCATTTTGGCTTTGGTCTACAATATAAAAAGAATGTGCAAAAGTAATGCTTTATGTACTGTGGTATCATTATATATGACATGGGTTTAAAATTTGCATAATTTACGCTGTGGTAAATGTAAGAATTTAAACCCCAGTGAAATTACACCATAAACAATATGCTTTATTAGAAAAAAACACAACTGCGCAAATATATTATTTAAGGCTTTTGCGAAAAGGTTTGTCCCTGCAAAATGACCACAGTACTACGCATAGCCTAGGTGTCATCATGACCTGCTACCAGATATCAGTTTGAGAAGATTTTGACTATAAATCCGGAGATCCGGAAAAGTAACTTAAAATCCTGAGATATCAAATAAAGTGGCAGGCCTGTACTTGTAATTGCATTTTTTTGTAAAGTGATTTTTAATAATATCAGTTTCACAGTAAATTTTAATTACATTGTAGTGAGATCTTTTTGTGACTACCACTATTACATTGTAGTGAGATCTTTTGTGACTACCACCAAATTGTAATAACAAAGTCTGTGTATATTTTTGTTTATCCTTAACTCTATATATATACAGGTTTCATCACAGGTGCAACCAGTGTAGACCAAAATTGTATAAGCCAGCATGCTGTCTGATATGAATCTACACAAACTCATCGCAGAAGTTACTGCCCTTTACAGTAATAGTCTCCTTGCAGCCATAACTTCCTATTACAATAACAATCTCCCCGCAGTGGTAACTTCCCCTTAAAGTAAAAGTCTCCTAGCAACAGTTACTTTCCCTTAAGGTAAAAGTATCTATGCAGAAGTAACATCCCCTTACAGTAGTCTTCTTGCTGCAGTTAATTTCTCTTACAGTAACAGTCTCCTCGCTGGGTTTACTTCCGCTTAAAGGAACAGCTTCATTGCAGCAGTTACTCTCCCTTACAGTAAAAGCATTCTTGCAGCAGTAACTTCCCCTTACAATAACAGTCTCCTTGCAGCAATCACTTCCCCTTACAGTTACAGCTTCCTTGCAGCAGATACTTCCCCTTACAGTGAAAGTCTCCTTGCAGCAGTTACTTCCCCTTACAGTAAAAGTCTCCTTGCAGGGGATACTTCAACATACAGTAACAGTCTCCTTGCAGGAAATACTTCCGCTTTCTGTAACAGTCTCCTGGCAGCAGTTACATCCCTTTCAGTAACAGTCTCCTCACAGTGGTTACTTCCCCTTACTGTCTCCTTGCAGTTACTTCCCCTTACAGTAACAGACTCCTTACAGCAGTTACTTCCCCTTACACTAACAGACTCCTTGTAGCTGTTACTTCCCCTTACAGCTTACAGTAACAGACTCCTTGCAGCAGTTACTTCCCCTTACAGTCATAAACTCCTTGCAGCAGTTACTTCCCCTTATATTTACAGTCTTCTTGCAGCATTAACTTCCTCTTACAGTCCCAGACTTCTTGCAGCAGTTACTTCCCCTTGCAGTCAAAGTCTTTATGCAGCAGTAACTTCCCCTACAGTCACAAACTTATTGCAGCAGTTCATTCCCCTTACAGTAAGTCTCGTCTCAGTGGTTACTTCAACTTACAGTGATAGTCTTCTTGAAGTGGTTTCTTCCCCTTTCTGTCACTGTCTCATTGCAGCAGTTACTTCCCCTTACAGTCAAAGTTTCCTCACAGTGGTATCTTCACCTAACAGTCAAAAACTCCTTGCAGCAGTTACTTATCCTTACAGTCACAGTCCCCTCATAGCATTTACTTCCCCTACAGTCGTAGTCTCCTTTCAGCAGATACTTCCCCTTACAGTCAAAGTCGCCTCCAGTGGTAACATCACAAACTTCCACTGACAGTCACAGTCTCCTTGCAGAGGATACATTCCCCTACAGTCACAGTCACCTTGCAGCAGTTATTCCCCTTATTGTTAAAGTATTCTTTCAGTGATTACTTCCCCTTACAGTCACAGTCTTCTTAAAGCAGTATCTTCCCCTTACAGCCATAGTCTTCTTGAAGCAGTTTCTTCCCCTTACAGTCAGTATCCTTGCAGCAGTTACTTCCCCTTACAGTCAGTATCCTTGCAGCAGTTACTTCCCCTTACAGTCAGTATCCTTGCAGCAGTTACTTCCCCTTACAGTTACAGTCTCTTCACGTTGGTAACTTCCCCTTAAATTGACAGTAACCATTGGTGCCATAGACATGTGGCACCAGTAAAATATCACCCTGGCTAACCTGGTATGCTTCGCGAATGGCACTACGCTGTGATCATGTAAAATGCCGAGATAAAATCAAGTGCCAGTGTACGGTGCGTGGCCTCTTATTTTTTGGCAAGAATTAAGTAAAATATAGATAAAACACACACAAATTTTACACTGCAGTGTCCTCCAATACAGACATTTTTATGCAGTCATAATTTTTCACTAAACTTTAGTTTAGCTCAAGAAAAATACATTTGAACAGGAAATTTACAACTTTTGCAGCACAGAGGGGTCCATTTTCACGAATGATTGAGCAAACTACTGTATTCTGGACACAGAGAAGACTAGAATCATAAATAGCAATGATCTGACAGCCTATTGGTTTGAGTATTATTTAAATATCTAACCAAAAACTCGGCAATTTTCCAACCTTAACCCACAAAATCTCCTACATTGACACCGGTTATTCCGGTTAAAAGCGTTGCATATGCCGTGATCGCCGCGTAGTGCCATTCGTGAAGCGTACCAGGTTAGCCAAGGTGAATATGTAAAATAAAGAATTTTACATATTTTTGTTATCTATCTATTTCTTAATAATAATCTGTCACCTGCTTAAGGTGTCTCAAGCTTAAGTATTCATCTAAAATAATAATATATATCGGGCAAAGAAAAGATATTCATTTGAAATGTCAAAAAGAATTATTCTTTTTTTCAAATGTCACAAGATATTACAATCATCACATGGATTGTTAAGTCTCTTGTACTGGTAGGGATTTGTGCAAATCAAGTTACTGCTTGGAGAATGGCATTTAGACTGGTATTTGATCATTAATGCCTGAATCTAAAAGCGTAGTGTTATGTGTAGTTCCTGATCCAAAGGCAAGATACAAGATACAAACTTTTATTTATACAAGATACAAACTTTTATTTATAGTCGGTATTGTATATAAAGGTTAACATTAGCTATGCAATGAGTCTGATGCATAGCTATTGACCGACATCAATATAATATTATAGAATTGATGGATATGAATTACAGAACCAAGTTTCTTTTTTTAATTCTGAGTGCACCTTAAAGGCATGGGGAAGTCATTGAATCAATCCCATAGGGTATCCCTTGATGCTTGACCTGTTTATATCTTACAGGCGATAACGTTAAAAAAAACCTGGTTTACAAACGGCGTCCCATAATCTGATAATTTTTCGGAGACGGAGGTGGGCTAGGAGAGATCCTCCTCTTATCACCTCTATTTGAAAAGGATTCTGAATCATAAAAAAAGAATAAACACCTTCTTTCCACAATCTCTTCTTCAGGGCTGTCCATTGTCATGTATTTTATTCAGGTAAGGATTGAGTTCGTGTGATGTCCATTTGTTTACACCCAATGTAACCTATGACCTTTCATTCTTTAATAGCGAAGCGAAAGGGTACTACATTGCGAAATGGACTTCAATCCTCAACGAAGGTCAATTGAATAATAAAACGGTCCAGGTGTATTGTTTAGCTTATATAAACCTGGGTTTTGCAAAACCCAGAATACACTTTAATACATAAACGTATAACCAAAAAATACACTTTATTATCATTTACGACTCGTATTTACATATATAGTATACCAAATGCATATAATATATTTATAATACAGTGAAACCCCGCTATTAAGACCATCATTGGGACTGGGAAAAAGTAGTCTTTGGTGTGGTCTTTATATAGGGGTAGAATATAGTACAAAACTGTAAAATGGGACATCGGTGGTCTTATTAGCGAGGTGGTCTTAATGAGGGTGTTTTAGGTCTTTGAGTAGACACCAATTTCAAAGTCAAACATAAACCATATTCCACTTGTGGTTGTTCGAAATGTCGTTTGAGACTGCTGAGTATATTTCAAACTTGTATAAAATGATTTTTCCGCCCCACAAGACAATTCGACCCCAATGACATTTCGGCCCAAAAAGACAATTCGGCCCAACAAGACAATTCAACCACAAAGATATTTCGGCCCCAATACAGGTAGTCTTAATAATTGGACGTTTCGGCCCAAAAACGACAATTCGACCTCAAAGACATTTCGGCCCCACAAGACAATTCGACCCCAATGACATTTCGGCCCCGCAAGACGAAACCACAAGGACATTTTGGCCCCACGAGAGGTAGTCTCAATAATTGGAAGTTTCGGCCCAAAAAGACAATATTAATTCGGCCTAAAAAGAGAATTCGACCCCAAAGACATTTCGGTCCCCAATGACATTTCGGCCCCGCAAGACGAAACAATAAGGACATTTTGGCCCCACGAGAGGTAGTCTCAATAATTGGAAGTTTCGGCCCAAAAAGACAATATTTATTCGGCCTAAAAAGAGAATTCGACCTCAAAGACATTTCGGTCCCCAATGACATTTCGGCCCCGCAAGACAATTCGACCCCAAGACAATTCAATCACAAAGACAATTTGGCCCCAATACAGGTAGTCTCAATAATTGGACGTTTCGGCCCAAAAAGAAAACTCGACCTTAAAGACATTCCGGCCCAAAAAGAGAATTCGCCCTCAAATACATTTCGGTCCCACAAGAGGTAGTCTCAATAATTGGAACCTTGCTTGCCACATACTCATAGTCATACTTTTTATAGATGTCTGTCCTTTACAGCGGCGACCATCGTCTATATAGAAAGGCCCTTGTTGCGCACAAATAGTTGGGTTAACTCTGGCATAAATAAAGCACATTCAAACTTCACAGCGATTTTTGTTTGAATGTCTCCAGTTAGCACAACTATTTGTGCGCGGCAATGACTTTTCTTTATATGTGATGATCGTCCTTCGCGCACAACCCAGTTACTATTCAAATCAATGCGGAACATTTTTCTTCTATTTCTATGTGCCGCTGATCGGAATTTGAATCGCAACTTTGGCGGCTCCATAAAGCATCTTAAACCATATTTATTTTTTTTTAAATTACATACCTGAGAAGCCACATTCAAGTAGAATCAATATATGTAATCCTTTATAAGAATCGTTTTCGTTTTTTATGCAAAACTGTTATAAACCTCCTCCTATGTCGATTACACCGCATAAAGTTTATCTGACTCGCGTTTATCGATAATTTTCACCGTGTAAACGGCATATGCTCTGGTAGGTTTAACAAGTTATTTTGTGGATTATTCGTTCATTAAATTGTTACTTTTATCATTATTTGTGTTTTATAACGATATTTGACATACCAGTGTTGAAATTTTCATGTCGGAGTGAAAATTAAAAGAATTTAAATCGGGTCGATTTCCACCACAGTTTTGATCGTAACTGCTTGAGACGTAAAGGACAGACAACGAAAACGTCCGTATGATAATGGGTCTGTGCTTGCAGTCGAATTATTGAGACTAACCACAGTTTTGATCGTAACTGCTTGAGACGTAAAGGACAGACATCTGTAAAAAGTCAGTATGATAATGGGTCTGTGCTTGCAGTCGAATTATTGAGACTAGTCTCCAGTAGAATTTGTTAATATTATTTGAATTGCATACAGAACTTTGTGCAGTATGGCGGCCATAAAAATTCTCCCCGTACATATAGTCAGTACTGTTATCAGTAAAATCACCCGTTACCGATGTCATGCAGTGATGGTTATGTATATCAGGGCTATCCGACCATCCTGTTTGGGGTTGTCCCTGCTAGCTCAGCCGGAATTGCAGGGCTAGGCGCTCTCGAGCTCGCCGTGACGGTGCGGGTTCGCTCCCAGCTAGAGGCACTATGATTTATATTACAAGCTAGCATAAAAGCTTTGCAGACATGAACCTGTGAAACATTAATTTTAACTGGAACACTTATGATCAACTCAGTGTCATCCGCGCATATTACAAAAATATTATTTTTATTCTCTTTTTAACCAACGATCTGCCAGATAGCTTACTCACATGAAAGTTTCGCCTTTGTGAGGTTTCGAACCCACAGTGGGGAATGGCCTGGGAAGTCAGTCCATGATCATTCAGGTGAAACTGAATTGATCTTACCATAGCTCTAAACATGAAAATAAGTTCTTTCAGAACAAAGATATTTTTCCGGTGAAACGAGACCTTTCCTGGTCTATTCCTCGGAAAGAAGTCCTTTCCACAGTAAGAAGTCTTTCCATTTTTTTACGGAAAGGAGTCTTTCCGATATTTAGTGGTACCGGTGTCTTTCCGTTCTTAATTTTAAATTGGGTTTATAACGAATAAAAAATGGCCGCGCCCCAAGGGGAAACTCAAGCCAAAATCTACGAAATCGTTGAAAAAGTACTAGAGTATCTTTTATCTGGAAATGAAGTCCAAGACGACACTGTTTTACATAGGCTGATTGATTGTATCAAACAAAATTGTGAGTGGTTATGAACAGAAGGCGCTATTTCGATAATTTTTAATATTCGCGATATCTTCACCAGTATAAAAACACATCTCGTGATAAATTTGCGTTAATGTATTGTGAAAAAAAACTGTAAAGGAAACTTGATATCTTTTCATTTGATTAATGTAACAATTTTCGGAAAATAGAAACAGAATTTTTTATTTCACTAGGTTAATGGTGTCCTATTCAAATAATTGTTGATTTGACCTTTGTGACACTCATGTCTAGGAAACGGCTGTTTTTATGGACTGTCTGTAAATTTATACACTGTCTGTTTATTTATAGATAAATGTGTCTGTAAATTTATGGACAAGGGAGGTTACAAAAGTTGTCTTAAAGTTTAAATCTTGGTTCTACACCACATTGGGATAAAAATGAAAGAAAATCTTCAAATAAATTAGTATTAAATATTGTAAATCAACATAACTTTTTCTTAAAAGATCATTTTTATGTTCAGATGATTGTGTGAAATGTTGTTAGATCATTGATGTCATGTTGGAGAAGAAATAGAAGTGTATACAAACTTCTGTTCTTTTTGTTTATGCCCTATGTCATGCTCTTTGCTATCAGAATTAACAAAAATACATAATTACATTAGGTTTGTGAATTTCTAAAATGTGTTAACTTTTGTATCAACCCTTGTCCATAAATTTACAGACACAGTTATCTATAAATAAACTGACAGTCTGTAAATTTACAGACAGTCCGTAAAAACAGCTGTTTCCTAGACCTGACACTTTGGGGATGGGAGGGGGGGAAACAAAAAGAATTAGGGACATTACGGACCATGACCATTACGGACCAGACATAACGGACCAGATTTTAGGACATTACGGACCAGATTTATAGACATTACGGACCCGATTTATAGACATTACGGACCATCTAAAAGACATAACGGACCATCTTTAAGACATAACGGACCAGATATATACACATTACGGACCATCTATAGATGGAATATAAATTATAGTACGAACTTAAATGCCAATTAAAGCCTGTCGGTAGTTATTTCTTCGCTACTGTATTGGCGATAATTTAAGGGTCATAATAACAACTGGTTAATAAATATGAAATGCATTTTTTGCAATCAAAATTAAGCCTACCAGGTTTTGACAACAGTTTGCAAAATTACTCAAAATTAATGCCAATCATGCAGGGTTTTCACACAAAAGGAGCGATCAGCTAGAAGCCTGTTGAAGGCGTGTGCCAGATTGTATGCACCTGTTTAAATTATTTGTATGTTGATGAATACACTGAACCCTTAACTGAGGCATGTGCCAGACTGTATGCACCAGCGTAAATTTTTAGTATGTTGATGAATACATAGAATATTTAAATGATAATGTTATTGTTATTTCTTGTTTATTGTTTAATGTTTTATGGTGTGATTGATAAACGTGCTTGTGTCTTTGTGATTGTATTATTTGTTTGTTTTTACCTTTTTACAATAGTTTGCTTGAAACATGCTATAAACACTGTCATCAGTCATTTATGTACTCTGTGCTGTTAAATATTTTATTGTGTGGTATATATAGTTGATGTTGTACTTGTTTGTATTTGTAAATGTGTGCCTCGTTAAAATTCAACTACTTGTGTGTGGTATGAATCGTTTATTTTTTTGTTTAGTTAAATGTTTTATAGTGAGATTAATGTGCTTTATGGTTGATGTGCTTGTTCATAAATGTGCTAAATAAATAAGAAACTATTTCTCATTGTTTTTCTTTCATCCATTATATTAATTCCTGTGTAAAGCAAATGTGTACTTGGGTTACACCTTATGGAATTTCACAGGGGTGATCACATAATTGACCGTCAGCTATTGTTCTACTATTGAATTTTTCACAGTTATTTGAGAGAAATTTCACTGTTATTTGAGAGAAATTTGACAGGTGTGCTATCAAAATTAGCAAATTATAACAAGCGTATTCGCCAAAAACGATGTGTGGTAAGTTATACTGGTGTTAATAAATTACACAAAATGTTTCATAAATTGATTGTGATATAAACTACTCGAAACCTAAAAATCAATTTAAACAAAATTAATCTTTATATAAGAAAAGTCTTTCGTTACATGAATCTTTAAATGGTCCGTTATGTTTTCACAATTCATATTAATCTGAAGATGGTCTGTACTGTCTACAATTCTATACATTATGTTTTTAGAAATACATTTTATATTCTTTATCATTCTAAAGATGGTCCGTAATATGTATATATCTGGTCCGTTATGTCTTTAAGATGGTCCGTTATGTCTTTTAGATGGTCCGTTTTGTCTTTTAGATGGTCCGTAATGTCTATAAATCTGGTCCGTTATGTCTTTTTTGGTGGTCCGTCATGTCCCAAAATCTGGTCCGTTATGTCTGGTCCGTAATGATCATGGTCCGTAATGTCCCGATACCAACAAAAATCTTTCCAAATCATGCACTTCTTCTGACATTTGTAACTACAGGGTTGTCCAAGGTAGTAAATACGGATTACAGTCTATATACATAAAACACTGTGATATATAGTGAAACACAAGTGATATATAGTGAAATATTGGCAGTTTCAGATATTTTTTCCCATAATGTTATTTCCATAATCAATTTAAAAGCATTTTGTGGAATGAAATGTTCCCCCCCCCCCCCCAAAAAAAAAAAACAACAACAAAAAAAACAAAGAAGCAAAACACCCACCAAACGGGGGAAACCCCAAACAATTACTGAGTTATTCAAAAGCATACATTTCATACATTTAAAACAAAATTTAATTAAAGTTACCAGCTAAAAATGTTGATTTTAAAGATTACCAGCTAATCCTTATTATTTCAACATAGAACTTTAAATTCAAGCGAGGAAGTAACTTGTTTACCATGCCATTGCCACTTACGAGGAAATATTAAAACAATAAGTTTCAAGAATGTTGTTTGTTCTCTTTAAGTCTTATTCTAATATTTCCTTTCAGACTTAAGATATAACATTTAGGTGCCTTTCCCATATATAATTGATATAATTATTAAAGACCCAGCCTCTAAACTTAAGTAAGAATATACTATTGAAAAATCATATTTGTCCATATAGACTTCAATATATAAACCCTCTAACAGAACACAAAAGGTCCGATCAAATTCTTTCTTATAGACGGGATTTTCAATGATAATGTTAAATTATCGTTAACTAACTTTTAAGAAGCTACATATAATGGAGCTATTTTTAGCATCTTTTTATGACGAAGCGACCACTTCGTGCGTGTTCTCGATTTCTGTGACGTTTCGGAAATCCTACTTTCGTTTTTAGTTGTGCGGACCATTTTTATTTTAGTAAATTAAAATTTATTAGCCCGAACTAATGCTGCAAATTTGTGCCTATAGTTCCAAATACAATGTAATATTTTATACAAGAGTGGGATAAATTTAAGTAATGCCGCTTTAAGAATAATATACTGTCATTTTTCAAAAACACAATAAACTTTTCACAAACACTGCACTGTTACTTTCTAGGTAACACAGTCCAAGGCATTGCAAAGTCGAAATTGCCACAGTTTGTTGAAAAAGTATCAGAAGACTATGAAAAATTTCCGAGTTCAACGGTGGTATTTAGCCTGCAGCTTGCTGGCTGGTTGGGAGGCAGTGGAGAATTCTACCAACATTTCAAGGAGACTATACAGGTATATAGAAAGTTCAATCTCACTGAAGTCAGATCTAACAAATTGTCACGGCCCCACATTGTGCACGAAATGTCCCAGGGTGAGAAAGAATGTGCAGCCAGACCATGACTCAAACTCTGGACCCCTCAGTATCTGGACCACCTACACATCTTCCCCCAAGAAAGAGACTAGATTTGTACCGTGACAGTCACATTGGCAGAAAGTGAGCTTGCCAGGACATCACAAGCAAAGTCATATGTTAAGTTTGTCAGCGGCTTTTATACTGTTATAGTAGCCATACCCCAAAGCAAATGTTGTTTATAAAAAGCAAAGTACTAAAGTAGAAAACATTGAAATTTAGACTCTTATTGTAGAAACAATCAAGAAAAGTATAAATATTTTGCAGCAAGCTTTCTCAAAGATGTCAGTCCAGATGCAGAATAAGGGGATTACTGATGTATCAATATTGGAAGCTTTCTACAACAGCCTCAGTCAGCTGAGTCTACACTCTGAAAGCCTAAAATGGATAATCACTGATAATGAAATTAGAGGTATTTGTTGTATTTTATCAACCCTGAATCACTTTTCAGTTACAGTTGATAAGCTTTTTCTTAATTAAGTTTTTGCTATTTGATTGTTTATAGATTTTGTTAAAGTATTGATGTTATGAGGGAGACAATCCAGTTAGACTTGTGTTAATGATAAGGGAGACTATCTGGGAGGAACTCTAAATATTGAAGGTTTATGATGAATAACGTTACAATAAATAAATGTGTTTTCTCTACATTTTGGTGTTTTAGACATTGAGATTTAACAGATTTGTTTTGAAGAAATTTGTTCACTGAAATTAAATATTTCTATGCATTATTTTATACTCTTTCCAAAAACTTTACATATTGGTGAATTTAAATAAGCAGGTCAAACTTGGAGTATTTAAGGAAGAAATCCTCAACCCTTGATCTTTACCTTTGTCACAGCTTTTGAAGATACCATGTTGTTTTCTTTTAGATATTAGTATGGAGGGTTTGGACATACTTAAGACCACATCCAGTATATTTCTGGAGAAAGCTGTAATTGAATGTTTGTCCGCAGTTGTCAAGAAAGCAGAGCTGTTAGAGACAGTTGATGAAAAGAATACGTTTGCTGCTTGTGTTATTGAAAGGGCTCTACAAAACTACAGTAAGTGGTTTCAGTAGTTTAGTGGAAATATGTTGAGGTTTCTTCACTTATGAAATAAAATTGCTGCCAGTGATATATTGCAGGATTTATAAAAGGCAGCAAGGATAGATCTCAAGGGTCAGAGTCCAGAGTGATATAACTTTATATCCATGCATTGGAAAGGGGTCCCTTTAAATCCTGCAATCATATCACTGGCAGCTCTATTATTTCAATTCAAACACACATATTCTTGTTAGAGGTTGAAAATAACTGTACTACTCTCCCAGGTGCATCAATCAATCTTGGTGGTCAACATTTCATTACGTTTTTTGTTTAAGTTCACATTTTCTCAGTAACCATTCAAAGTAGGACTTTAAAAACTAAACAAAATCATCTGACATCACAATAGCAAGGAAAAGTTTCATAACTCTTGACTGTATTTGGTCATAGTTTTGCCCCTTTTTCATTTTCCTGGTTTGGCATTGCAGCATCTTTATGTTCTGATTTCAGAGTGCCAGCAGGCAGTGATGGAAGCAAGACCATTTGTGACTGCCTCGCTTCAACTGATAGAAAGATTGTGTACCCAATCTCAGATGTCGGTAGAACTTCTGCTCAAAGCTCACGCCAGTTTCTGCGAGTATATTATACAGAAGATTTACACGGCGCAGGGTGTGAGGCTGGAAACGGTGCTCACAATCATTGGGGCGTTGCTGGAGTTTGAGTTAGTTAGCCATTTTTTTTTAATTTAAAAATTATTCTAATTATTAACCCTTTCCTCCATATATATGCATTTTATTGCATGTGTGAACAGTGTAGATCCAGATCAGTAGACACATTTGTGCCATCTGGTCAGGATCTAAACTGTTCCTTTTTTGAATAATTAGGTTATTTCTGACCAAAATCATTTTAAAATTATTTTAATACATGTATTCCGATTGCAGTTATGAAAGATACCTAGTTTTTGACAAGCTTCAGGCTGTATTTCTTTTTGGATACTCCTTTGTGACACAATAATATTGTGTGTGCCTGCTACATGTAAGGTACATTTTTCATTCAGATTGCAAGCTTACCTGTTCAAGTGATAGTTGACATTTTATCTACAATGGTTCATACATGTTATCTTCTAGGAAAGTTCGTAACAAAACCTCCGGTGAATGTTATATGCTGACCTACTTTGCCCTCGGTATTGGGGACCATCTCACCAGACTTTGTCAAGAGGGGAATGTCTGTAATGCACAGAAATTGGCACTTTGCTGGTATGTTTTCTTTGGTAATTATTTTAGTACCATAACATTCCTTTTAACCCGTTTCCATAGATACACCTTTATATTGTGTGGGCGAACAGTTTAGATCCAGATCAGCTGGCACATCCATGCCGTCTGATCATGATCTAAACTGTTCACTTTTAGATTCATTAGGTTATTTCTAACCAAAATGCGACCAGTGCAGATTCTGATCAGACGGCACGGTCACGGCGTAAAACTGCGTGTATATGGAGAAAAGGGTTAAACACCCTCGGGACGTTACATTTTCTGAAAGGGATGCTTATTATTTATTTTTAGCTCGACTATTCGAAGAATAGGGGAGCTATCCTACTCGCCCCGGTGTCGGCGTCGGCGTCGGCGTCGGCGTCCGTTAAACAAAATATGCACTTTGGTCCATAACTTGAAAACTACTTATGATATCAACTTGAAACTTGGAATATATATTCACCATCAAATTCTACATCATTACCAACAAGACCCATAACTCTGCTACAAATATTTTTCAAGTTATGCCCCTTTTTCACTTAAATTTTGCGTTAAGGAAAATATGCACTTTGGTCCATAACTTATAAACTACTTGAGATATCAACTTGAAATTTGGAATATATATTCACCATCAAATTCTACATCATTACCAACAAGACCCATAACTCTGCTGTCAATATATTTCAAGTTATGCCCCTTTTTTCTTATATTTTGTGTTAAGCAAAATATGCATTTTGCCCATAACTTTAAAACTACTTGAGATATTGCCTTGAAACTTGAAATATATTTTCACCACCAAAATCTACATCATAACCAACAAGACCCATAACCCTGCTTCCAATATTTTTCAAATTATGCCCCTTTTTCACTTACATTTAGTGTTAAGCAAAATATACACTTGGCCCTTAACTTCGTTTTGAATGGAGGGATTTCAAAATAACTTGGCACAAATGTTCACCATGACAAGGCGGTGTGTCGCGTTCAATACCCATGCCTGTAGGTCCAAGGTCAAGGTCACTGTTACTAAAAATAGAATTTTCTTGCAAAATCTTGTCCGCTCTAACTTAGTTATTTCTTATTGGATTTTTAAATAACTTGGTATAATTGTTCACCATATCAAGATGGTGTGTCAAGTACAAGCCCATGCCTGTAAGTCGAAGGTCAAGGTCACTGTTACTAAAAATAGAATTTTCTTGTCCAGGCTGTTACTTTGTTATGAATGGAGGGATTTCAAAATAACTTGCCACAAATGTTCACCATGACAAGGCGGTGTGTCCACACAATACACATGCCTGTAGATCCAAGGTCAAGGTCACTGTTACTTAAAATAGCATTTTCTTGTCCAGGCTGTAACTTTGTTATAAATGGAGGGTTTTCAAAATAACTTGGCACAAATGTTCACCATGACAAGGCGGTGTGTTGCATACATTACCCATGCCTGTAAGTCCAAGGTCAAGGTCACAGTTACTTAAATTGAATTTACTTGTTCAGGCTATAACTCTTTTATGAATGAAGGAATTTCAAAATAACTTGGCACAAATGTTCGCTATGACATTGCATTGCATTACCACCAACTTCTTCGCAGACTTTTCCGTAATGTCAAGACAACAGTGCCACAAATACAAATAATTTACTTATCTTCAAGTTTATGCATATTCTTATAATTCCTCCAACATCACTGTCGTTGAAATGCTATTATTCCCATCATTTCACTTGAGTGTCTGAAAATGATGCATAGCAGGGGCATCTGTGTCCTATGGACACATTTCTAGTTTCACTTATATTTTCACTTAAGTGCACCTCATCGATAACTTTGCACAAAATACTTAAGGTATCAACTTCAAACTTCCATTATATTTTCATTTCAGTTCTTTTCTTTAACATTACTGAAGTGATTGATATTTGACTAAAAGTAAATGTCTCTCATAAAAAATTACTAACATGTTTTCTAACAAATTCAGAAATATTTCATAGTTATTCCCCTATTCAGTTTAATATTTATGGTACATTAAGGAATTATTTCTGTTATTTGAAATGAATTTCTCCCTTACCATTCACTTGTTAATATTTTTCCTGATTTCACACCAGTATATGGCCATAGTTGTTATTGTTTTAATCTTCAAATTGCATTTGTTTCAAATGATTCGAATAGTCGAGCATGCTGTCTCCTCTGACAGCTCTTGTGATTATTTATATTCTAATATAAGATACTGATTGATACTGGATAATAAATATTGGTTTAATGAAGTTTTCCCTTTAAACTCTAAAGGAGGTCTTTTATTAGGAGAGGGGCATTTAAAGGGAGTTTTATGGCATATGTGCTTGACCCCATGTGTGATCAGAGTAGATTCCAACCAGCCTTTGTGCAGTCTGATTCGGATCTACAATGTTTGCTTCTTGTATAGACATTATACTAATAAAAGCTTTTTTTGTAGATTCTGAACAGTCTGCACAGGCTGATCAGGACCATCACTCTTTTCGCCTTGAGATTATATAAATATCACATCCCATTGGGGGAAACAGTACGAAATGTTAACCCGAGAGAAGTAATGTCAACTGAGGCGTTAGCCGAGGTTGACATTACCTTCTCAAGGGTTAACATTTCGTACTGTTTCCCCCAATGGGATGTGATATTTATTTTATTACACCGAACATTTGTTTTTTTAGAGATCTTGACTATGACCAATTTCGTTTGGGAACAAAATCAAGCGCCGGAAGTCCAAAATCAATAATGCTCAATAAGTGGCTACAAATAATGATCAAAATGCGTTTATCTCCTTTGGTCAATTACGCATGCGTAGAAGTTAATTTGTAATCGGATTTCCAAGATATTTATTTTTAGATCCACGCGAGGGTGACATGATGCTGTCGCATATGTGACAGTAGCGATTATCTCCCTGTGACGTCACATTACGCTATATAGTAAACTAATCACGTGAGGTGTAATAAAAATAGCCATATCCCATGGACTTCAGGGTTTATTGATAGAAAAATATGTCTATTACATTCATTTAGCACTTCAATGGTTAAACTGTGTTGTCTTAAAAACAGCTTGAAGAATGATTCATTGGAGAATGAAGACCTGAAGCTACGATGTACAACACTGTTGACGCAGCCGATATACTTCATCTTCGGCGAGGAGATGGAGCCAGTTGTTATACCTCCTCATGTTCTCATGGCGGAAATGTCTACACTGATGAAGTGTACAGATACCATTTGTAGATGCTTGGACTGGAGGGCTGTAAGTAAACCAAAAAATCTGTTTTGGGGAACAGCTGCTTTTGTAACTTACCCAGTCTTTCCCAAATTTGAATAGAACTTTTAAACTGTTCACCGTAAGATTGTGGAGATTTAATTAATTTATTTATTTTATTAAAATCTGAACACATTTAAAGTTTAGCATTGTTTTTCTATTAATATATCCTTTAAAAATGTTTGTTTGCAATTGTCCGGTAGAACATTCAAGCTTGGACCAATGGGTGTTGTTTGTTTTTTTCTTAGTGTACATAGATAAAAATAACAATTTTAATAATTTCCCTTCCAACCTACCCACCCCAAAAGTTCTAGGTTGTGCCACTGTAAACAATTTTCAAAGGCTGACCAAAAATCTTAAAGCATTTTTCAATGACCTGAGTTTGTCTTTCAGATCCAGGTGGGATTTGTTGCAAAGCTTCTGAGGACCACGGTGATCCATGACAACGGTATTATTGTTCAGAAGGTCGCTGCTTGTCTCATCAAGAATAAAACCGTGCAAAGGAAGTGTCTGGACTTCTTACTGAATGGTAAGTACCTATTGCTTCCTTACTTATCACCAGTCATTTAACTTTCAGCATTTCTGTCTTTCGGAAAAGACTTAAAATTTAAATCTACACATGAAAGTGTGCTGTAAAATAAGAACAATTGGTCCAGTTTCATATTGTAATTTATTTGAGTGTCAAAACTTGTTAACCCTTTACTTCATGTATACAGGAGTTACTGCATGTAATAACAGAATGGATCCAGATCAACCAGCGAATCCATGCCATCAGATCAGGATCTACATCGTTTACATTTTAATGACATTAGATGAATTCAGACCAGGGCAAACAGTGTAGATCCTGATCAGAAGGCACAGATGTGCTGCCTTATCAGGATCTACACTGTTGGCACACGTGATTAAAATCATTTATAGTGAGTAAGGATGATCAAGAAGAATTAATATAAGCTATCATCTGATAGCTTGTTTTCTCATCCTCGCAAATATATATATGTATTGTCTTGCTCTGTTATACATCGATTTATATGTATTATTTGAAATAAATACTGTTTAAACCAAGGGTAATCAAAGAGGTACTTTAATTGTCTTTAGACAAGATGAAAGAGGGAAAAGTGTAGATCTTGATCAAACTACACAGATGTAAAGACTGATCTAGATCTACATCTGCACATAAGATTTTTAAAAGTTGAATCCAAGGAATAAAAAAGGTTAAAGATAAAACGGACCTTGCATTGAAAGCATCCACATCACACAAACTGTTTGCAGATATCCACTTGAACATACTACTGATGTTTTTGGTTATTTTAGATAGCACAACATTGGACCATACAGTAGATGTATGTCATATTGCCACCACCGAGACACTTCTGCTTCTGTTTAAGGAGCCTGATAGTGACTCCATTGTAAGTACAATTTCAGCAAACTTTAATGCAGGCACAAATAAACTCGCAGTTTTATTAAATCTAGAAATCTGATATCCTTTATGAAGAAAAAGATGTATATTCTGATTTTTTTAATATTTATAAGGTTTAAACAACTTTTAAAGATAATAAAAGAATAAATCAATCAGTTAAATTTAAAGTTAAAAAAAATACTCACTGCCTGCCAAATAATATACTTGTACCTGCTGAGAAAAAAAATAATGCGTAACCTTTAATAATTTGTATTTAGTAATATTTGCTTCTGTGTCAATATTATGCATCAGTTTATTAATAGGCATTAAAAGAAATTACCATTTATTCATTAAAATACCACATCATACCACATTTTCTGTTAAATTCTCAAGAGGTAGTTGCATATATACTCAACAAAAATAGAAACCTGACACTTTATATTTGGTGTATTTTCCTGGAATCAGATTTAAAGCTAATTGAATTGTGGTATGTAATAAAAATTGTGCATGTTTTGAACTTAATTATGCATTTTGATATTTTTGGTGCATGAAACAAGTGATTCAGTGGTTATTTTCTTTTGGATGGTGCAAAAATATGTAGATTTTGAATATGCACCTCATACTTATTCAAAGTTACAGTGTCAGGTTTCTTTTTTTGTTGAGTATATAAGGTAAATACAGATCTACAAAATGAAAGAACCCTTTTAAACAGTATTGTTGTTTATTTTATTAAGTTTTGTTAATAAATACCCCCAAAAATGTTTGACCTTGAAAATGAAAGTAAGTTATTAAGATGGTAAATTTGTTCTGAATTTTCATTTGGTGATTTAAATGTTTTCTTATCAGTATTTAAATTTGTGTTAAAATTAATCTAGTTTTATATTATGTTTTCTTTAATTGCACTCTCCGGGGTTCCACTAGCTGCTGAATCTCAAGGGTCATTCTGATAATTTTTAAAGTGATTCTGTCAATTACAGGCTGTCAACCAATTCCTATATTCCTATATTTCTCCTATATTTTGGATCAGAATCCTATATTCTGATAAACCTCCTATATTCCTATATTTCTCCTATATTTTTAAGTATATTCCTATATTTTTAGTAATTTTTTTGCTGATTAATGAAGGGAGTAAATAATGCTTTGATACTGCTTTTGACTTCTTCGTATTTGTTGGATTTTTCAAGGACAAAACTCATAGATTGGGGAAATCTTGGCAGGTGGCATTTAACTAAGTTTTTATCCGATTCTCTAACAACTTTGTAGCATCGTTCTTTGTATTAAGGCTTACCTAACAAAAACAAATTTTCACTTCCATCCAGAATTCTTGTTGCAGTTGCAACCAAAGCAAAAAATGTTAAAGATCATTAAATTTTATTCACCAACTGCAAGGACTAGAGAGTTATATTTGGTATGATGTATGTGATCAAGAATTTTCTTCAGTTGACTTTTGTGGTCAGTTTTCCAGTTTGAAAAGAGGGACTTCAAACTCTTTTGGAGTGTATGCAAAAGAATGTGTCTTTGAATTAATAATTATAATACTTCTAAGTTTAGAAAAAAATACCAAATCAGCTAAAATCATACTTGCATAAATGTTTGATTTGTATACAAATATCTTTGCAGATCTATACACTGTGCTCGAAACTGATGTTGAAATTACTACCGACAGTGTTTGACAATGCTGACTCATCATCCCTGATAAGCAACCTGGCTGACACTGTACAGCACCACCTGTCAGCACTGCAGTGGGAACTAAGGGACACTACTCTAGAGTTCTTAGGCATGTTTATCCAGCAACAGAGAGGTAATTATAACACAAACTTACTCTTATAGATGCTTCCACACACTATTCAAAACATGGTGAAAACCATTGCACATTATAAATATCTATCAATATTTACACTGGGCTGTTTAAAAAAAAATGGCTGGTTTGGGTTTTCCTGTTATAAAAATGTACAACAAACAGTTACTTCCATTTTCCTACTTTGCAGAGGTGTCTCATCATGCCCTTTAAAGATTTGTGAAGTTTCATCAAAATCCTTTAAAAAATATTCTAAAATAATGGGCAAAAAATGTCAGGAGTGTGACAAAAAAGTGTGACACTTTTCAAAATTACATTTGTTCAGACCATTATTTTACAAAAAGCTTGAGTAAAGACAAGTTTTAGTGTTGTTTTATTAAAAGGTGCATTTATTAGGCATCAAATAATGATAAAATTAAGCATATTATACTTAAAGTAATCAAAATTTATGCTATTAAGTCAAGTGTGGTAGATTAGAAAATACCTCAAGAAAATCAACACATCTTTGCTTTATAAATTTATAGGACTTTAAAGATTAATAGTACATAAGAAATGTTTTGTGTATGATTAAGTTTAATGTTTCTAGATGCAATTATTATAATATTATCACCTCTATTGAAATTATATTTGTCTGCAGCTCTCTTTTCAGAAGAAGTCAGCTAAATTTGTGTGACATTATGCACATATTGTAATATTCTGTCAACATATCCTTTACATGAAAACAAGAGCATGTTTTTTCCTAGAAGTCTATGTCATGTTTTGATAAATTGTGACAAACAGGAATGGCCTTAGTGAAACATTTTTGAGTACACTGCAATTATGTGGTTGTCAGGAATGTGACACACTTTCTTAACAATATGAATTTTCTATCTTTATGTGATACCACAAGTTCTAAAGCACTTATATTTGATGCTTCAACATGTTTTGTAACATAAATACACATTTAAATAATAAGAAACAGTAATACTTGTATTTTAAGCACATAAATTAAAATTCTTTGATTATTTAATACTGGTCAATAAAGCTCCATAAAATTTTTATTCTGCCACATATGAGTATAACTTGATTGATTTTGATCACAGTAAAGACTGTACAAACATATGGACCAACCAGTCTGGACTTTTTATGAACCTAAATTCTTTACATTTTTTTCACTTCACTTGCCATTTTTCAAATGACAATATCTCAGCAACCAGTTGACCGATTTCAAAAATCTTTTCAGTTCTTTACTCAGTTTCAATAAGCAAAATATACAGAATAACAAGTTTAGAATTTTAATGAACTTTAATTTTTCACTATTTTTTCACTTTTCCAGCCATTTTGTTTGAAACAGCCCCACTTCAACATCCTTTACAATGAAAACAGTTGGATTGTTTAAAGTAGGCGTGAAGCCCTTTGGGCTTCACACAATTTAAACAACCCAACTGTTTTCCATGCCCAAATGAAAACCATAAAATATCGATTCAGTCCGTAATTAAATCAGCAAATCACTACAGCTTCATAAACCATCAAAATATAATTGAAAGTAATTGAATGTAATTTGTTTAATTACATGTATTTATAATAAAAAAATGATTTATAATGATTACAAGTAATAGAAATATGTAACATTATCATTTACTTAAAATTACTTGGCCGCACGTAGTTAACTACACTCACTTACAATTACATATTTCAATTGCCTGATCCTGATATACACTTATTCAGCTTTTTCTGCAAACGTATATAGAATATTAAATTCACAAAATATGTTATTGTTTTGCATGTTCCTTAATATAAAATAGTTATTATTCTGTGTCGTCCCACCTAATGGTTATGATTATAGTCTGATTTGAAATAAAGCTTTGTCTTTATATTTACAGGTATCCCACATATCGTTAATTGGATGTTAAAACAGGGTCTGCACAAACAGGTATGGCACTGTGTGAAGGACAGTGAAAGCTATGTTCGTGCTACAGCTATCAAAACACTGTCCGAGATCATGAGATGTGAACCACTTTGGAATGGGCTGGTGCAGTCAGTGGATGGAGGCGAGGTATGATAATGGTTCTTAACCCTTTACTAGATATATACAGGTTTTATCAGTGCAACTAGTGTAGATCCAGATCAGCCGACACATCTGTGCCATCTGTTTATGATCTACAATGTTTGCCTCGTGGTCAGAAATAACCTAATGAATCTAAAAGCAAACAGCAGGGGTTTCATTTTGCCCTGGAGATGACTTATGTGACTCTTGAAATTTCCAAAAAGCCTCATTTTGATGATTTTTGTTGAAGGGT
Organism: Corbicula japonica; assembly: GCA_038501625.1. NCBI lineage: Eukaryota > Metazoa > Mollusca > Bivalvia > Venerida > Cyrenidae > Corbicula > Corbicula japonica. The sequence continues at coordinate 3,558,688 of JAZAYU010000048.1, forward strand.
CCTTTTTCTTAAATTAGGTGTATTTTTGCCAAATTGACAGATTCCCCCCCCCCCCACCCATTACCTTTGAGATTCAGCATCTAATGGAACTCCTGAAACAGTGTAGATCCTTACATGCTGGCTAATCGAGATCTACACTGTGAACCAGAAACCCTAACTGCACCTTAGTATTTGCAGTATTATTGCTCGTTCTTGTACACTTCCACATTCAATGCAAAGCTCTTCATTCACGAACAAGCCATTATTATTAGTTGAAATAATTCTGCGAATACTAAGGTGCAGTTCCTTAATTCCTTAGTTTCAAAGAAAATTCTTGTTTAATTAAGGATTGAATCAATTCTTTATAACATTCATCAGGGTATGAAAATGACATAGTATTTGGGCTGACTAAATTATGTGAAGCCTGCTTACTTTTAACATGTCAAATATTTTGTTTTGTCGTGATGAACATGATAAAATATAGATATATTTAATTTTTACCAAAATATTGAGGAGAATTTGTGGTATCATAGCCTTTTTTGGAATGGCTGTGATAACAGCCTCATTGACGACAAAGCCATGTCTTTTCGCAGAAACTTGTGTTAAAATGTGCATGCTCATCGACGTCACAGTGCAACACACTGTGCACAATCCAATAGTTCTTGCAAGGTTTTTTGTTGTAGCCATGCCCCATAACAAATGTTTTCCAATGCAAAATGAAAACAGACTGATGAAAGACTTTTATTGTAGCAAAGTGCAAGCTGAGTGTAAATAATAAGAATTATGATATTGTCTGTTATTTCAGAATGAAGCTGTTCAAGTAATCATGGACATTGCGGAGACAGATACAGAAGCTTTTGCACGAAGATCAGCTGTAAACTTCCTGTTCAACTTCTGCAAGGTCAAGGTCAATGTTGGTGAGGTCACTGACATTGTCAAGGTAATGGAAACCATGTTGAAGGTTACAAATGATTTTGACTGGGAGGTGAAAATTGTTGGACTGGAATTTGTTAGTTTTGTTCTTCAACATGATCTTCAGAAGGGTTTATCAGTATTGACCCAAAATTCACAAAAAGCTGAGTCCGAAGAAAATACAAAAGTTGCTAGCTACATAATGGGAGATTCAACTGCGCTGCAGTTTGCCTCTGCTCTTTTGCAAGGGCTTGATGACTGTGATGAAAAGGTGTGTGAAAAGGCGTTAAACATCACGAGTGACTTGCAGTCTGGTTTGGAGGCCGTCATTTTCAAACAGGAAAATTCAGGTAACAGTAAGGATTGTAAAGATTCAAAAGGAAACCATGAAAATGGTGTTGGTGATAGAGACATTCTGATAATAAAGAAGCAGAAGAGAAACCCAACAGAAAAATGGACTGTTCCGAGGCTGTGTGGTATGATGGAGGTGGACATTGGAATTCTGAAAGACGTTACTGTATCCGCAACCAGTCTAGAGAAAATTCTTGAAGTAGTCTGCACGATTCTCAATAGCGATCTTACAGCTTATACTTCCAAGGTTCAGGAGATCAGCAATGGTACGACTGACCTGTTTAGCTTGGCAGAAGATATTTTGTCGTCTGCTGGCCATGAAAAAGATGAAGAGAATGTTGTGGATTGTTATTGAGGCAACAAACTTAGTTGCTATTGGATTTTAATTATTTAACGGCAAAGTTGGTGACAGCAAAATAGTGTGCAGTAGAGTTCATTTACAACAAGTTTGAACAAGTTATGACTGTTAAGTGGATGCAGTTATTTCTTTAATTTTGATAATTACTCTATGATTCTTATGAAGAAGGTTGTGTTAAACCCTTCACTTCATAAAAACGGGTTTAATTGCATGTGCCACAAGTGTGGATCCAGATCTGCCAGCACATCTGGTTCTACACTGGTTTTTTGTTGTTCAGAAAGAAACTATTAAATCTAAAAGCAAACCGTGTAAATTCTGATCATTTACTCTCAGTATTGAGACATAACCTTTTGAGTAAAGTATTTGAAATAACTCAGAAAAGAATCTTACACATGCTGGATTTCAAGAAAGGAAAACGGCGTCATAGGAACAACCTTTTCTTATGGTGGGGAGGTTCCATCTGGTCTTACCAAGTTTTATTGAAATCAGTATCTTTTGTATCTAATAGAAGGTTACATGTTCTCCTATATTGCAGTTATATTGACATGTTTAAAAAAATAAATGTATTGTTGTGACATAACATTCTACTGGAGGTGATTAACATGAAAGTTTTGCAAACTTTGTTTCAGTATAAATGACATTACTATCAAAATTTTAAGTTTAGGTGTACATGTATATAAATTGAATTCTCATGCACTTAAGCAGGGATTTCAATAGCTTTTGAAAACCAGGGGTCATCTGACCCCTACTTAGAAATTTCAAGGGGTCATAATCACATTGTCATGAGTCATATCTTGTATTAACAGAACTTTACTAATTATAAAATTGTTTTAACATCATTTTTATTTATTTCCAAGGGTTAAATAAGTATTTACTTCATATTAAAAATGCAATACACAAATTTTGATTTTTATTTATGGAAAATCTGATCACTTTTATTAAATTCTCCTGCATCAAAATGACCCCAAGCTCAGAATTAGGTGGGATCAAAAGTGGACAAATTCAAATTTGCTTGCATCATGATGCAAGAATCTGCATCAATTGAAATCCCTTTTAAGTCTTTCCAGATTTCAACAATTCATCATTTTTTTTTTATGAAGCCAGTATTCATAGCTCCAGAACTTATCATTGTGATCATGAATTTTATGCAGATTGTACGTAGATGTATGCAGAACTTGTCATGTATATTATATGCATAGGATAACACCTTATGTTTTTCTCATGCTTGAGCTGATGCAAAAACAAGTTTGGTACCAGTGTCTGAGTCCCAGCCAAGCAACTTGTAGATAAAAGCAAAAACAAATTTTATCCTTCATCTGGCCAGATCATGGTTCTTAATATCTGTCTGTTTGTTAACCCTTTCTCCATATTTATGCATGTGCCACAAGTTTAGATCCAGATCTGCAAGCACATTTGTGTCATCTGAACAGGATCTGCACTGTTCACTTTTTGGTTAGAAATAACTAAATAAATCAAAATGCAAACTGTGTAGATCATGATCAGACTGCACGACTCTGCCAGCTGATCTGGGTCTAGACAGTTCGCCCACATGATAAATGAAGGAAAGGTTTAATTTAGTATCATAGGATGGATTAAGTCTACTCAAATCCATTGACAAATCAACAAATCCTTCATCCTTAAGAAACTTGTATAGTTTGTTATTTTTTGTGTGCTTAGTTTATTTAATGCACACATTGGTATGATAATAATATATTTGATATTCATAAATTTACTAACTTATGTTACTAACATGTTTGAATCTAATTTACCTTGGTGGTACCCCCAAATTGGCTTGCTTTGTCCACAAAATACTGTATCCCTTTCATAATTATGTTCTGGGAAATAAGATAGTGGCATTTTAAACAGTTCAATAGTAAAGTATAAAGTGTTTGCTAGAACATGTGTGTTTTTATTAAGACAGTGTTATTAAACCCTTTACATCTTAATGGTGTGGAGGCTTGTCTCAATTTCAGCCATTTAGATGCTTGATATTCGAGACTAGGCTCCAGTTTCATTTTTTTTATCTTGGGCAATTATTTTGACAAATGGCCAGTCTGTTACTGGAAAATATTAAAACAACCAAATATCACTGAAAAAGTTTCCTAGATTTGAATTGGCATAATATTTGTGACAGACCACTGATTGTTGGTTTAGTTAACCCTTTCCTGGATTTATACGCATTTTTACGCATGTGCGACCAGTGTAGATCCAGATCAGCCGGCACACCCCTGCCGTCTGATCAGGATCTGCACTTGTCGCATTTTGGTCAGAAATAACCTAATGAATCAAAAAGCGAACAGTTTAGATCCTGATCAGACGGCACAGATGTGCCGGCTGATCTGGATCTAAACTGTTCGCCCTGGCAATAAAGGTGTATCTGTACAGGAATGGGTTAACCCTTATCTCCATATAAACATCTTTACATGTGTGTAACTGTTGTAGATTTAGATCAATCAGCACATCCGTGCCGTCTAAGCCGAATCTGCGCTGGTTGCATCTTTGTCAGGCGGCATGGATGTGCCAGCTTATGTAGATATACATTGTTTGCTCACTCAATAACGGTGGTATCTATGGAGTAAAGAGTTAACAATAATACATAATGCATTGTTGTTGCTAAAGCTTTTTATGTAAAATCTTTTCTTTTGTGCTGACACAGTTAAGACGCAGGGTTCTAATTAGCTCTCCATATTGGAAATAAAACTTCATTAGAGTAACTTGCGATGTTCATCGTGCTTTGAGTATTCCATGTGATATAAGTTTCATAACTATTGTTAGGCAGTATTTGTGTTTCATGTTTCTTAACCCTATGCTCCATATAATTTTGGCAGATATCCTATGTGTGACCAATTTAGATCCAGATCAGCCTGCATGTTCACTTTTTGATTCATTAGGGTTTTCCCACCATTTTTTGATTCATTTAGTTTTTTTCCCACCAAGAAGTAAACAGTGTAGGTCCTGGGTTGAAGGTTATAAAGCTGAGATTGGAAACCAGTCTCAAATCTCAAGCATCTGATTGGCTGAAATGGCGACCAGTCGCCATTTCAGCCAATCAGATGCTTGAGATTTGAGACTGGTTTCCATGCTCAGTTTTATAACCTTGGACACTGATCAGGGCTGATCTGGATCCACACTGGTCACACAGAAAATGTAACTGGTATTCATTAAGTAAAGGATTAACCCTTTCCCCAACATATACGCATTTTTACGCAAGTGCATATCTATGCCGTCTGATCAGTATCTGCACTAGTCACATTTTGGTCAGAAATAACCTAACGAATCAAAAAGCGAAGTGTTTAGATCCTGTTCAGATGGCACGGGTGTTCACCCATGCTATAAAGGTATATCTATGGAGGAAAGGGTTAATTGACAGTTAAACACATCAAGATACTAGTCTTTTGTAATCTACCTCTGCAAAGTTTAGAAGACTTGTATAGACCATTGTTTGCTATATTATCATACTTCTGAAGTCTCCCGTTTAACCCTTTCCACCATATACACACCTTTATGGCATGGGTGAACAGTGTAGATCCAGATCAGCCAGCACATCTGTTCCATCTGATCAGGATCTGCACTATTTCATTTATTAGGTTATTTCTGACCAAAAACCGGCCAGTGCAGATCCTGATCAGACAGCACATGCGTAAAAATGTGTATATATGGAGGAAAGGGTTAAGACACAAGTCTTACTCTTTACCCTTTACTCCATATAATGGGCTTTTATGCATGTGCGATCAGTGTAGATCCATATTAGCTGACACACCAGTCTACACTGGTTGGCTTTTGGTAAAAAAAAAATATAAATCTATAAGCAACCAGTGTACATCCTGATCAGTGGCAGCCATTTGCCTGCAGATTTGGATCTACACTGTTAGCCCATGGGATAAAACCATCCTACAGAGTAAATAGTTAAAGACTACAATTGCCCTAAATTGAGGGATCTATTTACATTAAATGAATATTTTCCATCTTTTCGGAATTTCTTATTCTTAAAAGTTTATCTCTCACATCAGAAATGGATCACAGGACCTGGTATGACTTTGTATTGTTTGAAAGCAGAAATTATTACACTTCATTGACAAAAATATATTTTTCCATCCCAACTGAAATCTAGATTTATGATGATTTTTCAATGTATGCTCAACAAAGAAAGAAACATGACACTGCATATTTTACCCATATGTGGAATTAATTTGACAAATTTGACAAGTTTCAGGAGAGAGATTCTACAAGTTATTATAACTTTCTTCTCAATCCTGTTGCAAATATTTACAATGTATTTTATATGTACATTTATCGAAGAAATAAATATTGTTTAAACTAAGTTTGACAAGCAATGTAATTGTGGTTGGAAATAAAAATTAATGTGTATTAAAATTATCAGTGCATTTTGAGAGTTTGTGTGCATGAAAAAACGTATTTAAGTCTTTAGTTTTAAGGGGAGGTGCAGAAAGAGATTTTGTATACATGTATGTATCTTTACTTATGCAAATATATAAACTGTCAGGCTTTCTTTTTTTGCTGGGTATAATTAGTATTGTTGCAAGGGATGTCACTAAAAACCAGAGTTTAATTAATAGTCTGTTACAGGTGTGGGAAATCACATATGCAAATAATCCAAAGCACAGTTCCTCTATTTAGATAGAGGAACTGTGCTTCGGATTATTAAAGTATCTGCTTCTTTTATTAGTTGGATGGATTTGAACAAAAGTAGATCTCTTAACTTAATGCATATGCTACTATTATCTTTAGAAGTTTTGTACATGTTGTTAAGTGATTGTGTACTGGTTTTCAAAATAAAAGCTGAGAGTCGATACTTGTTCTTTGTTAGTCCCCAGTTTCTTTGAAAGACAAGAGTATGTATGGATTTGAATCTTGTTTCCTCACAAGTGAATTGTTCAACTGTCATTTAATGTCATTTGCATATATTTAACCCTTTACTCCATATATACATCCTTTTTGTGTGGGTGAACAGTGTAGATCCAGATAAGCCAGCACATTTTTTCCATCAGATCAGGATCTACACTGTTAATTAGCTTTTAGATTCATTAGGTTATTTCTTACCATGATATGCACAGTGCAAATCCAGGGCTGAAGGTTATAAAACTGAGCATGGAAACCAGTCTCAAATCTCAATCAGATGCTTGAGATTTGAGGCTGGTTTCCATGCTCAGTTTTATAACCTTGGGCACAGATCAAATCACATGGATCTACACTGGTCGCACATGTTTAAATGTGTACATAGGGAGTTAAAGGTTGAATAAATGAGCAAACTCTAACACTTAGACATATTTTCGTTTCCCTAATTACTAAAGATATTATGAATAACAATAATTTTCCTAAGTAGATGATATATCATAAGCTACAGAGTATAAAAAGGTGAAATATGCATATCAGGAATTGCCACATTCAGAAAAAACAGCCTCCCCACACAGTCAAAAAGAAGAGAGAGGGAGAGAGCATTGTTAATAAAATGATCAGTTTAAAAAAAAACACCACAAACAACAAAAATGAGAACCCGAGGGGTTACCGCCTTGGAACGGTCAGTGGCAAATCAAATTGCCACTTGGGGTTTAAACCAGGTTCTAGGGTTCTAAGACAAACATTCCATGTAGCAAATAGGTTCGTTATGATCTTCAAAAAATTTGTAAAAGTTCACCGATGGGAGAAAAAAAGCTATATTGAAACAATCTTTGGGTCGAAATGTCTCGGAAATTGTCGTTAGGTTGAAAAGTTTCAGGTGCGAAAAGTCCTGATAGTCACATGATACAACCGAGGACAAAATGGTGGCTGTGTCGCTAGTTTTGGTAGCGGTAGCAATTGTTTTATTCACTGTTTGGTTTCTAAAGCAAGAAAAGATCAGGAGAAATGCGGATAAACTTGGAGGTCCAAAGTCACTTCCAATCATTGGAAATGTTCACCAATTGAAAAGAGATCCAACAGGTATTGCATTCTTGAATTTCTTATGGTAACCAGTGAATAGTGTTATGATAACGGCTGATAACGGCAGCTATGTAAGGCCGGTGCGCCATGCTAACTGCCAAACGCTAAACTTGTGTGAAATGCTAGCACCTTAATGTCAAGATCTCAATGCAAAATGCTAGTTGCCTTAATGCATACAGTAATCATGCCAGGATGCAAAAGAAACTAAAAATTGCGAAATACTAATTGCTAAATGTTAATTGCAAAATGCCAAATGCAGTTGGTAAATGCAAAATGGCGTAGCATACATTAGGCATTTGGCATTTATCAACTAGTATAATTTTCCAGTTTGCAAATAGAATGGCGCACTGGCCTTCCACAGGCAGGATTTGCCTTGGAAATATCTCCAACAGACTGTTGAGGTATATTGGTTTAAGTGCACTGACCTGCCATCAATTCAACAATAATTTGGTGTATATGGAGGATGCAGGCAGAGAAAGGGGCACCAAATATAGTGACGGCAGTGTGACAGCTGCACTATTGAACTATCTTTTAAGCTAACTAGAGTGCCTAATATTCTAAGCAATAGTTTGTTTAGTCAGTTCCTTATCGGTGCTCAGATGGTAATCGAATGGTTGGTTACTTCCCACATTTCATTTGCATCACTACATTTCTGTGTTTTGAAAATGACTTGGTAGATATCAGTTGTAATTTGGCAACAGAATTTTACAAATTATTCTAGTTGTTTCATTGTTTACAATTCTGAGTACACACGGGGATAATATTGTCCAGTTTTGGAGTTATTCCCCTTTCAAATGGCTTTAATCTGATACTTTGTTTACAACATTGTTTATAACTTTAAACGACACCACCTATTGGCATAATATTTGGGATGTATCATCTGCATATCTCATAATCTTTTAAATTCAAATCCTGAAACTTTATTTTGTTTATATCTTTGAATGTAAGTACTTGACAACAAGAGTGATAACTCATGATTGACTTTTAAAAAAAATATTTCCATTTACTTTTATGTGCACATTTATTGTCCAGGTTTAAAAGTAGATGATCATCACTAAAATCATGTAAGATATCTCTTTACTGCATGAAAGTGTTTTCCCATGGGTGAACAGTGCAGATCTGGATCTCTACTGGTTGCATAATGCGATAAATCCAGTATATATGTAGTAAAGGGGTATCTGTATATTAGTTTTCATTTCAGCTTACTGTCACTTGACTGCTTGGAGGCAAAACAAGTTTTTGATACATTCTGTTATTATTTTTTGTTGTTTTGTTTTTTCGTTTTCACACAGAATTCTCACAGCAGCTGTTTGACTTGGTGTCCCAGTTTTCCCACTTGCCTGCCTTTAGACTGTTGGTGGGAAATCACCCTCTCATTTTAGTCTCCGATCCAGCAGAAGCAGAGGTAATCTAGTTCTATTATTTTGGTTGTCTCCCTTTACTCCATGGGATATGGCTGTTATTCCATGGGCAGACAGTGTAGATCCAGATTAGATGCAGTGAAGATCCAGATCAGCTGACCGATTTGTGCCATCTGATCTGGATCTACACTGTTTACTTTTAGATACATTAGGTTATTTCTGACCAAGAAGCAAGCAGTGTAGATCCTGATTGAATGGCATTGATGTGGCAGATTAACTGAATTTACACTGGTTGCACATGCAATAAATCAAATATGTTAGGAGTAAAGGGGTATGCTTAGCAGCTAGTTTTCATTTCAGCCTTCTGTCATTTGACTACTTGGAAACAAATCTGTTACTATTTGTTCTCTTTTTGTTTTTGTCGTAGAATTCTCGCAGCAGTTCTTTGAATTGGTGTCCCAGTTTTCACACTTACCTGCCTTTAGAATGTTGGTAGGGAACCATCCTCTCATTTTAGTCTCCGATCCAGCAGAAGCAGAGGTAATAGATCTAGCAGTTTCATTCTGGTTGTTATGAAAACCTAAATTTTTCTTTCCTAGACTTTCTTAGCATCTATTCAAGTTAGGGCATAGATATGCACACTTACCAGCATATCGACTGATGTTTTGATATCGGTGAACAGTCCAGAGGAAGCAAAGGTAATCCAGTAGCATTTTTACCTTCATTAGATTTGAATCATTCCCTTTTTCTTTCACAGAATTTTCTCAGCAGTTAAGCGAGTTAGGGGAGAAGTATTCCCATCTGCCGGCATTTAGACTTATGATTGGCACGCACCCTACCATTTTAGTTTCCAGCCCAGATGAAGCGGAGGTAATTTTCCGAATTTTTTGTGTTGCAAATTGACTGGTTCATATATCTTTCACAGAATTTTCTCAGCAATTAAGTGTGATAGGAGAAAAGTATGGCGATCTACCAGCGTTTAGGTTGATGATCGGGAATCATCCTTTCATAATAGTGACCAGTGCCGATGAGGCCGAGGTAATCGAGAATTTAAGTTTCTGTCTCAGTTGAATAGTTCGCTTTCCCCTTCACAGAGTTTTCACTGCAAGTGTATGACTTTGCAAATGAGTTCGCACACCTACCAGCTTTTCGGGTCATGATCGGGGGCTTTCCTATGATCATAGTAACAAGCCCAGAAGAAGCAGAGGTAACTCTTTCTGTAATTTCCAAGTTGTCTCCCTTTTCACTTAGCTTGCAAGACACTTGAAGCAGCTTGCTTAACCCTTTCCTCCATATATATGCCTTTATTGCATGTTTGAACATTGTAGATCCAGATCAGGTGGCACATCCCACCTGTCTGATCAGAATCTACACTGTTCGCATTCTGATATATTAGCTTAGGTTGTTTCTGATGTGAACAGTCTGGATTTACACTATTCGCACATGATAAAATTGGTATGTGTGGAGGAAAGGGTTAAATATGTGGTAATAAATTTTCATGCCGAAAACCAAAAAAGTCAACTTCAGGTGGGTAAAATTTTTTTGCAGTCATTTTATTTATTTGAATACACGCTATAACATGTTTACATCTCTTGGCTTTGATTTTCTGGTTCAATCTTGTGCATTTGTCTTAGCATGAAATACATGAATAAATAATTACATGAACCTAAAATAATACCATAGTAATACTACGCCATGTATGATGGAATATTCACTTGACATGTTTTGTAGATATATAGCAGTTTAACCTTTTACTCCATATGCATTTGAAATCATGTGCGACCAGTTCAGAATTGTTGCTTTTTAGTCGAAAGTAACCTAATCCTGAATAGATGGCACAGATGTGTCGGCTGATCTAGATCTACACTTGTTCTCCCTTGAGATAACAGCCATATCCCATGGAGTAAATAGTTAAGAATTAAACACTCAAAGGGATATAGAAGTTGTTAAGTTAATTAGTGAAAAACTATTAATAGGTCCTTCTGTACATTGCTATTCAGTGTAAAAGCAATCTGATTAAAATCATCTCCTGAAAACTGCTTCGCTATCAGGATCTGACAACGGGTAACTAAAACGTGCATTTATCACTTACTATTTGAACCAATCAGATTGTCGCCTACAAAATCGCAAAAGTGAAAGTAAATATAGTATTTTCAACCACGGAAAGTGTTTAAATTCTGCTTAATACTGAAGATATATATGTGTTTATGTAGCATTGCATTCATTTCTAATGTAATGACATCTTCAGATCATTTTGCGAACATTATCAATCATGCTTCCTGTGTTGACAATTTCTAAAAATAGTAATCGGGGAAAACTGCTATAGCTTATGTATGGTGTCTGCAGGCCATCATCATATAAAGCGAACAGTGCAGATACTGACCAGTTGGCACAGATGTGCCGCCTGATCTGGATCTACACTGTTCGCCCATGCAATAAAGGTGTGTCTATGGAGGAAAGGGTTAAACAAATCATTTTTAACCCTTTACTCCATATGTATGGATTATGTTGCGTGTGCAACCAGTGTAGATCCAGATCAGCTGGCACATCTGTGCACATGGATATGCGTATACTGAGAAAACTGTAGGCAACATCAATTATAAACAATTGGTGTTTTTGCTTCTTACACTGTTTCCTGCCATATTCCTTGCACTAGTGGAGAAATTAAAATTTCTCAAAATGTTTTAGACCTTTACTCAATATATATGCATTTTAACATGTATTGGATCAATACTGAACCAGATCAGCTGGCACATTCATATCTTGGTTAGAAATAACCTAATAAATCTAAAAGGATTAGTGCACATCCTGATCAGATGGCATAAATGTGCAGGCTGATATGGATCTACACTGTTTGCCCACATATAAGAGTGTATCTATGGAGTAAAGAGTTAATTTCACATTTGAGTCCCTGCACGAGATTTGATTTGAAAATTTGATCCTTTGTAAAATTTACTCTCTTTAATTTCAAATTCTCAGACACTTGTCCTTTATCAAGAAAAATAAAGTGTTGTAACTCTCTTCCTTCCCTATTGGAAGATTTTATGTATTTGTAAAAATTTGATGTTTACATGTATGGCAATGGCAGTATCGTCACCATAGTGCAATAACGGTATATCTCCATCATATTTCAATGGTACATATAGCGTTATTGCACTAGATATATATGCTATAAAATAAAAAAGTAAAAAACAATATTTGTCAAAAAAATTTGTAAGCTTTCTAGTATTAATATAAAGAACTAGAAAATAGACTATTTATATTTTGGTATCAAATTTATATATTTAACTACCTAATTAAAGCAAACAACAAATAACTCAAGTTTTTTGTTAAATATTCTTTTCAAGTCTGAAATGCAGTTAAAACTATTATTTGCAACAATCAATATTATAATGTTATTGATCAAGTGAATTCATAAAAAATTATTGGCCTTGTTATTGGGCCAAGGGTAGTCATATTTGCCCTAGGCTGAAGGCCCCTAGTTAATAAGACTGTCTGAGTTTATCCAATGACCCATGTTTATACAATGACCTTTACAAAAATAAAATGAGGTATTGGGTCAATATTGGGGAACAAAACAGATAAATGGTCGATCAAAGTATTTGTTTGAATATATTATCTAGATAATGACAAATGTTTGTATCTTTGTTTTGACAAATTATCTCATGGTAAAAATAAGTGTTCCACTAATACATAATGATAATTATAGTAAAGGGGTCAAAAATTGGGTTAGATAGTGTGCATTTCAAAAGTGTCAAAATATCCCTAGTCCATATATACATGTTTTTATGCATGTGCAACTAGTGTAGATCCAGATCAGCCAGCACATCTTTGCCAGCAGATCTGGATCTGCACTGGTCGCATCTTGGTCAGAAATAACCCAGTGAATCTAAAAATAAACAGTGTGAATCTGGATTTGCCAGGTGATCTGGATCTTCATGGTTTACCCATGCAATAAAGTGTATCTATGGAGAATCAAAGAATGCATTGATGGATTCAGACTGGGTGGAGAAAATGTGGTGGAGGTGGTGAATGCCCCGTCAGAAAGTCGGTGATCATTTATATAAAAATGTAAAAAGAAAAACAAATGATTTGAAACACTTATTTGGGGCATTTTTAGTTTCACTAGTCAGAAGAATTGATATAAATAGATGCAAGATTGCAATATTGTGCATTATTTGTTTTCAAAACCTTTTGGAGTGCATGACCCTCTTACTTATCCCCGCTCTAAATGTTTATCCTTTTATTTTTTATACTGGTATTCCTAATTGATTAACTATTTTGCTTAACCCATTACTCCGTGGATATCACTTTAATCACATGGGCAACCAGAGCAAACCAGTGCCATCAGAAATGGATCAAGAGTGTTTGCTTCTTGGTCAGTAATAACCTAATGAATCTAAAAGTGAACATTGTAGATCCTGATCAGAAAACACAGAAAGGGCTGATATGGATCTACACTGATAACTATTTGATAAAACTAAATTCTATGGAGCTAAGGATAAAACTCATTTAAATCATTTTCTTTTTAATAGACTTACCTTTGACTGTATAAATGTATATTTTTGTTTCAGCCATTAATGAACAGTTCGAAGCATATGGACAAGTCTTCAGATTACAACTTCCTACATCCCTGGTTGGCAACTGGACTTCTAACAAGGTTTGTTTCCATTTTATGTTTTACCATGTTATAGATATCACTTCACCCTTATCTCTATGGACACTAAATGATGTATCAGCTTATTTTCCATGTGCCGCAAATGTTGATCTGGATCAGTCTTCATATTGATGCAGTCTGATCTGGAACTACACTCCTTACTTTTAGAATCATTAGTTTATTTCTGACAGCCAAGTGACCAGTGTAGATCCAGATCAAGCAGAGTAGATGTAAGGGCTGATCTGGATCTCAGTGCTCACGCTGGCTGTTTTAAAATAATAGCCACAAATTTTTTGAAAATTAAATTAATAGCCAAAGTTTTACGCGATGTTTCCCCATCCGTGGGAAATAGCATTATAATTTTTTTTTTTTTTTAATTAACATGATTTATCTAACATAACATCTATGTTATGAAGATTAACTGTAAATTATTACTTTATTAATTTAACCTAGTCAATGAAAATAATTGGCTTTATGTAAAATTACTGATGATTTTTAATAATAAGGCATTCTTCACTTCACTATTGCAGACAAAATCAATTGGATTCACTGCAATGTAAACATACCAAAAAGGTCTAACCTTCAAAACAATCTTAACCAAACAAAATTGTAAAATATTGCATTAAAGTTTTGGGCAAAATAATTTAATTCACATCAATTTTCTGCTTAGAATGAGTTTATATGCTAATGGGTAGTGTCAAAGACGATTCGGGATTAGATTAATGGCATCTACACCAGTCATTTTGCAATTTAAAGCATATCAAAGGAGTAAAGGGTAAAGAACAGAAGCAAATTTTGAATTTAAATGTATTTTTCTGCCACAGAATAATTGCTGTAACCACTCAAGGTTGACCAGTGCCATCCAATATGAATTGAACATAAATAAGTACCCCCCACTCCAATATTGAAATAGGCATAGTGAATTACAAATATTTCAGACAAGCTTTGAGATAGACATTTTTTAATTCTTTCCTATTAATACAAATGAAATACCCCAGTATCTGTAAATTTCAGCACTGGAGAAAAGTGGAAAATCCGACGGAAACTACTTACTCCAACCTTCCACTTCAAGATCTTACATGACTTTGTGGGTGTGTTTAACGATCAAACGAAGATTCTCTTAGAGAAGTTGCTACCAAAAGCTGATGGAGAAACCACTGTAGATGTGTTTAACGACATCACGCTCTGTGCGCTGGACATCATCTGTGGTAGGTACAGTCTCCATTGTCTTAGAATTGCAGGAATCATTGCTTTTTCTTGTAATTGCAGATGAATAAAATTTTACTTAAAGGAAGTTATTGAAGTGTTGTTAGTTCATGATATGTTTTGGAAAAAATAAAATGTCGGCCAAACATGTTGCAAATTAACTCTTGCTTTTATGTCCCAATGCTGCAAAGGACTTTAAAAAAAATTTAATATTAAAAAATGGGAAAAAGGAGAATATAAAAATGAAATTTTCACTTTCAGAGACTGCAATGGGCAGGAGTGTAAATGCACAACAGGACAGCACGTCCGAGTATGTCCAGGCTGTTTATGGGTATGATTACACACTACTTATTCGATGTTTATGAAGTTACCTTTCCGTTTCTTTTTTCCTTTTTGTTCTTTGATTTTTTTACAATCACCCGTCAGTTATGGGAAAAACAATATCATTGTTAGTTCTGTCCTAATATAGTTATAACTAAAATGTCATAAAAAGTAACACTGAAGTTACCTTTCCTATGATGTGCTCCATATCAGAACAGCTTAATTCTGTGAAATTTAAGAATGTTTAAAGTTAGTTATTTCCTGGGTGAGATTTTGTTGTAAAATTTTTTTTGGGTAAGGCAATAGAAAAAAATATTTTAGATTCCCATCCCCGCCTGCCCCTATCCAAAACCACCCGCCCCAAAAAAATTTATTGGTAAAAAAATCAAAACATATTCTGTTCCGGACAGAACGGGTTTTAGACCATCCCGGATATGGAAAAAAACATGGCCGACAACAATAAAACAAAATGTTCATCATTTCAAAGCTTACCTAAAGTGATAGTGTCACTATTAAAGACTGGTATGGCTTTTCAAGCAAGAATAGGCACCAACCTGCTACTTTTGTAAGTTGTTATCATGATTTTTTGGAAGAAATTGAAAAGATTGACAAATATTCTACACGTAAGGTTCTAGTAACTATAAATGCCATTTTCTCAAAATTTTAAGTTAGTTTTTACTTCTGTTCTCAGGTACTTCGTTAATAAAAAATAAAAATTAAAAAGTGTCCACCCGCCCCTGTTTTTCCCAAAATCTGGATGAGAATCTAATAATTTATTTTCTTTGGCCTAATTCAGGAGGACTACAACTCAAAATATCATGTTTTCTCTCTTGATCTTTCCAATAACAAAAATTATCTTCCCCCTCCTCCCAACCCACCCACACATGAGAAAAGATATTATCAGTACTTAATTTGTTTGACAGGGCCTCCGAATACACATTTCTGAGACAGCGTACACCTTGGTACTGGCCTCAGTTTCTGTTTAATCTGGTAGGACCTGGCAAGGAGTATGAAAAATGCTTGTCCATTCTTCACAGCTTTACGGAAAAGGTGATTATCAGTTGATTGAACTTCACATCATTTACTTCCTATAAAAATTTAATTTATCTAACAAGGTATAATGTTATTTTTAACCATTTTTAAGATGCTATTCACATATCTATGATGTCATCCTGTCAGTTTTTTCTTAACATTTTACTCTAGATACGAATTATATTGCATTGATCATGTAGATTCAGGTCAACCAGCACATCCATGCCATCTGATTAGGATCTACATTGTTTACTTTCAACATACATTAGGTTATTTTTGACCAATTAGCTTACAGTGCAGATCCTGATCAGATGCCCGCTGATCTGGATCTCACTGGTTCCACACGCCATAAGACCAGCTTATATTTAGCAAAGGGTTTAGCACTGTGATATTTTCATTACAGGTCATCAGAGAAAAACAGGCCCAATTTTCTGAACAGTATAACAGCAAAATAACCATGCAAGAACTGTTAGATGAACAAGATATAGGCAGTTTCTTGGGTAAACGTAAGAGGCTTGCCTTCCTTGACATGTTGCTCTGTGCTACCACAGACTCCCAGAAACTGTCATTTCTAGACATCAGGGAAGAGGTCGACACCTTCATGTTTGAGGTTTGTTAAAGCTGGTGTGTTAGATATCATTTAGACCACTGTTTAGTAAAACTAATACATTGTTTCATAGCGGATAAGTGTATCTTATAGCGAATAAGTGTATCTAAATAAATTAATACAATTGCATGAAGTAATATCTATGTCCACACAAATTAAATAATACTTCAGTAATTCCAAAAATTCACCTTCTCGACAATCTCTTAAATATCTTGGGTGATATATTTTAGGGCCATGACACAACAGCTGCGGCATCAAACTGGGCGGTACACCTGATAGGTGCCGATGATGATGTTCAGAAGAAGGTCCATGATGAAATGGATGCTATCTTTGGTAAGTTGTAAATGCATTAACCCTTTACTTCATGGAATATGGATTGTATTTATTGTCCACACCATAATGTCCTTTTTTAAAGGAAGGAAGGGCGTTAAACTCAGAATTAACAAAAAGAATATGGCTTTTATCCAATTGGCCAACACTGTAGATCCAGATCAGCCAGCACATTCCTGCTGTCTGATCAGGATCTACACTGTTTGCTTTTAATTCATTATGTTTTTTACGAGCATAAAGCAACCAGTGCAGATTCAGATCACATCTCATTGATGAACCAGCTGATCTGGATCTACACAGATTGCACATGCAATAAAACCTTTATATATGGAGTTACAGTATAGGGTAAAATGGTGGTTTAAATTAACAATGTCAAAGGGAAACAACTTCATAGTTAATTCCTGCTCTTGATTCTGTAGTTAAAAATGCTTGGGAAACTTTGTGAAACTACTTGAGTGTTAAAGGTTGTTGTTAACTTGTCCCTTGTTAACCTTGGCCCCTTATATGTATGTTTTATCACATGTGCAACCAGTTAAGATCCAGATCAGCTTGCACATTCATACATTGTGATAAGGATCTACACTAGTCACTTTTACATTCATGAGGTTACTTCAGACAAGATAAAAGTTCCTGACACAGAGGTTCTTTTAAGAGCTGATCTTTCCAGCGTCTACACCTTGCTGAGGAAAGCCCAAGTCAGATGGGCAGGTCACCTTGTTCCGATGGCAGACACTCGCCTCCCTAAGAGTATCTTCTGTGGTGAACGGGCGGAAGGCAAGCGCTCTCGGGGTGGACAAAGGATGCGCTACAAGGATACCCTCAAAGTCACTCTTAAGAGTTTTGAGATAAGCCCTGACACCTGGGAGACAGCAGCGTTAAATCAACCAACCTGGCGATGCCATATAAGCCAAGGTGCCTCCTCCTACAAACAGAACAGGACTGCTGAGGCCCAAAGAAAACGTGAGCTACGGAAATCCTGAGTCAACTCTGTGCCTTCAACTCCAGCAGACCTCATGTGCCCGTCTTGCAGCAGAGCCTTCCCAGGGCACATCTTACTGATCAGCTACAGCAGGACACATCGTACCCTATCTTCCACATAAACAGTGTGATGTCCCTTTGTCATCGTCGACAACGACGGATGAACATCATCATCAGACATCTGCCTAATATCAAAAATTTCTTGCTGGCCAAATTTTCAGAAAATCACTTCTTGGCAATGCAGGAATACAGAAAAACTAGCGCAAAATCTGTCAAAAACTCGAACCTAATTTTCAATCAGAAAGGTTAAAGATCGTCATGTGTTGAATTATCTTATTCTGATTGGTGGATATTTTTTAAGTTAAAACCTTGTAGTTTACAATACAAGGTTTTGATATTAGGCCGATGATAGATCATGGACTGTATTGTTAAGCAATTATTGAATGTTTGTTTCTCTAGGTGGGAGTGACAGAATAGCCACCATGGATGATCTCAAAGAAATGAAATATCTTGAATGCTGTATTAAAGTAAGTGTTTCTACCTTTAACAAGGGAGGGAATTAACAACTTGAACAAGGGAGGGAAATAACAACTTGAACATGTGAGGGAAATAAAACCTTAAATAAGGGAGGGAATTAATGCCTTGAACAAGTGAGGGAATTATACATTGAAAAGGGGAGGAAATAACACCTTGAACAAGGGAACCTTTTAATAATTGAATAGGCAGCCCATGTTTAAAGTATAGTTTTTAAAATTTAGAGAAAAATAAGTAACACAATTCAAGTTTATTTAATTTACAATTCAGTTTGCAAACCTTTCCATAAGTGATGGACAAATTTGCAGTGTAGCTTGCAGTCCTATTAAAACTAAACACATAGCTATGTTTTCCTCTTTTTAGGAAGCTTTGAGAATATTTCCATCAGTGCCAGTATTTGGACGCAGCCTTACCGAAGACGCCAAAATAGGTATCATATCAAACATTTTTACAGACATACTTTTAATTTATTGTAATATGATTGTATTTTGGGAGGGTTTAATTTTTTTCATTCATAAAGCAAAATATTAAAAAGTAATAATTTATTTCATGATGATGATACAGAGCTGCGTGAAATTCCGTGAATTTATGCCTGCACGAAAATGTCAATTGCAGTTTATGCACAAATATTTGTGCCCAAGATATTAGATGATACCACAGTATAAGACCTATTAAGATTTTTTAAATGACAGAAATATTCTGTAGGCCTCAATATTACATAAAAATATGAAAGTTCCCCTGGCTCACAAACTGTCAGATAATACAATTTCTTGACATTATGTCAGGCCTTAAAGCTTTATAGATGTCAGACCTTTTATAACATATGAACGTTTTGGCTTGTCAAGTTCATACACTTGTTTGTTGGACCCGACAACCAGTTTTATTTGGTAATTCTTGGCACAATGTCATTTTCTTACACATCTGGTGGTTATTGTAATATTCGATTCATACACAGCACAATGTCAAATTCTCCTATTTCTGACACAGCTGGTGTGGAGTTCCCCAAGGGTACAAGTGTACTGATTTCTCCAGCAGCTATCCACAGAAAGGTTCACATCTATCCAGATCCGGAAAAGTTTGATCCCGACAGGTTCTTACCAGAAAACTCTGTCAACAGACATCCGTTTGCTTATATACCATTTTCTGCTGGTGCCAGGAATTGCATTGGTAAACTTGCACTTGCATTTTTGAGTTAAGGATTGAATCAATATTTTAAATCAAATTTTATCACATTCGTCTGAGTATGAAAAACATTTGGGTTGTTTAAAATGTGATGCTTACTTCAAACAATACAAATGTTTTAATATCCCAATTTATGTGATAAAATATCTCTTCAATGAATCAAACTTAGTAAGAGATGAAAATAATTTGTTTTGTAAGTAGATAATATTTTGCTGTGTTTCGCTTAACCCCAGAAAATTTAGGAAGTTACTAGCATATCTTTTACTGCCTGTAAGCGATCTAAGTCAAATTGAGTATATGTAGCTTTTTTTTATAGTAAATGCAAAAAATCTTCATGTTCATTCTCTACAAATTGCCCTAGGTTGTCAAAAGTTTGCAATACCGCAGCATAGAAAAAATTAAATTGTAAGTTTTTTCTTAAGATAATTTTTTTATCACTTGTAGGTCAAAAGTTTGCCATACTGGAGGAGAAGGTAATACTCTCCACCATCTTTCGTAACTTCTCAGTGAAGAGTATGCAGACAAGAGAAGAGCTGTTACCTACAATGGAGCTCATTTTGAGACCGGCTGAAGGCATCAAGGTTGTTTTGACCCAGCGAAGGAAGGAGACTGTGATATAATGACCTACCTGTTGTGTCGTATAGGGTGCTTATTTTAGAACTTAGATACAGTACCAGTTGAAATTAGGGATTGCAATTTTCACCTATTTTACCAATTTGCATTCGAACGTTCGAATTATTCACAAACAATCATATAAACCATGAAACCTGTCATTTTGCAGACCCCAACAGTATGCATGATACAATAAAATTGTCATACAAATAGATTTTGCCGATAATATCCGAGTGTTCCAAAATTTTAATAGGGGTTATATTCAAAGGAGTATGTAATCATCTTGAAGGTATATGTTAAATCAGTATCAGATTTTCTTGATTGCCGTTCTTGATAAAGATAATTATCGTTAAAATAGAAACGAGAATTTTTACACACTCATTATTAAATTTTAACGAACATTCGAATTCTTCAAATGCATTCGAATGCTTATAATCTTATCCAAACGGTCGAATGTTCGAACGTCTGTTTACATCCCTAGTTGAAATGATTGGACTTAAAATGCAGGGATTTTGTTCATGAAAGATAGATCATTTCAAAATCAAGTCTTAATTTTTGAAAAATTTCTGCTGACAGAAAATTGTGAGTTATAATATTCATATTAATGGCTATTAAGTGTTGTAGAAGATCAAAATAGTTAATTACTGAATGTAATTATATTGTTTGATTCATAGTTTTGCAGACAAATATTTTGTATTTTTCAAGTTTACCTGTAATTTTTTATACTGAGACATATTTGTATTATCTCTAGAGAATAAAAAAGGAATATTTATCATATATAGTTAAATATTTTTTAATTAATTGTTTCGCAGAAAAACTTTTTATTTTTTATGTTTGATTTTATCTGTAAGTTTTATACCGTGATTTATAATTTATTTTGATTTTTGAAAATCTAAAATCAGAATGTAATTTTGAAATGTAGTGCCAGATGCGGAATTTGAGTTTTTTGTCATCATCAAAACTTGTTTTTGTGACTTCATATAAAAATGTCTTATAGAGAACCAAATATCTAATCAGAGACCTATATATATAAATGTATAATATAGGTCTTTGATCTAATGTGCCACTTTCTTCTATTTAATTTATGTTAAAAGTAGTATACAATAATTTAATGCCTGAATGTAAATTTTGTTTGGCCATTTGAAACAGTTGTTTTAAGATATAATTTTCATTTTAGACTTTTATCCAGTATTTAAAGTCTGTTTCAAGACAAATTGAGAATTTTTTTTATTTGTATTATGTCATGCAATTTAAAGACAAAAGTTTTCTTATACTGTCTAAAAAATGTGTAGGTTTAGAAAGATGGTTACATTTTTGACTAATTGAAAAAAGTCTGTTTTTCATGTATACATTGTTCTAAGATTAATGAATTTTTTGATAGACTTGCTTTAAAACACTGCTTTGAGTTAAATTTAAAGCACTATTTTGATATACTTGTTTTTGAAATTTTTGAAACAATGTTTTGATAAACTTATATTTTAAACAGTTATTCTTTCCAACTCCTTTAATGCTGGGATGTTATATATGCTGCAAAGAGGTTTAGTTTTAATTAATAGTATGATTTAATGTAGGTTTGACCAGTTTATTTTTACACTTAAGCATGCTGAGTTGTTATAGTAAAACAGGATATCTTATTTAGTTTTTTTTACAATGAGGATTGTGGGAAAGTCTTGCCAGTAAACTATTAAAAATTAGGCTTAATATCAGCAAACAGTTAAATCTAGGTTAAATCTAGGTTGGCAGGTTGGCCAGTGATCAGTGTTAGCTGATAGCGATTAAATATCATCATGAAAAAGTATTTTCACCAGAAAAAATGTTTACTCCAAAGTATTTTTAATCATTAGATATATGCAAGTTTTGAAAACTTAGTCCAAAATTACTTTTCATGTGCCAATGCAAGATTTCCGGAAAGGGGGTTCATTTGGGGCAGTCTTATGGTAGTTACATGATATTTTACAATTTTCTGGCCAAAATCCTCATAAAAGTTATATACTGCTGCCCTAAAGGTTGGGAGTGGGGGGTTAGGGGGTGAGTGACCCTACTGAACCCCTTTCTGGATCTGCCTTTGCATATGTTGTTTATAAATCCGGTGAGCAGTGAAATGCCATTTTTATCCTGATTTTGATAATCAACATAGTTATTGCTAGTCGTTGCTTTTTGTTGTTCAGGTATATTTTATGTGTTTAGGTTGAATCAGTATTTAAAATAAATAATTTTCTAAATAAACGTATATAGGAGATGACCTTTCTGTTTTTATTTTTAATGATAAAAAGTCACTAAGAATTGCTTCTGTTCTCTGTTGCGTGTATTGTGGAAATATTTGATTTATGGACTGTTTTGTCATACTATTTGTATACTGCATCACACTACAATTTATATTACTCCTACTTTATACTCTTCTTTTATATAAGTAGATAGTAAAGGGATATATTTTAACTGCAATTTGAAGATAATGATGTGTTGTTTTAAAATTAGTGTGAAAGCAAGGGTGCTGGGGTGGATAGGTCTCATAAGTGGCAGGATAGGTCTTTAAATGGCCAGTATTATTTCCGTGTTCATTTGTGGAATTGAGCCATATTTTAAGACAGATTGGAAATTTGCCTTTTTTGACTGTGGAAAGAGCGTGGGAGGGGATGCATTCATGATTTATGTACATGATTATACCCCCACAAACGAAGTTTGAGGGGGTATATAGGAGTGAGCTTGTCTGTCGGTCGGTCTGTCGGTCGGTCAGATTCCGGATGATAACTCACGAACAGCTTGACAGATTTAAATAATTGTTTGTACACAGGTGTAACGTCATAAGATACAGGTCAAGTTTGATTTTGGGGCTGGTGGAATCAGAAAAATGCTTTCCGGACGACAACTCCTGAAAGGCATCAAATATTTTAAAAATGTTTGGTACACAGGTGTAACATCACAAGATACAGGTCAAGTTAAAATGGTTTCCAGATGATAACTCATAAAATACATCACAGATTAAATCCTTTTTCAGAAAATACAAATCGAGTTCGACTTTGGGGCCTGTGGGTCAATGTCACGGTCGCTGTTACTTAAAATAGAAAAATTGTTTCTGGACGATAAGTCATGAAATACTTCATAGATTTAATTATTTCCTGTGACACAGATGTAACATAAGAAGATTCAGGTTGGGTTTGACTTTGGTGCCTGTGGGTTGAAGGTCAAGGTCACTGTTATTTAAACTTCAAGACTTCATTTCCACTCGGTAACTATAGCTTGGATTGAGATTCTTGAATGAAATTTGGTGTATTGGTGGTTTCTGTGAAGACGACTTTTGAGATTGAAAGTAAAGCCTGTGGGGTCAAGGTCACTGTTACCAAAAATAGAAAAAAAACTGTAGGTTCAATATCTTTAGTTCGGAATGAGATATTGTGATGAAAACTGCTATATAGGTAGTGTCTGTGAAGACGAAACTTGGTATTGAAAATGGGCCTGGTGGGGTCAAGGTCACGGTTCACTGTTACTAAAAATAGAAAAAATGGTTTCTGGATGATTTCTCATGAAAGGCTTCACATATATAAACAATATTTGGCACACAGTTGTTAGATAAAAATTAAGTGAAGGTCACTGTTACTAACATATTTAAACCGTTTCTGCTCAAGTAATTTAAAAGGAATGAGATACTGTGATGAAACTTTCTGTATATGTGGCTACTGTGAAGACGACACTTTGGATTGAAAGTGAGGCCACTATGGTAAAGGTCACTGTTACTAAAGATAGAAAAACTTTTTATGCTAAATTACTTAAGTGAGGAATGAGATATATGTGATGAAACTTACTGTTTAGGTTGCTTCTTTGAAGACTGCTTAGGATTGAAAGTAGGTGTGTGCGGTTAATGTCACTACTACATGTGTCCATGTTTCTAGTGTTAGTTACATTATGCCATTAATTCTAAGCATTCCCAGTTCAAGTATCATGTGGGTGTATTTAATCTTTTTCAGTGATAATTCTAGTTATATTTTTGCAAATTGTTCTTTGCTTACAATGCCAGCAGAGCATAAATTATCAGTTGCAGTAATGTGTGTAATTGGATAACGTTTACCTATAAATAGCCTACTGCAGTCATGCTGAGGACGGGGCAACATTTTAGAAAATTTAAATGCCATTTAAGTGTTTTAGCTTTATTTTGTTTTATTTTTTTTTAATCAAAAGAAAACATGATGCATTTTATTTTTCCCGAACTATTTTTCGCATTTAGAACATAACTTATTTTTCAAATATTGCACGATGAGTCAAGTAAATCAAATACTTCTTCATCTATCAAACGAAAATCAAAAAGGTAAAACGCAAACAGAAAATTATCCGCCTGCCGACCCAAAACTTCAATTAGCAAGGTCTGTAGAATAAGCTAAGTCCTGCATGACCTTATTTATTGGCAGGTATGATTGCACTTCTAATTATACTACTACTGATTGCACTACTTTTATAATTGCTTCTAGTCTTAGCGTCCGAGGAATTAGTTTAAAGTTGATAACTGGGCGTACAAACTAAAAACAACAACGGGGTTGTGGAGATAAAAATTAAAAGCAGTATTGTCAACTGACTAGTGCTTGTCTAAATTGTCATTAGTTAAAATTTGCTTCTTCCAAGAGTTATTAAAGTAATTAGGATTTTATAGGTAAAAAGAATTAGCAAATTAATTATTAAAGTGCCATTTGATTCTTAAGTGACTTTGTAAATGATAAAAATGGAAAAGGAGAAGAAATCCGACGAGCCATCAACTGTGTACAAGGTTGTCAAAACGGTGTTTCTGGTGTTGGTCTGGGTTACCATTGTAAGTATGTTATCTTCTTTCATGAAAACTAAAAGAAAAAAACAACAAACAGTATAATATAGTGTATGAATAACCCATAAGTGTATTTGTCTTCATGTCATATATTTTGTCTCTAGTTTTCAATATAATTATGATTTAATAAATAAAATGATAATGCCCCTAATGGGGATCGAACCTATATGGTAGGGCGACGGCGCCTAGCCATGCAAATCTGAACACGCTACTGATTGAGCTAACTGGGACAAAACCACATAAGGTTGATCGGATAACCCTGATAAACGTAATCATCACGATATGACATCGTTAACCGAATATGGACTGATAAAAGTATTGACAACCAATAAACTGCTAAAACAATAACACCAACAAAAGACCAACTAATGTTTAATTGAAATTGGATAATTAACTGCTCTTCCCCCTCTACTTGTTGACTGTGTGGGGAAGCTGTGTCTGTGACCATTCCTGATATGCATATTTCACTTCTTCAAATTGCGTTTTTGTCGGTCATCCTGATGATTGTCGGTCATCCTGATGACCGACATATTATAATCGACCAAACTTGAGATCTTTAGCCTGAACACCGGTTAACAGTGACTCACGGTCCAGAACGGATAATTTAGACTATGCCACCTGTTCCGCACTTTAGACAAAGACGCCCGTCTAAAGCTTGAGAATGCTATTCCGTTCCCCCTGTTCGCAAGAAAAGTCTTCTAAATGTTGATGAAACAATATTTGAACATTGTAGTTTCATCAAATTAGAAATTGGGCTGATCAATAACGACATGTTAAATTTTGTAAACATAAGTGTGTTGTATTTTCTACAGGGTATAGAAATAATGTTATGCGTCTTTTTTTAGAAAGTCAAGTGATGCAAACCTTTAAAGCAAAATATTAGTTGCATATAAGTTGAACTGATACTTTATTTGAATCAAACAACTGTTCAGGATGATGCCATATCTGAAATAGATTCGTTCCCTTATCTTGAATTTGTTCGTCAAAAGCAAGACATCGCTTATGTTTTCTTAAAGACTTACGAATAGTCGACTTTTGCGGGAAAGGCTGACTGTAAACAAAAGTTTACAAAAAGCTAGTCGGTCATTAGCATAACTTTTTAACCGAAAAACACATGACACTGAAGTTAAAACTTTAAGCCACTTTGAAATGAAAGCGCTTAATTTTTATTGGATGTCATACAAACTAGTTTATTAATATATCCTTTGTTTTGAAGGAATGCATTTATTAGCTGGTGATAAATCTTATCATTTTTGCAAATATTATTAATAATTTACTTGACAGTACCATAATTGTTAGGTTTGTCAAACTCTACTACTTCGTCTAACACAATTTTTATCAGAAATGAAGAGAAAGCAAGGACAATCAAGTTGTAATTGTATTCCAAAATCTAGAGTTTATGTTCAACAACAAAATTTTGTCACTGTCATGGCGGGGTAGGGGTGGGGGATGGGGTGAGAACCATTTTCTACAGGGTATAGAAATAATGTGGGGTGGGGGATGGGGTGAGAAGCATAAAAGGGACTCAAAAATATTATATTTACTATTCTGATCTTCAACAATTTTTTAGAACTTCAACATGCAATATATCGCTGGTTCTTGCACATTTTCTTGTTTTTTTTGTCTGTTTTAATGATGTCAATTTCAGTGTTTTCCATGTTAGATGAAATAATGCGGGTTTCAAAAACACTCATGTCCATGCGTTCATTTTGAAAATTGATGAAAACTTCTATCCATGCGTTACCATTAATTTTTTCTTTATTGTGGTATAATGTAATATAATAAGCAACTACAGCGATATCGAATCGTACTCGATGAACCTGTCAGAGGGTCAGTTTGTCAAGCTTGAACTGGACACTGCCTGCGGATAGGGTCAGCGAGTACAACCTATATCGGCCTGTTATCGCTGTGGTTGCAGACTATTTATTATTACAATAATTATATAACTTTGTTATTAATGGTAGCTATGTAATCAGTACGGGTTCTACATATATACTGGGCGAGCAAAGCTCTCCAGTGCGCAGTCTTAGTAGCTCGTCCGAGCGACCACGTCGAGGTACGGTCGTGAAAAAGTGGAGGCTTATAACATAAGAGAAGATGTTTTAAAAAAGCATTTAGGACGAAACGAAACGAAACTCAGAACTGTGCCTAATTGTCAAAATACTGTCTTTTAAAGAAAGAGTTTTTTGCGATTTCCTGTGCAAATGTTGTGAATGTAATGGCAGTTTAGCGAATGTGAGATGACAATTGTTAAAAGTAAACACAGAAGGTCAACGATTTTGCAATTTGTTTGCGATTTCCAGTGCAATTTTGGTGACTGTTCTCAAAGGTTACCGGATGTTTAGCGAATGTGACATGACCATTGTATAAAGTAAACATAGAAGATCAGCATGGGCAATATTTTTATCTTATGTCATAAGCGTAGTCAATGAGATTAACGACTAGGATGGCCACAGGAGGTTAACTTCATTTTACGGTTACACGTTCAGAGTGCCAGGGTAGCATCAATAATGATTTTGTTTATTGTATTTGTCTAATATCAATTTATAGGATAAATGGTGACATGTTACCTCAGTTTTGGTGTCCAACATTGACAAATACTTCGTTAGTCAAGTATGTTGAAAAATGATTTCAATCCATAATTAGTTGTTATCAGCTAATCAACCTCATAACTTTGCTTTTTCCGATCGCACTTTGGGAATGTTAAAACCCGAGCTGCGAGCGTTTAAACCTAGTTGGTTTAATGACTACCCATCTCTTCATTAGTTATTAGTTATGAACATTACTTTTGACCTTTTATTCGCAATTACTCATTCAGAGGGACATTTATATACAATGCTCTTTCTCAAAGATTTGCATAAAAGTGTTTAGTTTTGTGCTTGTTGCGCAAAAACTGCCTGTTTTTGAGATCTATCTATTTCTCTGTTCTTTTGATGTCCAAGTTGGAGCACTAATTACGATGAGGTATTTTAATGTTTTTGAAATGCTTAAAAGTCTTTAACAGACTCAACCAAACCGAGCCTGCACTTTTTTAATATTTGTCGTGTTAAGTGGTTTTCAAAGTGACCTTTTCATCTATTTTAAGAAAAAAATTTAACGATTGTTTTAAAATTCAGACTTGGTAACCATTCTGTACGTGCATTTGTATTTTTATCATTTAAACTTTAAATATTTAATTTATGTTACAAATTTCCCGTCGCCCCAATATTCAAAACTTGCCCTTGAATATATCCATTTTCAAAGAAATACGAATTGATTTATTTTGATTCCCCGATTCCCTCTCAAAACCACATCTATCCATGCGTTCTTTTCTTGGGATATATAGTGAACGGCTGGACTAGTCGCAGTTGCAATCCAAATTGAGTTTAACTTGTAAAAGCTTTCCGGGGATACCCCTGACTCCAACGTCTGCTTTCCCATACACATGCAATATAACGGATCTGGATTCGGTCTTTTGTCGATACTAAACAATAACATTATTTTGACAAGTACAGTAAGGTAGACAACACAAGCATTATCAGTTCTCTTGTTTATGTATTGTACATAGAGAGAAATGTAAATGGAAAAAATCTTCCTCTCTTCTTTTTCGCTGCGTGGGGAGGCTGTGTTTTTTGAGTGTGGCTATTCCTGATATGCATATGTTGCTTTTTTTTGAAACTTGAAACTTCAACTAAATTCACAAATGGCTTGTCAGATACAATCTACGTGGCATTGGTCGACTGAAAACTGGACAAATCTTGGCTTCCATTGGTCCAAAAATAAATGCAAGCACGAATACATATTTATTCTATTAATTTATCTGCTAATGACCGACTAGCTTTTTGGAAAGCTAAAACTTGTTACATGATTAACATTTGCTTGTAGGGACTGTGTCTAGAAATCACCGGACCTACCTTAATAGACTTGAAGATAAGAATCCATTCGGACTACGAGTCGGTGGCGACAGCTGTGTCCGGGCGGAGTGCCGGGTTCTTCATCGGATCCGCACTGGGCGGGGTACTGGTCGATAAATTTGGTCCTTATTGTGACCTTATGGTCGCTGTGTGCATGGATTTGATGGGAGCTTCAATCGCAGCTTTGCCCTGGGCACCTATGACTCAACTCATATTCTTTATAAGCTTATGTGCTGGAACTTTTGAGGGTGTTATAAATATAGGTATTTTTTTCTGTTTTACGGTTCGTACCTGACCAGCTGTGATTCAAATTCGTTTATTGAACTTTTCATATTGTAAACATGTATTATACAATAAAACCCCGCTATTTAATTCATTATTTAGTGACACCTGCCGATCGCTGACGGAGAAGGCAGCTTGGTTATTCTAATATTGTTCTAATACCAGAAAGCCTTTTGACCTTTGATGTTCATATTAAAAAAAAACCTTTGTTTATGTTTCAGCTGGACAAAAGTTGATAATCAACATGTGGCAAGAGAATTCCGCTTCGCCTCTACACATCCTTCACGGAGGGTTCGGCATTGGGTCTTTCATCATACCTCTAATAGCAAACCCTTTCTTGGCGAAGCCTGCGCCAGTGGTGCATTCCAATACAACTACAAACACAACAATATTATGTGATTCTCTGTGCGCCCCAAATTTCACAACCACACTTGCGCCTAG
Source organism: Corbicula japonica (assembly GCA_038501625.1). Classification (NCBI taxonomy): domain Eukaryota; kingdom Metazoa; phylum Mollusca; class Bivalvia; order Venerida; family Cyrenidae; genus Corbicula; species Corbicula japonica. The sequence continues at coordinate 3,588,471 of JAZAYU010000048.1, forward strand.
TACAACAACCGAAAAGAAGTATTTGGAGAACACTTCCAGGATTGAGTATGCTTATGCAATTGCTGGTGTTATAACAGTTGCAATATCTGTTGTGCTTTACATCTACCATATTGCTGGCACAAAACAACGCAAAGAATTGATCGCGAAACTGAAAAATAGTGACAAAAACGAAAGTACGGAAAATAGGACATTGTCATTTAGAGAAATGTTCAACCCGGCGACTTGCGCATCTGGAAGATTTCTTTACGGTCTTAGCATTCTGGTGCTAGTGTTCCTGTTTTTCATGCAAGCTGTTGGCGGAGAAAGAGTTGGTGGAAAATTTATTCGCGCCTTTGCAATCGACTACCATGATTTTTCACCGGATGATGGTTCATACATCAACACCGTCTTTTGGATCGCATTTTCTTGCGGACGTGTTGGGGCCTTTATCGCTGCAAGATGGATTCCAATCAGAATTCTAATCATTATCGAGACTGGTGGTTGCCTAGTGTCAGCAACAGCTTTAGTAATTTGGGGCACTTCCGGTCCGCTTGCATTATGGGTCATTATGCCTATATTAGGCGTCTTTGTGGCACCGCTTTTCCCATCTGGAATAGGCTGGGCAAATTTTCACATAGAAGTCACAGGAATTGCAATAACTGTTTTTCTTTTAGGCGGATCAATTGGCGGAATCATTTACATGAAGCTTATTGGATTTCTGTACGAGCATTATGGGCCGAAGATGTTCTTGTACACGTTGCTAGGTTACGCGATCGCCGCGTTTGTATTAGCTGTTCTGATGGATATTGTTGGAGCTAAGCACGGCAGCAGGTTTGCAAAGGACGAGGGGGAGGTTCAGAAAGAAGAGCCGGTAGAACTAATTCAGCATGTTTTTAGTGTTGAAGAACAAGGAAAAGAGAAATCAGAGCTGAAGGGCATTGACTGAAAAATAAACTACAACTACAACAACAAAAACATCGTCTTTTGGGGAGATATTTGAGGCACCATTGCCCAAGAACATAAAACTGATACTGGAGACCAGTCTCAAATCTCAAGCACCTGATTGGCTGAAATGGCGACCAGTCGCAATTTCAGCTAATCAGATGTTTGAAATTTTAGACTGGTCTCCAATCTTAGTCTTATGATCTTGATCCCATGACAAAATGATGCTTGTTGACTTTGCGATAAATGTAGATCCTGATCAAAATGGGACCTGCACGGTTAAAAATAAAATGTTTTCTAGATGGATTAATTAAGAATGCCTTTCGGACTAGAATGACAAAACAGTATAGACTCCTAATCAGACTGCACTGCGATCCGGGCCTACACTTGTCACACAGGCTATAAGCATCATTTATAATGGTACATAACATAGAGCTTTGACCACTACATAGCTAGCGCTACTATACATTTTACAAAATCAGTGTTCTCAGTATTTTCTTGGCTGACTGTAAAATTTTGCGCCGTAAAATCAAAATTAATCGTGAACTTGTTCGTATTCTGAATAAACAGTGAAGGTTGCTATCATTCCAGTTTTATGGGATTTATGTATATATATGTTTGAAGCGTGTCAAAATTAAAGACAAATTAAGAAATAGATTGAAATTTTATTAGACATTTGGAAATGGCGAAAAATGTCGGCAAAAGTCCGGTTTCCGAATTTTAGAGGTTACGGTATTCGGAGGTTTTCGTTATAATAAAGTAAGAAGGAACAAATTCGATATTTTTCCAGTATTTAGAGGATTTCGGATTAGAGAAAATTCGGATAAGGGAGTTTTTAAAGCACAACGGAATGAAAATTGTATATATTTTTAATTCAATTTTTTGGACGTGATTAGTAATACGGAATATGCATGATATTTGTGTCAAGTATAATTTAAAATAAGAGCTTAAGTATAATAAGTATAATTTAATATAAGAGCAGAAATATTTTTGCTGCTAAACTAAGATATTTTCCCAAATAGCGAGTTATATTTTAACATGCGTAGTAAGAACCAGCTTGTCTGCTGACCCCAAATCTGGAAAGTCACAAGTTTCAAGGCGTGATGCATTCATTCATCACTCAGTGAAGCCATTATGTCAACAACTTGAACTAGATTTAAATCATTCACAGCTGTTTTAATTTTGACATGAATTCCTTTTTGTGACGTGGTATGGCCATGATCATTTCAAGTGAGCGTTTTTATTGGCAATGGCTAAGGTTTAAAACGTACAAACTCGAAAAAATTCTTACTTTTTAATTTTATTTGTTATGTTATGATTTAACTTTTGTTTTGATGAGTTTATTATAAATGATAGTTTTAAAGTGAAGGGACGCTTTAAGAATAACAAGCATTTAATTAATTACGCGATCAGACACCGTAAAGTTTATCAACCATCAAACGGAAGTGGCGCAATTTTAAATTTTACCGTCTTTTTCCGTGCGTTATCTTAGATGTTTGTTTGTATGTATTCATAACAAATCTTAGCACTTAAGCGTTTCGAAGTAACTTTTGGATTGAGAGCTTTGAGGTTCTGTGAAGACGATTTTTATAAAAATAAGAACTGGTAATGGAAAGAGCAATGAAGAAACCAACGGAGCCGAAACTCAACAAATCAACATGTGAAAAGGTGATGGAGACAGCCTTTCTGGTTGCCACATGGCTTGCTCTGGTAGGCGTATTTCTTTTGAGAATATTAATTTGCTTTGTTGGATTTTTAAAAGAGCAAGCTTTTTTGTGCGTCTTAATAAATGGCGCCTTTTGTGCAAAGTTTTATTTAAATATGCCGTTACGGAGATTTTGATATTTTTATTTTTTACCGATGAAAGTGCAATGAGCACTGAAGACGGATCTAAATAGCCATTAAATAAACTCGCTGAAATAATTAGGTAAAAGGACGCAAAAAGGCGATACGTTTTTTCTTACTTTGTTTACAAAATTCATATAGGTTAAAAGGGGAACATTCGATATTGAGCCGATGACTGGCGGAATATACTTCTACACCGCCATACATTAATGCATTAAAACAAGATTTGTTTTGCGCTACTGTTGCGGCTTGTATAATAAATGATAAACGAATTTTCCGTATGCTGCGTGCATTTTATATTGTTCAATTTAGGGGCTGTATCTGGAGATATTTGGACCAACGCTTATCGACCTCAAAATCAAACTGAATACAGATTACGAAGCCGTGGCGGTAGCGGTGTCGGGCCGAAGTGTGGGAATGTTTCCTGGGTGTGTGATAGGCGGACTCCTTGTGGACAAGTTTGGGAAGTATTGTCACCTCATGCTGGCTGTCAGTTTAGAGGTAGCTGCTGTAGCGACGGCAGTTATTCCATGGTCCAGAAGTGTGGGGCTGCTATGGTTTTTATGCTTTGTCGGAGGATTTGTGGAGTCTGTGATCAATGTTGGTGCGTATATTCTTTACTCCACATCTATATGCATGTATATATACAGTGGTGTGGGGCAAGTCTGCGCACCTATCATAAAAGCTTCACTGTGGTGTATAACACATTCAGTATCTAAAGGCAGTTGCCTACTGGAAAGAAACTGTATCCATTCAGGAATTGGTTTGTTGTCATTTGTGTGCATTAATTTTCTTGTAAGTCTTTAAAATGATGTCATACTGAAAGCACACCTGTGTTAACATGATGTAAAAATTGTTGCCCAACTCTGCTCATGCCTATGTTTAATATTATTTTTTTTGTTTCTGTTAAAATTGACCACTCTCCAAAGCTGCCAACTTTTGAAAAGAATATTAAGTGAAAGGTCAGTATAAATAACAAACATTTATTTGGGTAACAGCTGTCAAAATGAGGAGGATTTGGAGTGGGAAGGTATATAAATTAAATTATTTGATCATTTTGGCTCTTTAGAGTAGTTATTTACTTACAAGACAGTTAATAGCAAGATGTACCCATCAGAATTTTCAAAAATTGCCTTATTTCTTGACAAAAACACTGTTTGCAGTTGGTTCTTATGATTTCAGTGTTTTTGTTAACATGCAAATCTGGTGCGCAGAGTTGGGCAATGCGCAGACTTGCCCCACACCACTGTAAGTCTCACGTGACCATGTCCGAACATTGTAGATCCAGATCAATCTGCACGTTCGTACAGGTGGTGTCTGATAATAGAGACATTCTCAGGTCATTTCATAATTATTTCATATTTATTAGATTATTTCTTCTGGGATCAGTGTAGGTCCGGATCAGTGTGTACTGTCTACGCTGATCGCCTATGTGATTTAAGGCATAAATGACATTTGTTCTAACATCAATTATATACATATGGTATTAATGACAACAATTATGTACCTTAGGTGCTAATGACATTCGTTCTTAGAACAATTATTAGTTTTTACCTCTGGCATTAATTACATTTGTTCTAACAAATAGTGCTTAACGACTGAAGGCGGTAGCCCAACATGATCTTTTCTCTCTTATACATCTCTTTCCTATGGCTTTGTTGCGTGTGTGTACGGGAGGGGACTTTGATTTCGATATGCAGCTAATTTAACATTTCATTCATTGCAGCTGGTCAACGATTAATTCTGAAGCTATGGCAGGATAAAGCAGCGACGCCGCTAATTCTCCTTCATTCCGGTTACGGCTTTGGCTCTTTTCTGATTCCACTCTACACCGACCCATTCCTGGCCGAGAAACGGTCCGACAGCGCCAATACAACTGTCGGGAATACGAACCTCTCTTCATTTTCAACGCTTTCAACGTCGAGTTTCATTGAGGATTCAACGACTGCAGGAAATAGTCCGGAGGAACCGTCGGAGTACATAAAAGAGTCCCGAATTGAGTATTCCTACGCCATTTCCGCCGCTCTTGTAGCTGCACATTCCTTATCGTTTTATGTATTTCAAATACGCGAAAGACGTTATCAAAAGGCAGAAAAATACATCGAATCCGAGAAGAAAGATACCGAGAAGAGTTTGAAAAGTGAAAACCGTACATTTCTTCAAATTATTAATCCCGCAACTTGTGCCGGAGGGCGGCTGTTTTACGGCATCCAGTTATTTATTCTTCTGTTTGTCTTCTTTGCTAACGCAGGGGGAGGGGAACGGGTTGTGGCGGGGTTTGTAAGAAGTTTCTCTATTGACCAGTTAGATTTTTCAAAGTCCGATGCTTCATATATCAACACTGCTTTCTGGATCAGTTTTTTAGTTGGGCGCCTTGGATTTTCACTGGCTGCTAGGTGGGTCTCGATTCGGATCTTGATTGTTATTCAAACAGGCGGATTAACACTGATCGCTGTGTTAATGAACATTTTCTGCAGACAAAGCAATATTGCTTATTGGATCTTAGTCCAGCCGCTTGGGATTTTTATCGCTCCCCTATGGCCGTCGGGTGTGGCCTGGACAGATTTTCATTTGGAGCTAACTGGGATGGGAATGATGATAATTCTGCTAGGTGGTTCCGTGGGCGGAATAGGGCATCTTAGACTAATAGGGTACCTGTATGAACATCTTGGATATCATACGTTCCTTTACCAAATACTTGGCTACGGGATTTTAGCCTTTGCGCTGTCCATAATACTTGACTTGGTAGGATCGCAACATGGGAGTAGATTTACATGGAACAAACACAATAATGTTGAGACAGTGAACATGAAACCGATTGAAAGTAGTTGAAATAGGGGTGTTTGGAACTTGTTTGATAATCAAGCTTTTAATAGAAAATTGTTTTAATTAAATGTGTAAAGAAAATAAAATCACATTTTAGCAAAATAAATAAAGAAAAAAAAAGAGATTGATCAGCCCGTATTGACGCATGGATCATCATGGGATAACGGAGTAAATAATGACTAAATTACATTTTGAAATACGAATACAAGTCATATTTTTTAAAGAAGAAGGATTCCGTTTAATCGAGTTCATTAATAATGTTGTTGACCTTGCCACAGCCTGTTGTTGACCTTGCCACGTCCTGTTGTTGACCTTCTCATACCCTGTAGGTGACCTTGCCACATCCTGTTTTTGACTTTTCCTAACCCTGTTGTTGACCTTAACGCATCCTGTTGTTGACCTTGCCACACCCAGTTGTTGACATTGCAACATCTGTTGTTGAAATTGCAACACCTTGTTGTTGACATTGCCACACTTGTTGTTGACCATACCACACCCTGTTGTACACCATACCACACCATGTTGTTGACCAAACCACACCCTGTTGTTGACATTGACACAACCTGTTGTTGACCAAACCACACACTGTTGTTGACATTGCCACACCCTGTTGTTGACCAAACCACACCCTGTTGTTGACATTGCCACATCCTGTAATTGACCAAACCACACCCTGTTGTTGACATTGCCACACGCTGCTGTTGACCAAACCACACCCTGTTGTTGACATTGGCATAACATGTTGTTGACCATACCACACCATGTTGTTGACATTGACACACCCTGTTGTTGACCAAACAACACGCTGTTGATGACATTGCCACAACATGTTGTTGACCATACCACACCCTGTTGTTGACATTGCCGCACCCTGTAATTGACCAAACCACACCCTGTTGTTGACATTGCCACACCCTGTAATTGACCAAACCACACACTGTTGTTGACATTGCCACACCCTGTAATTGACCAAACCACACCCTGTTGTTGACATTGCCACACCCTGTTGTTGACCTTACCACACCCTGTTGTTGACCTTACCACACCCTGTTGTTGACCTTACCACACCCTGTAATTGACCTTACCACACCCTGTTATTGACATTGCCACACCCTGTTGATGACCTTGCCACACCCTGTTGAAGACCTTGCCACACCCCACGCACCAGCTATGTATTTTTAGCCAACACGATTATTCTACAGTGATAATTGCAACACTTTGTCAAAGAACAATTTTTTATACCCGCCTGATTTGCTCTGGTTTAGGCACTTCTCTATTTGCAAAAGAAAAACACTTTTTAATTCCAAATATCGCAACTAAAAATCATTTGCAATCACATATATCAGATTCACATTTAAAAAGTTCGAATAATATATTGAAACATTTAAGAACAAAGATGTTTAGTATGGAATGCCACATACAGTTTGCCAACCAGTTTCAGATTTTGTGTGAAATTTTGTTTTGTGTTTTATAATATGCAAGATCTTTTACCAAAAATATGTTGAAATTATTTTAATCTGCATGTGTTTACATCCACAATGTAGCAATTATTGACAGACACATTTCAACCAATTAGATTAATTCAATTAGTGCCGAATATAAATCGGGGGACATCTCACACAGTGTTTTTGACTGTTAGATTTGACAGCTGTGCAATGGTTTGGACAGACCGAATACATTTTCTCGTGTTTTCTCTTTTACGGTTCAAAATAATTCTGAAAATAATGTTTAACCCATTATGCAATATGGTAGTCATTTTAATTATAAAATTAAGTGTTATTATCAAATTCAGTTAAACACTCGTGACATCACAAGCCCCATCGAATAGCCTTCAGGTATTGCACTAAGTGCATCTGATAGAACCTTAAAATTCATCTTAACAAGGGGTAGAAATGAAATAATCACATGGCAGTACACTACCATCCTTCATCCTTATGGAGTTGGCCATGGTTGGTTTCTAGATACAGGTGACCCAGTAATTTTAAGCACGTTTTTTTTTTCTCTCGCAATAATCTACGCGTTGGAAATTGTTCAAATTAGGATTTTCACTCGTTCTATTGAAATATTTCTATCATGAGACAGGAAATAAAAGAGTTATCCGAACTGGTTCATAACAGGAACTGGTTGACTGTATGCTTCAGGATATAGAAATCTCAGCGTAAACTGTCATTTCGGATCTATAAAACAAAATTGCCAAGGTTACCATAGATACCAAATACTTCATGGCTTGACAATTTTACAACTGTAGACTTGAGATTAGGTTCTTTGTCTGAATTTTATATAGTTGGTTTAAATGGTCATCCGCTGATAATGATTGCTTAATATTTGACAACATAACGGACAATTATTGCTGAAACGATTATTTGACTGAATAACCCAACTTAAGAATCAACGACCGTTGTATCAAAATTATGACTTGATAAACAATATGATTTCATAATGCAAAGGATAACAAAATCTTAACTTTTTCAAGTCGTTCTTGAGGGCGACTACTCACACAAACTAATAAATTCACCATTTAGGATTTGTGTTCGATTCATTAACTAAAAACAGATAACGTCTGGTACAGATAAAGTCTGTTTACTATGATAATAATGGTAAACAACTAAACAATAATCAAATATTAAACGAGAAATATTTTTAAATTGAACAAAAAACTTTGAACACAATAAATGTAGACTTATTTGCATTCAGAAAGGGAAAACAATGAGAAAGATAAAAATATAAAGTTTTCAATTTTAAATTGTTTAACGGTTTAAATCAAAGAACATATTCTTACTGAACTGCATCAGCTATCACGCTTCGGTAATTTCTACGAAGCTTGCCGGAGATAGCGAAGTAGGTACGGTAGCTGTTCAACAACTTCTTTTACACTACTGTCTATTTTTCCCTTTGTTAAATGTTCGTTAACCGCAAGTACATGCAAGCGACACGTTTAAAAGTATAATTGCATATTAGATGTAAGATTTTACTGTTTTAAAAGTTTCATTACAAGTCAAGTGCGTCAAGGTAATCTAGAACAAATGACCTGCAGTAATTTACATAAAACTGTACAACAGTTGTCTCAGAAATTATACTTCAAAGTAATTGTGTTTTTATATAAAATAATACAAAATTGTTTTGACATTTCAAGCCACACTCGTGAACAATCATAGAAATATTTTGACATATCGGTTATCATCATATCTTGATTGTTGTATGCAAAAGTCAAATCTTAAAAATGATGAACGAACGAACGCATGAACGAACGAACGAACGAACGAACGAACTGGCGGGCAGGCGGGCGGTTCCGGGCGGACGGACGAAAGGACAAACGGATGACAAATTCACGAAGTAATCGTACACAGATTTCAAAATGAAGTATCAAAAGGTCGTTTGAAGGTATCAAAAAATTGCTGCTAGTGCTTTAGGGTTATTGCGCGAATTTAACCGAATAAATTTAAATGATTTAAATTTAACGCGTACCATTACATTGTGATTATAATTATTTCATCATTAAAAATTATTTACCTTTTGTGCATTATGCCTCTATCAAAAATCATATTAAGAACATGTATAATCATGATACTCGGAAAACATACACAGTGATTGTATGGTACAAAGACTCCCAGAAAAAAAGACTGAATGCGTCAATGTCTGCAAACCTTTGATACCTTCGGTCGCAGTTCAATATTTAAAATGCTGTTTTCATATTGGACTTTTATCTACAAACATATCAGGCATTTCATTTCATGGCTTTTACTGAAGTCAAAGCCAGAGTTTTCTTAGTCTGGTTCCCTACTTCTTATAATATTAGCTATCAAAGGGCAAGTAACCCACAATAGTGTTTTCTTAGTTTGGTTCCCGACTTCTTAAAATAGTAGCTATAAAGGGGCAATAATCCAGACTAGTGTTTTCTTAGTCTGGTTCCCGACTTTTTATAATAGCAGCTGTCAAAGGGCAGGTAATCCAGACTAGTTTTCTTTATAGTCACTGATTATCATGAAAATTGGTGTTTTTTTACTTGTTCTAGAAATGCAGTGTCAAGGTAAAACAAACAAATAAACAAAGACGACAACAACAACAAAAACAAAGAAATAAAACAACAAAAACAACGACACAAACAACTATACATTTTCTGTAAATAATTTTTAATTTAATAAGGAAGTTGTTAGGTCATATTACGAACTAAGTTTAAATGCCTGAAGACATGCATTTCATTTAGATAGATGCGTCGATCAGTTTAAATTCATGATCAGTCAATCATATCCTTGGTTATTATCACATCAAAATCCCCGAAAAGACAAAAAGACAGAAAAATGCCTAAGCCCGTAAACTATGGACTAAAATATGGACTAAAATATGAGTAAGGAAAATTTAAACCTTGGCAGATATAAATAAAATACAAGTTTCATGTTTCGTTTTTAATTCCGGTTTTCCGTTACGTTAAGATTCACGTTAAAGAAGAACATATACAATATTGATACAACTTTCATCACCAACGGATATGCAGTCACATTCGTAAGACACAGTTCGCTAATTAACCGTTCCTGGAAACCCTATATACCAGTAATACCATAGGTTGTTCACAAGCAAAGGTCCTGTACATAACGCGCAATCAGGGATGGTTGGGTTTTTTGTGTGAATATGGCGAGAGAAAAAAATGCTTAAACTTATATACCGCAATTACCTAGGTGTGAAGTAAAGTTCACCGTCTTATTTGTTACTTAATTAAACCTAAAATGTTAATGCTAACTGAAAATGCAACAAGCTTAAACACATAAATCGTAATATATTAAATTTTAATTACAACTATGTTCGAGGAAACGAAAAGATTTAAAACTGAAAGAACAAAAAAAATCAGAATCAGAAATAAAAATGTTTGGCCTATGAATAAACTAAAAAAAAACAACAACAAACATAAAATTGCTTTATTTGATTGATGGTCCGCGCTTTACTTATATCATTATCTATCGTTTGTTAACTTAGTCCACTTATTGCCAGGTTACTGACGGCGAATCAACAATTCGGACTCAATCCTGTAATGTGCCGCATTCTTTATTCGCTGGCCCGTTGTACTGAACGCGGAAATAAATATTATATAGCGCCGAACATCCGGATTTCACTTGCTATAAGTGACAATGTTTTGACTGGAAGACCAGAGACAAAATTCCACTTCAGACAGAAGAGGTAAGAGTTTAGTACACATCTGGTCGCTAATACAGATTTTCTAAATGTCAACCAAAATTGTTTTAACATGCAACATCAGTGGTTAATGGCATATAACTACATAATAACGTTCGCGAGCGTTGTCAATGGGTTTGATTTGATAAGAATAAAGACATCCTATATTAGTACATATTACTTTTCAGGAAAAGGAATCGTTTGAAAATACGATGGATTTTCGGACTCGTTATTTTTCTTAGCACTAGTAATCAATTATTGGACTAAACTAATAATACTGGATTTTCGGACACTTTATTTTTCTTAAGCATAAATAGTCAATCATTGGACTAATCTAAAAATTCTGGATGTTCGGACACGTTATTTTTCTAAGAATAAGTAATCAATTATTGGACTAATCTAAAAATTCTGGATTTTCGGACACGTTATTTTTCTTTGCACCAATAGTCAATTATTTAACTAAACTAATACTATTGGATTTTCGGACAGGTTATTTTTCTTAGCATAAGTAATTAATTTTTGGACAAAACTAAATACTGGATATTCAGACACGTTATTTTTCTTCGCTCTAGTTATCAATTATTAATCAAATCTAATAATACTGAATTTACGGAAACGTTATTTTTTCATAGCACTAGTAATCAAATATTGGACTAATATAATAATACTGGATGTTCGGACACGTTATTATTCTAAGAATAAGTAATCAATTATTGGACTAATCTAAAAATTCTGGATTTTCGGACACGTTATTTTTCTTTGCACCAATAGTCAATTATTTAACTAAACTAATACTATTGGATTTTCGGACAGGTTATTTTTCTTAGCATTAGTAATAAATTATTGGACAAAACTAAATACTGGATATTCAGACACGTTATTTTTCTTCGCTCTACTTATCAATTATAAATCAAATCTAATAATACTGAATTTACGGAAACGTTATTTTTTCATAGCACTAGTAATAAATAACCAGACTAGTGTAATAATATTGGATTTTCGGACACGTTATTTTTTAGCAATAGTAATTAATTATCGGACTAATCTAGTAATATAAATTTACATATTTTATCGCAGATTAGACAACAATGAAGGTTGCTACAATGGTATACCAGGTAGCTGGGTTACTGATCGTGTGCAGACTGGAGAACTCAAATCAGTATCCCGCACGAGGCAGAACACCTGTAGAGGTAAGAATTTTGTTGTCTCAAGGTTTTATAACGTCTAATCTACGGAAGTCTATTAGGGCCATTTTATCTGATGAATTATGACTAATTTCTTAGCACCGTGTGTTAAGACTTTTTACTGGCTTAACTGATGTCTTATTACTGACATAAGTGCTAAGACGAAAGGTATAATTAGGATCATTCGTAAGACAAAATGGTCCTAATAGGCTTCCATACTTATCAGACAGACAGTTCAATAACTTTCTAATATTTATAACTCTTTTTTTCTTCCAAAATGTATTATGAAAGTAAATTTTTAATCGTTTTATAAACAAAAATGACACATATATAACAACTTGGCTCAGCCTTTCTACAATGACAAATAATAAACCTATGTTCCCACTACAACGATCATAATTATCTAATATATCTCCGAATGGAATCAGAGTATTCCAGTATTTTTAACTTATATTAACATCGTTTTAAATTACCATTAAGATCTCCACGTGTCTTTGGAAACAATGACATTTTATCAAGGAAGGGTAAAACCCAGTCACAAAAATCATAAGAAGGTAATAGATCAACCAAAACCGGCAAATACGTTATGGCATTTATTACTAGGCTTGTCAGATTTTTAAAGTATATTTCAAATGTGTAAGTTACGAATGGAAAAAATAATAATACCGGTCTTCGCCTGGTATTTTTTAAAGCAGCCGATCCAAAATTTCTTTGTTGTTCTAAATAATAAATAACTTTTGATGGTATGAAAATGAAACTATTATTTATATTGACATAACGGATATCACGTATATTTCAGCATCCATTTCCAGACACCGGCGAACTGTCTGTACCGGCCGATCCCATCGAAAATATCGGTATGTTATACTTACATTATTTAAGTTTAACATTCAACAACACATTATAACGATACTATAATTTTTGTTCACTTTCGTGCAACAGAACATATTCATCTTAACGCCGATATCTAAAGTGTTGTTATTTATACATAATCATTAATATTTTCGATGACATTTTTTGTGTTCCTTCTTTCCCATTCATGCTTCCATTGGTTAGTGACAAAACTAATGACACACACTAAGACTTTCACTAATGATTTCTTGTTAATTGTTGGTAATTTTTGATGCATTTCATTTGACTCTAACTTGCAGATCCATTTTTACATTGCGAGTTTATAGATTTAAAAATCTAATCAAATTTGTTGAGTGCGGGCGTGATTGCAAAACTGTTTTTGTTTTCGTTTTGTCAGTGACAGTTTATAACTATTTCCCACTTCTTCCACATGCACACAGCTCCACAAATAATATACAGCTACTAATACTCTGAGTTCTTTGATTTTCATTTTTTTTTTCTTCAACAGGTGTCGAACTCAGTCAAGGAGTTCTCATAGAAGGTGATATCCGACAATGGTACGGTCTCCCGGCAGAGACCACTAAGGCAAGCATGCAATAGACAATGTGAAATGTTCCTAGTATTACACGTATATGCATATTTTAACGGACAAAACGTCGTCGGCATAAAGACGTGTGCTTTTAATATTTTTCGTTTTAAATAACTTACTAATACTTCAAATGATACATTTCCCCTACTATGGAGCGAACCCGTACGGCAACAGCGTCTAGTCACTTTATTCCGAGTGAACATGAATTCCACGTTTTAATATCCATACGTAGTGACCAAAAATGTTAATTACACTAGAAATCGGAAATTAAACAGTTGGTGCGCATTAGTCATTTTTAAACATTACACATGAATATTCACATTACATATTAAGGGCTTACCACACTCCTCCCGAGAACGTTCATCGATTAAAAGAAAATTGTTAAAATCTCAATAACGGTAAAATGCCGTTCAATGAAACTTTGCACAAATGATTGTGACTGGTGTATCTTTATTTGCATACAGTAAGGCACGTTATAAAAGTAAAGAAAAAGAGTTAGACCTAAAAATTACTTCAAATTCTATTTGGGAGGAGTGTGGTAAGCCCTTCATCAGAAACATTATACTGGTCTGTTTTATATGTAATTCTAACAGTGTAAGTCTCTTTTCTCAGATTTCTCAGACAGAGAGCTTCCAGAGAGGAAGTTTCGCGTCGGATCCAGTTCAAGAAAAAATGGTAATTTTTAGATGTTGTTTCATAATTGTAGATAAACGAGAAATAAAAATAGGTGAAAAGGTATCTTTGAAAGGCACCTAACACCACAAATATCAATATATTACAGGCTCGGTTTGATTGAGCCTGTTCATGGGCAGTAATTGAAATGCATATTACTGCGCACGCCGCCTAGCCCTGGGTTGAGCGCAACTCAGTATTAACACCAGTAAACAGTACAATTTTGATACTTTCCAAACGATGGTATGCATATTGCGTTGAACACTGAACCATCTATGCGGTATTTTTAGATTAACAACATTCCATGATCAGCGGCGTATGGTCCCCAGATAAAAGAATGGTTTGCCCTTAACGAGCAATACGTAGCAAGGCAGTGGAAACAGTTTGACCGCTTCAATATACAATAATTCTGTTCACAGGCTTTGTCGACAATATGAGATTTTGTTCTTACCACAACTGCCAAGAACAGGTTCAGTCAAACCAAGCCTGCAATATTTTGATTTTTTTGTGGTGTTCGGCGGCTTGTTAAGTTGTTTTTTTACCTATTCGTTGTTTTTTGTGCCGTGTGGCGTCTGTAAAATGTCTCCACACACATTTAATCATTATTGGTATCAGTTACGTGTTTTGAAGGCATTTGAGAACAACGCATGTATTTATGTTAATAAAAAATTGCGATAATGTCGGGGCTAGGCCGCATGGGCAGTTACATGCATCTCGACTACTCTTACATGCTATTTTCGCCATTTTTAAACAACTTACGCACCAGAATATGTTACTATACAACTCGTAGAAAGAAATTAGTTTAACTTTGTTTTTTTTTCTTTTCTTTTCAGTTGAGAAATTCCGTTGAACCAGAACAAACCTGGTTGGAGGGAATAGTTGCTTATGTGATTGATCCCACATACAGTAAGTTATACAACCAACATTCAGTTTATTTGGCTGCCATTACAGGAAACAAAATGGAGGCGACACGCGATCAGAATAATCTCTAAGCTGAATATTTGTACTTCGATAGCTGATTGTTTCGGAACTTCACAGACATAGTTACAATTCATTTTAAAGACATTCAGTTTGGACGGTTTGAGTTAAATCTGGAGGATACGAGTTTTCAAGCAAGATATTTCGATGTTTTGTCTATGAGTCGATGGACTTGAAACTTCGGACCATTTCGGTAAATAGATGTCCATTTTTGCAGAAAACATGTATAATAACAACATTGTTTATTTCATTTAAATATTTTACTAACTATTTTCTGACCTGAAATACGGATCTTTTTTTATTTGCAGGTATTACAGAAAGACAGATAATATTAGATTCCATTAAGGAACTGGGCGCCATAATGTCTGACAGAGGAACAGCATGTTTGCGTTTTGTTGAAAGACAGAAGGAAGAAGACTTTTTATATATATCCGGACAACTCGTCGGGTAATTGTTTATGTATCCGGTCGCGTGATGCCACGTGATGTCAAAATGTAACAGTTCACGGCAACGTGTAGACCAGTTCTAGAATATACTTAACATGTTCGTTGGGTGGGGTTAATTCACAAACTTTGAATGAGTTTTTTTCTAGAGAAGAAAGTGCAAGTTATATTAAGAATATACTGGTCTCAGTAATGAGTTTGTATATTTTAGAGCTTAACATTGCATATAACCCTTATTTCAATTACCTCCCTTGATTGTTATATGCTAATTTCAAACTATGCAGAATGTCAATAGTTGTGAGTAGTAGTATTTAACCATACTTGAATACTTATTGTATTTTGGTGATACGGATCGTATGTACTGTCTCTCTCTTGCATGGTTGGCTGGCCGCTGTCGCCGTATTTGTTATTGATACATTTTTAAACTCTATTTTCCAACTTTATTGTTTAATCTTTAATTATTTTAAGGGATATTATACATTCAATTCAGTTGATTCCGCTCTTTTATTTAACGTTTCGGCCTAATGGCCTTTATCAAAGTCCCCAAATAGTATACACTTCTACATGTTTAAGTACCACATAAACCATTCAATGCCTGATGGCATTTATCAAAATCCACAAAGTACCACACATACACTTCTACATTTAAACCATTGAACGGGTAAAGGCTATTAGGTCGAAACGTTAAATAATAAAGTGGAATAACCTAGACTTATTGCTTCAGCTGTTGGGCCGATGTTGGACGACAAGGTGGAAATCAGACAGTTTCTATTTCCCGATCATCAGCATGCGTTACCAAGGGTACTGTGATGCACGAGATTATGCATGCCCTCGGGTTCTGGCACGAGCATAACAGGCCGGACAGAGATCAGTATATAGAAATCATTACACCAAATATTCGGATAGGTAACATATGTTTTTTTTAATTTTTGGTATAACGGACAAATCGTACCCACCCCTCATGTAGAGAAAATTATTTTTTATATCGAAACTTGTCTATGTATAAGCATGGAAGCAATAAAACCATAGTTCCTTGCGAGTAGTAGGTTCCTCTTTCTAACCCTTCATTATTGCAGTGTAACGTAAGGGTGTGGGAGCGGAGCTCCATGAGATATTGACCCAGTATTATAAATCTGAAAATGAAGAACAATCTCGAATATCGAGCATTTGATTGGCTTAACTGGAGACTTGACTATATTTGCAGACAACAAAAAAATATTTTTGGTCAATGCACAGTTGTTTTAACTGTCAGAACATGCATTTAGATTGCAATAAATTTAAAGAAATAAAATGATCATTAATAACAAAGTTAACAACATAAAATCATCATCATCAACAACAACGACAATAATTGTTTAAAATTAATACCAGTAATATGTAAAACACATAATAATCTACAAATTTCTTTTTTCAGATCATCTGAGTGATTTTAAGATCAACAATAACGGAAAGGTATCGGTTGAGTATGACTTTTACTCAATAATGCATTACAAGACCAACCAGTTTTCCAAAGTGTCCCACCTCAAGACCATTCGAATTTTGAAGGCCAATATTAATGAAAGTCTAGTTGGACAAAGGGATGAACTTAGCTCAAAAGATAAAGAGAGAATCATGTTACTCTATGGCTGCTCAAAGGCGATGAGGTCCGCGGTTAAAACTTCCGAGCCGGCAGCGATACATTCAACAAAAGAGTCCTTCATAAGTGACTTTACCGAACACAAATCCACAGTGCCAGATGGATTCGAGGTCGGGAAGACTGGACAATCCGAAAAAATAGCATCACCCAATGTCCCGCCTGAAGAAGAAAAATACCCGAACTGGAAAAAATAAACTGATCTTGCAGCGGTTACTTCCCCTGACAATTACAGTAATCACTGCTATCAGGAACTATTTTTACAGAATTGTTTTTTAACCTTAACTTATATTTTTTCTTTGATTACGTGACGGATTTTGTATACTTCTAAAATCATGACAGTTATCACGAAAACAAAAAATATATTGCTCGAAAAGGATACAAACAATTTTTGAAATTGTCACATGATATTGATCATTATCACGTGATACGTTACGTCACACTCATGATGACAGGGATTTGTGCCAATCAAACCGCTTCGTGGAGGTTGGATGTCTTTAGATGATAAGTGACCGAAGCTGGGATCTGAATAAATCCTATTTATTGTTTATTATAATGACTTAACCAACACTATGTGCATAAATGTATATATTTATTTTGTTTTTAAATGCCATTAATTTTACAATAAATCTCTTTTGCGTAGAATAAACTAATAATATTTATTCTTAACATAAGAATAACGGAGCTCTTAAATTAATCACTTTTAAGAGAACCTATAGTGAAGTAATTTTGCAATACCAAAGCCACAGAGATGCATATAAAGTCCAATAGATCCAGACACAGTTGAAAATGGTATCACTGCGGACATGGCGAATGTTAATGGTTGCATGCTCTGTGGTAAACATCTATACATCTGATCACTTTGACAAAGTGGTAGGAAAAGTTTAAGAGATTAAGGAGTTTTAGGAGACCTTGTAAAATAACAAGGGGCCTTGATTGTGTTCTTTTATGTTTTCCCTAACTATTTCCTGATCTAATTAGAGTAGTCTGGTCTAGTAAGGTCTACTTTGCTACACAATAAACACGCGTCATATATATATAATGTGTGAGTGCAAGCTTTGGTGTGCAGAATTGGACTGTTAGCGGGTAGGTTGGATATTTATGGAAGTGGATGAAAATGAAACTTTGAAAGCCACTGAACACGATCAAAATACTGCAGGCTAGGTTTTTGAGCCGTTATGGAAATGCATAATTATACTGACAACGCCGCCAAGCCCCTGGTCCAGCGCAACTCGATATTTACACCTGGAGATTTTCTTAGGTAACTTGTACTTGGTTTATCTGAAAAGAACTTGTGCGGGGTAGGTGCGACTTAGAACCTAGCTTAATTTTCCGGATCCGATTCGGTAACCCCGCGTTTATCCGTTTCGTTGTTTTTATATCGTTTTAGTTACCGTACAAACAGGTTCTCTCGGTTCTAACTTCTTTGCTGGCAACGTAGGGGGCTTCGTGTTTACTTATAGTTTTTGTTACAAAAATTTACAAATACAATGTACGCTTTTGAATTAGAAAAAAATGTTGTCAAAGTACCGTTAATTTAGTATATTTAAGTCACAGAAAGATAGAAAGCTTTGAATGAAAGACGAGATCACTGAAGTAAGAAATGCATTTCCTTAAAGATAACATCAAACTATCGTCACGCTAAGCATTTTTGACACAAACGTTGTTTGATCCGTATAAAAGCAAAAATATGTAAAGGTAATTACGTTTACATAGCCAATACAACCATTTATTCATGATTAATCTTCGTATTTCTGTAAATATTTGTTTTTCTTGTCATTTCAGAAAATTACCTGCAAATATGCACTAATTGTTAGTCGCCTGGTCACAAATAATGTTAAATACTCGTGAAATGTTACCCCTTGAAGTGCAAAGAAATATGCAATTCCTTATTTCAAAAATTTTGTGCAAGTTTAAGTGATACTCTACAGAGGTATCGAATAATAATCGAATGGTATTTTAATTTACAAAAAGTGAAATTATTTACTCTACGTGATTTCCTCAAAGGATATATACCCATCTGATAAGCTTACCCGTGATTAAAATATGCTAAATACAATGTGACTACGTCCATTCTTTATTTAATTTTTATAAAGCAGTAAATTGTCCATTAATTCAATAGACATGTGAAACCGTGTTTAATGTTTCATTAAAGAGACAAGTAATTTGCCAAACAGCTCTTCAAATATACGATAATTATGTAAAAACCTCTCAAGTTTTGCAATTTCAACGGGGTGATGTCTGCTTTTATTATCATCAGTCAATCGCCGAAATAGTTTAACGGATTCACACCAAGTGGTTTTCAAAACAACAATACTCCTTCATTGAGAACTTTGTAAACAAAAAATTGACATGCGTTGCAAAAGCGTACTTGGTAATTTGTGACAGTCTTAATTAGCATCTTCCAGATGACTGAGCGTTTTTTATTTTCGAAAGAATAAACCGATAACAGATTATTCTCTTTTTAAATATTTAAATATCAAAGCAGGGTTTGCTACTCGTACTTACTCGAGTACCAATTTTCAAGTACTCAGCAGAACTAAGTACTAATCTTAAATTACGAGGACAAGTTCTCGTGCATACCCAAGTAGTACAGAAAAATGGTCAGTACTTTGCGAGAACTATATGAGTACTTTCACACTTAAATGAAATAACATGAAATTAAATATAATGTAACCTAATAAAGTGTGTGTTGTATATGTATGTGGAATGTTAAGAAATAATTCATTAACATCACATATTGGGCAGTGTACGTATTTAAAAAAACGTTTGTACATGCTGTTTTGTATTTACTAGTTTTTTTTATACTATTCCATGCATTATAAATAATGATAATATCAATGGTTGAAATATCTTACTAAATTTTACAGTGCATTCAATTAGATTATAAGATTGAGCAATGGGGTCAACAGAGCTGATTTCACATTATTCTAATACAATGGAAGATAATAATGGTTCTCTAACCTTTGCAAATATGTTCATGGTGAGACCAGATAGGTGTAGATGACACCTTTGAAAGGCTAAATATGATACTTTGCAATACCCGGTATTAATTGACAGTTGAACTAGTTGTTATTGGTCACTGTAGAATACTTATTGATTTCTGTGTGTGTTTTTATATTTTATGTCTAGTGACAATGTCCCTCATAAAATTATTATAACTTTATTATAAATACAATTATTCAAGCAAACTACATTTGAATAAGTGCATACTATACTATATAATTATTAAAATAGTACTAAAAGTTGTTCTACTCGCAAAATACTTGTGAGAACTCATTACTTACTCTAGTACTTCTTAAGCATCTAGTACTCAGTACTTACTCTAGTACTAAACCTCAGTAATCAGAGAAACTCTGTATCAAAGTGGCGTTGTTTGTGCCTCGTGTCGGCTGAAAAAAGTGTCCCCGTACATATTCAATCAGTGATGTTACCAAATCACACTTTGAAGGCTGTTGATGACGATTTATATATTTTTGTAAATTTTGAGTTGCGCTCAGCCGAGGGCTAGAGGCGATTGGGGTAGCGTGGATAGTAATATGTTTTTTTTATAACTACCCATTAACAAGCTCTATAAAACCTATTATGCATGTTTTTGAAATTTGTCTTGTCTGACGGCTATCAAGTTTCTAACATCTATTTAGAAAGTATTAGAGTGTTGTGTGTAACCAGAAAACACAACCCAGTCAGTTATTAAAGAGATAGAGAACAGAAATTTATGATACAAGCAGTTTCAAAAGTAAGACTTAACAAACACCAGCAAAAAAGATTACCTGTATGGTAAGTGACTTGAAACGGGCTGTGGCAAGACAAATCGAAAATGCCACTTGGAGATTAAAACAAGTTCTAGTGTGTATAAACCAGCCACTCTTAAGCCATCCCGTCCTCAATACAATAATAATAATAATAATAATAATAATAATAATAATAATAACAATACTTATTGATAAGTATTGATTATTGTTATTATTTAATTTTTGTGTATTTGTCACTTTGCGTTTGCAGAACTTTTAAAATAAGGCGAAATATGCATATGCAGTTTTCAATAAATATATTATACCAGTCTTCCTCTGTCATATTTTGCGTAATCAGAAATGATACCTTAGTGATTTTCCCAATAAAATTATACAAGACATATCAATTGAATAGCTTGCGATATCAAAAGTTGATGTAGACTTGCATATATAAATAGGGGTAGAGATGCCGAAACATTATGTAAAATGACATAAAAAAATCATCTTCTCACGTTTGTAAGTGTTCTATTTGAATGTACAGAAAATAACTTGGAAAACTTACGGAGAATTAGGCAGCTTCACGTCCGAAAACTTAGATGTACCTGTTAAACTTTATACACGATCAGAGGGAGAGTGCAACAAGTACAGAACTATATGGTGGCATGATATGCGTAAATGGCTCATTTAATTAAAAACATCTGCCAAAATTGCGTATTTAACCATTTCTTATCTTTCATCAATCCCTTGTAGGGAAGTCTGATAGCCTTAGATCAAGTAAATATTCTAAAATGAAGATGTCTAAAGGCTAAATGGATTTTGGAAGACAGTATGACAAACAGAATGGCTGTGAAACCTCACACCCCTTCGCGACGGGAGGCGTTTGATAGATTTATCTACTAATTAGTGGTGAAGGCATCTAAATACACTGCCCTCTCGACTGATCGGGCTTTGTGAATAGAGAAAAGGCGGGTGGTTTTTGAAGAGGCTCCTATTCTGTCCTGTTGTGATTGACATCGCTGTGTCTTCTTTTGTTTGCCTGCGTAACTGGGCTGGGGGATTGCAATTCAGTTTGTATATATTTAAAGGCTCTTTTCTGACATTCACGTAAATAAAGCCAATGTGGTGTAAGAAAACATAAACTACATATGTAGACAAAATTTAAGAAAATGACATTTATTTTATGTTAAGGGATAAAACACAAAACAAAACACGAACAAAATTTTAGTTTGAAAGTTTTGGAACTATACAATGCTTTTGATTAAACATGGAATTCCACGTGAAGCAGTGCGCTTTTGTGTTTGAAATTTTGATGCAGTTCTGTTTTCAGAGTCTTGTTCAAGGTATTTTATCATTATTATAAGCTATTTAAGTTTAATAAATTAATTTAAGAATTTTTTCAGAATGGTATTTATAGTAATACAATACTGTGGGCGGTTTTCCGTTTGACAACATTTCGCGGGTACTTAAGTTCGTGGAAATCATTTTTTTAAACTACGTTTAAGTTCAGTTCCTCATTTCTTCTTTTATTTCTTCTTCTTCTTCTTCTTCTTCTTCTATTATAATGGCCAACATTCATTTCTTGATATAATGTGGTCATTTTGTGGTGGTTTTAAAATCGTGGATCGATCTGACCAGTAAATCCACGAAAATTTGTGTGAATTAATTCAAGATTAAAGGATATGTAAATTTCAGAATTTCAGAATATCGTAATTTCAAACTTGTAAGTCATAGTTATGATCTTAGTGAATGGGGTTCTGTTTTGTTCTGTTCAAAGAATGTTTAAGAATGGTATGAAAAGTAATACTGTAACAATATTTAATAGCAAAAAACAAGACATTTGAGACAAAAACTTTCTGTAATAAACAGCTAAGCATTCATTTTTAAAGATGTCTGGTAACTTTTTGGGACGAAAGTATTAAGTTTTTTTTCAAAAATAAAAGTATACTAGATCTACTCAAAATTTGTTAAGGGCCACTTTTGTTTGAAGTTTTCCCGCTGATTCGGATGACTAATTCATCGATTTTATCAAATAAACTATACAAAAAACTAAATGTTTCCTAAATGTTCAAAATGTTGTCCTAAACAATTATAAATACAGACTACGAAAATGGCCCTTATCAAAATTTTAGTAGTATAATATTATATAACTTAAACTGTATACGACCTGTACACTTATTAAATGTGATGTAATATTCTTCCACAATCAACGTACGAGAAAATAATTATATTTAAATAGATGAAAAGGGAGCTTTGAAAGCCACCGAACACGACAAATATGAAAATATTGCAGGCTCGGTTTGATTGAGCCTGTTCATGGGCAGTAATGGAAATGCATATTACTGCCCACGCCGCCTAGCCCCGACTTGAGCGCAGCTCAATATTTACACTAATAAACAGTACAATTTTGATCCATCCCAAACCATGGAAAAGCTAAATCCGAAGTTGTTATAGCGTTACTTAGGCAGTAAGATTCACTCACAACATGTTCTTAAATGTACTGTATACTCCAAAATTTCGACGAAATTCGCCCCTGTTCTTTCTTTCATATGTATAACAGTAACAATGTACTATAATTATTAATAACCAAATCTGAGACATTGAAGTATTCCATCCTGAACTGCGAATAGGCAGCTTTAACAATAAGGAAAGTACAATATGATATTTATGATGACATGTAAATATTTGCTTAGTGTAACAGTTTGACTAATATTTGTTTTTCACTTCTGTTAATGAGTGATGAAGTAAATTATAACCGCATTTTGAAATGTTTGTATTTGCAAAACAATCAGATGCACTGCATTGCATTGTAGTGCAAGCAAACCACAAGGGTTCTTATATTTTATGTATTCGCCGGTTTGAACTCCAGATGTTACCTGACAATCGTTACAATTACTGAATCAGGAGGAGTGTTCAAAAATATGCTCAAAAATACGCGAAAAGCGGCATATCTTCTTTAAAAATGATTTGAAAATACTGAAATTAAACCAGACTATAGATTATCATATTCTGCATTTATGAATATTTAGCTGAAAATACTGAAATTAAACCAGACTATAGATTATCATATTCTGCATTTATGAATACATAGCTGATTAAATACATTTGTATTTTTTTTCGGCGTTAGCTGTCTAAGCTCACTTTTGACCTAATTTATTAACCAATGAAGTGTTGTAAATAATACGCGTATTATATTATTATGCAGCGGGAAAATTAAATAAACTATTTCGATTGGTAGCTATTTCCACCGGAGAGGCATCTAGCAGGGTGAAGAGGTATCTAGTGGGATTTTTAAACAATTAGTTAATACACTGTTTGAAACGATTATTGCTGTGACGTTTAGATCTTTTCTATTCTCTTATGTTGAAAGATGTTGAAATGAGGCACACTACAGTATATACTCGTCATTGACTTGGATTTTTTGTCAACAACAATACAGTCACTCTTTTATATCAACCTATACAAAATGAAAGTGAAAGTAAGTGGAAATGGCTTAAAGAAAACGATGTTACACTTTCACTGTAAAGCTGAAAATTTAAGTAATAATAATGCGAGCTTGAATTATTGTAATATTTGTGAGTATTTAGTTAATGGAAGTTTATCCCAGCTCTTTCAGTAATTGAAATGTTTACCCGTCTCTTAAATCGGGCAGCTGTATATAATATGCTACG
Source organism: Corbicula japonica (assembly GCA_038501625.1). NCBI lineage: Eukaryota > Metazoa > Mollusca > Bivalvia > Venerida > Cyrenidae > Corbicula > Corbicula japonica. The sequence continues at coordinate 3,612,979 of JAZAYU010000048.1, forward strand.
CGATATAAACAATGAGTTCGCTATGTAAGTCTTGAAGTCTTCGCTAAATATATTTTATTCTTTCAGCAATTGATATATCATCTGATACATTATGTTTTAAGAATAAACACAACCAATGCCTTTTACAATACGTTTCTTATATAAAACTCATTCTTTATCGCGACTGAGGATTTTACAATGTGCTTACTTGTCTTAAATCTGGCAACTACGTGTAATGTGTTACGCGAAAAAACTGCGAGTCCGCTATTAAGTCATTGTGAAGGATTTACAATGAAATTATTTAATTTACACGTAAATCAAGATGAAGTGAATAATACCAGCTACAAACTCTATCATTTCATATACAACCTACGCCGTTTATCTTTTTTAAAGATATTTCTTGTTTTATCTTCAGTAAGGTTGGTCTTTTAATTTTATTAATTTTGATATAACTGTCACGTGTATTAAAGATACCTCGCTACTTCCCAGCGTATTTGAACACTCCTCGTGAAAAATCAATATTAAACTTAAAGCTATTTTTAGCATCTTATGCAGCAATATTCTGACACCGTGTTTTTGCGGCTGCGTCGATTATGGGTAACATACATCAGAGAGTTACACAGCACTGAATAGATTGGTGAAATGTGGTTGCATAATTTTATTGTAAACACATTCTCTATATATTCCCCTATTTAATTTTAAATATCATCTGGCTTATGTTATTCATAGGAAAACTTTTAAATGTATTTATTGTCTTCTTACTTTTAATATTAATTTATAAATGAAAAGAACATTGGGTATCGAACGAATACGGTGACAGCGTGGCATAGCCACATAACATCGACTACTCTACCGATAGATTTAAATTGATGTTTTCAGTTAGGCAAATTTCACTGTTTATTGATATGGGCGACCAGTACATCAAATACACAGTGGAAATACCTACTAAAAACGAAAAAGTTGTTGGATGCTTCATGGTTTCTCTAAAAAAAATCTTCCTTCTTATTGGATACACAAGCCAAATGCTCACTAACTTAACGTTAAAAAGCCACGACAAGAGAACTACTGCATATCGCTGGGATCTCGTGATACAATGTATGCGCCGCCGCAATATTGTTTTTACGGGAGTCAGCAATTTGTATGAATTGGTTGTATTCGCATCATTCAGTTTACCTGTTTTGGACACTGTTATCAACATTATCAACAGACAATAAATCAAAATTTTAATGATCTTGACCCAAGAATTATGTTTGCTCCTGTCATCAGGCTCCAATGTTATAAAGCTGAGATTGGAAACCAGTCTCAAATCTCAAACATCTGATTGGGTGAAATGGCGACCAGTCGCCATTTCAGCCAATCAGATGCTTGAGATTTGAGACTGGTTTCCATGCTCAGTTTTATAACCCTGGGCACAGCAGTAGAATTCAATTTTATTGTTTCTAAACTCTTGTCCAAATTAACTCCTTTATTTTTTTCATCCTAGGTGCACCAGTAATTGTAGAAGACGACATACTCGTTGATCAGGTGAGTTCGTGAAAAATGTATATCATCATGTTTTATATTCGGTTAGTAAAATTGGGGGCACCTTTCTAGAACCTTTCTGGTGTATGAGGACAGTAGAACTTATGTTTTCACTTACTGCATACCTAGAAACCTTAGTGTAGCAAATCAACACACCAGCAATAATTTTCGTGAATGCAAGTGACAGCATGTACATGGTTGGATGCAAGATTTCCAGATAGGGAGTCTCAATGTAGTTAAATGGTACTACCATAATAATTTCTAACATTTAATACCGATGAAAATTAAATGTTGCTGAGCCTGACCATAAAAGGCATTCGAGCAACCCACCAAACCCATATGGATTTGTCCCTGAAGTATGATCATTGCAAATAATTACTCTTTAACCTCCTCCATTTGATCCTCATTCAGCCAGAGATGTTGAATGACAAGAATACGATTTCATGTACCGGCGAACCTTGTGTATTAAGTAAAATAGAGAAGAGATTGTTTTTCAGACTGTTGTGAAAACCCTGGCCTATGAGCTGAAGACAACAAACACGTGGAATGCAGGGCTTGTCCCTTTCAATATAGACACCAATCTTAGTAAGTTTACAATACACACATCCCAATCTAAATAAATGTTCATATTATTATGACTGCAGTTGCTTTATTGCCCTAATTTATGGATGCAAATAGATACTTTCGGGTATATGCCACGGGCGTTTATTTATTATTTCAATTCTAATACGAATTTTATGCAATTCGGTCGTCTATAATCGTATTTTAACTTTCGTTGATAAAAAGTGATAAAAAGAAAATTAAATGAAACTTTGAACAAATAAATGTCATGAATGTATCTTTTATTTTACATAGTATCACGTAAACAAATGTTAGTAAAGTAAAGTAAAATAGTAGATATAAAAATTTTCTTAAAATTCCATGTACATCCAAAACAACAACAACAACAACTAAACGACACAAAAAATCAGTTTACGAGCAAAAAATAATTTGGGGCGCGTCACGGGAAAAGGTACCTTCGGACAGTTGACGTCAATCTTTGAAATGACGTCATAAATTTGAGCAGACGACATTATTTATTATGCATTTCGCGGTAAAAATAACGTTTTATTGTCAAAACGTGTAATAAAATCACATTTTAGTAATAAGAAATTGATTTATGTTTGTAATTTCTTTCTAAATTTAGTAAAAACTAAAATATCACTAAAAATGACCGAAGGTACCTTTTCCCGTGACGCGCCCCATTTCATACTGATAATTTCTTTTTTCGGTTATTGATGTTATGATTCTATCGGCGCTGTTGTAAGTTACGTACTTTGAAATGATAGTGCCTCTAGTTGGGAGCGAACCCGCACCGTCACGGCGACAGCGCCTAGCCCTGCAATTCCTGCGACGCAACCAATTGAGCTAACCGGGACAAGCCCAAAAAGGTTGATCGGATAGCCCTGATATACGTAACAATCACTGCATGACATCGGTAATGGGTTATTTTACTGATAACAGTCCTGACTATATGTACGGGGAGACTTTTTACTGCCGCCACACTGCACAAGGTCGTTGACCCGTTGAGCACGATACTTACACTGACCCGAAGTTCTTATTGATCATCAGGTGTATATGTTTGCAATGTATGCTAGTTTCAACAAATACATAATATCTTCCAAAAGGGAAGTCAGTTATAACACTTTATGAAGTATTCACTTTTAATTTCATTTTTTTCTGATACTTGTCATTTATCAAGAAAATACAGAATAGTTAGAAAGCCTATTAGTAAGTTACATTCATAGTTAATATCGTTAATGTTGTTATATGTATCCCCTGATAAGTCGGTTAAATAAAGTGCTACACTTAGTACTAAGCATACATAGAGTAGTATATAATACCGTCCTGCAAATGACATTTTAAATTAAGTGGTTGAATTTTATAGGACTGAACAGAGGTGCCCTAACAAATATCAAAACTGCCATGTACAACATTCAAGGGAAAACAAATAACTGCATCCGCTTCTTCCCAAGAACATCCAGAGACGTAGATTATATCAACATAACGGATACCAATTCGGGGTAAGGTTTGTAATTCTATGGGTATATTTCGTTTTCAAAAGGCATTTTCTTTCAGAAAAAAGTAAAATATACACATCAGAAATTACCACACACTGAAGACACAGCCTCCCCACGCGGCAAAGATGTGGAGAGGAAGAGAGAACATTGTTTATAAAATAATCAATTTCAAAATAGACATCACAAACTATTAACGAAAATGAGAACCCGAGGTGTTACCGCCTTGAGTCAATTTGCAACTGGGGGATGTAAACCAGGTTCTAGTGGGTTCTATATGTGCACCAACCTCACATTCGCCACAGCTGTTTCTCAAAGAAACAGACAAGTGCAAGGTGTCTGCATATAACAACTTCCCTACGAAACGACCAAGGTTATGTCCTGAGTCTCATGTCTGGCGTGGTGTCTTAATATGCGTTTGTCAATTCTCTCTAGCTAGAATTTGTTGTCAGCGTCTTTGAGACATTTTACAGATTATAAAGTATATCATTGTATATCAAATGAACATTTAATCGCATTTATTTTCATTTTTGCATTTCAACATTAATTTTTAATATACATGTTCTAATAGTAGCGTGATTTGACAATTAAAATTTATTTGGAAAAATCCGATCTTTGGTTTTACAGGTGTTTTAGCTCCGTGGGGAGAATCGGTGGTGGTCAGATAGTCAACATCGGGCTAGGATGCGATACAGTTGGCATTTTAATGCACGAATTACTGCACGCGCTCGGATTCTGGCATGAGCAAAGTAGAACTGACAGAGACAATTATGTTGTGATCAAATACGAAAATATAATACCAGGTAAACAATTAGATAACGATGACTTTTATTGTCTTACGAAGACATTACTTTTGCGTGATATTTTAAAGCAACAACTTATTCCGGGGTATGTGATATTCAACACCGTGTTTCTTTTTAGAAAACAATAATAATAATCTTGGGTTGTCATCTTATTTTTCTTTATTGTCCGGATTATTTTTTTTTATCTTGTACTTATTTTTTAGGTTAAACATAAAAGATGTAATCACTCGTGTTAGTTTATTCAAGTTTAGCATACAGGCTGTTTATCTCTCTTGTTTGTGTATTTAGGAAGCTCATCCGAGTTTGATACTCGCCCGGACACAACTGGAGTCCAAAATGCCATAGGATATGATTTCCATTCAATTCTTCACTACAAATACAACCAGTTTGCGAAACTTAAAACACTGGACACTATTGTACCAAATTCAAAATATAGTTATATCCCGAAGACAGAATTGGGTCAAAGGGAATATCTTAGTGAGAAAGACATCCAGAAAATTATGTGGCTCTATAAATGTCCTACAGGTATTCTTTTTACTTTAACCTTTAGTAATTACATGTATTTTTACAATTACAATTGGTCATATGATATTCATTTAAGACGTTATTAATAAAACTCTTATCCAACTGAATTTATTGAGTTTTAACATTTGTCGCAGTGATAAATTTATGTTCTACAATAAATCACATGTATTTTTTTTATTAAGTTGACAAAATTAGAAGTCGAATCCATACAAATACATACGTTTATGACATTTTTGATTGATAAAACCCATCACATTGTTGCATTCTATATTTTACATGGTTTCATTAATATTTATAGCACAGTAGGCTGAAAAATTTCCAATTCGGGGTTCTGAAGAAAAAATAAAGGACTGTAATTTTCATGTGATGATCTGATACAAAAGAAAAATATACATATCAAAATAAACCACATTCCAATATCACAGCTTTCACACACAGCCACAGAAGTCATGAATAACACATTTATTTGACTGATTAAAAACAAACGACCGACGGAGTTTACCGAAAACAAACCACGGAGATAACCGAAACGAACAACGGAAATTACCAAAAAAAAAAAGACTGCGATTACCGAAGACAGGAACCCAAGGGTTACTTGAAACAGTCAGTGTTAAAGATGACTCTCAAAACTTGGCGCTATTATATACTACGCGCACATAATTTGACACGCTTAATTTTTGTTCTTTCATCGCATTTTTTACAGCTACAGTAGTACCGTTTTGTGCACCGCCTGATTTTGAATACATAGTTGCAAGTCCAGACCAACTTCGTTATAGTGTTGGGGCGAAAGTCTCTTTCACTTGTAAAACTGGATCCTTGATAGGACCTGTTTATAGTGAGTGTTTGTCAACCGGCTTCTGGTCAGGTGCCATACCTTTTTGTGTGCAAGGTTTGTATTCCTTTTTTCATAAGGAATTGTATTAAAGAATAACGAACAAGATGCAAAAGAACGTTGAAAGCAACTGAACAATACAAATATAAAACTATTGCAGATTCGGTTTAACATAAATTGTTAATCAATCATCATAGACAGGAATATGAATATTATCCCGCACGTCTCATAGCCCAGTTGAGTTGAGCACCAACTCAACGCTTCTCGATATCTACATAATTATGTTAACACCACATATTTCGATCAATGTCAATTTATAGCACAGTAGGCTGAAAAATTTCCAATTCGGGGCTTCTGAAGAAAAAATAAAGGACTGTCATTTTAATGTGATGATCTGATACAAAGTGTGCATATGGCGGTATGCATGGTACCTTCAATGACATAATATTTGCTATAACCATACAATACTATTGAATAGGAGGCGTGCAGTCCCCAGATTAGAGAATTGACATTTCTCTATACCAGAAAACAATAGACAGAACAAAGCAACATATTATTGTCAGGAAATCTGAGAATACTCACTATATACAGCCACGACAAGGCACTAAACCCTCACTCTGATATTAAAACACACATGTACACGTAACTTTGAAAGTCAATGACCACGAAAAATATGAAAATATTGCACGCTCGGTTTGATTAAGAATGTTAATGTACAGTAGTGGAACTGCATAATATTACCTGAGCCGCCGAACCCAGTTTGAGCGCAACTCAATAACTAATCGGGGGAAAACATTAATTTACATTTAGATCCATCCCCTCCGTTGAAGAGCAGACGACGTTGCATATGAGTTTCCACCCTTTCCACAACGCTTCTGCAAAATAAAACAGAACAATTTGTAAGCAATTTCACAAATAGAACAGATAGATGTGTACGCCATTAAGCATGTCGAATTTGGTAATGTAAACTCAATAGCATGTACTCTAACATTGCATTTTCAATAGGTGACCCAAGGTCATTTATTTTCTGTGATATGGGCGAGTGTTTGACCACTCCAGTCCGGTGGTATATGCCGAGGATCTACATGCAAATAGCCAAGTGGCAACAGCAGCAAGGACCATGTCCCACTTCAGGTACTGGGCCAAGTGGAGATCACACCTATAATAATTTACAAGGTATAATGTTTATGTAATAACCTAACTGATGTTTCATATATGAATGTATACAATTGCCCACAAGGCTTTCATATTGGCATACCTTCGCTGTCCTATTTTCAAAATTTTCTGGACTGGATGGCGCTGGCCTGTTTTATGTGAATGATAACAATAAAAAAGTAAAATGTGCATATACCTGTATCTGGAATGGTTACATTCAGCAAACACTGTGCATTTAAGATAATATTGTTATTGGTTGTTCACATTTTCATTGATTTGCTTTTCAGTACCCGCCTTCTTTGTTTGACAATGCTTCTTTTTATGCGTTGTGTGCTTTTACATGAAACATTACAAAGTTGACAGTTGAAGATAATGTGTGGTTGGTGCACCTACAGTACTGTGAACGTTTAAGGTTACAAACGGACGCACGATAAACGATAGACGGACGCACGATACGCGATAGACAGATGCACTATACACGGTATACGCACGATACACGATACTGCCGATTCATATAATTTGTGTACGAGATATCTAAAAATTTGAAAATGCTATGAAAAGATAAGATGAATAGTTGAAATTCAATGATTTTATTGAATATGTAAGTAACTTATTCACGTTGTACGATAAAATTAAAGACACATGATGCACGATACACGATATACGGACGCACGATGCACGTTAGACGGACGCACGATACACGTTAAACGGACGCACGATACACGATAGACGGACGCACGATAGACGCAAATTTTGTAACATTAAACGTTCACAGTACTGTAGAACCTGGTTAAACAGCCAAATCGGTTTGCCACTGAAAATATCAAGGCGTACCTCTTCGATTTCTCGTTTTTGGTTAAATGTTTGCTGTGTCTTGTTTGAAATTCATAATTTTGTTAGGCTCTCTTTTCCTCTGCTTGTTTGTTGTGTGTGGAGACTTTGTTTTCCGAGTGTGTTTTTACTTACATGATATAAGGATACTATTTGATGATGGAAGCATCTGGCGTACCAGCCGGCCAGTCCGCACTGATATTGTCTCCTCACATACCAGTGATGCCGAGTTCTACTGGGATCTCATCTATATGCATCATGTAAGTTTCATTAGTTTACAATATCTGAAACAGGGGCTTTAATTAAAATACAAATGTATACATTGAAGCACATGTAGTGCAGATATATACATTACATGGAACAATACATAAATGACTTGAAGTTGGATAAGTCCACAAAGAGAAAGCTCTGATACCGCAATGGAAGTGATACTGGTACTTAACTCACGTCAAGCTGTACTAGTAGAAGGTAAAACGAATGCTAAATAACAAGATAAAGTTGACTGGTTCGGAAACTAGGGACATATAAAATATTAACATGTAGGGAGTTTGATTCGAATTTTCAATGCAGGAAATATTTTGCAGGTTTTCAAAAAGAGGAACTTCAAACCAATTTGCATCGGAGAATCACTTACATGCCTTTGTAAATCATGAATGCGTGGTTCTTTAGAACAGTTGGCTTTCATGAAGCTTGACCCAGTACAACAACACAATTTTAGCTGTACAATTTTATTTTTAATTTTCAGATAATTTCAAGTTATCTTGCAAGGGACTCCAGCCTCTGGCTGCAGCCTCTAAAAATGTTCTCTCATTGTTGCATCATCCATAATTATGGCTTGTACTTTCTGTTATTTCGTGAAAAAATTGAATTGCGCTCAACCTGGGGTTAGGCGGCGTGGGCAGTAATATGCATTTCCATTACTGTCTATGAACAGCCTCTATCAAACCAAGCCAGCAATATTTTCATATTTGTCGTGTTCGGTGGCTTTCAAAGCTCCCTTTTCATCTATTTCTAGATAAAAATAATTATATGTAATACTTGGCAGGTTTTATTTCTTCATGTACGGTGACGATTTGGATTCAACGACTGAGCTGTTTGTTTATATTGGTGGCAATAGAATTTGGTCCTGGGATGGAACGAAGAAAAACACCTGGGTCAAAATGATGAAAGAAGTACAGATACAGGATTCCTATGCATATGTAAGATGATTTCAACTTCAGTTATAAAAGAACGATAAAACATAAAACGATTTTGTAAAAAATTATGATGAGAATATATACATAGATATATTGTAGGGCTTATAACATCTTATTTTAGGTAATATTAACTAAAATGAGGGAGGTCTTTAGATATAATTCAAATGTCTATCATTTGTTTTGTCATATCTGTCCCCTTTCATTTCTGTTATATTCTTTTTCGGGCATTACTATTATTTCGTAGTGTTTGATTATGTGGAGAGTTTGTCATTGTGTAATCCAGCGTTGCATGCTATACTGTCATAACTCAATATGGCTTTTTCAACCATTTCACTTAACTGAATGTATAATTTCAGGCATTTATTGTAGCAAGAAGAGGTGCAGGTGGAGACAGAGCTGATGTAGCCATTGATGATGTATTTCTCGGTCCTTGTTATGAAGTGCAGAGATACAATAATGCCATAAACGACGCTGATATTACAGACAAACCAATTGAATACCTTTGATATACAATAAAACCAATTACATATCTTTGACATACGATCAAACTAATTGAATACATTTGACACACAATTAAACCAATTGAATACCTTTGACATACGATTAAACCAATTGAATACATTTGACATACAATTAAACCAATTAAATACCTGAGATATAAATTTTATGTCGGACACTACACTAATAGTACTGAGAGACCGAAGGGAAATATTTGAACATTGACAATCGCAGAGGAAATGAAGAATTTTCTAAGAATAACACATGTTTGACAATGTGCTGAAGATTTTCTGAACTGTTGTACATAGCGTAAAATTTAACGACCGAAAATTTTTCGCGAATTTTCTTATAGATCTACGTTTTTGTTCATAGTGCAAGTATCGATGTTCTTATCTTCCGATAATGTATATATCATTGAGGACACGTCACGGTAAAAGTTACCTAAAGACAGTTGACGACAATTCTTGAAATGACGTAATACAATTGTGCATACGACTTGACTTTAATTATAATTATGCATTTCGCGGTAAAAATAACATTTTGTATAAGTATGTAACACAATCTCCGATTATTATTTAGAAAAATATTATAGACGATTTTAAGTACTTTCTAAATATAGAAACAACTAAAGTGTCAAATAATGACCAAAGAAACTTTTTCCCGTGGCGTGCCTCATTGTTTTCGTTAATTTTTACGTGGAAGTTTGGGATAACTTATTTGGAAATGTTGAGATATTTGTGAGATACCAAGAGTATTAATACCAAAAAGGGCAAGGTTGTTTAACAACCGCTCAGTCCGTAATGTGTAATGTTGTACTGTTTTTTTATTAATACAACAGATTTTTTTTATAACAAAACAGAAACAAACCTCTAAAGAGAGATAATTTGTCAGTAAAAAGAGATAATTCTTAAAAAATAATTCTAATTTCAGAGATTATTAGGTTTATTGACTTTTTTAAGAGTTGGAATCCGTATACAGTGAAACCTGCCTTAGCAGCCACCTGCGAATAGCAACCACTTTTCTTAAACAGCCTGTTTGAATATGTCCTAAACTGACATTTTGTTCTCATTTTAACCTGTTTTTAACAGCCACCTGTATAGAGCAGCCGCTTTTTGTCACTCCCTTGGGTGGCTGCTAAAGACAGGTTTGACTGTATGTGTTTGTTTTTTTGTTTGCGTATAAATCCCACAACATGATATACTAAAAAAGTAGTTCATAATTTACTTGAAATAGACGTTTTGGTTGTCTGTTTAAAAGTAAAATACAACTTTAGATTCTAGTTGTGGGGCCTGGTTTTAACTCCAAGCTTAACTATTACACATAGTTTAATTGTTATGTTAATATAATGACAACTTTGCGAGGAAATTTATGAAGGAATTTGCATAATATCTCGTGCCTTACATGTTAAATAATTTTTTACTATGTTATTTTGAGTGTTCGTTGTTTAGAATTAAAATAGTATTACTAGCTGGAAAAGTGATGCATTTGTTGTTTTTAGATGTGTTTGGTGTTTTTATATGAGGTTTCTTTAACCTAATCGCTTTGAAAGAGAATCTGTTGCACCATGAAACAAACAACAACAACAAAAAAACAACAATAACATTATCACCACCAACACCATCATCATCATCATAATCAAAAAGAACAACGCCACAGAAATACGTTCTTAGACTACTAAAATTTAGTCGGTACAATATAAAGGATGTTTCGAAGCAAAATTTTAACAAAAGTACATTGTATTACATGTCTAGGGATTCGAAGGTTGCTGCACCCTAGGACCTAGGTTGTTTTGCCACCAACCATTTCGAGACAGTAAACTCATAAACTCAGGTTCTCTCTTTTTTTCTAGTTTCTTATGTCAAAGTGATCATTTGATTAACCAATTCTCTTTCCTCTCTGCATGAGACTATGTTTTTTTTGTGAATAGCTATTCCTGACAAGCAAGTTTCACTTTTATGGAAATTGTTCAGTCACCCCAACGATAAACTCCTGCTTTTTAATTTTCTGCCTTTGGCATTCTCTGTGACATGCATGGCTTTTTGTCAGATCCCGTGTCAAAATTCGATTGTATTCTCTATTTCGCCAATCGTTTTTTTTTCGTTAACGACAAACCCATTACTTTATCTGTGGATCATACGCCGCTCAACATGAACATCATCATTGTATAACAATAAATCTCAAAATAACGCACACCGTCCTTTGGGATGGATCGAAATTAGCCTTTTTACTGGTGTAACTACTGAGTTGCCCTCAACCCCGGGCTAGACGTGTTCGGTAGCTTTAAAAGTTCCTTTTTATGTATTTCACTATACTTTAAGCAGTAATAATCACATGTGCTGATACACTTTAATGTTGCTTTCAGCATAAAACGTGAAAATAAAATTTTATTCGGATTTTGAATAAATTGAAATATGCGAAAACATCCATAACTGGGGCATTCTCCAGGTTTGTGAAGAAATTCGATGATTTATGGCTAATTGTCATACTTGTATTGCCCCTTCTGCCAACGTAAGTCACAATGGTAGACACCGGACCTTTCTGTAGTAAAACTCAACAACTTCTATAATTATGGCAAAGTATACAATGTTAAACCACTTCCTTGCCGCTGAGTATAACCTGCTCATTGAATTAAACGTAGCTTGTGCTTGAAGTGGCCACCCTCGCTACTCATTCATAAGATTTACGATTTGAATTTACCGCTGAAGTTGAAGGTAAACACATCTAAATATGCTTCATCATTCTTTAAAACTACTAAAACTACTCAGCTTTAAAATACAATATATTATATATATTTCAATGACATATTGAAAAACAGTATGACGAAAATTTATCGTTTTACTTCTGTTTGGAAAATCATAAAACATACGCGTTGAATTAACAAATCTCTATCATGGCACTATTCAAATATTGTATTGATTTAGCGGTTATATAAACGCTCAGTTGCACATTTTAAGTAACATAAATAATAAATATTTAAATTTAATTCTTCTAAAAAGAATCGGAATTGTTTTGTTTTCAAAATATAAACTTGTCTCGACTAGATTGAGCATCTTTGGAAAATTAGTTTTCTATGAGGAGAGTCTGATAAAAATGTGAAATATGCATAGTTTTCTATGAGTAGAGTCTGATAAAAATGTGAAATATGCATAGTTTTCTATGAGTAGAGTCTGATAAAAATGTGAAATATGCATAGTTTCTATGAGTAGAGTCTGATAAAAATGTGAAATATGCATAGTTTTCTATGAGTAGAGTCTGATAAAAATGTGAAATATGCATAGTTTTCTATGAGTAGAGTCTGATAAAAATGTGACATATGCATAGTTTGCTATGAGTAGAGTCTGATATAAACGTGAAATATGCATACCACACCAGACAACACAACCTCTCCACGCATCCAAGCAGTAAAGGGAAAAGAGAGAGAGCATGGATTTATAAAATGATCAATTTGAAAAAAGACTCCACAAAAATTAACGAAAAAGGCATTAAGTCTTATTGAGGGATGACGATTGATTATCTAAATACTGGATCTAGAATACATCGTTCTCCGTTAAATCCAAACAACAACAATAATTAAACGATACACACAAATATGGTTATTGGATAGATTGTTAGTTGTTCTTATATATAAACTTATTGGCCGTAGCTGCGATATATATGTGACTGGACTTAGATGAAAAATGCCAAACAAATATCACAAAAACAGTACACGTCAAATCTTTCCCCTCGGGTTCTCATTTTCGTTAATAATTGTTTTTGGCGTATATTTTGAAATTGATGCTCTTTTCTACCCTCTATATTTCTTGGCTGTGTGGAGACTGAAGAACTGTGTCTTCTGGAAGTGGCTATTCCTGATATGCTACAGTTTCACTTCTTTTAAACCAAGCAAAATTACGCATTTAACATTTTAACTGGATGGAAATAGCAAACTGATTGGATCGTTTCGCGAACATCAAGTCATCGCGCTCCGATCTGAAATCCAGTAAATCATAAACAAATTTTATAAAGCATTTCTTACCAAAACGATTTAGTTTTTAATAAATAGTACATGTGTTAAATGATGTAAAATCATGTGGAGTTTTTTTTTCAAATTGATCATTACATACTATGAGGAATCACACGAGAATGAATACATTCAAATGCTTAATAACTCTTGACTAAACAGTAAAAAAGAGTCTGTTGCCGCGAGGTCGTCATAACTTTAAATGTGTCTGTATATATAAATAAATGAAAAGGGAACTTCGAAAGCCACCGACCACGACAAATATGAAATGATTGCAGGCTCGGTTTGATTGAGCCTGTTCATGGGCAGTAATGGAATGCATATATCTGCCAACGACGCATAACCTCGGTTTGAGAGTTACTCAGCCTCGGTTTGAGAGTTACTCAGCCTCGGTTTGAGAGTTACTCAGCCTCGGTTTGAGAGTTACTCAGCCTCGGTTTGAGAGTTACTCAGCCTCGGTTTGAGAGTTACTCAGCCTCGAGAGTTACTCAGCCTCGGTTTGAGAGTTACTCAGCCTCGGTTTGAGAGTTACTCAGCCTCGGTTTGAGAGTTACTAAGCCTCGGTTTGAGAGTTACTCAATATTTACACCAACAAACAGTACAATTTAGATCCATCCCAAACGATGGTATGCATATGGCGGTGAAAATGGAACCTTCACTGCGGTATTTTCAGATTAATACCATTCCATGTACAGCGGCGTATGGTCCCCAGATAAAAAAATTGCTTTGCCCTTAACGAGAAAATAATGGGCGACCTTAAATAAGATTGAACTTAAACAGGGGAACTGATAATATATATATATATTATGTCTGCCGCGAGGTCGGTATAAAGTATGTATGTGAAAAGCACAATGCTGTTATTAAAAAATTAGCCCCCGAATTAACACTTTAACAAAATTGTATTATTCTGTTAAGACATATAAGGGTACGTGTACTTTTTATACTACTACTGCTACTGCTACTGCTACCTACTACTACTACTACTACTACTACTACTCATAACACACTTATAAATCTTTTTTATTATATAAACTGAAGAAAAAAAACAACATTACGAATTTTTTTTTTCTGAAATCACATGGGATACACGTATACACCCGATTCAAAAGACACTAGGAAAACTCGGGGGATCATAGTGATGCTGGTTTAATTAAAATGCTGACATTACTTAAACGAAGACAGCTCAAATGTCCACACAGTTAAATTTGCAACGTGATGTTTACATGAAAATCACAGCTGAACAGACTCTGTGTTAATCACATATCTGCCATCGACTGATATTTGAAGACGTCTGGTAATGAGTGTTTTATGACTGTTACAATGTTGAAGTCACGCCAATCGCCGTCTATGTATTTAAATTGTTTACCGTGCAATAAATCCTGAGGTTATATTTCATTTGTTACACTGTGTAATCATTGATATCGACTACTTATTGTTTATTTTTATTCTGTATGGGATGTTAAGGCATAGATTTTCACTTAACATGCAGTATATTTTGGAAGATAAGGGTCATTCAAAACCATTTTATTTTGCTCTCATCATTGCTTTAAATGCCATGCTGTGGATTAACGCATATCAAATTGCCAATCAAACGATTGTTATTGCGTTTTAATGATGAATATGGAAATCAAATTTTAGTTTCTGAGATTAGTTTTACCGCATCAAACAAGATCTTTTCTTAAAATGTCGGGCAGGTGAAAGTAAAAATAACCAAAAAGGATGTTAGTTCAACACTTGAGTGTTTTTAATGCAGAACGAGGAGTAGTAATAAAATCTGAACAAATGGTAAAAAGGATTTTGAAACATTTGGGGCGCGTCACGGGAAAAGGTACCTTCGGACAGTTGACGTCAATCCTTGAATTGACGTCATAAATTTGAGCAGACGACATTATTTATAATGCATTGCGCGGTAAAAATACCATTTTATTGTTGAAAAGTGTAACGAAATTAGATTTTAGTTATAAAAAATGATTTATAGTCGTAGGTTCTTTCGAAATTTAGTGAAAACTAAAATATCAATACAAATGACCGAAGGTACCTTTTCCCGTGACGCGCCCCATTTTTGAGTTAAGTTCTGATGACCAATGCATGAAATAGATGAAAAGTGAACTTTGAGGCATTTTAGACATATTGAATTAGGCATGAAGTTAATTTTGATTTGTAAAATATTTTACATTGTAAGTGATAACAACACAAAACAACAACTCTTTTCCTTTGATGCATTTTAAAGGAATGAAGCTTTTCGAATAAGTATTTTTTAAATTAAAAAATATAATAATCATGATAATTATAAAGTACTTTATCAATAATATCGTGGAAATCTATGTTTATTCGGTTTTAAAGAAATATCAATAATATAGAAAGAAGTTACTACAAATATATTATAAATGATGCGAATATTATTTAAGGCGAACTTACATGAAATAAAAACGCGAAAATGACTTAAAAACAACAGACATGCGGATCACATGACATCGACATCTGTATCAATAACAGTGCAGCATAACATCCAACATGGCGACCGGAAATTGTGAAACTGAAGAACAAAGTTACGACTTTAGTGTAATAGCTTTTCCTGGGACATTGAAGCAGTACCCATCATCAGAAATAGCCACCAAAGTGACACTGGGTGTGGTTGTGGAGCTGATTGCATTCACAGGGAATATTCTGGTGATTGCCATAGTTGTGAGGTTCAAGAGGATGAGAACCACTACGAACTATTATTTGGTGAACCTGGCCATTTCAGACCTTCTGGTGGCCCTGATGCCAATCTGGGTACACGTTGTGTCCAGTCTCAATGAGTTCTGGGTATTTGGGTCGTTCCTGTGCAAATTTAATCCATTCTTGCAAAGTAAGTGGTTTCTATTATAACTGAATCTGTTTTAAATCGATATGGGAAGATATTTATGATATTTTTATTTTCAGCTATTTGCTAGAGACAATACTTATTATGTTATTAACCTTATGATATTTTTTAAGTATTTTGATTATCAAAAGTATGATATTTTTTCAGTATTTTGCTATTTCTTTAGTGTTTATATGGTCATATCGGGGACTCATTAGAGCAAAACTTACGTTATTAACATTATGATTTGTTTCCGTATTTTGCTATTTCTTTTTTGTTAAATGTTGTTCCGTGACTTCATTTTATACGGGATGCTCATAAGATTCAATAGTTATGTTATTTTATTTTCATGTTGGCTTAATAGAAATTTATTTTCTTAGAAACGTTAAACCTACAGTCCCTTCATTAATAATATTACGGACAGATCTTTAGTTTTGTTCTGCTAAAAAATGGAATTTAAAAACTTGGCAATAATTTGCCCTATTTAAATAAATGAAATATGCATATCAGGAATCGCCTAATTCAGAAAAACAGCCTTTTCACACAGCGAAAAACTTTAGAAGAAAAGAAAGCAATCTCAAATAAGACACCACAAACAATTAACAAAAACAGAACCCTTGGGGTTAGCGCATTGAAATAATAGATTCGAACTTAACTCCCGTTAAAGTTGCCGTACGTTTCGTGAAATCAACAGAAAATTCGATTAAACAGAAATGTTGAAAATTGATTAAAACGATAGTCGACTAACAGAAATGTTGAAAACAGTTTAAAACGATAATCGATTAACAGAAATGTTGAAAAAAGTTAAAAACGGTAATCGATTGAACAGAAATAAAGAAAATAAAATTGTTTCAAACGATAAAGGATTAAACAGAAATGTTGGAAATCGTTTCAAATGATCGATGCAAAATTTGATTTAAGAAATAGCTTCAAAATTGGTTTGAAGCGCTTCAAAATTGGTTTGAAGCGTGAGAAAATGTTGGTAAACTAACCAAATATTCTAAACCGAGGAAACCGAAGCAACAATTGCACAAATATACTTTTTATTCCGATGTTATAAAACGGTTGTAATAGCCAGGAATCTTTAATAGAATAATTTTGTTGCAATGCAGTACAACAAGGCGGATTTCTTCTCAATATTGTTTTAAAACAAGAAGCTTAAAATCTGTTAAAATGAAATTCAATTCAATATGTTTGAGTGTAATAACATAATAAAAACTAGTCCATGCTTAATATTTG
Organism: Corbicula japonica; assembly: GCA_038501625.1. NCBI lineage: Eukaryota > Metazoa > Mollusca > Bivalvia > Venerida > Cyrenidae > Corbicula > Corbicula japonica. The sequence goes on from JAZAYU010000048.1 coordinate 3,630,460, forward strand.
AATTATGTATATCAACTTGAACTCTACAGTTAGTATTTTAGGATCTATTTGCTCAACTTTCGACTGGGTGTTGTGGGCAGTATATCCGAATAATTTGGACTACAAATATGGTAAAATAGTTATCTATTATTTAATATAAAGATAATTTTCGATGTAAGAGTTTTTTTTCATAAGAATGTTTTATGCTGTTATCACGTTATTCATGGTATTTTATTTTCAATGACCTTATTTGGCAAGACAGTAATTACCGGTAAATACTGAATTTGAAAAAATATAATTAAAATACATGTATTGCAGATATGAGGTTCAGAACAAAAGGTTTCTTAATATGTTGTATCCAAAGTCTTGTAAATAATCCACAATTTTCATTTGATACATAGTTTGAAATGAATAACATAAGACATAGACCGTTCCAGGATTAAACGTCTTCGGGACTAATGGTCCAGTCACATGTGAGTTAAGAGCCATGCAGCATTTCATTAAATACATGTTAATTCATTTATTAATTAATATATTTATTTCTTTATTTACTTGTTTGTTAGTTTATGTATTTGTTTATTTATTTTTTAAATAAATAAATAAATAAATTTTATTTGATTAATTAATAAATTAATTTCTCTTTTTCATAAGGTCTGAAGATGAAAGAACTTGTTTTCCTTTTCAAGTTGCTGAAACTTTGCAGTTTATCGTACAGTTACATCGTTTGAAAAGGAACACAAATACATAAACTTGAGCTAATTTCTAATTTTCTTAATTAGTATAAATTAGTATAAACGAAAATTGAAAAGTGAAATATAGTTACTTGTTTTTTGTACTAAAACGTTTGGAATTTCTTTTACTGCATCATACACAATTTATAATTTTATTTCATAAAACAATTCCATGTTAAGATAATATTGAAAAAGAAACATTTTAAATTTAGTTTGTATTTTTAGACTTAAAAACTCAACTTTCCCAGGGCTATGAATATTTTGAGCCCTTACATTTAGGTACACAAAAAAAACACGACAGGAGCCACACATCGTATTTGCCACAATTAAATATAAAGAAGAAATAATGCTTGGCTAGACACTGTCGCCGTGACGGTGCGGGTTCGCTCCCTGTTGAGACAATATCATTTTCAGTGACATTGCTTGTGATTTAAAATGTTGATACAAAGACTTTAAATTTGTGAAAAATCTGTAGAAGTCGGGTTCACGCTTAATAACTAGTCTTACATTTTTCTTCGTTTTAATCATATAACAGTTGCACCCTTTTAGTCATTGGCAATCGTATTAAAAAGAAACTTTAAGTAATAAATACTGATTCACCATACAGGTATACTTTTTTGTCGAAAATACTTGCAATTTGAATAGATATTGCTTTTTTTCTATAATAATCCCAACAACTTAGTTAGGAAGGCAAATAAAGTTGTTTTTTTAATTACAGTTGCAAAATGTTTTATATGTTTGTGTGCTATTGCAAGCAACATTGTTAAGCTGATAGGTGAGTTGGAGTTTTTTAACAAGACAACTTGTACTTGTTCGTTGATATGAGAAACTGTTCCGGGGCAAGTGTGAGGTTGGTGCACCCTAGAACCTGGTTTAAAACCCAGTGGCAATTTGTTTTGCCAATGACTGTTCCAAGGCGGTAACCCAAATGGTTCTCTATGTCGTTAATTGTTTGTGGCGTCTTATTTGAATTGACATACTTATAATAACATGCTCTCTTTACTTCTCTTCTTTTTTCGCTGCGTGGGCAGGCTTTGTTTTGTTTTGTGAGTATGGCGCTTCCTGATATGCATATTTTACTTTTTTTCTCAGGGAAGTTAGTTGTTGGCTCAAATTGTGAGTAGCTACATGTACAAATTATTTGTCAATCATAACATTTTTATACACACACTAGAAACAAAAAATATGTTTACCTACAACCATTATTTATACATTTCAGTAACAGCAATGTGTGCCAGCATGTTTACACTGGTTGTTATCGCAGGCGACCGATTCTTTGCCATCATGTTTCCGATGCAATCGCGTGTGACACGTCGGAAAGTCAGTATCGTTCTATCCCTGGTCTGGGTTTTAGCTATAGCAATATCGACGCCATTGTTGTTTATTTATAACTACACAGAGAGACGATGGGCGGACCTTACTGAAACATTCTGTGATGAGGTTTGGCCAACGAAAAAGCTTGCTGATGGCACCTGTGACCAAGGTTTAACCTCCAAAAAGACGTACTGGATTATTGTTTGTGGTGTTTTGAACTGGACACCTATGTTATGCATGACCTTGGCTTACACATTTATTGTGATAAGGCTGAGGAAGCATAAAATCGTACCCAAACTAGGAGCTTCGTCGAAGTCCTCTATACAAGAACGATCAAAGAGAAGGGTAATACATATAGTAAGAAATTTAGGACAGTTAAGATCTAAGGTCTATAGGCCAATATTGAACTTATACTCTATTCAAAACGAAAGTTGTTCTCGGTGTTTTTATTAACATCTTTTCTTAATGCCTAAATATTTGGTATCAAAGATGAGATTAGATCATAGATAGTTTTACTATAGGATTTAAATGATCTAATCTAACTTGATACCAAATATTTAGGCATTAAGCAAAAAAAGTAAATGACAAATCACCGAGAACAAAGTGCACACTTTCGTTTGGAATAGAGTATTTTTCATACATTAAAAGAGTTAAATCGACCATATACAAAACAAACAAAATTTAGAAGTTTTACGCATTAAAGCACGAAAACAAAAAGCATGTCACTCTTAAACTAGCAAAATTAACAAATAAAATTTATTACAAATGAACTTAAATAACAGGACTCAAATAATTAAAATAATAAAACCATATCTTTATGTTTTCATGCATATCGCTTGTTTTAATATGATCAACAATGTATGATCACAAGAAACTAGAAAAAATGAGTGCAATATAGTAGCACGATAATTTAAGGTTTTTCACCTCTGCTTATTAAACTTTTGCAAATGTAACTAAATCTGAAATGAATGACATAATAATAAGAAAATAATGAACATGTGTATTTCAAAAACAACGTTGCTGTTTGATAACAACTTTTGCATAGACGTAAACTGAAAAGAATGAAATGAATAATAATAATAATAATAATAATAATAATAATAATAATAATAATAATAATAATTATTATTATAATAAAAATAATAATAATAATAAAAATAATTATAATAATAAGGCAATTCACATGTGTATATAATGAAGAACTTAAATGCAATGCTAGAAATTTTACCTACATTTTTATCAAGGAAGATTTTGAGACCCATATATAGGTAGAACATTTGAAAGCAGTTTAAATTTGTATTTGACGACCATACTAGGATAATTTATGTATATTTGCATTTCTCCATTGTTCTTCGTCTCAAACATCAGATTACATTTAGATGTACTATATGACTGTAATATTGTCTTAAAACGAAAATCGCTCTAGATTTACAGTGATAATAAATGTGATATTTTTAAGTTTTAAATTTATTTATTTCAAAGGACCGCATTTGTTTATGAACATGGAAACCTTATATCACATATATTTCTAACTAAATGTGTAAAATTCATATTTTAAGACAGACGTAATAAATGCTCAGAGTGGGAATCGAACTAATATAAAAACAGCAACTATTTCTTCATATAACATCATAAGAATTTTACCGTAAGGGAGAAATCAGAATTTGAACCAGCACCAGACTGCTTTTTACAATAGCTGCTGGAACATATAACATGGACAGTAAAGTGCGAGCTAAATCAATGCAAAACTACATGAAATTTTGATTGTATTTAAAATTGTTATTATTGTATAGAGTTAGTAAATGACCTGCCATTAAAGTAACGAGGATTGAATAAAATTTTAATAAAATTGTACCATTTCAAACAGTTATTAGGCTCGTCTCCGAAAAATATACAGGGCTTGGCAGAGCCTCGCCCTGTATATTTTTCTGCAACTCGCATAATAAATTCAAGCTTGGTAAGACAGTAACCTAATATTCTATATATATTTTGGAGCGCGTCATGGAAAAGGATGTCTTTGGTCATATTTTTGTGAAATTTTAGTTGTAATTATATTTGGAAGGACTTTTAATTTGCTTTTATTTTTTCGTAACTAATTGGAGATTTTCTTACAAATTCTGACAGCATAATGTTATTTTTACCAGGAAATGCATACTGAGTAACGTCGTCTTCTTATCTGTGTGACGTCATTTAAAAAATTCACGTTAACTGTAAAAACTATCTGCGTATGCGTTTTTTGTGTTATTCTCTTTAAAAATTAATGTAATATTAGGGCGCGCCACGGGAAAAAGGTACATTCAGTCATATTTTGTGATATTTTAGCTGTTACTATATTTATATATTTAGACAGAACTTACAACTATCTATTACCTTCTTATCACTAAAAGTGTTTTTCTTGCACATTTTGACAATAAAACGATATGTTTACCGCGAAATGCATAATATAGTATAGCAAACGGAAAACAACAATAAAAGTCACAGTCGTTAAAAATGACCTGCCATTAAAGTAACGAGGATTGAATAAAATTTTAATAAAATTGTACCATTTCAAAGTTTCAAATATGAACTTAATGCTTACAAAACAATTTTTGTTTATGGTCATATGAGGTTACATGTGAAAATTTTATTTTTGAAATTTAGAAATCATCAACTTACATAATTCAAATTTTATCTTAAAGAGGTAGTCCTGAATATAGGTCTGGAAAAGTTTTTATTGCAATACATTTTCAAACTTAGCACGGAATTGAAAAGATTTTTTAAAAACCTGTACACTTGTTTCTGACATATTGTCAGTTGAATACTGATCTTGATATTTGCTGGCGGCCATTTTGAGGTGATCAATGACATCATCAGTTTTTGAACACCAGTCATTTTTTTCAAATATATTTTTATAACGGAAAATATTATGCAATATATGTTTACAGAAAATAATTCAATTACATTTACCTTTCAACTAATATCACACAAAAACTTAATATAATGTTGCGGTTTTGTTAATTTAGTGTTTATATTATAAAAAAAGTTTTGATGTTATCACTGGTTTCCATTCAAAATGGCTGTAACCAATAGCTTTTAATAAGCAACTTCAAACCCCTGTTGTTTAGCGTTATGGTCCGATTTTCGAAATCCTTTCTCTTGTGTGTAGAAAATTTGTAGATCTTGTATATTTATAATTTTCCAGAATTCAAATTTAAGCTGACAGATTATTTAGATTGCTTGGTTTAGCCATTTTATTTGTAGAGATCCTATAAAACATGGAGCCATTCGCTGCTTAATCGATACACAAACATGAAATCGTGTTATGATCCTGACCATATATCTCGGAAAATGTTGGAGAGTAAACAATCTTTTTACTTATAAGGAAATAAAGATTTCTTATCGAGATCAAAGGTGAATTTAATAATCTTGTAACAATGGCAACTAAAATTTTTAATGTGTAAACGTGGAAAAAAATACCCCATTAATATCTAAATTTGTGATGCTTCTTTAAGAAAATTACAGTTAGGAAAATTTTAAGTGTTACAATGGCTTACACAACACGAGGCTGATAAAATTTAGCGCTAAGTTGACTGGTAGACATATAGCTTGCACGTGCTAATGTTGTTTGTTTTCACGGCGTTTAATATTAATATTGATTGTTTACTTAATCGATAATCTATTATATTCTGGAGAGAGGGTTATGTAAATCCATTCCTCATAGTTTTCTCTTCTATTGTAGGTTGTGTTGATGCTATTCTCTGTTCAGATTGTGTTTATAATATGTGCTGTCCCGTTCCAAACCATCCGAATATACTTCCTGTTTACGCAAGGTGAAAAGGGTTATAAGGTAAGACAGGGATATTTAAAAATAAGTTAAGGTTTATATTTAATCTTTCTATAGCTCGAAAAACGGGCAACCAAATAAAACACAAATCATTATTATATTGAACTTTTCAAGAAAATATCCATTTTCTTAATAATATTTGTGTGTGAAGTTAGCTGCCAGTTGCCAGTTGCCGATTCAATTGGCAAACTTTAACTGCCAATTCAAACAAATTTTTAAACTGGCAACTGGCAAATGGCATCTGGGTGCCAATTGGATTTAAGATGATGTACTCAGTTGAATTGGCAACTGGCAACTGGCACCTGGGTGCCGATTCGACTTATTTTTAAATATATTAACATGTTGTATTGGCAACTGGCATCTGGTTGCCAATTCGAAATATAAGATTTTTCGAATTGGCAACTGGCAACTGGCACCTGGGTGCCGATTCGACTTTTTTTTAAATATATTTACATGCTGACTTGGCAACTGGCAACTGGGCATATATTTAAAAAAAGTCGAATTTGCACCCAGGTGCCAGTTGCCAGTTGCTATATTATAATTATCAAACTTCACACACAACTTCACACACATTAATAATATTAATGTTATATTTTCTGTTAAGTTTTAAGTTAATTAAATTGTAATTGTTAATTAACTGTTAAATTCACCTATAACATTCCATCTTTTCAACGTTTTCACCGTTTTGGGTTTGAGCATGTAGATTATGTGGGCATAAGCTGTAGATGCATTATTTACACAAGCTTCACATCAATGACATTTTAAAGATATTTTTTCACCCCACTCCCCCCCCCCCCCCCCCCCCAGCGAAAACCGCATTCAGAAAACACATCCAATTAAAACGCTAGAAGGCTAGAAATATATCAAAAGGAAACTTTGAAAGCCACCGATGCTGATAAATATAAAATATTTCTGACCCGGTTTATTTGAGCCTCTTCATGGGTAGTAATGGAAATGCATATCACTGCCTACGCCGACTAGCCCTGGGTTAAGCGCAACCCAAACAGTGAACCTAAATGCTTTAGTTTAATTGAGCACATTTACCTTGCAGCTTCCGGCCTGGTATGCCACACTGGACTTCGGAGCAGTTCTCCTGATGTACAGCAACTCTGCTATAAACCCCATAATTTATGCTGGATTAAACGAAACATTTCGTAAAGGATTCAAAGATCTTGTTAATGGAATCATTAACAGAAACATATCAAATGCATCTGCAGACTTTGAATCAGAATATAAGAAAAGGTCAACGCTTCGTGCACGTGAAAGCCGTGCTACACTTGTTAACAGAATGGACAGTACTGCAACCTTTGACCCTGCTAATATTGATCTAGCAACAGAGACGCCGGACACAGTCATGTGTAATGGTGGTAATGTTAATGTCGCCTTTCAACCGGAAGACCATGAGGCCGATAATACGATAAAAACTGCCGAAACAAGTTTTCAAAATGGAACGAATGGCAATGCATCGTTTCACGTTTTTAGCCCTATAGGAGAAGAGACAGAAGAAGTGCATTTTGAGAACATTCCTAACGGCTTAAATTGTCACAGTGCAGACTATATTCAAGTTTCGTCAAAGTTTTGAGTGTTTCCGTCAGTGTAAGTTGGAAATCTCAATCCAACATAATTATGATATAGTTTGGTATGGAATCGCAAAACATAAATGTTTATAAGCTGCATGAACTGGGTCGCGTCACGTGAAAAGGTACTTTCGGACAGTTGACGTCAATCTTTGAAATGACGTCATAAATCTGAGCAGACGACATTATTTATAATGCATTTAGCGGTACCATTTTATTGTCGAAATGTGTAACATAATCACATTTTAATTATACGAAACTGATTTATAGTTGTAAATTCTTTCTAAATTTAGTAAAAACTAAAATATCATTAAAATGACCGAAGGTACCTTTTTCCCGTTACGTGCCCCAATTATGGCTTACATCAGCAAACTGTAGTAAAATTTAAGCTAAAATGTAATGTCCTATAAACTTCGATGTGCTATTGAAATGTAGATATAAACTGTAATTTAACTAAATATTTAATCTGGTAAGTGTTTTGTATCAGCGTCAACTTACTGTCGACACGAAGGGACTAAGTTCCAAACATATATTTATGTAACTTTCTGTGATTTTATTTATTTTTATTTGCAAATATTCAACATTTGTTTCTTTTCATAACTTAAAAATCATGCATATTTCTATGTAAATAAACTAAACGTTTGATGCAGGCAATTAAACAATTAAAATAACTGTATCCATCCGTATATTTACTAACCAATCAAACAAACTTAGATAGTAAACTATGCTATGAGATTATTAATTGAAAGGTATTAAACGAATATTCTAACACGACCGCCTAGATTCCCCATGGGCATAAATGGAAGCGACGATGATAAAATCCGCGATATATCACTGATTTTTTCATTTCTGACGTCATGCATATGCCCCTCGTTTCCTCCAAACTCCGCCCCGTGAGGAATTATGCAATATATCACTGGTAGCTATTTATAATTTCATAGTGCTATGGGGATAAAGTATGCGTAAGTAACCATTAATATTTATTGAAAAACACTGGCATAAGAAAGTTTATGAAGGTTTATGGGAAAAATCAGGTTAAAGAACATAGAAAAGTGATATAATGCGTATCAGTAATAGCCCCATTCAGAAAACACAGCCTCCCCACACAGCGAAAAAGCAGGAGGAATATGTGTGTATAAGATATCAATTACAAAAACGGCACCACAGACAATTTATGAAAAAGAGAACCTATCGGAGTGGAGTACCGACTTGGAACGGTCAGTGGCAAAACCATTTGCCACTGGGGGTTTAAACCAGGTTCTAGCGTGCACCAACCTAACACTTGCCCAAACAGGTTCTTATATACAAGTTGTCATGGTAAAATGACTCGAACTCACACATCAGATCAACAATGTTCAATGCAAAAGCACACAAACATATAAAACATAAGAAGAATAACCCGCGTCAACAATGCGTCTGCAATTCAAAACATGTACCAACCTCTTTACTTCTTCATTTCTTAAGATATATTCAGAATCTTGTTTTCGTTTCCTCGTAGTAGAGAATTTCTGACAAAATTTTATCAAATCTTATTAGTACCTTCAGTATAAAATGTTTTAAAAAAGGTGAAATATGCATATCAGGGATCGCCACATTCAGAAAAAACAGCCTCCCCACACAGTCAAGAAGAAGAGAGAGGGAGAGAGCATGGTTAATAAAATGATCAGTTTTAAAAAAAGACACAACTAACAATAAACAAAAATGAGAACCCGAGGGATAACCGCCTTTGAACGGTCATTGGCAAATCAAATTGCCACTGGGGGTTTAAACCAGGTTCTAGGGTGCACCAACCTCACACTTGCCCTAACAGGTTCTCATTACACAAAACAAGTACAAGTTGTCTTGGTGAAAAAACTCCAACCCACTTATCGGCTCAACAATGTTGCATGCAAAAGCACACAAACATATAAAACATAAGAAGCTAATAGCATTGCAAAGCCAAAGGGCGGGTACTCAATGATCTTACCGAGACCAGAGCTCCTGGAGTAAAATCAGCAAGAACACGATAACAGGGATAAAAGAAACAAATCGAGCTTCAAGGTTCTTTTAAGAAAAGATTTCCCCATAAACCTCCATAAACTCTTAAACCCCTGCCACCGTCGTGCAACCACAGAGGTAAGAATAATGATCAACTGTAGAAGGGTTAATCACCAGGCCCGCAGAGCGCTGTAAAATATCATGTTGGTAACCTTTGTTTTTAAATTTACGGATGGTTTTTACGAATAACCGGGAGAAATTAACATTCCCTTTTATCTTCTTGAGTTTATAAATTAAATGTCCATAAAAAACTGGCTGTGAAATACCTCGTTGCAAAAGTGATTTTAAACTGCACCTGTATTAATGTAACTGTAAGGGTAAGCCAAAATTATTTATTAGAACTCTTAAGAAAAAGTGCAAATAAGTTTTCCATATCGGACGTAATTTTTATCTCAGACGGCCCAAATGTTTGATAATAAATATGATCTTCTAATTGAAATAATATCAATATAAAATACTTTAAGGTAGCTACATGGTAACCAAAAGTATATTAGAGATGACTTTAATAATAAAGGAGTAACGGGGTAGGGCCGTATTGTAATTTTAGGTCTTTACTTTATTTTAAGGCCGGTGTAAAGTTGTAAACTAAACCCATATAATAATGACCCCTCCCCCGGGTCATTAGGATAGTGACCTAATATAATGACCCCCCACACGAAGAAAAATGATCCATACATAGAATTGTGACCCCTATAGAATAACGACCCCCTAAGCCAATCCATAACCCATCTAAGGTACATGTAATCGTACAACATAATTACCGCTACCGATGTTGTTGTGCAGAAAGAAAACTATGAATTTAATTCACATGTACGAGAGTTATGGCCCTTTCTTACTTTTTTCTTTTCTATATTTATATCTATGTACAAATACATAAATATGGGCAAGTTGTTACGTTTGGTATTTTTTATGTAGATTTTGACGCAATCTTTACCAAATTTAGGTCACATGATTTTTTCTTGATGATATCTAAATCAGGTTTGAAACTTGTTCATGTAGAGTCTTAGCCCAACTAATTGTGCGCAACAAGGCTTTTCTATTTATACGTTGTCCGCCCTTCCCTGCACAACCCAGTTAGCATTCAAATCAATGCGGAAAATTTTCCTTCTATGTCTATATGCCAGCGATAAGAATCCGTGTCGCAACTTTTGACGGCTTCAAATAGTATTTTAACCTTATATATCTTTAGAAATAATTACATACATGAAAAGCTTATTCCAACTAGAATCAATATATGTGATACTTTTAAAGAAACTTGTTCGTTTATTATGAAACAAGATTTATAAACCTGTAATAAACATTTATAACATGTATAAACATGTCAACAGTTTTTATGTTATACCGCTAAAAGTCTACCTGACTGTAGATTATCGATTTATAAAAGGGACGCTTTCATTGGTTATCAAATTAAAATAACATGTAATCGGCATAAGCAATAGTAAGTTTAAAATGTTTAATTTGCGGAATATTTTATATTTCATTGATACTTTACAGAATATGTATGTTTCATAACAACAAATGAACATAGCAGTGCTGAAATTTTCAAGTTTCAGTGAAAAAATGGGAATTTAAAGCAGTGGGGTTTCTACCACAGCTTTGATCCTAACTGCTTGAGACTTAAAGGACAGACATCTCTAAAAAGTCAGTTTGTAAAATGGGTCTGTACTTGGAGTCGAATTATTGAGACTAGTAGAGTCTATATAGGCTAGTACAATGAGGCCAACAACTACCAAACAACAAGTATATAAGTATACAGAATGATTTTTTTTAGGTTACCATCGTTAATACTCCGTAAGTAATCCATTAGGAAATCGGGTATAATCGCGATCATTTCACTAAGTTAGTATTTCACAGAAAATACTCTCCGCCCTAACTGAAGAGATGTAACGCAAATATAACGACTCTCGGTTATATGTACTGTTGCTTAAAAGTTACTCCAGCTATCAAGTTAATATCATAACCTTTATATTATTAAATTTTGACTTTTGACCGGGCTGTCATATTATTATGGCCGGGGATCAAAATATTATAACCAAGTAATAATATTCATGTAATGTTATGGCCGGGGGTCAATACTTTATAAATAAAATTGCGCAGGGGGGGGGGGGGGGGGGGTCATTATTTTATGAGGAGGTCATTATTTTACAGAAAGGGGTCATTATTTTATATAAAAATTATGACCATTTTATATAAAATAATGATCGGGTCACTATTCTATGGGGTAAGGTTACACAGGTACAAGTGTACAAGTCAAATATTTTCCCCAGTAAATAGTATTTGCATAAACGTAGTGATGTTTAGACACAAATAATATTTTATTAACTTAATTGTGTAAAGATATTACGTAATGATGCTAATTCATAATGAAATGATCCATAAATGAAAATAAATAAAGTAGTTATCCATGTATATAAAATAATGTTGAACAAACACAACACACTGAAGTGTAAACAGCACAATGTAATGTGCAGATATGTGACATTTACATAATGTAATGATGCTCACACATAACAACACGATGCACAGATGTAACAACATGTCTTAATCATACATATAACGTAAGGATGGATGAGCATATTACTCTTGTGTGTGGAAATAACATAATGAAATAGTTGTGCCCTGTTCTATACAACGACGCTCTATACAAATACCTTAACAACGAGCCTCGTTTTGAAGCGTCAGATTTCTTAACGAGCAATGCCTTTAAACGTATCGATCACTTTTGCGAAATCGGAGCGTCTGAATGATTGAGAATATATTACACTATAACCTTGTCGTTGAAGCAGGATGTATTAGTCACTGGACTAGAGAGAAATTTAAGACAGGTAAATTTCATAATTATAACGAAATACTTTTAAAATGAATATTTAAACAAAAATTTTTTTAAATGTAAACATTCAAATGCGTTTAATAAAAGAACTGTACATAAATTGTAAAATGCTGCATTGTAACCAGGCGTAAATATACCACTACAGTGAATTGAAAAACATAGGATTTAATTATAAATTTGAGGATATCAAGGACGTGTAAGTAAATACCATTTTATCATTTTTAGTCCTAAGAAAAGTTCAGTAATAATAAGGAGAGGATCGCTATAAGGTTAAACGAACTGTACTTACATGTACCTTGTTTTACTTCTGTTATTTATTTGCTCTATTCTCCTTGTGTCAATTGAATGTAACTTAATTATTCTCTATTTTATTTTGGTTATATACTATTCAAAAATGTAGGAAATAAAGTAATTAAATCAATGAACTTTTGAATTTTTGAGCATGTTTACAGAATGAAAATTAAAAACAAAACACTTAAGCATAAATGACAGACCAACGACTAATGGTAGTAAGTAGTCGTATAACACTTTTTTAACAAAATCACCTTATACTTATCTGAGAGCAAATGCGAACAGCAAAGGACCTCTAAACTGAGTCTTTGTCTCCAAAATCAGGCCAAACGCGCGTTGGCTAAATACACCGGTATGAATCGTATAGAGAGTTTAGCATTTAAAACAAAAACTGGGTAGCATGTCACATCATTAATTTTATTATATGTCTAATAAAATGTATTTTTTGTAGCTAGATGTAATCCTTTCGTTCTTGCGCTGCTAAAACTCAATGTAAGACCTTAATTTTTTATATCTGACTGTTAGTTCTTCTCCTTTACATGCTTTATGCAAATTTCATTTTCCATTCAAAGTGTAAAATATGCCATTGTCCCATTAAATCACCAAATAAAAGACAATTACTATTTCAAACATAAAAAGAAACAAACTGACCTATTAAGATTGAATGAAACTTTTCAAAAAGTGAAATATGCATATCAGGAATGGCCACACCCAGCAGACACAGCCTCCCCACACAGCCAAAAAGTAGAGAGGAAAAGAGAGCATGGTATTTCAATAATCAGTTTCAAAATGGACGTCAAAAACAATTAACGAAAATGAGAACCCGAGGGGTTACGGCCTTGGAACGGTCAGTGGCAAAACAATTTGCCACTGGGGGTTTAAACCACTCACCCACCAGCTTAACAATGTTGCATGCAAAAACACACAAACATATAAAACATAAGAAGCTAATAGCATTGCAAAGCCAGATGGAGAGTACTCGATGATTTTACCGAGACCAGAGCGCCTGGAGTCAAAATAGCAAGAACACGATGACAGGGATAAAAGAAACAAATCGAGCTTCTAGGCTATTTGAAGAAAAGATTTCCCCATAAGCCTTCATAAACTCTAAAACCCCTGCCACCGTAGTGCAACCAAAGAGGTAAGCATAGTAATCAACTGTTGATGGGTTTATCACAAGGCCTGCAGAGCGCTATAGAATATCATGTTGGTAATCTTTCTTTTTGAATTTAAAGATGGTTTTTACGAATAACCGGGAAACATTAATATTGCCTTTTATTTTCTTAAGTTTATAAATTTAAGCCCCATAAAAAACTAGCTGTGAAATACCTTGTTGTAGTAGTGATTTTAAACTGCACCTGTATTTTTGAATTAAATCTGGGTATCGGCGATAAAACTTGCAAAAGGATTTCCTTAATAATTTATGATACCGATAACCTTGTTTTAAAAGTTTTTCTGTTATGCAAAGATTACGTTCATTGATATCATTAACATCATTGCAAGCTCTAGAATAGCGAGCAAGCTGTGAGATATAAACCCCGAAAGTTGTTGCACGAGGAACATCGCCGTCTAGAAACGGAAATTTACTACATTAAAATTAAAATCGTCTCTTTTATCATATATTTTAGTAGTCACGTATCCATTTTCAATAGAAAGATTACGATCAGGAAAATTTGCTTGCTTGTCCGAAGCGTTTGTTTTATTAAGTTGTTGTTCATGAGGGTAAATTTCATTAACCAGAGATGAAAAATGGTTATTATCTCTTTTCTACAAATCAAGTTACCTCGAGGTGTTGTTAAAGGCTGTAATAATGTCATCTTTATGTTCGGTAGAAAGGGATAGCAAAAAATCTCTTTCGTAACAGTATAAAAACAAATCAGCAACAAGGGGTTCACAATTAGTACCCATTGGAATGCCTATTACTTGTTTATAAATAGAGGTACCAAATCTCACAAAAATATTATCCAATAAAAATGTGAGCGCCTTTATAAGGTCTTGACAGGTCCAAGTAGTATAATTATCAGAAGAACCATCTGTAAAAAATGCCCTATGTTCATTACAACTTATAAAGGTTTTATTTTCTCTAGCAAACGCTTTTTCAATGAGACTGGTTAGCTTGTCTTAAAGTGACACATTTATACTGAAATTAAATAGATAAACAGGTCTTGAAAGCATCCGAACACGACAGAAGTGAAAACATCGCAGGCTCGATTACATTGAGCCTGTTCTTGGGCAGTAAGGGAAATGCATATGACTGCCCACATCGCCTAGCCCCGGGTTGAGCGCAGTTCAACATTTTCATTATTAAGCAGTGTAATTTTGATCCATTCCAAACGATGCCGTGTATATGGCTTCAGGAATGGAACCTTCAATGCGGTATTAATAGATTAACACCATTCCTTGATCAGCGGGGTATGGTCCCAGACTAAAGAATGGGTTTATCCTTTACGAGAAAACAATTGGTGGAACTGAATAAGAAAGAATTTTGACAGGGGTTCAGAGAATATAAATCCTGCATATGTCAGAGAAGAGCAAAAATTTGAAACTATGCAGTATTTCTTATGGGTGATTGAACAATATCCAAATCTATACTGACTGAGATATTGAAACCAACAATATTAAAACTTGTCGAAATATTTAAACCAATTTTTTAAAAGTAATTTTATAATATTGTAAGACATGAAAAGAGAACCTTGAAAGCCATCGAACACGACAAAATGAAAATATTGCAGGCTCGGTTTGATTAAGCTTGATTATGAATAACTTTTTTATTCATTTAAAAAAGTTATTTCTATTTCAGAATTTGGTTTACCGTACTTAAGACACAGAAAATACATCGCAATGAAGACTCTTTGGATGCAATGTTTACTTCTATCTTTTCTTAACATCTTGATGTGCAGAGGCAATATTTGCTGTCCAAAACAACTAGAAGGATTTATTCAGATTTCCGACTACGGTGGATCAACAATTGACACGGTTTCTCTACTTATACATGATCTCAGTAATAGTTGCCAGTAATATACATTTCCATTTTTGTCCTGAACAGGCTCTATCAAACAGGGTCTGCAATATTTTTTTATTTGTCGTGTTCGGTGACTTTCAAAGTTCACTTTTCATCTATTTCATGCTAAGCAAAAACCTATCTTCCGCAACTTTAAGCTGAATATGCAAAAAAATGATTTGGAACAAAAAACAAGCTATGCTTAGAAATATAACACTACTGGAAAGAAAATAGTGGTCTGGTGGAAAACATGTTTAAATTGAAATTTATCTTTTTTTAGGTAAGAACTGATAAACCATAGGGTTATAGTAATATTGAATAGTAATGTTCTCATTAAAGATTACTTTGAACTTTTTAAAGAGACTGCAATCTTGAAAAACTGGCTTGATTGATTTTCGTAAAAAGTTTTTAAAGATGTTACTGAAAAATCAATGTCACGTGTAATTGATAAAAAACGCAATGTATATGCATGTATTAAAATGCATAAAAGTGAACTATGCATATCAGGAAAGGCCACATCCAGCAGACACAGCCTACCCACACAGCCAAAAAGTGGAAAGGAGAAGAGTGCATGGTATTTTTATAATCAGTTTCAATATGGACGCCACAAACAATTAACGAAAGTGAGAACCCGAGGGGTTACCGCCTTGGAACGGTCAGTGGCAAAACAATTTTCAACTGGGGATTTAAACCAGGTTCTAGGGAGCACCAACCTCACACTTGCATCAACAGGTTCTCATATCACAAAACAGGTACAAGTTGTCTTGGTAAAATAACTCCAACCATAAGCTCAAGAAATTTCCATGAGTTTGATTGGATAATTCCCCGCTGATGAGTGTTTGTATAACTTATGTATAATTGCAACGTGCCATAATCCTCATCTCATCTCAAACCTTGTGCTGTCTTCTGCCATTTTGTTTAAAAACTAAGTTGAAATATGCATATCAGGAAAGGAATATTGTTACATGTAAGCCTATCTCTTAACCCATAAAAAGTATGATCAGGCATTACTTGAATTGGTATAGAGAATAATGGTGTCAAGTTTTTAAAATTAAAAAAAATCATATTCTAAATTTTTCAAGAAAAATCTCATTGAATCGACGAACCATAGAAACACTGTTGGTTATGTCACGTAAGTAATACGCAATAATTGGAAAACAACAACAACAACAAAAAGCAACAATTGTTTTCTAATTTTAAGTTGGAAAATATTTGATTTCTAGTAAGGTTAATGCACCCTAGAACCTGCTATAAACCCCCTGTGGCAAATTGTTCCGTAGAAGTAACCCCAAAGGTTCTCATTTTTGTTAATTGTTGGTGTCCTATTTTAAATTGATATTCTTATAAACCCTAGCTCTTTTTTCCTCTCTACTTTTTGGCTGCATGTGGAGGCTGTGTTTTCTGAGTGTTGCGATGCCTGATATGCATTTTTCACCTTTTTGAAAAGGTTTGACGATATATTGCCAATCTTAATTATCCCCCACTAATATGAGTACAAGATCGGCAATATATCTTCACACACCATGTAATAAATTTTCATCTTTTGCCGTGTGCACACAAATGCTAATAAAGATATTTTATTACAATAAACTTATTTTCTTTCATTTATATCGCGTATGTTTCAACAATAAAGAACAATTCTTTACTTTCAGGAAGGAGTAAATATATCTGTGGACGTATCCCAACAGAAGTACAGGGAAGAATTGGAAGGAACAATACGTTTATACTTTTACAAAGAGGTGAGATCTGACATTTCCAATGATGCGTTTTACTGCCTCATTGTCTCATTCTCCAGCGCCTCTAATATTCCATATCTGTTAGTGTAAGAGGGGCAGTTGTAAAGTATTAATCAGTCTAAATATTTACCGTTGTTAAGTGCTGATCAGTCAAGTGTTAGACGTGTATAATAGATTCTCCGCTTCATGTATATGCATGAGGATCTCGGGATAAAACTCACATTGAATATGATTTTCACTTGATAACGTTTATCAGGGTTATCCGATCAACCTCTTTTGGGGTTGTCCCGGTTAGCTCAATCGGTTGCGTTGTCGGAATTGCAAGGCTATGCGCTGTCGCCGCGACGTTGCGCGTTCGTTCTCAGCTAGAGGTAATATCATTTGAAATTCACAGTAGCGCTATTTGTGCGGTGGGTGTAGCGGCCGTTAAAGTCTCCCCGTACATAAAGTCAGTCGTGTTATGAGTAAAATCATCCGTTACCGATGTCATGCAGTGATGGTAACGTACAATGTAGATCTATATCAGGGCTATCCGATCAAACTTTTTGGGGGTTCTGGCTAGCTCAATCGGGGTTGCACTGTCGGAATTGCAAGTCTATGCCCTGTCGCCGTGACGTTGCGGGTACTTACAAAAGTAATGTCCACTGCGATTCAAAATGACAGACAACGAGAACAATTTTCAAGAAGAGCAGATTTTATTGCAAAGTTCGCGCTCTGCTTTCTTTGCCGCGTTTGATATTAAATCTAATTTAGAGGAAGTTAACGAAGATAGCGCTCTATCATATGCTACAGTTATCAGATGGGTACTATTATTTAAATCCGGTAGAACGGATAAAAAAGATGAGCCCCGATCTGGGCGCACCGCATAAAAGAAGCTATTGAGCAGGATGCCTGCTGTACTGTGGAGGAAATAAGTCTTTTATGTAGCATTAATTCATGATCAGTTTTTTATATACTGACAAATGTTTTAAGGCTGCGTTAGGTTTGCGCCCGTTGGCTACCCCACCTCCTCACTGCTGACCAATAGAGTGAGCGCGTGCGAATCGCATCACAGCTGCTCGATATGTACAAGAATGCTTACCAAAACGCATGAACAAAAATTGTTACCCAGAGGGTAAGGAAAAAACGCGTGGATCAGTGAAAAAGCCGGAAGGCCCCAAATTGCGTGCTGCTGGTACCACGAAACTCATCATGTATGCGCCATTGTTTGGTTGCCAGGGAATTTAGGCTGTTTCTGTACCAGAATGCAGGAGTGTATTCGGAGTCTTTTATCGATATTTCGTTCTTTCTGAAGTTCTTAAGCACTGTGACCATTCACGTAATGGCGTGAGCGGAATCAAGCACCTCCATGGCAACGCATCTGACCACAAATCAGCCGTAGTAAGGTAAGGTCATCAGCTTTCTTACCTTAGCGACAAAAAATTGTAACTCTAACATGTCCTCCATACATTTCTGATTGTGATTGTTTGGCTCAACCCATACATTAAAAACTACATGAGGTCGTCGCTTCGAATCTCGTCACGCCGTCGGCAGCGCGCTATTCCAGTGCCTTAACAATATACCCAAAGAATCCTTCCGCAATGCATTACCGTGTGAATACTTGAAAAGTCCATACGAGTAATGGGGGCATACTATGAACGGTTGGTCTAACTATTTACAAAAAAATATCCCACCTACAACTACCGCGCTACACTGATTAATACTTTTCATTACCCCTCGTATAATTGATAAAATCCACATGAAACAAACATAGAAGAAATAAAATTATTGAAAATGGCATAACTACTTAGAGCTAATTCATTGTGTAACACTCAGCACTGCTTCCTTTAATGACAGTGACAGTTTTTCTCTTTTCTTAACAAACGAACTCCAGAAATAACAGCACTTTCATGGCAAATGGGGAGTTGTCAATAACTCAGCGATTGACAATGCTTAGCAAAACGTAGATTATATAGAAAGTACTATGAATTGAATATTGGTGGTACACCGAGAGAATCTGTACTAATGAGTGAAAAGATACGGACGGTCGAAAAGCAAACACAAAACAAAACAAAACAAAAGAATAAAAAAACATTTACAATGACCTCAACATAAAAAAGAACAAATATTTGGGTAAAAACCTCTTGTTGTGTAGGATATCATTGAACTTGAGATAAGCTTATGAGTTAGAATATTACGACTGAGAATATTGCATTTTCAGGTTATCAAAATATTTCATATAGGCTATGCATTACACACATCTTACTCCATAATTTAATAATCGTCACGACATACAATGACGTACGATCACATTTTGTTTCATTGATATGCTTTTAATATGTTTGTCTGCTTTTTTTTATTGTTTAGAATATTGGTTACGATATAAGAAACGGTAAATGCTACATAGGAAGTTTAGGTCCATTTCCATCAACAGTGTTTTGCATCCCAGGTAACATCCTTATAGAATAATAACCTTAGATGTTCTTTTGCAACCTGTGCAGAATCAGTTTATGATACAAATATGTGTTTCTTCGTCGTTACTTTAATTTGTAATGCTGATGCATCATAGAACATGGTTCAGTCCCCAAGTAGATAATTTGCCACTGACCGTTCCAAAGCGATACCTCCTTATGTTCTCTTTTTTCGTTATTTGTGAGGGGTCTGATTTGAAATTGATCATTGTATAAACCCTACCTTATTCTCTGCTTTATTGGGTGTTCGGAGAAGCTACATTTTCCGATTGCGGCTTTTTTGATATGCGTATTTCACTTAAAAATATGATCATTAAAAATAAACTGTGAAATATTGATAATATATTTGTAATATTTGCATATATTTAAAAATTGATATATACACATCAGGAATGGCCACATCCAGTAGACACAGCATCCGCACACAGCCGGGAAGTAGATGGTATTCATAAGGAAGTTTTAGGTTATCCGTGTTAAGGCTGTTGCATACATTTACGTAACGTTTAACGTAAAGATGAAATTCGTGTTATTTCCATTTCTTATATGGTCTTCTTAATTGTTGCTTTTAGTAAACGAATGATAATATATTTATTTTACCAGTGTAAGTTAACAGATTATTTCACCTTTGAGCTCCGAGATTTGTATGTTCATGAGTAGCGTAGCAACAAGTGAGAATACATAAAACATGTACTCATGACAATACATAATTCTGTAGTTCAACGAGTGAAATATAAACGTACGATGTTTTAATTCTCTTTACTCTAATACTGAAAGAAAAAAGCCTTTTTTCCAGACTATGCTACCTCATCGAAGCACTACCGACTGGGTCCTAGTTTGCTGGTTTCAGAATACACCTTTGTTGGCCAAGCAGCTTCTAATGTGTTAGCGAATATTTCTCGAACTGTCACCAAAGATTGCATGCCGATTTTCGAAGAACAAATTGAAAGTACGTTTATTCCGTTAGAGTCAAAATACTTTGTTTTTTATCACTAGATCGTTTAAGAAACATTAAAAATTATTAATTTCGTGAGAAATACATGACTTAGTTAATAAGGAACGACAGCAACACAACAGCAACGTCATTTTCAAACATCAGTAACAACATGAATATTGTCGTTTATTTCTTACGACCTCGTTTTTTAAATGCTATTCAAGCATAGACTTCTATGTTCGAAAATATATTATCAATGATAAGAAAAGAAACAAACCTTGTCTTGATATAATTTATACAGTATTAGAAGTAGAACTAGAACAATTTGACAATTGGCTATGTTCGCCAACAATCACAAATATGATAAATTTAGTTCCTTGAAATTAAATTAATGAAATATAAATCTCACAAAAAATAAGTGCATCAACAGAATTTTTCAGTCAATGTTTCCCTTAAGATTTAACTTGTATGTATTAATTTTAAGCAAGCAACGACAGCAAACTTGAACAGTCGGCGAGATTCCTGATATACGAAAATGTTATCCTGAAAATAAAAGATCCAAGTATTTTCGATGTGCCAGCAATATGCAAATATTCTCAACCAGTAAGCAATTAAAGATATTCTGAAGGAAGTTTTTTTTATATTCGAAGTGAATTTTACAATTTGTCTGCACTACCTTTCATTTGAAGCACGTGATTACAAAACTGATATCCACAAACTACATTTAATGTACACCACAATTTCCCATCCAATCATTGAGCCAAAATTTCAAACAATCTGCGCCTCTTATCTGCAAAACTACACGCTTCAACCACTGAATTATTTAGTGTCTGTTAAGTACTGAATATTCAAATATAATGATGTCATGTTCGATAGTTTTAAGGTAAAAATGTGGTGATAACTAAGTTATTTAGTGTATACTAAGTGAAGTTTTAATAATTAAGAAATCACGGTCCTTTTCTCCCTTAGGGTTTCTTAGTTTCTTCACTTAAATCTTCCCTAAAATATACACTAACTATAAAGTGTTATATATTATAATTTATTTGCAGATGAATCGGATGAAGTACAGACAACAACCATTCCCTAGACGATTCACCCAACTCTTCTGACAATAAAGCTTTTGCTCTTCTGATAAATTTTATTCATTTTTATCACATGCTTGCTGTGTAAATGGTTTGCTTGCTTGAAATTTAAAGTATGGGGCCAAAACAAGTCTCTTGTACATAACGTCAGTATTATTGTCAGTAAAATAATCCGTTACCAATGTCATTCAGTGATGATTATACCGTTTATAAGAGCTATCCGTTCAACCTTTGTTGAGGTTGTCCCGGCTAGCTTAATCTGTAGCGCTGTCGGAATGGCATGGCTGTCTCCGTGACGGTACGTGTTCGTTCCCAGTAGGGGCAATACCATTTGTTTCTTCTATCAACTTTTTAATCTGTACTTTTTCAGCTACTGTGTCTAAGCCTTCATATGTCCGGTTAATAGTTAAAAGGACAATGCGGAATAATGGAAAACCCTTTTCGTTTAACAAACATTTGAGAATTGTGAACAGAACTGAATAGATTTTTAAAACCGGCGCATAGGTTGCTGAGATATTGTCGATTCAATATTGATCCTTATTTCAGCTGGTTGCCATTTTGATATTAGCTGTGACATTTTCTATGTATTTTGACCTAGTTTCATTGAGCAATTTTATTGTTTAAAATTATGCACAAATGATTTCGATTGGTGATTATTTTATCGCTGAGGCATTTCCAGATAGGCACATGTTTTTCCATGACTGCTCATGAACAGGCTCAAATAAACCGAGCCTGAAATATCATCATTTTAGCAGTGTTCGGTGGCTTTCAAAGTTTCCTGTTCATCTATTTAAATATCATTTGAATCATTGGTTATTCTTGTTTCTAATTTGATCGCAATTTTACTTACTAATATGTACTCTTTCAAATATCGCATATAATATCACTATTAAATTCGCTGCATTCTGTTTTTACCAATGTTACCTTAAAGGAAGCAACTGATCTACTAGCTCTGCCGGTTAGTACAAGGGTGGTTGAAGTTCCCGTTACGTTCGAACCATCCCAAACGATGGTATGCATATGGCGGTAAACAACGAACCTTCAATGCGATATTTCCAGAAGAAAAATAAGAAGAAGAAGAGTTTATTATGCAAATAAATCTGACAAGATCCATAACATAGCAGAATTAACAACAAAACATGTGTGATATCTTACTGGTACAGGAAGATGATATATGGAATAATAATATTATTATTCAATTATATAATATTCAAACAACTAATATGATACTTACCTGTTATGCAATAAATAAATACAATTTCATTAAGACAGCAATTAATATTCTTTAATTTATTTTAAGCAGATTTTTCATGCGGGAGAGACTGGGTATTAGGAAAAAAAAACACATTAGCCAGCTAGAAATCCACGTCGTTTCTCAAAACCCTTGAGTTTCAAAGTAAAAGTGGCAAGGTTTTATTATTTCAAATGGGTTTGCGCTGTTTATCAATTTTATAAATTTAACGACACTTGGATGACGCCGACATAATTGTATATTCATGTATATATATAAATAAATAAATAAATATATATATATACTCAGCAAAAATAGAAAGTACCCACTTTTTATGCTTATATTCTCATTCACATGTTTTCATTTAATTACGAACACCTCAAAAGGTGTTTTATTAATTAATCTCAGTTGTTTTTAAGTTTAATTGTTCGTGAACATAATCTTCCACACCTAAACCTGAGCAAATGCCCATCAGATAACAATGAATGATGGATTAAACACCCCTATATATTCAATTCAAAGGGAGGTAATAGGAAATGTTTGGGATTTCTAGCGTTTTTTTATAGAGGACGAGTTGTTTTATTAATGATTTTTTGTGATTTTATTGACATGAAGAACTGGAAAAATTGATTTAATTCCAACAAATGTGAATATTGTTTAGAATCACTTACTTCTTCCTAAAACCCCAATAATAGCAAAGGGAAAGATAACTTAGTCGTGACTGCAGATTTTTAAGAACATTTTATTTCTTTGTAATGATTACAGCAATGCAGATCTGTTCAAAGAAGATATTTTCTATTTTATTTTTCTAGTTTTACAAAATCACAGGTAGAAAAGTGGGTACTTTTTATTTTTGCTATATATATCTAAAATCTTTATAATTTTTGCATTCAATAACAAAATATAACTCGTCTTCTAAAACACCGCATTTGATACATTTACTTTAAAAAATTCATGTTCAGCGGCATATGGTCCCCAGATAAAAGAATATGTTTGCCCTAAACGAGAAAACAATTGGCGGACCTAACCAGAATATGATTTTGACAGTGGATCAGAGATTATAAATGCTGCATGCATGTATCAAGACAACGCCAAAAGCAAATTAAAAAAGCAGGAAGAGTGAAAAGAGCATGGTTATACTATGATTAGTTTCAAAATAGACGCCAAAAACAATTAACGAAAGTGAGAACCGGAGGGGTTACCCCCCTTGGAACGGTCAGTTGCAAAACAATATGCCTCTGGGGGTTTTAACCAAATTCTAGGGTACACCAACCTAACACTTGCAAGTAGAAGTTGTCTTGGTGGAATAACTCTAACCCAACCATCAGCTCGAGAATGTTGCATGCAAAAGCACACAAACACATTAAACATAAGAAGCTTAAAGCATTGTAAAGCCAAAGGGGCGGGTACTCTTTGACCTTACCGAGACCAGCGCACCTGTAGTCAAATCAGCAAGAACTCGATGAACGTATACGATAGTTAATGACCAATCATATTTATTGCAAAACTGGCATAAAAATGAGTTTTTCATGGTAGCAGTAAAAGGGTCAACACTGTCACATATATTTGCTCTCATCAGATGCATAGGTTCATACCAGAAAAAGCCAGACTCAGAAAGCACAGAAGAGAGACATGTTTTACTGATAGACAGTTAATCAACAAGTTGCGATATATTTGAGGTATACATTGTGTTTATCTCGTTTGGTGTTTGCTGAAACATGTATAAGATCGCATGCATGAGCGGAAATGTAAAAAGGTATGAGGTAAAGATGGTTTAAATAGACAAAAGAGGAACTGAAAATATTACTTGGAGGATTGATTAAGCCTGTTAATGGTAATGTATTTTACTGCCGCTTAGCCCCCAGTTTGAGCGCAACTAGTTATTTATAAAGATACACGATATGTATCGCGCTCAACTGCCGTTAAAAACTTTAATTGACAGCACTGATGAAATTATAGAACCTGACAAAATAACTCTAGCTGCACTTCAACCACTGACCGTTTGAAGAATTAAAGTGCCTCTATGACTCTAATTTGGCATAAATTATCGAATTTCTGCTGTTTTCTCCTATTTTTATCCGTCTCATGGGTAAGTCTAAGTTTACCTTTTTGGAAATCTTGGCTCTGACACTACGTAGTAAAAAGAATATGATGTGCCATGCCGTACAGTTCTACACTTAGTCAGTATCCTGGTTTTAGTCACAAACAAGAACATATTTGTTGCAACATCGTATCTTGTTTGAGATAGTCAAAAATATCACTTTGGTCTATTGAAAGAAGACAAATGCCTATTATTGACCTAAAATATTTAACATTTTAAGTTTTGTGACAAAATTAAACTAAAATTTTAATGCCTAACGCGTGTGACGACAAGTGCTGCGCAACGAGAGTGCGTGTTAGTTGTACATCGAAAAATTGTTTACATTACGACGACATTTATCACGTGCTTTTGTCATTTTTGTGTGTTTTGGACTAATTTTACTTCCAATGGAGATCCAGTTATGATGGTAAATGTTATATAATGTAAACTGACACCTTTTGTTGTTTTTCATAGTGCCTTAGTTTAGATAATGTCATGAAACTAGTTTGTTTTTATGTTTCCTGTACAAGGTAATCTACATATTATCTCCACAAAGATTATACTAGTCTAATAACAATTATAAAAATTCTAATTTAGTGTATAAATGATGTGATATGATAAGTATACACTTATTGCTTCTGTGTTTCTGGTTAAAAAGCGCCAGTAAGGTTGTTTTCAGCATTAGATGGTGTGTGCGTGTTCCACAGAGACTGTGTATGCTGTTCAACGAAGTAAAATTGTATGCGTGTGTTAATCAACGAAATCATGTTTTAGTTTTCAGGGAATAGACCATGCTGTATGTCGATACTTCTGAGTTTCATTTGGTGGTGAAACATGATAAGTCAAGTCAAAGTGCAGTGGTACACCCAGAGGAATATTTGTCGTACATCTATGAGACTGTCTCTTCGTCAAAAATAGGATATAAAGAAAGAACATTTAAAGTACCTGGTCGTGATGTGGTGACAAAAATCAATAATCTTTGTTTCGGTGAATTAACTGGGAACCTCAGCAGCTGTGGAAAGCAATGTGAGATACTGCAAAAATAAGATACACGTTTACCTAAAGATTACTAATGTGTAAACGTTAAATATAATCTAAAGACCCTGTAACACTATACCACGTTTCCACTGAGTTGGCACGTTTAATTTTCAAGGCTGAGATCGCAAGAAAATTCTTTTATTTTTGTTGAAGATGCAGATATCAAGACGTCCACACAGCGACCAATGCGTTGCTACGGAGCTCTCATTGTGTTCTATCGCGTTCCTACGGAGTTATTGTAGACGATTGTATCTGTTTAAAACATCCGTTATACTCGTGGTGCTTGCACTGCGAGCAATGGCACTTTCACGGCGCTCACACTGCGCTGACGGCATGCTGAAAACATTCGTTTGTTATTCCTAGAAAACGAAGTGAATAGACACATCTTCATCAATTATTTGTTCGTTCTCGAACAGTGGAATCTATGACTATAGGCCCTCCTTCGTCGTCCCAGATTGATATGCACAATGTATCTGCTTGACTAGTATATCGGCAAGCAGTAGCCAGACTTGATGGCGTAAATCAGCAATAGGGTATTTGTATAAATAGATTTGATTGCAAAATATGATACATATATAATTATAGTATATACATGTATATCACTTAATACATTTATATGTTGCATTGTCTACTCAGACAAATAGATTGATTTATTAAATATATTAGAAATATGTCTGTTTTGGTATTGAAAGTAGAGTGCAATTATTTTAAGATTCGCTTAAGATGTTACATGATCACGGCGCCTGGGAAGAAAGCATTTGCAAAGTGTTAAACCTTAAAAAGAATATGTAAGTGAATATATATACAACATTCAGCTCATAAACTCAAAAACGTTCTGAAATGGTTATCCTCGCGATTGAGATGAGTATAATTATGCAGACTTTTCACTTATAATTATTCCTGTGTGTCTGGCTGCGACAAACGGCATTTTCCACAATCGGTCTGGGCTTTGCTGTCGCATAATCGTTATTGTTTAAGTCCTGCAAAAAATAATGTGCATTCATTTCAGTAGTTGTTATGTGGAGTATTAGTCATTTTTGTGTCGCCTGCGATAGCAGGTAGACACATAGGGATCCTCTTGTCCGGCGAAGTCGTCGTCGGTGCCGTCGTCCGGTAGTCCCCAAACTTTAATACTAGAATTTGGTGTTCCGCCGAACACATGTGTCGCCTGCTTGCAAAAGTTGAAATGTGGGCCTTTGTTTTATCATATATGATAAAAATATGTAATTCAAGTTGCATTGCAATACTACAAAATTACTAATTTTAATTGATCAGTTATATATTGTATATTCCAATTACATGTATATGCAAAATAAAGTTTCAGGTTTAAATCTTTCAAAGGAGCACAACTCAAAACATATATAACTTCATTAAAACAGATGCCATATAACAAGTATTGTGTCAAAAGAACAAATACTTTCCAAGTTACTTTTACCGAGGCATGGAAACACTTTAATTATCATTAATTAACAAATGATAAGAAATGTTTTGGTTCTTGAAACTAATGCTAATGACCACTTTAATAAGAAATTAAACAAATAATGCAATTGAATAATATTTTATATGTAATATTAATACATTTATGTCATATTTGGTCAAAACATCGCAATATCAGATGAAATCAATGAAAAGCATTAAATGTTTTGAAAAACGTAAAAAAATCCATACATTACACAACTTGATTTTTGTTCGATGTTTATGTCACTTCTATGTCATGTTTTCTATAATGTTAATTTTATTCATACATAAACAAGTCAGGTGTATGTCTTACTAGCAGGACGTTTTATAAACAAATTTCTGCTGAGAAACATGCACAAGCCGTCGATGCGCAACACTTTGCCGTTACACGCGTTAGCCCGGCCCAGTGATACATTGTAAACATATACTATTGATAACAAATTAGAACTTTGGGTGAGTGTATAACCTTGAAGTTGAAGCAGGAAGTTTTCAGTCAATAGACTAGGAAGAAATTTAAGACAGGTGAGTTTCATATTCATAATGAAGTACTTTTAAAATAAATAACCAATATTTTGTGAATGTAAACAATCAACTGCGTTTAGTAAAAGAACTGTTCACAAATTGGTATCGCTATCTACTATCCAGGTGTAAACAAAACACTACTGTGAATTGAATATTATAATAATGAATTGAATAAAATTTGATTTTATTTATGAACTTTAGGCTATTACGGACTTGTAAGTAGATACCATATAAAATCTACATTCTATCATGTTTAGTCTTAAAGAGTTCAATACCAATAAAGAAAAACATGAAATGAATGAAGTTTTGAATTCTTGAGCATGTTTACACTTGTCAATCAAAATTAAACTACATCAGAGCTTAGTTTACTGTCCAACAAAGAAAAGGTAGTAAGTGGTTCGTATAACAGTTGTTTTGAACACAGTAACCTTATATATCTCTCATATAAAATGCGACCAGTAAAGGGCCTCTATACTGAGTCTCCAAAATGAGGTCAAACGCGTGATGGCTAAATACCACATACACCGGTATGAATCATATGGTGAGTGTAGCTGTCTAAAACAAAGACTGGGTAGCATGGAACATCATTAATTTTATTTTATGAATTCTAACATTTATTAATTGTAGCTGAAAATAATAAACACATGGAAAATATTTCATTTTTTTATTTTTAAATATAATTAAATTTTTTTAAATAAAACTATTATCAAAATCACAACAAGTATCTTTTAAACAAAACCAAACTAATTTTCAGCCAAAAATATACTGCAGATCGTATGGCGCATTTGGTGCCCATACATTTTTGTTTATTTTTTTAATAACGTTTTCTTTTTTGTTACATAAAAAACTCGTTTCAGGCCAGAATTTTAGGGCTATTTACCATATTTATGATAATGACATCAATTATCTGGTTGCCAAGAATGTAACGTTACAATTTATGTCTTGTACATATCTGTAATCCACATTATAAGATGTTATTATATGTCGATTCACAATAAATGGGGTCACCCGTAACTGGGGCCCGAAACGAAAAAAAAAATGTAGCTAGACGATTATCCTTTTATTCTTGCACTGCTCGAAGTCGAGGTAAGACGATTTTTCCTCCTTTTCATGCTTTATGCAACATTTTTCCATTAAACCACCAAATAAAAGACAATTGCTACAAATTCAAGAACAAATTAAAAGAATGACATGTTTAGATTTGAATGAACCTCTTGCGGTGAAACATTCATACTGAAAAAAAATGAAAAAGGAACTTTGAAAGCCTCCAAACACGGCAAAACTTATTACATTGCAATCTCGGTTTGATTGAGACTGTTCATGGGCAGTAAGGGAAATGCATATTACTGCCGAAGCCGCCGAAGCCTTGAGTTGAGCGCAATTCAATATGTACATCATGGCTTTGAACATGGAACTTTCAATGCGATACGAGTATTTTCAGATTTACATCATTCTGTGATTATCGGCGTATGGTGCCAGATAAAAGTATGGATTAACCTTAAACGAGAAAGCAATGGGCGGAAATGAATAAAAAAGATTTTTGACAGGGGGAAAAATTTAATTTGCAATGTTTTTCTTAACAAATTCAATTTGCAATGTTTTTTTTAATTTGTGAAACATTTTGTATTTACCTGTATTAAGAATGACATAGGGGTTTAATTTTTTTGTATTTTTATGAATGTTCTTGTTCAACCAAATATTTCTTCTTAGTGCGGTATATTTGTCAAACTTATCAGAAAGTTAATATCAATGAAGCCTCAAACTGTTATCAAAATTATCATTTACCGCTTGATGTATGAGTACCCGGCTTAACAAGTCCAGCGGCGTTCAATCAGATTGGTTATAAATGACTATTCACGATACATTAGCGTAACGGACCTACAGAACACCTTAGGGTGGTGCACACTTGAGAAGAGACGCCTCGATTCCAAACTGGTCATGTTCTACAAGATATATGACTATCGTGTAGCCATCCCACTCCCAACCTACTTAGAGGCCCCAACTAGGTTAACCAAACAGATGCACCTTCTCAGTCTCCGTCAAATTCATGTTAAATCTGATTTCTTCAAATATGCTTTTTCCCCACACCATAGTCCCGTGGAACAGGTTACAATCGCATATTGCGACACTGCCTAGTCTTGAATCTTTCAAGCACGCAGTGGCCTCGTATCAATATTAAACACAACAGTTGTCTTTAACCGTCTTTTATCTCACTACTATTTTTAACATTTTAACAACTACCCTTTGCTTTTTCGATCCTTTCTTTGCCTGAAAATCATTTTTTCCAGTTTTACTTTTGCTAACACCGGCGTGCACCCTGCTAATACTCAATTAGAGGAGTGAGTCAGTATCGAAAAATAAAAAGATAGAAGAACATCTTTAAACTCGCAATCAATAATAATAAAGGTCTGTATTGGGCTACATTGTTCCATTAGTATTTTAATCTTTATTTATTTTTATCTACGTTGCATTTCTTTTTTAGAATTCGTCTCACTAAAGACAACACAAAGTCATTACAATGAAGACCATTGGGCTGCAATGGTTACTACTGTCTGCTCTTTACATCTTGAAATGCAGAGGCAATATTTGCTGCCCGAAACAACTAGAAGGCTCTATTGGGATTTCAGAGTATCTTGGATCATCAATTGTCAAGGTTTCCCTACTTATACATATCTCATGCTAACAAAGACCTATCTTTCACATCTTTAATATCTCATGCTAACTAAAAACCTTTTATCCACAACGTTAATATTGGTATCTCGTGCTAACCAAAAACCTATCTTCCACAACTTTATTATCTCATGCTGGCCAAAAACCTATCATCCATAACTTTTATATCTCATGCTAACCAAAAAACTATCTTCCACAACTTTAAGCTGAATATGCATAAAAATGATTTGAAACAAACACTTAATTGAAGTACTTTATTTAACCATGCTTAAAAATATAACACTTACTGGAAAGTAAATAGTGGTTTGATGGAAAACATGTTTAAATTAAATTTATCTAGTTTAGGTTCACCCGGGTGCACCATAGAACCTGGTTTAAACCGCCAATGGCATTTTGTTTTTCCACTGACGTTCCAATGCGGTAACCCCAATGGTTCTCTTTTACGTTAATTGTTTGTGGTGTCTAATTAAATTGACATACTTATAACAAACATGCTCTCTCTTCCTCTCTTCTTTTTCGCTGCGTGGGGAGGCTGTGTTTTGTGAGTATGGCAATTCCTGATATGCATATTTTACTTTTATTTTTCAAAATGATAATCCATTTGAAGACAGTCATATTGAATGAATTGAATAAGATTAAGTAACTTATCATTTTTTTGAAAATGTGTTTATAAATAATTACTGAAACACCAATGTCACGTGTCGTTATAAATAACGAAATCCACATGAATGTATTATTATTCAAAGAAATTTCCTTTAATATGACTAGATAATTTGCCGCTGATGAGTGTCTGCACATCTCGATCGGCCTTATGTGTTATTGCAATCTGCTGCCTGGTAAAAGTTTGTAGTGTTATATAAATATTTAGTTATTTTGAGGTTGGTACACCTAGAAATAGATGAGAAGGGAACTTCGAAAACAAAAGTGAAATTTGCATATCAGGGATGGCCACATCCAGCAGACACAGCCTCCCCACACAGCCAAACAGTAGAGAAAAAAAAGAGAGCATGGTATTACAATAATCAATTTCAATATGGACGCCACAAACAATTAACGAAAGTGAGAACCCGAGGGGTTATCGCCTTGGAACGGTCAGTGGCAAAACAATTTGCCACTGGAAGTTTAAACCAGGTTCTAGGGTGCACCAACCTCACACTTGCCCCAACAGGTTCTTGTCTAACAAAACAAGTACAAGTTGTCTTGGTGAAATAACTCCAACCCACCCATCGAACACGACAAATATGAACACATTGCAGGCTCGGTTTAATTGAGCCTGTTCATTGACAGTAATGGAATTGCATATTACTGCCCACGCCGCCTAGCCCGGGTTGAGCACAACTCAATATTTAAATCAATTAAAAGTAGAATTTTAGTTATCCCAAACGATGGTGTGCATATGGAGGTGGACTTGAGACCTTCCATGCGACATTTTCAGATTAATACCATTCCATGTTCAGCGGCGTATGGTCCCCAGATAAAAGAATGGGTTTGTCCCAAACGAGAAAACAATGGGCGAAACTAAACAAGATAGAATTTTGACAGGAGATCTGAGAATATAAATCCTGCATATCACAGACAACGCCAAAGGCAAAATTTAAAAAGCAGGAAGTATATCCTTGGGGTGATTGAACAATATCCACATCTATATTGGCTGGGAAATTGAAACCACCCATCTCAAAACTGGCCGAAATATTAAAACAAAGGAATTTTAAGAAGTACTATTAACATAGTACATAAGTATCGTGCTCAACGATCTTCAAAGAACGTACAACCTGGTTTAAACGCTATTGGCAAATGGTTTTTCCACTGACCGTTCAAGGCGGGAACCCCAAAGGTTCTCTTTTTTAATTTCTCGTGGTGTCCTATTTGGAATGAATATTCTTATAAACAGATGCTCTCTTTTCCTCTCTTATTTTTGCTGTGTTTTCTGAGTGTGGCAATTCCTGATATGCATAATGTTTACTTTTTAAAAAAAGGTTTATGATGATATATTTCCAGTCTTGATTATTCCTCGCCAGCGTCTCGGCTAATATGAGTACCAGATCGGCGCTATATCACCACATACCCTGTAATAAATTTGCACTCTTTGCCGTGTGCACACACGTGAGTATAATGACATATTACAACAAACTTTTTTTTTCATTTATTTTCACGTATGCTTAAACAATTAAAATTAATTCTTTATTTTCAGGATAGAAGTAATGTATCTGTGGACGTTTCCCAACAGAAGCTAAGGGTAGAATTGGAAGGAGAAATACGTTTGTTCTTTTTCAAAGAGGTGAGCTCTGACATTTTCAATGATGCGCTTTACTCTCTAATTGAATATTTTCTCCAGCGTCTCTTAATTCAAGCTCAGTAAGAAAGAAATCATTCATTGATCGTACAAAGGTATGTACACTGCGATTAAAAATGACAAAGAGAAACATTTTAAAGGAGAGCAAAGAGTGTATTTCAAACTTCGTGCACTGCTGGGCTTTCCCGCGTTCGATATTAAATCTAATTTAGACGAATCTGGGCTTCCCTCATCAGCAACATCCGAAAGTACTTCAGTAAAAACAGCTCTAGAGCAAGTCGCCCGCTATACTGTGTATAAGTAAATTACCGTCAATTTGTCATTCATCAGGTGTTTTTTATATACTAACAAATGTTTTAAAGCTACGTA
Source organism: Corbicula japonica (assembly GCA_038501625.1). Lineage (NCBI taxonomy): Eukaryota > Metazoa > Mollusca > Bivalvia > Venerida > Cyrenidae > Corbicula > Corbicula japonica. The sequence goes on from JAZAYU010000048.1 coordinate 3,663,903, forward strand.
AAGTTTGCATCACAGCTGCTTGATATGTACAAGAATGTTGACCAAAAACGCATGAATGAAATCGTTATTGGTGATGAAACATCGGTTTGTTTTGTGAGCCAGAGTGTAAGGAAGAAATATCAGTGGAAAATAGAAGGCCCCAAATTGCGCGTAAAACTCGTACCACAAATCGCATCATGTATGCGCTATTTTTGAAAGCCAGGGAATTTCGGCTGTTCCTGAATCATAAGGCAGTGTTACTGGAGGTTTATACCGAGATTCCGTTCTTTCGGAAGATGTTAAGCCCGTTTATGAACCGGCGAGCGCGGAACGAAGCATCTTCATGACAACGAACCTTTCCACAAATCAGCCGTATTTTTCTTACCTTAGCGACAAAAGTATTGTAACTCTTCTACATCCTACAAACAGCTCTGATCTTGCTCCAAGTGATTTTGGCTCAACCTTTACATTTATAACTACACAAGAGGTCAAAACTTCGAATATCGTCACGCCGTCGGCAGAGCGCTTTCTAGTGCCAAAACACTATACCCAAAGAATCCTTCCGAAATGCATTTTCGGAATGGATACGGTGAAAGTGCACCCGAGTTAAGGGGCGGGTGAATTACTTTTAGGGTTGCGCTAACCATTTACACGGAGATATCCCGTCTACAACTACAGCGCAACACTGATTAATACTTTTCAACCCCCCTCGTTTAACTGATAAAGGCAACTCGGAACAAACATAGAGGAAATCAAACTTTTGAAAACGACATACAAGGTTTAAAAACTTAGAGCTTTTTCAACATATAACAACCCTTAAGCACCGCTCCAGTTACCGTTTTGCCCTTTTTCTTAACAAACGAACCACAATCATAACACCACTGCAATTGGTGGCGTTTTTTATGTCCGTAACCCAGCGCTTGACAATGCTTCTCAAAACGTAGAGTACAACGACTATAGAGATATCTTGGGATGAAAGTAACATGACCAGTTATTGAATTGAATATCGAAGGTTCGCCAAGGAAAAACGTAAAGATACTCTTCTAATCGAAATAAATATTAAATATTCAATAAAAAGAACAGAAAGAAAATATACCATACTGTATGAATTAAATGGTCGGGCGAAAAGCAAAGCAAAACTAAAGAAAAAACATGGACAATGACTGCAACATAAAATCGAACAAAGATTTGGGTTAAAAACCTCTTGTTTTGTAGGATATTACTGAACTTGAGATAAGCTTATGAGTTAGAATATTATGATTTGGAATATTGCATTTTCAGGGCATCAAAAATATTTGCATTACACACACCTTACTCCATAGTTTTCTTATCGTCATACATTGAAGTACGATGAAATTTTATTTCGTTGATGTGGATATTATGTATGTCTACTTTTACTTTTTTATCTTTTAGGGTATTGGTTACGTGATTAGAGACGGTAAATGCTACATAGGAAGTTTAGGTCCATTTCCATCAACAGTTTTTTGCATCCCAGGTAACATCCTTATAGAATAATAACCTTAGATGTTCTTTTGCAACCTGTGCAGAATCAGTTTATGATACAAATATGTGTTTCTTCGTCGTTACTTTAATTTGTGATGCTGATGCATCATAGAACATGGTTCAGTCCCCAAGTAGATAATTTGCCACTGACCGTTCCAAAGCGATACCTCCTTAGCTTCTCTTTTTCGTTATTTTTGTGGGGTCTGATTGAGGCACGCCACGGGAAAAGGTACCTTCGGGCAGTTGACGTCAATCCTTGAAACGACGTCATAAAGTTGAGCAGACGACATTAATTATTATGCAATTCGCGGTAAAAAATACCATTTTATTGTCAAAATATGTAACAAAATCACTGTTTTGTTATGAGAAAATAATAGAAATTTGAAAGTTCTTTCTAAATATAGTAACAACAAAAATGACACAAAAATGACCGAAGGGACCTTTTCCCGTGGCGTGCCTCAATTTGAAATTGATCATTGTATAAACCCATGCTCTCTTATTCTCTCTGCTTTATTGGATGTTCAGAGAAGCTACTTTTTCCGAGTGCGGTTTTTTTTATATGTGTATTTCACTTAAAATTATGGTCATTAAAAATAAACTGTAAAATATTGATAATACATTTGTAATAATTTGATAAATTAAAGAAATTGATATATACACATCAGGAATGGCCAAATCAAGTAGACACAGCCTCCGCACACAGCCAACAAGTAGATGGTGTTCATGAGGATGTTTTAGGTTATTCGTGTTAACTTAAGGCTGTTGCACACATTTACGTAACGTATAAGGTAAAGATGAAATTCGTATTATTTCACTTTCTTATATGGTCTTGTTAATTGTTGCTTTTAGCAAACGAAATATACTATATTTATTTTTCCAGTGTATGTTAAATGATTATTTCACCATTGAGCTTCGGGATCAGGGTTGACCGGTCGCCATTTCAGCCAATCAGATGCTTGAGATTTGAGACTGGTTTCCATGCTCAGTTTTATAACCTTGGGTACTGTATTTGCATGATTAGCGTAGCCGCTAGTGAAAATACATAATACTCATGACAATACATAATTCTGTAGCCCAACGAGTCAAATATAAACGGTTATACCAACGATGTTTTAATTCCTATTACTCAAATAATGAAAGAAGAAAGCTTTTATTCCAGACTATGCTATCTTATCGAAGCACTACCGACTAGGTCCTAGTTTGCTGGTTTCAGAGTACACCTTTGTTGGCCAAGCAGATTCTTATGGGTTAGTGAACATTTCGCGGACTGTCACCAAAGAGTGCATGCCGATTTTCGAAGAACAAATTGATCGTACGTATATTCCGTTAGAGTCAAAATATTTTGCTTTTCTTTATCATTAGATCGTTTAATAAACATTAAGAATAATTTACTTCGTGAGAAATTAATGACTTAGTTAATAAGGAACTACAGCAACGCAACAGCAACGTCATCTTCAAAAATCAATGACCTCATGAACATTGTCGCTCATTTCTTACAACTTCGTTTTTAAAATGTTATTCAAGCATAGACTTATATGTTCGGAAATATATGATTAATGATAAGAAAAGAAACAAACCTCTACTTGCTATAATTTAAACCTTATTAAAATAGAACTAGAACAATTTGACAATTGGTTATGTTCGCCAACAATGACAAATATGAAAAAGTGAGTTCCATGAAATTAAATGAATGAAATTTTATTCCCACAAAAAATAAGTGCATCAACATTATTTTTCGGTCAATGTTTTTCTTAACCGTTGGTCTTTAACCTATATTTATTAATTTAAAGCAAGCGGTGACAGCAAACTTGATCAGTCAGCGAGTTTCTATATATACCAAAATGTTATCCTGAAAATAAAAGATCCAAGTGTCTTCGATGTGCCAGCAATATGCAAATATTCCCAACCGGTAAGCAAGTAAAGATATGTTGAAGGAAGTTTTTTGTTATTTGAAGTAAATTTTACAATTTGTCTGCACTACCTTCCATTTGAAGCACGTGATAACAAACCTGATAGCCACAAACTACATTTAGTGTACACCTCAATTTTCCATCCAATCATTGAGCCAGAATATCAAACATTCTGCGCCTCTTATCTGCAAAACTACACGCTTCAACCACTGAATTATTTAGTGTCTGTTAAGTACTGACTATTCATAATATTATGATGTCATGTCTGATTGTTTTGTTAAAATTGTTGTGATAACTAAGTTATTTAGAGTATATTAACTGAAGTTTTAATAATAAAGAAATCACGGTCACTTTTCTCCCTAAGGGTTGCTTAGTTTCTTCACTTAAATCTTCACTAAAATATACACTTACTATAAAGTTATATTCATACAACAATACGCTTGCAACATGGATTTTACTTAAACACAATTATTTCTGTGTTTTTCTTGATAAAGAACAAGTGTTCGAAAATTCGAAAGTAAAGAGTGTGTATTATTTATAAATTATATAACTGACTTCCCTTTTGGAAGATTTTACGTAATTGTGATATAAAGTGTAATATATAATAATTTATTTGCAGATGAATCGTCTGAAGTACAGACAACAACCGTTACGTGGAAGATTTATTTAACTATTCTGATAATAAAACTAGTGATCTTTGATACATTTTATCATAGGCTTACTGTGTAAATATTTTGCTTGCTTGAATTTTTCTTGGATAAACACACAATTTGTGTTTATTTTATTAACTTTTTAATCTGTACTTTTTCAATATCTTCATTTTCGTAGTGTTCAGTGGCTTTCAAAGTTCCCTTTTCATCATTTTAAACATCATTTGTATCTGAGGTTATTCTTGTATCTAATCTGTTAGCATTTTACTTAGTTATATGCACTCATTAAAATATGTGCATTCAATATCACCATTAAATTCGCTTCATTCTGTTTTACCAATGTTACCTTAAAGGAAGCAACTGATCTACTAGCTCTCCCGGTTAGTAAAAGGATGGTTAAAGTTCCCTTTACGTCGAACCATCCCAAACGATGGTATGCTTATGGCGGTAAACAACGAACCTTTCATGCGATATTTCCAGAAGAAAAATATGAAGAAGAAGAGTTTTATTATGCAAATAAATCTGACAAGATCCATAACATAGCAGAATTAACAACAAAACATGTGTGATAACTTACTGGTACAGCAAGATGATATATGGCATAATAATATCATAATTCAATTATATAATATTCAAACAACTAAGATAGGGTAAAGGGCATTCATGTGCACACGACAAATATTGATAATATTAACATAAGATATATGTAGTTGATAAAACAAATTTAAATACGAAATTACTCATATTTGTTTTAAAAACTGGAATGAATGCTGACTTCAAGGAAACATCGGACTTTTTAGGGTTATTAATTGATACATACGTGTACGGCGGTTGATTCTTATTAAGGGAAAATAATCAAAATATCTATTTATTTATTATTCATTTATTTATTTTCGGCTATAAGCCTGGTTCATTCAATAAATTGAAAATCACTAAATTAATGCGTTCGCTCAGGTAGTAAAAAGTTATGTAGTGTCGCATTATTACAAATTCGAAGGCAAGAAAAGACTACGGATCATTTGCCCGCTGCATGCGTCATCAGTTATAAAGATAATCCGCTTGCTTCCCTTGCTACGAAATGTTACAGTTTTAGAAATATATTCAGATGTATTGTTATATTGTGTTTAAACTAAATGGGGAACTGCCGATATAAAAAGTTAAATATGCATATCAGGAATCGAGACAGACACAAAACACGCATCTAAAAAGAAGAAATGATGAAAGGAGGAGAGAACGTGTTTGTAATAAGTATGTCAATTAACAAAAGACGCCACAACAGTAAGCGAAAAAAGAGAACCATTGGGGTTATTGCCTTGGAACGATCAGTAGCAATTGTCACTGGGGGTGTAAACCCAGTTCTAGTGTGCATCAACCTCACACTTGCCCCATCATGTTCTTATATAACAAAATAAGTACAAGTTGTCTTGGTGAAATAACTCCAACCCACCCATCAGTTCAACAATGTTGCATGTAAAAGCACACAAACATATAAACATAAGCAGTAAATCTCATTGAAAAGCGAAAGGAGCGACTCAATGACCTTACCGAGACCAGAGCACCTGGAGTCAAATAAGCAATATTAACACGATGACAGGGATACAAGAAACAAATCGAGCTTCTAGGTTTCCTTAAATAAGATTTCCCCATAAACCTTCATAAACGTTTAAACCCGTGCCACCGTCGTACAACCAAAGAGGTAAGCACAATGATCAACTGTAGATAGATTTATCACCAGGCCTACGGAGCGCTGCAAAATATCATGTTGGTAACCTTTCTTTATGAATATACAGATTGTTTTTACGAATAACCGGGATAAATTAACATTGTCTTTTATTTTCTTAAGTTTATAAATTAAATCTCCATAAAAACTGGCTGTGAAATACCTTGTTGCAAAAGTGATTTTAAACTGCACCTGTACTTTGAATTAAATCTGGGTATCGGCGATAAAACTTGCAAAAAGGTTTTCCTTAATTTGTGATACCGATAACCTTGTTTCGAAATTTTTTCAGTAATGCAAAGATTACGTTCATTGAAATCTTTAACATCATTGCAAGCTCTAGAAAAGCGAACAAGCTGTGAGATATAAATCCCGTAAGATGTTGCACGAGGGAGATCGCCGTTGAAAAAAAAAGAAAATTAACTATATTAAAATCATCTCTTTTATCATATATTTTAGTAGAGATGTATCCATTTTGATTAGAAAGATTAAGATCAAGACAGTTTGCTTGCTTATCTAAAGTGTTTGCTTATAAGTTGTAGTTCATTAGGATAAATTTGACATGGAAAATAGTTATTATCTATATTCAACAAATTATAAAGGTACCTCGAGGTTTTGTTAAAGGTTGTAATAATGTTATTTTGATGTTCTGTAGAAAGAGACAACATAAAATATCTTTCGGAACAGTATAAAAACAAATCATCAACAAGGGGAGCACACTTAGTACCCATTGATATGCCTATTACTTATTTATAAATAGAGGTACCAAATCTTATATAAATATTATCCAATAAAAATATGAGCACCTGGATAAGGAGTTACATTCCATTGGTAGTGAATTCCTTTGCCGATTGGGTAGTTCCGGTTTATAAGCGGTAATAAACGTAGCGTCAGAAGTGTAGATAAAAAGTCTCAAAGTGCTTTTGAAGTTTAAATTCTTTGTCGAATTGACAAAGAAAGTGAAACCGGCAAACCAGGAATCATTCCAAATCGATTTTTAGTTAATAACTAAATGCAACTTTTCTTTAGTAACTTTATTCTGTATGAAATTTGATTTATCGGTTTGCATGGAAATTATAGCGTATTAAAACTTCCACTAAAGTATTCAGTCAATCACCGTTAATTCATGCAAACAATGCTTATTAAGTAAAGGGCCCAGTGTTTTATGACCATGTTACGTAATCTTATTAGCAAGACACGGATATTACAAGCTTGAGGTGTGATAAAGGCCTTTTGAAGATGAGTTGTTGACCCTGTTAGAGATTGAAAATGTTGTTTGTTGGAGGTAAATGTTGTTTTAAGAAACTGACTAGGGATTTAATACGCTATTGTTAAAATGTTGCTTGAGACACGAGATATTGTTTATTTGATTTTGGCAACCTTACGTTTTACACAAAAATATATTTATTTAATGAATTGCAATTGATTGTAAAACAAAATAATCTAAACACTTCCAGAAATGATGAAAATAACATGAAAACGTTTTATCGCCGATACCCAGATTTAATTCAAATACAGGTGCAGTTTAAAATACTAATGCAACAGGTATTTCAGAGACAGTTTTTATGGGAAAAAGTGAAATGCATGAGTGAATATTGAGAATTTAATTTATAAACTTAAGAAAATAAAATGCAAAATTAATTTCTCCACGTTATTCATAAAACCATCTGTAAATTTAAAAAGAAAGGTTAAAAACATGATATTCTACAGTGCTCTGCAGACCTGGTGATTAACCCATATCCAGTTGATCGTTATGCTTACCTTTTTGGTTGCACGACGGTGGCAAGGGATAAAGAATTTATGAAGGTTTATGGGGAAATCTTGTAAAAGAACCAAGAAGCTCGATCTGTTTCTTTTATTCCTGTCATCGTGTTCTTACTCATTTGACTCCAGGTCCTCTGGTCTCTGTAAGTTATTAAGTACATGCCCTTTTACTTTACAATGCTATTAGCTTCTAATGTTTTAATGTTTTTGTGCTTTTTCATGCAACATTGTCGAGTTGAAGGGTGGGTTGGAGTTATTTCAACAAATTATTCGTAATTGTTTGTTCATATGAAAACCTGTTGGTGCATCCTCGAACCAGGTTAAAACCCCCAGAGGCAAATTGTTTTCCCACGAACCGTTCCGTTTGAGGTGTATTAGTTGATTTAGTTGATTTTGATATTATTATAAACCCATGATCTCGTTTCCTCTCTACTTTTTGGCTGCGTGGGGAGGCTATGTTTTCTGAATGTGTCGATTCCTGATAGGTATATATCACTGTACAAGTAATAACAGTAATGGTGGAGTCAAAAGTGATTATCTATGGTTTTTGTCGGTGATATTTCGTATGGCTCTCGAACCTTGTTCACACGTACACAAAACCCAGAAATGATATACAGCTATGCATGCCAATCCGAGATATTGGGCCTCTTAGTCCTTTCAATCAGTTATTACAGCTGTGTTTTTAAACAGTGACGAATGCTGGGAAAATTCGGCATTTGGTTAACATGAAATAGTGAAAAGTAAAATACCTTGTCAAATGATGATCCATTATTATAGCTTGAAACTTGAATAAAGCCTTCTAGTTGTTTTGGACAGCAAATATTGCCTCTGCACATCAAGATGTAGAGAAAAGAGAGAAGTAAACATTGTAGCCCGATGGTCCTCATTGCGATGTCTTTCTGAAATAAAACTGTTTAGTTAAATCGATAAAAATGAATAATAATGAATCAGCTAGCTTTGCATTCAAATGATGTTCGGGATTTTTGTGACAGTGCAGTCATTCCTTTGATGTTTTAATGTTTTTTAATCAGGTATTCCTACTTAATAAACTGGTGAATTAAATGACAATGTGTAATCACAATATTGCTCTTTTGAAGATATTTTAAAGTTTGCAAAAGAAAAAGACAGGCAGTAAAATATACAAATAAAGGTCATACCTCAACTATGAAGGCCGATAGAATGAAAGGGTTATTGTTTAGCTACAATACTGGTAAAATGAATTTTGTGTCAAGCAACCCATTTTCTGTTATTGTATGTTGTACTCTCTTAACGATTGGTAATGAGACATCACGCGTTTTCATCAAATTTTGAAGATTAAATTTAGGGTACTGGTTCCTTGTCGGTAGAGCTATATTAGGTGACTGAGTTCAAAACAACTGTATACGAACTACTACTCTCATTTTTTCTTTTACCAGCAAATTATGCTATTATTTTTTTTTGATTTTCATAATTTTCTTCAGGCTACATAATTCGTTTATAGTTCATTCTATGCTTTGCTTATTGGTCTTGTGCTTTTATTGAGAATCAATTAATATGTTAAAATGTCGATTTATTATGGTAATTTCTTCCTAGATCGTCAAGCTTTAGAAATAATAGAAATTAGAAATCAAATCTTGTTATCTTTAATTAATAGTTGTAATTAATGCACCATTTAGCAATTTTTTTACAGTTATTAACATAATTTAATTAAATGATGTCTTTTTACATAAGGCCAATTATTCAATAAAAAATATTTCTTTATTTATATAAACATTACCTGAACACCCGTTTAAAATCTCCTTTAGTCTGTGCGACTTTAAAACACCCTGCTTAAATTACAAGTTAAATCTTGTGTAATTGAATAAGGCATGTCACAACATTTTAACTATGTAATGGATAATTTAAAGCTAGTTGGAAGCGCATAAGTATTTGTCCTTTGAAAACACTTCCTTTAACGAATAATGCTGGGTTAGGTTTTAGAATAATCATTTTTTGGAGGACGGTGAAATCATAATAGCCAAATGTTTATCAGCAATGCAAATTTTAATAGACTGAAGCGATATTTGTGACCGTCTTGGGCAATCAACAATGTGGCAGCATAGGTGTAGTTGTGAGTAGCCGACGATACATTACACAAAGCTCACAGAGCAGTATCCTATAGGCGACAATTGTAGGCCAAGATCAGCCTGAACATGCAATTAAACAGGATCTAGACGTTCGGTTTCAAACTATGTAGATCACGGGCGTACAGGCTAATCAAGATTCTCTGATCGTCCGTACCATTAAAGACTTTTCTTCTTTTATGAATGAACCTTGAATTTTGTTTAAACCATATGTTGCAAGGCATAATAATGACATAAAACCTTTTATCATAATCTACAATCATATAATATTGCCTCTACCTGGGAGCAAACCCAAACCGTCACATCGATAGCGCCTAGCCATGCAATTCCGACAGCGAAATCGACTCAGCTAGCCGGGACAACCCCCAAAAAGTTTAATATGATAGCCCTGATATACGTTACCATCACTGCATGACATCGGTAACAGATCATTTAACTGATAACAGTATTGACTATTTGTACCAGGAGACTATCTACGGCCGCCACACTACCCAAATAGCGCTCTCAAATTTCAGATGATATTGTCTCTACCTGGTTGCTTTCATTAAAAGACAAGAAATAAAGAAGCAGTTCCGTCAATAAGAAAATGGATTTCAGATATGTTACCCAGCTTGAAAATGTTGTTTAATGGGAAATATCGGACGATATCTCGAAACATGTTAGTGATTTTTACTAGACAATATGTGTCGGCCAATATAACTTAAACCATGTAGATTGTGGTTAGTTTTGTAAAATTATTGTTATAATGGATGAAAAGGAAAGCCAACGAACACGACAAATATGAAAATACTACAGGCTATGTTTGATTGAGCCTGTTCATGAGCAGTAATGGGAATGCATATTACTGCCCACACCGTCTAGCCCCGGGTTGAGCGCAACTCAGTAATTACACCAATAAATAGTACAATTTCGATCCATCCCAAACGATTGTATACATATGGTGGTGAACATGGAACCTTCAATGAGGTATTTTCAGATTAATACCATTCCATGTTCAGCGGCGTATGGTCCCCATATAACAGAATGTGTTTGCCCTAAACGAGAAAACAATGGGCGGAACTAAACAGAATAGAATTTTGACAGGGGATCTTAGAATATAAATCCTGCATATCACTGACGACGCCGATGGCAAAATATAAAAAGCAGGAAGTATATCCTTGGGGGGGGGGGGGGGGGGTCGATAGGACTATTGAAACCACCTATCTATAAACTGGCCGAAATATTAAAACAAAAGTAATTTTAGAAGTACTATAAACATAGTACATAAGTATCGTGCTCAACGACCTTCAAAGGACGTAACTGATAACAGCACTGAGTTATAAGTTATAAGTTTGGTTTTGATCGAGACGATTACCTGAGAAACATCCCCTAAAAGAAAACATTAAAGCGTTTTGCTAATAATTTATTTAACTTTTAGGCAAGTGTATATTATACTTCTTTTGCTTTTTGTCTAAGAACATTCTCAATTTACTATTTGAAAAAATTCGTCCTTTTCAAGACAGCATCTTGATACATAAATTGTAATGAATAGTAGTTAACAAAGTATAAGATAAGTACGGCCTAATTTTAAACACGTTTGCCACTGGATATTTCAAGCAGTTTAGAAATAGATGAAAAGGGAACTTTAAAGACCCTCGACCACGACAAATATGAAAATATTGCAGGCTCGGTTTGATTGAGCCTGTTCATGGGCAGTAATGGAAATGTTTATTTCCATCCACGCCGCCTATCCCCGGGTTGAGCGCAACTCAATATTAACACCAATAAATAGTACAATTTTGATACATCCCAAACGATAATATGAATATGGCATATTAGAGTGAAGAGTCTAGATATGTAAATGATACTTATAAATACCACAAATACAGATTAGAAAAACATCTTTGACCAACTTTACAAAACGTCGTATAAAAAAAGTACTGAATTACAATTAAAATTCATTCGATGAAATCTGATAAATAAAACAATTTACAGACATTAAAATAAACTGAAATGAATACGAAATACACCGTTTCTTTTCATATAGTTGTTTGCCAATTTTATACCTATCCGATAAAATAAAACCCCATCAAAAGTAAAAATACTCCTAATATTGGGTGGTGTCTTTTTCGGGATAGACAATATTTTTCGCACGGTATCTATGAGGAGTTTTACTCTATAGAGGATATTACATGAATGTTTATTATAAACTTAAACTACTCAAAGAATCTTCTTAATCGACATAAACGAGACTTTAGCTTCACTCTTGCCCCAACAGATTCTCATGTGAACAAAGTAAAAGTTGTTTTGGTTAAAAAACTCCAACCCACCCATCATATCGACAACGTGGCATGCAAAACGACACAGACATATAAAACAAACAAAAACAAGCTAATGACATTGTCAAGATTAAGGACGAATTCTCAATGATCTTACCGAGACCTGAGCCCCCTTGAAGAAAGAGAGTGTTTTGAATCGAGTCAGGCTATGAAGAGAGAAATCAACGTTTTATATCTTTGCCACAAATTTCCAGGAAGTTCAAGGTCAAACATAATTTTACAAATATCTTTGTAGACGTTTGTTTAATAGAATTACAAATATTATTAAAATTATCTTTTCTTTAATTTTCTATCTTTTTCCTTAAACGCAGGTCAAATAAAGAAAGTATAAAAAATATTTATTTGTGGAAAGTTTTATTGAACTGTATATTTTTATAGAGAGCTTTTTATATTAATTATCTTTGTAACGATGATAAAGCATTAAATAATTAAATGAAATTTCAAAATATTTTTGTATTTTTTTTTGTAATAAAACACGTCAAATCTGTGTGTTTTGTAGTTTGGTCTCGCTTAACGCGAATTAATTACAAATACACTTTACTTGGGTAACGTTTAAAAAGCTGAGGAATTCATGCGTTTAGACAAGGAATCGCATGTCATCTAAATGTTATTTAATTAGTTTACAAGTGTACCTGGTACAGGTATAAGAAAATACCTGTTTAAACAAGTTCTGAACAGGAAGAGCTATAGAAAACTAAAACTTAAATTCTGGACAGTGTTATACAGAGAATATACATTTAACGTAAGTTCGGTTTCACATCATTTCAGAGAGATATATCACTATTGAGATATTTTTTATAACATCGCACACCGTTTTAATTATATGCGTTCAATTATCGTTCGCATATCAGGATAAGTACATATCAGTAAAATTATCTTTCATATATCAGGCTAATTACATGTTTCACCAAGTATAATAATTTTTAGAAATTCAGGTTAATAACATATTTCATTGTCATTCGCATTCATTGTTAATAACATATTTCATTGTCATTCGCATATCAGGATAATTACCGCTCGCATACCATATAGTTCATATATATATATATATATATATATATATATATATATATATATATATATATATATATATATATATATATATATATATATATATATATATATAGTGAAGCCGATGTGATTGGATAATTACATAATGAAATAGTGGCGTCTTGTTCTTAAAACCATTATCACGAGGTTACAACGGCGCTCCATATTAATAGCTAACCTCGTTTTGAATGTCGTCAGACGTACTGGTCGCCTTGCGAAATCAGAGCGTGAGACTTATCCGACATTTTATAATCTTCCAAATGAAGCAGGTACATGTAGTTTTAAACTCACTAGACCAGACAGAAGTAATAGTCAGGTAATTTTCATAGCATAAAATAGATGAAAAGATAACTATGAAAACCACAGGACACGACAGATATGAAAATATCGCAGGCTCGGTTTGATTGACCCTGTTCATGAGCAGTAATGGAAATGCTTATTACCACACACGCCGCCCAGCACCGGGTTGAGCACAACTCAATATTTACACCAATAAACAGTACAATTTCGATCCTTCTAAACGATGGGCTTCATGTGGCTGTGAACATGGATCCTTCAATGCGGTATTTTCAGAATAATTCCATTCCATGTTCAGCGGCGTATGGTCTCCAGATAAAAGAAAGGATTTGAACTAAACGAGAATACCTTGGGCAGAACTAAACCGAATGGAATTTCGACAGAGGGTCAGAGAATATAAATCCTGCATAGCACAGACAACGCAAAAGGCAAACTTCTAAGCAGCAGGAAATATATCCTTTGGGTGAATGAACAATATCCAAATCCACATTTGCTGGGATATCAAAACCACCCATCTATAATCTGGCCGAAATATGAAAACTTAAAGCATTAAGAAGTACTGTTAACATAAGACATAAATATCGTTCTCAGCGACCTTCAAAGGACGTAACCGATAACAGCACTGAAAAAATGTACGGGGACACACGGAACAAACAACGCTGTTGTGATATTTAAATAGATAAAAAGGGAACTTTGAAAGCCACCGAACACGACAAATATGAAAATATTGCAGTCTTGTTTGATTGACCCTGCTCATGGGCGGAAATGGAAATGCATATTACTGTCCACGCCATCTAGCACAACTCAATATTTACACAAATAGAAAGTACAATTTCGATCCATCTCAAACGATGGTATGCATATGGCGGTGAACCTTCTATGAGGTATTTTTTAGATTAATACCATTCCATGTTCAGTGGCGTATGGTCCCCACATAAAAAAATGGTTTGCCCTTTACGAAAAACAATGAGCGGAACTAAAGCGGATGGAATTTTGACAGAGGGTTAGAGAATATAAATCCTTCATATCACAGACATCGCAAAAGGCAAAATTTAAAAAAAGAAATATATCCTTAGGGTGATTGATCAATATCCAAATCCAAATTGGCTGGGATATTGAAACCCTCATCTATAAACTGGCGGAAATATTTAAACGAAAGAAGCACTGTTAATATAGAACATAAATAATGTGCTCAGCGACCTTCAAAATTCATTACCACTATAGGGAATAACCAACACTTTGTTGGATGTTAACATTCAGATGCGTTTAGTAAAATTGTTAAATTCTGTATAGTAACCAGGTGTAAACACAATACTACTGTAAATAAAATAAAATAGGGTTTTATTTCCTAATTTTAGGTCGTTACGGACATTTTATCATTTTAGTAAAGTAAATGCAGTTAAATTGCAGAAATTTAAAGACGTTTAAGTGTTTTAAATCCTACAAAGATGCTATTAAGCTAAAAACATGTTGCACAGATAACCCTGATATTGTGTTGTGCATTACGTCACACCTGAAACCGATCATATAGACCGAGCTAGCCGGGACATTCCCATAAGAGGTTTAAAGTTCATTGCATGACATCGGTAAAAATTTATTTTACTGATACCAGTGCTGACCATATGTACGGAGATAATTTTTACGGCCGCAACAAAGACACAAAGAGCGCTACAGTGAATTGTAAATGATATTGCCTCTACCTGGGAGCGAACCCGCACCTTGACGGCGACAGCGCCTAGCCTTGCAATTCAGACAACGCAACCGACAATGTTTCCAAGTTATATTATTGTTTCAATTTTGCATTCATTTTCAACTAATAACATGATTGTTTATAGTAGACTTTTTCTATTTCAGAATTCGGCTTACCTTAGACACAGAAAATATATCGAAATGAGGACCATTTGGCTGCAGTGTTTACTCCTATCTTTCCTTTACTTCCTGATGTGCCGATGCAATATTTGCTGTCCAAAAGAACTAGAAGGCTTTGTTCAAGTTTCGGGCAAATTGTATGATGATACATCAGTTTACGAGGTTCATGTATTTATGCATAATCATCATGCTTAGCAAAAACCGAACTTTCCCAACCTTAAGCTGAATAAATGTCAACAATGACTCGGACAAGACTATCTAAAAAAGCTAAGCTTATCACGCTGTAAATAATGCAACAGTTTGTATGAATCTGCAATCAAAAGATCGACCGTCTCATTTCATGATAAGAAATGATGGTTTTCAAAAGCCCAAGAAGATTAAACCATTTATGTTGATGATTTATACGCAAGCGGGTGAGCGTTAACGGTAACATATGTATTGTAAATAAGATAGTTTACCGAAACTCCACCACCTTCTAGAGGCTGAAAATCCCTGCAGATAGTGACACCGGTTAAATAGAGTAATTTCCCCTTGCCATACATATTATTTCGAGACTGTCAAGTCATGGCGTCTGCTGAATCTCTGCCCATCATATTTTCGCAGTCCCTTCTCAATAGTTAGTTTTGGTCGAATTTAATCATTGTATTATTTTCCAGGTCGAAGATGATATTGCTTCAAATCTAATACTGTTGCAATAGTCAAAAACCGCCGTTATGTGTAACGGTGTTTGTCGTATTCTTGGGTACTTTAAAATTGAGTGGCTTATTGACATTTACACCGTTTTCATTAGCATGGAAAATTAACATAGTTCTTCGTTATTTTTTGCAATGATCATCACAAACGGTAAGTTAGATATTGGAGTCTAGATAGCGTTATCGATTGCTGTCGTTTTATTTGACGGTTGGCATGTGTGAAACGGCGGTAATGTTGCGTTGAATAAGCGATAACCATACTGTAGTGACACGAAGCTGGACATAAAGGAAATCAAACCAGCTAGCAGCGTCATGGGTCAATAATGTTGTAATATTCAAATAAGGTAGTATACAATAGAGCAGTCCCATTTCCTACCAACTGAATATAAACAACAAAGTTGGCAGTTGATAAAGATGTGTATCCTTGATCAGGACATAAGTCTCTATGATACATTAGCACATATTATGTCGCAGTTTTCTCGGTTTGATACAAAAATAATATAATAATAAGAATATGTCATGAATCAAACAAGCAATCTATTATTAGGTAGCTGTGATAATGCTTTCACACTAGTATTAAAATAATGTGATGTTGAATATTAAATGTAAAGTTTTTATTTAGATGGTCTGTGTTAACGCCAATTTTAGACCTGCGAATTTTCATCAAAGGTTTTATTTTGGCGTCTGGTTTGTTTGCGCCAATTTATGACAACGCCAATATGAAACACTTCAAAATACGCCAAAATATGACACCGCCAATATAATCTGATTAAAATCATATCCTGAAAACCGCTACACTATCAGGATCTGACGACGAGTAGCTAAAACGTGCTTTTATCACAAACCTTTTGAACCAATCAGATTGTCGCCTACAAAATCGCGAAAGTGAAAGTAAACATTCTATATTAAACCATAAAAAGTGTTGAGAGCCTGCATAAAACATATTTTGCTGATTGTTTTTGTGTTTATGTAGTATTGCAATGATTTCTTATGCAATAACATCTTCAGATCATTTTGCGAACACTGTATATCATGCTTCCTGTGATGATAATTTCTAAAAATAGTAATCGGGGAAAACCGCTAAAGCTTATGTACGGTATCTACGGGCCGTCATCAGATCTAACATTTTGTTAGATCTGACTTTAGTGAGATTGCCGCCAATATTAAGCGCTATACAGTAGCTACATGATTATTTTCAACCTTCTCTCCAAATCCCACAAAAATTAAATATTGCAGCCCCAACAGAGGGTTCCAGCTATCTTTTTTAACGCCCTCTGAATAGGCCCCTGAGAGTTTACTACTTAATTTTATTCAGATTACAGGCTAAGATGCATTCGCTCTGCCACACAATCAGCTGTAACAAGTTCAAATTTGAGGCAAGGCGAAGCTGTTTACCATTGATAAAATGTGAATACTGAGCTACATTTGCAAAAAATGATATGTTATAACATTTTATTTAGAAATGTATTGTGTAAAATGATAAAAAGGTTCATGGCAAAGACTTGTTTATCACTGAATTTTGTTCAGGTTAAGATGCATTTGCTCTGCCAAACAAGCAGCTGTTACAAGTTAAAATTTTAGGCACGGCGAAACCATGTTTACAGTTGAAATGCATTTTTTTTCTGCCGAACATGCAGCTCTACAACCATAAATTAAAAATAGTATTTGAATTATGCTACATTTGAAAGAAAAACATTTAGCACTTTACCCAATTATATACCTTTATTGCATGCGTGAACAGTTCAGATCCAGATCAGAAGACAGATCCGTGCCATCTGATGCGGATCATCAGTGTTTACTTTTCGGATTCATTAGATTATTTCTGATCAAGATGCGACCAGTGCAGATACAGATGAGACATCATGAATGCGCCAGATAATCTAGATCTTCGCTGGCCACACGTGCATTCAAATACGTATATGTAGAGTAAAGGGATAATAATATTATAAAAGATATATTGTACATGGTTTAAATATCAATCACGACGAAGCCGTGTTTATCACTAAATATTTATCGAGCAAAATATTGCAAAATAAGGATTGCAAAATCTCTTGGGTCAGATGGGACCCCTGCTTCACGCCTACTTAAACAACCCAAATATTTCTCATATCCCGATGAATGTGGTAAACTATGGTTTCAATTCTAAAATTCCGAATCTTAAATATTTTAAATTCTAACTATTATATTAAAAAGAGTTTGTGTTATCACAACCCCTTTGAATGGCTGTTGGGACAGCCATATTAATGTCAAATCGAATGACAGCAGGCTTTTCTACAGCCGCTTGTAGGTAAATATGCATGTTTGTCGATGTCACAAGACAAAACACTGTGCACAGTCTAAAAGTTTGTCATGGCATTTGTAGACAAGTATTTGACCTAAAGTTTTCCAATGCAGAATGGAACCAATCTGAAGAAATACTTTATTATAGCAAATGAAATTGCCTCTACCTGCGAGCGAAAGTGCAAGATGAGTGTTAATATTATAAAAATCACTCACTAACAAAACAAAAATCAGGTATTATTAAGAATATTTGTGCATTTTGCAAATATTGTTGATAAATTTGTTTTTGTTAAATTTGTTTTTCACTTTGATGTTATCGTATGAAAGAATGTGATATACTGGTTCAAAGAGCATGAAACTGGAATTGTGAGAAGGAGAAGGCTACTGGTATATTGAATTTTGTAAATTCACTATAAAATATACAGTACACACAGTGCAGACTTTGCCTCTTTTTCACATGACAAGGTATGTCATTTCCCGCTATGACATGACCTCCCAAATTCCTGGTAGACCCTACATCTAACACAGAAAAAAATTCTCTGCGGCCATGTTACATATGGGACTTTTGTTCGCTTATTCGGTTATTTAGTAGGGTACTCTCATAACCTTGTTAAAGTTTTCAAAAAATCAATTTTAATGTTATTTCTGTTTTTACAGTTAATTATTTCACCCTTTACTCCATGACCAAGCCAACTTGCCACATGGGCAACGAGTGTAAATCCAAATCGGTTTGCAGTGATGTAGATCCAGATCAGCTTGTTCATCTTTGTGGTCTGTTTGCTTTTTGATACATTCAAGTTTGTTCTAACTGGAACAGATGCGTTAGCTAACCATGTTCTGCAATGGTTGTTCATGAGATAAAAGGTGTATCTTTCGAGTAAAATGATAATGATCAGTATCGAAATGAAGGTGGGTTATAGTAATTATATAATTGAATAACTCTTCTTGTGAAGGAGCCTTTTCTTAAAAGAACCTAGAAGCTCGATTTGTTTCTGTTATCCCTGTCATCGTGTTCTTGCTGATTTTACTCCAGGAGCTCTGGTCTCGGTAAGATCATTGAGTACCCGCCCCTTCGGCTTTGCAATGCTCTTAGCTTCTTATGTTTTATATGTTTGTGTGCTTTTGCATGCAACATTGTTAAGCCGATAAGTGGGTTGGAGTTTTTTTACCAAGACAACTCGTACTTGTTTTGTGATATGAGAACCTGTTAGGGCAAGTGTGAGGTTGGTGCACCCTAGAACCTGGTTTAAACCCCCAGTGGCAATTTGATTTGCCACTGACCGTTCTAAGGCGGTAACCCCTCAGGTTCTCATTTTTGTTTATTGTTAGTGGTGTCTTCTTTGAAACTGATCATTTTATTAACCATGCTCTCTCCCCCTATCTTCTTCTTAACTGTGTGGGGAGGCTGTTTTTTCTGAATGTGGCGATTCCTGATATGCATATTTCACCTTTTTTTAGGAAAACAGATGGCTTGGAACTTTCGTCAGAAATCGTCCTCCTTATGTGTGATATTTTTAAAATTGACTTTAGTTATCAGTTAAGATTAAAAATACAAAATTTATTTTCAGAAACGTGTATCACCATTCTAGTGATGCTATGGACTTGAAGCTTCTACAGAACGGGTAGAAAACTACGTCTCCGAATATGTCTTATCAGAATCTTCACAGTTCAAATATAGATTCATCGGGATATTTTTGACCAAGAAGCAAACAGTGTAAATCCTGATCAGAAACCAAAGGTGTTATTGTTGATCTGGATCTGCACTGTTGTTCAGTTGATAACATAATAGTTATCTATTCGAATTTGAGCTTTCTCTCTCACATTTTTGCTTACAAAAGTATACTGTATTTTAAAACTGGGTAAATGTTGTATGTATAGACTTCCCCAAAGTTGAAAATTGTCAGGTATTTGGTCAGACAATAGGAAAAAAAATTCTGACCGAAACAAATTCTATCGGACCGAAACATGTTTAAAACGAATAAGCAAGTATAAGGAGTTCAATATTTTGTCTGACTTGGTCGGATAACAGAAGAAATTACGTCAACTCTCAGGACGTCTGATTCTAAGTGAAATGTGTTCTGCAAAGCATCATAATATTATGTACTGAAAAGTGTTTTTTGTGTAACTCTTGTATACCCAGAGAGGTATTCCAAGTCGATTTAGTCAAAAGTCTGGATACACGTAGTATAATCAGAACAAGAAAACCCATATAATTTAATACAATTATTTTATTGTTAAATATTTAATCAGATTTTACTGTCAAAAATTATTTTTTAAAAACGTAGAAAATAAATTATGATTGAAGATAAATAAATTAATTGTTGAATATATTATTTTAGGATAAGAGCTGCACATGGAATGTTGTGGTGCGATCAGTTTGAGAATTCTGTACAGATCAGTCTAAGAGTGCAGTCTCTAAAACCATAGAAAAAATGAAAGGGGCTTCAGTCTTTGCTTTTCTTTTCATAAACTAGTTTGAATGTTTCATTGTGTTTCAATAAATAGTGCCACTCACAGTATTATTTTAAATCATGTGATCCAATATTATGTTTGGTGATTTCCAAATAATATGACAAGCCTAACGACTTGCTCAGTGTCAGTATATCTCAACTCGGAAGTCATGGTACTTTCTAATGATATCTTGCTTACGAGAAAACGCATGCGCTCTTTTTCTCTGCTTTCAGATTTTTATTTTGAAGTCAATTATATACATATGCACAAAATATATGCAATAACTAAAGGCAAATGTAATGATCCAGTGGATCTAATTGTTTTTATAAAATTACGAATAGTTCCCTTTTGATCTATTTAATAATAGATAATATAACTTAGATATTTTCTCTTCTGTGTGGCTGTATGGGGACTGGAAAGGCTGTGCGTGCCGGACAATTTGTCGTGAAATATCAATGCTCATAAAGTCGTTATTATAATATCCTGCCTTTTCGTTTGTATCGTAATATTATGATCATACAACAGCAACAATGATTTCTTTATTTTCAGTACGGGATAAATATCTCTGTGGACTTATCCCAATTAAAGGTTAGGGTAGAATATGAAGGACCAATAATAGTATTATCCTTTTACGAAGAGGTGAGATTTGACTTTTTTACTTTTTCAATAGTATGTTTCTTCTGCACCTCTAAATTCAAGCTAAGTAATAGAAAAATAACTTTCAAAACAAGGTTATCGGTATCATAAATTACGGAAAACCTTTTGCATGTTTTATCGCCGATACCCAAATTTAATTCAAAAATACAGGTGCAGTATAAAATCACTATTGTTACAAGGTATTTCAAAACCGTTTTTGAGATTTAATTTAAAAACTTATGAAAATAAAAAAGTGAAATATGCATATCGGGAATGGCCACATCCACCAGCATGGTTTTACAATAATCAGTTTCAAAATGGACGCTACAATAACAATCAACGAAAGTGGAAACCCGAGGGGTTACCGCCTTGGAACGGTCAGTGGCAAAATAATTTGCCACTGGGGGTTTAAACCAGGTTCTAGGGTGCACCAACCTCACACTTACCCCAACAGGTTCTCGTATCACAAAACAAGTACAAGTTGTCTTGGTGAAAGGCAATATTAATTTCTCCTGGCTATTCGTAAAAAAAAAGTTTACCAACATGATATTATATCTGCAGGCCTGGTGATTAACCCATCTACAGTTGATCACTTTGCTTACCTCTTCGGCTCTACGACGGTGACAGGGGTTAATAAAGGTTTATTTTTCTTAAAGAACCTAGAACCTGTGTTATGAAGATTTGTTTTTACATGTTATCCCTGTCGTCGTGTTCTTGCTAAGTTGACTCCAGGAGCTCTGGTCTCGGTAAGATCACTGAGTACTCGTCCCTTTGGCTTTGCAATGCTATTAGCTTAGAAGAAGTACGCTCACAGTTTGCTTCGTTGATGTGCCCAATATATGTATGCAAGCTATTTTTATTTCGTTTAGGATGTTGAATACACGATAATAGGAGATGAATGCTTCAAGGGAAGTACTGGTATATTACATCAATCAGTGTTTTGCATCCCAGGTAACATATTTAAAGATTCACTTCAGATGTTTTTTGCAACCTGTGCAGAATCAGTGCATGATACAAATTATTTTTTTCTTAGTCGTTAGTTTCGTTTGTGATACCGGTGCATCATAGAACATGGTTTTAACCACCTAATGGATAATTTGCCACTGACCGTTCCAATGCAGAAACCCATTTTGTTCTCTTTTTCGTTATTTTTTTGTGGTTTCTAATTTTAAATTGATCATTTTATAAACCCATTCTCTCTTTTTCTGTCTGCTTTTTGGGGTGTTTGGAGAAGCTACATTTTCCGAGTGCGGCTTTTTTGATATGTGTATTTCACTAAAAATTATGATCATTGAAAATAAACTGTAAAATATTGATAATACATTTGTAATAAGTTGATATATTTAAACATAATAAGTAGATGATGTTTATGAGGATGTTTAAGATTATCCATAAAAAGGCTAAAGCGGAAATTTGCAGTTTTTCTATTTAATATAATTACGATTTTGTTAAATGTTGTATTAAGCATAATTAAAGAATACAGCTTTTATTCCAGACTATGCTACCTTATCGAAGAACTACAGGCTTGGTCCTAGTTTGCTAGTTTCAGATTACAGCTTTGTTGGCCAAAGCCAAGTACTTTTTAAAGATTTAGCGAACATTTCCCGAACTGTCACCAAGGAGTGCATGCCGATTGTCGAAGAACAAATTATAAGTACGTATATTCCGTTAGAGTCAAAATACGTTGCTTTCTTTATCACTGGATCGTGCAATAAATATTAAGAACTCTTTACTTCGTGAGAAAATAATGACTTGCCTTGGTAAGTAAGACCGACAACAATGTAAGAGCAACGTCATTATCAAATTCAACGACGGCTTATTTCTTACGATCAGGAATCTCCACACTGACAAAAACAGCGTTCCCATGCAGCGAAAGAAGAGAAGAAGAGAATACATGTTGTTACAAGTATATAGATTCAAATAAGACGCAACAAACAATTAACGACATAGAGAACCCTTTGGGATACCGCATTAGAACGGTCAGTGGCAGAACAAATTGCCACTTGGGTTTTAAACCAGGTTTTTGGGTGCACCAACCTCACACTTGCCCTAACAGGTTCTCATATCAACAAACAAGTACAAGTTGTCTTGGTGAAATAGCTCCAACTCACCCGTCAGCTTAACAATGTTGCATGCAAAAGCACATAAACATATAAAACATAAGAAGCTTATAGCATTGCTATGTCAACTAGCGAGTACTCGATGATCTAACCGAGACCAATCCCTGGAGTCAAATTAGCAAGAACACGATGCAGGGATAAAATACTTCGTTTTTGAAAAGTTTTTGAAGCATAAACATCTATATTTGAAAATATATGATCTATGAAAAAAAAGGAACACTTCTATACTTGCCATCATTTATAACGTTGTAGAAACTAGGAGTAATGTGACAATTTGCAACGTTCGGCAAGAATGAAAAATTAGAAGAAAATGCTATCCATGAAATTAAGAATTCAGGAATATGGTGTTCATCTCAAAACCACGAAATTGTATTCCCACAAAATAGTGCATCAACAGTATTTTGCATTCAATGTTTTCCTTAATCGTTAGTCGTTAACCTGCATTTTTTAATTTTTAGCAAGCAACGACAGCAAACATGATCAGACGGTGATATTTCTGATATACGAAGATATTACAATGAAAGTAAAAGATCCAAGTGTCTTCGATGTGCCAGCAATATGCACATATTCCCTACCAGTAAGCAATTAAAAATATGTTGAAGGAAGATTTTTTTATTTGAAGTGAATTTTACAACGTGTCTGCACTACCTTACGTTTGAAGCACATGATAACAAAACCGACGACTACAGATTGTATGCGATCGTTTGTCTATATGCAACGTGTCTACATTACCTTACCTTTAAAGCACACGGTAACAAAATCGACAACTACAGATTGTATGTGATCGTTTATCTATATGCAACGTGTTAACACTGCCTTAGATTTGAAACAAACGATAACAAAACCGACAACCTCACATTGTATTTGATCGTTTGTCTATATACAACGTGTCTACATTACCTTACCATTAAAGCACACGATAACGAAACAGAAAACACAGATTATATGAGTAATATATTTTACTTTGTTTGCAGATGAATCGGATGAAGTACAGACAGCAACCATTCCCTGGACGATTTACCTCACTCTTATGACAATAAAGCTAGTGCTTATTGATTCCTTCATTCATTTCGATCATCTGTTTGCTGTGTAAATATTTTGCTTGCTTGGACAAACAAAAACATAGTTTCTTTTATCAACTTTAACCTGTACTTTTTTAAGCTTTTGTGTGAAAGCCTTGATATGTTCGGTAAACAATTAAAAGGACAATCCGGAATATGGGATAACACTTTTATTTGTTTAACAAACATTTGAGAATTGTGAACAGAACTGAATAGATATAAAAAAATCTGGCATTTTGATGTTAGCTGTGAAATCATCTATGTCTTTTGACCTAGTTTCATTGAGAAGTTTAATTGTTTGTAAATTATACATAAATGATTTCGATTGGTGATTATGTTACCAGACAGGCATTTCCAGGCATAGGCATTTCAATTAACAGCTGCAAACAAACTGAGCATGCAACATTTCATTTTTGTATTGTTCTGTTGCTTTAAAATTTCACTTTTCATATATTTTCATATCATTATATCTTTGGTTATTCGGGTATCTAATCTGTTTGCATATGTATATTTTGTAATTTGCACACATTCAAATATGTGTAATACCATTAAATCCACTGCATTCTGTTTTACCAGTATTGTCGTGAAGTCAGCAGCTGAACTAGCTTTTCTTGTTAACACGAGGGTTGTTAAATTTCCCGTTACCTTAAACGAAAGTTTTATAATGGAAACTTATTTTTGGTTTTATTTACATAAGCTTCGGTTGCATGGTTTGTGTAATTTATATTATCAATTTCAAATTAGAAACCACAAACAATAAACGAAAAAAAGGAACCTTTGGGTTACCGCCCTGGAACAGTCAGTGGCAATTTGCAACTGGGGGTTTAATCCAGGTTAAGGAAGATTTTTTTATTTGAAGTGAATTTTACAACGTGTCTGCACTACCTTACGTTTGAAGCACATGATAACAAAACCGACGACTACAGATTGTATGCGATCGTTTGTCTATATGCAACGTGTCTACATTACCTTACCTTTAAAGCACACGGTAACAAAATCGACAACTACAGATTGTATGTGATCGTTTATCTATATGCAACGTGTTAACACTGCCTTAGATTTGAAACAAACGATAACAAAACCGACAACCTCACATTGTATTTGATCAAGCTTTTCTTGTTAACACGAGGGTTGTTAAATTTCCCGTTACCTTAAACGAAAGTTTTATAATGGAAACTTATTTTTGGTTTTATTTACATAAGCTTCGGTTACATGGTTTGTGTAATTTATATTATCAATTTCAAATTAGAAACCACAAACAATAAACGAAAAAAAGGAACCTTTGGGTTACCGCCCTGGAACAGTCAGTGGCAATTTGCAACTGGGGGTTTAATCCAGGTTAAAGGGTGCACCAATCTCACACGCGCACCAACAGGTTCTTATATAAAAACAAGTAGGTTGTCTTGGTGAATTTACTTCACCCTACCCATAAACTCGACAATGTTGCAACCAAAAGCACACAAACATAAAAAAAAAAACATAAGAAAGCTCATAGCACTGTAAAGCAAAAGGGAGGGTACTTTATGATGTTACCGAGACCAGAGCCCCTAGAGCCTATCAGATGAAATAAGAACACGATGACAGGGATACAAAAACAGATTGAACTTCAAGGTTCTTTTACA
The DNA here is from genome assembly GCA_038501625.1 of Corbicula japonica. NCBI lineage: Eukaryota > Metazoa > Mollusca > Bivalvia > Venerida > Cyrenidae > Corbicula > Corbicula japonica. Next base: position 3,689,924 of record JAZAYU010000048.1, read on the forward strand.
AGATTTCACTAAAGAATCTGTGACGTTGTTCACTACTCAAGAAATACGTTTACTTTACGCACATTTTATTTTACCGATTTAACCGAAACACGTTTGAAACTACATGTATAATGATTAATTGGAAAATAAATTTGAGGTGTAAAAATACTAATCGATGATTCCGTGTTCTTCTAAATAGCCACCAAAGTAAGGACTTTTTAATAAAAAGAAATAAAAGTCGACGGGTACCCGACGGAAAAACAGGGTCGGAATTTGAAAAGCGATTTTTTTGATACGTTTAAATTCGTTTCGGGCGTCCACCTTAAAACAGGGTCGGGTTTTGGAAAGTCAAAATTTTGTCACGCTTAATACGTTATGGTCGTGGAAAGGATATCTGCAGATTTAAGCAAACTTCATTATTGAAACGAGTCAACGATTTATAATCGGTTAGATTTGCTTTAATTATTTACAGATGACTGAAACTTGATTTTGTAGGCATTATTTTTTATCCGTTATCTCATTAAATTTTAACCAGGAAAATATGTCAACCTCTTAAGAATTCATTCTTCCGCCCATAAGATGACCTTGAAATCAGCTTGGTGAGGTATGCACTCAAAAAAGTAATAAAATTTTCAATATTCAAATATTAACTTTATCGGAAGACTTCGCTTATCAGTCTTATACAAACTTTTATACTATTTAAACAAAGTTGAGGGGAAAATTTTGAAAGATTTGTACATATTTTTAAACAATCCTATTGGCTGACTACAGAGGTAACTTACAGCGAGAGATTAAACAGTTTGCGTTCTGTCTGCCTTTTGCAAGTGTATATATAAACTGCATACACCTCACAACCTGCTAAAAGGTGACTGACAGGACGTGAAGGTTTAGGTAACTTAATATATACATTTTTTCTTTATAATCTTTTAATTGCATGTAATAACGCAATGTTAGGTTTATGTTTATCATTGAAACTGTTTTTAAAGAGTGTAGCAATAGAAAAAATAGTCACTTGGTTTTACAGTGTGTCAGTATTGCATTTTTTTGTTAATAGTGAACTGTGACTATACTCGATACACTTAGTTATAAAAACGTTAATGCCACAAAAACGGTTCATATAAAAGAGCCGACGCCCTTAACACGTTTAATCTAGTTGTTAATCATCTTTTTTTGTCTTGTTGTTTATCATCATTTTTTTCTTTTTTTATTATCAATTCCTTCTTGTTCTTTTTTATCATTTTTTTCTTGTTGTTTATCATCATTTTTTCATGCAGTTTATCATCATTTTTTTCTTGTTGTTTATCGTCATTTTTTTCTTGTTGTTTATCATCATTTTTTTCTTGTTGTTTATCATCAATTATTTAACCACAACTGTTATAGTTTCAGATTTATTCCATCCAAAGCCTATAAATGGGTTTATTTATTATGCAACGCGTTCTTCTTTGCTGGTCTTTGTTCTTGATGTGCCGAGGACACATTTGCTGTCCAAAATTCGAAGGCTTTATGGACATAACAGTCTCGGATGGAACATATTATATAAAGGTTGCTCTTCTTGTTAATTAAATTACATATTAAATATATTTCCTTAATAGGCAAGATGTCTTTTATGGTCAAATGTGCGTATGCCTTCAATCCTGTCAGATTTTTACCTATACTGTTGTGCCGGTTTTATTTTCGAGTATTTTATACTTTGCACTGTGCGCCTAATCAACCCAGCGAATGTTAACAACATTATACATTATTCTATGAAATTATAAAAACTTGCTTAATTTACATTCGCGCGCGTAATTGTCATGCGTAATATGCCCAAAAATAAATTATGCCCCGCGAAATTTTACCACAGTAATTTACAAAGTACTATTTATCATTGTCCGAGTTTCGAGATAACTTTCCGTTCTGGACAATTAGTAATTTTTAAATAAATAGGCAGTCCGTTCTGCATTTTTTTTCTTTTTCAAATACATAAGCGGTCCGTTCTGCACATTTTTTTAGATACATAAGCGGTCCGTTCTGCGCAGTTTTTCTTTGTTAAATACTTATGTACTTTACTTAACTACTTAAGTATAGCGTATATACTTTTGAACTGATAACTAAAGTTTAAAATAAATTTTTCCAACAAATTTCGTACATGTATAACATTCGTGTATGATATACTTTTCTTGTTAATCATGATAAGAGTAATCGTATCAAACGATTTAAAATACAATACGATCATCAGTGATTATCAAAATGTTCAACGAAATAACTTTTTCGTTATGGAAAATATATGATTTTTATACGATCTTTCAAAATATAGTTCGAATTAAAATCAAAGCAAAGATGCTCCAAATGATATTGATTCTATTGGCAACAATGCCTACCCATTACAAGGTTGAACAAGTAGATTTATTCTCCCGACAATTACAAACTAAAAATATATGTTTCCTTTCAGTTAGGAATGAATATCTCTTATGACCCAATACAACAAAAACTACGTGAAGTCTACGGGAGTTCAACAATGTTGTTTTTCTTCAAAGAGGTGAGCTTCAACATGTTGCTGAACTTTTATCTGTTTTAAGTTTCAAAAATAAGAGTTAAAATTAAATTTGTGATTAAGTTATTAAATATCGTTCATGTTTTAAGACTTATATTGCATTGCTTCAATATGATTAGATACATATTTTCTTTTTTAAATCTAAATTGTTCTCATTTAATCATATAAACAAATAATTAAAATTCGCTATGGTGAATTAAATCCAACCCATCTATCAACTCGACAGTGATGCATGCAAAAGCACACAACATTATAAACATAAGAACTTCAAGTTAATGGAATTGTAAAGTGAAACTGGCTGGTAGGTCCTCGATGACCCCGTGAAGACCGGAGCATCTGGGAGTTACGTCAGCAATAACACGATGACAGGAATAAAGTTTCTACGTTCTTTTACAAGATTTCCATACAAACCTTCATAAACTCTTTTAAACTCCTGCCATATCCGTATAAGAAATATTATCTACTGTAGATTGATTAATCACCAAGAACGGAGAATATTATGCTGGTAGTAGTTCTGTTTGAATAACCTAGGATTGGTTTTACAAACAACGTGGGGAAATTGATAAAAAAACAAATCATATAATATAATACACTAATAAAGTAATAAGCCGGACTAAGGCTTGACCAGCGAGTTTCATGATTTGAATGTTTTACTGCTCGTTTCAGGGTATAGCGTATGACATAGAAAACGGAACATGTTCCAGAGGCACTACTGAAGAATCTTTATCACAATTATTTTGTATTCCAGGTAATTATTTTTTACAGTCAATTATTTTGTATTCCAGGTAATTATTTTTACAATTACTTTGTATTCCAGGTAATTATTTTTACAAACATTTTGTATTCCAGGTATTTTTTACAATTATTTTGTATTCCAGGTAATTTTTTTACAATTGATATTATATCTGTGCCATATTAGCTCCTATTTCATGCGACTGTTCAATAAATTCATAAAAAACACCAAGTTATCAGGGAAAGGACTGAACTATTGCTTTAAAAAGGCTTTTTGTTTGATAAAATATGCTTTAAATGACGTGCATGGATTTCATTTCCATGCATGATACAAACATGTATAAAAAAGTCATTTTAAAAGTTAACATTCTAGTACATGTGTCACTTTCGTGACAGTTCGGTGGGGTTGAAAAACGACTTGTTGAAGTTCTTAATATGGACGACATTATTTGTGCTGGCAGTATTAAAACACAATCGCGGAAGAGAAACGTTTTGTTTAACGGCAGTCACGAATGTTAATCATACTTTACAAGGAAAAAGAAGTGACCTAGTCTCAATAATTCGACTGCAAGAACAAACTAAACTTCCTCATGAATTTTAGAGATGTCTGTTCTTAATATTTAGAAAAGCCCTTGTTACGCACAATTAGCTCATGGGATAAATAGTGACCAAGACACTCATTTTGCATTTACTATTGGAAAAGTAAATTATAATTTCAGATCATGCCAGGCTGTTGAAACGGTACAGGCTGGGCCCAAATTTAATGGTCTCGGACTACGGTTTTGTTTTCAAGACAACACGGGTCGTAATGAACATCACTAGAACGGTGACCGCAAATTGCATGCCTATAATAGACGCGGTCTCGGATAAAAACGGTATGTTTACCATATATCCCTACTACAAAAAGTTTGCGTTGAGAATAAATCCTTAAGACCCTTACTTAAGAAAGTACAATGTGTTTACTTGAGGTCAATGAATGTATTAATTGGTTGTACTTTAAGGAAATAAATGTGTCTTAACAGAAGCTCAGCAAAAGTTTTGACAATTATTAATCAAATTGGCTCATGTGTGCTTCGAAATTCTCCTAAGAATTTTACAGATTTATTTTTCCCAATATATATTTTCATTTTCTGTTTTGGTCTTTGTTAGGCCTTTACATAAGAACATCATTGATCAAATATGAAGATGTTGCTTTGGAGATAAAAGATCCAAGTGTCTTCGATGTGCCGTCAATTTGCAAGAAAGCTAAACAGGTAAGCAGCCAACGACTTTTTATGTTACAATAATTTTATTTTTCTTACTTATAAATCAAATCTGCTTATTGCTTAACACATACAAATGATATTGACCCTACTGGGGAGCGAAACTGTACGGCGACAGCGCCTATTCATAGAAATCCAATTACGCTAAAGATTGAGGTAGCCGGAACAATCACCAAAAAAGTTGATCGGATAACCCCGATGAACGTAATCATCACTGCATAACTTACAAAAATTTTATTTTTATTCGGATAACATAGAAATCGAAAGAGAAAGCAGCAAATTAGTTTGAATTATATACTTTCAGATGAAAAGAATCAAGGAATGGAACAACAAGCAACAACAACCCTTCTTTGGGAGGACTATTCCACTCATCTAAAACGAAACAAATTAAATAAGATGCTTACTTTATCTTATGGTAACAATGCTTGTTTTCATCAGATGAAGCTGAATATATGACGTTTAAATATTTCATTCTGTTAGATATTTGTGCTAGTATTTGCGTATATAGTAGTAACAAAGAATAATTATTTAAATTCTATACACAAAAGTAGGAAATGACAGCGATTTTTTTGTTTGTTTTGATATTGTGATGAAGTGTCTCATATATTAAGTGCAAAACAATGTAAAATACTTTACATTATATCCGTGTTTTAAATATAAAATAATGAACAGGAGGCGTGTGCCAATCGCTTCAAAGCACTACCATAGGTAATAAAGTCACCAGGCTCCTGAAAATGTTTCTACTATTATAGTAACTGTTCTTGTAATTATCATATAGATCAATAAAGATATACACGTGTAATGGCATTAATTACGTATTTATTATTTTTAACATCCTCCACACTTATTCTTCAACGATCTTGTTGTTCGGTTTTGCAAGAATCGTTTTTGCAATCTTTACACATTTATTTAGTCTATAAATTTTATTATTATCGAAATTTAGATCTGTATAGTCTGCTAGGATATACGTGGGCAAGTTGTTGGTACGAATATTCAGTCAGATTCTTTTCGCCATAACATGAAACATTACAATACGTAACCTTGTTAGTAACGACTCCTGACTGATTGTGCAAGGACCCTGGATATGGTAACTTGCGATTGGTTGATCGCACATTTCCGTTCGGATGTTTATTTTCCGTTCGAATGGCTTGACTTGCTTGCTGGAAAACAGCGCCTGCTGAGCATATACATTTCTTATTTTAATACTGCAATTTTTTTTTCAGACAGACGAGATGTAAAATATAGTTTCTGTCTTTCTGTCTTTGTTTGATAATTCAATTTCGATCAATTAATTTAGTTTTGATTGTGTATTTGCGTGAAGTCATAACCATGCGGCTTTCAAAGTCTGTCGAATTGATGTTGAACTCCTTGATATATTTGAAAGCACACTTCAAGAGTTTATGAAGGCTTATAGGGAAATCTTGTACAAGAACCTAGAAGGTCGATTTTTTTTCTTTTATCCCTGTCATAGCTGTGATGTGGTCTCAGTAAGATCATTGTGAACCTGCTCTTTTGTTATGCAATGCGATTAGCTTCTTATATATTTTTTTAATATGTTTGTGTGCTTTGGCATGCAAAATTGTTGAACTGATGGGTGAGTTTGAATTCATTTTACCAAGACAACTTGTACTTGATTTTCCACATGAGAACCTGTGTGAAGTTGGTGCACATAGGACCTGGTTTAAATTGTTTTTCACTGTCCGTTTCAAAGCGGTGACCCCTCGGGTTCTTACTTTTGTTATAACTTTGTGGCGTCTGCTTTGAAACTGATCATTGTATCTTTGTATCTCTTTTCCTCTGTACTTTTTTGTGGGGAGGCTATGTCTGATATATGTGGCCATTCCTGATACACATATTATATCTTTTTTATATATTCTGATATTAAGAAAAAGCTTGTTATTTTAAATTTTTTATACACTTCACAAAGATATTATGTATGATAATTAAAGTAACATAACCCATGCATTCTGATTTAAACAAGATCATTAAATGTTTTATTTCGAAATTCTTTGGCAACACAAAAGTTCAACAATATCATAAGAGAAAATATATGCACGAGAAATAGCAAAGTAAAATGTGAATTGTATGATGTTTATTTCGCCGATGGAAAGAAAATGATACTCTTAAAAATGTAAATGTGCTCTTTAATAAAATAGGTTGTGAACGATCCGGGACATTTAATACACGGCAGGATGCAGGAAGAAAAATTGATGTTTTAAATAAGTAATAAAACTAAAGAGGGAAGAAAATAAAATAATAAAATAAAAAATAAATCAACCTCTTAAGGATAAATTACAAAAGAGATATCGTTTTTTTAATTATATTAAATACTTTAAGCAATGTTCTGACCTCAATCACATAATTTATTTTATGCTTTACAGTGAAGTATAGAATTTCCCCGGTGAAATAAAATGTTTTCAAACAGTGGAATATCATTTTTATTTTCACTGTTTTTTCATGTTGGTACCCAAACGTACAGAACATTCCGAATAAGAACGTTTTCCTGCTAATAACTGTTCACTTTCCAAGCTCTGGGGTCCATACGCCGCTGAACATGGCATGACGCTCTGGGGACCTTAGCCGCTGTACATGGCATGGCGCTCTGGGGACCATACGCCGCTGAACATTGCATGGCGCTCTAGGGACCTGCGCCGCTGAACATGGCATGGCGCTCTGGCGACCATACGCCACTGAACATGGCATGGCGCTCTGGGGACCTGCGCCGCCGAACATGGCATTGCGCTCTGGGGACCTGCGCCGCAGAACATGGCATGGCGTTCTGGGGACCATACGCCGCCGAACATGGCATGGCGCTCTGGGGACCTGCGCGGCTGAACATGGCATGGCGCTCTGGGGACCATACGCCGCTGAACATGGCATGGCGCTCTGGGGACCTGCGCCGCTGAACATGTCATGGCGCTCTGGGGACCTGCGCCGCTGAACTTGGCGTGGCGTTCTAGGGACCATCCGCCGCCGAACATGGCATGTCGCTCTGGGTACCATACGCCGCTGAACATGGCATGGCGCTCTGTGGACCATAGCCGCTGAACATGGCATGGCGCTCTGGGGACCTTCGCCGCTGAACATGGCATGGCGTTCTGGGGACCTGCGCCTATGAACATGGCATGGCGCTCTGGGGACCTGCGCCGCTGAACATGGCATGGCGCTCTGGGGACCATACGCCGCCGAACAATATCATTGCGCTCTGGGGACCTGCGCCACTAAACATGGCATGGCGCTCTGGGGACCATACGCCGCTGAACAATATCATTGCGCTCTGGGGACCTGCGCCACTAAACATGGCATGGCGCTCTGGGGACCATACGCCGCTGAACATGGCATGGCGCTCTGGGGACCATACGCCGCCGAACATGGCATGGCGCTCTGGGGACCATACGCCGCCGAACATGGCATGGCGCTCTGTGGACCATACGCCGCCGAACATGGCATGGCGCTCTGAGGCCATACGCCCCCGAACATGGCATGGCGCTCTGAGGACCATACGCCGCCGAACATGGCATGGCGCTCTGGGGACCATACGCCACCGAACATGGCATTGCATTGAAGGTTCCATGTTCACATGTTCACCGTCATATGCATACCAACGTTTGGGATGGATCAAAATTGTACTCTCTATTGGTGTAAATATTGAATTGCAATCAACCCGGGGCTTGGCGGCGTACGCCGTAATATGCATTTCCATTAATGTGCAGTCAAACCGAGTCTGCATTATTTTCATATTTGTCGTGTTTGGTGACTTTCAAAGTTCCCTTTTCATCTATTGAAAGATAAAATAAATATTCTACACTTTAAATTAATGAGTTGAACCCAATCTCCTTCCCAGAGTTGTCATTCCTTACACTCACTTTACATCTCTGCGAAAGGCTCAATGTCAAGCTAAGGAGGGTCGTTGTTTACAGTCATTATTATGAATTTGAAAGCGTGAGGTAAAACAAATGACTGTAATCTTCAATATCTTTCGTTAAAACAGAACAAACCCAAGCTATTGTAAATGTAACTGGTGAACTATTTCTTTGAGTTAAATTAAAAGCAGTTGAAAGTAGTTGAAAGTAGTCCCAGCCTAAAACAGATGTGAATTGATGAGCCAATAGTGTGAGAGAGTGCGTTGAACCAGGTCTCGAACCTACGAGTATACGTCTATATTCTTGAATTGAAACACCAACCGACTGCGTTAAGAGGGCTTCTTGACTTTAACCGTGTGAAACCGGTTAATAAATACATTCATATTAGGGATGGCAAAGGGTACTCGAGTGACCGAGTATTCGATTGGTTGTCAGAGTATCGAATACTAAATCTACTGCTCGAGTACTCGGATATTTTTTTATAAAAAAGAAATCTATTTGTTTTGTTTTAATTTCGTATGATTAACGGTGTAAAAGAATGCACGCGCCGATTAGGCACATTGTGCCATATATTTCATCCCAAAGGTCAAGCAATTAACTCTCCGAATATGGTGTCAGATTTCAAATCTTCAAATAAGGACCGCAAAAAAGATAATTGGGTTTCAGTATGACATGATAGTATTCTGACCATCGTATGCATGAAATTTTTTTCTCGCATAATTATGTGTGCTGTGACTTGGTTACTTTTAATAAGTTCTTTTTAAAATATATAAAAAATAATAAAATACAAATGAAAAAAAAACAACAACATTATTTTGTTTTCCATTTATCTTTATTTGAATGGAGTGTGTGGTTCTTAAAAACAGAGTAACTTGCAAATGAAAGAACACGAACGGAAACTTAAAATGGGTTCGAGTTCTTCCAAAATCGGTAAAAGTTTTTCGAGTACTCTAGTCCTCGATCGGAAGATTATCCGAAGACTCGATTTCCAATAGACCCTTTTCACAATGCTCCATTGCGGAACGGATTTTCCGAATTTTATCGAAACGTGATTTCAGAACGAGGCACCCTATGCTGACTCGCATATTAATAGTGAATGCTATGGGTTTAAGTATGTATTCTTGACACAATTTCTTTAAAAATTTTAAGTATTTGGACCCAAAAAGTGTTTTGGTGTAAATCGATAATCACACATGGAGTTTCCAAGAAAAAAGAAATTATTTATTGATAATAAATGCAAAAATAATCCAGTTTATTAGATTAGAACAAGCGCTCATTTCAGGAACACAAGAAACCAAGAAGAATCTAAAACAATTTAGGCTTATGAACCATACGAAAATTATTTTGCTTTTTACCATCTTTTATTTAATATATATAATTTACAAACGATCGATCTTGAAAGGGCATATCTAGTCAGGCCTTAATAGCAAAATATAACTCGATTGTTTTGTTTGTGGCTTAAAATTAAAAGAGAATACAAAAAACTTTAAGAGCCTCAGTCCATTTCTTGCGCTAATGAAGTTTGTCTAACAATCAAACTCAAGAAATTTAACTAATGAAAGGTTTATGTTTAATCTACTGCAATAATCGAGTGTGAGTGTTTCTGGGATTTTTTTTAAAAATAAAATCGAAAAACGCTGCTTTGTCCGTTTCTTTTAAAAACATTTCTTATATTCACTTCAAGTTTATTCTTAAAGAAAAATGTTAGGCACCTGATTGACTTATGTGGTCAACTCTTGTTGGCAAGATTCAGTATACTGCAGTTGTCTGGTTTGAATAAACATCCTGTTATTTTGTGTCACTTCATCCATACCTTAAGGCTATATAATTTCATGCTTCGGTGCGGATTGAAAACATCCCAATAAACAGTTTCAATAAACAGTTTCTCCGGGAAGATCAGCGACGGCAATATGATCGTTTTCAATTATTTTAAGAGTAGAGTTATTCAGTTAAACTTGTCAAATTTCTGCAATTTTGCATTGCGGTATAATCTAATGAGTAATGACGCGGCCCAGCATATTATGCCTCGTTCTGGAAATCGTAGATTATGTGGTAGTGATAAAAACACGTAATACAACGGTATTGGGAAACAGGTCTATTTTACTACTCGTTGCCATCCTAAATTCATATAGATTTAAAAGTAGATCGTAGCATTTACGAAATTATCTAACTAAGTCAACAACTTTATCTGAAAATCAATAAGTAAATAAGACCAAATATTATGATTCTTGTGGCAGATTAAACAAAACCTTAGTTGTTATTTGCATTTTAATATTCGTAAGAAAAACTGGAGATGACAAATTTTAGTGGATTCGTGCGAATTCAACAGGAAATTTTATATTTCGTTTTCACCCATCTTTTTAATATATAAAATACAAAACTGATTCTAAAGAAATGTCGTGCGTACTTGTCGTTAAAGATGAGAAACACCATATCACAACATTTGCTCATAAAATAACAGAGGAACTGAAAGGAAAGTTTGATGATAACAATGTTCAAATAAGTAGCCTGTACGACCACGATGAAGACACTGAATGGAAATGTCGGTTCGCAATTTTTTCTGGTGGCAAGCGATACAAAGTCAGTTAAGTTCCATGTTTCAGCCTGGCTGTCTAATCTTGGAATTACTTTAAATGACACTACACGATATATTGTTGTTCGTGAAAAAGAGGTAGGGAATCAAGAATTATCGGATAACGAGTTAGAATCTACATCTTACAATTTAATTCCGATGAATGATATTAAAGCAGTTTTCAAATGGTGGCCAGAAGTTTTAAAACTACTTTACCCGTGTAGGAGGACTAACATAAGAGTGACACTGAAACGCGTTGGTACACAAGACAGAAAAATCCAAAGTCTGTACAACGATATAAAAGACGTGTTAGCGAAATCTGCTGAGATACAAGATATAAACAATGAAAGTAAACTATCGAATGAGTATGTAGTGTTTTTAATAGGAGATTATGCTAAATTCTTAAGAAAGTACAAAACTAAATTGCGACAGTACAAAGTCAACGGTTCAACCGTTGTGTTGTTTTTGTTACGCGCGGAGTTTTTGACAGAGCAGGTGAAGGCAGTATCGACTCATCAGTTCACTCTGCCATACGTGTTCCACGGAGCTTCCTTTCTACTCCGTGATCTTAAGATCATTCGGAGAAAACAGAAAAGACCTATACGAAAACAAAAAAGTTCTATATGTAATGCTCAAGCATCTGAAATCGACAATAACAAAATCGAGATCTCGTGGAACTTAGATTCAGTTGAGAATAAACCAACAAACAAACTAAATATATTAGGAATGCTTAACAGGAGTAGGTTATGGCAAGAAGTAGCAAGTGGTTTGGATCCTTCAATAATGAAGTTTGAAATAAGCAGTGGAATGCGCTCTTTCAAAATAATTTGTGAAATCGATGGTGAGTTATGTCAGCCCGTCAAAGTGCGATATAGGAGACAAAAATGCCATTGCATCTTAATGAATTATTCAAACAAGGTTAAGAAAAGAGACTGCATCAGACTTTTCTTGAAGATTGCTTTGTCATTTTTATGCTTCATTTTTGTTTTTGACATGCTTATCTTTACATCTTGCATAATGTTCCCGATATTATCCATATTAGCATTAACAAAGGTTTTTGATCCGGCACCAGCTCGGTTTAGTAACATAAACTGGTCAATATTTATGTTAACAACTTTTATAAGAATTGTTATACTGATGTTACTAATGATCTGGATGCAAAACCCTTTATATGGATATTTATTTACGCCTGTTATTGTTATCACAGGGTTAATAAATGTGGTGAGTTTGTACAGCAACGAGAGTGGTTTAGAAGGTTCAGAACGTGGTCCTTCGTGTTCTTTGCAATTTTTCAAATATTGTATTCCTTTGAATATTTTCCGAAAAATCTGGGAGAGCAAATACTTCTAAACTATACTTCCGAAAAATCTGGAAAACAAATACTTCTTAACTAGTCAAAAAAATTCGCAATGGGCATAATAAGCTGTGCTAGTAAAGTAAACAAAAATACGTCAATATTGTTTGTAATTTGTAAAAAGGCTAACTTGAAAACTAAAAATACCCCAATGCTTATAGCAATTATTGCATTATGATGAATTTAGATTTATGTGTAAGGTAGTTATTAACATAAAGTGTCTAATATGAATATAATATTATGCGAACCTCTTAGTAGTCTTTGGCTTTGTGCTGAGGTTGGGTTTTCTAAATTTGACAATTTCTGAAATTTTTATTTCACTTAACTCCAAAATTAATAAAAAAAAACTTACAAAACTCTGTTTCGTATCACTGTGATTAAAAATCATTTTAATAATTGTTGATGTTGTTGATATTTCAAAATACCGATTTTTCTTTCGGTCATCCTCAGACATATTATAATAGACCGAACTTGAACGTTGATGGGTAACAGCAGCACTGGACGTAGTCGCTTTAGACATGGCCCTCGTCTAGAGCCGGAAAATGCTATTTCGTTCCCCTATGAGTTTTTGAGAAAAACAATAATGCTATCTTTTACCTATGATAACAGTCCTTGTTTAAATCAGAAGCTGATTAAATAACGTTTTAACCTTTCCTTTTTAATTATATTTTGCTTGGTATATTCTGTTCAACAATGAATGTTTTTGGTATGTTTTGAGCTAACCTTACTGTTAAATTTAGTCATGAAAAACGAAACCGAAACTAGAACTAATTTTATGTTTATTTACATTTGTAGTAACACTTACAATAAAGATTAGTAGTTATAGTTCCGTTTCGTTTCGATGACAAAATCGAAAGGGACGAATCGTAACTTTTTTTAATACTAAGCTCCGGTGTTTTGTGTTACAAAAATAATGATGTTTAGTTGCCGTGTGGCAGCCGCTTTAAAACAATTTATTGTGTGATATAACCTGCTATCAGTGTTAATCAATTACACAATCTATTCCGATCTTGATTTTTTTCTGTTATTGTACCCGTTCGTGAAATTATATAATAGATCAATAAAAGCTTTACATGTGTACTTGCATTATGTATTCATTTTTTAAACATTTCCTACACTTATTCTTCAAATTCGTATTGTTATGTTTTGCCAAGTCTTATTATAACATGTTAAAGCATATATTCAATATACACTTATTATTACATTAAAATGTAGATGTGTATAGTCTGCTCGGATGTACGTGGTCAAGATGTTATTACGAATATTCATTTAGTTTCGTTTCGCCATAACATGATACACGACAAAACCGTACAATTAATGGTCACTTTGGTTGCACGACGGTGGCAGGGGTTTGAGAGTTTATGAAGGTTTATGGGGAAATCTTTTTACAAAGAACATAGAAACTCAATTTGTTTCTTTTATCCCTGTCATCCTGTTCTTGCTAATTTGACTCCAGGGGCTATGGTCTCGATAAGATCATTGAGTACCCGCACATTTGGCTTTGAAATGCTATAAGCTTCTTATGTTTTATATGTTTGTGTGCTTTTTCATGCAACATTGTTAAGCTAATGGGTGAGTTGGAGTAATTTTACCAAGACAACTTGTACTTGTTTGTTTATATGAGAACCTGTTGGGGGTAAGTGTGAGGTTGGTGCACCCTAGAACCTGGTTTAAACCCCCCAGTGATAATTTGTTTTGCTATTGGCCGTTCCAAGGCGGTAACCCCAAAGTTTCTCTATGTCGTTAATTGTTTGTGGCGTCTTATTTGAATTGACATACTTATAACAACATGCTCCCATTTCCTCTCTTCTTTTGCGCTGCGTGGGGAGGCTGTATTTTATGAGTGTGACGATTCTTGATATGCATATTTCACATTTGTACTGGTGGATATGGTGATAACGCGATAGGTTGATCACACATTTCCGGATGTCTAATATTGGGCTTCACTTGCGTGCCGGAAATCAGTGCTATGGACTCGGTAAGATCATTGAGTACCTGCCCATTTGCTTTTTAATCCTATTAGCTTCTTACTTTTTATATGCTTAAGTGCATTTGCATAAAAAACTGGTTGAACTGACGGGTGCGTTGGAGTTATTTCACCAAGACATCTTGTATTTGTTTGTTTAAATGATAACTTGTTGGGGCTAGTGTGAGTTTTGTGCACCATAGAACTTGGTTTTAACCCCAAGTGGTGGATTGTTTTGCAACTGACCGTTTCAAGGCAGTTACCCCAAGGGTTCTCATTTTCGTAATAAGTTTGTGGCGTCTTTGTCGAAATTGAGCTTTGTATAACCATTCTCTCTTTTCTTCTCTACGTTTTTGCTGTGTGGGGAAGCTGTATTTACTGACTGGATGTGACCATTCTGATATGCATATTATACCTTTTTTATATTCATTCTGGTATTTAGATTAAGATTGTTTTTTTTTAACTGTAAACAGATGTTATATATGATAATTTAAGTAACATTACCCATGTATATCGCTTTAAACAAGATCTTTTAAGGTTTTATTTCGAAATTCTTTGGCAAAACAATAGATCAACAATATCATTTATACTCGGGGAAATTGCAAAGTAAAACGGGTACATTTAAGATGCTTATTTCGCCGATGGAAAGAGAACGAGACTCTTAAAAATGTAAATTTGCTCTTTATTAAAATAGAATGAAAACAATCTAGGACATTTAACACATGCCGAGATGCAGGAAGAGAAATAGAAGCTTTGAAAAAGCAATAAACTAAATAGGAAAGAGAATACATTAAATCAACATCTAAAGGATAAATTACAACGGAGCTTTCGTATTATTTTATTTTAAACACTTTAAGCAATTTTTGACCTCAATAATGTAACTGTTCATTTCCTGCTTATAACTGAAGTTCAATCTTCAAGCTTGAAACATAAAATAAATACATTCCACTCCTTTTCATGAAGTTTAAATTAACTTAAGTGATATATTCATCTTTGATTTATTGTGACAATGTATTAACCATTATTAAAAAAGCATAACACTGAATGAAAACTTACTCAGTCATGTAAAACTATTATTTTTGCGTTTAGCATATGTTTATAATAATGCTGGCACAAAACTTTTTATATGTCATTGGATAGTCTATTTGGTAGCCGTACTTCAACATGGAATGCATTCACATTTGTTTTGATGCATCTTTTGTCTGTAACGTACATAGAAAAGTGTCATTTTCAAAAAAGGTATTGTTAGCATACAAAAGATGAATAAGTACATTTTTTGGCAACTATTTAATATTGTACTTCTTGGTGGCAAAAATAACACACACACGGATTTATCATACGTCCGAAACGAAAACGTCATAAAAATAGCGGCTGCGTCTTTCACACTCATTGAGGTCAAAAATCTATGCTTAAAAATAAGGTATAAAGCCTGATCTATGTAACCTTAGCCTTATTCAGACACTTAAGTTATTTATTGATTACTTTACTATATCCTTCATCCTTTTTCTTGTATTTCCATATGAAGATTTCTAACCTTCTTCTATTGACTTTTAAATTTATCTTCTACATACATCGCACCTGTCCAAATAACTTCATCACATTTATATTTAGATGCATGGTTTAACCTTATTTATTATCATGTACTTTCTGACCCCTAGTTCTTAATTGCTGACTTCAAACGACCATCACTAGTGATCCTTTTTTTAAATTTTAGAGCTCCAAATTTCATACTTCTGACTTTTATCTTTTATGTTTAAAAAATTAAACATGCATATGAGGAATCGCCACAACCAGGAATAACACCTTCCGCTTGCACCAACTATTTTATAGAACAAATAAAATCGATTTTAGTTCAAATGTCCGTGTGTTTTTACATTCAGTTTGATAAAGTTTTTTTAATTACCCATGAAGGATTTTAACATAGTACAGCGTTTATCCGCGAGATTTATACAAAGAAGCAGATCTGTTAATCTGTACATTGTATTATACAGTGTGGTTTTCTTATTTTATAACCGTATTTCTACGATTGACTGCGGTATATGCGACGTCAGTTACGTCATACAAAGTTGCATATTTTGATCGTGTTTTTTCGGTGCTCGGAGGAACTCCAATAAGCAATTTCAACGATGTTCTAATCAAGCTAATATCGTTATGATTTTCTTAAGCCAATCATTAAATTTAAAAGTTACTATAATTGCGTTATTATAGTTATTACTAATATATACATGCAAGAAGAAGAGAGAAAGCACGGTCAATAAAATGATCAGCATCAAAACAGACACCAAAACGATTAACAGAAATGAGAACCCGAAGGGTTACCGATTTGGAACGGTCAGTGGCAAAACATATTAGGGTTTAAACAAGGTTCTAGGGTGCAACAACCTCACTCGTACCCCCAACAGGTTCTCATATCATCAAACAAAAGCATCTTACAATGCAAAGCACATAGTCAAACATAATTTTAAAACAAAAGAAGCTAATAGCATTGCATAGCCAATGGGTACTCAATAATCTTACCGAGACCAGAGCTCCTAGAAAATATATATATTTTTATCATGAAAGTGCAATGACGATTGTAGACAGTCCTTAAATTCGAAAATACTTTGTTTAATATAACACGTTTTCTATTTAATAATAAGTATGTCTTTCGTTCACTTATTCACATGTTGGATGCAAAGAGGTAACCCAAACTATTTTGAGCTCGCCTAACAGGAAATCCCAACATGCAAGTACACTTTATTTGGATAAGTTTAAAAGATGAGGAACTCATGCGTATAAACGAGGAATCATATGTCATTTGAATGTCATTATCTGATTAGTTTACAAATATACATGACAAAGGTATAGGGCAAATGTAGTGCCTGTTTCAACCCGTTCTGAACGGGAAGAAGAAATAGAAAATAAAAAAATTATATTCTGAATATTGTTATATAGAGAGAATACACGTTTAACATAAGTTCGCTTGTTTACATCACTTAGCAGGGATATACAAAAATAGAGGTATTCCTTTACAAACATCACATACCAGTTTAATTTATTTTGCGTGTAAGAATAAATTTGTCAGATTATCAGAAAAATCCCAGTCTCATACCAGTATGATTATTTTTCGCATGTCAGATAACAAATTGTTCCATGCCAGCGTAAACATCTTTCTCATTTAAGGTTAATTACCTGTCGCATATCAATATAATTATCTATCGCATATTAGGGCAATTATCAGTTCCATATCTGTTTTATTAAATTTCGCATATCAGAATGACTACCTGTCGAGTTTCAGTATCATTTCCTATTGAAAATCATTATTATTACCTTTCGTGTATCAGTTTAAATATCTTTCGCATATCGGGATAATTGCCTAGCCCATATCAGTATAATTTTTATCACATATCAGGATAATTACCTAACCCATATCAGTATAATTATCTATTGGATATTAGGATAATTACCTTTCACATATCATTATAATTATCTATCGGATATAAGGATAATTACCTTTCACATATCATTATAATTATCTATCGCATATCACGATTATTACCTGTCGCATATCAGTATAATTATCATTCGTACATCATTATAATTACATGTACATATCGCATATCAATCATCTGCATATCGGGTTTATTATCAGTATCACTAATCAGGATAATTATATATCGCATTTCATTAAAGTACATGCCTCTTATCACATTTTTTATAAATAAATATAATTTCACACCAGGATAATAAATCTGTAATAACTTGGAATGAAATTTGCGAAGAAATGTTTTCAGTTTTAAAAAATTCTGTTTAAAAATGTATTTAATCGAAATTTGAAAAAGATGCACCGATAAAAATGCTAAGAGACAACGCCGTTTTATCATTGTAAACATAACAAACGTGCCCTTAAACTTCTACTTGGTTTACTTTTATTATTTGTTACGTTTTGTGGTTATCTGATTTAGACCTAAGATCATTCGTAAAGAGGAGCAAATAAATATTACTGTGGATAAACTTAGATTTGTTGGCATGATATTTTGTTGTTTTTCCGTGAAACACGATTTTCATGTTTTTTTTTTCATTTCGTGGAACTCAATTTGCTTAACTACTTTTATATTAAATTCTTTATTTCGTGGTGTTTTTATTATTTTTTTAACTTTGAAAATTACTTTTTCCACGAATATAGTGATTTTACAAAATGTTGTTTTAATCATTTTTGCAGATCACCATCCTTGTTTGAAGAATTTACAGCTTGAATTACTAATGGAGCACCTACCATTATTACGGATCATACTCGTTATGGTTGCAATTAGTTTCATTGGCGAAGGAAGTATGCTGTTTTCCAAAGCAAATCGAAGGCTATATTGATATCACTTTCTTGTTAACCAATAGTGATGAACCTTTTATGAAGGTAAATGAAATGTATAAATAATCTCAAAGCCATACAAAAAGGGCTGCAACGCTTAGCCAACCATGCAGGAGACACACCCGTATGCCTTTATACTGCCACCAACAATGATTGACATTCTGCATGGTTTGAAATTAGCATATAACCATTAAGGGAGGTAACTGAAAGTGATAAATGATAAATAATCATATTTTTAATTTTTCAACGTACTCAGATGTTTAGCTTCTTTTTCTAAATAAAAAATATGTCAGCTGCGAATTATGTATACAAGTGAAGAAAACAGACAGATTATATGAACAAAAAACACATATGCAACAAACAATTATGTTACACAAAATAAATTGAAAATTGAATATAAATTTCTTTGCTGCAATGTAGTGTTACCAGTTTGAATCGCTTATTTCTAACAAAAGTGAGAAAGTTCATAAATTTTAGTTTACAAAATATGAGTATTCAGGCATTTACACAAATATTGTAGTGGTAATCGGATCAGGCATCGACCAGGACTCGAACCTCTGATCTCCGGCTTACGTTCCGACGCTCTTCCGACTGAACAATCGATGTCGCCTTATCCGGATGCTACTACATTATGACAGAAGGGGACTGAGCTATCGATGTCGCCTTACCAGAATGCGACTACATTATGACAAGGGGCGGGGGCGGGGGGGGGGAAGGTTATTTGCCTGCTTAAAATGTTATACACACAGTCACATAAATTGGTTGTAATGTATAATGTTGTAATTGTAACATATATTGGACTGATTTTGAGCTGAAACACGCGAGAAGGTTGATTGTTTTCTGCTTTCATTTCAGGATCTTATTATAGTGTCTGCAGATTTACAATAGCAGAAGTTGCGATTAAGCCATCCAGGCTTTTCAGAATTGTATTTGTTTAAAGAGGTAAGACATAATCTAAAACCCCTGGCACACAAGGGTCGTAATTTAGGTACGGAAGACTGGGTAACGACACTACTTGAGGGTATGGTAGATATGGTAGCTGGAGAAGGTCCACGGACTATTTCGTCATCTGCTGCTGTTCAGTCATCTGACCCTGTATCCAGCGAACCCCACAGCGACATGTTCTGTTAGATGGTTTGAGGGCACTGCTAAGGTGAAAGCGCAGAGCACGCAGTGGAAAAGACGAAGAGCGCCGTGAAAGCGCAGTGCACGCAGTTGAAGCGCCGTTAGAGCGCACGAGGCAAACGCCAACAAGAACTCCGTATGAACGCGATAGAACGCCATGTGAGCTCCGTAGCAACGTCTTGGTCACTGAAATCTCCATCTTCACTAAAATATCATGTTTTCCTTGCGATCTCACGGCGATCTGGAAAATTAAACAACGCCATCGGCAACGCAGTACAAACTCGCTTTAGTAAGGGCCTTAACTGAATTAAAACGATAACCATCTTGTTGTGTGGCAGAACGTTTGAATCAATGCCAAACCTATTTATCGTTATGGATTATAAAGAAATATCAAGTCATACCGGCTCGGAAGGTATAATTTCTTTTATATCACAGTCGTATGGTTTTGAATGCTTGTCCTGATTAAGAATGGTTACTATAACACTGCTGTTATTTCCTACAGGATGCTAATTTACTTTTCATGTGCAAATTGGCAAATGTGCTGCGATGACTTCGCTTTTTTACGAGTACGCTCTTTTACCGCATGTCCAGTTGGACGAAAAATATTCCCGCTCATTCAGACATAAATATTGACAACAAAAACAGATTGCTTTTGTATTTTCTGTAACAACTACCCTATGTGTTTTGCATCAAAGGGCGTACATGTTCGGCAATGGATATTGATCTTCCTACTATCCTGGTCAATGGGCTGAAATGTAATATAGGTTTTGTGTGCCAGGTAAACTTACAGTTGGGGTTATTTCACCAAAACAAGTTAAGCTTTTTTTTGTTTTTATGAGAACCTATTGGGGCAAGTGTGAGGTTGGTGCAGCCTAGAACCTGGTTGCAAATCATTTTGCCACTGACCATCCCTAGGCGAGAACCCTTATGATTCTCTTTATCGTTAATTGTTTGTGGTCTCCCCACGCAGTTAAAGAAGAAGAGAGGAAAGTAGAGCATGGGTTCATAAGAATAGCAATTTCAATAAGACACCAAAAATGACGGAAATGAGAACGTTTAAATCATGTTCTAGGGTGCACAAACCCACAGGTTTTCACAAAAACAAGCAAGTACAAGTTGATTTGGTGATATAACAACAATCCAGTTATAAATTTTACAATGTTGTATGCAAAATCTCAAACACAGCAGTGATCAAGAAAGTTTGCTTGCTTTTCAGTGTTTGCTTTATTAAGTTTGAGTTCATTATGATACACTATAATAACCAGAGATGAAAAATTGTTATTATCTATATTTAACAAGTCATCAAGGTACCTCGCGGTGTTGTTAAAGGCTGTATTAATGTCACTTTTATGTTCGGTAGAAAGAGATAACATTAAGTCTCTTTCAATACAATATAAAACAGATCAATAACAAGGGGTGCAAAATGCACAATTAGTACCCAAAGGGATTCCTTTTACTTGCTTATAAAAGAGGTACGGAATCTAACATTAATATCCCAGTAAAAAAGAGATGGTCTAGATCAGGTATTGATCAGTACATAAAGTATAAATATCATAGGAACCATATGTAAAAAAGGTCAATGTTCATTACAAACAATAAGAGTTTTGCTTTTTCTTGCTAATGTCTTTCACAATTAATCGTGATTTATTTTCATTAATCAGATGTTGTATAATTTTCAATTAATCGATGATATTGTTGTTTAATTAATCGACGATGTTCTGAATGTTTACTTGCAGATAAAGCAAATGCTTCGAAATCCTACATACTAGGCACAGACAATCCCCTGGTTGTGACTGACTACGATTTTACTGTCAATCTACCGGACACATTTCTCTTTAGAGCTGTTCGAACTGTTTCAAATCAGTGCATTCCAGTCACGGAATTTATACAGCAATCAGACAATCAAGGTAGTATTTTAAACTTAAAATATTTACACACATAGAATTCTTAATACCGGTAATACAGAAACTACGGAAAGGATTCGTGCTATTATGGTTTTTTCAATGGCTGTTGGATCAGCCACGTCGACGAAAGAGTGAATGACGCAATGCTTTTTTCGGAGCAACTCGTTGCAAAACGTGCGTGTTCGTCGACAATGTACAGTCCAATAAATTGAGAGCGGTTCTCATGTAGCAACGCCTCTTACGTAACACGTCACACTGCTTACTATCAGTCAAAAATGATTCATTTGACGAATAAGACTTTATCGTACCGGACGAAGATGAAATGTAAATAACACAAATTTGTATATGTTGTTTGTTCATTTGTTCGCTAGTTTGGCAGGTCGGATGATTAAATATGCTTTTCTTCGTATAACACGTTTTACTCCTTTTTTGCCGGCGTAATATATACATTTGTAGCTGTATAAGCTTGCTTTTGACCTAGTCACCTGAACAACACATGCCGTATAAAGGGCGGTTACTAAATCATGCAGAGGAAATATCTAATAAATTATTTCGATTGGTAGTTATTTTGTACCCCAGCGGCATCCAATGGACATTCTTTAAATAGACGTGACGTCATGATCTAAAAAGAGTTACCTCTTTATTATCGATTCGTCGATATATTTCATAAATGCTGTAAAGTGTAATCTGTTTATGTTGTAAACTCTTTAATTTTAAAATACGCATTCCGATTAATTTTGAACAACCCTCGTAGTAGTTCGTAATTTGTTTACGCCTTATAGTATCTACTAAGTAGGGTCAATCTGCAAACAAGAATGGTGATAACTCCGCCCTAATAAAAATCCATTTTCGAGTGTTCTTATAGGTATTTTTGTGACCTAGGTTGATACATCGCTTCATTGGGACTTTGTTAAAAAATACCGAAATAATTTTACAGAAGATAATTACACGCGTTATTTGGAAAGTGTTTTACACAAAATGGGGTATTCAAAAAGTTTTAATAGAATTTTTTCAATATAACACACGCTGTTAGGTTTTTTTCTTTTAATAATAATTTACGAAACATTTCGAAACGTTTACTGGTTCCTTGGCGCTGTGGTAAATTACACTTTCTGTATACGCGGAAGGTCTCCTCGGATTCAATCTCCACCGGGAAACCGTTTATTGTAATAAATTTAAAACTTCGGATAAATTTGCTCTGAGACTCATAATAACAATATCTTAGTAATATTATATAATATATTCTAGCATATTAATAATATGATTTAAGTATTACTAAGCAGCAATATGCACTTCCATTACTGCTCAAGAAAGGCTCAATCACACCGAGCCTGCAATTATTTATATATCTGTCGTGTGCGTTCCGTTGCATTCAAACTTCCAATTTATCTATTATATTATCATGTTCGAAGAGTTACTACAGTTGTAGTTAACCCTCGATATTTTTCATCTTTTACTGTCGATTTTTAAATGATATTGCCCTTCTGGGGAACGAACCCGTACGGCGACAGCGCCTAACCTTGTATTGCCAAATACGCTTCCTATTAAGGTTAACAGGGCAACCTTAAAACAGGTTGATCCGTTCAAATAACCCCGATAAACGAAATTATCACCGCATTACACCGGAAACTGTTACTTACTTATCGGTATCACAAATTAAGGAAAATCTTTTGCAAGTTTTATCGCCGATACCCAGATTTAACTCATAAATACAGGTGCAGTTTAAAATCACTTTTGCAGCAAGGTATGTCACAGCAAGTTTTTTATGTAGATTTAATTTATAAACTCAAGAAGATAAAAGGGAATGTTAATTTCTCCCGGTTATTCGTAAAAACCATCTGTAAATTTAAAAACAAAGGTTACCAACATGATATTTTACAGCGCTCTGCAGGCCTGGTGATTAACCCTTCTACAGTTGATCATTATGCTAACCTCTTTGGTTGCACGACGGTGGCAGGGGTTTAAGAGTTTATGAAGGTTTATGGGGAAGTCTTTTCTTAAAAGAACCTAGAAGCTCGATTTGTTTCTTTTATCCCTGTCATCGTGTTCTTGCTGATTTTACTCCAGGAGCTCTGGTCTCGGTAAGATCATTGAGTACCCGCCCTTTGGCTTTGCAATGCTATTAGCTTCTTATGTTTTATATGTTTGTGTGCTTTTGCACGCAGCATTGTTGAGCCGATAAGTGGGTTGGAGTTCTTTCACCAAGACAACTTGTACTTGTTTTGTGTTATGAGAACCTGTTGGGGCAAGTGTGAGGTTGGTGCACCCTAGAACCTGGTTTAAACCCCCAGTGGCAATTTGATTTGCCACTGACCGTTCCAAGGCGGTAACTCCTCGGGTTCTCATTTTTGTTTATTGTTAGTGGTGTCTTTTTTTTAACTGATCATTTTATTAACCATGCTCTCTCCCTCTCTCTTCTTTTTGACTGTGTGGGGAGGCTGTTTTTTCTGAATGTGGCGATCCCTTATTTAATTTGTAATGTATACTATAAAATTTGAGGATCGCCTATTATTACTTATATCAATATAACATCTGAAATGGAAACCCGGAAGTGGATGATATGATTTTGTCGGGAGTTCAATATAAGTTCCATGTCAGTACCCCCTTTCGTGAGAATTACTTACTGGAAAAATACACAACTTAACAATATATGCAATTACATCAATTGTTTATTTAAACAAATTATCATGTGACTGTCTACCTATTCATAATCAGTTATACTTAGTTTCTAATCAAGGCAAGTTCTGAAATTATCGTTTGATATGTTTTCAGGGTCTTCTTTGATTGCTAGATACCTGTTTGAAAACGTCACGCTTGGAATACAGGACCCGCATGTGTTCGATGTACCAGCAATATGCTCCAGTGCTACTAAGGTAAAATATTGGACCAGACCTGAGCAGATATTCGTAGAATAGATGATATTTGTATGGTTAACAGCATATTTAATATTATCTCAATTAGGGCGCGTCACGGGAAATGGTATCTTCGGACAGTTTACGTCAATCCTTGAAATGACGTCATAAAGTTGAACAGATGGCATTGATAATTATGCATTTCGCGGTAGAAATACATTTTTATTGTCAAAACAAGTAACAAAATCAATGTTAATCTATGAGAAAATAACAGACAGTTGTAATTATAATCTACATATAGTAACAACTATAATATCACAAATTAGGACCGAAGGTAACATTTCCCGTGGCGTACCCCTAATGATATTGCCTTAATTGGGAATAGAACCCGTACCGTGCGAAGAATTACGCTACTGATCGAGATGTTAAAGCATCCGTATAAAATTCAGATACAATCATTGATGCGTTTGCATCAAGAATATTTTTTCTTTAAAAAATGAATAACAAGTCATTTTTGTTTTACTAGGGCGGACGTAAACCCTTGCGGACCATGGAGCCATTTTTGAAAACGCTGATGACAGGATCATAGACAATATTGTATGAATTTATGCAGTCTGTTAAATACGTATACTATAATATTCAAACAATATTCGACGCGCTTGCAACGTACATCTGGGACAGAAAATTAGAGAATGCAAAGATGCTTTTGTGATAGTTGACTTACTACATTTCATATGTTTAGTTTGTGTCAATGTATCCAACTCTATTGCAGCTTTTTTAGATCTACATGTAATACTAGTAATACTAGTATATATGCATTTGTGTGTTTTAACCTAAATAAAAGCTTGAAGTTGCTAGCCTTACTCAGTGTTACTCAGTGTTACACTCGGCATGTTCTTAGACCACACATTGTCTTGGAATCTGATCACCAAAGACCTTTCCTGAAAATTTCATTTTAAAATAAAGGTTAAGATTTTATTGACCTTCCAAGTATATTTAAAGATAAAACTGTTGATTCGACTATACCTAATTATTTCAAGAAATTCTGAAACACCCATCGTTTGTTATAAATACAACAACTTGAAGCCAATTAGAAAAACAAATTTCAATTACAACAAAATGACCTCGGATATTCAGATTGTTGAGATTACACCAATATCATCACACCCGTCAACCGGCAGACCCAGGAGCGGACGGCACATCCAGGCGCAGATTCGGTAAGTTTTTCATACTTGACAGCGGTGTAAGAAGTTTTCAATTTCGCTAGTTTTGATTAACTATTGGTCCCAGGAAAGAAATATCGGCTGATGTTAAAAGCCAAATGAATTCTGCACATACATGTATCTGTTGATTTCTGGAGCGGTAGAAGGAATGATAAACAATTTATCGCGATTTAAATACGGAAGTTTGTGATGAAATCTTGCAGTTCTGCGTTTTATAGCAAAATGTTCCATAGATCTGAAAATATGCATAGATCTGTAAGCACTATTAGAAAATGTTATCAATTGCCTGGCAATTTGTAAAATATTAGCACAATATTAATATTAGTTGGTAACCTTTCTTTTTGAATTTACATATTGTTTTTTTACGAATAACCGGAGGAAGTAAATATTTTTTTTTATTTTCTTAAGTTTATAAATTAAATCTCCATTTAAACACTAGCTGTGAAACACCATGTTGCAATAGTGATTTTAAACTGCACCCGTATTTTTAATTAAATCTGGGTATTGGCAATAAAACTTGAAAAGGTTTTCCTTAATTTATGATACCGATAACCTTGTTTAAAAAGTTTTTCTGTCATGTAAAGATTACGTTCATTGAAATCATGAACATCGTTGCAAGCTCTAGAAAAGCGAACAAGCTCTGAAATACAAACCCCGTAAGATGTTGCACGAGGAACATTGCCGTCTAAAAATGGAAAATTTACTATATTAAAATTAAAATCGTCTTTTGTATCATATATTTTAGTAGTCACGTATCCATTGTATCATAAATACAACGGTTTTTCTTTTGTATGTTTATGTCTCAGCAATTGTAACAGTAGAGAAGTTTATATTTTTAATATATGATACATTTTAAGAGAAATTTACCTAATTTAAGTAGTTCTGCCTAAATTGCGGCAATAGAAAATATAAAATCCAGAAAACCAGAACAGGAATAAGCTTCAGAATTTGAAATTCATACTTTCCAGTCTATAAATCACATATATAAAATACTTACCAGACAGAGATCCAAAAGTGGTTATGGATAATGGCATTATTTATTACCAATTAATAATGTATTGATTTCCCAGGTTTACAAGTTTTCTACAATAATCTGAGTTCTCTTCACGTTGTTATTATACATTTTAAAAAATGGACCAGCAACATTTGTTGATGCATGATGTCAACCGCAATTCATTTGGTAATGCAAATAGATATAAAGAAGCATGTTGTTTCAAATTAGTTACTGAGACCTGTAAAGGAGTGTTACATATGGAGAATCAGACTGCATGTTTATATTTAATTGATTGAGATTATTTCATTTATTTTGGCCCAATAGCTGAACTATTATTCAACTTAAATGACTAACTGTATCATGCACATTCAAGTAACTTTGCTCGAATATGTACCATCTTGTCACATTTTTTGAATACAGCATTTTTAGCTTCCAGATCACTGTTACAAATAACTGAAATTCCTATGTTATTGTCATTCCTAGAGATATTTTCAAATGCCTTTGCCCAATAATGCCCAAAATCTAGATGATGTATCACACTACATATTGAAGTCTCAATGAGATGTAAATGCGATGTATATTAAAACAGTACACTTTAGATCTAGATTATAACTTTATGCATATACATGCACATATATTTTTGAATAGCGTGGCACATTTTGTGCAATGGAATGTTGCAAATTCAAGTGTAATCAAGGTAACATTCTAAAATAATAAAAAAATATTTCAGTCAATAATATATTAATTATCATGCACAATGTGACGTAATTAATAGAAATTACATGTAAGAAATTGAAGATTTATTAATATTAAATATTGCGTTAACTTGTAAAATTAAAGCAAGAAGCCTTTGTGTTTTACACATTAACCCCCCCCCCCCCCCCAATGTTTAGCATAAGTCAAATTGCCAGTTTTGCACCTGAATTCAGAGAAAGTTGATGCAGACTTTAAGTATTTCCAGAAATCACAGTATTATGTCATGTCATACTCATGCATGAGAAGGCTAACAAATGTTAGACACAATTTATTTTTTAATATTTTGGCCAAGTACATGACATTATAGACCATTATCCGAGATTATTAAAGCTAGAGCTCGATAAGAGGCATTGCCTTAGTTCACATTATATTCTGATAGTTAGAGTTGCTTGTTTTTAAATTTTAAACTTTAATCACTTCAAAAAGAAGCTTTGTATAGTAATTTAAGTAATATAACTCTTGCATATCGCTTTTAACAAGATCATTTTATGTTTTATTCCGAAATTCTTTGGCAACACAAACGATAAGCAATATCATAAATGAAAATAAATGCACGAGAAATAACAAAGTAAAACGGATATATTTAAGATGCTAATTTCGCTGATGGAAAGAAAGCGATACTCTAAAAATTTGTAAATTTGCACTTTATTACAACAGATTGAAAACAATCTGGGACATTTAACACACTCCGGGATGCAGGAAGTCAGAGAAATTAAAGTTTTGAATAAGTAATAAAACTGAAGCGGGAAGAGAGGAATTACGGAAAACATTTCAAGGATTAGTTACAATAGAGATATCGTTTTAATGTAACTTTTAATTTGCTGCTTATAACTAAAATTCACTCTTCAAGCTTTAAACATTAAATGAATACATTCCGCTCTTTGTTGTGACATTTTATTTAATGATTAAACTTCAGTTATATACTCATCTTTGATTTCATGCGACAATTTGTTAACTATTATTTAAAATTGCATATAAATATCATATAAAAACTATTACGTGTAAAACTGTTATTCTTCGCATTAACCTTATGTTTTGAATAAAACAATCTGAAATCAAACGTTTTAAATGTCAGATGATAGTTTTTGGAGTTATCTGTTGTTTGGTAGCCGTAATTTAACGTGGATTGTATTCACATTTGTTTTAATCTTCTGTTGTATGTACCGTATATAGAAACGTTTAGTGTCATTTCCAAAAAGACATTGTTGGCATACACAAGATGAATGTTTTTTTGGCAATTATTTAATTCTGTATTTTGATGAAAAAAAACTCATACAGGAATTTATCATAGGTTCGAAAACTTCAGAACAAAAAGCGGTTGTGTCTATCACGTATTATATGATAAAAAATAAGGTATGAAGCCAGATCTATGTTAACTAAGCTTTATTCGGACATTTATTACTTTTTAATTTTCTTAAGCCTTTGTTTTGTATTTTCATATTAAGATTTCTAACCTTTTACTTCAGACCTTAAATTCATCGCTTTTTCTACATACTTCGCACCAAAAAACGTCCCCACCTTTTTATATTAAGATACATTCTTTAACCTTATTAACTAAATTATGATATACTTTCTCACCCCTTATTCTTAATTGCTGACTTCCAATAGCCATCAATGGTTCAAAACTTCCAGCTTTTATCCTTACAAAATTAAACAAGCATCAAGATTTGCAACAACCAGAAAAACAACCTCCAGAGAACCTTTGGGGTTACCGCCTTGGAACGGTCAGTGGCAAAACAATTTGCCATTAGTAGTTTAAACCAGGTTCTAGTGTGCATTACACTCGCACTTGCCCCAACAGATTCTAGTATGAACAAACTGCCTTGGTGATATAAGTCAAACTCACCCATCAACTCGACATATTCACCAACTTCTATCTTTCTGGTATCTTATTTTAGGTATTAAATAAAAAGTTGACAGCCACATAAAGAAAACACAAGTAAAGAAGAAAAGAAAGCATACGTTTATAATATTACCATTTCCAAATTCACAAATTTGTGAAACTATCAATCTTCAGTTAAACAAATAAGAAAAATTATGTTAGGGCAAATCGTTCATCTACATTTCTATGTGATTGTTAGATGTAAGATGTTAATAAATTTAAGCTATGTTAAAAGAGAATTTGAAACATTTTTAGCGAAGAGAACAAATCCCCTACCGCCCAGCGCCCCTTGTTTTATTGCCTCTGACTGAACCTGCTTCAATCAGGATTTATCAGTTTTATCTCCCTATTTTATGTCTATTTGTATGTTCCAACTATTTTATAGAACATATAAAATCATTGAAAATTTAACATGTTTATGGTCGTTACCTTGAGTCAGATAACGTTCTTGATATGCTTTTACATCATATGCTTTTTTCAGATATAAATTATTTTAGTATATTGTCCATAATTTTAGAGATCTTACGCAAACTGTGTTTCTTTTGTTTGTGTGCTTGGTCATTAGAACATAAATTTGATTAAACTGAGCTTTCATACATTAGAACATAGTCATTTATATAAATACATTTCTTCATTAAAATCTAGGTGGCAATTAGTATTTCCCCAAATTCATTTTTGAAATTTTAACCATTTTTCGCCATTTGCAATGTTAGTTCCCCCTTACCGCGAAAGCAGACATGCAAATTCACTTTGCTTGGGTAAAGTTTAAAAGATGAAGAACTCATGCGTATAAACGAGGAATCATATGTCATCTAATTGTCATTATTTTATTAGTTTACAAATCTACCTGATACAAGTATAAGGCAACTGTAGTACCTGTTTCAACCTGTTCTGAACAGGAAGAAAAAATAGAATATTAAAAATTAAATTCTGAACATTGTTTTACAGAGAGAATACACGTTTAAAGTAAGTTTTATTTTTTTATCACTTAGCGGGGATATACAACACCAGAGGTATTCCTTTATAAACGTCTCGTAACATATTAATTTTATGTAAAAGTATGAATATTTTTCGATTATCAGGAAAAGTACCAGTCGCATAATATTCTCGCATATCAGATAATAAATTGTGGCATACCAGTGCTATTATCGTTTTCATATCAGGATAATTTCCTGTCGCATATCAGTATATGTATCGCATAAGGATAATTATTTGTTGCACATCAGTGGAATTGTCTTTTTCATATTATGATAATTATCTGCTGCATATCAGTGTTAAAACTTTTGCATATCAGGATAATGATTTGCCATAATTATCAGTCGCATATCAGGATAATTTTACACCGTATATCAGTGTTATCATCTTTTTTATATCTGTGATAACTTGAATTTCAATTTGCGAGGGATACTGTTAAAAAGTGAAATATGCATAACAGGAATCTTCACATTTAATAAACACAGCCTCCACATGCAGCGAAAAAGAAGAGTGGAGGAAACGAGGGCATGTTTTTATGAGTATGTCCAATTTAATAACGACTACAACAACAATTAACGAAATAGAGACCCCTTGGGGTTACCCCCTTGTAACGGTCAGTGGCAAAACAATTACCTCGAAAAATGTAACAGGTTCTAGGGTACGTCACCCTCACACTTGTACCAACAGGTTCTGATATCTACAAACAAGTAGAAGTTGTCTTCGTGAAATGACTCCAATCCACCCATCAGCTTAACAATGTTGCATGCGAAAGCAAACAAACATATAAAACATAAGAAGCTAATAGCATTGCAAAGACAACGGGGCTAGTACTCGATGATCTTACCAAGACCAGAGCACCTAGAGTCAAAACAGCAGGAACACGATGACAGGGATAAAAGAAACAAATTGAGCTTTAAGGTTCTTTTAAAAAATCCATATAAATCTTCATAAACTCTTGAACCACTGCCACCGTCGTGCAACCAAAGAGGTAAGCATGATGATCAACTGTAGATGGTTAGAATATCATGTTCGGTACCTTTCTTTTTGTATTAACAGTTGGTTTTTAAGAATCACCGGGAGAAATTAACATTGCCTTTTATTTTCTTAAGTTTACATATTAAATCTTCATAAAAATCTGGCTGTGAAATACCTTGTTGCAATAGTGATTTTAAACAACATCTGTATTTTTAATTAAATCTGGGTTTCGGCGATAAAACGTGTAAAAGGGTTTTCTAAAATTGTGATTACGTTCATTGAAGTCATTTAAAACATCATTGCAAGCTCTAGCAAAGCGAATAAGCTGTGAGAAATAAACCCCATACGATGTTGCACGAGGAACATCGTCGTCTTAAAACGAAAATTTAATATATTATAATTTATATTTTCAATGGACAGATTTACATTAAGAAACTTGCTTGCTTTCTGAAGTGTTCGCTTTATTAAGCTGTAGTTCTTTAGTATAAATTTTATTTACCAGTGATGAAAAATGTTTATTATCAATATTCAATAAATCATCAAGGTACCTCGAGGTGTTGTTAAAGGCTGTAATAATATCGTCTAGATGTTCGTAAGAAAGAGATAACATCAAGTCTCTTTCAAAACAGTATAAAAACAGATAAGCTTCAAAGGGTGCGCAATAAGTATCAATTGGAATGCATTTTAATTGTTAATAAAAAGAGGTACCAAATCTCACATAAATAGTATCGAATAAAAATGTGAGCGCCTCAATAAGGTCTTGACAGGTCCATTAAGTATAATTATCATAAGAACCATCTGTAGAAATGCCCTTTGCTCCTTTCAAAAAAAGGTGAAATATGCATATCAGGAATCGCCACATTCAGAAAAAACAGCCTACCCACACAGTCAAGACGAAGAGAGGGAGAGCATGGTTAATAAAGCGAAAAAGGATTTATTTTCTTAAGCAATCGTTTTTAAATGAGACTGGTATAATAAAAATAATTTTGACATAAATGCATCGAAAATGATGCTAAGAGGTAACAATGTATTAGCCTAAGGTTTGTAAAAAATGAATAACTTGTCCTTGAACTTTTGTTTTAGTTAAGATTTATTCTTCGTTACGTTGTTGTGGTTCTTCTGATTCCGACCTTTGACCATTATTTAAGAGGAGCAAATAAATATTATTGTGTATCCACGAACGTTTATTGGCATAAAATGTTGTCCAAAAGACACGATTTACGTACATCTTTTTTGTGGAACTCAATTTGCTAAATGTTCAATTCTTTATTTAGTGGTGGTTTAATAATTTCGAAAGCTATTAAAACAAAAAATGTTGTTTTGATCATTCTTGCAGATCACAATCGTTGTTTGGAAAACTGACAGCATAACTTTCAAAATTTTTGAAAATTATTTTTTCCACGAATATAGTGATTTTACAAAATGTTGTTTTAATCATTTTTGCAGATCACCATCCTTGTTTGAAGAATTTACAGCTTGAATTACTAATGGAGCACCTACCATCATTACGGATCATACTCGTTTTGGCTGCATTTTGTTTCATTGGCGAAGGAAGTATTTGTTGCTTTCCAAAGCAAATAGAAGGCTATATTGATGTCAATTTCATGTACGCTGATGAGAAAATTCTATGGAAGGTAAATAGGGATTTTTAAATGGTATTTTTTTTCATTTTAAACACAGATGTACATTAAGCTGTTAAACTTCCTTTGAATGTCATTGAGCACGATAATTGTACATGGAAGTTCTAAAATTTCTTTTATTTTTCATCTAAATGTTCATATTGAAGGTTCAATGTTCACCGACACATGTAAACCATCGTTTGAAATGGATCAAAATTTAACTATTTATTTGTGTAAATATTGAGCTGCGCTCAACCCGGGGCTAGTCGGTGTGGTAAGTAATATTCATATGCAAACCTGCTAATGAACACGCTTGTCAAAACAAGCCTGCACTGTTTTCAAATTTTAAAAGTTATATTTCTATCAAAGAAATAAAAAAAAATATCAGCTACGAATTATTTATACATGTGAAGAAATCACATTTATGTGAAAAAAAAACTAACTAACACGACTATGTCACAAAATACATACAATTCACTAAATATGTTATACAATTAACTAAATATGTTATACTCAATAAATTACAAGTTTTATTCAAACCCCTTTGCTGTTATTTTATGCTAGGGTCAGTGTGGCAGTTTTGGAGCGCAATGATAAGTCTTGACCAGGACTAGAACCTCGGATCTACTGCTTACAGTGCCGACAACTTTCCAATTGTGCTACCGCGACCA
The DNA here is from genome assembly GCA_038501625.1 of Corbicula japonica. Taxonomy (NCBI): domain Eukaryota; kingdom Metazoa; phylum Mollusca; class Bivalvia; order Venerida; family Cyrenidae; genus Corbicula; species Corbicula japonica. Next base: position 3,723,506 of record JAZAYU010000048.1, read on the forward strand.
CCTGCTCCGAAGATTAAATGCCTGTAAAAATGTTTAACAAGCAGTCATAGATGTATAAATTGACTGCATGTTTTATTAGGGCATATATAAGACTGATTTTGATAGCTATTTCAGACAAGCGAACATGAATGATGTTTCCTGCTTTATATTTTAGGATCATATGATAGTGTCTGCAGATTTACAAGAGCAGAAGCTGCGATTGATTTACCCAGAATCTTCAGCTTTGTATTTATTCAAAGAGGTAAGACACAATGTAAAAGAGGTAAAAGAATAACAATCTATTAGGGGTTCGGACCGTTTGAAATAGATAAAAAAGGAACTTTGAAAGCAATCAAACACGACAAATATGAAAATATCGCCGCTTAGACCCAGGTTGAGCGCAACTCAATATTTACACCAATAAATAGTACAATTTTGATCCATCTCAAACGATGGTGTGCATATGGGGGTGGACATGGAATCTTCAATGCGGTATATCATTCAATGTTTAGCGGCGTATCCCCAGATAACATTATGAGTTTTTCCTAACCGAGAAAACAATGGGCGGAAGGGTTAGGGTTAGAACTTTGTTGAACCAGTGCCTCACCTATTTATTGTTATGGATTATAAAGAATTATCCAGTCTTTCCGGCTCGGAAGGTATAATTTCTTTTATATCAGAGTTTTATGGTTTTAAATGTTTGCCCGGTGAAGAATGATCACTATGCTGCAGCTATTTCCTACAAGATGCTAATTTCCTGTTTATGTGCAAATATGTTTTCATGTGCAAATTTACTGCGATGAGTTTGCTTTTGTTACGTGTACGCTCTGTTATAGCGTGTCCAGTTGAGCAGAAATTGAACAAATGGCTTTTGTATAGTCTGTAACAAATACACAATGTGTTTTGCAGCAAAAGGCGTACTTTTTCGGCAATGGATATTGTTCGCCATTCGATCCTGGTCAATGGGCTGAAATGGAATTTAGGTTTTGTGTACCAGGTAAACTTACATTTGGGGTTATTTCAACAAGACAACTTGAAATTTTGTTAATATGAGAACCTATTGGGGCAAGTGTAATAATATTGGTATCGGGAGAGGATTGGTTAGTTAGCAAGAAATACTGGTCTGGTGATTGAGATCGGTCAAACATCGTGGGTAAAGAACATCCATAGTTCATATCAAACTCTTAAGTAGTTGGTAGAAAGTTGGATAAAAATATTCACTTGTTTGATGACATTACTTTATATAGTTGAGCGTGCAGAAATTATAGTTTTTGGCAATCATTGTCGCTTAAGTTGAGTAGTTGTTTGTATGTATTTAAGTTTGAAATCTAGATCTGGCGATCATATTGGTTAATTATTGTTGATCAAACGTCATTATGTATAGGTTATAGTTTATTTTGAGGCTTGTATGAAAATTAAACGGTCAGGCCCAGCGCAGGTTCGAAATATTTGAAAAATACTGCATTGTCATTGGCTCAAAAATATTTTCAACCATTATATAATTTTTGAACAATCATTTGTCTATAATCAGTCTGACAAAGGAGACCACAAAAAGTTATATATAGTCAGCTCTACGTTAAAACTGCATAGTTGGCAGCTATAAGGTAAATATATAGTTTATAAGTTAGCCGCTCGGTTACACGTTACAAGTGTGTGTAGTAGATGCATTGTGTAACGTTAAGTTTGGAGCCGTTTCGAGCGTGAAGCGAACGTGGTTTCAATGTATAGGTTATAGTTTATTTTGAGGCTTGTATGAAAATTAAACGGTCAGGCCCAGCGCAGGTTCGAAATATTTGAAAAATACTGCATTGTCATTGGCTCAAAAATATTTTCAACCATTATATAATTTTTGAACAATCATTTGTCTATAATCAGTCTGACAAAGGAGACCACAAAAAGTTATATATAGTCAGCTCTACGTTAAAACTGCATAGTTGGCAGCTATATGGTAAATATATAGTTTATAAGTTAGCCGCTCGGTTACACGTTACAAGTGTGTGTAGTAGATGCATTGTGTAACGTTAAGTTTGGAGCCGTTTCGAGCGTGAAGCGAACGTGGTTTCATTGAGGTCGTTACATAGATGTAATTGTTTTGTAACGTCAATTTAAATACAGGTCTAACCTGCGTAAACTTGTTTCTTGTTACAATGTAAATATTACACAGTTCCTAATCATATTTTGGGTGACGCGACCAAGAAATACAGTGTCAAAGCAAAGTGATAAGGGAATAAAAACGTAGTTTTCTCTCTTCGTAATAGAATGTTCTTTAAAAGGACCACTATATATTGTTTTCTGTTTCATAATACTCATGTTTATTTTGGGCATTTAAGTTAACGTTTTTTGTTGTTAATTTTGTGTGCCTGAATCTTAATAGAATATTAGGGAATTTTGAAGTCTAGCTATTTTTGTTCACTATTCTAGCTATGCACAAATGGAAGATATATATATAACATTAATGTTTGCGGAATTTTCTTGAACATTATTTGCAGGGAAATTTTGATATTTTTCGTAATTACAGTGCAATAACGACTGTAGACTGATCTTAACGAGTTAGTGCTTTATCAATTTTACCTAAATAATATACACAATTAGGCCGGTATTCCATAGTTCCGTGATGTGTGATCCATGTCCGTGTCCGCGTCCGTGTCCGCGATTTTTCACTCACCAAAGATATCGTTGGAGATATTTCATACCTCCGCGTCCGTGTCCGTGTCCGCGACGTGAAACGGACACGGAGGTATGGAATATACCCAACGATATCTTGGGTTAGTGAAAAAATCGCGGACACGGACGCGGACACGGACATGGACACGGATCACGCATCACGGAAGTATGGAGTACCGGCCTTAGTCGTAATTCATCATGTTTAATCAGTTGTTTATGATGTTCGATTAATAGACTATGTTAATGTTCAATTAATCGATGATGTTTAGTAATGTTCGATTTTACTTGCAGATGAAGCGAAAGCTTCGAAATCGTACACACTAGGCACAGACTATCCCCTGATTGTGACTGACTATGAATTTACCGCCAATTCGTCGAAAACTGATATCTTCAGAATTGTTCGAACTGTAACAAATCAGTGTATTCCTGTCACTGAATTTATTACAGAAACATTTCTTCAAGGTAGTATTCTTAAGTTAACAAATGAAATCAACTAGTATAAATTACATAATAATTATATACACTCAAAAAAATTCTAATCGGTCACTTTTTGTCCGTATTTTATAATTAGAAATACATTGAATTCAGTCTTTATTAATGATTATATACCAACAACAGTCCTCAACTTAAGCTTTAATCTTGTAATAATTGACTTTGGAACAATTTGGTGAGAGTTATCCTTATTTTTTCTAAAAATGCATTTCTTGCACGAAAGGTTAAGCAAACAGAAATTAGCTCTTAATTCCTTGTTGTGTTTTAATAGGACCCCTTATTAGTAGGAAAAACATAAACACTTATTAATCAACAGCAATTTTTTTTAAAATAAATACCCTTCAAAGAATCAAATTTTAAAATTACCTCCCTTTCAATTAAATACTGTTCTTATTTTGACCCTGCGGTGTAAGTAAATGGTATTGGATTCATTTAAGAAACAATCAATTAAGATTAAAAAGACATTAGAGAATGGATTTCAAGACAAAACAGTTCTTTCCACAACCTCTTATAACGTAGGGAAGAAACGAAACTAGCATACATTGTAAACAAATACAATTGATGACCAATTAGAACTTTTGTTGAGTGTATACTCGCCCTATGTTCTAAATGGTCAACAATTGCACGCGTTTACAATAAATTATAGTTTTGGTTGTTTCCTGGAATCATTTATTCAATGTCTTTATAATGATTATTGATGTTATTTTCATTTACCGTGGGTTCACAATTATAACAGTGTTTAATTATAAGAGAGGTCATTATAAAAGTTGATACTTTCATATATATTAAAAAAAAGAAAAGTGCTGTTGATTGTTAAGAAGTTTTTTCTTTAAAACGAGCGTTATTATATAAAACAAAAGAAGTATTCCATGCAATATGTTCGGGTCGCTTGGGCTTCTTTGTTCTAAATGCAGATTATGCTCAATGTACGATAACTCAAGTAAAACATTTCCTTAGTTTTTTTAAAAGCTGAATCACAACTCGAAGACTGTTATTGACACGGAATTCTGTAATTGACAATAAATAACTATTAACATGTCAAATGAATTATTATCTTATAACAAATTATAGACATTATAGACAAAAAGTGACCAATTATAACTATTGGTGAGTGGAGAATGGTTGTGCATTTATTCGATGGTATGGCGGTATGAATGGTATCCGTTTCTTCATTATCTCCATGTTTGTAGTCAGCGTTAGCTGTCTAGGCTTTCTTTCAACTCAGTCTTTCAACCAGTTAAGCGAGAATGAATAAATTTTGCAGATAAATTAGAAAAAATCCCCTTATTTCGATTGGTCATTTTAGCGGCATTCAATGGGCGTTTTATAATAATGACATTACTGTCCCAGGAGTCCCTTCCTACATGTATGTTCTATATCTTTATGTGCTTTTGCATGCAACATTTTCGAGCTGATAGTTGGGTCGCAGTTATTTCACCAAGACAACTGAGACATGTTTGTTCAAACCTTTTGGGGCAAGTGTGAGGTTGGTGCACCTAGATCGTTGATCATACCCCTAATGGCAAATTGTTTTGCCACTTGCCATTCCGTAGCGATAACCCCTCCGGTTCTTTTCATGTTAATTCTTTAAAGTGTCTTTTTTGAATTTATCATTTTTACCCATGTTCTTGTTTCCTCTCTACTTGTTGGCTATTTGGAAAAGTTGTGTCATCCGGATTTGGACATTCCTGATATGCATATTTTACTTTTTTCTACTATCGATTCATTTGATTTTTTTACATGACGGTCAATAGGTTATAATCTGTTGAAACAAATCACGATTTCTGTTCCATGCGAATGAAACAAATTCTTTTTCAAGTGTTCGTATAACCAAAGTTTGCAGATATTTTCGTGACATGGGTTCATATATTGATCCATTGGGGCTGTAGTTTATTTCGCTCTTGAACATGACGATTTCTTTTTATTTCCAGGAATTTTATTGTTAATTGAGTTCATATAATATTTTAAATCTTATTTCAAAAACAAAATTTTACTTATTGGTTGATATTTTTTCAGAGCTTTCTATGATTGCTAGATACATGTATGAAAACGTCACACTTGGAATAAAGGATCCGCATGTGTTCGATGTACCAGCAATATGCTCCAATGCTACAAAGGTAACATATTGAACCAGACCTGAGCAGATATTCGTAGATTAGATGATATTTGTATTGTTAACAGCTTAGGCCAGAGAAAATAAATTATTAGATTCTCATCTGGATTTTGGGAAAAAAAGGGGCGGGTGGACACTTTTTAATTTTTATTAACGAAATACAGAACGGAAGTAAAGACTAATTTAAAATTTTGAGAAAATGGCATTTATAGTTACCAGAACCTTTGGTGTAGAATATTCGTCCATCTTTTCAATTTCTTTCAAAAAATCATGAAAACAACTTACAAAAGTAGCAGGTTGGTGCCTTATCTTCATTGAAAAGCTATACCAGTGACACTATCACCTACGGTAAGCTTTGAAATGATAAACATTTTATTTTATTATTGTCGGCCATGTTTTTTTCCATATCCTGGATGGTCTAAAACCCGTTCTGTCCGGAACAGAATATGTTCAGATGTTTTTATCTATAATTTTTTTTTTGGGGGGGGGGGGGGGGGGCGGGTGGTTTTGGACATGGGCGGGTGGGGATAAGAATCTAAAATATATCTTTCTATTGCCTTATTTAATATTATTTAAAATGAAATTTCCCATACTGAGAATCGAACCCGTACCGTACAGTGCATAGACATACATATCTGATTACGCTACCGACTGAGCTATTTAAGTATTCAAGTATGAAATTCGGATATCATTTTTGTAAAGTTTGGCATCAAGAATATTAATTCTTAAAAAAAAAGATTAATAAATTATGTTTTTTACCAGGGCGGACGGAAACACTTACGGACCATGGAGCCATTCTTGAAAATGCTGATGCCACAACCCTAGAGAATATTATCTCAATTGTGTCAGTCTGTTAAATACGAAAATGTTAATACAAAACAATATTCGACGCAATTGCAAAATACATTTAACATCTTGAGATGCATTTGTGATAGTTGACTTGCTCCAGTTGACTCTGTTATATGTAACTTGTGTCAATGTATCCAACTCTATTGCAGCTTATATAGATATAATACTTGTTTATATGTATTTGTTTTTTAACCTTCATAACAGCTTGGAATGCGTATCGTGGAAAACAAGACAATAACAGACACGGCTTCGTCTTGAGAAATATATAACAATTAAATGAAAGATGATTAAAATTATTCATTGTTCCCAGCTAAAATAACGCTCGCTGATTGGTACAAACCGATGGCCCTTCAACACTTACTACTGATTTCGATTTCAGTTAGATTTTTGCTTGCGACAAAAATTCAAACGCGTGGCGCGGCGTATGTTTTTTCCATTGAAAAGAAGCGGGAAATTTTAATTGACAGAAAGCTGTTCATAGTTTATCACGCCTTGAGATTGCTTTACTCTAAGCCACACCTTTTGTTATTTATTCAGCCCTACATGTACCATTCAAATCATTAGAAACGAAATTTTTATTTCAACATCCGCAAGGAGAATGAAAACACAGTGACAAAAATTTGATTGACAGCAAAACCTTTTTTGGAAGTAGAACGCAGTGTCTTCTGATTTGAGCGGCTGTTCTAACAGGAGTCGTAGAACAAAAACGTGATCGGCATCTTGTGAAGTGTCGCAGTTCAACAGGTGTTTACGGAGGTTGCTCGCTGGCTCAATATCTATTCGAAATCGAAATTTGTAGTATCTTTTTATCTTGGTTTAGACACGTGTTTCGATTGACGAAATTAATTGTGACTTATTGTTTCAACTCAATGCAGCATAAAATGTGTATAAACGCCATGACCTATTTCGTTCATATGCTGTGGCGAATCAAGCGACTTTGTGTCCGAACAATTTGCATCGCTATTTTAATCAGGAGGTCGTGAGTTCATGTCTCGAATCTATGGTCTTGCATTTGATGTGAAAAAAATCATTAATTAAGAGCTCGGCAGTCAAATGAAAACAAAATTAATGCCTATAATTTTTTGCACGTAGTGTGAAACGTTTGCACTTGATTAGATTTGATTATTTATTATCATTCAAAAACAAATTCTATTCAAACATCACTGTGATATTGGAAATAAATGAACAAATGATATTAATCTTTTTGCGAGTATATTTCGCAGCGTCTAGGCATAGGGTAAGGTACAAGAAAGGAAATAGCAGAAGGAAACGATTAAATGAACACTTTATCCAGATTCGTAAACTTCAACAAGTGGCAGTCCTGTTCTTGTTGGAACTAGTGGAGTCAACATCCAGGGGACTTTTGTCTTTCTCCCTCCCCCACCCTTATTTTTAAAGAAATAACAATAACAGCCGCAACTGATAAAACCACTTAATATAAATAGTACACGCACATAATCAAACTATATAGGAACACTTATTGTTTCATTAATTTATTCCACAAATGCATGCTTCATCATAACTACAATAATATTTAGACAACTAAAGAACTCTTCATTAGAACAGCACGCTTCTTCTTGTCCGGTTATTTCCCTTGCTTTCAACCTAAGAAGAAAAACATGAGACATGCTTATAAGATAACTTTCATGACGTTGCAAATCTTGACTTATAATAATAATAATAATAATAATAATAACAACAATAATTGAATTTAAATAAATTTCGAATACAAAAGGACATTATCTAAATGTTTCTTCTAAGGTAACGTTTTAGCGTGAAAGAATTTTAAGTCATGAATCAAATAAAAAAAAATGGTTGAATTATCGGTCATTCATCAACTGGACTTATTTTTTATGTAAAAACATATCTCTTGTCTTACAAGAACTTATCGACTATGGCTGGGTTGGCACAAATTGTCAAGAAAGCAAGAGAGAGAGAGAGCTCTCATAGCGTGCTCATTTAATTTGTTTCTACTTTTGAAACGGCACTTTTACTTTACAATGCTATAAGCTTCTTATATGTTGTATGTCTGTGTGCTTTTGCATGAGACATTGTCGAGTTGATGGGTGGGATGGAGCTATTTCACAAAGACAACTTGAATGTACTTATCTGTTCATATAAGAACCTGTTGGGACAAGTGTGAGGCTTGCGCACCCTAGAACCTGGTTTAAACCCCGAGTGGCAAATTGTTTTGCAACTGATCGTTCCAAGACAGTAACCTCTCGGGTTCTCTTTCTCACTAATTGTTTGTGGTGTCTATTTTGAAATAGATCATTTTATTGCCATTGCTCTTTTTGCTTCTCTGCCTGTTGGCTGTGTGCAGAAGCCGTGTCTTCTGGATGTCGCCATTCCCGATATGCATATTTCAATTATTTCTTTCTATATATGTATCGTAAATCGAGTGACTTGCAGAATACAAAATGTCATTTAGGCTTTGTGGCCATGTACACATGCCATCTTTAACATCTTTTGTGTAAAGACGTTATACTACATGTAACATAATTGTCTAAAAAGAGTACCAAATATGATCCGGTGCCAAAATATATATTTTGTCTAGTCAAACAATTCTCTAACATTCAAAGACATTTGAAACAAAAGTTGTTTTAAATGTTTGATAAAAACGGCATCCGATTGATATTAGAGGTTTACTGTCTATGCAATGCTTGTTAACAGGAGTACGACGCTCTTTATCTGATCAAAGTCGATCCAGAAAATACTGAGAAATAAGCAAAAACCCTACCAAAAGTGGGTGATTTTTTTATATAAACGTATTCACGACATTCTTAAAGTGACATGATAAAGTCGCCCTGATTAAGCTGGTTATCGACAATAGAGAACCGGTATAGGTGTTGAAGCTGTAAACAAATCAGAGTTATCTAACTACATGTACATGTACATGTACTCCATGTGTATTTTACTTTAAAGAATATTTACCGGATTTTTGTCCTTCCTAAATAACAACGGTTTTCAGAATACAACAATGCATTTTATCATTTTGATACGGAATGTTTTTACATATTTCAGTTCCCTTACCACGTTTTCTCCTTTGCAGATATCTGGTATTACAAAGACTGTCGGATCTTTAATGCCTGGTGTAATACCTTGAAATCCTATACCAGTTATCACTTGCACTGGAAGCAAACACATAATATTGTTAAGTTTAGTAAGCTTATTTTGTCATGATATTCTTTACATGCTGATGGGTATAATTATTTAGCAAACGAATCAATTGTTCGAGTATTGTTCCAGTAAGTCACCTTAATTATGAGGTTTTTAATGTTTATCTATAATAAATATGTATTCATGAAGTTATTTTATCACGTTTATATATTTATATTTATCATCCTGCAGGCAAATTAAATTTTGTCTTGATTTCTTCGCGTCAATATTGAACCTGATTATTTTAATACCATGCTCTCTTCTCTCTACTTTTTGACTGTGTGGGGTGGCTGTGTCTGCTGAATGCGGCCATTCCTGATATGCATATTTCAAACTGACAAGTTATCATGGTTATGTTGATTGAATTTTTTCATTATTTCTGTACTTTTTCTATGAGTAATAAGATGGGCGTTTCTAATATCCGAGCCCGTCTGCTTTTGGGCTGTGTGGGGAGGCTGTGTTTTCTGAGTGTTTCTATTCCTGATATGCACATTTCACTTTATTTAAATGCTCTTAATGTATAATTATCGTCAAAAGTGGCACAGGTGCTGTTGTGATTAGATGATGAAACATTAAATACATATTCTCAACAAAAAACACAACATTTTATACATCATATCTTACTCTCCCGGCGCACATAAATTCACGGAGCAAACACGTGCCCAGGGATAAGCTGAATACACTAACTTAAAAGTGAGTACCTCCTTGAAGATCTCCAATTTGTTTCTCGGCAACAGGAATGCACATATCGTTGGTCACCGTCATGACTGTTTGCACAGGTCCAATGCTCCATGAGTAATCAACCACGTCTATCTTCGGGTTCTGACCCAAGCTGTACTTGCTCATCGTAGTTGCATTGTCTACATTACATAAACAAGGATATAATGCGATCAAGAACGGTCTGGTGAGGGCTAAGAAATGCTGGCATTTTTTTAAAACAATGTTTTCTTTATTATTCTCTACCATTTAAAACTGTCTTATGAAACACACGTTTAAAATATACACATGCTTTGTCGTTCATTTTATTAGTTATGGCACCAAGAAAGTTATAAGGATCGCAATCTTCATTTTCTTGGTTTCTTATCTAGTTATCATTGCCAACAAAATTATGAAATTTTAATAGGTTTATGTGATTTTGTAAATGAGTTTGAGTCAAGAAAGAAGTCAATATGCCACACACTTACACACATACACATACACACACACGCACGCACACACGCACGCACACACGCACGCATGCACACAACGTGACGTATGAATGTTTAAAAGAGGTGCAAGAGAAATCTCTTTGCATATATTAATATTTCAAATAGCGAAATTAAATAGCATTGCGTGTAGCAGGCCAAACTCATAATGCTTTAAATTAATGAATTAAAGAACACATAGAAGACACAAAAAAGTTATATGTGATAATTGCAACTTTAAAGATTTCAGAAAATCGCAGGCAGGTTTCTTTAGGGTTTTTTTTTGTTTTTTTTTAGGCCCCTCTCCGGGTAACCCCGTTTATTTTCTATTTTTCTATTACAGTTATTACAGCATTACAATAATAAAATAAATGATACAATATTGTTGTTATAATTTGCGTAATAAAACAAAACTTACATTTTTAGTGAAAAACAAACAAATTTACAGAATTACCCCTAAAAGTAGCCTCTGATGTTATATACCTATATTACCCTTAAAAGGTAGCCTCTGATGTTATATACAACAACTACAAAAACGAACAACACGAACAAAAGCTTAATAAGCAAAAGAAATTGCACTTTCTATTTAATTATTCTTTTTTTTATTACATAATTATTATGCTATTTTAATAGAATAACTATTGTGTACAATAGTGGTTTTCTCAGATTATTGTCAGGTATATATAGTATAATAAATTCATAACTTGTTGCAAATACTTTCAAAATGTTTATTAAAGTTTTCCTGCTTTCCCTTTAACTTAGCGATATATTTTTTTGACTCAAATTTTTGTTTTAAGTATAGTTTAAATATTGGAACTGTTAGGTATATTTCACAATTATCCTTAAATTTGTGGCTGTAAACAAAATATTTAGCAAGAAGTGATATATAGTTTCCAGAAAAATTGTTTTCTTCGAAGGAAAAAATTAGATGTTTATCTTGTAATGATATAATTACGTTACATTCATCAATAAGCCTTTTTTGTAATCTTGTAAAAAAACAGTTTTGTTACTGGACATTCCAAAAACAGATGCTCTGTATTTTCTCTTGACTGTTAACAGTATGAACATGTTACGTTCTCAGATTTTTTAATTTTAAATAGAAAAGATTTCGTAACAAGGATTTTGTTGTTTACTTTGAATTGGAAGTTTCGTAGCTTAATTTCATCTATCTTTTTTAGATTTGAGAAAATACGTTTATAATCATTATCATTAAATGTGTGTACTAAATTATTCCATCTTTCTAACTTATCTATATTTCTTGAATCTCCAATATGTTCATAAAACGTACGAGTGCCTTTTGTGGTTTTTAAGAGGATAGCAACATATGGATTAGTAGACAAATTCTGTTTAGCATAAATGATATTCTCAATATTCTTTGACAGCTTCCGTCTCCATACAATAGCTATATTGTTTATTAACCGAATATAGTCTAGGTAAGTACAATGAATTCTATATCTTTCTTTTAATTGTAAAAATGTTAATAAATGACCATCTTCTCCGTATAAATCAATAATATAAGTAACATTGCGTTTATACCAGTTTGGAAAGTAAAGTGCACCATTATTCATCTGATTATTTTTCCATAGAGGAGAAAATAGTATTTGATGCAAATCATAAATCTGAACACTTTTGCACAATAAATACCAACTATAAAGAACGTTTTTCCAAAAAGGATTGTTTACAGTATTTGAGATAAACAAATAATAATTTGACCCAAGTGTTAGTACTTCTTTTAAATTTATTTGAGACAGATTTTCCCAACTGTCACAATTGTTAAACACGAGCCTTCTTAACCAACTTATTTTTAAGGCGTCAATGAATTTCCTTATATTTATCATACCTATATCCTGTCAGGTCCATTATTTCATATGAATTTAAAACACATTTTTTCGATCTTATTTAATATATCTGATGGAGGATTTGGAAGTGCTATAAAAAGATGTACGAATTTCGATAAAACCAGCGATTTAACAACTGTTATTTTCCCAATGAGTGTAAGATTTCTTTTTGACCAAAATTTTAATAAATTTTCGCATTTTGTTAAAATTTCTGGTCCATTTAAGGTAAGACCTGTGTAATGAATACCTATATCCAGAAGAGTATCCAAGGGAGGTAACTATAGTAGTAAATTAGCATAGATTTCTGTCATGCAAGAGGACCAGGGTTCAAATCCCACTGGAAGCTATTTTTTTTGTAAGCCTAGAGCTTAAATAATTGGCATATTTCTTTTTTTTCCTGTGTAATTCTGTCATTGAATATAAAATTCTCATGATTTAAGCTAAAATAAGCAAAATAATCAAGATTAAAGGGGTTTTCGCTATCAGAATAGTGTTTATTCAAGTCATCAATTTGAAAATTTCTAAAACTGAACGGTAAACTTCTCTGAAATTTTGTTTAAATTTTGTTTAAGGTATATAGTAAAAAAATGGTAAAATTTGGTATATTGCACCAATCAGGATTTTGCACAATTTTCATTAATTTAGTCTCGTTAAATATAAAAAATGCATTTTTTAAATTTATTTGGTCAAAAAATGTCATTTTAAGATAAATTCTGTATTTATATATTATATCTTTAATTGGTTTAGTAAAATATAACACATTTTAGATAAACTGTAAAAAAATTAGGGTTGAATTTATCAATAACAAAACATTTTGTCACCGATTAAAGAAATTGGATACTTTCACGTTTTTTTCTCACTTTTTTAAATAAAAAAATCTAAAAATCTCAAAAACTACACTGTGAAAATCATTAAAATTTTGCATACAAGTCAGTGGTATGAAGCAGTTAATGAAAATATAATCAGATATTGGATTCTTAATAGTGCCTATTACACAGGTCTTACCTTAATATCCAAAAATCTCATACCTGCGCTGAAAAGATAACACCTATAATTTTTAGAGGTACTTGCAACCAGTCTAATGCGTATTCTTGACATAATTTAACAACCGAATTTCTAGTTGAACCTATCCAATATGCTTTAGTTTTTTTGGTGTTTATTTTAAGTCCAGATATATGATAGAATTTGTCGAGAGTTTTTAAACATGATCGTAAAGATTTTTCTGAGCCATCAAGTAACAGCTGAGTATCGTCAGCGTACTGACTTAGTTTGTGTTCTTTATTAAATATTCTTATTCCCTTAATGTTTGTATTACATTTTATCATAAAACCTAGAACTTCTACACAAAGAATAAAAACATACGGAGATATCGGGTCACCTTGTCTACAACCGCGACCAAGTTTGATAAAATCTGACATATGACCATTTTGTAGAATGCACGACTCTGAACCCTTTTGAAATAAAATATCCATCTTTTGAACGAGGGTCCAAATTCGTAAAAATCAAGAACTTTATGTATGAATTTAATGAAATCGAATCGAAAGCCTGTTGAAAATCAATGAAAAGCAATAGTCCTGGTATATCTTGTGTCTTAGTTTCGAATAAAATGTCATATATGAGTCTTATGTTTCTCCAATAAACCGCCCTGCAATAAATCCCTTTTCCAAGTTTCCAAGTTTATTTACAATTTTCTCAGTATGTATATACACATAAACATGAGAACACATAATTATTAACAATATTTACAGTCAACGTGGTAATGGCCCTGTTCAAAAAAGAGGACAACACATATTTTAACAAAAAGTAAAAATATAACAGTTCACAAAAAAAATCATTTTTTCTGCATAAAGAATTAAAGAATACAGTTTGTTTGTTTTGTTTTTTGCCTTTAACAATGGCAGATGGACACATATATACCTGTACTCATAAAAAACAACATCAACAAAAAAAAACAAACAAACATAGTCCACATAGGTACAGAACTCAATCAAATAAATTGCGGATCTAACTAATCTATAAATTTAGTATTGTAAATTACATAATAATTATAATAATAATAATAATAATAATAATAATAATAATCGAATAGGTTAATAGGTTAATTGACATTCCGGTACATACCGGATTCCGGGTCCCGAATTTTTAATTATTTAGGCGTATGAGCACATGGTATTGTTTATTTCCGGTTTTGAAACACGTGTTTGTTTTTATTGAAATATATCAGCAAATAACATTCTTAATTTATAAATATGTGTTGTTTGTTTGGAAAGTTTAACAGAATATGTTTGATTAGCCACAGATTACCACTTTTAAGGCTATGTTTATGTACCTACACTGCCAGGTTTTCGTCAGAATACAGTTTTCACGGATTGCAGACTTTGGCCTAATTCCGAGATGTTGCGCGTCAGATAAGTAAATTTATATAGCTCTTCGATTCTTGTAGGTTAATTGGTTCACGATTAATCAATATTCTAATAAAACATTTAACAAGTATCTAATTGGATTATATATATTACAATAAACCTACATTCATGATTATAATTAGACAGTTAAAATCTTCGAACTTATTAAGTTTGCATAAGTGTAGCATAATGCATAGCAATTCATCCTAAATTCAAAATGGAAAATAGATTTTTGAAGAGTAAAAGATAATTTCATTCAGATAGTTTTTTTATATTGTTACACATAATTATGATTTAATATGAATTCGATTCTTTGTGGAATATAATTTGTCTTTCAGTGACGGTGATGAATTTGGACAGCAGACCATGTATTCAATAATTGATGATGTTCAGTTTGCAATGAGACTTTCAATAAAGATAAAGAATAGAAACAGGTATATTTTAGTTCAGTATTTGTCCAGCCTATTTATAGCAGTGATAACTCTGCTTTTATTAATTTAAAAATTATGACCTGGTTACATCCCCTGATTTGACCCAGAACTTATCTTATACTCTTCCACACATTTAAAGGATACAATCATGTTTGATATTTATATAAAAAGAAAATAATCAACACTAAAATTTAACAACAATTGACATATGAAGATATGACACTTATACTGTTTAATATTAGCCACTATGGGAATATTCATTAATTATTACCATTAGTTACTTACTAATCACAAAATAACAGTTTAGATCCAGATCATTTAACATCTGATCTGGATTTTCAATATTACTATTCTTCTATAGAACAATAATAAGTATACAAAATACTGACTATCCTAGATTTTATATAGTTCATTTTCTAAATGAAGTAACAATTTGTTAGAGTAACAATAACAAAAAAAATAAGCAAAGTTGAATTTAAATGACCATTACCATTACATACATGTGAACAGTAAAGAAAACTACAATCATAGCAATATATGTAGTGTATTCCACTTGTAGTGGAATATACATGTAGGATTATAACACGGATAATTTCACATGCGGTGAGTACTTGCCTTGTTATAAAATATAACGACACAATTAACAGAGATTGATCTTTGTGGAGTAGTAAACAACAACAACAACAACAACAACAACAACATTAACAACAGAATTATATGCAGTTTATCGAAAATATATACATGCATCATATCCATGAGTATTAGGAGAAGGTACATTTAATTTGATAAATTTTATATGTATGAATATATGGTCAGCCTTGCCCGAAAGCTAAATGCAAGACAACCATTGCACAAATATTTTAGCCCTTGTGTTAATAAGGGCACACACATGATTAGACATACACATAAGGATTTATAAGTATATTGTGTGTTGGCAAATATATATGTTGTACATGATTGGTCCTTCTCTCTTTACCTTTAATAAAAGAAAAGAGTAAAAAAAACAAGCAGCAACAACAGCAGAAACAATTAAATGCAATAAGTTTACAAAGGCAGCAGAGTGTTAAGAAAATAGTCAGAAACACAATACATCATAATAATATCGGTAATAAACAATGACAAAGACCCTATTAAAATTATAGTGAAACATTTAGTTCATGTACTGTTTTAATTTTTGAGTTTAATTCAGTTTGGAAGAGAGGTTATGTTTTGAAATGATTTATGATTATTTCAACAAACTTTGCCAGGTTAGTTAATTCCCTCTTATTTGTGGAGTTGAATAATTGACTAAATTTTAATTTGTTGGGTCGTTTATAATAATATGGTTTAATTAGCCTTTTTCGATATTGTTCAAAATGATTACATTCCAGTACAAAGTGTATTTCATCACCAATACACGAGCTGTTCTGACAGTATGGACATATTCTGTTATATAAAGGTGTGTTGTGCCACCTGCCGACTTCAATAGGTAATCTATGATTTCTTGTTCTGTATTTGGTTAGTATTCTGCTATAATGATTTGAAAGGACTTGGAAGTATTGGTTTAATTTGAGTTCAGATTTTGTTCATTACTTATAATTTTATTTAATATCCTCTTTAGACGATTAGCAATAACGCTTGAAGCTAACTTATACATAACATTCAACAAAGATATCGGTCTCCAATTTTTCAAATACATCCTGTTTTGTTTGGTTTAGGTAGACATGTTATCACACCTTGAGACTGGGTAACTGATAAGCAATTATGTGTGTATGCGTAATTCAGTGATTTGAGCATAAAATACGAGAGTTCATTCCAAAAAGTTTTAAAAAATTCTGCGGTGTAACAGTCTAGACCGGGGCTTTTGTCATATTTTTAAGTGATTCTTTTAGTTCTGTTAATGTTATTTCACCTTCTAGAATTTGACTTTCAGTAAAGGATAGTTTGTTTTCGTTAGGACCGATAATATTACTAATAGGTTCATCAGAGATATCTTCGTCGGTCTGATATAGTTTAGAAAAATATATTTTTTGATAATTCAAAATTTCACTTGAATCAATATATTCTTTATTATTTTCGTCAAGTAATTTATTTATTGTTTTGTTGGTAAAATGTCTTTTTTCCAGTTCAAAAAAATATTTTGTTGGTTTCTCTCCAAGGTTTTCATACCTACCCTTTCTATCCCCCGTTTCCTGAAATGATACAATTCAGGTTTCTTTTAGTTTTTGTTTTATACTTTTTTACATACAAACACACCATTATAACTGTACCTGGTATGCAGTTTTGTCCACTCCAGGGTTCAAGTTTCGATCTTGTACAAGTTCCATTGTTAATAATAAACTGAACATTCTACAACATAAAACAATCCACCAATTTACATTTACATGATTTATATAATTTTAAATATTCTTTTCATCACTATATTCGCCTTCTACAATAAGCCTCGATTTACGATTGCTACATGGAGACCTTAAGCGAAGCTCCAGAAGAGGTTTAGTCATAAAAGGTTTAAGCAAACAGTCATACAAAAATCTCATATTCTATGACCTTTCCTGGTTCATTTATTCCCAATGCACATAACTACCACACTGTGGGTTTATAGCAACGCTTCACTGGACCGCGATATTAGTGGGTTTATACAGTACTGTGAACGTTTAATGTTGCAAAATTTGCGTCTATCGTGCGTCCGTCTATCGTGTTTCGTGCGTTCGTCCATCGTGTATCGTGCGTCCGTCTAACGTGCATCGTGCATCCGTATATCGTGTATCGTGCATCATACGTCATTTAATTTTATCGTGCAACGTGAATAAGTTACTTGCATATGCAAGTTCATATGATTTAATTTCAACCATTCATTTTATATTTTTATAGCATTTTCAAATTTTTAGAAATCTCGTACACAAATTATATCGGCAGTATCTTGTATCGTGCGTCTACCGTGTATATTGCGTCCGTCTATCGCGTATAGTGCGTCCGTCTATCGTGTATCGTGCGTCCGTATATCGCGTATCGTGCGTTTCGTTTGTAACCTTTAACGTTCACAGTGCTGTAGCAACGCTCCACTGGACCGCGATTTAGTGGCTTTATAGCAATGCTACACTGGACCGCGGTTTCGTGCCCGCGCCCTTTAGTTCTTTTTTGTCGAGTTTACTTAAGAAATTTCGCATTCACATAACCCAGCATATGCCTGGTTTGAATATTTGCTTACTTTTAGTATTCATAGCCGTTTCTAAACTACGAAAAATTAGGGTGCGTTCCACCTGAAATGATAAGATCTCTCTGCAATCTACAACCGTCGGTTGGTCGAAATTAATCCATGTCTCAAAACTGACCAAAACAAGATCAGGTTTAGAAACGATAGTGTCTTTAGCTGGGAGCGAACCCGCACCGTCACGGCGACAGCGCCTAGCCCTGCAATTCCTGCGACGCAACCAACTGAGCTAACCGGGACAACGCCAAAAAAACGTTGATCGGATAGCCCTGATATACGTAACAATCACTGCATGACATCGGTAACGGGTCGATTTACTGATAACAGTACTTATAACAGAAGTTATTTACGATCTCAGACTTATCATGACGGACCCAAACTATTTAAAAAAAGATATGAATAAAAAATTTACATTTGAATAAAAAATTAACTTATAAATCAAAAATTAAATACAAATCAAATTTTAACCTGTTGAAATAGTTCCAATATCGTAAACGTCCTAGTCTCGTTTCCGGTCGTGATCGATTCGTCGGCTCGAATCCTTTTATACTTTGCATCAAATGATAATTTGATTTGACCCTGGAAACATAAGTTCAATAGTTAATCAAACTCAAATAGCCTACCGGATGTAATTATCTCTAAAAACGAGATGCATTGATTTTGCAAAATGAAATTTCTGTGAAAAATCATTTTTAAAGTGTAGCTCTAGTGTCTCTTACTCTTTTAAATTTTCTTCATTTTTTAGCAATTTCACTGCATTTGCATTAACTTTTTAACACCCCTCGTTTTAGCAGCTACTTGCACAGAAACAAAATACAGAAGCAAAATTTCACTAAAAAGGAGCTGCTTCGTCCATATAAATACAGTAACGATGTTCATTGAAATATCAACAGAGAATTCTGCCGCTTGTATACATAATAAACTTTCCATGTAAGGTTCGGGATAATGATCGCTAAATAAACAACCAACTGAATAAAAGCTGATGATCGTTGAAGTGGCTTAAAATAAATCGGCATCTGATGACTTATGGTCATCGTCTTTAGGGCTTTTCATCAGAAAATTTGGAAGAGGCACTGACCTTTCAAATTGGGAAATTTATGCGCCATAGTTGTTTATTTTGGGAAAATCAAATTCATTAAAAGATGGGTACTTCTTCATAAATTTGAATAGTAATAAGTTTTGTTCAACGAAAATTTGATTTTTTATAGCATTTTATTTTTAAACTTCAATTTTCAAAATCCTCAGAGAATTTTGATCCATTTTGGACATCTTAGCATTTCGGGAAGATTCACTGCCACAGTTGGGAAAAATGCTATGTTTTCGGATTGGGAAGAGGCATTATACAGGCCTCTGTTACATAAGGATGAAAAACCCTGGTCTTACGTAAACATTCAACAAGTACCTTAGACTGAAGAACATCAACACTTTCAATTTAATTACAACAACAACAACAACAAACTTTAATTAGCAAATCGACATAACACATGTCTTTGGCTAATGCACAGTGAAACAATTTTACAAACATAATTTATGCGCAACACACATATATAAACTAATAAATAGATATGGTATCACTTTACAAGTAATTATAGTCAAGAATGGGAATACAATATAATATTAATTAATGTTCCTTATATCATATGCTTTTTTCAAAAATTTACAAATTCCTAGAATGGTTTTCTTATTTTTTGATTAGATTTTTGAATTTTCTAAGGTCGGGCCATGCAAATTTTGGAAGGTAAGTATCTCGAATATGTTTATATTTGTCACAGAACATTAAAAAATGGTATTCTGATTCTACGTTATTTTTACTACAATTTTGACAGATTCTACTTTCTCTTGGTGTACCAATATATCGTCCAGTTTCAATAGCAAGCGAATGGGATGAAAGACGAAAGCATGTTAATATTTTTCTGTATTGATCATTTTCAACAAAATCCAAATATTCTTCATATTTAAATTCTTTTTTAAATCTAACATAATAATCTAATTTAGAATAACTTATGATTGATGAATGCCAGTCTTGTTGAAATTGGTCCCTGATTCTTTTTTGAAGCATTGGAAAATAATTTATATTTGGATTAAAACAAAATTAAAACAAATTTACCAGACAAGGGCCTGAAAAAAAAAAAAAAAAAAAAAAAAAATTACCATCACAACAGCAGTGTTCCCCTCATCATCAGCAGAGCCGGACAGTATACCCTCATTCGCCTCCCACTGGTCCGGAAAACAACAACAGCTCGCATAGCCTAGAAAGGCCAACAACAGTATCACGGTAAACCTCAGCATCACGACTCCTGTAATTTCGAGTACTGGTTAGTATTTGTAAGTTAAATGTAAGTCACACATGTGAAAATGTTGAAACGGTCAATAAACTATAAATCTGTACGGCGAAATATTTCACTGAATCACAGTAATGAGTGGTCCTAGATTAATCTATTTAACGAAAAAATCATCATTATTAGAAGTTGCAGACCATCTTACCTGTAACCATTAACTTAAAGGTTATATGTTATATTTGATAGGATTATAACCAGATACATAGTATACGAGTTTTTGGAGAAAATAAAATAAATTGTTTACCTTAATTGTAACAGGGAACGTATATCCTTACAAAATCCGCCAGCGTTAGCGATTGCCCCTTAATGGTTTCATCATATGAGATAACGATGTGACTACCAACTTATTTCGGCATACCCATGTTCTATTTAAACCAAACCGGGCTGATAACACTGTATTTATGTTTATATTTAATATCTTACAACGTTCACCCCGCTATCTATCTGTGATGTGCATGGATTTCTTTAAATAAATGCGGGGCACTCTTTAAAGGGTTTTTAAATAAATTTGTTCGCATCTCTCGAAAGTACACTGAGTCTCTCACACTAAGTTTAAGTTCTAACTGCTCACTTTTTGTCTTTATTTTTTATTGGATAGAAATGAACTTAACACTTTATCTGTCATTTGTTGTAAAAAAAACAGTCATTGATTTGAGATTTAAACCTAAATAATTTATTTGAGAATAATGCAACTTAAGTTGTCATAGATTTTGGAATACAAGTAAAGCCAAGTCCATTGATAAATATTATTTCGGCTTTTACAAAAACCTCAATGTAATGGAGTTCTATAAATTGTTTTGGTTATATACAGATTAAGATTTTTTTTTAACTATCACGTGCTTCGCAATATTTGGTTGAGAAACTCTCAGCAATAAAAAAGTTCACAAACATATACATGTATAATCATTTCTAAGTTATCTAGGATCAATTATTTGCCGGATGTTGAAAAGCCGACGCTCTTTTAACATGTTACATATTTACAGATAACATCCCACAAAACCTGAATCCGGTGCGATTTCATATTATCGAATAACGTTATTAACGTTAAAATATGAAGAAAATGCGGGTTAATGATTATTGAAAATATGTATCTACAGCGCTGATAGGATATCATGTGAAGTCACTGTCCAATGTTTCGTCAATAAAACTTAACACATGAACAAAATCAACTTTACATCTAATTTTGTTCCTCGAGTGGCATTTGACTAACTGATCCCTGTTCTTTTTATTGTTGAAATCACCTTCTCAAAAATTATTTAAAATAAACATATTATATTTATTTATTATTATTACATGAACTTCACGAGAAGAAAATCTCTACTTAACAAAAACAAAGCGTTCGTGAATTTCATGTTGTTTGCTTTCTTATTGTAAACCTAGGTTCAAATGTGCACTATCTAGGTGATAGGGTTTTATAAGAAAGTGAAACATGCATATCAGGAATTGCCACATCCAAAAGAAACACCCTCCGCACACAGTCAAAAGACAGAGGAAAAGAGAGTATGGTTTTACAATGATCAATTATTTTATTTTACAAACCATAAACACTTTAAGAAAATGAGAACCCGACGTGTTATCGCCTTGGAACGATAAATAATTTGCCACTACGGTTCTAGACCAGGTTCTAGGGTGAACCAACCGTATATTTTGCACAACAGGTTCTCATAAAAACAAACCAGTACAAGTTATCATGGTCCACCAGTCAACTCGACAATTTTGCAAACATTAAGACCAAACACATACAAAATGTCTTGATAAATTTACCCGGCCCAGCACTACATGGCAATGCTACATGCATAATCACTCAAAAGTCAATGCATATTACAGACAACGCCAAACTTTAAAAAGCAGGAAGTAAATCGACAATAACTAAATTTATATTGGCTTGGATTTTGAAACCACATATCTTTACACTGGCCGAAATATCAAAACAAAGTAATTTTAGAAGTACTTTTAACATAGTACATAAGTATCGTGCTTAACGACCTTTAAAGGACTTAATTGATAACAACACTGATTGAAAGATGCAGTTTGATTACCCACCCTGATAAAGCATTTAAATGACTTATCTTTGATTCTATTGCTTAGAAGACACTAAGTACGTAAATCTGAAACGACAGCCGTTATTCGCATTTAGTACTTTAAATGTTTATAAAAATAGGCGTCATAGAAAAAATAACATTGTTTAAAAAGTAATGTGTAGAAAATATATTGTTGAAACATAATTTCATTTTTATTTGTATATTTGAAATTTTATTTGTTTGTTTTGTTCAAAAAATGTTGTATGGTTACGCCTGAAATTTGAAATTGTAATAACATTATGCTTTTGTATGCAATCAGTAAACCAAGCTTACAATATTCTATGTGGAAAACTTTTAAAACAAAAAAATATTCGTGAACAGAATACATTCATTAGCAAAAATATGCTATTGAAAACAAAAATCCAAAAGACGTATTAAATGACATTTACTCAGTTTCTAGTAAAACAATTGTTATCTCAGGGTTAAAGAAACCATCGGCCTTAAATTGTTTCGTTTTAGTTAATATTTAGAAAAATCTTCCCAAAGAAGGGTTGTGGTTGCTTTTTGTTCCATTCTTTCATTCTTTTAATCTGAAAATATAAAATTCATGCTTATTTGCTGCTTTCTCTCAATTTCTTTGTTATCAAAATAAAGAAAATTATTTGTGATGCAGTGATGATAACGTTGATCAGGGCTATCCGATCAACCTTTTTTGTGGTTGTCCCGGCTAGCTTAATTCTTTGCGTAATTGGCATTGTACGGCTAGGCGCTGTCGCCGTACAGGTTTGATCCCCAGTAGGGGCAGTAGTCTTGTATTTGTATTCGTTAAGCAATAAGCAGATTTGATGAATTCGTAAGAAAGATAAAACTATTAAAACATCGACAAGTGGTTGGCTGCTTACCTGTTTAGCTTTCTTGCAAATTGACGGCACATCAAAGACACTTGGATCTTTTATCTCCAGAGCAACATCTTCATATTTGATAAATAATGTTCTGTTGTAATCATAGCCTAAACAAAGAACGGAGTGAAAATGTATATAAGCTGAATAAATCTTTAAAAATAAATGTCTCAACAAAATTAAGAAGCATACATAGGCCAATTTAAGGTTATAGTTTTTCTAAGCATCGGTAAAGATACACATTTTGCCTTGAAGAATTCTTTAAATGATTGTAGGTATAACCAATGAGCACATCCAAAGATTAAATAAAAACGCAACCGTTACTTTCTAAACTAAACGTTCACTTGATTTTTTAACGAAAACTTATAAGAGTATACAGTGGGCCAAAAGACTCAAATTATGTTTAAAATACTCAAATGATGTTTAAATGACTGTACTAATACTTACATTTAGAAACAAAGTTTATCCTTGTAATTCTAGAAATGTGAGGATTTCTAAAATTATCTACAACTATTTATCTGCATACACTCAAATAACTTACCATGCACTCACTCACTCACTCACTCACTCACTCACTCACTCACTCACTCACTCACTCACTCACTCACTCACTCACTCACTCACTCACTCACTCACTCACTCTCTCACTCACTCACTCACTCACTCACTCACTCACTCACTCACTCACTCACTCACTCACTCACTCACTCACTAACACATCCGCCCATTAACTTATTCACTCATTCACAAACTTAGCCGTTTGCCTGCTCACCCACGCACGCACGCACTCGCTTACTCACTCACACACTCGCGCTCTCATGACCAATAGCCATCACCAATGTATGTTAAATGTGTTTAATTTTGACGCCGAATTGTATGACGTCAATGACGTCATTAATGTGTAACGTCGTTGATGTTGCATTTACAGCGTGATAATATGAAAACATTTAGTATATCCATGTAAAAGCCCCTTGAAAAAGGGGAGTCTATCCCCCTGAAACGTTGGGATCGATTAAATTTGTGTTTTAGTGAACTGTTTTTAAATTGTGTTTCTTGAGAACTGTAATTTATAAGAGTATCGATATAAAATAAACATACCGATTTCCTCAGAGACCTCGTCTACAATAGGCATGCATTTTGCTGTAACTGTTCTGGTGATATTCATCACATCTCCTTTTGCCTTTATTACAAAACCGTAGTCCGAGACTATTAAATCTGGACCCAGCCTGTACTGTTTAAACAACCGGGCATGATCTGAAATTATATTTAACATTTTCCAATCGTGAATACAAAATGAATGAAAGAGTATATTTAAAACTATTTCTTTATGAAAATATGAAAATATGAAGAACATAAATTTGTGATTTCTGATTTACAAGATCATTCCACTCAGTAATGGTTTTAATAATACCAGCACAAATTTAATCATCAATCATCATAATTTCCTCAAGCTCGCCAAAAGAGTCACATACTCGGCAGGTGAAAAGTTTACGTTAACTGATTAAAAACATGAAAAATGCAAATATGCAGAAATTGCTACAGTCGGAAAACACATCCTCACCAAAATGTAGAAAGCAGAAGAGAGCATGGGCTAATTAGAAGATAAATTTCAAATAAGACACCACAAACAATTAACGAAAAAGATATCCTCTGGGATATCCTCCTTGATAAAATTATAATTGAAATAGGTAAAAAGGGAACATTGAAAGCCGACGAACACGAGCAATATGAAATATTGCATGCTCGGTTTGATTGAGGCTGTTCATGTTCATTAATAGAAATGCATATTACTGCCCACGCCGCCTAGCCCCGGGTTGAGCGCAACTCAATATTTACACCAATAAACAGTACAATTTTGATCCATTTCGATCCAATTTTGAGTTATTACGAGCACAAATAAAATCGTACATGTAAATCATTGGAACTTAAATGATATTTGTATTTGTAATGTATGGGATTGAAATCCATGCGCTTCATTAAAAACATGTTTCAGCATGTTTCAGCAAACAAATGCCGTTTTTAAACCTTGTTCATTTATTTTCCTTCTAACCTGGAGCTTTTAAGAATTAATAGAACAATCGCACGATAAGATGAGCTAAAAGAACACACATATACTAGTGATTGATAAAATGGTTACCTTGAATACAAAAGAAATCTGGAAAAGGCTCAACAGTGCCTTTGGAACATGTTCCGTTTACTATTTCATACGCTATACCCTGAAACGAGCAGTACATGTATAACATCAGCCGTTTTAAATAAAGTTTAACCTACACAGATCATGTTCTTTCAAACTTTCTTTTCAAACGGTATATTGCTGAACTAATGTTACAGTATTATTATTTCATTTTATCAAAATTTCTATGTAAATTTTAAAAAGGGCAACCAACATGATAGTCTGCAGAGTTCTTGATCCTTGGTTTTTCAACTATTTGATCACTTCACTTATTTCTTTGTTTGCACACAGGTGACTGGTTTATGAGTGTGTAAATGTTTCTATGTAAAACTTGAACAAGAACGAAAATATTGCAGGCTCGGTTTGATTGAGCCTGTCCATGGACAGTAATGGAAATGCATATAGCTACCCACGTCGACCAATTGACCACAACTCAATATTTACACCAACAGTACAATTTTGATCCATCCCAAACGATGGTATGCATATGGCGGTGAACATGGAACTTTCAATGCGGTATTTTCAGATTAATACCATGTTCATATAAAGGTATCTAGGTGAAGCTTGAACAAGAACGTTTAGGCTTTATTCCTATCAATATGAAAAATTAATTATATATATTTTATTAAACAAAAACTTGTTATCATTCTTAAAACAGAAAAAAGATAGCAAATATGTTGTAGCTCACCTCTTTGAAGAATAATAATAATATTGTACTTAGGTAGACTTCACGAAGTTTTTGTTGAGTAAGGTCATAAGAGATATTCACTCCAATCTGAAATTGGAAACTCACAAAAACAACTTAAACCTGTCAATCTTTAAAAAACATCTAAACGATTAAAATGGAGCTTTAAAAGCCACCAAACCCAATAAATATGAAAATATGGATAATCGGCTTTAGTGAGTCTGTTTATGGGCAGTAATGAAAATTCATCATACATCCATATAGGTTCATGTAAACAATATGTAACAAAATAGTAAAGACACAACTTTTGAACATTAACCATATATGTATTGACCACTGTTATCTTATCATGTAATGTGTCGTTATTACGACCAGACATGACAGAAAAACATATTCAGGAACAGTCTGAATACTGATATTTGATATGCACGCGGTATAACGCCAAGGCGCTTATGTATTAAACATAGACAAACTGTCCACAAAGAACCGCTAAGTATTAAACATAGACAAACTGCAAGAAACGGACCGCTTAAGTATTAAACTTAGACAAACTGTCCAGAACGGACCGCTTAAGTACATGTATTAAACATAGCCAAACTGTTCCGAACGGACTGCTTAAGTATTAAATAGCAAATTGTCCAGAAAAGACCGTTTAAGTATTAAACATTGACAGACTGTTCAGAACGGACTGCTTAAGTATTAAACATAGCCAAACTGTCCAGAACGGACCGCTTAGGTATTAAACATAGTCAAACTGTTCAGAACGGACCGCTTAAGTGTTAAACATTGACAAACTGTTCAGAACGGACAGCTTAAGTATTAAATTTAGCAAACTGTCCAGAACGGAACGCTTAAGTATTAAACATAGACAAACTGTTCGGAACGGACAGATTAAGTATTAAACATAGCCAAACTGTCCAGAACGGACCGCTTAAGTGTTAAACATTGACAAACTGTTCAGAACGGATTGCTTATGTATTTAATTTAGCAAACTGTCCAGAACGGACAGCTTAAGTATTAAACATAGACAAACTGTTCAGAACAGACCGCTTAAGTATTAAACATAGCCAAACTGTCCAGAACGGACCGCTAAAGTGTTAAACATTGACAAACTGTCCAGAACGGATTGCTTATGTATTAAAAATATCCAAACTGTTCAGAACGGACGCTTAATAAGTATTAAACATAGACAAACTGTTTAGAACGGACCGCTTAAGTGTTTAACATTGACAAACTGTCCAGAACGGATCGCTTAAGTATTAAACAAAGACAAACTGTCCAGAACGGACCGCTTAAGTATTAAACATAGACAAACTGTCCAGAACGGACCGCTTTAGTATTAAACATAGCCAAACTGTTTAGAACGGACCGCTTAAGTGTTAAACATTGAAAAACTGTTCAGAACGGACCGCTTAAGTATTAAACATTGACAAACTGTTCAGAACGGACCGCTTAAGTATTAAACATTGATAAACTGTTCAGAACGGACCGCTTAAGTATTAAACATTGACAAACTGTTAAGAACGGACCGCTTAAGTATTAAACAAAGACAAACTGTCCAGAACGGACCGCTTTAGTATTAAACATAGCCAAACTGTCCACAACGGACCGCTTAAGTATTAAACATAGACAAACTGTCCAGAACGGACCGCTTAAGTTTTAAACATAGACAAACTGTCCAGAAAGGACCGCTTAAGTATTAAACATAGACAAACTGTTCTGAACGGACCGCTTAAGTATTAAACATAGACAAACTGTTCTGAACGGACCGCGTATGTATTAAACAAAGAAAAACTTCCCAGTACGTTTCTGTCGAAAATCCAGCAATGATAGATATTATTTGTGTTCTCAAATACATTGGTATCATTTAATTTCGCGAGGGCTAATGTTCGATCACACTACCCAAATGAAAATGGTACAACAGTATAATAAATTGTTCGTCCCCAGTAGAGGCAATATCATTTGAAATTGACATTTGCGCTATTTGTGCAGTGCCGAGGCCTAAGAAATCTCCCCGTATACATAGTTAGTACGGTTCTCTGAAATTATAGTTTCCGGTATCATGCAGTGAAGTTTACGGTTAGATTAACATACTTGCGTTTTTTTTACGCTTAGCTCAATCGGTAGCTTGATTGGCATTGCATGGCAAGGCGCTCTCGTCGTACGGGTTCGCTCCCAAGAAGGGGAGATATCATTTTATTATGGGCATATAAACTCCAAAAAAGTTCTAATTGGTCACTTTTTGTTTGTATTTTATTATTTGAAAGACATTGAATTCAATTTTTATTAATGATATGCAAACAACAGTCTTCAACTTAAACTTTAATATTGTAATAATTGACTTTGGAACAGTTTGTTGAGAGTTATCCTTAGTTTTGCTAAAAATGCATTTCTTGCATAAAAAGGTCAAGCAAACAGAAATTCGCTCTTAATCTCCTGTTTTGTTTTAATAGGACCCCTCATTAGTTGGAAAACATAAACACTTATTAATCAACAGCACATTTGTTTAAATAAATCCCATTCAAAGTATCAAATTTTAAAATTACCTCCCTTTCAATTAAAGACTGCGGTGTAAGTAAATGGTATGGGATTTATTTATTACCATGAATAAAGATTAAAAAGACATTAGAGAACTGACTTCAAGACAAAACAATTCTTTCCACAACCTCTTGACGTAGGGAAGAAACGAAACTAGCATACATTGTAAAAAAATAAAATTGATGACCAATTAGAACTTTTGTTGAGTGTACATGTAAGCATTTTATCACAGCAGTGCTTCACATATCGCGCCTTTAAAGAAAAAAAAAACATTTAAAATATTATTTTTATTACAAGAAGAGCAACCTTTAGAGGTGTTGTTCCATCCCAGGCTGACATGTCCACAAAACCTTCCAGTTGTTTTGGACAGCAAATGTCTCCTCGGCACATCAAGAACAAAGAGCAGCAAAGAAGTACACGTTGCGGGATGAATAAACCCATTGATATGCTTTGGATAGAAGAACTCTGAAACTATAATTGTGCTTGTTAAAAAGTTGATGATAAACAACAAGATGCTACCTTTAAACACGTCTGCTCTTTGATATTAACCATGTTCTATGGAAATCAACATTCATAACAAGGCGTATAGTCATAGTTCACCGAAGAAATTATCAAGCAACTTCTTGAGCTAGATTACTTTGAAAGATGGAGCAATACTGAAACACTGTAAAACCATGAAATTTTGACTATTTATCCATTGCTACAATGTTAAAAAACTGTTGTAATGCAAAAACCTAAACCTTACTTTGCCGTTATTACCTAACATTAAAGATTAAATAGAAAAATGTTATATAAGATACCTTAGCGTTCACGTCCAGTTATTCACCTTTAGGCCAGTTGTTGGGTTTATGCATTATATATATACACTTGCACAAGGCAGACAGAACGCAAACTGTTTAATCCCTTGCTATTAGTTACCGCTGCCAGCCAATCGGATTGTTTAAAAATATGTGCAAATCTTTCAAAATTTCCCCTAAATTGTTTTAAATAGATATAATGTTTGAAGACTCAATATCGCAGTCTTCATTTAAAGTAAATATTTGAACATTGTAAATTTTAATGTTATTTGAGTGCATAATCACCGAGCTAATTTCAAGGTCATGTTTAGCTTGGAAGAACAAATACGACAAGAACGAACATAAATTTTATGTTCCCGGTTAACATTTTGAGAAACAATGGAGTAATATAAATTGTCATTTTCTGCATTAAAACTAATTTGAATTGATCAATATATGTTTCACACAAAAAACACTACGAATTAAAGAAAGTTCTCCTATTTAAATTACGTGTCGTTTAAACAAAACCTAACAGCAAAGTCAAGTTTCAGTGATTTGTAAATAATTCAAGCCAATCTCAATCGATTATAAATCGTTGACTTGTTTTAAAGCCCCAGCCCTAAACTTAAGTAAGAATATACTATTGAAAAATCATATTTGTCCATATAGACTCTAATATATAAACTCTCTAACAGAACACAAAAGGTCCAATCGAATTCTTTGTTATAGACGGGATTTTCAATGATATTGTTAAATTATCGTTTACGAACTTTTAAGAAGTAAAGTATAATAGAGCTATATTTAGCACCGACGAAGAGACCACTTTATGCGCGATCTCGATTTCTGTAACCTTTCGGAAATCCTACTTTCGCTTTTAGTCGCGCGGACCAAATTTATTTTAGTAAATTAAAATATTTTTAGCTCAAACTAATGCTGCAAATGTGTGCCTACAGTTCCAAATACATTGAATATTTCATACAAGAGCGGGTTAAATTGAAGAAATGCCTCTCTCATATAGAAATTCATGATATATCGACTTATTCTAATGGAGCTCGTTGACGTCACACGTCAAAACATTGTGCACCGTCCAATATATTGTGAGCGGCTTTTACTGTAGCCACTCCTCTTCAAGTAATACGTCACACTGAAAACCATCAGGAATTATGAGTTGTTAGGTGAATAAGACTTCATCGTAGAGGATGAAGTTTAAGTTTAAATATTCCTTCTAAAAAATACTCGTGGTTAATATTGTCATGTAAAAAATATTGTAACTTTAAATTTCAGTAAAGGTATAATTTAAGTGAATAAAAAAGTGAAAACTGTATATCAGGAATCGCCACACTCACAAAACACACTCCACGCAACGACAAAGAAGAGAGGAAGAGAGAGCATGTTTGTTATAAGTATGTCAATTCAAATAAGACGTCACTAACAACCAACGAAAAAGAGAACCTTTGGGAATAATGGCACGGAACGGTCAGTGGCAAAACAAATTGCCACTGGGGGTTTAAAACATGTTGTAGGGTTCACCAACCTCACACTTGCCCCAACAGGTTCTAATATCACAAAACAAGCACAAGTTGTCTTAGTGAAATAACTCCAACCCACCCATCAGTTTAACAATGTTGCATGCAAAAGCACTCAAACATATAAAACATAAGAAGCTAAAAGCATTGAAAAGCCAAAAATGCGGGTACTCAATGACCTTACCGAGACCAAAGCACCTGGAGACAAATCAGCAAGAACACGATGACAGGGATAAAAGAAACAAATCGAGCTTCTATATATTAATGATTACAGCCTTATGAACAACAATTCATTTTTCACCACATGTCAAAGGTCAAGTCAGTTACATGGAAAAGACATTATCTATCTTTCACAAATTATTGATTGGGGTTTCACCGATAGGGGACCCCTTTTTTGCGTGCAATACTCTGATAGCTTTGTTCAGGGTCTGATGAAAGATTTTCAAAAATGTTCGATTGGGTCAGTCTTATGGTAGTTAGGTGCTAATTTCAACTTTCTGGCTAAAATCCCCATGAAAATTAAATATTGCTGGGTCAAAAAGGGGTTTGAGCAACCCCAAAGAATACACCCTGCTTGTTGATGGCAGAATTTTTAAGTATATCAAACTCTGTTTTGCAATGTACACTAATACAACAAAGTACGGCTCAATTAAATGTGAAGAAACAGTTTAATATTTCGACAACAAAATTATTTTTTAATACCAGCATCGAATAAAATGCCGTGATACGCAGCGTAGCAAAAATCAAGTGCCGGTGTACGGTGCGTAGCCTCTCATTTTTGGCAAGAAGTAAGTAAAATATAGAGAAAACACACTCAAATTTTACACTGCGTGGTCCTCCAGTGCAGATAATTTTTTATGCAGTCATAATTCTTCACTAAACTTCAGTCTATATCAAGAAAAATACGTTTGAACAGGAATTTACAACATTTGCAGCACAGACAGGTCCATTTTCACGAATGATTGAGCAAACTACTTTATTCTGGACACAAAGAAAACTAGAATCATAAAGTGTCATGACTTGACAGCCGTACAGGCCTATTGGTTTGAGTATTATTTAAAAATCTAGCCAAAATCTGCGATGTTCTTACCTTGCCCCACAAAACCTCCTACATCGTCACTCGTTATGCTGGTTAAAAGCGTTTAGTGGTGCCGTTCGCGAAGCGTACCATGTTAGCCAGGGTGATACTTAAGAATTAGAAACGCAACTTCTTTAAACAGGAAATATAGTTTCCATTTTCTTTAAGTAATACAATACATAATGCGGCAGGTGACAGATTATCTACATGTCAGGAATGGATCCATTCTTTTCAATCCTTTATTTTCATAAATCATTAAATTAATGTGGATGGAATCTGTGGTTATTACTGTTATTTATGTAATACAGCCAATCATTCCTTTCGATACTTTGTTAATTTAATTGGTTTTGTAATAAACCATTCTTCGGGAAGGGCTTAGTAGATCATTAACGTTGTCCGACCCGTTTGCTATTTGTTTTGTTTTCGAAATTATATTATCTTTGTGCTTGTAATAGATTGTAATCGATAAAAATATGTATAAATCAAATAAACACAATTATAATTTATAACCTTATAAGCATAGATCTTAATATCGTATCCTATTAAACACCACTCTCTTACACTATCGGCACATTACATTCACCTCTGTTATAGGCTGGGACTACATTTACCTTCAACTACTTTTACTTTAACTTAAGGTATCGCAAACATTGCAAATGGCGAAAATAGGCTAAGCTCAATTTAGTCTAATTCATGTTCTTATTACCAAGCACATACTGAAACAAAAGAAAAACCATTTGCATGAGAACTCTGAAACTCATGAACAATATACCAAAGCAACTCATACCTGAAATAAATATATGCTGGTCTACAATGTTTAGTGCCAATTCGTCAAAATAATGTTAGGGTTTTCAAGAAATTCAAGGAAATCTTACTTCCTGGTTCAAAGTGAAAGTAGAGAGTGAAAGTAGGAAGTAAGTTTTCCTTGCTTGGTAATTAGAACATGAATTAGACTAAATTGAGCTTGCAAACATTTACTACATCCATAGCTAAATACATTTATTTACTAAAATCTAGGTGGCAATAAGTATTTCCCCCAAAATTCATTTTTTGAAATTTTAGCATGTTTTCGCCATTTGCAATGTTTGCGACCTCTTAAAGAAATAGTTCACCAATTACATTTACAATAGCTTGGGTTTCTTCGATTTTAATTAAATATAGTGAAGATTTCAGTCATTTGTTTTACCTTAGCTTTCAAATGCATATTTTATGACTTTATAAAATAAGGTTGTCGAGTTATGTCAAAAATCTTGACATTGAGACTTTCGCAGAGATGTAAAGTGAGTGTAAGGAACGACTACTCTGCGAAGGAGATTGATTAAGCACTTGACCATGAAGTTAAGTATATCCTGATACTCAGTCATTATTAAACAATATTTTTTTATAACTACGCAATTTCTTATATAGCTTATTCATGGATTATTTTGTGGATGGTGTAACAATCATGAGACCTATCATGCTACATGCATTTCGTACTAGAACTTCGTCACGTGAAATAAAGGAGGTTGACGAATATTTTGGCCCAGTTTAGTCTTCATATGAGTTTGATGGTTTTAGTCTGATAATTAATACAATTGTCATTAATCAAGTGAATTCACGTTGGCCATGTTATTGGGCCTCGTGCAGTCACATTAGCCCTCGGACTGCGGCATCGGGCTTATATGAATACCCTCGGCCCAATAACAAGCCAATATGAATTCACTTGATTAATAACATTATACTACAAGTACACATGTAATATGTATTAAAAGTACACATGCACTAAGATTGTAGCGAAAAAGCAATATTACTGAAACAGCAATAGCAACTCTCAGCCGTAAAGATTTTGTATTATTTTTTAAAAATATATTGGCAAAGAAATGTACACATTTGTATAAGCTGACCCGTTTTTAACTCTCTGTGTGTAGTTTACGCCAATTTATGTTGTTGTTTTAAACAAAATATAAAACATAACACATAAATTAACTAAGTGTGAAACTCAAGGACTCTTAGTTTAAAGCGTGGTAATTAATGAGTTTATACGAACTCATTATATTTTCTGTAGGTCAAATTTTCGCTTATTTCATTCAGGTTAATGCCCCAATTTAGAACCTTAATGAACATTAGCCATGAATTGTTATATCATATAACTAGCTTAAATATGCGCGAATATATGTCCTTTGTGATTTGATGGATATACGCGTACAGAAATGACAGCGAATTCGCTCGGTATCTCAAGTGTTTACTAATAGTCGTTGCGTTGTCGGAATTGCAGGGCTAGGCGCTGTCGCCGAGACGGTGCGGGTTCGCTCCCAGGTAGAGGCAATAACATTTGTATCTGACATGGCGTGGAATGCCTTATTAAGGCCTGCATGTTTTTATTATTCGCCTTTTATGCTCACCGTTAATATCCGTAGGGGAAAACCGTTTGCTAACATGGTCACCACTCGTGGCTCAACCCTTTTGTTGTTTATGTATTACTATTTTTGTACTGACGCATTTATCACTGATGATCACCTGATCACGCAATCAAATATTATTAAACTAAACTACTGAAGACTTTAATGAAAACATACACTTCAAAAACAATAAAAAACGATATCCCATTATTGCCAAATACGAAATCGAAAGGTCGCATGACTTAAATTGTCCGGTTTCATAAAGAACAAAGAAATTTTCCGATGAATACAAATTCAGACGATAACCCCGACCCCATCCTGTTCTAAGTACCGCTTTCAGTTTGCTATAAATTGAAGAGGAAAACTTAATTACGATTCATACCGCTTGGCTTCAACCTAACTTCAAGCACCAGAATGAAGGCTGTGCTGGCACTGCTCGTGTTATTACCACTGGTATACGGTCAGAAAGCTCAGTGTTGCTACCCACAACAATATCAAGCTAGGTTTGATATCACGGAGCTGTACTGTTCGGATAAGGGAGGCTCCCTGTACTATTCGGTAGGTGCTTTTGATATCTTACCATACAGTTGATCACATTTAAGCAATTAGTTTAATCTTGTAGAAATTAGTTTAATCTTGTAGAAATTAATTTAATCTTGTAGAAATCATGGAAGTGGTGACTTTCTTTTGAAGTTGAGTATAAATTGTGTTCCGTTTTTAAATATGAACACGAGACATATTAAGACTATTCTCTTTTTGTATCTCTGCGACTGGATTATTATTGCGGAAACGATGAAAAAGATTTCCGCTCTATACCCTTTACTCCTGTTGTTGTTGTTACTTCCCAGTTTTATGTCCCTCCCGCCTCTGAACGAGGACATTATGGTGTGGACAAACCAGCTTTCCATGGTGGAGAAAGACCCCAGGTGCCCCTCCGGGCAATTTTCAGGCTCGAGCGGGCACCTGGGTAGAACCACCGACGTTCCGCAAGCTAGCTGGTTAGCTTCCTCACATGAAAGATCTTGACCCTGGTAGGTCTCGAACTCACAGCGGTGAGGGGCAAGTGATTTTCAGTCGGAAACCTTAACCACTCGGCCACGGACGCCCCTACCCTTTACTCCATGGGATACAAGGGCTGTTATCGCTTGTGCGAACAGTGTTGATACATATCGGCCTGCACGTCCGTACATTTTGATCAGAATCTACACTGTTCGCGTTTACATTAAAATTTTGGCGCGCGCCACGGGAAAAGGTACCTTCGAACATATTTTGTGACATTTTAGTTGTTACTATATTAAGAATAAAATTACAACTATGTATTATTTTCTCCTAACTAAAACGATATTTTGTTGCACATTTTGACAATAAAATGACATTCACGGCAAAATGCTAATAATTCATGCCCTCTGTTCAACTTAATGACGTCATTTCACTGATTGACGTCAAATGTCCGAAGGTACCTTTTCCCGTGACGCGCCCCATTTCATAGTATATTTCTGACTTACAAGCAGTAATGGCTAATCAGACTGCACAGGTACGAAATCTATTTCTTATTTCCGGTTGCCTGCAAAAGTCCACTCTGTCCTTTCTTTTCGACGAAAAACAGCAACACATATTCATGGCGATAAAACCGATTTTAAAATTGTGCGATTAAAGCGATTTCGTAATTTTATACTCAATTCCAAAAGAAAGTTTTTACTTAGTTTTCGGTAATTTTTCTTTCATTAGCTGTTTTTTTTTCATGCCTTAATATTTGGTATCCGAAAATTGAAATTAGATCATTTAAATTCTATAGTAAAACTATATAGATCTTGTATCAATTATGATATCATCTATTTTGGCGTTAAGAAAATTAGTTAATGAAAAAATCACCTTAAACAGAGTGCATTTTCTTTTAAAATTAACATATTTTAATCCAAAATATAGCAGATGGATTTCACTGCAGGATTTATTGCGAAAGGAAGTAATTATTCATCATCAAATATAATACACTTTGCCACTTGATACAAAAATAGACATGAATTGATTTTTTATGGTTAAACGTCATCCTTTTTAACTAAAATGTACTGTGTGTTTTTAAGAGATCTGGTTTGAGTACAATTAAAACAGGCTATCTGGTGTTTTGTTCGCTTGCAATAAGATACATCATTTTTACTACTTATTTTTTATGAAATTAAAATTCAAGTCCAATCGTTATCATAAATAAATCGAACTGGGAGGTGGCGGATGGGGGTTGGGGGTGGTGGTGGGGGGGGGGGGGGGTAAACACCCAAAACCGATGTGGCTTTTGTACAGATAATTAACTAATGGGATAAAACTGCTAAAATGAGTCTTCGTTAAAGAAGAATATGCCCGCTACTGACCTTTGCTTTTACCCCTAAGTTTACTTCTATGGTAATGCATGTACATGTAGGGATTTTAATGGTTATTTCAAAGTGAACAAAATTGACAATGATTGTATCATTTTATTTATCAAGTTTGAATAGTATAGTCCGATTCCACGTTCTGAAATTAAAAACAACATGATCGATAGAGTTAAGTGTATATACCTTCTTTTTACAGAAGTTTTAGTGAATATAATAAAGCAAGATATATTACTTATTATTTATGATTAAGATTCGTGTCCAGATTCGATGTTTTGGCAGTTTTTGGGCTATTTATAAAAATGTTTTTTCTAAATTGTTCAAAATCAACTTTTTTCACTTAATGCTCTCGTTCTCTCGATTTCACCGTACATAGTTGACGTTTGATGGTCCCACTCCGACAAATCAGCCTGCACATCTGTGCCGTCTGCTTATGCCAGTGTTCGCTACTGAGTTATACATGTAACAAAAATGTAATTAACGTCTTGTTGAAATATAAATCAAAAGTTGTGTTAATTAACACAATCTCTTTTTGTTTAGATTGAGGTAAATCGTTTGGAAATCGACTGGGCCAATAAACGATTAAGAGAAGATATTGCCATCGGCTCTCTAAATTGGACAACATTGGCATTTTATAACGACGTAAGTACCATTCAACTTCATTTGTAATAATTTTAAATTTGATGAAAGGGTAAATTCCGGTTATGAGTCGAACCTACCGATGAAGGTTAGTTTGTGAAAATCACGTGATAATATGACGGACATACTCTACATTTAATACTTGCGTTACATATACTACTTAAAGTTTTCTAAGCACCAATTTAACCTCATAAATGTTTTGGCAATTTTTTTTCCAAATTATTAACATACCCATCTTAAACATCATCTCATTCAAAATCTTACTAAATCTCGAAACCCATTTGCAGTTGAGTAATACAATTTGTAAAACTGACTTCATCTTTGTACATGATGTACCGGAAGTGGAATACGTTTGTCGCCATATCCTTGTTCTATTCAAGTAGTTCTTCTTCAAACTTCCGCTGAAAGCGGAAATCGCGTTACCTATCAAATTGTAAAGTTTAACGTATGTTTTCGATTGAGTATTTAAAATGACTTTTATTTTTCAACCGTTAAAACATCCACTTAATGTAAAATGTAATAGGTTTGATCATGTAATATTTTATTGTAAAAAAAAACCCTCTATAGGATACGATTTTCTTCTATTTCAGAATATTGGCTATTTTTACACCGGAAGCAACTGCATCAAGTTCAAACCATATCAAGTACCCTTCTTAGTTGGATGCACACCAGGTAAGTAAGGTCCACATAACCCTAAAATAGGAGGCTTTAAATCCTTCTGTGTTTGCTTACTTCTTTTATAATTTTGAGCATTCGATAGTCGTATAAAGGATTCGTGATATGCATATGCATAACATCGTTTGGGATGGATTGTACTGTCAACGGGTGTAAATATATTGAGTAACGCTCAACCCGGGGATAGGCAGTGGGCAGAAATATGCAGTTCCATTACTGTCCAAGTATTGGCTCAATGAAATCGAGCAATATTTTCATATTTGTCGTGTTTGTTGGCTTTCAAAGTCCGCTTTTCCTGTATTCAAAAAAGTCAAAATTTGCATCTACCAAATTATTAAGAGATAACGGCTTTATCGATGAGTTATGAAGATAGTTCAATATCGATGTAAAATAATTATATTAAATTTGTAATTCATGTTATTAAGTACTTGTTGTCTTATAAAAGCGGTCAATCGCATAAACGTTGCACCTGCTGTATGGTCTCCTTATATCACTATTTTATAGATAAAATTATATTTACACAACGTAATATATTATATTAAATATCATATAATTTAACAGATTATACTAAATGATCTTGTGTTCAACGAACAATCTGACGTAGATGCTTATTTTAAAACGACATTGCATGTCAAAAACTGTCATCGGTTCGGCAAATATCAAATTCTGTTAATGATGGTATACAGAAAATTAACATTAAAAATCAAATTGATGTCGAAATTAACATTGAATGTCAGCTCTTGGTTGAAATGAATGTCAGGTGACTATGAATATATAAATGTCATCTGACTATGTATATATTAATGTCAGCTGACAATGTTATGGCAGATGTCAGTCAGTTTCAGCTGACTATGTAAATCGATGTCCGCTGTCAGTGCAAATCAATGTTTGCTGATTTTGTAAATAAATGTCATCTGACTTTGTAAATTAATGTCATCTGCCTTTGTAAATCGATGTCAGATAATTTTGTAAATCTATGTCAGCTGACTTTGTAAATAAATGTCAGAAGATTTCGTAAATCAATGTCAGCTGAATTTGTAAATAAATGTCACATAATTTTGTGAACCTGTTCCAAATTGCTTATTCAGCTTGGTGTTGTATTGGTAGAAGACTAACAAGAAAGTCAAACTTTTCAGATAAAGTGCACGTTACGCCTCTCGCTAGACTGGGATACCAACCGAGCATCAATGTGGCAAGCTACAGCTGGAATTCTACCAGTCTAATCTTCACAGAGTCATGCTTTCCAGTTGGCGGACAGTACTATTTTGCTGAAACTGGGGGTAAGTAAAATTAAACTCAGGTACGACCGCTGAGATTCCCTACGGACAATGTATTTAAGCAACGGTGACTAAATCGATATATTTCCGCTACCCTTTCATTTTTTCCATAACGTCATGTATCTTTTTGATGTCATTAACCGCTTAACGGTCTGTCATACAGAAGAGGCAATTACGCAATCAGATTAAAAGATATATACTATGTTTACTGACAAGAGTTCAAAAATTTCACGTGAATTATGGGAACGGACAAATCTAATCTCTTCGATGTTTTAATTTAGTTTATGATTTCGCAATATTTCCACATGTTGGTAAACGGATTTTCTTTGCAGTGAGAGGTTTGGTGTCCTTCGTGCTGAAAAACCTAACACCTGCAATCAACCCTGCGGACTTTGCTGTGCCCGACATATGCAAGAAGGCAGCAACGGTACATAGAATTTATATGGTTATTTAAAACAGCTTACGGAAACGCAGTATCTTTTAATTGTACGGTACCAATTTTTGCGAAGAAGCCGTAAATGACATTTCTTAAGGTCGTAAAATATGTTTGACACAATTATACACGATAAAACTGCTGTAAATTCGATACAATTGTCGTCCTTTCTTAGTGATTTAATAACTATTATAGTCCGGCACGTTCAACGCTCATTTTTGAATTTCACGTATTCTGCGCTAGTAAAAAATGCGAGTTCAATTATATGAAAATGCGCCAGGGAAAATGTGCAAATTAAATCACATTGAAATGCGCTATGGAAAATGTGCGTATTTAATCTAATGAAAATGCGCTAGGGAAAATTTGCGAATTTAATCACATGGAAATGCGCTAGGGAAATTTTGCGAATTGAATCACATAGAAATGCGCTAGGGAAAATTTGCGAATTGATTCACAAGGATATATAAAATCAAAAATTATTATTCTTGTGAATACAATTAATTTCTTTGATTTTACAAATATATTACTACGTGAAAATGCAATTTTTCAGTTTTTGTGGGAAAATTCGTTTTTGAAAAATTAAATGATAACATAGTATGCGCAATCATTTAAATTATGATTATGGGAAACTGACGTCAAATTAGCCTAAATATATACAGCGGGATGCTGCTCAAAACTAATTACACGACGGAAGTTGTGCTACAAATTATCATTAAAATGAAATACAATATTTGAAGAAATTTGAAGCTCAACGGTTTTTTATTAGATAAGATCATATCATTACATTTTAGGGTTGATTGTCACTGCGGATTCCGCTTGTGTCAAGTTACAGAAAAATACTACATTTTTATGAAACAATCAAACATAACGCATTGACATTCATTGACCGACGAGACATGTCTCGAATATGGGTCTTTATAGTGAAAAGGTTACTTCTGTGTATCGGTTGACTTCTGTTATTTTCGATGATTTATTTGTTTTCAATTTAGGTAATGTCCCGGATGTTACCCAGTCTTGTTTGGGTCGTGTTTCGTATATCATAATAATTTTATTCTGGGTTTTTATTTCATCTTAAAATAATTTTCAATCCATTTCAGGACGATAATCTTTCAACCAGAGTAAAGGGATCAGCGTTCATGCATTTCCAGAAACATCAAGGAGCGAACTTCTTCCAAAGCACATAGATACTTATTTAAAAGCAAATGCTGTAAATCCACTTATATTCACTGGATACTTATTTTTTGTGGATTTCTTGGGCAGAATAGTCAACGAAAGTAAATCCCCTATAAAAGATAGAATGTATAAAATCTTGAGGTGAGAACATTTAAATGGATGATTCAAATAACCCAGGAAAATTTGTATTACCAAAATATACCACGAAATTCCATGAATTTACAGCATTAGTTAAAACACTGAAAACTATGAAACCCTGTGCTTTGCTGTACTTTATAATTATATGCAACTTTCAAACAAAAATGCTCTATTAACATTTCTACTGGTATGTTTGACGCGTGAATAAAGTCCTTAGGGTTCTAATAAACCGCCGCACACCCTCCTCTATTTGTGTACCATCAGTTGCCTGTACAAAATGCTGGGTTTGTAATAATATTCCATCTATTTAAAATGTTAAGCAACTATATTGACCAAAGATCTCTTCTGAAACTTAGTTTAAATAACATAACACAGATTAACATAACATAATACAACATAACATAACAGTTACGAATGTTATGTTAACATAACAGTAACGAATGTTATGTTATGTTATGTTACTAAGGTTAAATATGTTATCGCATCGAACAGTTGTTGACTATCATCTGAGTGACGTCACATCATGAACTTTAATTTTGAAATATACTGTCGTTGACTAGTTACTAATGTTGACATTTTTCCATACTGTCCATAAACAGTGATATGACGTGCATGCTGAAACAGTTTTCAGATCATCAACATCAATCACAGATATGATTATGAATAGATTGCCTCTACCTGGGAGCGAACCCGCACCTTCATGGCGACAGCGCCTAGACATGCTGCTGCGAGGTTAGGCATCTATTACCAGACTGCTGAAGTGTTTTTTTATTTAATTGGACATAAAGTAAATATATCCAATTACAAGCCTCTTTAATTTATCATGTTTTGTAATTTAGCTAAGAGGAAACAACTTCAAAATATTCGGGTTTCAGTCGTAATAGTATTATTTTTTAAACTCTACAAAACCGCTTATGTGCACTGATTTTTTTTTCTCTTTTTGTAACCGTCAACTGATGAGTGATTCTGACTGTGACCTCTTTCTTGTACGATTTTGTGGATGTTGTATAATAACCTATATTTTTGTGGGAGATACTAACTTTGCATATATTTCTAAAAATAAACGCTTTTATACTAAATTTAAATGTACTTCCTTTCGTCATTTATCATTGGTATCAGTAGACATTTGTACGTAACTCGACCCCTAATATCTGAATGTGAAACTGGGACACTAAGGTTTAAAGTCTGTCCCACTTAACCGTAAAACGATTCTTCTGAATGAATTATGCATTGTTGGAAAAAAAAATATCACCAATCGACGCAGAAAAAAATCCATGAGGAATGACCACCCCATGTTTTTTTTTTCTGCGGCGAATGATTATTTCCTGTTTTACTAAGGACGTAAAATAAATTCAGAAAAATCGTTTCACGGTAAAGTGAGACAGTCTTTAAATAATATTATAACGTAAATTGGTGATGAGGCAATACCATTTGAATAATGCCGTGCATGTAAATGCGTAAAAAACACAAATACATTTTTGAGGCCATTATCACGGTAACCCCGTTTATTTTCAATTCCGATACAATATTATAAACATATAAATACAATAAAAACAAAAACAACAACACACAC
Organism: Corbicula japonica; assembly: GCA_038501625.1. Lineage (NCBI taxonomy): Eukaryota > Metazoa > Mollusca > Bivalvia > Venerida > Cyrenidae > Corbicula > Corbicula japonica. The sequence goes on from JAZAYU010000048.1 coordinate 3,766,491, forward strand.
GAAAAATGTCGTTTCTCTTTTTTTAAAAAAGGCCTTTACGGTGCAATTTAAACATCGCTCACGCTGATTTCAAACAAGATTGACACTGAAAAAAAAGTAAATTTCTGTCGTTGTGGACGAAATGAGTGGAGAGATTCAACGGATTTTCCATAGTTTAAAAGATATTGCCTCTACTGGGGTGCAAACCCGTACCGTCAAGGCGACAGCGCCTTGCTAAGCAATTCCAACGACGCTACCTAGTGAGCTAGCAGGGGCAACCAAAAAAAGTTGTTTGGATAACCCTGATAAACGTTATCATCACAACGTAACATCGGTAACGGATTTTTTTTACTGATAACAGTTTTGACTATATGTACGGGGAGACTTTTTACGGCCGCTTGGAAGGCATTTAAACTGATGTTTATTATTTCTTCGTTTTTCTGTTTGGTTGAAAATAGAATTTTCGGGATTGTTTTAAGTCTAACTATTTTTTACTGTTAACCTTTCTTAACGTTTGTAAAATAAACATACATTAACAAGATTGATGTGTGCAAAGTTTTATTTAACTGCATTTTGCCGTTAGAGAGATTTTGATAATTTTCGTTTTTATCAATGACAGTGCAATGACAACTTCCATAGCACCTTAACAGCCACCCATCTTGAAGATTGGGGTTCATTATTAAGATGATCTTCCGGATAATTAATACAGTTTTTTTTGTTGCGGGCCCCATTAAAGGGTAACCCCATTTTTTTCTTTTTCTGTTTTACAATTATAAAATATAATAATTTATATAATGTTTATGTCAATCAAGAAGGAGCTAAATATATCCTTATCATAAGCCGAGTTGTTTCATACAATACATTTTAATTCATTCATGATTATTATTTTAAATCAAAATACACATATATCTAAATATTGACAGACGGGAAAACCGAACATTTTAGAATGTAATACGAAAAGAAAAAAAATCGCAAAAAAACAAAAAGCAAAACAGAAAAGAACATCACAAATTTGTTATAAAATTGTGAGTAATTAAGTAGGGTTGTTCAAAGAATCGGTGGTTCGTTTAATAAAATGCGATTCTAATTTTCATTAACTGACACAATGAAATGAATATTTACACAAACAAAACACTAAGAAATCATCACCAGAATCCTTGTTCCACTAAAGTTTTTCCGAATAAACTGGATTTTCAATTCCGCCGTTAATCATAACGGTATTCTCGTTGCAACTGTCATGTGTGGTACTGGTTCCGTTGCAAATATTATGTTCTGCCTCGTCCCAATTGCCAAGTTCTGTCTCGTGGCAACTGACAGCATTTGTTTCTATATTAGGAATATCATTCACTTCCTCATCTGAATCGGACATTTTCATTCTTGGCGTGTATAACTGTAAACCTAAACAAATGTCTGCGGAAAAATGAAGTAAGGCTGAGGCGACCAACATTGCAAGGCAGTAGGGGATCCCTATATACGTGTTTTCTTGCGCGTTGTCAGTGTTCTGCAGCTCTGTTGCGTAGTGGACGCCGATGATATCGTTGCTCACAACAGCTAACACTATACCAGCTGCAAATATAAGATGTTTTCATTAAAAAATAGTTGTTTTTACGGTAAGATGAACATGTTCTTGTAATCAAGTTCACAGTAATCACAGTGTAACTTAAAATTTATATTTTGATTAATGAAACCGTTTAACAAAACTGTATACTCATTTTAAAATAAGTCGGTAGCTACGGAACGTCAAATATTTTGGTGTTCCTTAAGTACTATGATTAGAAAGTGAGCTATTTGTGTTAGCAAGTGCGCTATATGTTGTAAAATATGCACTATATGTCGATAGCAAGTGCACTTTATGTCTATCGCAAATTCACAATATGCTGTTAGCAAGTGCACTTTTTACGCTACGTGTCACGTTAAATTTCAGCGTTTAGCGAACATCAGGCTTCGTTGTCTAGCATGGTCAATTTCTTCTTTATTACTCACAGTTATTGACAATTTTAACGGAAATTTAAAAGAAAAAAAAAGAATAATACCGGATGTGGCTGATGCCACGGCTGTCAGCAGCACTACATGTAGTTGCATGTTGTCTTCGTGTTTCCGGATGGTTTGGAGCCCATGCACAACAACCACAAGTAGAGAGAGACCGGTTGATACGACTATAAGAACTTGCCGGCATATCTTAGCGTTGTAGTCGAAGTCTGTGATAAAATAAAGAAATAATTCAATTGAATTTAATGACAGTTTTGTTTCCAAAACCGAAGAAACTAGAACGATTTCATAAATACATAAAATCTCCAAAAAGAGAAGTCAGTTATAACACTATATAAAATGTACACTATTTAATTTCAAATTTTCCGAACTTGTCCTTTATCAAGATTCCATAGTTTACTTGATAACGTACAAGTGTTCGAAAATTTAAAATTAAAAAGTGTACATTTTATATAGTGAAGATGTTTTTTGATATTGTCATTTTATTTTATATTTTTATTTTATTTAAAAAGCCAACAACATCAAATTTATTTTAAAATGAACATTGTCATAAGTATTGTTCCTCTGGGCTCCGCATTTGTTTCCCCGATCCGGTCCCATCTTTATCTAGTTAATAGGCAAGTAGAATTAAAAATGTTTAGTACAACTTTGACACAAAAACAAAAAATACCTTACGTTATCCCCTTTTTACTCCATATTTTAGTTATGGTTGTTATTATTCTATTACTTATGTGGACATTTAAATTGTTGTTTCGTGTTGCTTCGTTTTTGTGTTTGATTGCAACTGGAATAGAATTTTAAGGATTGTTAAGGCCTAACTGTTTTTTGTTACTGTTTCGACTTTTCTTAACATTTGTAAAATAAACATATATAATCATAAGATTGATTTGTGCAACGTTTTATTTAATTGTAATTTGCCATTTTAGTGATTTTTATATAATATTTTTTTTTATCTATGACGATAGGAGTAACGCCTTAATTTAAATCAAATCTGAGACACGTAAGTATTCAACCCTGATCGGTGAACAGGCACATTTTAATACAAAAATTTTCCTTAACTTGCCCCATTTGAAAATAAACGTTGCAATTTTAATACTCCTGAAATTGTTCGATTTTCAAAAATCTGTATCGTTATATGATACTCGCTTCCACTTGATGATTTGGAATATAGTATTTCATTCCCCTAAGTGTGGACTCATCAAATTTCAAGCCCAAATAGTAGTATCCTCCATAGGTTATCAACGTTGTCGATCAGTGAAACTATACACTCAACGAAAGTTCTAATTGGTCACTTGTTGTCCGTAATTTGCCATAAGAAGTTCATGGATTTAACTTTTTGTTTGTGGTCAGTTGCCAAAAACAGTCTTCAATTTATGATTTCGTCTTGTAATAATTGACTATGTAAGAGTTTGGCCAAGCAATCATAAAATTGCTCTAAAATGCATGTTTTTAAATATGACCCCTCGTTAGGAGGAAAAACATAAAATATAATTAATCAGCAGCATTTTCAGTTTGCATGATTCTCCTTCATGTATCCAATTTTATAATAACCTCCCTTTCAATTCAAGAACTTTGACCCTGCGGTGTTAGTAAATGGTATCAGGTCCATTTAAGAAAAAAATCAATAAAAATTAAAAAGAAGATATTTAACAATTAATTTCAACACAAAACAGTTTTTTCACAACCTCTCTTGACAAAGGGAAGAAATGAAACTGGCATACATTGGTAAACATATACAATAGATAACAAATTAGAACTTTGGGTAAGTGTATTCTTTGAACAGTCAAAGAACATAGTATTACACTGAACCTATTTCCTACACTGTAAAACTTTCCCGTTAAATTTTACGGGATAGTCCTGGCAGCTGGTTACCAGGACAGTCCCGTAAATTATACGGGCTGACAGTTACGGTCTTCCCGTTAAATAAAACTGGACAGTGTATTTTTTACTGGCTGACCGTAAGTAATGGTGAAAGATGGTGGGTGGGGTTAATTTCAAAACATCGTTATAATACGACCTTAGCCTATAGCATTGACTGGCTAAGGGAGTATACAATTTGAAAAACAATTAAGCTTACAACACCACAACTTAATCTGTGCACAAACAGCTTAAAACCTTTAAATTTTCCAAAGAAACCGTTTTTTTTTTGCAAAATGCGCCAATGTGCTCGACAGGATGTTAACCGAAAGGCTCCGAATAAAAAAAACGGTGCCGCACTGTATTTGTATAACATTTAGTCGAAACGGTTACGTCCCGTTACCGAAATACCGTATATTTAACGGGGATTTTTTACAGTGTAACTACACCGATCATAAATTATTAATTTCTTTGTATGGTATTGGAGTACACTATTCAAATTTGAAACATAATAAGATAGATCATTTGTACTTCATTTTACAAGGTTGCCCTTTAATCTTATTGTGCCTTCATAACATTTAACAGATATGGGGTAAAACCGAGTCAATAAATCGACAGTATGTTTCACTGTACAGCTGCCCTGTACCAAATGTTTAGTGCCCTGTGGCAGTTCTTAAGATGGCAACCAAACAAGCACCAGTCTATACCGAACACAATGTATACAAATTGGAAACAATAAAACTCATATCTTTTTGCTTGCTTGTTTGGTCGCCATCTTGAACAGTGTATTTGCAAAAATGTTATAACGAAATTGGTCATACTAAACATCTGATACACCTTCTGTCTAATATTAAAGCAATCTTATTATTGCAGAATTCATAGATTTATGAATAATAAACACGTGAATCTTCTTCGTCAGCGTCGAACATACCCGATACTGACGATTTTATAATTTAGTGTAAACCTTATCTTGATTCCGACCTGGGTTTAATTACAATTACAATTTCATTAATTATAATTAATTACAACTTTTCAACTTATTAAAAACAATTAATAGTTGACACCAAAGTCAATTATTTTAATTGTAATTAATTAATTAAATTCCAAAAGATGCAATTTGAAAATAATTGTTATTTACATGTAGCAAACTGACACAAATTAACATATGGCAATAAAATATTGACAAAATACACTTGATTAAATGTCAGAGGTTTCCTAAGGCATCTAAAGAATTTAGTTATTATTTCATTAAAAATAAGTGAAAATGATATATCTATTATGTTTCAAATTTTAAACGCATACTCTGGATACACGCTGAGAAATTAAAATCATATACATTGTAATTGGTGTAGTAAGAACATTGGAATGATATGCAAATAAACAGCGGATAAAGAGTCTGTCCAAGTGAACAGTTTTTGTTTTTTTTTCGCGACAAAAGGGTCGCTGTGGTTTCAGTACAGAGCTTAAAACATGTGCATAATGCAAGAGCCATTTGGCATATTTACGAGATTTCTAAATATCAAACAGACAGACAGACAGACAGACAGACAGACAGACAGACAGACAGACAGACAGACAGACAGACAGACAGACAGACAGACAGTCAGACAGACAGACAGACTTTGGCATAGAAACATACAAGGGTTTAAAGATTAATGTGTAGAATATAAAATAAATAATAGTACTAACATAAGAAAATAAGTTGAGAAGCAAATATAAACATGGATTGCTTCAAATACCAAGGATAACGCAAAAAGTGCGAATACATGTACTTATTTTCATTGCGATCTGTAATTTGGCAAAAAAACTTCATGAGAGACTTTACACTAAGAACATGCCAAAGAACTTGTCGTAAAACATGAATGTTTAATTCCTCACTTACCTTCGGACACTAGATCCGCATTGCTCGCTTGCGTGGCCTCAAGTATTTTCTTCCTATATAAATGCAGAAATCGGAATGATTCAGTCTTGCAAGTTTCAACTTCAGCATCTAACAGGCTCTCCGTTTCACATGTTCGTCGGTAGAATAAACTATTTTTTTCAATAACATTTCGATGCACGTAGATCAACCAACCTGGTGTCGCAATAGAAAGTACTTGCAATATAAATGCAACCAAATATACTACAGCCGTTGTTTTCCGTACCCACGATTTTACCATTTCCCGAATTATTTTTCCAAACAGATGTGTTAAAATTTAAATATATTTATGCTATAGCTTTTAAGTATGCATTAATATCCAAATAATTATAGTTTATTAAAGAATAAACGAAAGGAAGTTTTCCGAAACTATAAACTGCAATATATATATTTAACTTTTTATCAAATCATTTAACTCTTATTTTAATTCTCTTATTAAAACTGGCTCATTCGATCTCCCCCTGTTTACAAATGTAAAAGAAGTTTGCAACACAGAATTTAATATACTTATATTTAAGACACCGGTATTTTGCAATAGACAGAATTTCACAAAACGTAGTGAATGTCCTTTCATGTGTAACCGTTTAAGTCACTAAAGAACTAAAATATATATTGACAATTTGGAAATCATTACCGGATTAGAACTGGAGTAGAACTCGTCTATACTAGTCTCCGTCTAAGGAGTAAATTCGGTTTACACGAACCTTTAGCATGAAATGATTAAATAAATTGGACGTCACATTTTGAAATACGTTAAACTGTCAGAAAATACTGCATTCATATGATCAACATAAAAAACATAATTTGTTAAAAATAAAAGTACTCAACAAATATTAGCGAATTTCGTTCGCTTGTTCCGTTTGTTCTCATCGGAAAGTACATTTAAAACCAACTCGGATTAAATGATGCTACTAAGTTAGCTGTTAAGTAAGTCAACCAATATAAGTTCAGCCAAAACCCCACAGACAGAAACTTTTGTTGACAGTTGCTTGTGTATTGTATTATTTACTGTTTGTTTGCATATTAAGCTATTTGGAAGTTTTTATGTTAAACTCCGCCTCACTCGCCCAAAAACATGGGTGTCGAACCTTCAATGCTGGAGAATAACATTTTTATGGTTGATTGATGCGCTAACACGGCAGAACCCACGCTTCCGTGATTTTTAAAACAAGATGAAGAAAGTCACTGAATATGACAAATAATCAAATACCAGCAGACTGTGTTAGATTGAGCCCGTTCAAGGGCAGTAAAATTTGACAATTTCTGAATGTTTTGAAATTTGACCTATTATAATAGAAAAAAAAAGAAAATAAAAAATATACCTTCATATGTAAAGGATACTACAGATTTTATACAGAAAATTAAAGATGTTAAATTTAAATCTAAATCATCATTTTTGGTAACTTTAGATGTTAATTCATTGTACACCAACATACCGCACAGTGATGGAATAAGTGCAAGTAAATATTTTCTACATAAAGAAGGCAGAGCGCGCATTTTGTCTGAAAATGATTTGGCAAAACTTATTGAACTGGTTCTTGAAAACAATAATTTTGAATTTGATAGTGTTCATTATAGACAGAAAATGGGCACTGCTATGGGGAGTTCTATGGCGCCGGCTTATGCATCTCTATTTATGGGAAAATTTGAAGAAGACTTTCTAAACAGTAGAACTAAACGACCGAGTTTATGGCTTAGATTTTTGGATGATATTTTTATGATCTGGGACCATTCTTTAGAGGATCTTCAATTATTTCTTAAAGATATTAATAATTTTCACGAATCTATCAAGTTTTCAAGTAACATCTCTGTAACAGATGTATCCTTTTTAGATGTACATGTATTTAAAGGAGAAAATTTAAATATTAACACGTCTGTGTTTGTGAAAAGTACTAACATACATCAATACGTTGAATACTCCTCATCGCATCCTAAGTCATGTAAGGATGGCATACCTTTTAGTCAAGCTAAAAGATATCGAAGAATAATTTCTGATAATGAAGTTTTTGATCGTTCAGGAAATGAACTGCGAAGTTTGTTTAGTGAACGACATTATCCTGTTGAAATAATTGATAGTGCTATTTCTCGTGTGTCTTTGTTAAGTCAAGATGATGCGCTTCAAAGTGCGAAGATATCCTGTGACGATGTACTTATACCTTTTGTTGTTGAATATAATCCTTCACTATGGTGGCTGATTTATGCCATTTCGTTTTTTCGTTGTTTCGCCGCGAAATAACGCCAAGCGAAAAGACGAAATAACGAAAAAACGCCACGCGAAAAGACAAAATAACGAAAAAACGCCAAGCGAAATAACGAAAAGACGCCACGCGAAAAGACGAAATAACGAAAAAACGCCACGCGAAAATACGAAATAACGAAAAAACGCCAAGCGAAATAACAAAAAGACGCCACGCGAAAAGACGAAATAACGAAAAAACGCCACGCGAAAATACGAAATAACGAAAAAACGCCACGCGAAACAACGAAAAAACGCCAAGCGAAATAACGAAATAACGCCGAGCGAAAAGACGCCAAGCGAAATAACGAAAAGACGCCAAGCGAAATAACGAAAAAACGCCAGGCGAAGCTAGAAAGAACGCTATTTTGTACAGTTAAATTGGCGTTTTATTGCACGGCGACTTTTCGTTATTTCGCGCAAAAATAGCGTTTTTTCGTTATTTCGCGTGGCGTTCTTTCGTTATTTCGTCTTTTCGCGTGGCGTTTTTTCGTTATTTCGTCTTTTCGCGTGGCGTTTTTTCGTTATTTCGTCTTTTCGCTTGGCGTTATTTCGCGGCGAAATAACGAAAAAACGAAATGGCATAAATCAGCCACCATACTTCACTGCCGATCATTGGTTCAGTTATCAATAAATATTGGCATTTGTTAACATTTTCTAAAAAAGATAGTATGAAATACATCCACTCTTGTAAACCAGTTTTTGCATATAAACGACAGAGAAATTTAAAAGATTTTTTAATTCATGCACAATTTAAATCAGAACACCATGATAAAAATCATTTTTCAACAAAATGTAACAGACGCCGTTGCTCACATTGTAAACACATTATTGAAAATGACCATTTTGACAGTTTTAATACTTCTCAGACTTTTAAACTGAGGTCCTCTACAGACTGTACATCTAACGATGTAATTTATCTTATTAACTGTAAAAAATGTAATATGCAATATGTTGGTCAAACCAATCAGCAAGTATCGAAACGCATGAACAGTCATCGTTTTGATATTAATAATTTTAGCATAAATCCGTAATATTCGACCAATGTTGCTACACATTTTAACACGAATCAGCATTCGTTGGACGATTTTTCGTTCATTCCTATTGATGTGGTACACGGAGAGATGGACAGACTATGCAAAGAAACATACTGGATCCATAAACTTGGTACTTTACATCCGATGGGAATTAAGACGAAAATCGTCTACGATCTGAAATAATGTTTTATGTAAATTTGTGTAAGCAAAATCACTATTATGATAGTAAAATATTGTTAGTTTCTTTTTTCCATTTTCTCTTCTTCTATGTAGAAACTGCTAGTATCGTTTAGATCCAATGTTTTATTTTATCATATTTTGGGTTTGCTTTGTGTATAAATTTGCATAATTTAATATACGTTTTTCCGCTATTTTGTGGCAGCGTCAAAGTGGCGTTTACGCGCCGTTTTGACGACGTCACGCAATTGATGTTGTTATTCCCTGATGAAGATTATAAATCGAAACGTCGGAATAAAAATATTAACAACATATTTCGTGTTAGTGCAGATTTCTTCCCCAACCTATTATAATACTAATAATCTTTCTCGATAACAATTTTAAATTTAAACTTAAACTACCATGTGTTTAACTGCATAGGCAACTATGATTAATTCTAATCAATGCGCGTTCGAATCTCATCAGGGATGATTTCCTTCTCCAGTTTCACAGATCCAGTTCCGGCGCGAGTACTGGTTTCCAGGCCAGGAACCAATCATCGGGAGTGATGCAATAAAGTTAACTAGCAATATAATAGTGAGTTTAATCGATTAAAAATTAAAGAAATGACTCCTGTTACGTCACACGTCACATGACTTTGCCTATATAAACCATGTTCTCCACAGATTCCAGTCTTTTCGATTCTGATTCCGCACAACGAGGTAGAGGCACTGCTTCTTTACAAAATATCTGCATTTATGTTGTCCTTCAAACAAATAAATGCCGTTTATTTTTGCGAGTGCATTTCACTTTGTCAAGGTCTGCTGTAAGCCACTTAACAACAATAGCGTGTGAAGACGACTACGATATTATACACGGTATCTCACTTTGTAAACCCCGACACGTGGTCGTTCATTTTCTTGCTGGATTTCGTGGAGTCAACATCGAGAGAAAACTTGTCATCTTCCCTCCCTCCCACCCATATTTATAAGGAAAACAATAACAGCATACCAACGCGCGCCATGACCTGTACGATAATATTCAAGTAATATAAATATGTAAAGATCTGTAGTCGTGATCCACATGTTCTGCTGCTAGAATTTATCTTTCAGGCCTATATATGTGCAGTAACAAGTCACGTACAGGAACCAGACAATCCGCATTAACATGGACATAATTCACCGATCCTCAGATAAAATGAAAACAAACAACTGCAAGACCGGGGATATAATTTGCCAGAGTGAAGTCAAACCCCAGTCGATACCAACAATGTACAATACCATGGACAGTATCTGCTTGTGTGAAGCCAGACCCAACTGATGAAACTTGATTAAACAAACACAAAAATTAGATATTAAGTTACGTGCAACACAAAAAGTAATGCTAAAGCATTCGAAAAATTTGCTGTTAGACTAAAAACGTTTAACTGACAGACATTTATTTTGATCAACAATTACATTCGATGTCGCGATATTGGTTGCACAAACTGTGTGAAACATGTACCTATAAGGATAAACAATATCTCATTCATTGTGCACACATATCCGGAAAATTATTTCTTTCGTTAAAATCTAGATATTGCAAAACAAAAACAAAAATTAAATAAACAAATGTAATGCTGTAAACTATAACTGATTTTGGTTAAGAAGACAGTCAGGTGATATGTCGTTTTATAACAAAGAATGAATTAATGGCAAATGCGGGAAAATAAGATATTTGTTCGATTATCAACATTTATTTAAAATAACAAGGTTTATCAACTTTTTTGGTTAAAATTCTGCTGAAAACAACATTTAACGTACTTTTCGTCACTTGACTGTCTAGTTTTCGATAACGTACTATAAATATAAGGTTAAAATATAAACATAAGGAAGTAAATTGTGTATCCTTAACCTAATATTTAAAAAAAAATGTAATGTTCATCCAAGGTGGAGGAATCTGTGCCTAAGGTTATAAAACTGAGCATGGAAACCAGTCTCAAATCTCAAACATCTGATTGGCTGAAATGGCGACCAGTCGCCATTTCAGCCAATCAGATGCTTGAAATTTGAGACTGGTTTCCAATCTCAGCTTTATAACCTTCAGCCCTGATTACTTTGCACTTTAGCTGGTACTCGGTTCCTATACCTTATGTATCGCTTTGCATCTTCGCTGGGATACAGCCGATGCCGAACATTACAAAATATTAGCGGAGATCATTTTAAAGAGAGGTTACTCGTTGGCGAACTCACTTCGTAAATTGTATTTTTCTTTGATCAAGAATACTTAATTTTTGATTAACAAAGATTGTGTAACCTTAGCCTTACACAGAAAGAAAAAAATGTGATGTTCATCCAAGGGGGAGGAATTGGATTACTCTGCATTTTGGCTGGTTTCTGGTTTCTCTTTCTTCTGTATCACGTTGCATCTTAGCTGGGATACAGCTGACGTTGAACATTGCAAAAACAAAACAAAACAACAAAAACAACAACAAAACACCAATATTTATAGTGAGGTAACTCGTTGGCGAACTCCCTACGTTATATACAGTTTCGTGCCCTTCAACACACAGAATGTGCATTTCAGACATGGCAAATTATTTGAAAACAGACAAATTACACCAAATACAATCTTTGTGGGATTCAGTTTCCCCTTATATTTATATAAATCATTATATAAAATCATTATCATATTTGTTTTATATGTGCCATGTTTAACTTTCTATTCTGAAATAAAATATTGCGGCCTTATCCCATCAAATAATTGTTTGTCATTTATTAGTTGTGCGTATAAGTAAGGTGGGTAAATAGTGCTGCTGTATTGCTAAAAAGTCAAATTTTAAAAAATACATGCATGTTTCACAAACGTATCATATTGTAACAGACCTTAGAGATAACCGGTGTTATCAAAATGCAACTTTAATTAATTTTGGAATTTTAAATTAGGCTTTAATAACATACCTTTCAAAATACTCTACATTAAAGAAAAAAAATAAGCAAACTAATTTTATGTTATATAAACATCCGGTTATTAAGGATAACAAAAAATATATAATGTAATGAGATATTTGTTATATTTGTTTGTCACTCACTAGACTGCACAGTCAAACCTGTCTTCAAAGACCACATGGAATAAAACATAAAATTAGTCTATTAACGCAGGTGGTCTCTGTTCGCATATCTTCACATCAGGAAATGGAACGAATTAAATGCCATTTGTTTACAGACAGTTTTTTTATACAGTGGGTCTTTTTACAGATGGTCTTTCTATACTTGTGGTCTTTGTTTAGAAACGGTCTTTTTATACAGATGGTCTTTGTGTACAAATGTCTTAATATTAAGGTGGTCTTTGTTTACATATTGTCTTTGCATACAGGTGGTCTCTGAATACAGGTGGTCTTTGTGTACAGGTGGTCTTCGTATACAGATGGTCTTTGTTTACAGATGGTCTTTGTTTACAGATGGTCTTTGTATAAGGTCGTCTTTGATTACAGATGGTCTTTGTTTACAGATGGTCTTTGTTTACAGATGGTCTTTGTTTACAGATGGCCTTTGTTTACAGATGGTCTTTGTATAAGGTCGTCTTTGTTTACAGATGGTCTTTGTTTACAGATGGTCTTTGTTTACAGATGGTCTTTGTTTATTTACAGATGGTCTTTGTTTACAGATGGTCTTTGTTTACAGATGGTCTTCGTATACAGATGGTCTTTGTTTACAGATGGTCTTTGTTTTCAGATAGTCTTTGTTTACAGATGGCCTTTGTTTACAGATGGTCTTTGTTTACAGATGATCTTTGTTTACAGATGGTCTTTGTTTACAGATGGTCTTTGTTTACAGATGTTCTTCGTATACAGATGGTCTTTGTTTACATATGGTCTTTGTTTACAGATGGTCTTTGTTTACAGATGGTCTTTGTTTACAGATGGTCTTCGCATACAGATGGTCTTTGTTTACAGATGGTCTTTGTTTACAGATGGTCTTTGTTTACATATGGTCTTTGTTTACAGATGGTCTTTGTTTACAGATGGTCTTTGTTTACAGATGGTCTTTGTTTACAGATGGTCTTTGTTTACAGATGGTCTTTGTTTACAGATGGTCTTTGATTACAGATGGTCTTTGTTTACAGATGGTCTTCGCATACAGATGGTCTTTGTTTACAGATGGTCTTTGTATAAGGTCGTCTTTGTTTACAGATGGTCTTTCTTGCGATTTGGTCTTTAGCAACAATCGAACAGAACTTGAATTCAAAATTAATTATAATAATTATGATTTAAAATACAAATGTATAAGCAGTGGAAAATTCACTCTTATCTTGATAATGAGTGTTTTTTAAAGGTTGACTAAAAATTTAAAAGTTGTCCTTGCAAGATTACATTAAACAGAAAAAACCGCACTTTGTGCATATTAAAATACAATTAACGGTCTTTATCCAGCACTTTTTTCTGTTTTACTGGACAAAAAACTACTATTTCATAAAATGGAAAGAGCGACAGATGACTGTGGTTACGTGTGTCATTCACCTGCAAAACTTTTTCTTTAGTCTTCTTAACAAATGACATTTCCATGGGATAAAAAAAATAAAACAAAGACGGTAAATGTTCCTGTCGTTATTTGTATTAAATGCACTTGTATACAACAACAAGCTATAAATAAAGTATAAAATCTGAAATTAAAGTCAAAGTCGGCTCAGAAAAGTGACATAAATATTCAGCATTTTGTTTAAAAATTAGCATTAAAATTTATCCTTTTTCCAGACATGTTCTCACAATGTGAACGTGATTGCGGTATTCTCCGGAAGAGGGGATTATCTGTTCCACGGCGAATGATAATTTAAAGTGATTCAGGACAATTATCAAAATATATGATTACAAAGAACTATACATTTTCTTAACATCAGTAAAAGAATTTTGAATATCGGATTATAAATAACCAAACTACGTCTGTTTGTAGTTACTTACTAGTATTCAATGCTTTTGGAGGCAGCCATTTTGAATGGTGATCACTTACATCATTGTAAAATAAAAAGAGATCAGTTTTATTCGTGCCTAAATACGTATAGAGTAGAAAAATCTAATTTTAATAGGATACAAATGTGCAAAGCACGATCGGTGGAAGAAACCAGTGAGAACACCTTTTGATGAACGTAAATGTACAATTTGTGAAACTCTCGAAGACGAATTCCACTTTGTTTGTGAATGTGTTTCATATAATGATCTTCGAAAAAAAATATATCAAACCATATTATTGGATTAGACCAAGTTTTGAAAAATTCATTAATTTGATGAAAAGCGAGAACATAAACGAAGTAAAATTCACTAGCAGTATTTATTTATAAAGCTTTTGAAAGACGAAAACAAATAAAGAACTTATAATCCTCTTTGCTGGTCATTATGTTATCATGTAACAATATTTGAACATCACTTTAATTATTGTGCTATTAAATAATTCAGTAATGTTGAGCGTTTCTGAATTATCAACACTTCTTAAAGTCTTTAATAGAAATATTCTTCCGGTTAATTATTACGAATAAACATTATTTACACATAAATTAAGTATAAAAATTGCTAAAGTAATCAATTAATAAACATATGCATGTGTATTTATTCTAGATTTTTGTATGCAATGTAACGAGTTGTTTAAACTCTATTGCTAAAGATGAAAAATCTTTGAAACAAATCTAAACATTCCGTTCCTTTCGAACGCCACAAGCAGATGTTTCACAAAGTATCTAGCGAAAGACACTACAGTAACTAATTTTAAAAGTAACTAAAGTTTTTCCGAAAATACTTGATTATCATGCCCAATGTCATCTAAAGATGCTTTCTTGTATTCATTGTTAGCCTGTTTCTCTGGCGGTACGTAAGCCACGGCATCATCATCGTCGTCATCAGTGTAAACTCTTGACTTGATTTCTCTGATCTTTGGAGTGTACAGCTGGTACCCGATAGTAATATCTGCCACCAAGTGCAGCACGACTGAGCCGGTCAACATCGCTAAGCAGTATGGGAACGCTATATACGTGTGAGCCTGAAGACCATCCAGACCCTTCAACTGTTTCTCGTAATGAATATAGACTGCCTCGTTGCAGACAACAGACACTACTATGCCAGCTACAAATAAAAAGTTAGAGTACTCGTAATTTATCACTGGAAGGCAAACTGTTTTGAATATATATTAATCATTTGTGTAATTAACCAGCTTTTCTTTAAATATAATGCACGTTCATTGTTTTTGCAAAAATTTATTGACTGAAAAATTGATCTAGGCCTACACTTGTCACAAATGTAATTAAGTCTTAAAATAAAAATCACAACAAAGCATGTATGTAAATTATCGTAAGCAAACATCAAATCTACATGAATTAGAAGACCGACGGTCAAACAAAAGACATTAACAACTCTTATTAGTACGTATAAATAGATAACACTTGAGAAAGCAAACATACCGGAAGTTGCTGAAGCTACAGCTGAGAGAAGCATCAGTCTGACGTTCTTTTTCTCTTTTCTTATGTTCTGAGAAATCTGTGAGATGACCACCATTAGAGATAAGGCAGTGGCGACAACTGTCAAAACTTGCTGAGACACCATAGATTTGTAGTTAAAATCTGTAATACAATAAATAACTTCTGTTATACTCTTGTATCCCGATATTAGATAATCCTCGATCAGACAGAGTGAGCATTATATATGTATATGTTAATTTGGTTGATAAAGCTGATCGATTTATATAGTAATAGCATTATTATGTAGAAGTTTACACTTTCAAGTAATAGGCATCCCAATGGGTACTAATTGTGCACCCCTTGTTGCTGATCTGTTTTTATACTGTTATGAAAGAGACTTTATGTTATCTCTTTCTACTGAACATCAAGATGATATAATTACAGCTTTTAACAACACCTCGAGGTACCTTGATGATTTATTAAATATAGACAATAACCATTTTCCATTACTGGTTAATAAGATTTATCCCAAAGAACTACAACTTAACAAAGCGAACACTTCAGAAAAGCAAGCACACTTTCTCGATCTAAATCTGTCCATTGAAAATGGTTATGTCACTACTAAAATTTATGATAAAAGAGATGATTTTAATTTTAATATAGTAAATTTTCCGTTTTTAGACGGCGATGTTCCCCGTGCAACATCTTATGGGGTTTATATCTCACAGCTTGTTCGCTTTTCAAGAGCTTGCAACAATGTTAATGATTTCAATGAACGTAATCTTTGCATTACAGAAAAACTCTTAAAACAAGGTTATCGGTATCACAAATTAAGGAAAACCTTTTGCAAGTTTTATCGCCGATACCCAGATTTAATTCATAAATACAAATGCAGTTTAAAATCACTTTTGCAACAAGGTATTTCACAACCAGTTTTTTATGGTGATTTAATTTATAAACTTAAAAAGATTAAAGGCAGTGTTAATTTCTCCCGGTTATTCGTAAAAACCATCTGTAAATTTAAAAAGAAAGGTTACCAACATGATATTTTACAGCGCTCTGCAGGCCTGGTGATTAACCCTTCTACAGTTGATCATTATGCTTACCTCTTTGGTTGCACGACGGTGGCAGGGGTTTAAGAGTTAATGAAGGTTATTGGGGAAATCTTTTCTTAAAAGAACCTAGAAACTCGATTTGTTTCTTTTATCCCTGTCATCGTGTTCTTGCTGATTTTACTCCAGGAGCTCTGGTCTCGGTAAGATCATTGAGTACCCCTTTCGGCTTTGCAATGCTCTTAGCTTCTTATGTTTTATATGTTTGTGTGCTTTTGCATGCAACATTGTTAAGCAGATAAGTGGGTTGGAGTCTTTTCACCAAGACAACTTGTACTTGTTTTGTGATATGAGAACCTGTTGGGGCAAGTGTGAGGTTGGTGCACCCTAGAACCTGGTTTAAACCCCCAGTGGCAATTTGATTTGCCACTGACCGTTCCGAGGCGGTAACCCCTCGGGTTCTCATTTTTGTTTATTGTTAGTGGTGTCTTTTTTGAAACTGATTATTTTATTAACCATGCTCTCTCCCCCTCTCTTCTTCTTGACTGTGTGGGGAGGCTGTTTTTTCTGAATGTGGCGATTCCTGATATGCATATTTCACCTTTTTTTCAAAGTAGTGCTGTGTGAAGTGTGCAGTGTGGCGGCCATATAAAGTCTCGACGTACATCTAGTCAGTACTGTTATCAGTAAATAATCGGTTTCCAGTGTCATGCAGTGATAAATGCGTTCATCTAGGTAATCCGATCAACCTTTTTTGGGGTTGTCCCGGTAAGCCAAATAACCTAATGAAATTAGATCTTTTAAGTCTATTGTAAAACTATCTATGAACTAATCTTTATTTTGATATCGAATATTTAGCATTAAGAAAAGCATAAAATTTTAATGAAAAATCGCCGAAAACATAGTGCAGACATTCTGTTTTCTGTTGGAAAAGAGTTGAGTTTAATAGAACGGAGTATTATAAAGAGAGAGGAAAGAGAGAGAGAGAGAGAGAGAGAGAATTTTTATCATGTTCAATGTTTTTCTAACGTTTTTATTCCTATAGCTAAAAAGGGAACTTTGAAAGACGCCGAAAACAAATGTGGAAATATTGCTGGCTCGTTTTAATTGAGCCTGTTAAAGGGCAGTAAAGAAAACGCATATTACTGCCCACACCGCCTAGCCCCAGGTTGAGCGCAACTCAATATTTACACCTAGTCTGGTAATCAGTACAATTCTGATCCATCCCAAACTATGGTATGCAAAGTATGAACAGTCATTCACAAATGTCTAGGCTTCAAAAAAAGTTTATTGCTACAAAATGCCTCCGAATTAATATTGTAAAACATTTGGTTCTGGGATAAAATAAACACTTTCAAACTTCTACATACCTATTATTCAATGTAATCATATATTGTAATGTTTGTAGTTTTCTTTACTGTTTTGTTTTTATTTTTTGTTACAATATTTCTTGTCCTCTTTCTTTGGACGGGCCCATTACCACGTTGACCGCCAAACTATTAATATTGTAAATAATTATGGGTTCTCATGTTTATTTGTATGTACATACTGAGCGAGATTGTAAATAAACTTGATACTTGAAACACGTTTTGCACATGTTTCTCAAATTAGCTAAGCAACAACATGCTTTAAAATGTATTACCACTGTCTCTTGATTTGCTATATTAATATTCTATCTGTTCTGACTAAGTAGCTTGTCTACGTTAAGCATTAATAAATTGTTCTCATTAAGAGTTTGACGAAGTAGTAAAACCTTATCATTTATTTTCGAGATAAGTGTGAACCATGATTTATGGCTGCATGTTGCACTAATATTTCATAAGAAAAAGGCGTATGTTTATTGTTTACCTTTTTTCGTTGTGTATAGACAATTCGACATAAAGCACTATTCCTGCTGTTTAAAGACCATTTTGACAATTTTTATTTTTGTTTCTCTTGCAACATATTAAGGGATATAAATCTCACAGATTGTAAAACAAGGTTATCGGTTTCACAAATTAAGTTAAACCTTTTATCGCTGGTACACAGATGTAATTAAATGTTAAATGTGCAATTTTAAATCACTTTTGCTGATAGGTATTTCATTGCAAGTTTTTATCTAGAGATTATATTAATAAACTTAAGAAAATAGTTTCTCCACGTTATTCTAGAAAATATCTGTTAATTTAAAAAGAAAGGTTACAAACACGATATTCTAGAGCGCTATGCATGCCTATAATAATATACATATGATCGTCGTTGGTTTCACGGTCGCAGGGGTTTGAGAGTTTATGAATGTTTATCGAAAAATCATGTAAAAGAAGCTAGAAGCTCGATCCGTTTCTTTTATCTCTGTCATCGTGCTCTTGCTGATTTGGCCTTGGTAAGGTCATTGATTAGCCGCCCTCTTGCTTTACAATGCTATAAGCGTTTTATGTTTTATATGTTTGTGTTTTTTTTTGCATGGCAACTTTTCGAGTGGATGGTTTGGTTGGAGTTATTTCATCAAGACAACTTGTACTTAATTGTTTATGAGAAAACCTATTGGGACAAGAGTGAGGTTGCACCCTAGAACCTGGTTTAAATCCCTAGTGGCAAATTGTTTTGTCACTGACCTTTCCTATGCGGAAACCCAACGGATTCTCAATTTGTCAATTGTTTGTGATGTCGGTTTTGTGTATATATTAATCTTGTGTGTAATTAATGAAATATGTAATTTTATAAACCATGCTCTCCCTTTCTCTTCTTCTTTGCTGTGTGGAAAGGCTGTGTCTTCTAAATTCCTGATATATGCATATTTCACTTTTTTACGTTGACATAATGGATTAATTGTCTTACATTAGTTTTCTAAGAGAACTATATTCCGGACAACTGTAAGTATTGCTTCTAATAAATCTAACATAACAGTGAGTCGTTAAATTAGCCAGACTCATATTCATAACTTTCATCCATACCTGTTTTTTCGACGTTCTAAACCATTTCTCATTACTTTTTCCCTAAAATAATTTGGTGCTTTGGACATTTAATAATTTAAATCTAGACGACAGCTGTCACTTCGTTCCAACCAGATTACTGGATGTAACTTCAATTTGGAGATATTCTTTTGGTGCAATGGAAATGAAAGAGAGACAGCGAGAGACAGAGAAATAGAAAAACAGATCGACAGAAAAAGAGATGTAGACAGACAGAGACAAAGAGATGTAGAGAGAGAGCAAGCGAGCGAGCGAAAGTGAGACAGAGGAGAGAAAGAAAGAGAGAGAGAGAGAGAGAGAGAGAGAGAGAGAGAGAGAGGGAGAGAGCAAGCGATCGAGCAAGAGAAAGATAGTGAGAGATTTGAAAGAGGGAGAAAGAGAAATATATATATATAGAGAGAGAAAGTAAAACAGACAGACAGACAGACAGACAGACAGACAGACAGACAGACAGACAGACAGATAAAGTTTGTCATTCACATTAACATACCTTCGGCAGCAAGATCGATCCTACTAAGTTTTTCTGCTTCTGACTTTATGCTTTTATGGACAGCTTCGAACAAACCCGCGTCGGAAAGTCCACCATTCAAAACTGAAATATAACAATAATTCGTCAGCAAGCTTCTTTATGTTACATATAACAGAACTAATTATAATAAAATGTCTAAAACGATACTCTCATTTCGCTAATTTTGTTTGTTTTGTCGATGAAAGTGCAATGACTACAGTAGACGGCCCTATATATTTTCAATTTAGAAATCTCTTTCGAATGATAGTTATGTGTATTGTTATCCTTTTAATTATCCTGGCAGGATAAATATAAATGTATGACCAAGAAGTTATGTTATATGTCTAGTTCTCTGAATAAAAAATTCTTATTTCCGGACATAATGCTGTTCTAGAAAAGGATCATTCTGCTATTTACAGAAATATGTTAAGGACAGCTACCTAGCTCTTCATTAGGCATACAGAATGGCGAATGTGTAGAGAATGTGAGCCTTTTTAAAAATCTCTCAATGAACGTTTTAGATTAAATCTAGATTTTTTAAACGCAAAACTTTAAAACCATAGTTAAAGCCTGGTGTAATGATATATTGCAATCGAATTTTAAGTAGTTAAAAAAGGGTACTTTGAAAGCCACCGAACAATATTGCCGTGTCAAGTCAAGCGGAAGACCTCAAATTCAGGCTCTGATCTACCATTGTTTTTGCTTGCTCAACATTACAAAATACGTATTTGAAAACGATTCGCTGCTAGAGAATAGTATTCCTAAGTCTTTGTCAGGTTAGTAATATAAAGCCCTTTAGCGCTATTTGTGCAGTGTGGCGGCCATAAAACGTCTCCCCGTATATGTAGTCAGTACTGTTATCAGTAAAATAATCCGTCACCGATGTAATACAGCGATGATAACGTATATCAGGGCTATCCGATCAACCTTTTTGGGGGTTGTCCCGGTTAGCTCAATTGGTTGCGTTATCGGAATTGCAGGGCTAGGCGCTTTCGCCGTGACGGTGAGGGTTCGCACCCAGCTAGAGGCAATATCCTTTGAAGGCCGTTGAGCGTGATAATAACATTTGTGTAAATACTGAGTTGTGTTTAACCTGGGGCTAGGAGGCGGAAACAGTAATATGCACCCCCTAATGGACAGGCCCTGCAATTTTGATATTTTTGTCGTGTTCGGTGGCTTTCAAAGTTCTTTTTTTATCTACAATAATCATGTTTGTGTCTTGTGACAGCCGTATTGGTTTTCCCGTACATTAAATCTAAGCTAATGTCAATTATATAGCCCTTTGAAGGTCGTTGTTACGAAACCTATATTTGTGTAATTATTGAGTTGCGCTTTATCCTGGGGCAGGCGGTATGAATACTTAATTGCACTTCTATTGCTGCTTACGAACAGGCTCAATCAAACCGAGCATGAACTATTTTGAAATAAATGTGTTCGGTGCATTCAAGTTTCCTTGTTCATCATTTTAATGTATTACATGCACAATTTTGACACATTTGTTATTGCAATTAAATTTTAATTTCTGTTGTGTCCAGCATTTAGTTTAAGATGTTTTTAAAATGAGAGTGTCAGCTTAAATGATACCAATGTCATAGGCACATAGTAAAATAAGTAAAGTTTAGAAGAAAGAACCTCGCCTTAGCTAAACGCTAGTTGATTGTAAATAGATGTCATAAAATCTCGACTGTTCCATTCATTTATGTAAAATCTGGTTTACACGAAACAACCATGATTGACTTATATTGGATTTGTTAGGTTTACAGAACTGCCCAATTACATCTCCAGTAATATTAACACTCGTCTATTTTTCAAAGAAACAAACTTGATCTTTATGAGAACCTGTAGGGGCAAGTACAGCCTAATTTAAAACACACAATGGCAAAATGTTTTGCCACTGACTGTTGCAAGGCACTTATGTACGAGGGTTATAATGATATGATTGTAATAATTGTGGACAACGTAAGAGAGGCTGAAACAACTTGAATTATTGTTCTTCTAACTCTAAAAGGCAGTTCTTCCTTCATTATTCATTGTTCAACACTTAACGTATAGAAAAATAACAAACATAAAACCATTAAATGAACGGAACGGGTTATACTATGTTGAATAATTGATATAAAATGATTGATCAATCGTCAACCTACCTTCAGATTGCAGATTCACTCTACCCACTTGATCTTCTACGATTTGTTTCCTTTTATTAAAGTAAATTTCATGCAATGACTCCAGTGTGGACCTCTCTTCACCTAAGCTTAATTGATTTTCAATTGTCCACCGGTAAAATAAACTATTTTGTTCCATAATATTTCCATGCACATTAATTAACCATCCCGGCGCAGCAATCGATGCCGCTTGTAACAGAAATGCCATCACAGAAATTACTGTAGTTGTTCGTCGAAGCCACACTTTTACCATTTTCGAACTGTAAATGTGTAAAAAAAATCAATATTTTATTATTTCAAAATAACCATAATTTATCAATGTTTCAAACATTAACCATGTTTCGTAAAGTCAAACAAAGTTTACGTAAGTTTTGAAATACAAAGCAAACAATTTAATTTCACATTTAACTAGTTTGATAAATTTTGTCCATCACATATCAGCTAGTTGCCTGCGGCCAACGTAATGGAATAGGCGTACAAAGGAACGCGCATTTAACGCCGCTGTTTATATTATTTCGCAATACATGCATCTCACGCCAAAAAAACAAGCTTATTGCTAAAACAATGCAATTTTCATACAGTTTGATGTAAATTAATGAGTAATTTCTCCGTTCGCCTCTTGTTTTACTTAAATTATTCATATCATATCATTTCATTGTCGTAAAATATGTAGAGATTAAAATTACTATTTTTTGATGTGCGTTCTTCTCAAGTGGAAAAATAATTTATATCATTCGTTTACACATTTCACATTGTTTTTTACCTTTGGTATAATTATATGTCTTGAAAATTCGATTGCGCGAATTAATAATATATATCACTTGCGGATTTTGCGCGAAAATGCGGCCCGGAGAAATGAAATGTTACCACAGTAACACTTTCAGTTTTGTTCATGACATACACAGTTTAACAAAATGTTTTTCTGTTTTCAAGACTCCTTTTTGCACCACATAAACCCCAAACCTGTGTTGGATTCGTCGGTTTTACCAGTATTAGAGAGAAATATATTTTACCAAGTGGCATGAGATTCGAATTAAGTTTTATCGCTAGCGATTAAGTCAATTACCACGCGTGATAATTTATTGTTTCAAAGTAAACGAGCAAAATATAAATTCATCTTGAATTGTTCAAAACAAAAATAAGTACAAAAGTTATTTATACTTCATTCTGTTAATGCAAAGGCCATATAGATTAGCAAAACGTCTGTTTTGGTTCCACGCACAGCTTCCAGCAATTAACCAGCGTCTTATTCCACCCTTACACAAGCCGAAGGTGGAAAACATTGATCGGTCCCGTGGTCTTCCACCAATGTCGTGCAGTGTTGTCCCGGCTAGCTCAATTGGTTGCGTTGTTGGAATTGCAGGACCGGGCGCTGTCGCCGTGAGGGTGCGCGCTCGATCCCAGCTAGAGGCATTATCATTTGAAATTTACAGCAGCGCTATTTGTGCAGTGTGGAGGCCGTAAAAAGTTTCCCCGTACATATAGTCAGTACTGCTTTCAGTAAAATAACCCGTAACCGATGTCATGCAGTGATGGTAAGGTAAACAGGCTATCTAATCAACCTTTTTGGGGTTGTCCCGGCTTGCTTAATTGGTTGCGTTATTTGAATTGCAGGGCTAGGCGCTGTCGCCGTTACGGTGCGGGTTCGCTCCCAGCTAGAGGCACTATCATTTCCTTTGTAAATTTCCTATGTAAATCTTAATATTAATACACACTCTCTATCAACGCCGTATAATAAGAATGTACGGTAACATTTTAAATTAAAATACTGGATTATTACTTTCATTTAACAAAGAAAGATCCGAATGGGTTTTAAGAGATTATTTAGATTGGGAAATCCTGAAAAAGAACCTTAAAGCTCGATCTATTTCTTTTAAGCTGATGGGTGAATTGGAATTATTTCACCAAGACAACTTGTATTTGTTTGTTGATATGAGAAACTGTTGGGGCAAGTGTGAGGTTGGTGCACTCTAGATCCTGGTTTAATCCCCAGTGGCAATTTGTTCTTCCAATGACTGTTCCAAGGCGGTAACCCAAAGGGTTCTCTATGTCGTTTTGTGTTTGTGGCGTCCTATTTGAATTGACATTCTTATAACAACATGCTCTCTTTTCCTCTCTTCTTTTTCGCTGCGTGGGATACTGTGATTTGTGAGTTTGGCGATCCCTGATATGCATATTTCACTTTTTTATTCCTAACATGGTGTTCGTGCTGTATTGACTCGAGGAGCTCTGGTCTCGAAAAATGCTGTTAGGTTTGATACTTAGGTGGATTGACGTTAATTTACTTAGACAACTTGTACTTGTTTGTTCAAATGAGAACCTTTAACAGTTATAGTTGCAAGTGTGAGGTTGGTGCCACCTAGAACCTAGTTTAATGTCCTAAATTATTTTGCCATTGACCGCAAACAGACGGAAGGATGCCAGTATGCAAAACGTCATCTATATTAAAAAGAAAAATGGGTCTTACTGTGTTCAGGACTACAAATGTGAGCAACAAAATTATGAATTACTTTGTGGCCTCACCCGGTTTTGAACCCGGACTTTCAGGTTAAATATCAAGAACTCTGGTCATTGATCGCTTTTTAACTCAGCAGCGGGGCGTATGACATTTACAAATAAATTGATAAAAATGCATTTTATGCACGTAAAACTGTGTGCCTAAATTTGATTTTCAGTAAATTCAAAACATTGTGATAAATAACAGATGCATTTTTTGTTATTCTCGCAAGGCTGCGAAGTAATTCATTTCAGAGCTTATACAAAAAACCATTTTATGCTAGTAGAGTATGTGATAACAATTTACGGGGTTTAAAAACCAGATTCGTTCGTCTCTTTTTACTCAACTGAGACAAAAAATCCTTGAAAAATAATTCCTTTATCATCAAATAATCGTTTTACCAAATAACTAATTACTTAATTACTAATTTAGCATAACTTTCCGAAAATACATTTGATAATTATCTGAATGATACTGTTTTTGTCTGTAAAATAAAAGCCTTTTGTTAAGACTTATCATAATATATTTTCAGATATTTAGTCATTTAGCCCATGAAATTGGTCTTTAAAATTTAACTGTTGTAATTTTTAACTTAACATTTTCTTTAAGTCTAGAGTATTAAAGTAGGTTCTTCTTCACAGAAACCGAAAAGTGATTGTTTGATGGCTAATGCACGTCCCACCTGCTAGGAGGGAGGTGGGAAGGGGGAGGGGTGAAAACCGACAACAAGATAACAACAGATATCTCTCTTTAAGGACGACACTCAGCATACGCCGTCCAAGAATCGTATTTTCGCGTGATTGTTCCATAGCCAAATCGCCAAATCGAGAGAATATCTCTCTTTGAGGACGACATTCAGCATACGCCGTCCAAGAATCGTTTTTTCGCGTGATTGATGTCATAGCCAATCGGGCAAGTCTAGAGTATTAAAGTAGGTTCTTCTTCACAGAAACCGAAAAGTGATTGTTTGGTGGCTAATGCACGTCCCACCTGCTTGGAGGGAGGTGGAAAGGGGGAGGGGTGAAAACCGACAACAAGATAACAACAGATATCTCTCTTTAAGGACGACACTCAGCATACGCCGTCCAAGATTCGTATTTTCGCGTGATTGTTCCATAGCCAAATCGCCAAATCGAGAGAATATCTCTCTTTGAGGACGACATTCAGCATACGCCGTCCAAGAATCGTTTTTTCGCGTGATTGATGTCATAGCCATAGGGCAACTTGAAATCACAGCGAAAAACCAACCAACAAACAAACAAACCAATGTCGTATGTCTGTGTATGAATGTTAACCATTTGTGTTTTTACACCGCTTAGTCGTCACATCAAAACCAAGACGAAAAGACGACAAAGAGAATATTAAGGCGACGTACAACTGTCGTGTATTCGTGTAAGAAATTTTGATCACATTGCCAGTACAAAACCGTAATTGCCATCGTTTCTTGTTTGGATTGTTAACCTTTTGCACACAATTAACACAACGTACAAGTAATAAGCTATCTCTGTTTTCCTAGTGCCACCCAGTTTGAAAAATAATCCTAAATAAAACAATCCCACCCACCCGAATACTCGATATTGCAGATATTAACCATCATACATTGATATTTATTGTTTGAATTGATTAAGGTAAAAACCTTTTAGGTTTAGTCATAAAAACAGGTTTCATGATATTTTACCAACTTTCAGTGCATTTTGAATAACCTTTAAAGGTTACGATAAAGGTATTTGTAAACACTTTTCACATAATGCTACTTTTTATAGACTTCAAACGTAACTTTTGTTTATATTTGGTAAGGTTAAGTGAGAGGTTGTTCGTATTGACAGTTTACACTCCCAATGAACTTTCTTCTATTTTTAGTGTCCTTTCCGTGTCTTAACGCCTACCCTTATGTTTTTCATTTTGACAGTGTTGTCCACGTTTTTTGTACCGATTTTTGTCGATAACTATTATAAACACATTGGTCTTAAAGATGTGTGGTCACGTATCAAAACAAAAAAATGAAGTGTATCAAAATGTATAACTGTAGAAGACCTGTAAACAAAGTAAATGTGATATAGTCTTGCTCAGCCAAGTACGAGTGAATATATTGTGGTACTTGATCGTTGTAGTGTTATTAACGCAGTAATATTCACGTATGAAAGGTCCAAAATTGAATTGTACTGATTAGTGCAAAATTGCGGGTAAACACTCTTGTTCAGTCATTGATAGGCATTTTCTTGCATACCGGATAAGTATTTCCGCGTGATTACCGGGGAAAGAAAATCTTATCTTTTCCCTAGGGAAAAGATAACCTTCGCGTGCTACAAGAGTGACGTCACGTCTTCAAGTATCTGATTTAGTCAAGCTAGTGGCGTCATTTAGAAAATAAGTTTTACGTTAACGTCAATATTTCAGCGTAACAAAATTTAGTTTGTATACATGTACACAAATGTCATGAACAGTAAAAGGTATGCAAGAAAAAGTATCTTGCATGGGACATTCGGTAAAGATAGAAAAATCTGTCACCTCGGGTGAACTGTTTTGGCGGGAACTCGTCAGAGCCTCGTTCCCGCAAAACAGTTCCCCTCGGTGACAGATTTTTCCATCTTCACCTCACACTCATGCAAGATACTTATAATGTAGTACAAGAAAATAGTACTTATAATACTAAGAGCCGTCAAGATGACAGAATATATGCGACAAAACTTCGAATATTCCCGTACAATGAATATTAACCACATTTGAGACATTGAACTATTTCACCCTGAACTAAGAAAGGCCGCTTAAAATGGAAAGGACTGTAAATGGAAATGTAAATGTTAGTTTAACACCTTTACGAAAATGTTAAATATGTAATATTTTTACCGGGAAAAGCCATACTTAAAAAAACACATCTGTTCCACTCAGCGAGGAACAGCGAGAAATTGACAACATAACGTTATAAAATGGTCATTCCTAAGACCATATCAGCCACCAGCTTAATTTGTTGTTTTTTTTTATCCCTGTAAACCGTGTTAATTTGATTTGACTCCAGGGGCACTGGTCTCGGTAAGGTCATTGAGTACCTAATTTTTGCTTGACAATATCATATCATAAGCTTATTGTAAAATAGGTTTGGGTGCTTTCCGACGTACCGTTCCTTGGTAGTAACCCCTTAGGTTCTCTTTTTTTTAAAACAGTGACATCAGACAACACACTACGACATGTTGTATACAAAAGCATACAAACACAAAAACGTAACTACTTAATGACATTGTCAGGGCGATCGTCCATATAATGTTTAACAAATGACAAGCAGCAATATTTAACTGTTCACTTTCTAACCTACCGTGTTGATTTGACACACGCTCATCGCTCAAACATTATTTAAGTTTCTCATAAAACGGAAAGTCTATTTACAGTCCATGTGTGTCCACTAGAAACACTACATTTCCCACTATACAGGAACGAACCCTTGTCTACAATATGATCGTCTGATAACTGACTCAAATGAAATAAAAATTGAAAAATGCATATCAGGAATAGCCACATTCAGTAAACGCTGCCATTCCACACAACCATTCAGTAGACAGCAAAATATAGCATTAGTTAACAATACGACCAGTATCAAAAAGAACCATAAAAAATTCACGAAATGTTTAGACGTTAGTTTTCCAAACAGTTTGCGATTCAATAGGACAAAATATAATATCAGCCACTAAGGTCACAAGGATGTCTAAGAATCACGGGAGGGACCGTGGTCTCTGAGAGGAACCCGGAGGGATTAGATCTGTTGTGGCAAGTGTGAGGATGGTGCACCCTAGAACCTGGTTTTAGACCCCACTGGCAAATTGTTTTGCCACTGACCGTTCCAAGGCGGTAACCCCTCGGGTTCGCGCTTTCGTTAATTGTTCATGGCGTCCATTTTGAAACTGACTTATGTAATACAATGATCTCTTTTCCTCTCTGCTTTTTGGCTGTGTGGGGAGGCTGTGTCTGCTGGATGTGGCCGCCATTCCTGATATGCATATTTCACTTTTCTCATAATAAAGTCCTCAAAATTTCATTAGGGCCACTTTTGTAATTATTATTTTTTTTGTTAACTTTTTGAACAGTTTATTATACATTAAGTTTTATTTGTAACCTTTATTTCATAAAACCGATGAATTGGTCATCCAAGTTGAATTATTGAAATGAAACTGGATTGTCAAATTATATATGAGGGAAAATTTACCGACTACAAGTGGCGCTTATCAAATTTTGAGTAGTGTATTTTTTATCTAGAAGCTGGTTGGACCCAGAAAAGCTAAATTAATATAATTGTCACTATCGATGTTAAATTGCTGTCACAACAATGCAGTTGTTTAATTTTTCTTTCTGTAGTTTACCGTCCGTCAGTTTTGCGTATCCGATAATTAATGGAAAGAAATAAAAACAACCCAAGCTATGTGTAAGGTAAGGTCATTACTTTCATCTGTACGTAAAGGAGACCGGTTCTTAATACTTAATGCGAAGGTAAACTATGTGTAATATATTCTATTCCTAGGACTAAAATACAAATATGTTGATGTGCTGCTAAAGAATTCTAAGCACGATGCGTTTTGATACCAATACTTATCTATTACTCCACTTTTATATATCTTACTGAAAGGATATTAAAACTTTTACAATTTGAAACCGTTATGAATAAAAAATTAGATTTACTTGATTAAAAGAATTACATTCAAAATAAATAAAAATAGTATTTAGTCTCTACTTAGATGGCTTTCGCTAAGTGTTGTTTTATGCCAAAGCTAAAGTTTACTTATATACATAATTAATTATCATTAGTTTTTTTATTAACTACGTCACGTACTACATGACCATTTGCACGGACTAGTTATAATTTATAAACAGACATATATGGGGAATGTCTCATAGAAACAATAACATTTTTTTGTTCATAACTAATAGATAATTTTGTTACAAATTTTGACTAAAAATGTTTCCCGCCCAAAATGGATGATAAGCAATGTGTTCCGCTTAACTTTATGACGTCATTAAATTTAAAGATTGCGTCAGCATTTCAAAGACACATTTTCCCTTGACACGCACTAAATGATGTATATAACTTAAGGTATTGCGCCCTTCGCCATTGCTTTGCCATAGACAAAGAAGAAAAATATGAAAATCTCTCAAACGGCATAACGGACTTTCAGCGATGGCGAAAGGCGCAATACCTTAATGTAAGTACGTGCGCGATGCGTAAATCAAAAAAGAATGTACCATTAATTTATTATATTTAAGTAAACAGGTACTCTTGTGAGGTAACCGGTTTGCTGAACCTCATCTGTGTAGTTTGTCAGGTAAGTTTTTTTGGTGAAAATGTACCAGATGTACACTTTCATTGTCTCTTATATAGGGCCGGTGTGGTGGTTGAGACATTGTTATCTATTTAAATATTTATTCGGCTGTCAAACATGGACTGAGTGCAAAACAGTTGTTACTGTATACAGATAAAGAAAGCAATTAAAACTAGTCTTTACCCAACCCACAATATTCTTGTTTATAACAAATCAAATAGTGTACTACTGTTAAATCTTTTTATTTCGCGCGGGTTTAATTTTCGCGTATTTCGCGCTGTGAAAAGGGTGCGAAAATCAACCCCAGCGAAATTAAGCCATTTATCAGTGTTTCTTAGTAGGAAAATACAGTTGCGCGAATTTATGCCCAGCGAATTTGTTATTTAAGAGCTTATCGCGAAAATTTGTCCCCGCGAAATTAAATGATACTACAGTAAATCAAAGCTCGTAAATCTTTTTGCTAGTCTGGTTAAAAAGTCAAGTTAAATGACAGAAATATAATCATATTCAACGTAGATACAAACAATCATTACTCATTTTGGACTTTAACGTAGGTTAGAAAAACTGACAAGTTTGATTGAAATAAGCGGTATGTATACTTAAGGACTTTGAAAACGCACCCTTGGGATAAGTGTATTTTAACTTGGAAAAGGCCTTTGAAATGAAATGTTTCACATACCTTTGTAAAGTACAATTCATTGCCGTCAGTTTGATAGTAAAATATTTAAGATTGGTCTATTTATACAAAAGATATTGCGAGTTAAAGACAGTAACCCTAAAATCAAAAGTAACACTTCACGCCTATAGAGCTTGCATTACAATTAAAGGCATATCATTGAAAACGAACGCTTGTATTGGCTAAAGTGTTACTTTTGATTTCAGGGTTACTGTCTTGAACACGCGATATTTTTATTATCAATGAACCAATTTTAAATATTTTTGGTATCAAAATGACGGCAATGAGTTGTACTTTACACAGCTATATAATATGTTTGATATAAAAGGCGTCTTCTATGTTTATATACACTTATCCCAAGGGTGCGTTTTCAAAGTCCTTAAGTATAATTTTGTTGTCATGTATTTGGTACTCAATTAAATCAGTTTTGTTAGTTTGCAGTTGTTGACAAATTCATTAAAATCATTTCCGTACTTTTTAACGAAATTTTGTTTTTGTTTGTTGGTTTTAAGTACTTGGTACATGGTAGAACGTGGTATGAATGATTTATAGAGGGTCGCTGATCTCGACGGCTTTTAATGTCACATAATTGTGTATACATTCGCCCAAAGTTCTAATTGAACACAATGCGTCCATAACTTAGAAAGAAAAACTTTTTTAATTAATATCAGTTTTCGTTTAAAATCCGTTTAAAAGTATCATACTTTATAATTACATCTCTTTAATTAAATACTGTTCTGATTTTCAGCCTGTGTTGTAAGTAAATGACATTGAAAAGATTTATGAAAACATTCACTTAAGATCAAAACGTCATTGAATAATTGATTCCCAGACAACACACTTTTTTCAAACCCTCGCTTGACACAAGAAAAACGAAACTACCCTACCTTCTAAACCCATACAATTGATGACTAAATAATATTTTGGGTACTAAGTTTTTTGTTTTATACAACATATACTATATAAAAAATTCAAGCCCAGAAGAGAAGCATTCATCTATTCCCAAGATGATAAACCTAAATATGCACACACTAGTCAAATCTCTCTGGTCGTTATTTCAAACATTGTCAATCAGATGCTTGAGATTTGAGACTGTTGAACCCATATATAGTTTGAAGTATGGCTTACATCAGGGAAGACTGGAGGCTCTAAACCCTCCTCCAATCAAACAATTTTGGGGCTAAAGGAAAAGGGGTCTTCGGAAAGCTCACATAAATCCCTGAAATTACGTTACAAATTTGAGTTTGCATCATTGCGAAGAATACAGTTTACGGTAAAAAAGTTAGTTATTTCAAAATGTGTATCAAAATCAGCTATAAGTTATGAGAAAATAATAGTATTGTAAGTTTGCTCTAAAAAGTAACTGTTACAAATAAAATTAAGTGCCAAACAAACAAAAATACTATAATAGATAAAAGCACTATCTTCTCTTCGGATGGGGATGTTTTCTGGATGTTGTTATTCTTTATATGCACATTTCACTTTTAAATTAAAGAGTGTGTCTACTATAGGATGCACAAGGCCATGAATTCAATTATAAATAGTATTTCTTTACATTGAATTTTACTTTATTTTGTTTTCTAGAGCTTGCAATGGTGTCAATGATTTCGATGTACGTAATCTTTGCATAACAGAAAAACTTTTAAAACAAGGTTATCGGTATCATCGGTAAAACAAACTTTGCAAGTTTTACCTCCGATACCAAGATTTAATTAAATTATACAGCTGCAGACTAAAATCACTATTGCAACAAGATATTTCACAGCCAGTTAATAAAAACTTAGGAAGATAAAAGGCAATTTTAATTTCTCCTGGTTATTCATAAAAAACCATCTGCAAATTAAAAGAAAAGGTTACCAACATGATATTTTACATTGCTCTGCAGGCCTGGTGATTAACCCATCTATCGTACAGTGTTAGGGTGAAGTAAAAGCTACAGTTGATCATTTCTTTTTCCTCTTTGGTTGCACGACGCTGGCAGGGGTTTAAGAGTTTATGAAGGTTTATTGTGATATCTTGTATAAAAACCTAGAAGCTAGATTTTTTTCTTTTATCCCTGTCATCGTGTTCTTGCTGATTTGACTCCAGGAGTTCTGGCCTCGGTAAGATCATTGGGTACCTACCCCTTTTGCTTTATAACGCTATAAGCTTCTTATGTTTTATATGTTTGTGTTCTGTTGCATGCAACATTGTTGAGCTGATGGGTTGTTTAGAGTTACTTCGCAAAGACAACTTGTACTTTTGTGTGAGGCTGGTGGCCCAAGAACCTGGTTTAAACCCCCTATGGTTTGCCACTGACCGTTCCATGGCGGTTACTCCAAGGGTTCTCTTTTATTTTCTTTAATTCTTTAATTATTTGTGGTGACCTATTTGAATTTGACATAATTATGAACGCATGCTCTCTTTTCCTCTCTTCTTTTTCGCTGCGTGGCGGGGCTGTGTTTTGTGATTGTGGTGATTCTTGATATACATATTTCACTTTTTTAAAAAGATTATCTGCAAAATTGATGTTGAAAAAAATGGTGTGGTCACTTCAGTACTTAGACAAAAACTACATATTTAATATGATGTAAATGATTGTAATGTCTTTATGACAGATGCAATAAATACTACATTCTATAATCCCGAGTATACGTTATGTGATGGATGTTACGAATATTTTCATAATAAACACATCAACTAAGCGCTGTTTCGGCACTCTTTGAAGACATTACATAACCTTGTTTTTCTTTCATTTACAGATAATAAAATATAAAAATCATAAGAACAAAAACCGATACATTTGGCACTTGGGGTTTAAACCAGGTTCTAGGGTTAACATACCTCACACTTTCCCCAACAAGTTCTCAGAACATGCTTACATAATGCACTTTCTTAAATTGCCGGAAATATCTGAAATGGTGTATATGGCTTCTCTTTGCCCTTTTACTCTCAACTCATTAAAAATCGAGTTGCGCTCAGGGCTAGGGGGCGAGGGTAGTAATATGCATTTCTTGCATACCGGATAAGTATATCCGCGTGTTTTACCGGGGAAAGAAAATCTTATCTTTTCCCTAGGGAAAAGATAACGTTCGCGTGCTTCACGAGTGACGTCACGTCTTCAAGTGTCTGACGTAATTTATTCAAGTTAGTGACGTCATTTAGAAAATAAGGTTTACGTTAACGTCAATATTTCAGCGTAAGGAAACAAAATTTAGTTTGTATACATGTACACAAATGTTATGGACAGTAAAAGGTATGCAAGAAAATGTATCTTGCATGGGACATTCGGTAAAGATAGAAAAATCTTTCACCTCGGGTGAACTGTTTTTGCGGGAACGAGGCAGAGCCTCCTTCCCGCAAAACAGTTCCCCCTCGGTGACAGATTTTTCCATCTTCATCTCACACTCATGCAAAATACTTATATTCCATTACTGCACATGAACAGACTCAATCAGTTGCAGTCATATGCATCCCCATTACTACCCATGACCAGACCGAGCAAACCGAGCCTACAATACATGTACATTGTATTTTAAAATATGTCGTGTTCGATGGCTTTCAAATTTCCCTTTTCATCTATTTTAACGCACTCCCAAACACGTACAACCAGAAAGACAACGAAATTTTGCACAGCTATTGAAAACGAAGTATGAAGAATACTCTAAAATCATTTATAACTAATACTGTTTTAGGAAATTCGATATTAAATTCGTTTTATTTTTTTTTCTTTATTTTTACAGGAATTCTGAATTTTTATTATTGTTTTCAAAAGGGTAAACTTTTTAAGGCCAACGAGCATATTGAAATATGTTTTTAAACTTGTGGTACAAATGCTGATAGGTAAGATTGTCGGATTAAAATTTAAAATCAGCATGTAATCAAATTGTTTGACAGGTATTAATGTTATTCGGCATGATATAAAACGAACATCCGAGATCTTGAACCCGCAATCTTCGGCTGAGGAGGCCGACTCATTTTCGATAAGACCACGAAGGCTGTTACATGCGTATTCTCCATAGATTACCAAATTAAACAAATGTTATTATCTATGTTTTATCTATCTTTCGCTGAACATAGAATGGTATTAATCTGAAAATACCGCATTGAAGGTTCCATGTTCACAGCCATATTCATACCATCGTTTGGGATGGATCAAAATTGTACTGTTTATTGGTGTAAATATTGAGTTGCGCTCAACCCGGGGCTAGGCGGCGTGGGCAGTAATAAGCATTTCCATTACTGCCCATGAACAGGCTCAATCAAACCGAGCCTGCAATATTTTCTTATTTGTCGTGGTCGAAGGTCTTCAAAGTTCCATTTTCATCTATTAACAAAAAAGTAATATATGCATATCAGGAATCGCCACACTCACAAAACACAGCCTCCTCACGCAGCGAAAAAGAAGAGGAGAAGAGAGAGAGAGCATGTTTGTTATAAGTATGACAATTCAAATAGGACGCCACAAACAACTAACGAAAAAGAGAACCTTTGCGGATACCGCCTTGGAACGGTCAGTGGCAAAATAAATTGCCACTGGGGGGTTTAAACCAGGTTCTAGGGTGCACCAATCTCACACTTGCCAGAACAGGTTCTCATATCACAAAACAAGTAAAGTTGTCTTGGTGAAACAATTCCAACCCACTTATCGGCTCAACAATGTTGCATGCAAAAGCACACAAACATATAACACATAAGAAGCTAATAGCATTGCAAAGCCAAAGGGCGGGTACTCAATGATCTTACCGAGACCAGAGCTCCTGGAGTAAAATCAGCAAGAACACAATGACAGGGATAAAAGAAACAAATCGAGCTTCTAGGTGTTATTAAGAAAAGATTTCCCCATAAACCTTCATAAATTCTCAAACCCCTGCCACCGTCGTGCAACCAAAGAGGTAAACATAATGATCAACTGTATATGGATTAATCACCAGGCCTGCAGAGCTCTGTAAAATATCATGTTGGTAACATTTCTCTTTAAATTTACAGATGGGTTTAACGAATAACCGGGAGAAATTAACATTGGCTTTTATCTTCTTAAGTTTATAAATTAAATCTCCATAAAAAAAATGGCTGTGAAATACCTTGTTGCAATAGTGATTTAAACTGCACCTGTATTTATGAATTAGATCTGGGTATCGGCGATAAAACTTGCAAAAGGTTTTCCTTAATTTGTGATACCGATAACCTTGTTTTAAAAGTTTTACTGTAATGCAAAGATTACGTTCATTGAAATCATTAACATCGTTGCAAGCTCTTGAAAAGCGAGCAAGCTGTGAGATATAAACCCCGTAAGATGTCGCACGTGGAACACCACCGTCTAAAAACGGAAAATTTACTATATTAAAATTAAAATCATCTCTTTTATCATATATTTTAGTAGTGACGTAACCATTTTCAATGGACAGATTTAGATCGAGAACGTTTGCTTGCTTTTCTGAAGTGTTCGTTTTATTAAGTTGTAGTTCTTTAGGATAAATCTTATTAACCAGTAATGGAAAATGGTTATTATCTATATTTAATAAATCATCAAGGTACCTCGAGGTGTTGTTAAAGCTGCAATAATATCATCTTGATGTTCAGTAGAAAGAGATAACATAAAGTCTCTTTCATAACAGTATCAAACAGATCAGCAACAAGGGATGCACAATAAGTACACATTGGGATGCCTTTTACTTTTTTATAAATAGAGGTACCGAATCAGGTTCAGTATCTATGTTTAATGTTTAACGTTCGGTATCTATGTTTTAACAAACGTTCGGTATCTATGTTTTAACTAACGTTTTGTTTCTATGTTTTAACAAACGTTCGGTATCTAAATTTTAACAAACGTTCGGTATCTATGTTTTAACAAACGTTCGGTATCTATGTTTTAACTAACGTTTTGTTTCTATGCTTTAACAAACGTTCGGTATCTATATTTTAACAAACGTTCGGTATCTATGTTTTAACAAACGTTCTTTATCTTTGGCTCAACAAACGATCGGTATCTATGTTTTAAATGCATGTTAAACGAAATGCCTCAAATTTGAAGATATTACCACAAATGAGGTAGGTTGTGCGTTCAAACCCAGAATATAGAGGATATTGGTTTTTAACAGTGTAAGAGAAATATATTCCATCGAGTGAGCTCCAGAAATTTTATTTTCACTAGTGGCGAAGCCGAAATCTCGAATGTTAACGATATTATGAATCCGTGAAAACACAGATAGAAAGTTCTGTATCGCGAAAGTCAAAGTTGAAGATCGACCTTAATTACACACTTGTTTTTAATTTTTTTTACTTAAACAATAAAACTCAACTGCGTTCAGTTTTGGATTGTGAGAACACATATTCATCAATTAACAACTCGTGTAGGCCGGAAATAGCATTAAAATAAGCATCAATAGTCGCTGATAATAAAATTGTAATTTGCTCAAGCTAACGTGTTATATGACAATTTAATTTCTCAAAGGAATTTACCAATCTAATTGTCACCTATCTTCGCACCGTGACAAACCTCTTAGGACCCTGCTAAGAAAGGATGAGCACAGAATCTGTCAAATAACAGAAATTACGCACTTAACGATAGGCGCACAAATATAAATTAGCAAGATATTCTTAAACAGTCACTCACACTCTTGCAACAAGAAAATACGTTAGTTAGTATCCACGTATTGAGATAACTCTATAATAACATTTTTGGAATTAATGAAGGGTATTATTTAAGCTTAAAAATAATCCAGTGTTTAATTATTAATTACCGTTAATATTAAGTGCTCCACCCCTACCCTTTCTTTGACACTGACAATTACACAGTATTTCGGAAAGACAGACAAGACAGACAAGGGGGTGGTGTGTTTCTTGCTATACACCAATCTCTTCAACCTGAAGAGCAACCCCATCTTGATTCTCCTTCTTCAAAATAATTTGGGTAAAAATAAAAATAACTGGTTTCAAAGACAAGTTCATGCTAGATCGTGATCAGACTTGTTAAACAAAGTCCATTGGGCGTCATTCGAGCGTTACCCGAACGCCCATGCCTCAGCATGCTCTTCTAACGTTGACAAATCGTTCTTCGCGCGCCAATGGCACGTGAGAACATGCTGATGGTTTTAGGGTTTTCTTACTTGGTCGCTGTTACACGCTTTAAGTGCGTTAGACACATCCTAGTGGTGCGTTATACTAAACGTTAATATCATGCCAGATATGTCATCCTCATTCTAGAACGCTCGAAAAATGAACGATTGAAACGTTCAGAGAACGTTGACCGTTCATAGTGTGACGGCCCCTTTATGTTCACGGGTGCTTGTAATATTTGCAGGGCTTTCCCCAGGCAATTATAGCATACCGGCGCCGGGATGCTTTAATTTCAAAATTGTCATTTGCGGGACGCTTACAATCTGCCGGTATGTCATAAATCTTGGCCGGGATGCCTTCAAAATCCAATAAACAAGGTCAATAAACATGTCAAATTATGAAACTTTCTCGCTAATATCAAGCATTTCTCTGATACTGTTAAGCGGTTGCTGATAAAGATCACTCTTACAAAATTTAATGAGCGTCTGTTGTGTATCAGAAGTCGGATAAATTGTCTGTTGAAAACAGAGCAGACGGTCGTTAAACAACCAATTAAGAACAGATTATCTCGGCATTTACGATGGATTTAATGAGATTAAAGTCGGTATATTGTTCTTTGATTATCTGCTAACTGTGAAGAGGTGTGAGCGATGATCAGGTAAGAAAGTGGTAATTGATATTCTTATCACAATAATTAACAGGTGATTAAAGAAGTTTTATAATAAATAATAGCCATAAAAAACGATATTAAAGTAATTTAACGTAATTAAAGTGCTAACTGTTGGTCTTGAAATGTATATAAAGATGGTATTTAAAAAAGGCCATTACAACTTTTATGACTGTTAATAGCAAATCTTTATCAAATGAACAATAAAGGCAAAAAACGGCCTTTTCCAAGCAATGCTTGTGGACTTACGGACAAATATGTTCTCAAATCAGCAAATGTTCAAAGTCTGAGGCATTCTGAAGCTGATCAGTGCCTTGAGCCAAGTCCAAAGCGCTCAAAGATCAGGGAATCTAGTTTTGACCCAAAGTGGACAGAAAGTTTTCCTTGGGTCTTTGAAAAAGACAATGGTAAATAATGTATTGTATTTGTTTGATTTACAGGGTTTAGCAATACACTACAATGTAAAATGTGGAATCTGATTACATGTGTATCATAAAATAATGTAAGAGCAGAAGGTCTGCAATTTAGGCTTGGTCTGGACTATGTTAGAGATATTTTGTGGCCTGCTTGTAAACTGACTGTTCTTCGAAAGATGTGCTTAAAAAAAATGTGCTGCAGTATAATATTATAATAAAATCTTAGAAAACTATATTGCTTTGTGCTGAATATGTATTAGTTCTTTAGTAAGATGCACCATATCAACCAATTAACTTTTGCGCAAATATGCACGTCACGCATATGGTGCCAGGATGCATTAAAATTTTTCTGGGGAAGGCCCTGATTTGGACTTTAGAGAGAATTTGTACTGATTTTTCAGTTACACTTTACGTTTAGATTGGTGTTTTAAGATAAGTTGATATTGGCCTTAGTAAGTTAAGCTGAGATGAAATAAGATGTATCTTGATCTCACAAAAGTGGCATTACAATGCATGGGCGGATCTAGCGGGGGGGGGGGTCGGGGGGGGGGGGGGGGGTCCGGACCCCCCCTGGAATTATCCGGACCCCCCCTGAAAAATATGTTGATATTAAATTTCGTTGGATAAATAACACATTTAAAGTCATCATTTGGGTTTGGACACCCCCTGGAAAAAAATCCTGGATCCGCCCTTGACAATGCAAGCGTTTGTGGGTTGTTGTTTTTTTTTGCTATATAAGCGTGTCTGTACACTGATTTAATTTAGAGGCAGTAGCTTCATTATTTGTTTGCGTGACTTTGAAATAAAATCCTATAATATGCGTGGGTTCTACAACTGGATGATTAATCTCAATCCGATAATTTCCAGATTGCATATTACAGCATTTTCACTGAGTTTCTTGAAATAATTCACAAGCAAATTGCTCAAAGCAAGCCATAACTTTTCAACAAAAGAAGAAAAAAAATGTCAAATTAGTGCTCTAGAAACAAAAGAATACAGACAGAGCGGCCTGAGGGGAAAGCAAAGACGGCTTTTGATTAAGTTCGTTTATGATAGATATGTCTCTGAGGACTTGTAGCTTCGGCTTTAAAAGAATTAGGTTTGTTAACATATGAATGAAATGTATAGATAACAGACAGACACGGTACATATAATCTACATCAGAAAAGGGATATGAATGAAATAAATAGAAGCCCCAAAAACATGCAAATACAACGACAGAGCCTAGTCAAACAAAAGACAGACACAGTACTTACTATTAGTATCCCTTCAAAAGAGGATAGTTCGACTATCCCTATTTAAAGTCAACCAAAATGATTGACATTCTGCATGGTTTGAAATTAGCATAAAAAGGGAAGTAATTAAAACTGATAACTACACTCTATGAGCCCCCCCCCCCCCAAAAAAAAAAGATGGACTGAGAGGTTTGGAAAACATGCTGTCTCACACATTTTTTAGCCCCGCCCCCACCTCCCAAAATGTTCATGGTTAAATCTTTTTATTGTTTAACGTTAGACTTAAGCAATTATTCTAAACAAAACAAGAAGAAGAAGGTAGGAGAATGAATTATATTTTTAAACCAAACTTTATACAACTTCCAGACTTAATTGTATGGTCGCATAATAAATAATAGGCAAAGTAGCCGCTGCAAAGTTAAGTTCTAACTTGACATAAAACCATCTGATTATATCAGTCATATCATAAACATTTGTAGAAAGTTCTAAGTGCTCACCTTAAAATTTTGAATATCTCAAAATAAAATTATCATAAAAAAAGAACTTTTAGTATTATGTTTTATATGACCACACAATTATAATTATTTGAAAACCGTGCGTATGTATTACGTATTACGTCTTTCCACGTCAGCATACGCTATTCATGCGGCAATCGAATTTGAGTTTTTGCAACCGTTTTTGTTTTTCACATGTTCACATACGCCGGAAAATCTAAAAACTCACACCAACACTTTATAACTATGGAACGCTTGACGTCTGAAGACCGCGAATGTACCTTCAACATGCTATAAACAAGCACAAATTTAAATTTGTTATAAAAACATCGTGGTGTTATTCGTAGATGCAAAATAAATTCCTCAGTTTTGCATATTTTTACACTATCAGAAACAATTAAAATCATTTTTTTCTATATTGATAACGTCGCTTACATTGCACGTTGATGTTACGATCTTACGTCATTAAATATTTACATAAAAGAGCGTAAACTCGAAAATATTTGCACTACATTTTTATAAGTGGTCACTAATCTATAATCTAAAAATTCAAATTCGAATGGTTCAATCTAATAGTAAGGAAAAACACATTTATTAAGTGTGCACTTAGAATTTTTAAGTAGTGTAAAAATATGGAACTTCGTGAATTAGTTATTAAATAAGGCCAGACATGAATCATGTTTTTTTCGTTCGTTATCGATACTATCATTGTATCAGGGCATGCATTTTTATTTCTATTTTATTTATCGTAAAGTTAAATTAATTTTGGAAAAAAATAAACAATTAAGTATTTTTAAATAAATAAGATTAACAATAACCAGGAATGTAGAATTTTTGAACTTAAAAATTCTAGATTGGATTTCCTGCAATAAAAGTGGAAACAATGGATAAAATTAAAATGGAGTCCAGAAGGACAGCACGATAGCCGTGTGAAGGCAGTCATGTGACAGTACTTCATGCTTTAAATATCTGTCTTGCGAGGTTTATTAAGACATGTTAATATAATCCCAAAAATAGTATTAATAATCTTAATCCAAGTATTAATTCCGTCTTAAAGTTCGCGTTTATTATGTTTCTTCAAACCTTTAGGATCTTCATTGCATTGCATTATAAAAAACTGTATCAAATGTAAATATTTCCTCGAATACTTTTTTGATTGACAGAAAACGTCTATATTATTAAAAAAAAAACAGATTTTGAAAACTTATATTGTATCAGGCATTATTTAGCCATTGTTAATCAATATGACAGTTAATCCGTCCGAGAAAATCTAATATAATTCTAAGAAAATATTACGTCAGTTTGTTATATATAGCGTCTGGCTATGATAAATCATGGATTTCTTGTGAACAATGAGATTCCAAATTACATGTAAAACACTGTCAAAACATCTTTCAGGCACCTTTATAAATAAAACAGTAATATCTATATCAAACAAATCATCCATAATGAAACTGTAATCATTTCAGTCGCAAGTAATCACGTGATGATGATAAATATCACGTGATAAATCCCATTAGCATTTTCTTTGGAGTCCTAGTGGAATATATATTCCGCAGTACATTGCTATGTTCTGTTGTAATTACTGAAATATAAAAAGATTCTTATCGAGTTGACGATGATTTGACGTTAGTTCACCAAGGCAACTTGTACTGGTTTGTTCGTATAAGAATCTATAGGAGAATGGCATTGGTACTGGGTGAAAGCAAATTTTAACATGATTCCTTTCATACTGCATTTGCTAACTGTATCTTTGACGAAATAAAATATAAAATCATCAGGGTTGGTGTTGTTGCTACCTATTTGTTTTTCTTTTTGTGTTTGCTGTTGCTGCTACTGTTACTGCTACTGTCCTTCTTATTAATATTGGGAAATGTGGCTATTTTATTTTCCATGTCTACCTTAATGCAAGTACAATTTCTTTAATACCAATTATT
Source organism: Corbicula japonica (assembly GCA_038501625.1). Lineage (NCBI taxonomy): Eukaryota > Metazoa > Mollusca > Bivalvia > Venerida > Cyrenidae > Corbicula > Corbicula japonica. Next base: position 3,809,019 of record JAZAYU010000048.1, read on the forward strand.
GTAATACCATGCTATCTTTTCCTTCCTACTTTCTTGGCTGTGTGGGGAGGTTGTATCCGCTGGATGTGGCTATTCCTGATATGCATATTTCACTTTTTTAACATTTGAATGCTACAGCACCAGAATGTCTACGATAATATACAAACAAATTAGAACATAAGTTTGAATCACGCTTATGTAGTAAGTTGCACAGGCATCAAGATGAATATTACGGTATTCTTAAGTGAAAGTATGACAAACCCGAAGCACAATAAACGCAACACATCATCAACACAGTTGATATATTAACATACTGAATTATTTTTAACGTTTGTGCCTGCAACGCCAGTATAAACTTTTCATCAGATCTCGTGGTAACCGCAGAACCCAACTTACTTAAACACGCCAGTGGGCGCAATAATACAGTTAAAAGAGCTTGTCGCCCTAGGACGTGTCTTTTCGATTTCAAGCTATAGACTGTCGGCAAGGCGACAGTCTAACAAACCGTTATCACGAAACAACACCTGCGTTCCATACTAATATTCATATTTCGAGCCTCGTTTTGAAGTTTTTGTTTTTTTAACGAATAATGTCTTCAGACGTACTGATCGCCTTTGCGAAATCAAGCGTCTGAATGATTGAGATCTATACCAAGAAGTAGCAGTTCCCTAATTGGAATGCAATTTACTTAATACGGTTTGGAAGCAAGAGTTTCAAAGTGAAGTCTTACACAATCAAAACGTTCTGGAAGCGATTAACATTAGCACGGAAGTAACAAAGTCTTAGATCATACGATATTAGGCATTTCCATGTAGCTGATCATTAAGAGAAATACAACGGCGCCATGATGTTTATTACTTATTACTATTGTGAACGTATGGTATTCTCTTTCTATAAACCCGAAGCACAATAAACGCAGTACATCTTCAATACATTTTATATATTCATATTCTGAATTACTTTTAATGTTTAACCAAAATATTGATGCCAGTATCACGGGCATTCAAAATAGCTGTTAGAACAGCCACACCGACGACATATCGAATGACGGCTATGGCGTGTTTTTAACAGCAACTCGTGGCAAAAAGTGTTCGGGTTTGAAAATAAATGAAGTAATTTGCATGTTTCAACAACTGAAAAGAGAACTTTGACCGAACAAGACAATTATGAAAATATTACAGGCTCGGTTTGACTGAGCCTGTTTACGGGCAGTAATGGAAATGCATATATCAGCTCACGTCGCCTATCTTCGGGTTGAGCGCAACTCAATATTAACACCAGTAAACAGTACAATAACGATCCATTCGAAACGATGGTGTACTTCGAGTATGTGTTATTCAACAGAAAATAATTCATGTTCGGTTGTTCGGTTGTCCTGGAGAATGACACATAAGTTAACCTGAATTGAGACATTAAATTCATCTTCAAGATAATTAAGAAACAAAATAATATTATAACAAACAAGTATATTTTAATGAATCCAAAGCTGATCGCGTGAATTCTAGAGAATCTCAAACGGATTTTGCATTTCGGGATTGCCATACTTATCCAAACCAAGTCGGTAATTTACAATTTATATGTCGAGTAAATATTTGCATAAGATTTATTCTCGATGAGAATTTAGCACTTAACAAGTAGAATACTTCCATATTTAAATACAGGTTTTTAAAATACAATTGTTTTACTCTTTTTCTCAAAGTTTTGGCATTAAGACTTTTTCAAGAGATACATAATCCTTGTACTCTTACATCTTAACTGTTTTTAAAATTGCGAACATAAGACAATAAATCAATATCATATTTCGTAAGAAATAGTTACATGTAATTTAGCAGGGTTATAAGAGATTGCTAAGAGATAACTAACTAATGAGACAACTTAGCAAACCAAGCCATAAAATATGCATTCGTCTCTTACCAAAACCTCGTTATTTTCCCGATTACTTCTAGACAACCAGTATGAGAATGGGCCGTGTCTAAACTAAGCATTAAAATAGTGTCAATCGTTATCGTCATTTGTACAAGTTCGTTACGCTAAGAAATTTGAGGAAATCAACGGAAATAAAAATCTATACGATTGTGATCAAAGTGAAAGACATAGTAATCTTGTTGAACAAAAAACAGTAGTGATAATTTGATTGATATAAAATCCGTAAGACAGACTTTTCCATACATTTAAATAATTTCGATAAAAATTTTATTTCGACTAAAGTCGACCATTTTAGGTTCAAAATGGATTTCATGAAAGTTACCATGTTTATAATCGTGTTCTTCACGTCAGGTTTTTTGAAAATAGCAGAAACGGTCGAAGAAAAGAAACGTTCGCCACTTAAAATGGAAGGTAAGTTAAATTGATTTTAATATAATAAAAATGTATGCTTTAATATATATATATTTTGTAGATTGTCTTTGATTGTTAAACTCAATGCAAGAATTATATATTGTACCTTTTGCTTTTGAATTTAGTTTAATTATCTAATCAACGTCCAAAACGTGGCAAAAACGTGGCAAAATAACTTAGAAGCGCTTATCTCAAACGTTACTTATTTATCCTAACTGTATCTTGTTCCAATTGCCTCGGCACAATTCCCTCAACCTACCATTTTTTTTTCAAAAATATGAAAATCTATGCATCTGGAAAAACAACGATTATATTGAGGTGAATGACATGAGTCAAACTCGTTATCTAAATGGGTTTATGAGAGCATAACAGTTTTTTCATGACTCTCATAATTTTAAATTACTTCAATGTTATATCAATCAAAGAAAATGGTGTAATGATAAACTGCAGTCAGGAGATCAACATGCAGTTTTAAGGTTGTAATAATTATTCTTAATAAAGAGAATTTGGAAACGCAGATTTCGTTGTTTTACCTTGAGGGAAATGTTGTTTGATCCATAAATAATAAAGAAACGCTAGGATTTCCAAAATATGCAAAATGCACGCAATGCAAAATATTGGAAATTGGTGTTTGTAATAAATAAAGGCTATAAACAATTTCGTGTTTTCAAATGATGTATGCTGTAACATTTTCTGGCAAATTGATTTAGGGGAAACATTCTGACGTAAACGACTCTCGAATGACTGTGCAATTATTAACTGTCAGATTTCGCCATTATATAGTTTTGCATTTAAAGGCAGCGAAAAAAAATCTCTTTATGTTGACAATCTAGAGGATATTAGTGATTGTTGTGGTTCGGGAAGAATGAATAATGTCAATAACCTTTATTTTTACTCGGTCAACCCTGTACGTGAAAAATTATTGCATACCAATTTCGTATTTCCGGATTTCAAACTTATAAAAACAGGAAATTCGTATTTCGACATCATATTAAGAACTTAATATTAAGTTGTAGATTATTAGGAAAAAAATATTAACAAGAGAGGGAAAATGGTTATAATCAATATTCAATAAATAATCAAGGTACCTCGATGTGTTGATAAATGTTGTAATAATGTCATCTAGATGTTCGGTAGTAAGAGATAACATAAAATCGCTTTCATAACAGTATAAAACAGATCAGCAACAAGAGTGCACAATTAGTACCCATTGGGTTGCCTATTACTTGTTTATAAATAAAGAAACCAAATCTAACATAAATATTATCCAGTAAGAAAGTCTGCGACTGAATTTTAATGACCTTTATGAGTTTTAAATAACTTAAATAGCTCGATTTGTTTCTTTTATCCCTGTCATCGTGTTCTTGCTGATTTTACTCCAGGTGCTCTGGTCTCGGAAAGATCATTGAGTACCCGCCCTTTGGCTTTGCAATGCTATTAAATTCTTATGTTTATATGTTTGTATGCTTTTGCATGCAACATTGTTGAGCTGATGGGTGGGTTGGAGTTATTTCACCAAGACAATTTGTACTTGTTTTGTGATACGAGAACCTGTTGGGGCAAGTGTGAGGTTGGTGCACCCTAGAACCTGGTTTAAACCCCCAGTGGCAATTCGTTTTGCCACTGACCGTTCCAAGGCGGTATCCCCAAAGGTTCTCTTGTTTATTAATTGTTTGTGGCGTCCTATTTGAATTGACATACATATATAAAACATGCGCTCTCTCTATCTTCCTCTCTTCTTTTTCGCTGCGTGGGGAGGCTGTGTTTCTTGAGTGTGGCTATTCCTGATAGGCATATGTTGCTTTTTCAATATTATATCAATCAAAGATAAGGGTGCAGAAATAAAGTGCAGTTAGGAAATCAATATTAAATTTGATTATTGTAGATCTATTTATTATTCTTGTTTTTATTTTTTGTTCCTTGGGGGGAAATCTGTCCGATTCCTGAAATCGAAAAACAAACACGTGAACTTCCAAATCATGCAAAATGCGCGCAATTCAAAATATTAGGGTGTTTGTTATAAATAACTACCATAAAGGCAATTACGTGTTTTCAAATGATATGCGCTGTTACATTTTCTGGCAAAGTGATTTAGGGGAGACAGTCTGACGTAAAAGAGACTCTCGAATGACTGCGCAATCATTTACTGTCAGTTTTCGCCATTATATATTTTAGGAACATTTAAATGCAGCGAAAATAAATCTATTATGTTGGCAATCTAGAGGCTGTGAGAGATTGTTGTATCTTTAAATTGTTTTTGCAAAGCTCTTTGTGTGGTTTGGGAAAACTGTATAATGTCAAAACACATTTTGTTAAATTTTGAACTCGGTCCACTCTTACGTGAAGATTAACATAAGCAAAGTCATCTGAAAACGTTTATATAGCAGTCAAGCAAATAAAATGAGAAAAAAGATATCGCATACCAATTTCGTATTTCCGGATTTCACACTATTGAACTTTTTATCAATTTGAAAGTAGTATTTTTCGGTAGAATTACAGGAAATTCGTATTTCGACACCATCTATATTATTCAGAATTTATTGAATTTAAAGTTGAAGTTCATTAGGATAAATTTTAATAACAAGAGGAGGAAAATGATTAATATTCAATAAACCATCAAGGTACCTCGATATGTTTTTAAAGGCTGTTATAATGCCATCTAGATGTTTGGTAGAAAGAGCTAACATAAAGTCTATGTTGTTTGTGCCGTGTGGCAGCTGTAAAGTCTCCCCGTACATTCAATCAGTGCTGTTATCAGTTACATCCTTTGGAGGTCGTTGAGCACGATATTTATGTACTTTTTCAGTTGTACTTCTAAAATTGCTTTAGTTCTAATATTTCGGCAAGTTTATAGATGGAAGGTTTCAATATCCCAGCCAATATAGATTCGGATATTTACAATCATCCCAAGGATATACTTCCTGCTTTTTAAATTTTGCATTTGGTGTTGTCTGTGATATACAGGATTTATATTCTCAGATCCCCTGTCAAAATTTCATTCTGTTTAGTTCCGCCCATTTGTTTCTTGTTCAAAAAGGCAAGCAAACTTCCTTGATCTAAATCTGTCCATTGAAAATGGTTACGTCACTACTAAAATATATGATAAAGGAGATGATTTTAATTTTAATATAGTAAATTTTCCGTTTTAAGACGGCGATGTTCCTCGTGCAACATCTTACGAGGTTTATATCTCACAGATTGTTCGCTTTTTAAGAGCTTGCAATGATGTGAATGATTTCAATGAACGTAATTTTTGCATTGCAGAAAAACGTTTAAAACAAGGTTATCGGTAACACAAATTAAGGAAAACCTTTTGCAAGTTTTATCGCCGATACCCAAATCTAATTCATAAATACAGGTGCAGTTTAAAATCACTATTGCAACAAGGTATTTCACATCCGGTTTTAAGGAGATTTAATTTATAAATTTAAGAAAATAAAAAGCAATGTTAATTTCTCCACGTTATTCGTAAAAACCATCTGTAAATTCAAAAAGAAAGGTTACCGGCATGATATTCTACAGCGCTCTGCCAGCCTGGTGATTAATCCATCTACAGTTGATAAATATGCTTACCTCTTTGGTTGCACGAAGGTGGCAGGGGTTTAAGATTTTATAAAGGTCTATGGGAAACTCCTGTAAAAGAATCTAAAAGTTCGATTTCTTTGATTAATCCCTGTCATTGTGTTCTTGCTGATTTGGCTCCAAATGCTCAGTTCTCGGTAAGATCATTATGTACCTGCCATTTCGCTTTACAATGCTATAAGTTTTTTATGTTTTATATGTGTGAGTGCTTTTGCATGTCGAGCTGATGGATTGATACACAACAGTATTTGTACCATGTTTTTTCATGACCTTCCTAATTGTTAAATTACTTCAGTTATTTCAATCAAAGAAAACGGTGATGTGATAAACTGAAGTTCGGATATCAACATGCAATTTGAATTTTATTAATAATTATTCGTTATATACAGGATTTGGAAATGTTGTTTTCGTTTTTTACCTTGGTGGAAATGCTTTTCGATTCCTAAATAGTAAAGAAAATGCTTGAATTTCCAAAAATTGACAAAATGCAAGCAATTCGAAATATTAGGAATTGGTGTATGTTATAAATAACGTCCATAAACAATTACTGTTTTCAAATGATGTGTGATGTACCATTTTCTGTCAAATTGATTTAGGGGAGACAGTCTGACGTAAACGACTCTAGAGTCTGAGAGTGATTTCTGTGTCTTTTAATTATCAACAAAGCTTTTGAGTGGTTTGGGATGAATGTATTTTGTAAAAAAAAACTTGATTATATGTTAACTCGGTCAACCCTGTACGTGAAAAAAATATCGAATACCAACTTCGTATTTCCAGATTCAATCTTCATTTAACTTTTTTTCAAAATGTAGTATTTTTAATTGAATAACAGGAAATTCGTATTTTGACACCATATTCAGAATTTGATAAGTTGTAGATTATTAGGAAAAGAATAATTAACAAGAGATGGAAAATGGTTATTATCAATATTCAATAAATCATCAAGGTACCTCAATTTGGTGTTATAATGTCATCTTGATGTTCGGTAGAAAGAGATAACATAAAATATTTTTCATAACAGTATAAAAACACATCAGCAACAAGGGTTGCACAATTAGTACCCATTGGGTTGCCTATTACTTGTTAATAAATGAATAGAGGAACCAAATCTAACATAAATATTATCCTGTATTATTACATGTGTTACTATAAATAGTAACAAAATTGTATGGTGTCAAAACTTATTATCATGTGACCAGCCTCATTATCAAACCAAGGCCCAGGGCTTAAAAGTGATAATGTGATAATGGCCCTGCCATTTTTTTTTTGTCCGATTCCAATTATGTTTGTTCTACAGGCAATTGTTTTAGTAAGAAATTTAAAAAACAGTCAAAATAATGATCATTTGCACATGCGCTTATGAGCTTATTATTGCATAAATAAACACTTTTTTGTTTATTTTTTTTAAAGAATTGACATCTTGTTGGCGTATGAATACATCAGTCAGTGAGACAATAGTTTGTAAAAAAAAGTCGGCCATTTTGTTTAAACTGATTTTGCTTTTATGTGCAAAGAAAATGAAATATCTAAAGCATATGAGGTGTGTCTTTTTAGAATTTGAAACAAAAAAATTTGCAAAAACAATTGGGATCAGCCGACAAACCTGCTGTCATCATTGAACGGCTGGTTTTCTGATAGTAGGCTTCCAATGTGCAAATCCAGTTCTTGAACAAAAGCTTATTGCTGAATTTCCTTGTCCAAATATACACACAACTTCAAAAGAATATTCTTTGTTGTTGTTTTTGTTGTTTCCTTCTTCTCTTCAGTCAGTTGAAATTTAACACCAGCAACAAAGCCATTTTAGTTTTTATTTAGAAACCGAAATGGCCTAGACGCAGGCATTCAGATTATCAGGATCATCAAGCACGTAAATCCATCAGCACAGACTAAACAATAATTAAAACACACTTGAGTAATAAAATCCAAAAAGATTGTCCGAAATTGAATGCATTGACATGCCGGAAGGAATATTGATCTCGAAAAATGACGTCAGTGCTATAAAGGTTATAACGGCTCCTGTTTCAAGCGGATTATAATAATTATAGACTCTCTCATAGTACAAATGGATTTGTTCTCGGTTAGATGACTTGCAAAAAGAGAAGCATTAGTATATTATACAACTGTCTTAAAGTGCCTCCATATTTAGGCGAGACTAAGAAATTAGCGAGGGCGAGGGGCTTTCTGAGAAAGTAGTTCCGTCACTGTCAAATTTTAATACATTTGCATGATCATATACTATATACGATAGACCAACTGGACATCAGAGAGTTGACGTACACATGTAATAAACAGGTAAATGAACAGGTTAGCAGTGCCTTTGAATGATAATGGCCCTGCCATGAGATAATGGCCCTCGGGCTAAAGCCCTCGGGCCATTATCAACATGACAGGGCCATTATCATTCAAAGGCACTGCTAACCTGTTCATTAACCTCTAAAGAAAGGCTGCGAATAATTTTAATGACCTTTATGAGTTTTAAATAACTTCAATATTGTATCAATCAAAGAAAAGGGTGCTGAAATAAAGTGCAGTTAGGAAATCAATATTCAATTTGAATGTTATAATTATTGTTCTTGTTTTCATTTTTGTACCTTGGGGGAAATGCTGTTCGATTCCTAAAATTGAAAAAAAAAACGCGTGAATTTCTAAATATGCAAAATACACGCCATTCAAAATATTAGAAATTGGTGTTTGTAATATATAACGTCCATAAACAATTACTGTTTTCAAATGATGTATTCTGTGCCCAAGGTTATAAAACTAAGCATGGAAACCAGTCTCAAATCTCAAGCATCTGATTGGCTGAAATGGCGACCAGTTTTATAACCTTGGCACCTGATGCATTTTCTGGCAAAATGATTTAGGGGAGACAGTCTGACGAAAACGACTCTCGAATGACTGTGCAATCATTTACTGTCAGTATTCGCCATTATATATTTTCGGAACATTTAAACGCAGCGAAAATAAATCTATTATATTGGCAATCTAGAGATCGTGATTGATTGCGTATCTTTAAATTATCAACAAAGCTTTTGCGAAGCGTTTGTAAGGTTTGGGAAGATTTCATAATGTCAAAATAAAAAATATGCATATAATTGGTGCAACTGAATCGTGTGAATGCAAATGAAAATTCACATTCATTTGTAAACGTTCATACAATATGAAACAGTCAGGCAAATGGACTTAGAAAAAAATCACACACCAATGTTGTATTTCCGGATTTAAAAATTTAATGAACGTCTTATGCTGTCAATTATTTATTCCAACGCATGCAGCGGTCACCGCTTTCATTATCACAATTTTGGGACGCAATATTTATCTAGGGACCATACGCCGCTGGACATGGAGTGGTATTTATCTGAAAATACCGCATTGAAGGTTCCATGTTCACCGACATATGCATTTTATCGTTTGGGATGGAATAAAGTTGTACTGTTTATTGGTGTAAATATTGAGTTCCGCTCAACCGGGGCTAGGCGGCGTGGGAATTACTGTCCATGATCAAGCTCAATCAAACCGAGCCTGCAATATTTTCATATTTGTCGTGTACGGTGGTTTTCAAAGTTCCCTTTTCATCTATTTTATAATTTTTTTGTAATTAGATTAAGACTAGTTAACTTTATCGTAAGAAAAGATTTCAAGTTTGGTGGAATTGTACTCATAAACAGTTAAGTAGGAGACAATTTGTACATTGTAACTGCCATCATGTTCTTGCTCTGAGCAACCACCTTCCTTGCTTGTCAATGCCATTATTAGCTTACTATTTTTCACGTTTATTTATTTTCTTGCAAAATTGTCGAGCTGAAGAATTGGAGTAAACAACAATTAAAATTTGTACTTTTGTTTATTCATATGAAAAAGGTGAAATATGCAAATCAGGAATAGCCACATTCAGAAAAAACAGCCTCCCCACGCAGCCAAGAAGAAAGAAGAAAAAACTAGGGAGCATTGTTTATAAAAGTATCAATTTCAATACAGACACCACAAACAATTCACATAAATCAGAACCAGAAAACTCGTTAGGGCGAGTGTGAGGTTAGTGCTCCCTAAAACTGATAAACACCTCAAATGGAAAATCGTTTTGCAATTTACCTTCCCAAGCGTTAACCCAATTTGGTTCTCTTTTTTTGTTAGTTTTTGTGGTGTCATATTTAAATTTAATCATTTTATAAACAACTGTTGAAGGCTGTCTTGTTTGAGTATGGCTATTTTTGATATGCAAGTTTCAATTATTTTAAAATTGTATGTATTTAAATTTTGTCAATGTAGTTTCAGACCTTAACAACATCAAACAATTATGTTAATGTTACACAGCAATGGATTCTAGTAAAATTTCTTTCTTTTCTTCATTACTTCATGTTTGTTCTTTAAAATGGTAATTACATTAAAACATGGAAAACAAGTTAAGATTTTTTTAAACATCACCATTATCACAGAAAAATATAAAAAACAAACAAACAAGATAATTACGTGAAATGACATGGAAAACTTTTAGTATTATTTTAAAGGTTTGTTCGCATGCGTTAATTACTGCAATTAACATTAAAAATATCTTTATGGTTTCGTAAGTAGGAGTTGCCTGCATACAGTTATAAGTCGTGGTTTCAGCGCTAACTGTAGTCCCTGGGAAGTATTCCAAAACAGTATAAAATAATTAGAATGTGTTTCTGGAAGACAATATCTCCCACCAGAACCGTTTTATCAACCATCCCATGTTCTCTTTTTTCATTTTATGCTAGCTTACTTGTTACTTCTATTAACATGTAGAATATTATTGTTCTTTAGTGCCATCACTAACGTCCATGAGAAACGTCAGCAGATATATCGTTATTATGTCACGACGGCATAACAGAAATCTTTTAAAACAATGTTAATGGTATCACAAATTTAACAAAGCCTTTTGCAAGTTTCATCACCGATCAAAAATACAGATGGAGTTTAAAATCTCTATTGCAACAAAGTATTTCACATCGATTTTTTTGAGATTTAATTTATAATTCAAAGAAAATAAAAGGCAATGTTAAGTTCTCCACGTTATTCGTAAAAACCATCTGTTAATTCAAAAAGAAAGGTTACCAACATGATATTATACAGCGCTCTGCAGGCCTGGTGATTAACCCATCTACAGTTGATCAATATGCTTACTTCTTTGGTTGCACGAAGGTGGCAGAGATTTAAGAGTTTATGGAGATTTACGGGAAACTCTTGTAAAAGAATCTAAAAGCTCAATTTGTTTTTTAATCCCAGTCATCGTGTTCTTGTTAATTAAGCTCCAAATGCTCTGGTCTCGGTAAGATCATTAAGTACCCGCCCTTTCGCTTTACAATGCTATCAGTATTTTATGTTTTATATGTGTGTGTGCTTTTGCATGCAACATTGTCGTGCTGATGAATGGGTTGGAATCGTTTCACCAAGACAACATGTACTTGTTTGTTGATATGAAAAACTGTTGGGGCAAGTTTGAAGTTGGAGCACCCAAGAACCTGGTTTAAACTCCCAGTGGCAAAATGTTTGACACTGACCGTTCCAAGGCCTTTAACCTTCGGGTTCTCACTTTCGTTAATTGTTTGTGGCGTCTTTTTCGAAAGTGATCATTGTATAACCATGATCTCTTCTCCTCTCTACTTATTTGCTGTGTGGGAATACTGTGTCTGTTGCTTTTCCTGATACACATATTTCACTTTTACAGGTAGTGGTTTATTTTCAGTTTTAACTTCGATTGCTACGTTTTTAAAAACTAAGTAAATGTACAACAGAACACAAAAACAAAGCTAATATTCTAAAATATTTTGAGGATATACTTTTATATTTCAGAACTCACTGTAACCCATCGAATATCATCATCAAATATAACATAGTTAAAGATGACAAATACATCAATAATAAATAAAAGTACGATTCGTGAAGCCTTCTAAATTCTCTCAGATACTTGTGTATAATTCGGCTGGTGTTCTTTTCGGCGCCGTAATTGTCCATTACGAAACCCATTATATAGGAACAGTAAATCCTCGGCACAAGTTTAATTAAGGCTGAAAATAACTTCCATTCCTAGCGAAGGCTTGCAATTATTAAAATTCACAGTAGAGCTGTTTGTGCGGTATGGCGGCCGTAGAATGTCTCCATCAGAGATTCCTTTTTTCTGTTCGGCGTTATGTGGTTACGCGCTGTCGCCGTACGGGTTCGATTCCCTGCTTAGGCTTAAAATTATTTATAATATCAAGTATATCCACCCTATATTTCCTTAAAATTGTATCAAAGAGCATTCGTGTTGGGTAAAGTATTTTAGGTGCCAATGAGACAAATTAATACTTTAACTGTTTTTAAAATGTATTCAACTTATTTCTGACCAAGTACCAACTAATCTATCAGAGTTGTTTTTATGCAGACTTAAGAGCTGCCTCCAGATGTCATAATTGCTCTATCATTAGTAAAATATCAAAATTGTGAAACTGATAATTGTATAACCAAGCCTCTCTTCTGTGTGTGGGGAGGCTGCGTCTGCTTGATATGGCTATTCATGATATGTATATTTGACCTTTTCCCTTACCCCAAAATGCAGTTCAATAAAACTTTGCAGAAATAAATGTTATCATTTCATCTGCATTTTAGAAAAACATGAAAAAGACTTAGTCTGTCTATAATCTTCATTCTTCCATTCGAAGTGAATTAGATTAGTGTAAATGTTTGGCATTATAGTATCAACACTAATCAGAATACAATGTACCGGTTTTGTGATAGACTGCGAAATTATGCAGGGTTTGTTTTCGAACATTAAATAAACACCCATATTCTTCAAAACAGTTTTTGAAATAAATGATAATTTGAACGTCTCTTAGGGACATCTGTATTCAGAAACAGACACTTTGACGTTTAGGACAGTCCCGAAAGACTTAAGAATGATCAACGAGCAGAACGTTAGAATGTAATCAATTGCAGATTTATCAGCAAATCAGCAGGAAAACAAAATCTAATCATTTTCCGGGACTTTTGTTTAAAGATTTGTTTCAGCATAACCCATTACCGATGTTGTGCAGTGATGACAACGTATAACACGGCTATCCGATCAACCTTTTAAGGGGTTGTTCCGGTTTGCTCAATTGATTGCGTAGTCGGAATTGCAGGGCTAGGCGCTGTCGTCGAGACGGTGCGGGTTTGCTACCAGGTAGAGGCAATATCATTCGAAATTATTTTGAAACAATGTATACATATTTTCTGTTGAACTGTGAATTACCTGGTGTTAACGTTAATCATCAATTGTGCCAACTTAAAAGACATGCATTTATAAAATAACGGTTGTCGGTCTGTTGGTCGAAATGTTTAAACTGGCTATTTCAGTTAATTTTTATAGGTACGGTTTTTGACTGTTTGCGACCTAAACGAGGTAACGTTTTCCGCGAAACAGAAAAAAGATAACTTATGGTTACTGGTTTTTTTTTGCGTTATTCAAAATAAATAAGGCCTTTAGGATGCGATCAAAGAATATTATTATTTGATAGCTTTTATTATTGCTCAGCTAATACGCTGACACCCGTCACAAGTCGACAGTAGCATCTGTTCCGATATTCGCATACGCTTGGTCTAACGTTCGTTTCATGACTGATTCATTGAAACATATGCCAGTGTTATTGATGATGTTTCCTATATAACAATTATGGAAATTACGAATGATGACTGAACGTATGAAATGGATTTAAGGCTTGTCAATGAATACTTAGTGATACTTTCATTTATCTTAAGGATATTATTAGCAGTGGGAGTGGAAGTTTTCAATACAAGTTTGAAAAAAGATGGTAACTCTCCCTTAATAATTTACAATAATTAGTAACGTAAAACAGTAGTTTAAATTTCATTAAATTTCAATTTATTTATTTATTAAAATTTTATTCTAAGTGTCACTATGACAACCGTAAACGGATTTTCTTTTTTATTACGTTCTACCTGTTTTTTATTACGTTCTACCTGGTAATTACTTATGATTTGGTGGTTATTATAAACATCTTGTAGCTCTTCATCAAGAGTTCTTCATACTTGTACTTGAATAACTTTTCTTTATGACAAACACTGTTGGCACTCAACATTTTTATCAATATCATACATTTTTATCAATATCATATAAGTACCAAAATAAAGGATTAAATTGAAATAATGAAATCTGAAACATATTTTACTATTATTAATATAAGAACTTACTAGACTGTTTTTCTATTTTATGTTTTGGTTTATAAATAGATGAAAATAGAACCTTAAAAGCAACGGAACGCGACAAATGTGAAAATATGATATATAATGTTCGTTTCATAGTAATAATTTAAAATATTTTTTTTCATGTTAGTGATACTACATTTCATAATATTTTTTTCATGTTAGTGATACTACATTTCATAAATGTTTTTATTGTAATAAACAATATTCAGATATTCAAATCATTAAAGCATGTAAAGCGATTGAGAAGTTATTAAAAGAAAAAAATGTGCTATTGGGAAAGGGGTATGTATGTTAAGCTTTGAGGTGTTTAAGAGTAGGTTTGGTTGTTGTTTTCTTTTTCAAATAACATTTTATAGTCACCATGCTGTACTTAATTTTATTATAGTTGAATAATTGAATGTATTTTAAAGCTTATACTCGAAATTTATTCACAGTTTATAGTCGAAGTTTATTCACATTTTCCTACAAGGCTCTTGAATGTTTTCTTAGGTAACCCTAATCTTTTCTGTGTTGAAGCATGCACATATTCAAAGAAATTATTTTATCTATTATTAATATTATAGATATTATCATCAGCAATACATATCTAGATTGTACCAACAATTTGACACTTGTGCCAATAAGATAATTTAAAAGAAATAAATGAATGCTCGCGCAATTTATATTTAAAAAAGTTTTAAAAATCAACGTTGAAAACTCTTGACTAACACAAAAAATGTATAACAGAAATTGCAAACCAGATCTAGTTTTATCTCTATAGAACGAACTTATTTCTGAGAAATATATGAGGATAAGAGGTAGAAAAATGCTTCTTCTAACTGTTTGAAACATCATAAGATAGCTCTTGAAGCTATGGGAATAAATACAAAAAAACATTAACTAATAAAGAGCGAATCACTTGACGGTAAAGAAATAAAATATCAGATGAATATCTCATTAGTGTTATTAGGGCACCAGAACAGCAATTCTTGAAGTATCGGTTATATTGTAATTGATCTATTAATGTGTGACATTAAAGTAAAGTCAAGTGTAATTTATATAGGAGTCGATTAATAATGATGTCAAACTCTTTGTAAACAATCGCTGGCCAACGTTCAAATTTACACGGGAATTAATACAAGAGATATTGCCGGGAAGAAAAATCAAATCTATAATATTTTACCAAACGCCTGAGCGATAGTATTCAGATGTTTAATATCTAATGACTTTCGGAGGCCTTAGCCTAAAAGTGTCTTGGTCTTTTATTTGTTTCCGTTTTTGCATTTTTAAATGATGGTTATTTTCAAAACCCAATTATAATGCTCCCAAAAGCGATTCAGCCATGTCTTGCAATGAATGGTGTTTTATATGGCATATGTATAGATACCTAATGCATTATTTAACACAAACTATTAAATATAGTACCGCATCATTGGATTTCATCAAGGTATTAATTCGTCACCTATGGGAAAATATCGGTTAACCTTGACGATACAATTGATGTATCATGAAATTGTTTTTATCGTGCACAACACTCGAAATTAATGTTAATGTTTAATTTAATTTTTCTAGTACAATAAGATTTCTGTTTCATTTCGCTTTAAAATGTATTGATATTTTGAACTTGAAGTAATGACTTGATAGCTAGTGATTGCTAACTTAACAGTATTAGGCGTGAATTTTCACCTACCATATTAAAACAAGTTAGGATTGATTAGTACTTTTAAAATGTTGCCCATATGCTACACCAGTCGAAAGGAAAATAGTGTTACTCGTTCCAGTCCAGATCGCAGTAATCATAAAAATGAGATTGAATCGACCAAAAATAATAAACTTTACATTTCTAAAGTAATTTAACTAAATTGAGATAATTTTAGTTACATCATGCCTCATGGTTTTAATTACAATATACACAATCCAGTAGAAAAATACCTGCATTCCAAAATTTCAATTTTCTGAAGAAAACAAAAACACATTTTCCAATAGCAATTATTTCAAATTGAATTCGGATTTCATGTTTAAGATTTTTAAGCCGACATCCTCATAAAATGAGTTTAAAAGTGATTGGCTAATTACTAATAACTAGTAATAACAGAAAGGTTTGTAAGTATTTAAAATATGTGTTTCTAAGTTAAGTCGCGAACAATATAAGATACCATGTTTTTTACTTAATTGATATAGTAGGCAATACGAAATTTGAATATTGTATCATTGTTTATATAATCTGTATGATCTGAGTCTAACAAAATATTTTAACTTTTAGTTATCAAACTTTTTAAATTTGTTTTTCATGCTGTTTTTCATGCACATTTACCTATGATTTTCATGAGCCTCAAAAATAAATACCAGTTAACAGTTTGGCGGCCTATAAGAATTAGACAACCTGATTTACTGAACCTTAAAATCACATTTGTTGAGCATATGGCGTGAAACCCGTAGTTGCAAATGGGACTTGCTTGAGCATACACTTGAATAGATAATGCGATTAGAATTATTAATTGATTACTAGTCGATCTTATTTAGATGTATCAATAAAAACCAACTTTACTTTACGTCAAATCAGCAAGAACATGATGACAGGGATAAAAGAAACAAATCGAGCTTCTAGGTTCTTTAAAAAAGATATCCTTATAAACCTAAGAAATTAGACCTTAGATATGCATATTTCACTTGTGTTAACTGATCTTTAAAATTTTTTACTATCTACAAGTAATTGAAACAAATACTATATAGTTATTTGGTTTCTTGACAGGGAATGTGAGGATATATTGCCGGTCTGGGTGCCATATTACCCGAGCCGCAGGCGAGGGATAATATGACACCCAGACAGGCAATATATCCTCACATACCCTTTCAAGGAACCAAATAATTGTTTAATTATACTGCAAAGACTTTTTCAGACAAAATTAATAAGAAGACATCGATTTTTTTATTATTTCGCTTATTTAATGCCGAACGGCTTAATTCCCCTCTGAGAACCTCAATAATTACATGTCTGACGTCATGAATTTACCTGCATGACGTCAATTCTATAGAAATTGAATGGACTTTCCATTTGATTTTTATTTAAAAACTTTGAGAATAATCTGATCGTTTTTAACGTTAAAAACATAACAGAAATATTTTCTGTAACAATTTTAGTAATTCCTAAGCATACTGCTTCATCGGCTTCAAATTATGCATTTTTGAGGAAATTCAAAACAAAATGGCGGACGACAACAAAAGGTGGGAGGCCAGACGGGGAAATTAAGGCACGTGCAGTTCATATCTACGGCCGATACGTAAATCAGCGGCAAATTATCCAATCAAATTCAAGAAAAAACTTCTTTGAAGTATAATAAAATACAATATGTGGTTAGAAGCAACATAAACAATACAAACAATCAGTGATAAGTTTTTATATTTTTACTGACGATTATTGCTTTGTCGGTTTGGAAAACAGCAAATACATTGTTAAAAGCTGATGATGCTTAAATAAAATTGCCGATTATGTATCTACCCTGCTTATTTCGTATGTTTACGATAATAAGATGAAAGAGAATACCTGAACAATTATTGACATTTTTTAAATATTTATGTTTGGCATACAGCCCGAGCTGATCATCATGGAAATATAATCGTGGTTTTTAATACATAACTTTCATACATGTAATCAGGAAAAGCCAAAAAGAACAACCTATTTCTGGTACCGGAGAAACGAACGCTCGTTGATTTTAATGATATTGACATATGTCTTAATACCTCAATTTCCGAATGTATTTTTCAGAAGTTGTATAAAGAGCAAATCAGTAAGCTGTTAGGTAGTTTGATTGGAGAATATCCGATAGCGAACGGACATGAAAATAAAAAATATACTTTTGATTTCCGTAACACTTATTCTTAAGATATCTGGGGATAATGTGCAAGGTCAAGAGAAGGATCTCGTTACTTCAAAAACACGTCTAAGAAATAATGGTGAGTCCTTTATTTATAAACGTTAAAATGCACCTGAGAATAAAAAAAATCGTTTTCATGTCAGTTCATGTTACCATCTTAATACACCTGTTGACATGGCAAAAAATACATAATTTTGGTAAGATTTTTTAAATTTTATAATCAGAATAATTTTGATGCATTCCAAGTCGATTCTATAAATTACTAACGTATATATATTTTTTTCAAATTACGACTAAGTATTTTATTTTTGCTCCACAATCAAGCCTGAAATATTTCTTGAAATGTAATTTTCTAATGACATATGTATCACAAATAAAATGACAGTGCAGTGAATAGTCAATTTTGATAATCTAGGTTATTAAAGCATCTTATATGAGATTTTGAATAGTTTTTACTTGATGCCTAACGTCCAACATTAAACATAGTTAGGCATCAAGTAAAAATTAACCTTTTTTTATTCGAACAAACGATATATGAAAGCTTTTGAAGATCCGTTGTTGCTCATAATTTTCATCAAAACTAACATTTTTTTTCAGTTTTGTTAAACCAGACAAAAACCTTCAATTATGAATCAAAACTACCAATAATTCATCAGTCTAGTTATTACATTACATTTCCTTCATTTAAAACGAGATTAGTTAACACGGTTTGTAAATATAAATTTAGTTACATTTCGCTAATTGTTGTTCGCCCGAATGTATTGTTGCCATATAAAGCATTGTTTTAATAACTTTCTTTGTTCAATTACATAAAAAATCAATAATGATAATCTCTTATTTTTGCAAATCAATGTTACAACGAACGTATTTATTACATACAAACAAGTTGCTTATTATTTATAACTCGGGTTCTGTCTTTAAAGTTTCATTTAATCATTCTCTGTGAATGAAATGCATTATATTCTATGTAGAGAGTTATATCAAATTTGAGCTCTAACTTGGCGTTAGTTTTCATCGCTATGTAATCAGAAATAAATCAAACACCTCCTATCTCTTATGATACCATTGATCCTGTCCAATAATCATTTGATAGTTTTCACAGATCAGTGTTTCTAGCAGTTGTTCATGTCATTACTTTCTATCTCTTAATCTTTATTTCTTATTTATGTATACTTACTTGTTGAACGTTAATTATAAGTCACCACGGTATAATCTGGAAATATTTTGTCGAATGTGTCTGTTTAGTTGACTTCGGTAGTGTAGTATCTAGTTAAAGACATCTTTACCGAGTCTGTCTTATATGAAGTAATATCTTGATTTTTAAAATCTTATCTTGAAATCTTTAATCATTACATATACTAGTAAATCATTGGTTTAGATGTTTATTTCTAAGAATAAGCAGGGTTTTGCATTCCTCTGTATAAATGGTTATGTTTTTCATATTTCCCTTAAAAATGCGGTTTGCACGATTACTATGATTACTTATAGGCAGTTTTCAGAAGTCATGATACATTATTAATATGTGTTTTCATTATTTGTTTGTGATGTAATATATAAGAAATTTAACAAATATAAAGTTGTATCTTGTCTTCCTAGTAATACCTATTTACTAAATTTGAGCATGAACTTGGTTTATTGAATTACTTATGCTATTACTTTTATGTCTCTTTGTCCTTGTTGAAACAAATCTACATGCTGTGGGATCAGTGTAAATGATGTAAGGACTGGATTTAAGGACTGTACTCAGTTGTCATTGCACTATCATTAGTAGAAAAGAAAACTTTCAAAATCGTACCAACAGCAAAATGCAGTTGATTAAAAAACTTTGCACTAAAATGGTATTAATATAATTCCAGTTAATTTTCGAATTTAGGTATTATTCTGTACTGGTTTTAATTTTCTTAACATATGCAAAATAAAGATCAATAACATTTATTTGTGCACAGTTTTATAAAAATAGATGAAAAGGGACTTTTGAAAGAATCGAAATCATTACGTTCTTGTTTACAAACTTTAGAGAAGTTTTATAAAATATCAGGTTTAAAAATTAATAATGAAAAACAAAAGCATATTGGATAGGCTCAACTAGAAATTAATTAAACACATTGTGACGATTATCCGTTAGATTGGTCACAAGTACCATTAAAAATTCTTGGCGTGAATTTCTCAGCAGAACTCTCCGATATATGGGTATAAAATGGACCCGGCATCTTAATTAAATGTGAAAAATTAATTAAAACATGGTCAAAACGAAATCTTACACTCATTGGAAAAAAGAACAGTTATCAAGTCTTTGGTTCTCTCAAAATTTGTTCATCTTTTTATAGCACTTCCAAATCCTCCAACAGAAATATTAAAACAATTAGAACAAATGTGTTTTAAATTTATATGGAGTAATGGGCCCGATAGAATTAAACGACATTTATTAATGAAAGACACAGAACAAGGCGGTTTAGGAATGTTCGATATTAAAATTTTTATTTATGCCCTAAAAATAAGTTGGTTGAGAAGGTTACTATTAAATAATTGTGATAGTTGGGAAAGTCTGGCATTATTTAATTTACAACATTTATTGAACTTAGGATCAAATTTTTCAATTGAATTATCAAATACTCTTTCCAACCCGTTCTGGAAAAATGTACTAAGCAGTTGGCACTTAATGTGTAGTAATGTACACATTAATGATTTAAATCAAATGCTTTTTTCTCCATTATGGAAAAATAACAAAATGGTAAATGGTTCACTGTATTTTGATAGTTGGTACAAAAAAAATGTTATTAATGTTATCGACCTCTACGGGGAGGATGGTCATTTGTTAACATTCGAACAATTAAAAGAACGTTACAGAATTCACGGCACCTTTTTGGATTATTATCGAGTTTTAAATAATATACCATTAGAATGGAGACAGAAAATTTCTAACAACACCGAAAATACTACGAATGTAAAAATAAACATGTATACAAATGCCTATATTGCGATTCTTCTTAAAAATAACAAGGGTTCAAAATCATTTTACGAACACTTGAGAGTATCAAAAGAACCAGATAAGTTAGACAAATGGAACCATTTATTATTAAATTTAAACGAAAACAATTGTAAACAGATATTTGCTAATTTAAAAACTATTAAAGAAATTAAACTTCAAAATTTTCAATTTAAAATAAACAACAAAATTTTGGTTACAAAAACATTTCTATTTAAGATAAATAAAGCAACAGATGAATTGTGTTCTTATTGTAAACAAACTAGAGAAACCATTGAACATCTCTTCTTAGAATGTCGGATTATACATCTATTTCTAACGAGAGTTCAAAAATGGCTTGCAGAGCAATGTAGTGTAGAGTTTTCTTTGAACAACAGGCATTTTATTTTCTCTTTTCAGGAAAACAATTGTATTGGAAATTATTTATCTGTTCTCGTTAAACACTACATTTATAGGTCAAAATTTAGAGAAAACTGTGATACACATCTTTCTGTTCAAATTTTTTAAGACATATTTAAAACAAAAACTAGAGTCAAAATACTATACCGCAAAGTTACAAGGAAAACAAGACGCTTTCAATCATATTTTGGAACAATATACAGGAAAGTTAAAGAATCATAAACAATTATTATCCTGACAAAACACTGAGAAAAATCTAATTTTGTATTTCCGAATAACCGTTTTTAATCATCTAGATACACAATTTATTCAAACTTTAAAAGTTCAGAGTCGTTTAATATACGTTAAATATTCTATTTTCTGAGGCCACCTTACATTATATCCTTTACGAGTATTATATCTAATAATGCCTTATAAATGCTATAATTGCATCTAAAATAAGATGTTATATGTATTGTATTTAACTTTGTAAATTTGTATAATGCATATTTGGAATAAAAGGGGTTACCCGGATAGGGGCCTCAAACTTAAAAAAAAAGCATCGAACACGACAAATATGAAAATGTTGCAGGCTCAGTTTGATTGAGCCTGTTCATGGACAGAATTGGAAATGCATATTAATGCCCACCCCGCCTAGCCCCGTGTTGAGCGCAACTCAATATTTACACCAATATACAGACAATTTTGACCATCCCAAACGATGGTGAGCATATGAAAGTTCATTTTGCCGTTAGAGGGATGTTATTATATTTTTCTTTTTTATCGACGAAATTGCCATGAAGTGCAATGACGATTGTAGATTGCAATTAAACTAGAATGTGTCCTCGGACACTGATGCCCTCACTGCTGCAACATTATTTTTTAATCCTGCTTGAACATCTGTGCAAGTTTGAAAGAAATGCGCCTTATAGTTTAGGAGGAGTTGATGCCACAAGATTTAAATTGTGAAATTTACAAAGGGCCATAACTCTTGTGAAAATGGTCGCAGGAAAATATCCCTTCTTTGCAATCCTCTACACATCCTGCTTGATCATCTGTGCAAGTTTGAAACAAATGCGCCTTATAGTTTAGGAGGAGTTGATGTCACAAGATTTGGGGACGTGCGGACGTACGGACGGACGAGTGCAACTCTATATGCCTCCCACTTTGTGGGGGCATAAAAATATAATTTTAATGTAAGTTCTATGTTAGAATAAACGAAGAGAAGACATGAAAAAGAATGGATAAATATAATGGAACCATTAATAAAAGATGCCAGTAATGATAAATTACTTTTTTACTAGATCAAGTACCTTGATATAGGATTTTATTGGCTTTTATCATATGTAAATACTGATTAATATTGTCAGTTAACATATATGGTGAAGCGCATTGATAGATATGTACACTATACTGTTTCTTTGATGGTGTTACACCCATTACAGATTCTGATCAAGATGAGCAAGCTCACAATTATTACATGTGAACGGGTCAAATACGAGATTGGTGTGAATTTGTGATGATAACCTCTTTGATAAAGTATTATGATAAAAAATCCACATTGGTAAATGTATTTTACAATGTATCATTGTGTCATACAATTTGCTTGGAATACGAGAAAGAGCAAATTTATAGCTTTAATACGCAATCTTGAAAAAGGTGCGATATCGGATTGCTTGTTTGGTTTCTATTACTTTTTAGACATGCATATATAACGTTAAGATATCCTGTAAGCCGTTACTAAAAATTAAAACAGAAGAGCTTCCTTTCATTAGATCTGGAAATATATTAAGCAAAATAACTTCCCAAGTTACTATTATTTATTTTTGGGTACGTAACGGGACAATGTATCACAGGTTTTATTGTTTGGCATTTGATTTGTTATTATATCTGGAATGAAGTTATAATTAACGCACTATTTCTCATTACTAAAAATGGATTTAGTTACACATTATATAATGATAATTTACCACAAAATGCAATAAGTTCTATGTTTTCTGGAGCGCACATCAATGAACATGTATCTGACGAACCACTTATAATAAATCACCTTCCTTATTTTGGTTATTGATAACACTTAGAAGTAGACTCGTACTAAAAACCCCATTAATTCTCCAAAGAACACTATCACATCAAGTTAATTTCTTTGTAAAAGTATCTTCCCGAAACCTGTCAATGATATTCACTGGTTAAAAATGGGAAACACAGTATGAAACAACAACCAGATACACACGTTTATAAAAACATTCAGGTTTATCCTAATAAAAACAAACACTCGAAAAACTTAAGAAAAAAAAGAACAGCTGTTGTTGATTTTAACTCAATATTTAACTTCAATTACACTGAAGAGTGAGGGAGTTTGAATAAACAAGCTTATTGTGTATAATAAGCTAATTCTTGGTTAAAGTAATTAATAGATAATGGCATTTCCATAACACGATAAACTGGTTAAAGGATTTTAAACTTGAAAATTAGGAAAATTTAAAGTTTTTTTGCAACGTAAAATTTACATAACACTGTATTTCTTACCTGTGATAAAATATGCGAAGCACATATATTTTTAAAAATAATAATGTGGTATTAATCTTTTAACTATATCAAAGTTTATTTTAGGGAATATGTTTGGATTCCAAACAACTTATACCTGACATAGTAAAACCTTCAAGTAATTGGTTTAAGAGCTGTTAATGCAGACAAAAAATTTCGTATTCTACTGCCTTCGGAAAAGTTTTTCAGTAAATACACAGACAACCATAAATGTCATAATAAATGTAATTAGTTTAAAAAGGACTTCAAGGCAATTTTGTGCGACACGTACAACTCTTAATTAATTCATGAATTACTATACAATCCGATCCGTCGGCTTAACTATGGGTCTGAAAATTGTGTGATATCGATGTTAAAAGATGTGTCTGTCGTACAATTTATTTACTAGATATCTAACAAGAAATGGAGAAATTAACATTTCATGAATGGACAATGGGTAACATTTATTGATAACTTAATTAACGTTATTGAATTAAGCAATGTTGTAATATTTACTTAGATCGTGACATCGTTATTGCTTATTATTTCTGAAGACTTGTTAATATATTATTAAGTGTTGTAACAACATGACTGTTGAAAATACATTGGCCCATTATTCTAACTTCGATATGACATCTCATAACGACTTGCAAGCGACGATCGCAAATTTACATTTTCAGATCAAACTCTAGCCTCTAATGCGATGCTTTAATATCTTTCTGTAATCTATTTCTTTGGACTTTCATATGATGTGTTTCAATATATGTTGAACTGTATATGGGGTTTTGGCTAATTGAATGGTTGATGATTGTAAATCACTGAACCAATGGAACATCATGATAATATTTTGTCAGCATGCAGGAAATGTCTTTTGGACTGGGCATTGTTCTTCTAAAATAGTGATTCTTCTAATCACACAATATAATGCTAATTTAAAGCATGGAAAAGGGAAATGCTTATATTAATTTGCCAAATTATGTACTTAACTCTAACAGTTACCCACATTGCGTGAACTTGTTGAGAAACTTATCTCGATTTCAATAACGATCTATTTTATGAAAGTAAGATTAAATACACATGAAAAAATAGTTTACAGAAAATAAAAAAATAATGTTTCAATAAAGTTTATCTTTCCTTTTATTATTCATAGCTCATAAAAGATATGATGGTGATAATCGTCAATTTCTATCTTAATGCAAACTTCAAAATACGATAAATGTCGAGAAGTCTCTTGCAAATCATAAAATGAAATAATTGATCTTTTAAACGTTTCTGGTAAACTAGTATCTTATTTTTCCGAAATTATATAACTTAACCGATTTATATATCTGGTTCTTTGTGTAATCAATTATTCCAAAACGTTGACTTACAGCTTGTAGATTGCGCTTTCTCTCTCTCTCTCTCTCTCTCTCTCTCTCTCTCTCTCTCTCTCTCTCTCTCTCTCTCTCTCTCCCTCTCTCTCTCTCTCTCTCTCTCTCTTTCTCTCTCTCTCTCTCTCTCTCTCTTTCTCTCTCTCTCTCTTCTTCTTCTTCTTCTTCTTCTTCTTGACTTTGTGGGGAGGCTGTTTTTTTCTGAATATGTCAATTTCTGATATGCATATTTCACCTTTTTTTGAGAATCCATTCACATGTTAGATGTGTAAGTCGAGAAGAAAATTATATTGGACATTGTTAGACTATTATTTACCATTAATACATGCTTCTTAACTGGCCCCTTTCCTAGACGTCTCTATTTTCCCCGAATATTTACAAAAATACGGAATAATCAATGACAGTTAAATCACAAAATTATAAAGCGATGTTTCGCAACTCACTCCAGTTTCTTGTGGGGAAATTAAATTGAACCCAGGTCAAACACAACACTTACAAAACGATTTCCAAGTGCGTTTCATTTCAGTGTAAGATAAACATGTATTACAGTTGTTTAAATATATACGAATATTTATCCAATAATAGATCGAACAAGTTTCATACTGAATATATATATACAGACTTCTAAGAATGTAATCATTTAAATTTTTTTTTATATCGATGTTTAAAACTTACATCTACATCAAAAATAAGATCAGTTTATCCATTAAAAATATTGGAATTTGTAGTAATAACCATGCATAATATAATGCATTGGCATTTAAATGTCTTTGCAAGCACATGGAAGGCCCTTTAAAGGGCAAAACATTATATAGCATTAATATTTGTGTATATTATAATTGGTCTCTTAATACACATTGTAAACTGTCATATTGATCGACTTGTTTACCAAGGTTGTTTTCTTTATTTTTAAACAAAAGGCAATATCTAATTTGATACTCCCGTAACTCAGACTCATAGTCAAGTCAAATAATGCGATTTAAAAAACGTTCCAGTTTCTTTTCTAATTTTCTTCTACGTTTGCACAAACTTAACTACAGAGAAAAAAACCATAGTGAGCTTTGCACCAGAAGAGGTTGAAAACACAAGAATTGAAGAAATAAACGTATTTATATTATTTAAATTATACATAAGCATACATATGAAGCATTTTGAACTATTTTCGAATTACCTGTTATTTAAGTAACTTCTTAAAATACGACAATCTAATTTTAAGAGGTGTAACAGAATAAATTCGTTACAGATCGGTTTTTAATAATTATCATCTTGGAATTACTGAATTAACCTATGATGTATTTTGAGCAAGTTGAGCTCAGTCCTCAGGTAAATACAAGGAATGCTAAATTCATCGTGACGTACATCAAAGAACTTCTGCGCAAGTATTTATTTTATATTTGTATTACTATTGATCCACAACGCCTGTCCCAAGCTGATTGAAGAATTTTTTAACACTTGTTGATGGCATTTTTTACTATGTGATCTCTTTTTTTCAAGGTTTGTTATACTTACTCGTGAAAGGTCAATTATATTAAAAGAAAAAAAAATACAAAAATGTGTTACATACAGCATAGTCTTAAAATGTGTTTCGCAAAGTCCAACTTAATTTATGATATGCATTGGTTATGTAACGTTACATCAACTTATGCATATTTCACTTTTTTACAATCAAAATAGTTTTTGTGCTGTGTGGCGGCCTTTTAAAGTCTTTCCAAACATTCAATCAATACTGTTATCTTTTCTTTCCTCAGTGATTGCTGTTGACATTCACTTCTCTCACCTTTCCCCAACCACTCAAATTCTCTCATAATTATTTCACATTACAGGTAAGATGTTCACCAATTTTTTGTTATGTTTAAATTTAGTTTATCTTGTATAATATCTTGAACCAGAATTGGTCACTTTGGCATTCTCGATTACTATTTTTAAAGTCCCAAAGCTTTTAAAAGAGACGTAAATAAGTACTTTTTGATGTTATCATTCTTCACCCCTTTTGCGTACTTGTAAATTAATTATAAGTTTAAAATAAGTGAAATACGCATATCAGGAAATGTTTGTCAGAAAATACAGCCCTCCAAACGCAGCGAATAAGTAGAGAGGAAAAGAGAGCATGTTTTTATAACAAACAATTAACGAAAAAGAGAACCCTTGTTGTAACCGCCTTGGAACGGTGTATGACAAAACAATTTGCCACTGGGGGTTTAAACCAGGTTCTAGGGTACACCAACCGCACACTTGTCCCAACAGGTTCTCATTTAAAGAAACAAGTGCAAGTTGGGTTTTTTAGGTGAAATAACTCCAACCCACCAATCAGATCAACAATGTTGAATGCAAAAGCACATAAACATATAAAACAAAAGAAGCTAATAGCATTGCAAAGCAAAAGGACGGAAACTCAATGGTCCAACCGAGACCAGAACACATAGAGTAAAATCAGCAAGAACACGATTACAAGGAATAAAAGAGATAAGTCGAGCTAAATGATTTCCTTTGACATACTTGGTTACTCTCTCTCTCTCTTTCTCTCTCTCTCTCGCTCTCTCTCTCTCTTCTCTCTCTCCATCTCTCTATCTCTCTCTATCCCTCACTCTCTGTCTTTTATTATGGTTCGGAAGTAAAAAATCTAACTACGACATTTGAAAAAAAAGTGAACGCTAAATATCAATTTATTTGTAACTTATTGGAAGTTATCAAATTATATGTTGTACACTCTATTCTTGACATTTTGTTTGACACTCTTTGTGGGGGTTGGTTTTCTAAACGATGATTTTGTTTTAAATTATCCTATAAGGTCATCTTTTTTAAAAAATAATTCTGAATGTTGTTAATATCAAATAACCTATTCTATTCAATTATCAATAATTTCGGCTAGAAGTTTATTTTTAATCCAGGCTTTATCTGTTTACACCGAAGTGAAAAAAATATTATTCTAAAAAAATACGTTTCACTTCCAAGCCGAACAAATCTGAAAATAATTTCAAAATTTTCACTCCCAGGGATAGAAAAGGTTTAATCTTTGAAGATCTAAGTTCTTATTTCTATAACATAAAAATGTCATAAACATAATTTTAAAATTTTAAATGCAGAAATACAGATATATACCTGCCACTTCAAGGATGAATATCAATATTGAAAATCTTGTTTCGATCATCATTAAACATATTTTAATACAAATATTTCTTGAAAATGTTAATTTTGTCTATCTAGATTACACCCTGCAATAAAATCATAAAAAAATAAATTATTTAGGGAAAAAAATAAAATATATAAAAGTGATAAAATAAAATATTGTTGAATCATCATTGAAAAGTATGCCTGATAAAATGTGTTAAATAGATCAATCGGTGGATTGTCTATTGGTCTATTGGCCTCCATTTATATGTAAATACTGATTAATATTGTCGGCAAACATACAAGGTGGAGCGCATCGATAGATATTATACAGAATATTGTTTCTTTGATGGTGTAAAATTCCATTACAGATGTTGATTACAAAGAACTAGTTATTTCTATCTGAACGGGTCAAATATTACGTGAATGCTTCCCCAGGCAATCGTGAAATTACGGGGATATATAATTAATAAGTTTTGTAAACACAAGATATCTTATTTGTAAACATCGATAATTAAGGAATGTTGCTCTAGAACATCTTACACATCACGAAATATTAGAAAGTATTGCTTTGATCGAGAAAAAACATCATTGCATAACAGTTTGGTCTTTTCCGTGCTTTAATCGGGGTAAGTATCTTTCACGTGTTCGAGGTTCGGATGTTAAAATCAGCCAAAGGGAACTAGCGATAGTAATAAACAATGAGCCGTAAATGAGAGATAAAATAAATTTATAACCGATATGTTTCTATTTAGTTAACTGTGTTCAAAATGTTGAATATTCACCATAGGTCAAGTGATGTGTTTTCAAACTGAACATATATCCCCCAAAAACCGTTTGACTAAGATATATCATTTATATATTTAAACGTTTCTCTGCAGGAATTAAAACACGTAACATAAAAACTAAAGTGTAAAATTGATTACTTAAGCCGCATTTGTTTGGGTGATCTGCTTGTATAACACTACAAGATTTTTGCCATTAAATTATTTTAATCATAGATTGTGAGTATTATATTTATTGACTTTGTCATTTATCCGGACGAAGCTATTATATGAATTCATACATTTAAATTTATACTTTAAACTATAGAAGACATTTAAATAATATAGATGTGAAGCAATATTCTTACACAGTCATATTCAAAGTCGAAGTTGTTATAGTGTAATTAACGCAGTAAAATTCACTCAACTTGTCCTACAATGTACTAATAAGTAGACAATTTTGGCAAAATCCGCTCTTTTACAGTCATGTATAGCATCATACAGCAGTACAATTTATATTAATCACATCTGATATATTTAAGAATTCCATACTGAAATGTGAATAGACAACTTTAACTACTTGGCAATTATGAAATCTATCATGAAGTTCAGTCAGCCGTTTTATAAAGCAATTGCTTGAAACAAATGTCAAAACTTACTGATTGTTTTAATAAAAACAAGCTCATTTAATCACAGTGTCTAGACTGATTGTTTTCTGCATTCACTGAAAACTTATACTGCAATACTCAATCTCAAATCCAACTTAAAATAAATATAAGAAATCGAAATGACAAATATGAGATGTTTTAACTAAACTGCGATATTCTGTTTCAATTTAACTGCGATTTCGAAAATAATTTTTAAAAAAAAGACGGATAAAAATAATAGGACATTTTAGACTTTTAAATTAGAATAAATATGACTGAAACCAATTTAAATAGGCTAATATCTTCATCATATAAATGTTTTTAATATATAAACGTTTTCGTTTTGAATGCTTGTTAACAAACATGCTTTGTTTCGTTGTCAAACTTTTTTCAATTTGTAAATAAATAAATATTATATTTATTTCAAAATTAATTTGTTTTTGAAAATAATATTTTTATTGAAATAAAAAATGTCGAGTTCCTTCAAAAAAACATTTATAATGTCAATGTGAAAATGAAGAATAATGCAAAAGGTAATGATATCTGTAAAATAATCCGTTTCCGATGTCGTGCAGTGATGATAACGTATTTCAGGGCTATCCGATCAACCTTTTTGGGGGTTGTCCCGGTTAGCTCATTTGGTTGCGGAATTTCAGGAATAGGCTCAGTCGCCGTGACGGTGCGGGCTCTCTCCCAGAAAGGGGCAATGTCATTACATTCCCTTACAGCACATGCTGGTGACTACGGGTTTTAAAAACATCCGTACCTTTAAAATTGTATAAATTGCGTTCATTGATGAAAACTTATCAAATGGCTTTTTTGAATGTTCCCCGTTAAAATATTTATTATAATAACCTGGTCAAGAAAATCACGTAAAACGCATTGTTAAAACAATGTTTCTACGTTAATATGCTCTGAACTTGTAACAGAAGTATTCACCTCAATATGCAAATACAACCAGATAAAAACGGTTAAGCAAAAACATCATGGCTTATTCCAAAACGTCAAAACTCAAACCTAGTGAATTAGAGTCCAGATGTTATTGACTCTATTGTTATTTTAATAATTTACACTGACAACTAAGACTCATACAAGCATGTTTTACGAAGCAGAAAAGCGGTTAGAAAAATAAAATTTAGCATATAGAATAATAGTGAAGTATGTTTGTTTTCTTTTTTCTATTACGTCTGACGAATGAACGAAAACCTAGCATAACTATCAAGTTAGGTTGAGCTTTGCCTATCTCCCCCATTGAATGATTTGAACACATGGGTATTCTCACAAATACTTAGCAGAACCATCCAAATTTCTAGTATATTGGTAGTCTGTTTCTTATTTATCATCAGTTTTGCTGAAAATGGCGTGTTTCTCATTTTCAACAAATTATACAGGTTCAGTTTAACATAAATTGAAACATCGATATTTTTATTACTTACCACGAATTTAAACATTACAGGAAATAAGAAGGGAATATCTTGATTGGTTTCAGGGTAAACATTTATCACTGTATCAAAGTACGGAGCGACACCAGTTGATCAGAAATGCGAACATTATAATCTTCTAATCCGATAGTGTTTACAGACTATATTTTGTCGAGAAAGAAGAAATCTAATCAATTTGTGATTTCGACATAAATCATATTATTGCCTGCGATGCACAACATTACCAGAGTTTAGATTACATTCTGAAAGTTAATGGAAATTTCCTGTCTTGTCTTTTCGGAATTAGAAGCTCAGGCTAAAACAACATCAAACAAGATTAAGATGTTATGATGTCAAAAAAAACAACATTTATATATAGTACGTTATCAGTAATGTGTGTTATATATGAACAAAATCGATAATTATTTCTTTTAAATATTCTTCATTTCTATAGTGTTAAAGTGTTTGATAATACGGACACCACTATTTTAAGTGCTAGCCAGTCGACGTTATGGGACAAATTTTAATTAACACAGCACACCAAAAGTATACGATCGGTAACCAACTTCCTTTGTATTTCCAGCTTCCACTGAAATTAATGTTTGAACGCAGTTACTTCCCTTATATTTCCAGCTTCCACTTAAATTGATGTTTGAGCGCAGATACTTCCCGAACGAGATGTTTGCATACAGTTGGTCTAGGATTCTGATGTTTGACTTACTTTATCGTACCGGGTGCCAGTTTAATTGATAAGCTTAATATCATTAAAGTATTTGAATGGGAGAGCAATACATTAGTTTGAATATTTCATACAAGTAGGATGGGATGCAAATTAGAGGATGTATATATTTCTAGTTGATGTACTTTATGTTGCATTGTCTTTTGTCTCAAGATTAGGAGATGCAAAGGGCATGGAACTGTTTAATACCAGTTTGAAAAGAGATGGTAAGGTGTTTTTCCTTAAATTTACACGAGTCGTATATTTATGTGTGGTTTCCCTTTTTGCCTATTCAAAGTACATGTATCTTCTCGAAACAATGTTTTGCTACTTTTCCTATTTTATTTAATATCTTTATTTTTAGGTTTTCTAGTCAATCCTAAATATTTAACGTGCGGCAATAGTTTTTGTTCGTTTTTTATGGAGTCTTATTTGAAAATGATTTCCTTATGCACCCATGCTCTCTTTAGCTTCTATATTTTGGTTGGCTATCCTGGAGACTTAGTTTTCGGGTGTGGCAATTTTTGATTTGAATATTTTACTTTTTTATTAGTACCAGAAACACAAATTTTCCAATTTTATAGTTTAATTAGCTTTACAAGTATTATATCTATATCTTATGATATAGCTTTATTTCGTTTACTTGAACCAAGAACCGCCATTTTCTAATAATGGAATAAATACCACAAACAAACACTAGTCTACATTTTGGAATGCTGTGAACCTTAGAGACATATCATAACAAGGTATTTATTACATTGAGAAATAAGTCGATTTATTTTTAAATATAGATGAAAAGTGAACTGTTTTCAGTAAAAAAAATCCGTTACCGATGTCATGCAGTGACGATAACTTTTTTCAGGATTATCCGATCAAACTATTTTGGGGTAGCCCCGGCTAGCTCAGTCGTTAGAGTTGTCGGAATTGCAGGGCTATGCGCTGTCGCCGTGACGGTACGGGTTCGTTCCCAAGTAGAGGCGATATCATTTGAAAACCACCGAACACGACAAAATATGAAAAAATTGCTTGTTCACGGGTAGAAAATATCACTATAATATTAAATTGACATGTAGATTTACATACAGCATTCATATTACCATCGTTAATCATAATAAAACATGACAGGAAGCAAAGAAAGGAAACAATATGTGTGATGAAAATCGGGGAGAAAATCTGCATGAAAATGAAGTGCGTTCCAATGAGACTAGAAACGACGTCAGTCTCAAGAATATGGAACGCGATTCTGTTATTACACCTAGGAAAGGGTAATATTAAATTATAATTCATCATTCTCTCTGTTTATGAAGGGTAGTTAAGCTCATAAAGATGCAATGTCACTCATCAACTCCGAAGACGATCGTCTTAATTCGGACACGTCAAATACAGTCAATACCTTTTGACGGCAATTGATAAAGTGTCCCGATTACAGACGTGACTGTTTATGTAACAAAGAAGATATTTTGTATAGTTTGTAAAATTAATAATTCGTTCGATGGCTAGTTTTTTTTTCTTTCTGAACACTTATTAATCGGTAAATTTTAAGTAATTCGATTTTTCAATTGCAAGTATATATTGATTTGAATCGGCAAAATGCTTGATGTGGAAATTCGTGTAATGTTTAAAATGTAATTAACAGGCTAATCACTAAAATTTGAACCAAACATTCCGTATACTGTTATGGAGTCAAAAATGGTTCAGTTATAAAGAATGAAAATTAGTTTTGAAATGTTATCATCAGCATTTACAATACCGAATAATTGTTTAAACTATTTCGCAAAACTGTGAAAGGAAGAAATGTCAAAATTTATAAAATTAACAAGTTCAACCTGGTAATTTATAATTGTTTAATATGTTTGTGTGCTTTTGCATGCAACATTGTTGAGCTGAGTTGAGTCATTTCACGGAGATAGGGCACGAAATTGGTCTTAAAAATTGAACCGTTGTAATTTTGTAACCTAACAGAAGCATTGGTTACACCGGTTACATTGGTACAACGTTTCAAATGAAGAAAGAACATCAAGACGTCAGCCATTAAATCTAAAGAAAACAATGCTTATAATATCGTGCGCTAGATGATTTCACCAAGCCAACTTGTACTTGTTTGTTAATATGAGAACCTGTTGCGGCAAGTGTGAGGTTGGTGCACCCTAGAACTGGTTTAAACCCCCAGTGGCAATTTGTTTTGCTACTGACCGTTCCAATGCGGTATCCCCAAAGGTTTTCTTTTTCGTTAATTGTTTGTGGCGTCCTATTTGAATTGACATACTTATATCAAACATGCTCTCTCTCTCTCTCTCTCTCTCTCTCGCTCTCTCTCTCTCTCTCTCTCTCTTCTTTTTCGCTGCGTGGAGAGGATGTGCTTTGTGAGTGTGGCGATTCCTGCATTTAATGCATTTAATATTTATCAAACTCTTAGTCAAGGAATGTCGATGACATTTCTCTTCTGATTGGAAACACTTTAAACTGTCCGATCTCAATTCAGTTTCAGTTTTACTTTAAATTTACATTGGTCGTGCTAGGCTTTCAGAGCTCCCTTTCATCTTTTTAGTAAGAGGAATGCCCTCTGAATACGTAACATTTTTTTCTTCGGTTTGCTTAATTTTGCGGTTTTCCTCAACTATTCTGTAGTTTACTTTATAGTCTATTTATGATCATCCGGAGCCCGCAACCAAGGAAATCAAAAGGCTTAAGAAACAATTTGTCATTATAAACCTTTTAGTATATTGCACGCTTTAAGGTGTGTTTGGGTGTTTTGTTTTTGATTCGTCACAGACGTAAAATTATTAAGAAATTAACATAACTATACAAATATTCACCGTCCATAAGACAAATGAAATCAATGAAACAAATCTGTTACTTACTCTCCTAAAACTTCTGAACACAGAATGTATACCTACAGTTTCTGATTAACGTCCTCTATGTTAAATTGGATAGTGTTTAAAGATCGTTTATGCACATTAAAGTACCTGTTAAGTAAACATACGAAACGGTAATCTCTTGCAAGTAATTCGATGTTATATTAAATATTTAATATTCGATCTTTTTCGAGACATTTCACGAGCCTCGTACATTGCAAGGAAAGTGTCGGGCATGTAAAAAGCAAATGTAAATGTGCACATAGGGCAATTGTTGTGAAAAGTAAAATCTAACAACAGAATAATCCTGGCAGTCAGTCAGTTCAGATATAAAGAAGAAGTAGTCTAGAGTTCCAAACTGCTTTAGGGCGGTGCCAATACAATATAATTGGTTATTGATATAATGCAAGCGGAAAAATAACAAAGTTATATAAGAAATGGCAAGCTTTCATGTTTTCCATTAATATTGTTTACGTTTGAAAATTAAAAAAAAATAACAAAATTAAAATAAAATAGCTATAGCTATTTTTGCATTTTAATTTCGATCGTTTACAAAATGTAATTACCAATAATAAATATGGTTATATCAAGCGACTAGATTTGCACCTTCTTTAAACAAAAGAGATTTAATACAAATTAAACTAATGTTAATGTATATATTTTCTTTCTTGTCATCAATGCACATAAACTGTAGCAAGCACTGTTAACCTTAAAACCTAATAAATCAATTGCTTCAGAGTATTCTGTCCCAAACCATTTCTTTTATTTTTTCGTTCAAGTCCATAAACTATTGCAAAATCATTCTGTTTTCATTCAAGTGTATTAAAATATTGCAGATGTGTATACAACCCCTAAGTCGTACATTTTTTTAAATAAATAAAAAAGATATTTCTAGGAAGACTTTCAGTATAACATTTTAGATTTTTTCCATTTTCATCGAACTCAGTTGTCTTGCTTAGTGACAGACCAATGCATGACACCTAAAATATATTCTTATAATGATTCTCTTAGAAACATTTTTTTTATTTTTTATTTAAATTTTACATGGTATACGATGACAGCAATTTCCAGGTGATAAATCATCAAATTACCTGCTTCTAGCAGACCTTTTAATAACATTATGTTAAAGCTTCATTTAACTACACTACCTCAATTGTTATGATCGAACACTCCCGCCAGAGAAATAATACATGACATAATGATTTATTTTTAAGCAGAGTGTGACTTTTACAGATATAATCTTACCGAAGAATACTGCAATCGTTCAAGCTAACTTTAAATGGTGTTCAAGACTGTAATGAATTAATGTCGCATCGATAGCCAGACAAAAGAAAGTATAAATAATTAACAACAACATGGGTCTCATTACAAACCATAGGCGTTGCTAATGTTTAATTGATAGAGTAAATTATTGAATAATATCCAAGAATTCTTGCATGTATAGCCCATGTTTACTTTGAGAGCCATGAATGTATTTTTCTGTCAACAGATAATTCGACAAATCCAAATAATAAGCAATTGACCATTCAATCATTGCACATAACTGCTAAGAGATGATAGAAATGTAACAGCAGACTAGTCCAAATTGTCACAGCTCTTACTCAAAATCATATTATTAACTGCCTTAACATGAAATAGCAGTGGTATCTTTTTTTTTTGAGTTATCCTTTAAAACATTGAATCAGCCCGGCCCGAGAACAGACCGATTGCCGAATGTGACTGCAACAAGCAAACTAACAATGCTACCTTAAAAGTTTGCTGTCTAAATTTTATATATGCATCAAAAATTATAAAGTCCTATCAAAAAAATATTTTATAAAAGGCTTATTAATTACATCACTATTGTATATTTCGAGATGCCATATTCGAAAACATACTTTTAAATTCAATTTTATTACAATTAAGTTTATGTTTACTTATATTTCGCATTATGAGTGAATATTGGTTTTTAAGTAAAAGAAGTGTTGTTGTCGATGATGTTGTTGTTTTAAATATATTTTTCAGTCCTCATGCGTCGTCTTTTTCGCCTGTGGTTACCCATTCTTGTCTAGTATTGTAATTGTGCTAATTTAATTTATAGTTCAAAAGTTCAAAGTATGATCAATAACTTGAACAATCCAGCTTCATGCATGCGATACTGTTTTATCGTGAGGTATACCATAGAGATTTCTCATACGTCTGATTATATCATGATGTATTCTGCCAATTGTTAGAGCTGATCCATAACACCTCTCAGCAGACGCAGATTACGTCTACCAAATTAACGTACCGAACAGTTGTTGATGTCATGTCAGTAAGGAATTACAATTACCGTTTACTCTGTATTTTGGTGAACTTGCACATACATATTATAAAAGAACTTTGATTATTATAAATTTAGAAACAGTATAAGCAAGTGATGAAAATTGTGCGCTTGATCCGATATATTCTATTTATGATGGTAAGGGAAATGCATTATATGTGTCACGCAATAGCAATAATTTATAACTTAGGCTAGCATACTCTAATCGAATGCTATCAGCTTACTTTGCATGTGGTAAAGGGAGAGTTTCTGAGCACCAACATCACTTAAATAGTATTTGAAGTTTACACTTAAAGCGATAATTTAAAAATTTTGAAGATACACAGCTTTCTTGATTGATTTTGGTTTTAAGAATAAAAAATGACAGTGTCTCTACCTGGGAGCGAACCCGCACCGTCACGACGGTGTTGTTAAGTATTTTAAGTAAATAACCAATATATACTCGGAATTTGAATAAATATGTTGACGTTGAAACTGTAGTCTGTATATAAGCTTGTTTTTAATATTTTGACCAGTCCTTCAATATAATTAAGTTTGAACAAAACTGACATATGGATGCCTCATC
Source organism: Corbicula japonica (assembly GCA_038501625.1). Lineage (NCBI taxonomy): Eukaryota > Metazoa > Mollusca > Bivalvia > Venerida > Cyrenidae > Corbicula > Corbicula japonica. The sequence continues at coordinate 3,846,616 of JAZAYU010000048.1, forward strand.
TTTTTAAATAAATAAATAAATATAGTTTATGAACATAAATTTGAAATCATTGTACTTGTCATCACTGATTTTCTCTAGTAATAAGTAGCTAGAAGTACTATTAAATTAATAATAATTAGTAAATGATACAATACAAACATCAACAATTTTAACTTTTTGAATTTAAGCGACAGGTTTCCCATTATCCTTATGAAAAGTGAAATATGCATATCAGGAATCAACAAACTCACAAAACACAGAGTCCCCACGCAGCAAAAAAGAAGAGAGGAGAAGAGAGCAAGTTGTTATAAGAATGTCAAATTCATATAAGACACCACAAACAATTAACGAAAATGTGAATCCTTGGGGTCACCGCCTTGGAACGGTCAGTTGCGAAATAATTTGCCACTGGGATATTAAACGAGGTTCTAGGGTGCACTAACCTCACACTTGCCCCCAACAGGTTCTCATATCAACAAACACGTACAATATGTCTTATAAAATATTATTAAAGCATTGAAAGCTTAATTGACAAATTTGAAGTCTTTTGAAAAAATAAACCCATTAAACCGTTAATTGTTTGTGGCGTCTTATTTGAATTGACATTCTTATAGCAAACATGCTCCCTCTTCCTCTCTTCTTTTTTGCTGCGTTGGGAGGATGTTTTTTGTGAGTGTAGCGATTCCTGATATGCATATTTTACTTTTTTGACATGTATCGGTGCAATTGTGCTTTAAAATTATGAGAATACTTCTTGTACTGATTGGTATTGTCAGCAAACATATGAGGTGTGGCGAATAGCTGCTAGTATTAATAACAAATCACACCACTGTTTTCTTTGATGGTATTAACGCTCAATCAAGGCATTATGCTAAGCAACATAACGATCCGATTATTCTAAACGGGTCAATCAGTATGTTAAGGTCTCCACAACCGACCATGGCAAAGTCATTAATAAAATGTAATCAGATTTTATCTATCTGAGGTGTATGCATTAGTAAATAAGTAAATAATTCCGAAGCACGCGTAAACTGTACTAAGGAATTTTATGTTCGATTCGTTCGTTTGTGGCCGAACTCACACATGCAAGATAACGGAACAATTCACAACTGAAGTCATTTTCTTTAAAAATGTATTATATTGCAAAGAAATTTCTTTGTATTTGATTCAATAATTTGCTCTTGGCGTATATTTACGAATAAGTCCATTCGCCATTCCGGAAAATTCAAATTATTATGCCGATCTCTCAACTTGATAATAAATATGCCCATATGATACTTTAATTTAAATTAGGTGTTCGGTTTTTAAATTTAACACAATAAGCATATTCTAGTGATGTTGTGTTTTAGAGACTATCGAATCGACAACCGCTGACGCTCATTTAAGTGACGTCACAATAGTAAAACAACGACACCATACACGTGATTTGGGGAAATTTGATGTTCGAAATAAAAATAGTGATATGTATAAACACCGATATTTCTAAAATTCTATTTTGCCTGGAAAAGGCTTATTAGCAACGTAATAAAGTAATAAAACAAATAAGTTTAAGTTTCTTCCTATTGAACCAGCCCGACAATATATTTTCACATACCTGTATGTAAAAATCCTAATAATATAAAATGCTTTAATTTGAAATTAAATGTCCAATCTTCGTAGCATCAGAATGTATGCAGTCTTTGGGTTTCTTCCGCTCGGACCAGACCGGAAATATATCTTCACATACCCTGTAAAAATCCTAATAATAAATTAAAAAAAACACATATGTAACTCTCAGGCATGGGTGAGACCATACTGGATTTGAGTATTCGGCACCCGTGAAATTTTCTTCCAGGAATAATAAATGGTAAAAAGAAATCTGAAAAATAATCACAGTCATTTACAAAATGAAGGAATGTGCAAAACATATTGATCTGCTAGATATATAACAGACCCGAATGATGGATTTATGCATTTGAGTGCCAAACTATAATGCAATAGTTATAATCAAATGTCAAAACAAACATTAGGCTACAAATTCAAAGAGCAAATTTAAATAACACATGCTGAGAATTGTCTGAAAATTCCAATTAACTGCAGGGAAGATTTAAAATGTAAGCTCAAAACTGTACGACACTGATTGAGATTAAAAACAGATCACTGGCTCTAAATGTTAAAGTAAAATATCAAAGCAATCACAGTATTTTGAAAATAAGTAATGAGTAAGAATTATTACGGAAAATAAATCGAAGGTGGAACAACGATTAGCGTTTGTTTGTTTATGTTTGTTTATTTGTTTGTTTTAAGGGTTTTTTGTTGTACGATATATAATCCTCTTAAATTAATTCATTCATTGCTGCGAACAAACTTCATGCTTCCCACTTTAAACAACGCAGATGTTTCTATATCCTGGCTAACGCGATAGTATATCGATTTTACTCTTAAAATAAAGCTGATATGTGACTTCGATTCATTTCTCAGTGAAACATCTCCATACTCCGTACGCACTACTACCACAAATGTATACAACATAATCACAACTTCTTAATCAATAAATAAGAAATACAAAAAAGCTTTAGTTTTAAGAATTTTATTTCGTTTTTCCGCGTTTCTTCGATGTATAAACTGTAAGAATGCCTACACTTAATTCTGACATAAACACAGTCGGGTTTTATGCAGATTAGACGTAAACAATCTGACAGTTAATACATCGATGGAACGGGAATAAAAGAAATTCAATTCCAAATGGGATTCGTTCCAAACGCCTCATTTAGGAAGTACCTCAAATACTAATAAAGTACAAAAAAGATGTGTATACTACGTTCGGCTTGAGATGACACTAAACAACGCACTGCAAACAGGTGTGCACTAGGTACAAAGATAAACAACAAGATAAAAATAACAAGTCTGACATTGAAACATCCGTGTTACAGAAAAAAGAAAATAAGTTCAACTGTTGTTGATTTTACCATGTAGACCTTCTATTAATGAGTATGAATAAAAAATAAAAAAATGTTTAAGCGGGTTACCAATGCAGTAATTTTGAATCACTATACAAAAGTTGAAATATGCATATCAGGAACAGCCACTCCCAGAAAACATAGCCTCCCCAAAGAGCAAAACAGTAGAGATGAAAATAGAGCAATAGGTTTAAAAAATGACTAGTATCAAATTAACGAAATAAAAAACCTTTAGAACGTTCAGTGACAAACCAATTTTCTGCTTGAAGTTTGAACAGGTTCTAGGGTTACCAACATATTTAATGACGTCACTGCGACGTTTGTGAAGACAGATTACCAATATTGACGTCAATGCGACGTTTGTGAAGACAGATTACTAATAGTGACGTCAATGCGACGTTTGTGAAGACAGATTACTAATATTGACGTCAATGCGACGTTTGTGAAGACAGATTACTAATATTGACGTCACTATATCTGACGTCTAAATTGCAATGTTGCATATTTATATAAAGTTTTTGTCTTCAAACGTGACCAAATAATATATGATTGATTTACAAGTACATAGCTTACTTTAATAGTTTTGATGTTTTTTTACATATTTGTTTTTATAAATTCTTAGAATCTTTTTGTTAGCAGTTTCAGCCAAAATAATTTACATCCTTTCCAGGTACTGAGCTTTAAAGATCATACATCAGACACTGATCACAAACTTACTCGTCTTTGTCGCTAGCTATGTCTTTTTCAAACAGGGAAAATCTCCGACTGTTTTATTTCAAACTCACAGATAATTATCTTCAACTACATCCTAGTATTTAGGCCTATTTATAAGCTATAACTAGGTTTCTTCAAAGTTCCATTTAATATAATTCATCCGGACACTGAAATTTGAACATGCAATGACAACAAATAGGCGTGTTTTATGTCTCGCCTTCTATGAATCGCATATGGATTACCAATAATGCCCTAATTTACTCACCTTTATGCCAAGCATGAACAGATCCATCTGGAAACTGAACAGGTTTGGTCGCCTACCTTCGGCATATCCCGGTACTTTCCGTAATTTCTGCAAGCATTTAAATTTCATGTAAGGTTTGTTCCTAATGAAATCTTAACAAAATGTATGCTTTTCAAAATTCTAAATCATCGCAAATGATCATTCGCTTACAGTTGAAAAAATTACTTACCATTATGCTTTATGTATTAGTATTTATTTTACATTTATATTACGATTGATCCACAACGCCTGTCCCAAGCTGATGGAAGGATTTTGGCATTAAATACTTTCTGACTTTTTTTTCAAGATTAACAAATCTTGAAAAATACTTACTCATGAAAGGTCAATTATATTAAAAGAAAAAAATACAAAAATGTGTTACATACAGGATACTTTTTAAAATGTATGACGCCATATCTAACTTTATTTATGTATTGATTATGTAACGTTACATTGACTAAGGCATAATTGTAGTTGCCACCGCTGAGTCTGTATTTTAAAAGAGACGTAAATAAATACTTGTTGAGGTTATAATTCTTCACCCGTTTTGCGTTCTTGTAAACTTTTCAATTAATTATAAATTTTTTAATATGATATATTATAAAAGTATGCATTTTGTAGGTTCGTATTTTTCGAGTTGGGTATGTTAAAAATATCGCGCGAGACCGAATATCGAGCGTGATGTGGTTTACATACGCAACGAGAAATAGAACGAACCTACAGAATGCTTACTGTCATAATGTTCCTTTTTATTATATACCCTTCTCGCTCAAAACAAATTTAAATAAACTAAACAACAAAATTTTAGTCAAAAACGTGATTAACATAATAGCAGAAATAAAAATAGTAACGCGGTAGTAAATTTATGAATGGCGTAGAAAATTTATAAATGGCGTAAAAATACCGTAACGTTTTTAAAACTGCGACGGAAACTTCCTATTTTTGGAGTTCTTTATGTGCCGGAAAATTACGACACCCTAGTGTGACGTAGTATATGACGTCATATAGAACACGGAAAGCTGGACATAATCTGATACGGAATTTCTAATCTGACGAGTTGTATCAATTTTGCAGATTAACGCTGCACTATGCTGAAATCAGTAATGGGTATATAATAAAAAGTAAAATATGCATATCAGGAATCGTGTGTCAGAAAACACAGCCTCAAAACGCAGCGTAAAAATAGGGAGGAAAAGAGAGCATGTTTTTATAAGAATATAAATTTCAAACGACACCACAAACAATTAACGAAAATGAGAACCCTTGTGGTAACCTTGGAACGGTGTATGGCAATATAGTTTGCCACTGGGGTTCAACTAGGTTCTAGGGTACACCAACCTCACACTTGCTCCAACATGTTCTCATATGGACAAACAAGTACAAGTTGTCTTGGTGAAATAACTCCAACCCACCCATCAGCTCAACAATGTTAAATGCAAAAGCACACAAACGTATTAAACAAAAGAAGCCAATAACATTACAAAGCAAAAAGACGGGTGCTCAATGATCTTACCGAGACCAGAGCTCCTGGAGTAAAATCAGGAAGAACACGATGACAGGGATAAAAATGACAACATCGAGCTAAATGATTTCCTTTGACATACTTGGTTTTCTCTCTCTCTCTCTCTCTCTCTCTCTCTCTCTCTCTCTCTCTCTCTCTCTCTCTCTCTCTCTCTCTCTCTCTTTCTCCTCTCTCTCTCTCTCTCTCCCTCTCTCTCTCTCTCTCTCTCTCTCTCTCTCTCTCTCTCTCTCTCTCTCACTCTCTCTCTCTGTTTTGTGGTTTGGAATCAAACAAATAAAACTATGACATTTAAAAAACGTGAACGCTATATAAAAAAGTATTTGTAACTTATTTTAAAATATCAAATATTAAGTTGTATACTCTTTTCTTGACATTTTTTACACTGTTGAGGGGTTAGGTTTTCTAAACGATGATTTCGTTTTAAATAATCATATAAGGTCGTCGTTTTAAATAATTCTAGGCGCTGTTACTCTAAAAAAACTGCTCTATTCAATAATATATAATTTCGGCTAGAAATATTTTTAAACCAGGGCTAATTTTTTTAACAAAACTGAAAAATTATCATTCTAAAAATACGTTTTACTATCAAGCTAAACAGATCTGAAAATAATATAAAAAAGTTTCATTCCTGTGGATTGCAAAAGTTTAATCTACGAAGATCCCGATTTCATAACGCAACAATTAATGTTCTCATTCTTTTAACATAAAAATGTCATAAACAAGAATTAAAAACTTTTACTGCAGAAATACAGAAATATAATTGCCGCTTTACGGATGAATATCAATATTGAAAATCTTGTTTTGATAATAATTAAACACATTTGAGTACAACATTTTTCTTGAAAATGTTAATTTTTGTCTATCTAGATTACACCCGGCAATAAAATCATAAACAAAACATAAAAAGCGAAAAACGGGGGGGGGGGGGGGGGGAAGTTTCCTATCTAGATTACTCCCTGTATTAAATCATACTAAAAATTGTAAAGAGAAAAAATATCAAAAGAGTGATAGAATATTATCAATCATTGAAAAGTATGCCTGATAAAATAGTTTTTTTTATAAATCAAACGGCAGATCAAGTCTGTATGCCTCTACGTTATTTATATGTAAATACAGATTAATATTTAACATAGAACATAGAAGGTGGAGCGCATTGATAGATATATACACACAATTTTTTCTTTAATGATGTTAAATTCCTTTACAGATGTTGATTACGAAGAACAAGTTCGTTTTATCAGAACGGGTAAAAAAATTACGTGAATGCTTCCCCAGGCAATCGTGAAATTACGGGGATACATAATTAATAAGTTTTGTAAACACAAGAAATCTCACTTGTAAACATCAATAATTAAGGAATGTTGCTCTAGAACATCTGACACATTACGAAATATTAGAAAGTATTGCTATGATCGAGAAAAACATCATTGCATGACAGATTGGTCTTTTCCATGAAGGATACTCATAGGCTTCTTTTGCACAAAATCAGCGTTATATTAAAAATAAAATATGATTTTGTTGAACAAAAGATTATTTATTCATTAAAAGCAATATAATTAAACTATTATTAAACAGGAGATAAACAAAGTTTATGGCCGTTATAAACTGTGTGAAATGTAAAGTAACTATTCTTTACAGAAATTATACGAGTGATTTGTTTTCAAACTAGAAGTATAATCCAATAAAACATTTTGATAATTTTATAATTCAAACTATAGAAGACATTTATATAAAATAAATGGGATGCAATATTCTTACACAGTCATATTCAAAGTCGAAGTTGTTATAGTGTTGAAATTTACAGTAAAATTCACTCAACTTGTTCTACAATGTATAAATAAGTAGATAATTTCGGCGAAATCCGCTTTTTCATTCATTTATACGCATTATACAGCAGTACAATTTAAATTAATCACATCTGATATATTGAAGAATTCCACACTGAAATTTGAAAAGGCTGCTATAACCTAATGACATCTATTACTTTTGTTCAGACAGCCATTTTATTCATAAGAAATTGCTTGAAACAATTGTCAATACTTACTGATTGTTTTCATGAAAACAAGCTCATTTAATCACAGAGTCTAGACTGATTGTTTGTAGTGTTAACGGACGGCTTACATCCAGTAATCGGGGGTAAATGTTAAAGTTGGTTGGATACGTTTTACAGACTATAAACCCATACCTTTACTTTTTTGGCATTCACTGCCAACTTATACTTCAAAAATCAATCCCGATTCCAACTTGAAATAAAATGAAAAAGTCGAAATAACAAGAAGTTTCAATTCAATAGCATTTATCTCTTTTCTGCTTTAACTGTGATTTCGCAAATAATTAAAAAAAAGACGGGATAGAAATAAAAAAAAACAACATTTTAATCTTTAGAATAAATATGACTGAAACAAATTAAAATTGGCTTATATTTTCATTAAATAAATGTTTTTATATATAAACGTTTTCGTTTTGAACGCTAATTAACTTATATGCTTTGTTTCGCTGTTAAACTTTTTTTTATCAATTTGTAAATAAATTTATATTACTTATCTTAAAAATTATAATTAATTTTTTTAATATTAATTTTATTTGAAAAATGTCGAGTTCCTTCAATGTCATACATCCTAATGTCAATATGAAAATGAAGAACACTATAAAAAAATGCTTGCTAGAGGTAACATTACATTCCTTTCAGCACATGCTGGTGCTTGCTAGAGGTAACATTACATTCCTTTCAGCACATGCTGATGATCAAAGGCCTTTAAAAACACTCGAACCTTTAAAATTGCATTTCCTAATTGTGTCCAGTTTTAAAAGCTTTTAAATTGGGGTTTTTATTAGTTTTCCTTAAATTATTTAGCATGATTACCTGCTAAATCAAGTGAAAATCTTGTAAAAAAATCAAAGTTTGTACGTATGATTTGAACTTGTTAAAATATTATTCACCGCAATATGCAAACACAACCAAGACAAAATGGTTTAGCAAAACCACCACAGTTTATTCCAAAACTCACAAACTAATGAATAAGAGTCCAGATGCTATCAGCTAATATGCTTTGTTTCGCTGTCAAACTTTTTTTCAATTTGTTAATAAATTTATATTACATTATCTTTAAATTTATAATTAATATATTTTGAAAATACTCAATGCATGTTTATGTTAAACTGAAGCATTGAAATTTTTATTACATCAACATCATTTTAATAATTTATACTGACGACTAAGGCTTATAAAAGAATCTTTTACGAAGCTGAAAAGGGGTTAGAAAAATAAAATTAAGTGTATAAAATGACGTATGCTTGTTTTCCCTTGTTCTATTACGCCTGACGAATGAACGAAAACCTGGCGTTATGCCAGTATAGTTATTATCAAGCTAGGGTTTGAATGATTTGAACACATAGGTGCTTTTTTTATTCAATTCTTGCAAATGCTTAGCAGAACCATCCAATTTTCTAGTAAATTGGTAGTCTGTTTCTAATTTATCATCAGTTTTGCTTCCCATTTTCAAAAAATTATAGAGGTTTTCAATGCTTCGGTTAAACATAATTTGAAACACTGACATTTTTGTTACATCACACGAATTAGCGAATGTAGCAATAACGTGTTTTTGTTCGTTGTTTGTTGAGTGTTATTTGTAAATGATCTTCTTATGAACCCATACTCTCTTTTCCTCTCCACATTTTTGTTCCCTGTGTTTTTAGTTGTGTGGCAATTTCTTCTATGCATATTTTAATTTTTTTATTGGTACCAGGTACCAATATTTTCTATTTTCATAGTTTTTTAGCTTTACAAATATTATTTTAATGATTTAACAATATTTCGTTTACTTGAACAAAGAACCGACAATTTCTAATAATGAAATAAATTCCACAAAATTCCACCAATCTGCGTTTTGCAATGCTATTAGCCTGTGAGACATATCATAATGAGATATTTATTTCATCTAGCAATCAGTCTATTTTTAGCAAACGATTTATTTTTATGTATAGATGAAAAGAGAACTTTGAAAGCCAAAGAACACGACAAAATATGACATATTGCAGACTTGGTTTCATTCAGCCTGTCTATTGTTAGTAAATGTCACTAAATTGAAACTATGTATATTCAGATACAGTATTCATATACACCATTCATAGTAATCATCGTTAATCTTTATAAAACATGACATAAGGAAAAGAAAGGAACAAAATATGTTTAATGAAAATCAGGGGGGAAATCTGCATGAAAATGAAATGTGTTCCTCTGAGACTGAAAACGACGTCAGTCAAAAGAGTATGGCAAGTGAATTAAGTCATTACATCAAGAAAAGTGTATTATTACATTCTAATCCATAATCATCTGTGCTTATGAAGGGCAGTCTAGCTAATATAGTTGCAATATCACTCATCAACTTCGAAGATGATCTTCTTAATTCGGGCACGTCAAATACAGTCAACGCTTTTTGACGACAATTGATAAAGAATCCCGGTTTCGGGAACGTTCTAATTCGGACACGTCAAAAACAGTCAACGCCTTTTGACTGCAATTGATAAAATGTCCCGTTTACAGACGTGACGGTTGATGGAACAGAGAAGAAATTTTGTATAGTTTGTAAAATAATAATTGGTTAGATGGCTAATATTTAAACTGAAGTTGCGTGTGTCCTTCTTTGAAAAGAACAATACTTTTTTTTCTTAACGTCGTCATATAAACCATAACTGGAGTCATGTAGTTAATCGAAGGTCAAAAGCTTTTCAAACTTTTCAAACTTAACAACATTAATAACATATCTCCGAATTATTTCTGAATATGACGTCTTGGTAAGCCATTCTATTTCGAATATTTATTGGCATTGGTCTTTCACAAAAACAAATACATGTATGGCTCTGACAAAAACTAATGATAAACGTTGAAATTCGTGTAATGTATTAAACGTAATTTACAGGCAAATCACCAACACTTTAACCAAAAATTCTGTTTACCGTTAAAAAACAAAATAAAATGGTTTAGTTATAAAGGATGAAAAATAATTTTGTCATTTTATCATCAGGAGCATATTACCAAAACCCAATTATTTTCTAACTCTTTCGCAAAACTGTGAATAAATGCAACGTCATAATACATAAAATTAACAAGTTCAACCTTATAAAATTATATTTATCTTTTAATAATTTTATTTCGTTTTACTTGTACAAATAATATATGAATATTTTATAAGAACTGTGCAATTAACTACAGAGGTTATTAAACACAAATGTATTAACGAAAAAAAAAATGTTTATAAATATTTATAATTCAGCTCGTTTGGAGCCACACTAACTATTAAAACAAATTGTGTTCCTTCGTTTTAATTGGTTATATCTTTACATTTTATACATACCGGAAGGCTATTTAACAATAGTATGTTTTGACGAAGAATAAAAGTTAAAAAGACATATTGTCGGCTATAAATAATGATCCTTGCCAAATAAGATTTTGAAACTGTAAAACGAACATTGTCATATAAATCAATCTTTTCGTCAAGGGATAACGATGAAATTCTTCAGATTGGAAACACTCTCAGTGTCAGATCCCAAATCCGTTTCAGTTCGTGTTGCTTTTATATTAAGAGAAATACCTACTGAATAGATGTTAACATTGTTTTGTTTTTTTTTGTGTGCTCTATTTTGCGGCTTTCCCTCAACTGTTATATAATTTCATTTAATTTTTATGGTCTGTTAATGACCTTCCGCAAACCCACAACCCAGGAAATTTGAAGACTAAAGGAACATTTTGTCATTATAAACTGTTAATTATATTGCACGGCTTTAGAGTGTCGAGGTGTTATTCATTGGGTTGATTTTGATTTCTTTTAACATATTTGTCACAGACCCAAATGCAAATCTAACAACAAATATAATGAATTTCGCGATATTATAAAGAATTAACAATCTCTATATACCATGATTCACTGTCAATAAGACAAATAAAATAAATAAAACTAAAATGGTACTAAGCCTCCTACCACCCTTGAACATGGAATGTATACCTAAAGCTTCTGCTCAACTTCCTCTGTGTTAAATTGGATCGTGTTTTGATCTTAACACTCAAATGCACGTTAAAGTACCTGTTAAGTAAACATGCGTAACGGCAATCTCTTGCAGGAAATTCGATGTTATATAAATATTTAATATTAGATATCATTTTCGAGGCATTATTTACATTAAATGCGAAATGCCTGGTATATCAAATGCAGTTATAATGTGCACATTGGATCATTGTTGTAATCATGTAATTTTCAAGGATAATATTACGAACAAAAGAATAAACTTCCATCGAATAACCTGGATGCCAGTCAGTGCAGATATCAAGAAGAAGTAGAGTTCCAGAATGCCTTAGGACGATGTCAGTGCAGTATAATTGGTTATTGATAAAATGCTAGCGGAAAATAACAAGTTCTGTTATATAAGAAATGGCCAACGAACACACAAATTCTTCCTTTTATAAAACAAATGGAGAATGATAGGAATGGTCGCAATTTATTTTTTTCCTTTTCAGAGAATAAATATTGCACAATTATTTCTAGTAAAAATTGTAGTAATTTTCAAGGATGATCGAACTCGGTTGTTTTGCTCAGTGACAGAAAATTCAGCAGACTTTGAAGTATATTCATCTGATGATTATCTTACCAACTATTTCTTTTTTTTAATTATTTCTTGTAGTGATAGACAAATTCAAGAGACCAGGAAATATATCAATTAGATAATTCTTTTTCACAAAACCTCTTTTTAATGCATTTCTTTTAATTTTACACGGTATCTGATGACAGCAATTTCCAGATGATAAATCATCAAATTACCCGCTGCCAGTGGATCTTTTAATTACATTATCTTGGAGCTTTATTTAACCATAATACCTCAATTGTGATCATCGAACAGTCCCGACTGAGAAATAATACAAACATAATGATGTATTATTAAACAGACTGTGACTTTGACAGATATAATCTTACCGAAGAATGTTGGAATCGTTCAAGCAGACTTAAAATGGTGTTCAAGACTGTAAAGCATTGATGGCGCATCGATAAACAGACAAAGAAAAGTATAAATAATTAACAACAACATGAGTCTCATTACAAACCATTGACAATGCATATGTTTAATTGATAGAGTAAATTATTGAATAATCTCCAAGAATACTTTCATGTATAGTCCATGATTACTTTTAGAGCCAAGCATGTATTTTTCTGTCTACAGATATTTCGACTAATCCAAATAATAAGCAATAGACCATTCAGTCATTGCACATAACTGCAAAGTTAATGAGATGATAGTAGTTAACCTATTTAGAAATGTAACAACAGACTAGTCCAAATTGTCACAGCTCTACCCAAAAGTCATATTATTAACTGCCTCAACATAAAATAGCAGTATCAATTTTCTTCTTTGAGTTATCCTTTAAAACATTGAATCAGCCCGGCCCGAGAACAGACCGATTGCCAGATGTGAATGCAACAAAGAAATTAATTATGCCAGTGCTTTCTTAAAAGTTTTCTGTCTATATTTTAGATATGCATTAAAAATTTAGTCCTATCATAAAATATTTTATTAATGACTAATTCATTACAGCACTATTGCATATTTCGAGATACCATATCCAAACACATAATTTAAAATTCATTTTTTACAATGAAATTTATGTTATATTTCGCATTATTAGTGAATATTGGTTGTTTTAAGTAAAAGAAGTATTGTTGCTGTTGATGTTGTTGTAAATATATTTTTCAGTCCTAGTCCTAGTTCACGCTTCGTCTTTTTCGCACGCGGTTACCCACTCTTGTCTAGTATTGTAATTGTGCTAATTTAATTTATAGTTCAAAAGCTCAAAGTATGATCAATAACTCGAACAGTCCACCTTCATACATGCGATGCTGTTTTAACGTGAGGTATACCAAAGAGATTTCTCATACGTCTGATCATATCATGATGTATTCTGCCAATTGTTAGAACTGATCCATAACACCTCCCAGCAGACACAGATTACGTCTACCAGATTAACGTACCTAACAATTGTTGATGTCATGTCAGTAAGGAATTACAATTTTCCTTTACTCTGTATTTTGGTGAACTTTTGAAATAGTCTCACGGTGATTTTCTAAAGGAACAGCAAATATGAAAACTGTGCACCCGATGCAATTTATTCTATTCATGACAGTAAATGAAATGTAAACTAAAGGCACGCAATCGACAGCCTTTACAATATAACATTCAAGAAAAGTAATGCTTAATGATGCAACATGTAATATTTTACATAAAACCATAGGAAAGTTTTTAAGAATTGATACCATAATTGAAAAAGAATTCCTATATATAGTGCATTGGTACGAATCATCTAGTACTGATTGGTATTGTCAGCAAACATTAGGTGTGGCGAATCGCTGCTAGTATTAATTACAAATCACACCCTTGTTTCCTTTGATGGTATTAACGCTCAATCAAGGCATTATGCCGGGCAATATAAAGATCCGATCAGTCTAAACGGGTCAATAGGTAGGTTGAGGCTTCCACAACCGACCATGGCAGAGTCATTAATAAAATATAGTCAGATTATATCTATCTGGGTGTATTGCACTGGTAACAAATTCCGAAGCTTAGTTTCTTTTATCCCTGTCATCGTGTTCTTGCTGATTTTACTCCAGGAGCTCTGGTCTCGGTAAGATCATTGAGTACCCCTTCCGGCTTTGCAATGCTCTTAGCTTCTTATGTTTTATATGTTTGTGTGCTTTTGCATGCAACATTGTTAAGCAGATAAGTGGGTTGGAGTCTTTTCACCAAGACAACTTGTACTTGTTTTGTGATATGAGAACCTGTTGGGGCAAGTGTGAGGTTGGTGCACCCTAGAACCTGGTTTAAACCCCCAGTGGCAATTTGATTTGCCACTGACCGTTCCAAGGCGGTAACCCCTCGGGTTCTCATTTTTGTTTATTGTTAGTGGTGTCTTTTTTGAAACTGATTATTTTATTAACCATGCTCTCTCCCCCTCTCTTCTTCTTGACTGTGTGGGTAGGCTGTTTTTTCTGAATGTGGCGATTCCTGATATGCATATTTCACCTTTTTAGGAATTTTATGTTCAGCTGGTGCGTTTGTGGCTTTACTCACACATGTTTGATAAAAATGTAAAGAAAAAATACAACTGAAGTCATTTAATTAAAAATGTATTATATTGCAAAGAAAGAAGTTACCTTATGTTTGATTAAATAATTTGCTTTTGATGTGTATTTACGAATCGGTCGTATATAATTCATGACTCCTGAAATTCCCCCATCTTCTTCAGGCCTCCCTACTATTATTGTCGTCTGCAAGTTCTTTAAAGAGTTTCTGGTAAAATTCAAATGATTAGGCCAATCTCTCCTTAAGTAATGAAAAATACAATAAGGATCTTCTCACGTTTAATAAAGGTGTCCATTTTTGAAATTGTGACAAAATCAGCTTTTTCTAGTTTTATTTTCTTTCAAGAAATAAGAGAAAAGGGAACTTTGAAGACCCTCAATCACGAAAAATATGAAAATATTGCAGGCTCGGTTTGATTGAGCCTGTTCATGGGAAGCAATGGAAATGCTAATTACTGACCACGCCGCCTAGCCCCGGGTTGAGCGCAACTCAATTTTTACACCAATAAACAGTAGAATTTTGATCCATCCCAAACGGTGATATGCATTTGGCGGCGAACATGGAACCTTCAATGCGGTATTTTCAGATTAATACCATTCCATGTTCAGTGGCGCATGGTACCCAGATAAAAGAATGGGTTTGCCCTAATGGGCCAGTCACAAATCAGTTGCGATGCGTCGGCGATGGGTAAAACCTGGGAAATTTGAACAAAATCTTGAGACAGATCTCACGATTTTGCACCCGTCGGAGGCGCTCTCCGGACGCCTGCGACTTGTCGCAGATTTTTAGGCATCGCCACACCCGTCGCGGTCCCCAACTTTGAACTTATAATTTTAAGATTGCACGCAAGATTTTTCACCCATTTAGGGGATCCCAGACACAATCTCCAATGACCTAAGATGCCCTCCGATTAATCGGAGGTGTCCTCCGAATAATCTGAGACTAGTCGCAAGATTCTGTGTGGGATTGGAAATTCATTTTGAGATTCAATGTCTGCGAGTAGTCTCCGGCGCCCTCCGACTGAATAGGAGGCGCCCTGCGACGATTCGTACGCTTTCTGTGATCGTCTCCGACGAATCGTACGGTGAAATCGTAGTAAATCGCCGTTTATATAAGGGTGCCTCCGACCGGATCGCTAAAAGTTTGAGACGTCTTGCTGCAGGAGGCTGTGACAGAAGATTTTGAAGATTTTGAAGATGCCAAGGGGAGGTGATCGGAGGCCAATCCCACGATTTTTCGACAAAACCAGGTCAAAATCCTTGAAAAAATCTCAGAAAATGTGACTGCTCCACTTTTATTAGGATTATTGCTAGGATTGTTCGAGGATTCTTTATTTTCTACGACGACCCCCGGCCAAAACTAATCCCCGACAGATCGCCGACATAAACGACTGGGCCATAAACGAGAAAACAATGGGCGGACTTAAACACAATAGAATTTTGAGAGGGGATCTTAGAATATAAATCCTGCATATCACAGACAACGCCAAAAGCAAAATTTAAAAAGCATGAATTATATCCTATCGAATCGATTAAACTATCGAATCGACATACCGTTGACGTGATTAAGCTGCTGCGAAATGCTGAATCTTCGAAGTATAACATATAATTATTATGAAGTCTACTGTCTTGGGCGTGACTTTAGTCGATGCGGGTTTATTCTATTTTCAACCAATGAAATTGTGGAAAAGTGTTTATTAAAAAACACATATGTTAAACTCAGGCAGGTTGGAGGTCATACTGAATTAGGTATTCGGGAGCTGTTCACATTTCTTTACTTCCGAATTTAAAATGGTTGAAATGTAATCCGACAAATATGCTCATTAGTTAGAACGAATTCGTACCATGATGAAATCAAAACTTATTGATCTTATAGATATATAACAGACCCGACTGATGGATTTATGCATTAGAGTGCCAAACTATAATGCAATAGTTATAATCAAATGTCAAAACAAACATTTGACTGCAAATTCAGAGCTCATTTAAATAACACATGCAGAGAATTGTCAGAAAAATCCAATTAACTGCAGCGAAGATTTCAAATGTAAGCTCAAAACTGCACGACATTGATTTAGATTAAAAACAGATCACTGGCTCTAAATTTTAAAGTAAAATATCAATATTTTGAAAATAAGCAATAAGTTAGAAATAAAACGGGAAATAAATCGAAGCGAAAAAACGATAAGCGTTTGTTTGTTTGTTTGTTTGTTTTGTTTGTTTGTTTGTTCGTTCGTACGTTCGTTCGTTCGTTCGTTCGTTCGTTCGTTCGTTTGTTGTTTTTTCTGTTTGTTGTTTAATTTTGTTTGTTTTATTTTATATATTATCCTATTTATTAAGTATTATAATAATAAATGCGAAAAAAACTTCATGCTTCACATTTTAAACAACGCAAATGTTTAAAAACCCTGAACGCTTAACTTGATAAAATATATCGATCGATTAAACTCTTAAGTAATGTCATTTGACTGCGTTTCATTATTCAGTGATGCAGCTCCTTACTCAGACGGCGGTACTACTACACATGAATACCACATGATCACAACGTCTAAATCAATGAGAAATACGAAAAAACTGTCGAATATTCGGCGCTTTGGCTTTGCAATGCTATCAGCTTCTTATGTTTTATAGGTTTGTGTGCTTTTGCATACAACATCGTTTAGCTGATGGGTGAGTTGTAGTTATTTCACCAAGATAACTTGTACTTGCTTGTTGATTTTTGAACCTGTTGGTGCAAGTGTGAGGTTGGTTCACCCTAGAACCTGGTTTAAACCCCTAGTGACAATTTGATTAGCCACTGACCGTACCAAGGCGGTAACCCATCGAGTTCTCATTTTTGTTAATTGTTTTCGGTGTCTTATCTTAAATATATTCTGTTATAAACTAATGCTCTCTTTTCCTCCCTATCAGTTAATTATCAGAACTGAATTTCTTTTTTTGTTTTTGCGTTTTTTATGTACTTTTGGTTTCTATGCAAATTCAATGTAAACATTTTGACAGTTCATTCCTCGATAAAACGCGGATAAACGGAACTCAATTAATCACGGAATTCGTTTGAAACGCTTCAAGTAGGAAGCCAGGAAGTTCCTCAAATACTAATTATGTACAAAAAACAAAAAACTACGTTCTGCTCGAGATGACACTGAACAATAAACTTGTTAGACAGGTGTACACTAGGTACAAAGATAAACAAAATGATAAAAAAACAAGTCTGACATAGCAACATGTGTTACACAAAAAAGAAAATTAGTTCACCTGTTGTTGATATTTTACTATGTTGAACTTTGTTAATTGCCAATCGAGTATAAATAAAAAAAATAAAAGCTGGTTGTCACTGAAGTTAACTTGAATTACTAATACAAAAAAGTGAAACATGCGTTATTAATAATTATCAGGAAAAACCAAACTCAGAAAACATAACCTTCCTCTACTTGAGGCACGCCACGGGAAAAGGTACCTTCGGGCAGTTGACGTCAATCGTTGAAACGACGTCATAAAGTTGAGCAGACGACATTAATTATTATGCAATTCGCGGTAAAAATACCATTTTATTGTCAAAATGTGTAATAAAATCACTGTTTTGTTATGAGAAAATAATAGAAATTTGAAAGTTCTTTCTAAATATAGTAACAACAAAAATGACGCAAAAAATGACCGAAGGTACCTTTTCCCGTGGCGTGCCTCTATTAAAATTTGAGAGGAAAAGAGAGCATGGGTTTATAAAATAATTACTTTAAAAAAAACCTTTAAACAATTAGCGAAAATAAAAACCTGTGGATCGGTTTGTGGCAAAACAATTTGCTTCTGGGAGTTTCAACATGTTCTAGGGTACGCCAACCTTACGTTGCGTGGGGGCTGTGTTTTGTGAGTGTGGCGATTCCTGATATGCATATTGCACTATTTTACACTCGCTCCAACAGGTTCTCATATAAACAACAAGTACAACTTGTCTTGGTAAGTTGCATTTTTGAGGTTGCGCATTTGACAATGGTACTTGATTATTTCACTCTTGTTTCATGCTCTGACTTTATTACTTATAAGTTCAAAATCTGCCGCCGATCGATTATTATCTACAATTGAAACTCAGTATTTATTTGTTAACTATAAACAGG
Source organism: Corbicula japonica (assembly GCA_038501625.1). Classification (NCBI taxonomy): domain Eukaryota; kingdom Metazoa; phylum Mollusca; class Bivalvia; order Venerida; family Cyrenidae; genus Corbicula; species Corbicula japonica. The sequence goes on from JAZAYU010000048.1 coordinate 3,865,287, forward strand.
TTTCTATAAAGTTCCATTTAATATAAATTATCGGGATTTACTCATGGGGACCCGTGCAAGCACGGCATTCGAGAATCTTTCTGCGATCGCGGGCTTAGAAAATCTTCCCAATAGTCCTATGCAGTATATTAAAATATGTCAAAGTACACAATAACGAATAATTCATATTGCATGAAGCCGTGTGTTTCTAACTATTCACATGACACGCTATCTTTCGTGATGACTTATTAAATAGCAATTCTTTCCGAAGATTAGGGGATTAAATATCACAAAAACCGCCTAACAGATAAAGATATGTTATGCCGTCTCACATCATGATGTTAAAATGTTAAAAAAATATCAATGAAAGTGGAGAAAAAATGTATTGGAAAGTATATCCCTCACCTATCCTTCACAATAAGCTTTTTCAAGCTTTTCTGTTCGTCGCGAGCATTGCATAAAGAAATAAATAGAATCAAACAAAAACAATATTAGACTAAAGAAGATCAAATAATTTAATAATCTACTTACAACTATGATATTTTGTTAAGTAATTAAGTATTACAATTGTTAAAATATTTGAATCATGTGAAATAAATGTATCACAATATACTATTTTAAGTCTGCTTCTTATGGAACGAAATTATATAATTTCAAGCACACAAAGATTCTTATATATGTGCTAAGTAATCCCATTCGTTACTTTTGAAATGTGTTAAGTATAGGTGAACAAATCTTCAGAAAACACATTTAATTACAGAAATATAAACGGATGTTTGGGGATATCATCCTCACGGGAGAAATAAGAACTTGTAATTTATGTGATGATGCAGATTTACTTAACCTTACACAAATTAAGTATACATTCACCTAAATTACCGAATCAACCCAACACCCAAAATATATGAATTAAAAATGATCTATTTATATGTACCTTTAATTGGTTGTTAACAAACCATTGAAAACGACACACCTGATATGCATATTTTTATTTGTTTTTAATTGCTTAAGGGATTGGGTAATACTTGTTTTGCCATGCTCGGGATATTAGCATAATTTATAATTTATTAATGTTTTACGTCAAAATGAAAGTAGATTAAGTCGGAAATAAAATAATATTATCCAATAAAAAAACACTCTCAAAATATATGAAGGATTAGACCAGCTAATGTCAGATAATACTCATCCTTGTATGTTATTCAATATAACTAACCAATCAATACGCCTGTGAATAAAACAGCTTTCAAATCTTATATTCTTTCTAATCTTCGAGTCTTCAAGAAAACTTTTGCTCAACAAAATGGATATTAATTTTGTAGGTTTTTTTCTCATTTATATTTGTAAAAGCTGGCAAACTGAAATTCTTTATAATGCAGTAACAACATGTTTAAAAACAAATTTCTGAATGTGTGTATATTAAATTATGTCTCAAACAGAGAAAAGTGCATTGTAACATAAAAATCACAGCTGGCCTTTTTTAAGCTCTGATAATTTTATCAATTATTTGAAATCTTCCCAATAAATCTCGGATAAATTGGTTTTCACAGAGTATTATAAGTAATAATTAAAGATAAGAATTGTGTTTTTTAATAATAAAAGCTAAATCTGTTATAATTTTGGGTGTTATATTGATGAGTTAATTTGCTTCTGCTATATCATGAACAAATTATTAAACGCAGAAATCATGTCTTAAAGTAGCTTTATGGTCTCACGATAAGCTCAAGCACATATCATTGAAATCTAATTTTTTGAGTACTTCAGATTGTAAACCAATGATAAAAGTGTCTAAATCGTAAGGTAACTGACATGATACTGTTAACTTAGCAGCACGATCTGCAAAGCTCGGGTTGGTTAATTATTTAAATTCATCTGTAATTCTTCAACACAAATTATTAAATTAGCTTTTTATTCGTTGACTGGCATTTGTTCAAAAGCAGGTGTACCTATCTATCAAAAGCCCTTTATAAAAGCGAGTTAGTAGCTAAAAGCAGTGCAACATATAAAGCTAAAGTGCCTGAATAATGAAACGGACGTTGTTCAGCTTTTTATGTTGCATTGTTTTATCTACTAACTTGATTTTATAAAGGACTTTTGATAGATAGGTACACCTGCTTTTGAACAAGTGCCAGTAACGAATGAATGAACTTTGCAATCAGACGCGGATTCATAGGGAATCCAGCAGTTTTGCTCCAATCCCCTTTTGGGCAGCAGTTTTTAATTTTCAAGGGGAATTTGATAAAAAGGTTGGATATTATCGTGTGACGACCCCAAGACTGTCACCAACTTAACCATTTTATGGAAATCTTGCAACCGACTCTGTTTGCAATTAACGACCACTACGGTATTTTATTTTGTTTTGTTTTCCAGGGTACACAGAAACATCGATGGAAAAGCGCCTTATTCGCACTTTGCTGGAAGAATATGCAGCCAGGGGTAAAATGGGTCTTCCTATTGCAGAACAGAACGAAACACTCTCCGTACAGTACGGTCTTACGCTAATACAGATACTCGACCTTGACGAACGTAACCAAGTTCTGGCAACAAATGTTTGGGCGTCATATGTAAGTTTAAACATATTTAACCTACACCAAGGAAATGCATGAGTGATAATGGAAAGTGAACATATGTAGTTAGATACTAAATATATAGCATCTATTTAATTCCGATAAAAGCCTTTACTGCGGGTCATATTCAAAGATTTGCAAAACTCAAAGGTAAAGATTTCTTAATAAGTTTTAAGAAAGTTTCATTATTTATTTTATTTTTATTTCGCAAGCAAAATATAGGGGATCTTTTGTCACGTTAATACGTTACTTATATGCTTATGATGATTCAAGAAACAATCTAACAACAACTTTTAAGATTATAACTTGAACAATCTGAAATCAATACCATTGAAAGAAGTAAAGATATAAAAGATCAGTAGTATGTTTATCAATATGAAATTTAATTTATTGGCCTAATAAAGAGGGCTGATAAGTATTTGTGACATAATAAATAATTGGCACTTACGAAATGCAGCAATCTATGTTGCTCTTCAAAGAATTACCCTTACAATTTTGCAATAAAAATACAAATGTTAAGTGATTTTGTACTAATGAATCATAATTCATAGATTTGATCGCTGGGGCAAGTTTAAGTTAACCCCTTTAAAAAGCATGTGAGAATATATAAATGCAAACTATTCCTGTTGCTCTTCAAAGAATCACCCTTACAATTTAGCAATGAAAATAAAGTCTTAAGTGATTTTTTAGTAATGACTCATAATTCACAGATTTGATCGCTGGAGCAAGTTTAAAATAACAACTTTAAAAAGGTAAGGCAGGTGAAAGAAAAAAAAACTTTGAAAGCCGCCGAAGACGACAAAATTGAAAATCAGCGGTATATGGCCTCTAGATGGGAGAATGAGTTTGCCCTAAACGAGGAAGCAAACTAAACAGATTGGAATGTTGACAGAGGATCTGAGAAACAAAAATCTTGCGATCACAGCTCAAAAAATGGGTTTCAAAACAAGTAAAATATGCTTATCAGGAATCGCCACACTCACAAAACACAGCCTCCCCATGCAGCGACAAAGAAAAGTGGAAGAGAGAGAGAGAGGGAGAGAGAGGGAGAGAGAGAGAGAGAGAGGGGGGGCATGTTTGATATTAGTATGTCAATAATGGTACCAGGAGTGAAAATAATGGTAACTAGAGTGAAAATTATGGTAAAAAATGGTAAATCATGGTAAAATAATGGTACCAGGAGTGAAAATAATGGTAACTAGAGTGATTTGTTTTGCCGCTGGGGATTTAAACCAGGTTCTAGGGTGCACCAACCTAACGCTTGCCCCCAACATGTTCTCATATAAGAAAATTGTCTTACTCGTTTTCGAGTAACAGCACACTCATAACGAATACAAACAGAAAGGTACGGAGCAAACAGAATTCCTAGAAATGAACGTATTTTGTGTACTGTGATTTAAATGATAAAGATGACGAATTTCATTTCTTATATAAATGTCCTTGTCTCAATGATCTCAGACAAATCTATATAAAGCGATATTATTATAATAGGCCAAATATGATTAAACTTTTAGAATTATTAAAGTGTAATAATAAAAATATTTTTATATTTATATTATTTATACCTATTAAACTAAGTAAATTCTTAAAACTTTCTTTCAGTCGTCGAAATATTTTGGTTGAGAACTAATGATATTTATATGTATAATTAGCAGCTCATCCTCACTTCTTTAAATGTGTGCTTAAATGTGTTAACTGTATTTTGTTGTGACCAGTTGAATTTGTATTTGTATAATATATGTTGTTATTTAACGATGTACATGTTGTACAAGTTAATAAAGATATTGTCCTTTTGTCCATCAAATATCATGAAAAGATTATTTCGATTTTATTATTTTATTTAACGTTTTTAAGCTTTTAACTCTATTTATATTTTGTTCTTTTTACATCGAGCATTGTTAAAAGGTAAAATATTTTGATAACATCAATGTTTGTATAACATACAAACTTTGCCAAAAAGATATTGGTGCAATACAATTAAAATATTTGTGCATGTTCAACAGTACGTTTTTTTTGTTTTATTGATTTATTGATTTTTTTCTACAAATTTGTACCGTCATTTTATGCAACGTTTGACTGCGTCAATATTAGTCTCTCTACTGTTAATGACTGGATCAACGCTATTTCTCAGCCGTTTAAGTGAAATTGTTCCCATTTGATTTTCAGGCATGGAAAGATATTTACTTGAGTTGGGACCCAGAGCTATTCGGAAATATTACTAAGGTTCGCGTGCCTTCAAGCGGTGTTTGGATCCCTGATATAAAACTATATAACTAGTAAGTATTATACATAAAGCTAAATTCATATAAAAAAAGACATAAAGCTACATAACTAGTAAGTATTAGACGTAAAGCTATATAACTAGTTAGTATTACTCATAAGCTAAAACATAGTAGTACAACTAGTAAGTATCGAACGAAACTTCATAACTAGTAAGTATTAGACATAAAGCTATATAACCAGTAAAAATTAGACATAAAGCTTTATATAAAGTTATATAAATAGTAAGTACGTATTAGAAATGAAGCAATATAAAAAGTAAATATTAGACAAAAAGCTATAAAATAAGTAAATATTAAATATAAAACTACATATTTATAAGTATTTGACATAAAACTATACAAATACCTGTAGTATTAGAAATAAAGCTATATAACTAGTAAGTGTTAGACATAAAGCTATTTAACTGGTAAGTATTACTAAAACTCTCTTTCTCTCTGTCTCTCTCTGTCTCTCTCTCTCTCTCTCTCTCTCTGTCTGTCTGTCTCTCTCTCTCTCTCTCTCTCAGATTTTTCTAGAACATTATGCCTATCGCCAGTCGTCAAACTTCAACTGGTAGACGTCTCACAATTCAATTAGGAATCATATGATTGAATTACTCACGCTTTTGGGATCTGTTTTTAATCACCATTACAATAATTCAAATTCGACAAAAACTTATCTTACATACTTTAACATACTCCATTTGATTAAAAGGAATCCTGCAGGGCACCCAATATTCATCGCATTGTACATAATTTATTGTAAGGCTTTATCATCAGACATTCAATCATATTTGGTTCATACAGAAGTGCATACCGTCTATAATGAAACGCTAATGTTACATTGCCACGTATAGAACCTTTGGGTTTAGAGAAGCGTTAAAATGCATATGTATTCAGCTTCTACTAGAAGTGACAAATGTTAGGATCAGAATATTGTGTAACTGCGCTTGTATCACATATTACACGAATCCCAAGAGATTAAATAATACAAGAGCTTTTTGTGTAATTTGTTGACGGTTGATTTTTTAATGTTGGCAGAAAATTAAATGACAGCCGCACGCAATGGCGACACAAGAAGAAATATATTTGCTTGTATTTGTCATACTCCAATATACAAATAGAGATTTTGAAATCCACCGAACAGATCAAAATGAAAACAGATCTTATTGAGATTGTTTATTTTCAGTAATGGAAAAGCACATTTATTTACAATGTCCATGCGCCAGGCTCAAAACTAGAATATTCTATGGTGACTGGCATGATATTATTTAAAGATTAATATAAAATCAAAATTTATCGAACATCTCTTTCGCAAGTATGTATTTATATTAAATATTTTGTGTTTGTTACTAAAACAAAGATACAGATAATTCTTTATAAAGTCCGTTGAGAACGATACACATACTTTTGTAAATATTAAGTAGCGCTCTTCCCGGGGCTTGGCGGCATGGACAGTAATATGCAGTTCCATAAATGCCAATAAACAGCCTATATCAAGCCGAACCTGCATATTTATACTTTGTCGTGTTCGGTGGCTTTCAAAGTTCCTGTTTCGTCTATCTGAGTACTATTTTGATATTAGGACTGACAACGTTGCATTTTATTTTTAGTGCAGACATACGATTAGAAGAGAAGCGCGAGGCTCTTGTCGTGGTGACGTATGACGGAAGTGTTCAGTGGATCCCTCAAGCCATCTTCAAGAGTTCCTGCTCAGTTAACATCCAGTACTTCCCTTTTGATGTCCAGACCTGTACCATGAAGTTTGGTTCTTGGACGTACGACGGAAGCAAGATTATGCTGGAACTACTTCATGAAAACGCGGAAGGATTTGATTTTACAGAATACATCCCAAACAACGAATGGATGGTGGAGTCTTCCAAGGCAAAAAGGAACGTGCTCAGATATGCTTGCTGTCCAGGGGAGCCGTTTGTGGATATCACATTTACATTGAATATAAGACGCCAGCCTGCTTTCTATAATTACATTTTAATATTACCCTGTATCTTGCTATCATCGTTGACTCTGGTCTTATTTTGGTTGCCACCGGAAGCACCTGCTAAAATGCAGTTAGGTAAATGTTTTGATATTTTTGTACGGATCAGTAGTTTTAAAAAAGGTAATGTAATGTTTTAACATGCAGTTACTCATAGCCATCTACCTAGTAGCTTTGTTCTAATTTCGGTGATGATGTTTTTTGTTTAATAGATAAGATAATTTCGGTGATGATGTTCTTTGTTTAATACATAAGATAATTTCGGTGATGATGTTCTTTGTTTAATACATAAGATAATTTCGGTGATGATGTTCTTTGTTTTATACATAACATAATATCGGTGATGATGTTCTTTGTTTAATACATAACACCCCAGTGTTAAATTTTGATTATCGAAGATCGATCAAAGAAATTTGGAAAAATATTTACATTTTAAACAATCATTACTATTTAAAACGCATAAAATAAACATTAACAATGATTGTATATTGCAGGAAAATATCTGGATTGTTTAACAATTTAAAGAATCCACAGTGATTAACTGAATGTGCCAAACTCCCGGGGTTCCCTAATCGTTTCCTGCCGAAATGCTATCAAAAATCAATCTTTTATCTTCACCTTTTCCGAGAAGCAGCAATCAGACTTGACATAAAGCAATTCAATTTAGAATACTTATAAATATTATAAGGACGTTGTTTTTTTTTCAAATTAAAAAAAAACAACATTTCAAACTCAACATGTAAACCTGCTGGGCCCAGATTATTTTCTGTAAAACTGGATGATTAATCATTACAAATCAATATAATTTATTCAGTTTGACAGAAAATAACCTGGGTCCAACAGAGAGTTTAAAGATCTGTAGAGTTTAAAGATCATTAGCATAAGACATTTCTTTCTCAAAAATGTATAACAATGGCTTTGTCCTTATGTCCTTATGTCGGAGATGTTCTTTATAACATATTATATTGATGACATCAAAGCTTAATTGATTTAAATAAATAACATTTTAAGAACATTTACATTTAAAAGCAAACACAGCTTTTTAAAATATAAACGCAAAAATACATTCATGGTACATGCCCCGAAAATGTCAGGATTTTTTTAACAACTTAAAGAATCCACAGTTAATGGCTGTTTGCGCCAAACTCCCGGGGCTCCCTAATCGATTCATTCTGAAAAGCTATCAAAAATCAATCTTCTGTTTTCACCTTTCCCGAGAAGCCTTAATGAGACTTGACATAAAGCAATTTGATTCAATTTAAAATACTTGTATTTTTAAGTATGTTTAATCCAACAACATCGTTAAACTCTATATCTGACATTGATTCGTAGATTTGGGCCCAGATTTTTTTTCTAATGTTCTGAAATTAAAATTGCACCATTTATAGTTATAAATTATTTTGTTTGTATAAGCATTACACATTTTCTTTGATAAAAAGACAAAAACATATCAATAACAGGCTTACCTACAATTTCGCATGTTTTTGACTCCGATTTATTGGATTTGACACAGATATGTATGTTGATTTGATTGAAGAATATTGACATACGAGGTTATGATCACAACACATCTTAATTAGTAGGTACAAACTCCAGAGTTAGCATTGTTTAATTATACACCAGAGTTAGCATTGTTTAATTATACACAGAAACGCTTTGAAAACATAACATCTAAGTAACATGAAACAATTTCTTTAATTTAAGTGGTATCAGTTTCAAATTTACAAGTATTATAATTCAATCTATTGGCAACAATATCAATACATGTACGAGGTACAAGGTTTTCAGGTCAGTGCAATGACTTACTTAATGGAGACACTTCAAAAGAACAGACTGCAAACTGAAAGTCACAAGTCAGTATCTGATGTATAAACCGCGGCGATGCAAGGCAAAAGAATAATATTTTATTCTGAAATAGGGAATCGGAGTTTAAGCAAATGTCTATTAAATCTACTAATGATGCCTATTTATCATGTTCAGAAGGGTTGCCAATAAAATGCAAGCTTTAAAGTTATATCTCTTAAATTTAAAGAGTTGTTAAACGACATTGAGGTGTGGTATTTTTCATTTCGTTCAGGATATTCAAATCACTAAACCAGTTAGTGCACTTTCTATTTCAGGTATGAATATATTCGTGGCATTCTTTGTGCTCTTACTCCTCCTGGCTGAGTCTACTCCTCCATCGGCATCTTCCATTCCTCTTATAGGTGAGCCGTCTTTTCTCGATTTCAGATTGTACGCCTGGTCTTGTCTTCAATAAAGAATAAAATAATCGTACGCAAATAATGCCACTACACACGAAGAAAATACAGCCTCCATACTGCAAAAAAGTAATATATGCATATCAGGAATCGCCACACTCACAAAACACAGCCTTCCCAGGCAGCGAAAAAGATCTTTTCATAATCTTGGTGTGGTTTTATATTTGGATTATGTTTCAAATTAAATTCAGTCGCTTAGAGGCGATTATAAACTGACGAAATACTTATTACTAACAAAAATACATTCGATTTTCCTGGTATAAAATTCTGTTTTCCAACTAACTCTGCCAATGCTGATTCTGCAGGATGAACTCCCTATTTGTAGTGACATTGTAGTTACTTGAAGTAATAGGCAACTTGTCACCATAATATTAAAAAGAGAAAGAAACAAATGTTCGGAGAAAAAAGAGGGGTTTTTCATAAAATTGTAAGAGGTGTTCTGTATATTCGTTCTTTTGTATTGAATCTAGTTAATCTTAGCGCTGTTTTCGTTATTATGTAGATCTCTGTATTTATTGCAGGAGCGTACTACTGCTTGAATATGATTTTGATCACCCTGTCTGCCTTCCTGTCCGTTATTGTAGTAAATCTGTACTTTCATGGAGCAAAACGAGAAGTGCCAATTGTCGTTAAAAAGGTAAATTTTTATCCTTCTACTGCTATTACTACCTACTACTACTATTAATACTACTACTTTTACTACTACTACTACTACTACTACTACTACTACTACTACTACTACTACTACTATTACTACTACTATTACTATTACTACTACTATTACTACAACTTCTTCTTCTTCTACTCCTATTATGAGAAGTAAAAGAAGTAGTAGTAAAGTAGTAGTACATGTAGTAGTACTTATAGTAGTAGTAAAAGTTTTTTTTTGTAATTGTCGTTGTATTCTATGTAGAAAAAAATACGAAGTGTAACGAGTTAAAGATGATTAGGTTTTTAAAAATATGCGGTTAATTTGTATCAGTAAAAACATTAAAAAAAACTTCTTCCATGTATAATTTTGTTGGAAAAGGTAAATTGAAAGTATTGCTGCCCGAAGCTGACAGACTGCCCTAAATTTAATAATATCGTTCGCTGTTGCTCGACAACATGTATAATGCTGTTCTCATTGTTTTCAGATTGTGATCGATGGGCTGGCAAGGTTGTTTTGCATGCGTGATCAGTATGTTAAAATTAAAAAAGCCAGTAGAGAACTGGACAGCAAGAAATACAGCGCCCTGATTAATATGGTCCATAGTAAAAATGGTGGCAAGGATCTCGCTAAGAATATAAATGAAAACCAAGTGCCCATTTCTGATTTAACTGGTGAGGAGTTTTTGTTGAAGGATGGTTATGCCGACAAACCAGAGGCCATGATGCTGCGGAGCCTTGCAATAGATATTCGTGATATTAGAGGCCAATGCGACTATCTTGTAAACAAACAATCAAAACAAGACAAGCTTGAAACAACCATCAAAGAATGGCGACTGGTTGCAGTGGTTTTGGACAGGCTATTTTTCTGTATTTATCTGATAATTATGGTAGTGTCTGTGTCAACTGTGTTTGACTTTGTACTGTTTGGCAAAGACGGAGCGAGTAGCTCATAAAGGATTGGATATTATGGAAATAAATATGTATTTGGCAGAATCAAATTTATTTGTTTTTACCAGTTTAAGATAGAAATATATTTCAGCGAGTGAGCTCCGGAATTCGTATTTACATAATTCCTGAATTCACGAGTGAAATAAATTTCTATCTTACACTGATAAAAACTAATTTTCTTTTTGTTATTTTCTTTTAGTGCATAATTTGCGTGAATTTGACAGAAATTTGCAAGACGTTAAGTCATGAAGTCAAATATAAAAATTTGAGCCCGTTTTCAAAAAGTTCTCATTTGTTATGTTATGTGCGTTTGGGTACCAACATGAAAAAATCAGTGAAAATAAAAAAATCAGTGAAAATTAAAATGATATTCCTCTGTTGGACAACAGGGAAATACCACTTTTATTTCAACGGGAAAATTGTATAATTCACCGAAAAGCATAAAATAAAATCGGATTAACATGGCTAGGCACTGTCGCTGTACGGGATTGGAGGCGCTGTCGTTGTACGGGATCGGAGGCGCTGTCGTTGTATGGGATCGGAGGCGCTGTCGTTGTACGGGATTGGAGGCGCTGTCGTTGTACGGGATTGGAGGCGCTGTCATTGTACGGGATTGGAGGCGCTGTCGTTGTACGGGATTGGAGGCGCTGTCGTTGTATGGGATGGGAGGCGCTGTCGTTGTACGGGATTGGAGGCGCTGTCATTGTACGGGATTGGAGGCGCTGTCGCTGTACGGGATCGGAGGCGCTGTCGTTGTACGGTATTGGAGGCGCTGTCGTTGTACGGGATCGGAGGCGCTGTCGTTTTACGGGATTGGAGGCGCTGTCCTTGTACGGGATTGGAGGCGCTGTCGTTGTACGGGATGGGAGGCGCTGTCATTGTACGGGACGGGATCCTTTCCCAGTATGGGCAATATTATTTTTAATTGTTTAAGTCGATGATTTAAAAACACTAGACTGCAGTGTGCTTAGTGAGGTTGTTTTTAAGTTGAAAGAAATAAGCTGACATAAATTAAACCCTATGTTGCCATGGTGATTTTTTTTCTTGTATGCTTTTGAAGTTTACATTTTTACCGCTTGAATATACAATAAATTTATTTATACGCTAATGAATTTATTGCAAGGTAACATGATAAAATGCATTTGTATTATTTTAATTTATGCACATAACCTGGTATATGATAGTATTGTTTTGTCCGAAATAATTTAAATATTTGCTAGAAATAACTGTTGACCTGTTTGGTTTAAATGTTTATCGTTTCTGAAGTATTTGAAAGATTCTGAAAGTATCGGCACATCAAAGACATTAAATACGATTTTAACATAGATTTGGAAATACATGTTAAGCTTTTTTTTATCAATATTTCACCTGAAACGCTTTGTAGTTCAAATAACGTGTTTAAACCTCGGTTTATGAATTCATTGTTATTTGTGTATATTACACAGCTTAATAGACACAATGCATGTTTGTTTGATTTTATATTTGTATGTCGATTGCGGATCTTAAGATATGTATGTCTATTTTGGATTTTTAAGATTACATTTAACCCACCGCCACTATTATTGTTCACGCATTCTCTAGTATGTGCTTTCACTTCAGTTAGTATGTGTACCATTGGAAAATGGGACTAAATCAGATAGATATGCATTTAGAGTATTTTGTTATTAAATACGTGTTTTAACCTTAGTTGTTAGTCTTATAAGACTTTTAGACAGTTCAACACGTTGTAAATCTGCTGTAATGATGCTATCACTATTTTGATATATACTCATCATTTACCAGTGCATATTGTGATTTTGGCATCCAGTCTTTTATCAGGGCGGACATTTGGTTGTTGTTTTTGTTTAAATGTAATAATACCACTAAAAAGTATAGAAATGTTACTTTAGGGCTCCATATAAATACGAAAATCACTCATACATTGTTTAACTGTTTATTGTAACACGCTCTTGGTTGCTTAAATAAATAAATAAAATGTTATTTGTTACATATTTGTCTTTATGTTTTATTCCAATTTCTAATAAGAGAAAATAAAAGTGAAATATGCCTATTAGGAACCGCCACACCCAAAAAACACAGCCTCCTTCCCAAGCCGCCATAATATAGAGAGGACAATAAAGCATAGGGTAATGAGCAAGAACCGCCACAACCAGAAAACAATCTCCTCATGCAACCAAATGTAGAGATAAAAATAGAGCGTGGGTTAATATAAAGGTCAAATTCAAAAAAGACACCACAAACAATTTATGAAAAAGAGAAATTCACTTGCATACTTATTGCCCTACTTAGTATTGTAGCAATATACTTTTCAACATGCAGCGGGGTTTCCTGCTACAATAGAAAGACATACTTTAATGATACAATTAAGAAAAGAGAAGTGAAATAAGCTAATAATGAAAAGCCACAATAAACAACACATTGTCAGACCTTTTTATGCAGACTTTTAATATACAATACAAAACAATACAGTTTATTCAGCATTAAGCATTTTACAACCCTTGATGCCTAACACAATATATTTTATTTATCTAATTTTATTAGGTGAAAAACAACAGTGAAGCAAAATAGTAATAATCTATACATTTGTTACAGTCGATAATTAGCTTTACAGACGCAATGTTTTATCAGAAATATTATTTTAATGTTAAATCTGAAATATGTTTGTTAATTTAAGACAACGACGACTCGTAAAATCAGCGCCACTATAATCCGTTTTCTGGATTTGTAAGAATAAGTCAAATTGATGCGGTTGCAAAATTAATATACATATTAAATTATTGTAATCGTACATAAACACTGAGAAGTAGTTAGAAACACATATTGTTATCGTGTTATATCATTAAATTGTCATTCACTTATCATCCAAATCAAACGAAGTCAGGTGTTTGTTTATTTTCCAACATAATCTGTAAGTGATGGCTGGCACATTCGTCAGTTGTAATTCGTAGTTTATATACTTCTGTTGGATCGCTTATAATTCATCATTTCTGTGTTATCAAACTAATGTCTTCATTTTCATTCTCTTGTGCCTTAGAAGTAACGTTTTGGAATTCTGAAATATTTTCTTATAATGCTTAAAATGTGTTTAGATATGTTTTTATCGGAAAGAAAAAACTGCATATGCAAAATCCAGAACTAATATTTTTCTTATTGCGAACAAAACTAGGATCGTATGGTTGGTACTCGGAAATATGTATTTGGCTTTAAAATCAAAGTCAGACTTAAAACACGAAGGGAAACAAAGAAAACGCTTCAGTTTTTTTCATTGATAACATCGAACCTAACTACTAGTAATTAATTAATGTTTATAACACTGTGTCAAGATGTCATGCAAAACATGTATACTCTGATTTCAGGAATTAAGTCTTAGCGGTTTCCGGTATCATGCGGGGATTATTAGCTTAGTTTATCAAAGTTATCCGATTATTTTTTTTTTTTGGGGGGGGGGTTGTCCCGGTTGGATCAATAGGTAGCTTGATTGGCACTGCATGACCAGGCGCTGTCGCAGTACGGGTTCGCTCCCCAGTAGGGGCAGTATCATTTGAATATACTTTTGGTATTTTATGAAAAATGAAATTAACAGTGAGTTATTTCATTAGTAGGTTATAACGTTAAAATAATCAAGACATGTACACAGCTTTATAGCCTGGTCAACATTAGTTTCAACAAGAGCTGTCAGAGGAGACAGCATGCTCGACTATTCGAATCATTTGAAACAAATGCAATTTGAAAATTAAAACAATAACAACTATGGCCATACATTCATGTGCAATCAGGAAAAATATTAACAAGTGAATGGTAAGGGAGAAATTCATTTCAAATAACAGAAATAATTCCTTTATGTACCATAAATATTAAACTGAATAGGGGAATAACTATGAAATATTTCTGAAGTTGTTAGAAAACTTGTTAGTAATTTTTTATTAGAGACATTTACTTTTAGTCAAATATCAATCACTTCAGTAATGTTACAGAAAAAGAACTGAAATGAAAATGTAATGGAAGTTTGAAGTTGAAACCTTAAGTACGAGGGACATTTATAAAGTATTAATCAGTGTGATTGTTTAACGTTAATCCGAAAGAAATTTCTACATGTTATACATGTATGGAAAGCTTAGACTCTCCTCTACAGTTACATGCACGAGGAAACCGGGTAAAATCGTTACAGTGATTGAAATCTTCACTTGAATCGACCAAGGTCAGATACACTGCAGTTAAAATGGCAGACAAAGAGAACAAATTTCAAGATGAGCAAAGAGCTTATTGTAAAGTACGCGCATTGCTCGGCGTTGCTGCACCTGATATTAAAGCAGACTTAGACAAGGTTTATGGGGACTGTGCTCTCTCGTATTCCACGGTTAGAAGGTGGGTTCGTCTTTTTAACTCTGGTAGGGAGGATATAAAAGATGAGGCCCGTCCTGGCCGTCCAGTGACCACAATGACTGACGAAAATATTGCCGCTGTTAAAAAAGCTGTGGAAGATGATGCCCGTTGTACAGTCGAGGAGATAAGTGATTTATGTGGCATTAATTCGTCATCGGTTTTTCAAATACTGACGCGCGCGTTAAAGCTACGCAAGGTTTGCGCCAGGTGGATACCCCACCTCCTCACTGATGATCAAAAGCGCGAGCGCGTGCGAATAGCGTCCCAGCTGCTTGATACATACAAGAATGCTGACCAAAAACGCATGAATGAAATTGTGACTGGCTATGAAACGTGGGTATATTTTTATGATCCTGACAGTAAACAAAAAAATAAGGTGTGGGTCGGTGAAAATGATGGACGGCCCCAAATTGCCCGTAGAGCTCGCACCTCAAAACGCATAATGTATGCATTATTTTTTGATTGCCAGGGAATGGTGGCTCGAATTCCTGTACCAGAAGGTAGGAGTGTTACGGGAACATTTTACCGAGATTCGGTACTTGCTGCTGTTGTATGCCACTATACTGCAGACCGTCCCCATACCGGCGTACGCGGAATCAAGCTCCTGCATGACAACGCACCGGCCCACAAGTCAGCGGTGGTAACGTCGTATCTTAGCGACAACAACATTGACACTTTACCACACGCTCCATATAGCCCTGATCTTGCTCCATGCGATTTTTGGTTAAATCCCTTTATTAAGAACTACATGAGAGGTCGACGTTTTGAATCTCGGCACGCCGTCGGCAGCGCGCTTTGCCAGTGTCTTAACACTTTACCCAAAGAAGCATTCCGAAAAGCATTTTCTGATTGGATTAAACGCTTGGAAAAGTGCATACAAGTCAAAGGGAAATACTTCGAAGGGTTGATCTAAAAATTTAAGCAGAAATATTACGTATACAACTAAAGCGCCACACTGATTAATACTTTATAAATGCCCCTCGTATTTGCAAAGTTATCGATGAAGTGCACTTAAGTGAAAATATAAGTGAAACTAGAAATGTGTCCATAGGACACGGATGCCCCCGCTATGCATCGTTTTCAGACACTCAAGTGCAATGATGGGAATAATAGCATTTCAAAGACAGTGATGTTCGAGTAATTATAAGAATATGCATAAACTTGAAGATCAAGTAAATTATTTGTATTTGTGGCACTGTTGTATTCTTATTATGTAAATGTCTGTGAAGAAGTTGAAGGTAATGCAATGCAATGTCATAGTGAACATTTGTGCCAAGTTATTTTGAAATCCCTTCATTCATAAAGAAGTTATAGCCCGAACAAGTAAATTCAAGTTTTGGTAATTGTAACCTTGACCTTGGACTTACAGGCATGGGTATTGTACGCAACACACCGATTTGTCATGGTGAATATCTGTGCCAAGTTATTTTGAAAACCCTCCATTCAAAACAAAGTTATAGCCCGGACAAGAAAATTCTATTTTTAGTAACAGTGACTTTGACCTTGGACCTACAGGCATGGACATGGTACACGACTCACCACCTTGTCTTTGTGAACATTTCTGCCAAGTTATTTTGAAATTACTCTATTCCTAACGTAGTGACAACCCTGACAAGAAAATTTATTTTAGTAACAGTGACCTTGACCTTGGACCTACAGGCATGGGCATGGTAGGAGACACACCACCTTGTCACGATGAATATTTGTGTCAAGTTATTTTGAAATCAATCTATTCCTAACAAAGTAACAGCCCAGACAAGAGAATTCTATTTTTAGTAACAGCGACCTTGACCTACAGGCATGGGCATGGCACGCGATACACTGCCCTGTCATGGTGAACATTTGTGTCAAGTTATTTTGAAATCCCTCCATTTATAATGAAGTTACAGCCCGGACAAAAAAATTCTATTCTAAGTAACAGTGACCTTGACCTTGGACCTTCAGGCTTGGGTATTGTGCGGACACACTGCCTTGCCATAGTGAACATTTGTGCAAAGTTATTTTGAAATCCCTCCATTCATAACAAAGTAACAGCCCAGACAAGAGAATTCTATTTTAAGTAACAGTGACCTTGACCTAGGGGACACACCACCTTGTCACGATGAATATTTGTGTCAAGTTATTTTGAAATCACTCTATTCCTAACAATGTTACAGCCAGGACAAGAGAATTCTAGTTTTAGTAACAGTGACCTTGACCTACAGACATGAGCATGGTACGCGACACACCACCCTGTCATGGTGAACATTTGTGTCAAGGTATTTTGAAATCTCTCCATTCATAACGCAGTTACAGCCTGGACAATAAAATTCTATTTTTAGTAACAGTGACCTTGACCTTGGATCGACAGGCATGGTATTGTGCGGACACACCGCCTTGTCATGGTGAACATTTGATCCAAGTTATTTTGAAATCCCTCCATTCATTACAAAGTAACAGCCCGAAGAAGAAAATTCTATTTTCAGTAACAGTGACCTTGACCTTCAACCTACAGGCTTGGGCATGTACGTGACACACCGTCTTGATATGGTGAACAATTATACCAAGTTTTTTAAAAATCCAAAAAGAAATAACAAAGTGAGAGAGCGGACACGATTTTGCAAGACAATTCTATTTTTAGTAACAGTGACCTTGACCTTGGACCTACAGGCATGGGTATTGTACGCGACACACCACCTTGTCATGGTGAACATTTGTGCCAAGTTATTTTGAAATCCCTCCATTCATAACAAAGTTAAGGGCCAAGTGTATATTTTGCGTAACACAAAATGAAAGTGAAAAAGGGGCATAATTTGAAAAAAATTGGAAGCAGGGTTATGGGTCTTTGTTGGTTATGATGTAGATTTTGATGGTGAAAATGTATTTCAAGTTTCAGGGCAATATCTCAAGTAGTTTTTAAGTTATGGGCAAAATGCATATTTTGCTTAACACAAAATATAAGAAAAAAGGGGCATAACTTGAAATATATTGACAGCAGAGTTATGGGTCTTGTTGGTAATGATGTAGAATTTGATGGTGAATATATATTCCAAGTTTCAAGTTGATATCTCAAGTAGTTTATAAGTTATGGACCAAAGTGCATATTTTCCTTAACGCAAAATTTAAGTGAAAAAGGGGCATAACTTGAAAAATATTTGTAGCAGAGTTATGGGTGTTGGTGGTAATGATGTATAATTTGATGGTGAATATAAATTCCAAGTTTCAAGTTGATATCATAAGTAGTTTTGAAGTTATGGACCAAAGTGCATATTTTGTTTAACGGACGCCGACGGGGACGCCGACGCCGACACCGGAGCGAGTAGGATAGCTCCCCTATTCTTCGAATAGTCGAGCTAAAAACATGTGGCCAGTAAAATGATACCCTATGGTTAGCTGATAAAAAATCTGTGGGCGGATGGGGTGGTTACAGTCATATAAGATATTTTACATCTTTAAGCAGGTTCAAGATACCTTTTTTTAGAATAGTCGACAATTTTCACTCTCGGGATTAATAATTTCTTGATTTTTAAATAAATTTTAATAAGTTTTGTGGAAATTCACACACAGTGAATGGGAACATCATAATTGCCTGTATATTTTATTTCATTTACACATCAAACGTTTTTTCTACTTTGTTATTACAAAATGTGACGAAGTGTGAGACAATACGTCTGATTCTAATATTATTGGCGAAGATCGGAAACAAACTAATCTATGAATAATCACAGTTTATGACGCTCTGTTTCAGCATCTAATGAATTGCGTATTTCATCGCTTTTAAATTGGGAGTCGTATGTCAGGCAAATTTGCCTATTTTCCTGGCTATGCGCTTCAGACGTTTAATTAGTAAGAAATATTCATGAACTTGTGTTAAAAATACTTTCGAGTAAAACATCGATTATTCTTCAGTTATAATACAGTCAAGTAGATAAATAAGTTATAATAATAATAACATATTCAGAAGTGATAACTCATCAAATTTTCGAGTCTGGAATAGAATTATCACGGTTCATTCTATGTTAAATTGGTAGTTAATTTGATGTCGAAACAAATGTCAGGTTAAATATATTTATTTGTCTAATACTACTCACAAATTCAAAATAATATCGACGGTATTTAAAAGTATGTAAACTGAAGCGTTCTGCGGAGATGGAGCAAGTAGAGGAGGGAAGGAGGAGGAGGAGAAGAAGAAGAAAGAGTTCCGGCGGAAGTGGAGGAGGGATTTCTTTAGGCATTCTTTGGATAAGAGGAAATATCTGATCTCATTTAGCGTATATGCAGAATGATTACGACTTCTTCGCATGTAACTCTTCGCTCACAGTGAGTTGTATGCAAATGAGTGCCGAAAATAACTCTTACGTGTGAGCTCTTTGCGAAATGAGCTTTTTGTGGACTTGCAGGGCACACTGACATTGAAAAGAGCGGGATAAGGAAGCATTCATCAAGAACATGGAGTTCATTATATGTTAAAAATCCGTAAAAGTCGTGTAAACCTGCATTTTGGTAGATGTCAGAAACATAAAGGCATTTATTTCATGTTGCATAGACATTATCTTCAATGGACTATTTTCTTACGCTTCGTAACTACTACATGCAATTTTGACTTGAAAACATACAAAAAAGCCATGTCTTTATAACGGTATGTGTATGTTTTGATAAAGAAATCTATGATATCACGCTACATTCTTTTATAAAATGGAGCTAGTGAGAAAATCCATATTCATTTTTTTCTATTCAAGAAAGAATTTTATTAATGAAATCTGAATCGGCATTTTAAAAGCATCCGAAAGAGAAGGCTTCTTAAAAGCGAAAAATTTGACAAGAAAAGAGGTTTCTGACAAGAATTATAACAAATTTTGTGAAAATCACAGTTCCATCTCTGGATTCGTTGAATGCATTCTGTGTGCTGTCGTTCAAACATGACACTCGTTGATCCAAAACTGTCTTGCATTTGTTTCTGTTTTCTGAAATTCTGAAAAGATTATAATTACAAATGAGTATTGCTTTCTTTTCAAAAATTAGAAAACATTGTTTTATGTTTTTGAACACCAATTAGAAGTAAAAAAATTAGAAGTAACAAAAATGTGTAATGCTGAGGGAAATGTCATTAAAAATTAAAAAAAACAAACAAATACATGGGCATAAAAATGTAGAAGTAAAATTATTTTAAAAAGACTGAAAAGAAATTTCCGAATACTTTTAGAATGGACACTAAGAAAATTACTTATTAAAAATTCCTTTTGTTTCGCAGTCGTATTGCTTATAGTGATATTGGCACAATATTGTGATTGACCCCTGTTGAATATTGTTCGCTCTGGAACCTGAATATTAATTTGCGCTAGGAATAAAAGAATGTGTATTTATAGACTTTTACTATAATAACATATTTTTTTAATATGAAACAATCCGATTTCAATACGCAAAAAACTAAACCATAATAGTTTGAAAGGCATTTAAAATATTGATAAACAATTAATTAATTAACAAATTAAGTATTTAGTTAATAAGGAATTAATTTAAATTAACTAATAATTAATTAACCATAATTATTTAATAAATTATAAGTTACTTAATTAACAATTAATTATCTAATTATTTAATTATTTTACTAACAATTCATTAATGATTTAAGTTTTTGCGGCTTTTATTGCCGATTAATTAAACGGAAAATACATGTGCTGTTTTAAATCACTATTGCAACAAGGTATTTCACAGCCAGTTTTTATGGATATTTCATTTATAAACTTAAGAAAACAAAAGGCTATGTATATTTCTCCCAGTTATTTGTAAAACCCATCTGCAAATTCAAAAAGAGCGGTTACCAGCATGATATTCTACAGCGCTCTACAGGCATGGTGATCAACACATCTACAGTTGATCATTATGCTTACCTCTTTGGTGGCAGAGGTTTGAGAGTTTATGTAGGTTTATAGGGAAATATTTTTTTAAGAACCTAGAAGCTTGATTCTTTTTTCCCTGTCATCGTATCATTATGTTCTTTTGCATGCAACATTGTTGGGCTGGTGGGTGGCTGGAGTTGTTTCACCTAGAGAGCTTGTACCTTTGTGTTCATATTAGAACCTTTTGGAACGGCTGTGGGGTTTGTGCGCACTGGGGCATGGTTTAGACCACCGGCGGCCAGTTGTTTTGCCGTTTTAAGGCGGTAACCCTAAGGTTCTCGCCTCGTTACTTGTTTTGGGGGCTGGTTATTGTAATACCATGCACTCTTCTACTCTCTACTATTTAGCTGTGTGGGGAGGCTTTGTCTGATGGATGTGGCCATTCCTGATACGCATATTTCACTTTTTTTATAATTAATTTAATTATAAATTTATTTATTTATTTATTTATTAACTGATGTATTTATTTGTTTGTTTGTTTTTTGTTTTGTTTTTTTGATTTTCCTGAAAATGACTTACGTTACGTACACATGTGATCCGCATTGCTGAAGTGTCTTTTCGACGGGGATATTTAATCAGCGGATCAATCGTTTTTGATTTAATTCGTCAGGTGCAGTTGACGTATTCCAAGTAAGCAGGCTCTACCAGTGAAAGTGTCTGAAACTATTTAAGTAGGGTTAGAAAGAGTACTTTTTAGGGACATTTACCGAGTACCGCATTATGACTATCAACAAAGATGCGCGTTGTCGCATTTTCTCGACATAGAGCATCAGTGTCTTTCAAATAAAGGGGCTATCTATTTAGTTTTAGTCAAACCTATGATTATACACATTGGAGATACATGCAAGGCAATATGGAAGCCTGAGATAAAAACATTAAAGGTAAGTTGGTAAGTGTGGTTCTTAGAGAGATAATAACATTTATAATTATGAGGGCATAAGATTATTTTTATTACATCTAACATTTGCCTAACAGTAAATAATAATAATAATAATAATAATAATAATAACAATAACAATAACAATAATAAATATAAAAATAAATAAATAAACTTGCAGTAATAATACTAACGTAAAGGCAGATGAGGAACTGTTAAGTTCAACCTTTGCTAGCAACATTGCTCTAAAATCATCAGCATTATCTGTCCAATGAAGTCCACGTAAATACCAGCTGCACAGTGCTGCTGGAAAAACTGTAACACATCGAACAAACTGTAAACCGTACATGTATACAGTGTGATTATTGATGTATAAGTTGCTTGTAGCTGTGCAGTTTGACAGTAAAACAGTTT
This sequence comes from Corbicula japonica, assembly GCA_038501625.1. Taxonomy (NCBI): domain Eukaryota; kingdom Metazoa; phylum Mollusca; class Bivalvia; order Venerida; family Cyrenidae; genus Corbicula; species Corbicula japonica. Next base: position 3,887,500 of record JAZAYU010000048.1, read on the forward strand.
TGAATTTAATTTTATCAATAAAAGGTGTTTCTATAGATATGTCCGTAAACTAGAAAATTTCTAAATTTTACCAATGACAACATGAAATTAGTTCTGTTATTTTTTGAATATTTTGTTAACTTTATTACAAAAATCAGATGAAATATATGGAATAAAAAGTGATCAATCAGTAGGTTTAATCATTATAAAAAATAACTAAAGTAAGCATAGAAATATCCAAAATCATAGATCAATAATATTAAGATGAGTACAATAAATATTAAATTACTTGTAGCGAATATTTTTAAACAACAGACACGTGATACTATGTTTATATAACCAAGACTTGAATTATGGCAGACAGATGCAAATTTATATTTTATTGATTAATACTCATCTTGAAAACATAGAGATATAAAAATTAAAAAAGTATTTTCTGATACTAGTATTGTACTTGGCTGTGACGTGTGTAGTTATCGACCACGTTCTAATCAGACTAGTGTAACATTTACTCTGCGTCCTACATTCAAATAAAAACGCATGCGTCCTCTGACTGTTATAGAGTACTGTAACAAAAACCAGACCATATTATCTGATTAATTATTTAGACTCCCAATTTCAATCTGATCAGGGAAAATGAATTACAGCCACACTGCACCGAGTGAATAAAATTCATTGGACACTTAAACGAACGGTCACCTACAATTCATTAGCTTTAATGTTAATTATCATTTACGAGATTTTTAATTACATTAATTAAATTGACTTCTGATAAATAATGTTCAGCTATTTTCGAATAATATTAATAGATTGATCAGTATTTTATCACGGACAAGTCTAAAATCAATTTCATGCATACATTTTGAATTTGAAATAAGGCGTATATCAGTTGGCCAGCTACCAGTTTTAAATAAGTGCCTTATATTTTCTTTAAATCATGCGTATATTTTTGTCTCTTTGCGTTTATTTTATTATTATTATTATTATTATTATTATTATTATTATTATTATTATTATTAACAGTACGAGATAAGAGATTAACCTTTTTGCGCGAAGACAGTAACCAAAACTGATATCATGTAAAAAGTGTCTTTGAATTCATAATTAAGATATTTTCTATTTATAAATCATGAAAAGGCTTTGTCGTTTTTACATACAAGTAGTTCATACTATTTATTTAAAGATGATTTTATAACAGTGTCTTAATCAAAATGTTGTTGGAAAAGTTTGAATAAAACAGCTCCTCATCTATCTTACGTTAGGTTTAACAAGCCACCTTTATTTAATTTAATTTTAGCAGCAGTAGTAGTAGTATGTAGTTAGAAAAATGACATAGCATGCTTTGAGAGTTAACCCCTATTTGGAAATAGCTTGTTTTAGCATATATAAAATACTGTGTGGTTTGAATTTTTTATTTGTTGCTTGCGTAGCTACGTTGTATAGGCTGTAGACTTTTTTCTCCACACACCGTATGTCAAGTTTAGTTAGTATATAAAACAAACATTTATGCAAAGCAACAAACCATATAAATGTTTTTGTAAAACATGGTAAATTAACAAATAACAAATAAATAGACTCAAACTGTAATATAATTTGGTTACAATCAACATTATTTATTTTATACAATACTAGTATTTTAACAGACTTTTTAATTAATTGTAAACTTGAGAAAATTAAAAAAACAAAAAAAACAAAAAAAAACGATAGACTCCGAAACAGTAAAATAATGTTTAAGGAACATAACTTAAAACTATTTTGAAATAAGAAAATAAGATAGTAACATGCATAAACACATTCAATGAACAAACACATATCCACGATTTAGAAGATTTAAAACATGCCGATTTCTTAAACAATACGTTTCTTTATATTCCGCATTTAAAAAATTTTAAAGTTATTGATGGTTTAATCACATTTTCTGGCACTATTGCTGAGGCTGGTTTATTGAACCATAGTCTCAGATAATGACACATTCAAGATCTAAAACTAAAACTTGAGACCGGTCTCAAATCTCAAACGAATGATTGGCTGAAAATGAGACAAATCTCAGTTTTAATATCTTGTGCTAATGTACCTGACACAAGTTTTATCTTTGTAAAGATTATAGTTAATCATTTTATTATAGGGTTAGGGTTAGGGTTATAAATGCCAATATGTAATTGTAATTATGTATTTCACACTTACAGAAAGGCTGTCCTTGTAGAAAAGCCATCTTTTCCAAAACGCCTCAAAAGCGTTGTTCTCTTGAGATAATCTCATGAAGCATCAGTTGCTTGGGATATAAACACGTCATTTCCGTTTCTTGTTGTCATTCTCCCAAAGTCCAGGCTATGATCTAACGTCGTGATGTTACAAAAGAAACAACGCATGCTTTCCATATAGGCCTACAGCACAGTTTATTAACGAGTCAGACTCTGCTTACATTGTATTCGAAGCTGTAGTTTGGTGGACTTGGCAGAACGGAAGTAATCCTGGCCTAGATGAAGTTAGGTACTCTAGACAAAGGTTTCTTCCGACCCGACAAGTCCCGATGACGTCCACAAACTCCCCCAATCTTTCTTACCAAGACTTTTCTGTTGATTATGAATAGACATTATGACCTATCACGAATTTTCTTACCAAACCAGTCACAGTTAAAAGCGATTAATCACAGTGACGATTCTTGCTTTCTTCCCTTTGATCAGGTCTATGACTTTCTTTTCCGCACACGATATTGCTTTGCTTTTTGTCTATTTTACGTTGTAGTTAATCCCACGCATAAAGACATCAAAACGGGACATTATGTCGTGGTTCGCAGTGAGAACTCAACTGAATCACGCCGTACGGGCTCGATTCCCAGTGTAGACATACATACCATCAACTAAATGTCGTTCTCTAAAATTCTCACGATTTCTTGGTTCAAACACCATTTTCTTTTAATTTTGTCAACAGATCTTCCATAAATGATGTTCTTTGACACTTTTGTAAACGAATACACGAAGCTCCAAAGCACTGTATAATTATTTATTTAATTTCTTCATCACCTAACATTTGTCATTGCCTATATATTCCAATTTTCAAACTTCCCTGAAACTACACGACACCTGTATTTGTTACAGCATTCAATTTTATCGTCATAAAATAAATATAAAAGAATTAACATTGCCATAAGCTCATATTAAAAAGATTTTAACAGCAATGTTGTAAAATAAAAATCCCTAGCACAAATCATCTACACAACAAGAACACACTGTGATCCAGTCACAAAAATGGTTTACAACAAGCAAAGGAAATACAGTCTGTACGAACTATAAATGATGTTTGATACATACATTGCATGCCGGCCTCATCCCAGTATAGCTAGTAATTGCCCTCAACCCTGGCAGTAATGGTGTTTTGAACTCCCTTTAGAATTACGGAGGAATAACAGATACGTTACATTCGGGCAAAAAAGTACGGTTTAATTAATTAATGCGCTGCAATTTATTTGAAAGGCTGTAACCGTCTCTTTTTTTTAAGACTTATATTGTCTTTGGGCAGAGAATTGTGGTTAGGATTATGTTATTGTCCTCATGAAATAAGACCGATAGAGGAGGCTTGGAAATTTATTCCGAAACTCGCAATGGGATGAAAAAACGTCGATAAACTCAGTAGAAAAATGCTTTATCTACACGACCATGCTCAAATGCTCAAGTGTTTTATCATAATCCAATCCAACAAAAGTGGAGTGTATTGTAGATAAATAATATTGACGGTCTGTAAAATTGCATTTCAGCAATTTCTTTCGAATTGGTTTTCTCGAGAGCACATTGATGCATCATGATGACAAATATTTTACACATGTCTTAGCTTGTCACGCTGATGGGTTCTGTGGGTTAGTAGGAGTGGCGGAATTTTATATTTATTCATGTCCATGGATGTCATAAGGACGTGATAGAGCATGGTAATAGACCATGCCAAGAACACAATTGTAGTTCTCAAGGCGTTTAAAATGAGTTGTGGAAACTACAAAAATAAGAAATGTAGATCACTAGGCAAAGTAGAATAGGTTTCTGGAAATTACTAGTGAAGAAAAAGTAAACTCTGCATTGAAATAGCTTTAGATGAATAACGAACTATAAAAACCACCAAGTTGGAAAGTGTCATGTTACTTCCATAAGATAGCCCCAAACGAAATCTCTATCTGGAAATCTTACATCCGACATTGACCTGCTTATATTTAAATACCTATCATGAAAGGTTTTTTTAGACATTGAATTCGTGATATCGACAAAACTCGTATAATCCGATCAAACTGTTTATTTTATTGTGATAAATACACAATTCTGACATGGTTTAAATTAAAAGACGTGTTTTCGCTTGGTATTGGATTTAAAAAACGCTTGTGAAGTGTGTGATAACCACGGAAACATCTGGCAAATAGAGGAAATGTCATGAGCGATCATTTTAAACTGCGTTAAGGTATCGCAAACATTGCAAATGGCAAAAACAGGCTAAAATTTCAAAAAATGAATTTTGGGGGAAATACTTATTGCCACCTAGATTTTAGTATATAAATGTATTTAGCTATGGATGTAGTAAATGTTTGCAAGCTCAGTTTAGTCTAATTCATGTTCTAATTACCAAGCACATACTAAAACAAAAGAAAAACCGTTTGCATGAGAACTCTGAAATTCATGAACAATATACCAAAGCAACTCATACCTGAACTATGTATATGCTGGTCTACAATGTTTAGTGCCAATTCATTAAAACAATGTTAGGGTTTTCAAGAAATTCAAGGAAATCTTACTTCCTGGTTCAAAGTGAAAGTAGAAATCTATAGAAATCTACTTTCACTTTGAACCAGGAAGTAAGATTTCCTTGAATTTCTTGAAAACCCTAACATTATATTGACAAATTGGCACTTACATACATATTGGAAATACAGTTGGATTGTTTAAAGTATGCGAGAAGCCCTTCGGGCTTCACACACTTTAAACATATCAACTGTTTTCTATACCCAAATGAAAATCATCAAATTTATATCAATTTAATCCTTAAGTAAAACAATGCTTTTGAAGCGTTTTATGTCGATTTATATGACGAGTTTAATAATTTAAGTATATAATTGTCCCCCAAATGACGGTATTCTATTTATCACATAACCTAAAAATCAAGCCGTTTTCATTTATTGACCTTTAGGTGATAGACCACTAAATATTGGCGATCCGGCATATAAACAATTTTGTGCAGGGAATTTGCGGACCAGTAATCGGAAGTCAAGCTTGATTGGTAGAAAATGAAAATAAATATTTTAGAAAGATAATTATTATAAGAAAATATATTGATTTTGTTGTAATTTGAAGACAAATTAAATGAAATCGATACAGAAAAAAATGAAATTCGAATTTAAAAATAGCTATAATTTTTGACAGAAAGTAAAGTAAAGTTCCGCAGAGACTGGGTTGATACACTTCTGGCTAAAATGCCGAAAATTTTATAGGTCATGCTTTGGTGGAATTCGTACAGTTTTGTAATTTACGGTGTCTCTAGGTTGGTTCTCTTGAGAACTATAAGGCTTGACTCAATAAAAATTCATAGCTTGATGAAAGATTAAAATGGAAGTCTATGGGTTTTGAATTAGTGGTCTCTAACCTCTTCTTTCGTCTAGTAGAGAGAGTTTGAAATGTGTGTAATTCGGTGACATTGAGTGGTACTACAGTTAGTCGAGACATAATATTTTATATTTGCCAAAACAGTGTAAAAAGGAAATCATTTTAACTGTGCTAGAGTCTAGTTCTAAGGATTTTAACACAGTAGGCACTTTGGTACAGTACAGAACTTTATGTCGAGTTAAAAAAGTGAGTTTTGCTTTATTAATTAAAAGAAATCGATTAAGTACGTCGTCTGTGTAAACTTTCATAGCGGCATATGACAACTTCGGATTTTTGCTGAATGTTATACTTCGGATTTTTGCTGAATGTTATAATTATTTTGATAAAATTGTGTTTTTAACTACTTCTGTTTCTTATGGTTAAACATATAATGTTGGCATCTCTGCCATATTTTTAAATTTGTTATAGATAAATGCTTTCAAGATACAGTATAAATATCGCTATGTACTCGTGTGGGAGCATTGAGTTAATAAGAGAACCAATTGGACATACTACAGTATTTCAGGTGGCTCGGGAACCAGTCAAAGGTAAAAGTAAATAAAAATTAATCAACTATGTGAAAATGAACATTTTAAAGAGAAGTTAAAACAAAACAATTGCATTTATATTTTTTGGTTTATGAAAATGTTTATCTATGAAAATGGGTTATATTTTTGACAAAGTGAAACTGAAAGTGGTGCATTGTTCAGGGTGGCTGCATTTTGGATTGAACTCAGGACCTTCCGCGTGTGAAGCGGATGTGATAACCACTACACCACGGAAACATGTGCTGATGGTTTCTAATTAAATATCACTTATAAGTGTGCAGTTAAGTAAGTACGAGAGCGTCCTTCGCCTTATTCACTGGCCTCCTTGGTCGGGGATCATCCAGTACACCACGGAAACATGTGATGAACGTGTCTATGATTCGTTCATGGGGAAATCTAGCCTTTAAGTGTGCTAAATGGTATGTAAGAAAGCCTCCGTCGCCTAATGGATAAGGCATCGGCCGCCTAAGGCGGGGATTGCGGGTTCGAGTCCCGCCGGAGGTTTCTATGTTGCTTTCGAGTTATCTTTAATGTTCAAATATGAGTCGTTTCTTCAATTCTTGTAACCTAATATGTTTATATCTGATTCAGGTGAATTACCGTGCCTTCAGCTTAACATGCCTCAAATTCTTACACGGTCATATACTTCATAGCCTATTCATAACATGATGATGAAACGTATGCAGAAAAAACGCCAAAAACGGGAACAGATTACTTTAACATGATAAAATAATGGTATTGTGGTAACATAATATTTTGTGACAATGGCGCTGCACCGCTCCGACACCTGTAACCCCATAAAACTGACCATCATAATGTGAAAAAAAACAACAAGACAAAATCAAAATTGTTATACAACAAAATATCTGTTTCCGCTGAGGATTGAACTCAGCACCTTCCGCGTGTTAAGCGGATGTGATAACCGCTACACCACGGAAACATTCTACTGAAAGTGACTATAATTCTTTTGACATACGTCTCGATATTACTTTTTTGAAACAAATCAATTGTTCAGTCCGTTTTTGTTTATAATTATGTACGCTATAACGTTTGTTATCTCATAAAACAAGTCATTTTAGCGTTTGAAAGAAAAAGTCATCAGATAGTAAACAAAATAAATGTTTCCCTTGAGGATTGAACTCAGGACCTTCCGCGTGTGAAGCGGATGTGATAACCACTACACCACGGAAACATGTGCTGATGGTTTCTAATTAAATATCACTTATAAGTGTGCAGTTAAGTAAGAACGAGAGCGTCCTTCGCCTTATTCACTGGCCTCCTTGGCCGGGGATCATCCAGTACACCACGGAAACATGTGACGAACGTGTCTATGATTCGTTCATGGGGAAATCTAGCTTTTAAGTGTGCTATAGGGTATGCAAGAAAGCCTCCGTGGCCTAATGGATAAGGCATCGGCCTCCTAAGCCGGGGATTGCGGGTTCGAGTCCCGCCGGAGGTTTGTATGTTGCTTTAGAGTTATGTTTTATGTTCAAATATGAGTCGTTTCTTCAATTCTTGTAACCTAATATTTTTATATCTGATTCCGGTGAATTACCGTGCCTTCAGCTTAACATGCCTCAAATTCTTACACGATCATATACTTCATAGCCTATACATAACATGATGATGAAACGTATGCAGAAAAAACGCCAAAAACGGGAACAGATTACTTTAAGGGCCTTCCACACTCCTCCCAATTCTATTCAACGATAAAAAGAAAATTATCAAAATCTCAATAACGGCACAATGCTGTTAAATGAAACTTTGCACAAGTGTATGTTATTAATGTATTTTTATTTTACAGATGGTAATACATATTAGAAAAGTAAAGAAAAATAGAAGGATCTAAAAATTCCCTCAACTTCTATTTACATAAATTCACAAAAACTAAACAACACAAAACATCATTTTAAATGCCCACATGAGTAATATGATACTGACAACAATTTATTGTGTCCTCATGATTTACTTATGTAAACTTTACGAGATATTAGTAAAAGTGTGTTTGACCTTCAATTTCCTGGTCGCGTAAACGGATGACAATCCCTGATTTCTCTTTTAATAGTTGAACGTTTTTTACAAAGTACACAACATTTTCTTGTCAGTATCATTGCGCCCACGAGGGAATTTAAAGTTATGTTCTGCATCGCCTAGTTTTTGTGAATTTAGGTAAATAGAATTCAAGGAATTTTTAGGTCTATCTTTGTTTCTTTACTTTTCTAAGTTGTCTTACTGTATGCAAAATAAAGATACATTAGCAACCTTCATTTGTGCAAAGATTCATTGAATTGCATTTTGTCATTACTGAGATTTGATGATTTTTATTTTATCGATGAATAGAATTGGGAGGAGTGTGGCGATGCCTTAACATGATAAAATAATGGTATTGTGGTAACAGAATATTTTGTGACAATGGCGCTGCACCGCTCCGACACCTGTAACCCCATAAAACTGACCATCATAATGTGAAAAAAAAACAAGACAAAATCAAAATTGTTATACAACAAAATATCTGTTTCCGCTGAGGATTGAACTCAGGACCTTCCGCGTGTTAAGCGGATGTGATAACCACTACACCACGGAAACATTCTGCTGACAGTGACTATAATTCTTTTGACATACGTCTCGATATAACTATTTTGAAACAAATCAATTGTTCAGTCCGTTGTTGTTAATAATTATGTACGCTGTAACGTTTGTAATCTCATAAAACAAGTCATTTTAGCGTTTGAAAGAAAAAGTCATCAGATAGTAAACAAAATAAATGTTTCCGCTGAGGATTGAACTCAGGACCTTCCGCGTGTGAAGCGGATGTGATAACCACTACACCACGGAAACATGTGCTGATGGTTTCTAATTAAATATCACTTATAAGTGTGCAGTTAAGTAAGAACGAGAGCGTCCTTCGCCTTATTCACTGGCCTCCTTGGCCGGGGATCATCCAGTACACCACGGAAACATGTGATGAACGTGTCTATGATTCGTTCATGGAGAAATCTAGCTTTTAAGTGTGCTATAGGAGATGTAAGAAAGCCTCCGTGGCCTAATGGATAAGGCATCGGCCTCCTAAGCCGGGGATTGCGGGTTCGAGTCCCGCCGGAGGTTTGTATGTTGCTTTAGAGTTATGTTTTATGTTCAAATATGAGTCGTTTCTTCCATTCTTGTAACCTAATATGTTTATATCTGATTCCGGTGAATTACCGTGCCTTCAGCTTAACATGCCTCAAATTCTTACACGATCATATACTTCATAGCCTATTCATAACATGATGATGAAACGTATGCAGAAAAAACGCCAAAAACGGGAACAGATTACTTTAACATGATAAAATAATGGTATTGTGGTAACAGAATATTTTGTGACAATGGCGCTGCACCGCTCCGACACCTGTAACCCCATAAAACTGGCCATCATAATGTGAAAAAAACAACAAGACAAAATCAAAATTGATATACAACAAAATATCTGTTTCCGCTGAGGATTGAACTCAGGACCTTCCGCGTGTTAAGCGGATGTGATAACCACTACACCACGGAAACATTCTGCTGACAGTGACTATAATTCTTTTGACATACGTCTCGATATAACTATTTTGAAACAAATCAATTGTTCAGTCCGTTGTTGTTAATAATTATGTACGCTATAACGTTTGTAATCTCATAAAACAAGTTATTTTAGCGTTTGAAAGAAAAAGTCATCAGATAGTAAACAAAATAAATGTTTCCGCTGAGGATTGAACTCAGGACCTTCCGCGTGTGAAGCGGATGTGATAACCACTACACCACGGAAACATGTGCTGATGGTTTCTAATTAAATATCACTTATAAGTGTGCAGTTAAGTAAGAACGAGAGCGTCCTTCGCCTTATTCACTGGCCTCCTTGGCCGGGGATCATCCAGTACACCACGGAAACATGTGATGAACGTGTCTATGATTCGTTCATCGGGAAATCTAGCTTTTAAGTGTGCTATAGGATATGTAAGAAAGCGTCCGTGGCCTAATGGATAAGGCATCTGCCTCCTAAGCCGGGGATAGCGGGTTCGAGTCCCGCCGGAGGTTTGTATGTTGCTTTAGAGTTATGTTTTATGTTCAAATATGAGTCGTTTCTTCCATTCTTGTAACCTAATATGTTTATATCTGATTCCGGTGAATTACCATGCCTTCATCTTAACATGCCACAAATTCTTACACGATCATATACTTCATGGCCTATTCATAACATGATGATGAAACGTATGCAGAAAAAACGCCAAAAAGAGAACAGATTTACTTTTACATGATAAAATAATGGTATTGTGGTAACAGAATATTTTGTGACAATGGCGCTGCACCGCTCCGACACCTGTAACCCCATAAAACTGGCCATCATAATGTGAAAAAAAAACAACAAGACAAAATCGAAATTGTTATACAACAAAATATCTGTTTCCGCTGAGGATTGAACTCAGGACCTTCCGCGTGTTAAGCGGATGTGATAACCACTACACCATGGAAACATTCTGCTGACAGTGACTATAATTCTTTTGACATACGTCTCGATATAACTATTTTGAAACAAATCAATTGTTCAGTCCGTTGTTGTTAATAATTATGTACGCTATAACGTTTGTAATCTCATAAAACAAGTCATTTTAGCGTTTGAAAGAAACAGTCATCAGATAGTAAACAAAATAAATGTTTCCGCAGAAGATTGAACTCAGGACCTTCCGCGTGTGAAGCGGATGTGATAACCACTACACAACGGAAACATGTGCTGATGGTTTCTAATTAAATATCACTTATAAGTGTGCAGTTAAGTAAGAACGAGAGCGTCCTTCGCCTTATTCACTGGCCTCCTTGGCCGGGGATCATCCAGTACACCACGGAAACATGTGATGAACGTGTCTATGATTCGTTCATGGAGAAATCTAGCTTTTAAGTGTGCTATAGGGTATGTAAGAAAGCCTCCGTGGCCTAATGGATAAGGCATCGGCCTCCTAAGCCGGGGATTGCGGGTTCGAGTCCCGCCGGAGGTTTGTATGTTGCTTTAGAGTTATGTTTTATGTTCAAATATGAGTCGTTTCTTCCATTCTTGTAACCTAATATGTTTATATCTGATTCAGGTGAATTACCGTGCCTTCAGCTTAACATGCCACAAATTCTTACACGATCATATACTTCATAGCCTATTCATAACATGATGATGAAACATATGCAGAAAAAACGCCAAAAACGGGAACAGATTACTTTAACATGATAAAATAATGGTATTGTGGTAACAGAATATTTTGTGACAATGGCGCTGCACCGCTCCGACACCTGTAACCCAATAAAACTGGCCATCATAATGTGAAAAAAAACAAGACAAAATCAAACTTGTTATACAACAAAATATGTGTTTCCGCTGAGGATTGAACTCAGGACCTTCCGCGTGTGAAGCGGATGTGATAACCACTACACCACGGAAACATTCTGCTGACAGTGACTATAATTCTTTTGACATACGTCTCGATATAACTATTATGAAACAAATCAATTGTTCAGTCCGTTGTTGTTAATTATTATGTACGCTATAACGTTTGTAATCTCATAAAACAAGTCATTTTAGCGTTTCAAAGGAAAAGTCATCAGATAGTTAACAAAATAAATGTTTCCGCTGAGGATTGAACTCAGGACCTTCCGCGTGTGAAGCGGATGTGATAACCACTACACCACGGAAACATGTGCTGATGGTTTCTAATTAAATATCACTTATAAGTGTGCAGTTAAGTAAGAACGAGAGCGTCCTTCGCCTTATTCACTGGCCTCCTTGGCCGGGGATCATCCAGTACACCACGGAAACATGTGATGAACGTGTCTATGATTCGTTCATCGGGAAATCTAGCTTTTAAGTGTGCTATAGGATATTTAAGAAAGCCTCCGTGGCCTAATGGATAAGGCATCGGCCTCCTAAGCCGGGGATTGCGGGTTCGAGTCCCGCCGGAGGTTTGTATGTTGCTTTAGAGTTATGTTTTATGTTCAAATATGAGTCGTTTCTTCCATTCTTGTAACCTAATATGTTTATATCTGATTCCGGTGAATTACCATGCCTTCATCTTAACATGCCACAAATTCTTACACGATCATATACTTCATGGCCTATTCATAACATGATGATGAAACGTATGCAGAAAAAACGCCAAATAGGGAACAGATTACTTTAACATGATAAAATAATGGTATTGTGGTAACAGAATATTTTGTGACAATGGCGCTGCACCGCTCCGACACCTGTAACCCAATAAAACTGGTCATCATAATGTGAAAAAAACAACAAGACAAAATCAAAATTGTTATACAACAAAATATGTGTTTCCGCTGAGGATTGAACTCAGGACCTTCCGCGTGTTAAGCGGATGTGATAACCACTACACCACGGAAACACTCTGCTGACAGTGACTATAATTCTTTTGACATACGTCTCGAGATAACTATTTTGAAACAAATCAATTGTTCAGTCCGTTGTTGTTAATAATTATGTACGCTATAACGTTTGTAATCTCATAAAACAAGTCATTTTAGCGTTTGAAAGAAAAAGTCATCAGATAGTTAACAAAATAAATGTTTCCGCTGAGGATTGAACTCAGGACCTTCCGCGTGTGAAGCGGATGTGATAACCACTACACCACGGAAACATGTGCTGATGGTTTCTAATTAAATATCACTTATAAGTGTGCAGTTAAGTAAGAACGAGAGCGTCCTTCGCCTTATTCACTGGCCTCCTTGGCCGGGGATCATCCAGTACACCACGGAAACATGTGATGAACGTGTCTATGATTCGTTCATCGGGAAATCTAGCTTTTAAGTGTGCTATAGGATATGTAAGAAAGCCTCCGTGGCCTAATGGATAAGGCATCGGCCTCCTAAGCCGGGGATTGCGGGTTCGAGTCCCGCCGGAGGTTTGTATGTTGCTTTAGATTATGTTTTATGTTCAAATATGAGTCGTTTCTTCCATTCTTGTAACCTAATATGTTTATATCTGATTCCGGTGAATTACCATACTCAGGACCTTCCGCGTGTTAAGCGGATGTGATAACCACTACACCACGGAAACATTCTGCTCAATGACTATAATTCTTTTGAAATACGTCTCGATATAACTATTTTGAAACTAATCAATTGTTCAGTCCGTTGTTTAAATCTGATTCCGGTGAATTACCATGCCTTCATCTTAACATGCCACAAATTCTTACACGATCATATACTTCATGGCCTATTCATAACATGATGAAACGTATGCAGAAAAAACGCAAAAAAAGGGAACAGATTACTTTAACATGATAAAATAATGGTATTGTGGTAACAGAATATTTTGTGACAATGGCGCTGCACCGCTCTGACACCTGTAACCCCATAAAACTGGTCATCATAATGTGAAAAAACAACAAGACAAAATCAAAATTGTTATACAACAAAATATCTGTTTCCGCTGAGGATTGAACTCAGGACCTTCCGCGTGTTAAGCGGATGTGATAACCACTACACCACGGAAACATTCTGCTGACAGTGACTATAATTCTTTTGACATACGTCTCGATATAATTATTTTGAAACAAATCAATTGTTCAGAACGTTGTTGTTAATAATTATGTACGCTATAACGTTTGTTATCTCATTAACAAGTCATTTTAGCGTTTCAAAGGAAAAGTCATCAGATAGTTAACAAAATAAATGTTTCCGCTGAGGATTGAACTCAGGACCTTCCGCGTGTGAAGCGGATGTGATAACCACTACACCACGGAAACATGTGCTGATGGTTTCTAATTAAATATCACTTATAAGTGTGCAGTTAAGTATGAACGAGAGCGTCCTTCGCCTTATTCACTGGCTTCCTTGGTCGGGGATCATCCAGTACACCACGGAAACATGCGATGAACGTGTCTATGATTCGTTCATGGGGAAATCTAGCTTTTAAGTGTGCTGTAGGGTATGTAAGAAAGCCTCCGTGGCCTAATGGATAAGGCATCGGCCTCCTAAGCCGGGGATTGCGGGTTCGAGTCCCGCCGGAGGTTTGAATATTGCTTTAGAGTTATGTTTTATGTTCAAATATGAGTCGTTTCTTCCATTCTTGTAACCTAATATGTTTATATCTGATTCCGGTGAATTACCGTGCCTTCAGCTTAACATGCCTCAAATTCTTACACGATCATATACTTCATAGCCTATTCATAACATGATGATGAAACGTATGCAGAAAAAACGCCAAAAACGGGAACAGATTACTTTAACATGATAAAATAATGGTATTGTGGTAACAGAATATTTTGTGACAATGGCGCTGCACCGCTCCGACACCTGTTACCCCATAAAACTGGCCATCATAATGTGAAAAAAAAAATCAAACTTGTTATACAACAAAATATGTGTTTCCGCTGAGGATTGAACTCAGGACCTTCCGCGTGTTAAGCGGATGTGATAACCACTACACCACGGAAACATTCTGCTGACAGTGACTATAATTCTTTTGACATACGTCTCGATATAACTATTTTGAAACAAATCAATTGTTCAGTCCGTTGTTGTTAATAATTATGTACGCTATAACGTTTGTAATCTCATAAAACAAGTCAGTTTAGCGTTTGAAAGAAAAATTCATCAGATAGTAAACAATTTAAATGTTTCCGCTGAGGATTGAACTCAGGACCTTCCGCGTGTGAAGCGGATGTGATAACCACTACAACACGGAAACATGTGCTGATGACTTCTAATTAAATATCACTTATAAGTGTGCAGTTAAGTAAGAACGAGAGCGTCCTTCGCCTTATTCACTGGCCTCCTTGGTCGGGGATCATCCAGTACACCACGGAAACATGTGATGAACGTGTCTATGATTCGTTCATGGAGAAATCTAGCTTTTAAGTGTGCTTGAGGGTACGTAAGAAAGCCTCCGTGGCCTAATGGATAAGGCATCGGCCTCCTAAGCCGGGGATTGCGGGTTCGAGTCCCGCCGGAGGTTTATATGTTGCTTTAGAGATATGTTTTATGTTAAAATATGAGTCGTTTCTTCCATTCTTGTAACCTAATATGTTTATATCTGATTCCGGTGAATTACCATGCCTTCATCTTAACATGCCACAAATTCTTACACGATCATATACTTCATGGCCTATTCATAACATGATGATAAAACGTATGCAGAAAAAACGCCAAAAACGGGAACAGATTACTTTAACATGATAAAATAATGGTATTGTGGTAACAGAATATTTTGTGACAATGGCGCTGCACCGCTCCGACACCTGTAACCCAATAAAACTGGCCATCATAATGTGAAAAAAACAAGACAAAATCAAACTTGTTATACAACAAAATATGTGTTTCCGCTGAGGATTGAACTCAGGACCTTCCGCGTGTTAAGCGGATGTGATAACCACTACACCACGGAAACATTCTGCTGACAGTGACTATAATTCTTTTGACATACGTCTCGATATAACTATTTTGAAACAAATCAATTGTTCAGTCCGTTGTTTATATCTGATTCCGGTGAATTACCATGCCTTCATCTTAACATGCCACAAATTCTTACACGATCATATACTTCATGGCCTATTCATAACATGATGATGAAACGTATGCAGAAAAAACACCAAAATGGGAACAGATTACTTTAACATGATAAAATAATGGTATTGTGGTAACAGAATATTTTGTGACAATGGCGCTGCACCGCTCCGACACCTGTAACCCCATAAAACTGGTCATCATAATGTGAAAAAAACAACAAGACAAAATCAAAATTGTTATACAACAAAATATGTGTTTCCGCTGAGGATTGAACTCAGGACCTTCCGCGTGTTAAGCGGATGTTATATTCCACTACACCACGGAAACATTCTGCTGACGGTGACTACATGTATAATTCTTTTGACATACGTCTCGATATAACTATTTTGAAACAAATCAATTGTTCAGTCCGTTGTTGTTAATAATTATGTACGCTATAACGTTTGTAATCTCATAAAACAAGTCATTTTAGCGTTTGAAAGAAAAAGTCATCAGATAGTTAACAAAATAAATGTTTCCGCTGAGGATTGAACTCAGGACCCTCCGCGTGTGAAGCGGATGTGATAACCACTACACCACGGAAACATGTGCTGATGGTTTCTAATTAAATATCACTTATAAGTGTGCAGTTAAGTAAGAACGAGAGTGTCCTTCGCCTTATTCTCTGGCCTCCTTGGTCGGGGATCATCCAGTACACCACGGAAACATGCGATGAACGTGTCTATGATTCGTTCATGGGGAAATCTAGCTTTTAAGTGTGCTTGAGGGTATGTAAGAAAGCCTCCGTGACCTAATGGATAAGGCATCGGCCTCCTAAGCCGGGACACTTGAGTGTTCGAGTCCCGCCGGAGGTTTGTATGTTGCTTTAGAGTTATGTTTTATGTTCAAATATGAGTCGTTTCTTCCATTCTTGTAACCTAATATGTTTATATCTGATTCTGGTGAATTACCATGCCTTCATCTTAACATGCCACAAATTCTTACACGATCATATACTTCATGGCCTATTCATAACATGATGATGAAACGTATGCAGAAAAAACGCCAAAAGACGGGAACAGATTACTTTAACATGATAAAAAAATGGTATTGTGGTATTACGAAGGCATGAAAGATGAAGGCATGGTAATCGTAATACCAGATTACTTTAACATAATAAAATAATGGTATTGTGGTAACAGAATATTTTGTGACAATGGCGCTGCACCGCTCCGACACCTGTTACCCCATAAAACTGGTCATCATAATGTGAAAAAACAACAAGACAAAATCAAAATTGCTATACAACAAAAATATCTATTTCCGCTGAGGATTGAACTCAGGACCTTCCGCGTGTTAAGCGGATGTGATAACCACTACACCACGGAAACATTCTGCTGACAGTGACTATAATTCTTTTGACATACGTCTCGATATAACTATTTTGAAACAAATCAATTGTTCGGTCCGTTTTTGTTTATGATTATGTACGCTATAACGTTTGTAATCTCATAAACAAGTCATTTTAGCGTTTGAAAGAAAAAGTCATCAGATAGTAAACAAATTAAATGTTTCCGCTGAGGATTGAACTCATGACCTTCCGCGTGTGAAGCGGATGTTATAACCACTACACCCCGGAAACATGTGCTGATGGTTTCTAATTAAATATCACTTATAAGTGTGCAGTTAAGTAAGAACGAGAGCGTCCTTCGCCTTATTCACTGGCCTCCTTGGCCGGGAATAATCAAGTACACCACGGAAACATATGGAACGCCATTACTGCCTTCTTATGAGTAATGTGAATATGCGCAGTAGAAACATCATTACGTGTAGTAGTAACATCTTTATGTGCAGTAAAAACATAATTACGTGCAGCAGTAACATCTTTATGTGCAGTAGTAACATCATTACGTGCAGTAGATACATCATAACGTGCAGTAGTAACATTTTTATATGCAGTAGAAACATCATTACGTGCGGTAGTTACATCATTATGTGCAGTAGTAACATCATTATGTGCAGTAGCATGATCATTATGTGCAGTAGCAACATCATTATGTGCAGTAGTAACATCATTATGTGCAGTAGAAACATCATTACGTGCAGTAGTAACATCTTTATGTGCAGTAGTTACATCATTATGTGCAGTAGAAACATCCGTATGTGCTGTAGATACATCATTAGGTGCAGTAGTAACATCATATCGTGCAGTAGTAACATCTTTATGTGCAATAGTAACATCATTATGTACAGTAGCAACATCATTATGTGCAGTAGTAACATCATTATGTGCAGTAGAAACATCATTATGTGCAGTAGAAACACCATTACTTGCAGTAGTAACATCATTACGTGCAGTAGTACAATCATTACGTGCAGTAGAAACATAATTACGTGCAGTAGTAACATCATTATGTGCAGTAGTAACATCATTATGTGCAGTAGTAACATCATTATGTGCAGTAGTAACATCATTATGTGCAGTAGAAACATCATTATGTACAGTAGTAACATCATATCGTGCAGTAGTAACATCTTTATGTGCAGTAGTAACATCATTACGTGCAGTAGTAACATCATTACGAGTAGTAGTAACATCTTTATGTGCAGTAGTAACATCATTACGTGCAGTAGTAACATCATTATGTGCAGTAGTAACATCATTATGTGCAGAAGTAACATCTTTATGTGCAGTAGAAACATCATTATGTGCAGTAGTAACAACATTAGGTGCAGTAGTAACATCATTATGTGCAGAAGTAACACAATAATGTGCAGTAGTAACATCTTTATGTGCATTAGAAACACCATTACGTGCAGTAGAAACATCTGTATGTGCTGTAGAAACATCATTACATGCAGTAGTAACATCATTATGTGCAGTAGTAACATTATTACGTGCAGTAGAAACATCATTACTTGCAGTAGTAACATCATTACGTGCAGTAGTAACATCATTACGTGCAGTAGCCACACCATTACGTGCAGTAGTAACATCATTACGTGCAGTAGAAACATCTGTATGTGCTGTAGAAACATCATTACGTTCAGTAGTAACATCTTTATGTGCAGTGGAAAAATCATTACGTCTAGTAGTAACATCTTCATGTGCAGTAGTTGCAGCATTATGTTTATTGAAATAAGCTTTAATCTTTAGGTTCGGTACATTCGTTATGATGTGCAGTACTAACAGCATTATGCTCGGTACTTACGTTTTTTCGTTCTGTGTTATTTTATTGGAAAATATTTGATACACCGGAATGACGTTATTTTTATACGTGAAAAGAAATGTGCTAAATTGTCAATGTTTTTTAGTTTTAATTCAATACCACTATTGACTGTAGCATTGTGTGACTACGGTGAAGAGGTGGATCATGACGGATATGGAAGTACAGAAAATCCGGCTTCTATGAGTCCTTCAAGAATATCTTTTGATATTTCAAACTTCGACTCGTTCCTCTTTTGAAATTTCACATTCGGATTTCCAAATTTTAAGCATTCAACCCGTAACTTCATTATATCAGCACTGTGAATTATTCCAAGTGACCTCATCTCATTCAGTGAAAGTTTTGAAACTATGTCAGGAAGTATTTCGCGATCAAAAGAACTTATATGTGCTACAAGATTTAATTTTTTTACAACAACTTCCCGGGGCTAGGCGGCGTGGGCAGTAATATGCATTCCCATTACTGCCCATGAACAGGCTCAATAAAACCGAGCCTGCAGTATTTTCATATTTGTCGTGTTCGGTGGCTTTCAAAGTTCCCTTTTTATCTACTTCCATATCCGTTATGATTCACCTCTTCACCGTAGTCACACAATACTAAAGTATTGATTTAAAACTAAAAAAACCTTGACAATTAAGCACATTTCTTTTCACGTATAAAAATTACGTCATTCCGGTGTGCGTATCAAATATTTTCCAATAAAAAAACACAGAACGAAAAAACTTAAGTATCGAGCATAATGTTATTAGTACTGCACATCATAACGAATGTACCGAACCTAAAGATTAAAGCTTATTTCAATAAATGTAATGCTGAAACTACTGCACATGAAGATGTTACTACTAGACGTAATGATGTTTCTACCGCATATAAAGATGTTACTACTGCACGTAATGATGTTTCTACAGCACATACAGATGTTTCTACTGCACGTAATGATGTTACTACTGCACGTAATGATGTTACTACTGCACGTAATGATGTTACTACTGCACCTAATGATGTTAATACTGCACGTAATGATGTTTCTACTGCACGTAATGATGTTACTACTGCACGTAATGATGTTACTACTGCACATAAAGATGTTACTACTGCATGTAATGATGTTACTACTGCACGTTATGATGTTACTACTGCACGTAATGATGTTTCTACAGCACATACAGATGTTTCTACTGCACATAATAATGTTACTACTGCACATAAAGATGTTACTACTGCACGTACTGATGTAACTACTACACGTAATGATGTTTCTACAGCACATACAGATGTTTCTACTGCACATAATGATGTTTCTAATGCACATAAAGATGTTACTACTGCACGTAATGATGTTACTACTGCACGTAAAGATGTTTCTACTGCACATAATGATGTAACTACTGCACATAAAGATTTTACTACTGCACATAATGATGTTACTACTGCACATAATGATGTTATTACTGCACATAATGATGTTACTACTGCACATAATGATGTTTTTACTGCACATAATGATGTTTCTACTGCACATAAGGATGTAACTACCGCACGTAATGATGTTTCTAATGCACATAAAGATGTTACTACTGCACGTGATGATGTATCTACTGCACGTAATGATGTTACTACTGCACGTAAAGATGTTTCTACTGCACATAATGATGTAACTACTGCACATAAAGATTTTACTACTGCACATTGTGATGTTACTACTGCACATAATGATGTTTCTACTGCACATAAAGATGTTATTACTGCACATAATTATGTTACTACTGCACATAAAGATGTTATTACTGCACATAATGATGTTACTACTGCACATAATGATGTTTGTACTGCACATAATGATGTTTCTACTGCACATAAGGATGTAACTACCGCACGTAATGATGTTTCTACTGCACATAAAGATGTTACTTCTGCACGTAATGATGTATCTACTGCACGTAATGATGTTACTACTGCACATAAAGATGTAACTACTGCACGTAATGATGTTTTTACTGCACATAAAGATGTTACTACTACACGTAATGATGTTTCTACTGCGCATATTCACAATACTCATAAGAAGGCAGTAATGGCGTTCCATAGAAACATGTGACGAACGTGTCTATGATTCGTTCATGGGGAAATCTAGCTTTTAAGTGTGCTAAAGGGTATGTAAGAAAGCCTCCGTGGCCTAATGGATAAGGCATCGGCCTCCTAAGCCGGGGATTGCGGGTTCGAGTCCCGCCGGAGGTTTGTATGTTGCTTTAGATTATGTTTTATGTTCAAATATGAGTCGTTTCTTCTATTCTTGTAACCTAATATGTTTATATCTGATTCCGGTGAATTACCGTGCCTTCAGCTTAACATGCCTCAAATTCTTACACGATCATATACTTCATAGCCTATTCATAACATGATGATAAAACGGATGCAGAAAAAACGCCAAAAACGGGAACAGATTACTTTAACATGATAAAATAATGGTATTGTGGTAACAGAATATTTTGTGACAATGGCGCTGCACCGCTCCGACACCTGTAACCCAATAAAACTGGCCATCATAATGTGAAAAAAAACAAGACAAAATCAAACTTGTTATACAACAAAATATGTGTTTCCGCTGAGGATTGAACTCAGGACCTTCCGCGTGTTAAGGGCTTGCCACACTCCTCCCAATTCTATTCATGGATAAAATAAAAATCATCAAATCTCAGTAATGGCAAAATGCCGTTCAATGAAACTTTGCACAAATGAATGTTACTAATGTAACTTTATTTTGCATACAGAACGACACGTTAGAAAAGTAAAGAAACAAAGCTAGACCTAAAAATTCCTTGAATTCTATTTGCATAAATTCACAAAAACTAAGGGATGCAGAACATAATTTTAAATTCCCTCGTGAGCGCAATGATACTGACAAGAAAATGTTGTGTACTTTGTAAAAAACTTTCAACTATTAAAAGCGAAATCAGTGATTGTCATCAGTTTACGCGACCAGGAATTTGAAGGTCAAATACACTTTTTCTAATATCTCGTAAAGTTTGCATATGTAAATCACGAGGGCACAATAAATTGTTGTCAGTATCATATTACTCATGTGGGCATTTAAAATGATGTTTTGTGTTCTTTAGTTTTTGTGAATTTATGTAAATAGAAGTTGAGGGAATTTTTTGATCTCGCTATTGTTCTTTACTTTTCTAATGTGTCTTACCATCTGTAAAATAAAGATACATTAATAACATACATTTGTGCAAAGTTTCAATTAACAGCAGTTTGCCGTTATTGAGATTTTGATAATTTTCTTTTTATCGATTAATAGTATTGGGAGGAGTGTGGCAGGCCCTTAAGCGGATGTGATAACCACTACACCAAGGAAACATTCTGCTGACAGTGACTATAATTCTTTTGACATACGTCTCGATATAACTATTTTGAAACAAATCAATTGTTCAGTCCGTTGTTGTTAATTATTATGTACGCTATAACGTTTGTAATCTCATAAAACAAGTCATTTTAGCGTTTCACAGGAAAAGTCATCAGATAGTTAACAAAATAAATGTTTCCGCTGAGGATTGAACTCAGGACCTTCCGCGTGTTAAGCGGATGTGATAACCACTACACCACGGAAACATTCTGCTGACAGTGAATATAATTCTTTTGACATACGTCTCGATATAACTATTTTGAAACAAATAAATTGTTCAGTCCGTTGTTGTTAATAATTATGAATGAGGTATTTCACGTACCGGGTTTTATCCATTACCGAAACCGGAAGTCGGCCATATTGGAGGCATCCTAAAATATCCGAAAATATTGAAAACAACACTATCAGAGAATTATCATTGTGACAGTATGTCTAAGTCAATGAAAGCAGTTGAGAAAGTGCAGGACGTATTAACATACAGGGAAAAACTGTCTGAATTGGAACGAAAACGTTATGATGACAAGTTGAAACTACTGAATGGCGAAGATCCTTACCAGTTTGAGACAAAAAGATGGTCAACTGATGTGAAAATTCTGCCGCCTGTACAATATTATGATGTGCAAAACTATTTGCTTTTCACTCCAAGTCCATACACAAAGGAAGATTTAAAAGCCTATAAGGGATTGGAGGCATACAACCAGTTTGTGCATGGCTGGGTCAGAGAACGTGCATCAGTTGTTTGTGGTGAGAATACAGTAGTTACTGCAAAGGTACAGCTTTTTTTGTCAAGTATATTATTTTTTTGTTTGCATTGTTTTTATTTTTCTTCATTTAGATCACAATTATGATTAAGTTGCTTTGTTGCCATACTGATCTCGTTTACATTATACATGTTATAATAACTTTGTATATATTCTTATTTCATTTGCTTTGAATCATACCAGATGTCCCGAAAGTTAAATAGACTGATGGACCTGTGAAGTAAAATTTGGACCGGTCCTATGTGACTTTTTTAAGTTATAAATCAGACCGAGTGTCAGACTAAAATTTAACTTTTAGTCTTCTGGTCAAATTGTTTATTTATTCTGACAAGTGTTATTTAAATTTCAGGTTCTGCATTCCCAGCGTATGCGTGAAGATCAGCGTACACTAAATAAAAGCTGCTTCCTGGTTGGTTAAAAAGAAAAGTTAGGGGAAACCCGTAAGACTCTATAGAAACATTAGCTGATTGGCCAATATAGCTAAAGAAAAAATAAAACTCATTCTAAAAAATAGAAATTGTGTATTTCTGCAGCTGTTGGAACCAAAAATCATTATCCAAAACATCTTGGATAAGAAAAAAATTACTTTTAAAATAATGCCTATAAACAGGTTAGCCACAATTAAATTTAGTCAATAGGCAAGGGTGGTAGTCTTCAAAGTGAAATTTGAGGTAGAAACCTACGGTCATGGTGGTATTTCATCTATGTTTTTATGTAGATTTATATTCAAACTTCATCAGAAGACCATGCCTGATATTGTCTACGAATAAATAAATCAAGGAGACTGCCAAGACTCTATATAGAACATATCGGGAAACGCAATAGTGTACGCTGACCTAAAGGCAGCAAGACTCTGGATGTATGTGATCTATTGAGCGCCTTGTTTGAAACTGATGTTGTATACAATTTGTTAATTTTGTGAATATTGACAAATCTAAAGAATTTCTACATACATTTGCAGCAGTTAGAAGGAGTCTGATTGTAAGTTGTTAATAAAGGGGCCTCTGAATTAAGATAGTGTTGAAAATAGCCTTATTCACTATATTCAGATTGGGAGATGGTGTTGTAGCTTTGTTGAGACCTGCACTTTATGATATTTCCCATGAAAAGTATAGAAATTGTCACTTTTTAAGGTAGGATTGTTGTAAAACTATACATGGGAGTGCATTTTTTTTATGCATTTGCTTAATTTGGTATAAAAAGGTTGTTAGATTTTGAGGATAATGCTTGCATTTGAGGAAACTTAGAGGTGGTGGTCACTGTAAGGTATATTTGGATCAAAAGTGTGGCTTTGATTTAATTCTGGTTAGGAAAAAGTGACTTTATAATGAATTAGATTTGCCTTTTAGACACAAAAACTGTGTTTTTCCCCTTTTAGAAGTCTTTCTTAATATTTCAGTGAGTCTCAGTTTTGTTAGATATGTTTTTTGATGCCTAATGTTGAACAGTGTAGAGTGGCTATATATTAAAACTGGAAATAGAATAAAGGCAAAATGAGAAAAAATGAATTTTATGTGTGACTTTTGTTCGGTATGAGTTGGATTTCAGTTGCGAAACAGTAAATTATTTCGCGAACAAATAATTTTAAGTCGGTTCCTGGAAGTTGCGATAAGTTTGACCATAAAATGCCACCGGGTATGTTAAATAGATCTCTGACTGTGGAAAGGATTTCACTTACTGATTTGCTACTATGATTGAGGTATACAATAGTTTTAAATTTTGTTTTTAACAGAGAATAGCAGTATTTTTCTGTAAAAGTGGTTAACTGGTTTTCTTTTGGGAGTCTGGTCCCAGAAAACCATGGATTCTATGACAGAACTAAATCTGGCATATATGTTTACTAGAAATTGTTTAACATGGGGCCTTAAACATTGTCTGCTTGACACTTTTGTTTTCAAAACTGTAGCACCAGCTTGAGATTTTTTGAAAATAATTATAGCAGGAATATGTTTATTATATTTATACCTACAAAATTGTAAGTTATAGCAAATTAGACTTATTTAGAGAACATGAGTTGTCTCCCTTTCAACAAAGAAAATTGAAACAGAAAAATCATTTGATGAAATATGCTTTATTATACAATCAGAGCAATTGAATGACATAATAATTTAATCATTTCATGCATATTGACTATTTTTAAAGCACTTGGATCTGATAACTCTTTATTTCATGGGATTTTGATATAGGATTACCAATGAGGAGTGACATCCTAGAGGCATTTCAGGGAAAAACAAGCCCCTGGGTAAATAGCAGTGTCCATTCAAGGTGTATTGTTTATTTTCATGCATAAAAACACATTTTATATGACAACTGGAAGAATTTAGTAAAAAACAGTCTCATGAAATGAATGATTTCCACTCCAAATGCATCAAAATGTCATTTTCTTTTGGATTTTCACTAAATCTTGGTTTCAACAAAAGTCATGGCTGTGTATTTTAAGTGCAGAATGATACTAAATAGACTGTGTTTCCATGAATAAATATGTTTATAGCTGCTTTTAATGTAAAATTCAGGAATTTGATCTTGCGGGTAGTGAAAATTTATTGAAATAATAGCCAGAAAATGTCTTTTTTTTTATTTTTACATGGGGTGGAGATACAAAAATGACTCTGTATAGAAGCATTTAAGGCCAAGCTAAAAAATTACTTGTTTAAAATATCATGCCTGTGTGTAAGTCTTCAGTGGTCAAGTTTTATAACATAAACTGGAATATTCTATTTTTCCTGATTTTTTTGGTTATGAATGTTATAATTGGTTTATAGTGTTTTTTTAGTGTGGCTGAACTGTCACCAACTGCTTACACTTGAAGAAGGGCTGTGAGCTCAAATTTGGACAAAAACAAACAAAACATTGATTTTAATTTTTGGAATTATTTATTTCTTCATTTTATACAATGTTTGAATATAACTAAAAATAATATATGAGGCTTAAGATCAGCGTACACTAAATAAAAGCTGCTTCCTGGTTGGTTAAAAAGAAAAGTTAGGGGAAACCCGTAAGACTCTATAGAAACATTAGCTGATTGGCCAATATAGCTAAAGAAAAAATAAAACTCATTCTAAAAAATAGAAATTGTGTATTTCTGCAGCTGTTGGAACCAAAAATCATTATCCAAAACATCTTGGATAAGAAAAAAATTACTTTTAAAATAATGCCTATAAACAGGTTAGCCACAATTAAATTTAGTCAATAGGCAAGGGTGGTAGTCTTCAAAGTGAAATTTGAGGTAGAAACCTACGGTCATGGTGGTATTTCATCTATGTTTTTATGTAGATTTATATTCAAACTTCATCAGAAGACCATGCCTGATATTGTCTACGAATAAATAAATCAAGGAGACTCCCAAGACTCTATATAGAACATATAGGGAAACGCAATAGTGTACGCTGACCTGAAACTCCACTGCGCCCATGGATTATATGCAGCAAAGATGGACGAGTTCAAGGGGCACATTGTTATTGTATGGCAGGACTAGGTGAGGCATGTACTCACATTGCAGCATTACTATATTCGGTTGAGGCAGCTGTTCAAATCCGTAGTGGTAAAACTGTGACTGATGAAAAAGCCTATTGGCTCATGTCTTCTGGCATAAAAAATTGACTACAAGGAAATCAGTGAAATTGATTTCACTGCAGCAACAACAGCTAAAAGAAAGTTCCGAAGTGTTTTAGAATCTTGTGATTCACCTGCCCCCCCCCCCCCAACTCCAAAAACTCCACGATTAAAAGAAAAGGTGGTCCCAGAAGCAACCGATGATGAAATGGATTGTTTATTTAGAAACCTTGATCAGGCTGGAGCTAAATCAGTGATTTTATCAATAACTGAGCCCTATTGTGAAAAATTTATTCCCAAAGCTATAAGTGAAGATTTTCCTCAGGTACTAACTAATATAAGAGATGAGTCATGCTTTGAAATGAACTACCTTGAACTAGTTAAGCACTGTGAAAATATGGAATTTATGTGCACAAAACAGCAAAGTGATGCTGTTGAATTTTCAACTAGAGACCAAAGCAAAAGCAAACTCTGGAATTCGTTCAGATCTGGAAGAATAACGGCATCTAAAGCAAAGCAGGTATGCTCAACTAATAGAGCTAGTCCGTCGCAGAGTCTGGTAAAGGCAATTTGTTACCCGAATCAAGTGAAATTCCAGTCTGAGGCAACCAAGTGGGGTTGCTCTCATGAAAGCATAGCCAGAGAACAGTTTCTTGTTGCTATGGAGGCGCTCCATGAAAATTGTAGGGTGGAAGACATTGGTTTTGTGATATCACCAGAGAAGCCCTTTATAGGAGCATCACCTGATGGAATGTTTTCCTGTGACTGCTGTGGACAGGCAACAATTGAAATTAAGTGCCCATATTGTGCCAGAAATGACTCCATCGAAAGTATTCAGTATATCGAAGAGGTCAATGGAGATAAGCATCTCAAAAAGACTCATGAGTACTTTTTCCAGGTGCAGACCCAGTTAGGATGTACTGGAATGGACAGGGCATACTTCATCACCTGGACAGAGAAAGACATTCATGTTGAAGAGATTAATTTTTGCCAAGATACATGGGAAAATATATGTGAATCAGCACATCACATTTTTTATACTGCTGTACTACCTGAACTTGTTGGAAAGTTTTATTCCAGATTACCATCCAAGTACCATCAGCCGACAGTGTCTAATGAAATCTGTGCAAGTACCTCGACCGATACTGACAGTAGTTGTCCTGATAAAACATTTTGCTATTGTGATCAAGCGGAATTCGGAGATATGATTATGTGTGACAATGACAAATGCCCCATAGAATGGTTCCATTATCCCTGTGTTAAAATTGCGAAAGAGCCCAAGGGTAAATGGTACTGTCCAGATTGCCGTAAAATGCCAGAATTTAGTCGTAAAGGAAAAAAGAAATAAAGATAAATTCATTGTTTGTGATGTTTGTTTAACACGTTACTCAATACACCTTTATAGCATAGACATACAGAGTAGATCCTGATCTGCTGACACATCTGTGCCATCTGAACTGGATCTACACTGTTTGCTTTTAGTTTTAACAGGTTATTTCTGACATTCATTGTTCATGATGTGTTATTTAACTCGATACGTACACTTTTATATCATAGACATACAGGCTCATTATGCCATCTGATCTGGGTTTACACAGTTTGATTTTAGTTTCATTTAGTTTTTACTGAAAAATTATATAAGACTTTAAAGCATAAGATATACAGACACATTATGCCATCTGATCTAGATTTACACTGTTTGCTTTTAGTTTCATTAGGTTTTCTGATAAGTAGCTAACAGTTTAGATCTTGATCAGATGCTATTGATGTGCTTGATGATCTAGATCTACATTTTATGATTTAAAAATGTTTCATATGGTAAAAACACAATATAAAAGCTAATAAATATTTACTGAAATTTTATTTCACATTTTATAGAATATGTTATTCACATTTTCAAAGACATGCTCTGTTATGTTATTTTAATATTGATACTTTTCTATAAATTTGTTATCAGTTCACTGACTTAGTTCTTGTTTGTCTTTCTTTCAGTATGTTTTTACTTAATGTCAGTTAAAATCAACTATTGATTCGCATAAGTTCACTAGTCCGCAGGCAACAGTGACAATTTTGTCTGTTACAGTCTTCCCTTCACTGTCCTTGTTCATTAGAAATGCTATTGGCAGACAACCATTCAGTAAGGAAAACTTCTGGCGGACTGTGCCAATTACACGTTCTACGTGAATTCTGGAATGAGCCAGTTTACGCGTCGATTCGACATCTAGGGGAGATAACTGGTCCTTGCCTTTCGTGAACGCTGGAATTTTAACTTCGGCACAAACTGAACCAACACTATCGCTTACATCAAACCCACGGTCAGCAAGTACTAAATCACCTGGCAAAAGCTTATTTAAAAACCCACTTTGCTCGGTTATAAATTTGTCGCTAACACGCCCTCCCCATCCATTAGAAATGTAGGATACACTTCCTTGAGGTGTAATTCCAATCAAATACTTGATGGTATGGTGGTGCTTGTATGAGGACCAGGTCTCGGCTCGCGCAGTTATTCCACTTGGTTTTTCAATAAAAATTTCAAAGCAGTCTATTATGACAGCGCATTTCATGCCAAAGTTTTTTCTAAATTCCATGGGCATTGTCTTTTGGAGAGTTTCTCTCTCGGGCCATTTGATTAACTTTTTGAGGCGTTGGTACAGGGCCGATATACATCCAGTGAAAATACGGGACACTGTTGGTTGCGTTGTCTCAAATTCATAGGCAAGAAAAACGTTGGATAAATTAAGCCTAAGTTTAATTAATGTCATTGTGAAAGCTTTGAATTTGCTCATGACCAGACAACTTGGTAGATAAGGTTGCACGAATTCAAACAGAATCATCAGTGTCGTGAATTTTGGTAGTCCTGTCAAGTGTTTGACTTTATCGTCATTGTCTTTGAAGAAGTCTGGTTCAAACCGAGACTGAACTACACCTAAACGCTGGCGCAATTCATGGTTCTCAGATCTCAGTAACTGTAGTTCTTCAGTCATAGCCGCCATCAAATCATTGGTAATGTCAGTTTGACACGAAACACCTGTCTCCATGGGCTCCTCGAACATAGGTGCCAATTCGGAATGACTCTCATTCTCCACCGATGAAGTCATTAAAAACCTCTTCTGCTGACGGGCATATCTGTCATGTCCTGAGTGTGTCCTTTTTCTACCAGTACCAAGATTGACGGTTGGTGCCCAGTCAGGGTTGAGAGCATCATACAGATCTGCCTTTTTTCCTGAAGAACAATAAAAAAAAGTTAAAGCCAGGTTAGGATTTCATATGTCTTGCAGAAATTTTTCTTCACCAAAATTTACTTTCTAATTACCTCTTGTCACTTCAATCATCATGATCGGGAGTGTTTAACAAAAATGTATCAAGAGCATTTATTTACTGAACAACAAATAGCGGAGACCCTAATAGGACTGTGATAATGCCCTAGCTAATAGGAGTCTACATAGGTAAAATAATGCAAAGCTGATCTTTATTTACACAGGTCGCACATAAGTTAGTAAAAAGGACAGAAGCTACCCAACATATCTGGGGCTAGTCTTCAGACTCGAAAGTCAGCCTGGTCTCACTATCAACTAAAATCAATCATTTAAAAGTTATAAAATCAAGCTTACCGCTTATGAAATGTGCAGAGCAGACTCTGACATTGTCCAAGTTTTTGTTCTCGAAGTTCTGGCCAATGTTGGCAAGCCATAGCCGACGTCGATCCCGACAAAGATTCTCGTGTTTTTCTCCTCGATTGACTGTTATAGCTGGTAATCTGTAGAATTCAAGGTCATTTTCACGATCTTTCCGGTTTGAACAACCAAAAATAGAACATTTAACCACCATATTTGGCTAAATTTAGATCTTATTTGTTAAAAATTTGTAGAGTGTGACGGTCGTGTTTACATCGATAGGAAAGCCTCCAAGATGGCGGCCGGAAATTTTATGACGTCACGCGTAATTCCCCAATAACGTTTGTAATCTCATAAAACAGAATATTTTGTGACAATGGCGCTGCACCGCTCCGACACCTGTAACCCAATAAAACTGGCCATCATAATGTGAAAAAAAAACAAGACAAAATCAAACTTGTTATACAACAAAATATGTGTTTCCGCTGAGGACTGAACTCAGGACCTTCCGCGTGTTAAGCGGATGTGATAACCACTACACCACGGAAACATTCTGCTGACAGTGACTATAATTCTTTTGACATACGTCTCGATATAACTATTATGAAACAAATCAATTGTTCAGTCCGTTGTTGTTAATTATTATGTACGCTATAACGTTTGTAATCTCATAAAACAAGTCATTTTAGCGTTTCAAAGGAAAAGTCATCAGATAGTTAACAAAATAAATGTTTCCGCTGAGGATTGAACTCAGGACCTTCCGCGTGTGAAGCGGATGTGATAACCACTACACCACGGAAACATGTGCTGATGGTTTCTAATTAAATATCACTTATAAGTGTGCAGTTAAGTAAGAACGAGAGCGTCCTTCGCCTTATTCACTGGCCTCCTTGGCCGGGGATCATCCAGTACACCACGGAAACATGTGATGAACGTGTCTATGATTCGTTCATCGGGAAATCTAGCTTTTAAGTGTGCTATAGGATATGTAAGAAAGCCTCCGTGGCCTAATGGATAAGGCATCGGCCTCCTAAGCCGGGGATTGCGGGTTCGAGTCCCGCCGGAGGTTTGTATGTTGCTTTAGAGTTATGTTTTATGTTCAAATATGAGTCGTTTCTTCCATTCAAGTAACCTAATATGTTTATATCTGATTCCGGTGAATTACCATGCCTTCATCTTAACATGCCACAAATTCTTACACGATCATATACTTCATGGCCTATTCATAACATGATGATAAAACGTATGCAGAAAAAACGCCAAAAAGGGAACAGATTACTTTAACATGATAAAATAATGGTATTGTGGTAACAGAATATTTTGTGACAATGGCGCTGCACCGCTCCGACACCTGTAACCCCATAAAACTGGTCATCATAATGTGAAAAAAAAGCAAGACAAAATCAAAATTGTTATACAACAAAATATGTGTTTCCGCTGAGGATTGAACTCAGGACCTTCCGCGTGTTAAGCGGATGTGATAACCACTACACCACGGAAACACTCTGCTGACAGTGACTATAATTCTTTTGACATACGTCTCGAGATAACTATTTTGAAACAAATCAATTGTTCAGTCCGTTGTTGTAAATAATTATGTACGCTATAACGTTTGTAATCTCATAAAACAAGTCATTTTAGCGTTTGAAAGAAAAAGTCATCAGATAGTTAACAAAATAAATGTTTCCGCTGAGGATTGAACTCAGGACCTTCCGCGTGTGAAGCGGATGTGATAACCACTACACCACGGAAACATGTGCTGATGGTTTCTAATTAAATATCACTTATAAGTGTGCAGTTAAGTAAGAACGAGAGCGTCCTTCGCCTTATTCACTGGCCTCCTTGGCCGGGGATCATCCAGTACACCACGGAAACATGTGATGAACGTGTCTATGATTCGTTCATCGGGAAATCTAGCTTTTAAGTGTGCTATAGGATATGTAAGAAAGCCTCCGTGGCCTAATGGATAAGGCATCGGCCTCCTAAGCCGGGGATTGCGGGTTCGAGTCCCGCCGGAGGTTTGTATGTTGCTTTAGATTATGTTTTATGTTCAAATATGAATCGTTTCTTCCATTCTTGTAACCTAATATGTTTATATCTGATTCCGGTGAATTACCATGCCTTCATCTTAACATGCCTCAAATTCTTACACGATCATATACTTCATGGCCTATTCATAACATGATGATAAAACGTATGCAGAAAAAACGCCAAAAACGGGAACAGATTACTTTAACATGATAAAATAATGGTATTGTGGTAACAGAATATTTTGTGACAATGGCGCTGCACCGCTCCGACACCTGTAACCCCATAAAACTGGTCATCATAATGTGAAAAAAAAACAAGACAAAATCAAACTTGTTATACAACAAAATATGTGTTTCCGCTGAGGATTGAACTCAGGACCTTCCGCGTGTTAAGCGGATGTGATAACCACTACACCACGGAAACATTCTGCTGACAGTGACTATAATTCTTTTGACATACGTCTCGATATAACTACACTGGTCAAAAGTTCTAAGTGCACACTTTTCAATTTTGAATATCTTAAAGTAAACTTATTCAAATTGAATGAAATATTGACTTAATGTTAATGATGATCAAACAACAATAATTTTTTGAAAACCGTGCATATGTTTTACGTTTTACGTCATCCACGTCGACATACGCTTTTTATTCATTATCCCCGTGCGGCAAGCGAAATTTAATTTTTTACAATCGTTTTTGTTTTTCACATGTTCACCGACTCAAGACAAACACGAAAAACACACCAACAAATTGTAACCAAGGAACGGTTGACGTCAGCAGACAACGACATTGCCGTCAAAATTCTTTTTACAGGCACAACTTCAAAATTGGTGTAAAAAATATTGACGGTTGTCGTAAATGCAATAGAAATACCTTATTTTTGCATATTTTATTAATTTAAGAAGAAAATCAAACGATATTTTTTTCTAGATTGATTACGTTGCTTACGTTGAACGCTGATGTTATTCAATTACGTCATTAAATATTTACGTAAAACAACGTAAACTCGAAAAAATAAGTGTAACATTTGTTGCATAAGTGTCCGATAAATAAATATTTAAAACTAAAATTTATAGAAATTCAATAAACTTCATAATCGAATTATTCGAAAATGACGCTTATTCGGTCAAAAGGCGTATCCGAAAACTGGTCAATTTAATCGAAATGAATACATTTTTTTTCGTTTGGAAAGGCTGTTACACATCTATCATAGAAAATTGTATCATCCCAAACTGCTAGACAATTCAAAAACTTTTGGCACACAACATTGTGTGAAAAAAGGAATTTTCTCCTTGAAATCCTGTTAAAACGTTATGGATAAAATAAAGTTGAGTGTGTTGGCTCACCGTGCCCAGCAGACCATTACAAAGTTACAGAAAGCTATTTCAGTGCACTGGAATGGCAGACTACAGTATTTCCTGTAAATCTGCATTAAATTTAAATTATACAGAGATGAGAAAACGATCACAAATGATAGCCGATGTCATGATAATTAACTTGAGAATTTCCTTCTGAGAATAAGTGAGCTAAAATATTATTATTTTTTAATCTGGTTAAGCAGACTTAAAATTTTTGGTGTTCTTTAATAGAATATTGATTCTTCTTCATTGTAATTTACACTATTTTGAAAGATTCAATCAAATAATTGGAAAAAATAACATTTATCAAGTGTGCACTTAGAACTTTTGACTAGTGTATTATGAAACAAATCAATTGTTCAGTCCGTTGTTGTTAATTATTATGTACGCTATAACGTTTGTAATCTCATAAAACAAGTCATTTTAGCGTTTCAAAGGAAAAGTCATCAGTTAGTTAACAAAATAAATGTTTCCGCTGAGGATTGAACTCAGGACCTTCCGCGTGTGAAGCGGATGTGATAACCACTACACCACGGAAACATGTGCTGATGGTTTCTAATTAAATATCACTTATAAGTGTGCAGTTAAGTAAGAACGAGAGCGTCCTTCGCCTTATTCACTGGCCTCCTTGGCCGGGGATCATCCAGTACACCACGGAAACCGCTGAGGATTGAACTCAGGACCTTCCGCGTGTTAAGCGGATGTGATAACCACTACACCACGGAAACACTCTGCTGACAGTGACTATAATTCTTTTGACATACGTCTCGAGATAACTATTTTGAAACAAATCAATTGTTCAGTCCGTTGTTGTAAATAATTATGTACGCTATAACGTTTGTAATCTCATAAAACAAGTCATTTTAGCGTTTGAAAGAAAAAGACATCAGATAGTTAATAAAATAAATGTTTCCGCTGAGGATTGAACTCAGGACCTTCCGCGTGTGAAGCGGATGTGATAACCACTACACCACGGAAACATCTGCTGATGGTTTCTAATTAAATATCACTTATAAGTGTGCAGTTAAGTAAGAACGAGAGCGTCCTTCGCCTTATTCACTGGTCTCCTTGGCCGGGGATCATCCAGTACACCACGGAAACATGTGATGAACGTGTCTATGATTCGTTCATCGGGAAATCTAGCTTTTAAGTGTGCTATAGGGTATGTAAGAAAGCCTCCGTGGCCTAATGGATAAGGCATCGGCCTCCTAAGCCGGGGATTACGGGTTCGAGTCCCGCCGGAGATTTCTATGTTGCTTTAGATTATGTTTTATGTTCAAATATGAATCGTTTCTTCCATTCTTGTAACCTTATATGTTTATATCTGATTCCGGTGAATAACCATACTCAGGACCTTCCGCGTGTTAAGCGGATGTGATAATCGCTACACCACGGAAACATTCTGCTCAATGACTATAATTCTTTTGAAATACGTCTCGATATAACTATTTTGAAACAAATCAATTGTTCAGTCCGTTGTTTAAATCTGATTCCGGTGAATTACCATGCCTTCATCTTAACATGCCACAAATTCTTACACGATCATATACTTCATGGCCTATTCATAACATGATGATGAAACGTATGCAGAAAAAACGCCAAAAAGGGAACAGATTACTTTAACGTGATAAAATAATGGTATTGTGGTAACAGAATATTTTGTGACAATGGCGCTGCACCGCTCTGACACCTGTAACCCCATAAAACTGGTCATCATAATGTGAAAAAACAACAAGACAAAATCAAACTTGTTATACAACAAAATATCTGTTTCCGCTGAGGATTGAACTCAGGACCTTCCGCGTGTTAAGCGGATGTGATAACCACTACACCACGGAAACATTCTGCTGACAGTGACTATAATTCTTTTCACATACGTCTCGATATAACTATTTTGAAACAAATCAATTGTTCAGTCCGTTGTTATTAATAATTATGTACGCTATAACGTTTGTTATCTCATAAAACAAGTCATTTTAGCGTTTCAAAGGAAAAGTCATCAGATAGTTAACAAAATAAATGTTTCCGCTGAGGATTGAACTCAGGACCTTCCGCGTGTGAAGCAGATGTGATAACCACTACACCACGGAAACATGTGCTGATTGTTTCTAATTAAATATCACTTATAAGTGTGCAGTTAAGTATGAACGAGAGCGTCCTTCGCCTTATTCACTGGCCTCCTTGGTCGGGGATCATCCAGTACACCACGGAAACATGCGATGAACGTGTCTATGATTCGTTCATGGGGAAATCTAGCTTTTAAGTGTGCTATAGGGTATGTAAGAAAGCCTCCGTGGCCTAATGGATAAGGCATCGGCCTCCTAAGCCGGGGATTGCGGGTTCGAGTCCCGCCGGAGGTTTGAAATTGCTTTAGAGTTATGTTTTATGTTCAAATATGAGTCGTTACTTCCATTCTTGTAACCTAATATGTTTATATTTGATTCCGGTGAATTACCGTGCCTTCAGCTTAACATGCCTCAAATTCTTACACGATCATATACTCATAGCCTATTCATAGCATGATGATAAAACGTATGCAGAAAAAACGCCAAAAACGGGAACAGATTACTTTAACATGATAAAATAATGGTATTGTGGTAACAGAATATTTTGTGACAATGGCGCTGAACCGCTCCGACACCTGTTACCCCATAAAACTGGCCATCATAATGTGAAAAAAAAATCAAACTTGTTATACAACAAAATATGTGTTTCCGCTGAGGATTGAACTCAGGACCTTCCGCGTGTTAAGCGGATGTGATAACCACTACACCACGGAAACATTCTGCTGACAGTGACTATAATTCTTTTGACATACGTCTCGAGATAACTATTTTGAAACAAATCAATTGTTCAGTCCGTTGTTTATATCTGATTCCGGTGAATTACCATGCCTTCATCTTAACATGCCACAAATTCTTACACGATCATATACTTCATGGCCTATTCATAACATGATGATGAAACGTATGCAGAAAAAACGCCAAAAAAGGAACAGATTACTTTAACATGATAAAATAATGGTATTGTGGTAACAGAATATTTTGTGACAATGGCGCTGCACCGCTCCGACACCTGTAACCCCATAAAACTGGTCATCATAATGTGAAAAAACAACAAGACAAAATCAAAATTGTTATACAACAAAATATGTGTTTCCGCTGAGGATTGAACTCAGGACCTTCCGCGTGTTAAGCGGATGTGATAACCACTACACCACGGAAACATTCTGCTGACAGTGACTATAATTCTTTTCACATACGTCTCGATATAACTATTTTGAAACGAATCAATTGTTCAGTCCGTTGTTGTTAATAATTATGTACGCTATAACGTTTGTAATCTCATAAAACAAGTCATTTTAGCGTTTGAAAGAAAAAGACATCAGATAGTTAACAAAATAAGTGTTTCCGCTGAGGATTGAACTCAGGACCTTCCGCGTGTGAAGCGGATGTGATAACCACTACACCACGGAAACATCTGCTGATGGTTTCTAATTAAATATCACTTATAAGTGTGCAGTTAAGTAAGAACGAGAGCGTCCTTCGCCTTATTCACTGGCCTCCTTGGCCGGGGATCATCCAGTACACCACGGAAACATGTGATGAACGTGTCTATGATTCGTTCATCGGGAAATCTAGCTTTCAAGTGTGCTATAGGATATGTAAGAAAGCCTCCGTGGCCTAATGGATAAGGCATCGGCCTCCTAAGCCGGGGATTGCGGGTTCGAGTCCCGCCGGAGGTTTGTATGTTGCTTTAGATTATGTTTTATGTTCAAATATGAATCGTTTCTTCCATTCTTGTAACCTAATATGTTTATATCTGATTCCGGTGAATTACCATACTCAGGACCTTCCGCGTGTTAAGCGGATGTGATAACCACTACACCACGGAAACATTCTGCTCAATGACAATAATTCTTTTGAAATACGTCTCGATATAACAATTTTGAAACAAATCAATTGTTCAGTCCGTTGTTTAAATCTGATTCCGGTGAATTACCATGCCTTCATCTTAACATGCCACAAATTCTTACACGATCATATACTTCATGGCCTATTCATAACATGATGATGAAACGTATGCAGAAAAAACGCCAAAAACGGGAACAGATTACTTTAACATGATAAAATAATGGTATTGTGGTAACAGAATATTTTGTGACAATGGCGCTGCACCGCTCCGACACCTGTAACCCCATAAAACTGGTCATCATAATGTAAAAAAACAACAAGACAAAATCAAAATTGTTATACAACAAAATATGTGTTTCCGCTGAGGATTGAACTCAGGACCTTCCGCGTGTTAAGCGGATGTGATAACCACTACACCACGGAAACATTCTGCTGACAGTGACTATAATTCTTTTGACATACGTCTCGATATAACTATTATGAAACAAATCAATTGTTCAGTCCGTTGTTGTTAATAATTATGTACGCTATAACGTTTGTAATCTCATAAAACAAGTCATTTTCGCGTTTCAAAGGAAAAGTCATCAGATAGTTAACAAAATAAATGTTTCCGCTGAGGATTGAACTCAGGACCTTCCGCGTGTGAAGCGGATGTGATAACCACTACACCACGGAAACATGTGCTGATGGTTTCTAATTAAATATCACTTATAAGTGTGCAGTTAAGTAAGAACGAGAGCGTCCTTCGCCTTATTCACTGGCCTCCTTGGTCGGGGATCATCCAGTACACCACGGAAACATGCGATGAACGTGTCTATGATTCGTTCATCGGGAAATCTAGCTTTTAAGTGTGCTATAGGGTATGTAAGAAAGCCTCAGTGGCCTAATGGATAAGGCATCAACATGCCACAAATTCTTACACGATCATATACTTCATGGCCTATTCATAACATGATGATGAAACGTATGCAGAAAAAAACGCCAAAAGACGGGAACAGATTACTTTAACATGATAAAATAATGGTATTGTGATAACAGAATATTTTGTGACAATGGCGCTGCACCGCTCCGACACCTGTAACCCAATAAAACTGGTCATCATAATGTGAAAAAACAACAAGACAAAATCAAACTTGTTATACAACAAAATATGTGTTTCCGCTGAGGATTGAACTCAGGACCTTCCGCGTGTGAAGCGGATGTGATAACCACTACACCACGGAAACATTCTGCTGACAGTGACTATAATTCTTTTGACATACGTCTCGATATAACTATTATGAAGCAAATCAATTGTTCAGTCCGTTGTTGTTAAATATTATGTACGCTATAACGTTTGTAATCTCATAAAACAAGTCATTTTAGCGTTTCAAAGGAAAAGTCATCAGATAGTTAACAAAATAAATGTTTCCGCTGAGGATTGAACTCAGGACCTTCCGCGTGTGAAGCGGATGTGATAACCACTACACCACGGAAACATGTGCTGATGGTTTCTAATTAAATATCACTTATAAGTGTGCAGTTAAGTAAGAACGAGAGCGTCCTTCGCCTTATTCACTGGCCTCCTTGGCCGGGGATCATCCAGTACAACACGGAAACATGTGATGAACGTGTCTATGATTCGTTCATCGGGAAATCTAGCTTTTAAGTGTGCTATAGGATATGTAAGAAAGCCTCCGTGGCCTAATGGATAAGGCATCGGCCTCCTAAGCCGGGGATTGCGGATCGAGTCCCGCCGGAGGTTTGTATGTTGCTTTAGAGATATGTTTTATGTTCAAATATGAGTGGTTTCTTCCATTCTTGTAACCTAATATGTTTATATCTGATTCCGGTGAATTACCGTGCCTTCAGCTTAACATGCCACAAATTCTTACACGATCATATACTTCATGGCCTATTCATAACATGATGATGAAACGTATGAAGAAAAAACGGGAACAGATTACTTTAACATGATATAATAATGGTATTGTGGTAACGGAATATTTTGTGACAATGGCGCTGCACCGCTCCGACACCTGTAACCCTATAAAACTGGCCATCATAATGTGAAAAAACAACAAGACAAAATCAAAATTGTTATACAATAAAATATGTGTTTCCGCTGAGGATTGAACTCAGGACCTTCCGCGTGTGAAGCGGATGTGATAACCACTACACCACGGAAACATTCTGCTGACAGTGACTATAATTCTTTTGACACACGTCTCGATATAAATATTTTGAAACAAATCAATCATTCAGTCCGTTTTTGTTAATAATTATGTATGCTATAACGTTTGTAATCTCATAAAACAAGTCATTTTAGCGTTTGAAAGAAAAAGTCATCATATCTTAAACAAAATAAATGTTTCCGCTGAGGACTGAACTCAGGACCTTCCGCGTGTGAAGCGGATGTGATAACCACTACACCACGGAAACATGTGCTGATGGTTTCTAATTAAATATCACTTATAAGTGTGCAGTTAAGTAAGAACGAGAGCGTCCTTCGCCTTATTCACTGGCCTCCTTGGCCGGGGATCATCCAGTACACCACGGAAACATGTGATGAACGTGTCTATGATTCGTTCATGGGGAAATCTAACTTTTAAGTGTGCTATAGGGTATGTAAGAAAGCCTCCGTGGCCTAATGGATAAGGCATCGGCCTCCTAAGCCGGGGATTGCGGTTCGAGTCCCGCCGGAGGTTTGAATGTTGCTTTAGAGTTATGTTTTATGTTCGAATATGAGTCGTTTCTTCCATTCTTGTAACCTAATATGTTTATATCTGATTCCGGTGAATTACCGTGCCTTCAGCTTAACATGCCACAAATTCTTACACGATCATATACTTCATAGCCTATTCATAACATGATGATGAAACGTATGCAGAAAAAACGCCAAAAAAAACGGGAACAGATTACTTTAACATGATAAAATAATGGTATTGTGGTAACAGAATATTTTGTGACAATGGCGCTGCACCGCTCCGACACCTGTAACCCCATAAAACTGGCCATCATAATGTGAAAAAAAAACAACAAGACAGAATCAAAATTGTTATACAACAAAATATGTGTTTCCGCTGAGGATTGAACTCAGGACCTTCCGCGTGTTTAGCGGATGTGATAACCACTACACCACGGAAATATTCTGCAGAGAGTGACTATAATTCTTTTGACATACCTCCCAGTCAATACAACTTTTATGAAACAAATCAATCGTTCAGTTCGTTGTTGTTAATAATTATGCAAGCAGTACATCAAAGGATTAAAACAGCAATTTTCATAAAGGTGTGATTCAAAGTTAAGACAAGAGAGCTCTTTTCCGTGAACTTTTTTGAACAACCTTCGCTTTTATGAATTGAGGTTATAACGCACGTGCTTACAAGGTCGCTACAACGTTTCTAATCTCATAAAACAAGGCATTTTAGCGTTTGAAAAAAAATTCAAACGATAGTAAACAAAAGAAATGTTTCCGCTGAGGATTGAACTCAGGACCTTCCGCGTGTGAAGCGGATGTGATAACCACTACACCACGGAAACATGTGCTGATGGTTTCTAATTAAATATCACTTATAAGTGTGCAGTTAAGTATGAACGAGAGCGTCCTTCGCCTTATTCACTGGCCTCCTTGGTCGGGGATCATCCAGTACACCACGGAAACATGCGATGAACGTGTCTATGATTCGTTCATGGGGAAATCTAGCTTTTAAGTGTGCTATAGGGTATGTAAGAAAGCCTCCGTGGCCTAATGGATAAGGCATCGGCCTCCTAAGCCGGGGATTGCGGGTTCGAGTCCCGCCGGAGGTTTGAATATTGCTTTAGAGTTATGTTTTATGTTCAAATATGAGTCGTTTCTTCCATTCTTGTAACCTAATATGTTTATATCTGATTCCGGTGAATTACCGTGCCTTCAGCTTAACATGCCTCAAATTCTTACACGATCATATATTTCATAGCCTATTCATAACATGATGATAAAACGTATGCAGAAAAAACGCCAAAAACGGGAACAGATTACTTTAACATGATAAAATAATGGTATTGTGGTAACAGAATATTTTGTGACAATGGCGCTGCACCGCTCCGACACCTGTTACCCCATAAAAACTGGCCATCATAATGTGAAAAAACAACAAGACAAAATCAAAATTGTTATACAACAAAATATGTGTTCTCCGCTGAGGATTGAACTCAGGACCTTCCGCGTGTTAAGCGCATGTGATAACCACCATACCACGGAAACATTCTGCTGACAGTGACTATAATTCTTTTGACATACGTCTCGATATAACTATTTTGAAACAAATCAATTGTTCAGTCCGTTGTTTATATCTGATTCCGGTGAATTACCATGCCTTCATCTTAACATGCCACAAATTCTTACACGATCATATACTTCATGGCCTATTCATAACATGATGATGAAACGTATGCAGAAAAAACGCCATAAAGGGAACAGATTACTTTAACATGATAAAATAATGGTATTGTGGTAACAGAATATTTTTGACAATGGCGCTGCACCGCTCCGACACCTGTAACCCCATAAAACTGGTCATCATAATGTGAAAAAACAACAAGACAAAATCAAAATTGTTATACAACAAAATATGTGTTTCCGCTGAGGATTGAACTCAGGACCTTCCGCGTGTTAAGCGGATGTGATAACCACTACACCACGGAAACATTCTGCTGACAGTGACTATAATTCTTTTGACATACGTCTCGATATAACTATTTTGAAACAAATCAATTGTTCAGTCCGTTGTTGTTAATAATTATGTACGCTATAACGTTTGTAATCTCATAAAACAAGTCATTTTAGCGTTTCAAAGGAAAAGTCATCAGATAGTTAACAAAATAAATGTTTCCGCTGAGGATTGAACTCAGGACCTTCCGCGTGTGAAGCGGATGTGATAACC
The DNA here is from genome assembly GCA_038501625.1 of Corbicula japonica. NCBI lineage: Eukaryota > Metazoa > Mollusca > Bivalvia > Venerida > Cyrenidae > Corbicula > Corbicula japonica. Next base: position 3,929,916 of record JAZAYU010000048.1, read on the forward strand.
ACTACACCACGGAAACATGTGCTGATGGTTTCTAATTAAATATCACTTATAAGTGTGCAGTTAAGTAAGAACGAGAGCGTCCTTCGCCTTATTCACTGGCCTCCTTGGCCGGGGATCATCCAGTACACCACGGAAACATGTGATGAACGTGTCTATGATTCGTTCATCGGGAAATCTAGCTTTTAAGTGTGCTATAGGGTATGTAAGAAAGCCTCCGTGGCCTAATGGATAAGGCATCGGCCTCCTAAGCCGGGGATTGCGGGTTCGAGTCCCGCCGGAGGTTTTTATGTTGCTTTAGAGTTATGTTTTATGTTCAAATATGAGTCGTTTCTTCCATTCTTGTAACCTAATATGTTTATATCTGATTCCGGTGAATTACCATGCCTTCATCTTAACATGCCACAAATTCTTACACGATCATATACTTCATGGCCTATTCATAACATGATGATGAAACGTATGCAGAAAAAACGCCAAAAAGGGAACAGATTACTTTAACATGATAAAATAATGGTATTGTGGTAACAGAATATTTTGTGACAATGGCGCTGCACCGCTCCGACACCTGTAACCCCATAAAACTGGTCATCATAATGTGAAAAAAAAAGTAAGACAAAATCAAAATTGTTATACAACAAAATATGTGTTTCCGCTGAGGATTGAACTCAGGACCTTCCGCGTGTTAAGCGGATGTGATAACCACTACACCACGGAAACACTCTGCTGACAGTGACTATAATTCTTTTGACATACGTCTCGAGATAACTATTTTGAAACAAATCAATTGTTCAGTCCGTTGTTGTAAATAATTATGTACGCTATAACGTTTGTAATCTCATAAAACAAGTCATTTTAGCGTTTGAAAGAAAAAGTCATCAGATAGTTAACAAAATAAATGTTTCCGCTGAGGATTGAACTCAGGACCTTCCGCGTGTGAAGCGGATGTGATAACCACTACACCACGGAAACATGTGCTGATGGTTTCTAATTAAATATCACTTATAAGTGTGCAGTTAAGTAAGAACGAGAGCGTCCTTCGCCTTATTCACTGGCCTCCTTGGCCGGGGATCATCCAGTACACCACGGAAACATGTGATGAACGTGTCTATGATTCGTTCATCGGGAAATCTAGCTTTTAAGTGTGCTATAGGATATGTAAGAAAGCCTCCGTGGCCTAATGGATAAGGCATCGGCCTCCTAAGCCGGGAATTGCGGGTTCGAGTCCCGCCGGAGGTTTGTATGTTGCTTTAGAGTTATGTTTTATGTTCAAATATGAGTCGTTTCTTCCATTCTTGTAACCTAATATGTTTATATCTGATTCCGGTGAATTACCATACTCAGGACCTTCCGCGTGTTTAGCGGATGTGATAACCACTACACCACGGAAACATTCTGCTCAATGACTATAATTCTTTTGAAATACGTCTCGATATAACTATTTTGAAACAAATCAATTGTTCAGTCCGTTGTTTAAATCTGATTCCGGTGAATTACCATGCCTTCAGCTTAACATGCCACAAATTCTTACACGATCATATACTTCATGGCCTATTCATAACATGATGATGAAACGTATGCAGAAAAAACGCCAAAAAGGGAACAGATTACTTTAACATGATAAAATAATGGTATTGTGGTAACAGAATATTTTGTGACAATGGCGCTGCACCGCTCCGACACCTGTAACCCCATAAAACTGGCCATCATAATGTGAAAAAACAACAAGACAAAATCAAACTTGTTATACAACAAAATATGTGTTTCCGCTGAGGATTGAACTCAGGACCTTCCGCGTGTTAAGCGGATGTGATAACCACTACACCACGGAAACATTCTGCTGACAGTGACTATAATTCTTTTGACATACGTCTCGATATAACTATTTTGAAACAAATCAATTGTTCAGTCCGTTGTTGTTAATAATTATGTACGCTATAACGTTTGTTATCTCATAAAACAAGTCATTTTAGCGTTTCAAAGGAAAAGTTATCAGATAGTTAACAAAATCAATGTTTCCGCTGAGGATTGAACTCAGGACCTTCCGCGTGTGAAGCGGATGTGATAACCACTACACCACGGAAACATGTGCTGATGGTTTCTAATTAAATATCACTTATAAGTGTGCAGTTAAGTATGAACGAGAGCGTCCTTCGCCTTATTCACTGGCCTCCTTGGTCGGGGATCATCCAGTACACCACGGAAACATGCGATGAACGTGTCTATGATTCGTTCATGGGGAAATCTAGCTTTTAAGTGTGCTATAGGGTATGTAAGAAAGCCTCCGTGGCCTAATGGATAAGGCATCGGCCTCCTAAGCCGGGGATTGCGGGTTCGAGTCCCGCCGGAGGTTTGAAATTGCTTTAGAGTTATGTTTTATGTTCAAATATGAGTCGTTTCTTCCATTCTTGTAACCTAATATGTTTATATCTGATTCCGGTGAATTACCGTGCCTTCAGCTTAACATGCCTCAAATTCTTACACGATCATATACTCATAGCCTATTCATAACATGATGATAAAACGTATGCAGAAAAAACGCCAAAAACGGGAACAGATTACTTTAACATGATAAAATAATGGTATTGTGGTAACAGAATATTTTGTGACAATGGCGCTGCACCGCTCCGACACCTGTTACCCCATAAAACTGGCCATCATAATGTGAAAAAACAACAAGACAAAATCAAAATTGTTATACAACAAAATATGTGTTTCCGCTGAGGATTGAACTCAGGACCTTCCGCGTGTTAAGCGGATGTGATAACCACTACACCACGGAAACATTCTGCTGACAGTGACTATAATTCTTTTGACATACGTCTCGATATAACTATTTTGAAACAAATCAATTGTTCAGTCCGTTGTTTATATCTGATTCCGGTGAATTACCATGCCTTCATCTTAACATGCCACAAATTCTTACACGATCATATACTTCATGGCCTATTCATAACATGATGATGAAACGTATGCAGAAAAAACGCCAAAAAAGGAACAGATTACTTTAACATGATAAAATAATGGTATTGTGGTAACAGAATATTTTGTGACAATGGCGCTGCACCGCTCCGACACCTGTAACCCCATAAAACTGGTCATCATAATGTGAAAAAACAACAAGACAAAATCAAAATTGTTATACAACAAAATATGTGTTTCCGCTGAGGATTGAACTCAGGACCTTCCGCGTGTTAAGCGGATGTGATAACCACTACACCACGGAAACATTCTGCTGACAGTGACTATAATTCTTTTGACATACGTCTCGATATAACTATTTTGAAACAAATCAATTGTTCAGTCCGTTGTTGTTAATAATTATGTACGCTATAACGTTTGTAATCTCATAAAACAAGTCATTTTAGCGTTTGAAAGAAAAAGTCATCAGATAGTTAACAAAATAAATGTTTCCGCTGAGGATTGAACTCAGGACCTTCCGCGTGTGAAGCGGATGTGATAACCACTACACCACGGAAACATGTGCTGATGGTTTCTAATTAAATATCACTTATAAGTGTGCAGTTAAGTAAGAACGAGAGCGTCCTTCGCCTTATTCACTGGCCTCCTTGGCCGGGGATCATCCAGTACACCACGGAAACATGTGATGAACGTGTCTATGATTCGTTCATGGGGAAATCTAGCTTTTAAGTGTGCTATAGGGTATGTAAGAAAGCCTCCGTGGCCTAATGGATAAGGCATCGGCCTCCTAAGCCGGGGATTGCGGGTTCGAGTCCCGCCGGAGGTTTGTATGTTGCTTTAGAGTTATGTTTTATGTTCAAATATGAGTCGTTTCTTCCATTCTTGTAACCTAATATGTTTATATCTGATTCCGGTGAATTACCATACTCAGGACCTTCCGCGTGTTAAGCGGATGTAATAACCACTACACCACGGAAACATTCTGCTCAATGACAATAATTCTTTTGAAATACGTCTCGATATAACTATTTTGAAACAAATCAATTGTTCAGTCCGTTGTTTATATCTGATTCCGGTGAATTACCGTGCCTTCAGCTTAACATGCCACAAATTCTTACACGATCATATACTTCATAGCCTATTCATAACATGATGATGAAACGTATGCAGAAAAAACGCCAAAAGACGGGAACAGATTACTTTAACATGATAAAATAATGGTATTGTGGTAACAGAATATTTTGTGACAATGGCGCTGCACCGCTCCGACACCTGTAACCCCATAAAACTGGTCATCATAATGTGAAAAAACAACAAGACAAAATCAAAATTGTTATACAACAAAATAAATGTTTCCGCTGAGGATTGAACTCAGGACCTTCCGCGTGTGAAGCGGATGTGATAACCACTACACCACGGAAACATGTGCTGATGGTTTCTAATTAAATATCACTTATAAGTGTGCAGTTAAGTAAGAACGAGAGCGTCCTTCGCCTTATTCACTGGCCTCCTTGGCCGGGGATCATCCAGTACAACACGGAAACATGTGATGAACGTGTCTATGATTCGTTCATCGGGAAATCTAGCTTTTAAGTGTGCTAAAGGATATGTAAGAAAGCCTCCGTGGCCTAATGGATAAGGCATCGGCCTCCTAAGCCGGGGATTGCGGGTTCGAGTGCCGCCGGAGGTTTGTATGTTGCTTTAGAGATATGTTTTATGTTCAAATATGAGTGGTTTCTTCCATTCTTGTAACCTAATATGTTTATATCTGATTCCGGTGAATTACCGTGCCTTCAGCTTAACATGCCACAAATTCTTACACGATCATATACTTCATGGCCTATTCATAACATGATGATGAAACGTATGAAGAAAAAACGGGAACAGATTACTTTAACATGATATAATAATGGTATTGTGGTAACGGAATATTTTGTGACAATGGCGCTGCACCGCTCCGACACCTGTAACCCTATAAAACTGGCCATCATAATGTGAAAAAACAACAAGACAAAATCAAAATTGTTATACAATAAAATATGTGTTTCCGCTGAGGATTGAACTCAGGACCTTCCGCGTGTGAAGCGGATGTGATAACCACTACACCACGGAAACATTCTGCTGACAGTGACTATAATTCTTTTGACACACGTCTCGATATAAATATTTTGAAACAAATCAATCATTCAGTCCGTTGTTGTTAATAATTATGTATGCTATAACGTTTGTAATCTCATAAAACAAGTCATTTTAGCGTTTGAAAGAAAAAGTCATCATATCTTAAACAAAATAAATGTTTCCGCTGAGGACTGAACTCAGGACCTTCCGCGTGTGAAGCGGATGTGATAACCACTACACCACGGAAACATGTGCTGATGGTTTCTAATTAAATATCACTTATAAGTGTGCAGTTAAGTAAGAACGAGAGCGTCATTCGCCTTATTCACTGGCCTCCTTGGCCGGGGATCATCCAGTACACCACGGAAACATGTGATGAACGTGTCTATGATTCGTTCATGGGGAAATCTAACTTTTAAGTGTGCTATAGGGTATGTAAGAAAGCCTCCGTGGCCTAATGGATAAGGCATCGGCCTCCTAAGCCGGGGATTGCGGTTCGAGTCCCGCCGGAGGTTTGAATGTTGCTTTAGAGTTATGTTTTATGTTCGAATATGAGTCGTTTCTTCCATTCTTGTAACCTAATATGTTTATATCTGATTCCGGTGAATTACCGTGCCTTCAGCTTAACATGCCACAAATTCTTACACGATCATATACTTCATGGCCTATTCATAACATGATGATGAAACGTATGCAGAAAAAACGCCAAAAAAAACGGGAACAGATTACTTTAACATGATAAAATAATGGTATTGTGGTAACAGAATATTTTGTGACAATGGCGCTGCACCGCTCCGACACCTGTAACCCCATAAAACTGGCCATCATAATGTGAAAAAAAAACAACAAGACAGAATCAAAATTGTTATACAACAAAATATGTGTTTCCGCTGAGGATTGAACTCAGGACCTTCCGCGTGTTTAGCGGATGTGATAACCACTACACCACGGAAATATTCTGCAGAGAGTGACTATAATTCTTTTGACATACCTCCCAGTCAATACAACTTTTATGAAACAAATCAATCGTTCAGTTCGTTGTTGTTAATAATTATGCAAGCAGTACATCAAAGGATTAAAACAGCAATTTTCATAAAGGTGTGATTCAAAGTTAAGACAAGAGAGCTCTTTTCCGTGAACTTTTTTGAACAACCTTCGCTTTTATGAATTGAGGTTATAACGCACGTGCTTACAAGGTCGCTACAACGTTTCTAATCTCATAAAACAAGGCATTTTAGCGTTTGAAAAAAAAATTCAAACGATAGTAAACAAAAGAAATGTTTCCGCTGAGGATTGAACTCAGGACCTTCCGCGTGTGAAGCGGATGTGATAACCACTACACCACGGAAACATGTGCTGATGGTTTCTAATTAAATATCACTTATAAGTGTGCAGTTAAGTATGAACGAGAGCGTCCTTCGCCTTATTCACTGGCCTCCTTGGTCGGGGATCATCCAGTACACCACGGAAACATGCGATGAACGTGTCTATGATTCGTTCATGGGGAAATCTAGCTTTTAAGTGTGCTATAGGGTATGTAAGAAAGCCTCCGTGGCCTAATGGATAAGGCATCGGCCTCCTAAGCCGGGGATTGCGGGTTCGAGTCCCGCCGGAGGTTTGAATATTGCTTTAGAGTTATGTTTTATGTTCAAATATGAGTCGTTTCTTCCATTCTTGTAACCTAATATGTTTATATCTGATTCCGGTGAATTACCGTGCCTTCAGCTTAACATGCCTCAAATTCTTACACGATCATATATTTCATAGCCTATTCATAACATGATGATAAAACGTATGCAGAAAAAACGCCAAAAACGGGAACAGATTACTTTAACATGATAAAATAATGGTATTGTGGTAACAGAATATTTTGTGACAATGGCGCTGCACCGCTCCGACACCTGTTACCCCATAAAACTGGCCATCATAATGTGAAAAAACAACAAGACAAAATCAAAATTGTTATACAACAAAATATGTGTTTCCGCTGAGGATTGAACTCAGGACCTTCCGCGTGTTAAGCGGATGTGATAACCACCATACCACGGAAACATTCTGCTGACAGTGACTATAATTCTTTTGACATACGTCTCGATATAACTATTTTGAAACAAATCAATTGTTCAGTCCGTTGTTTATATCTGATTCCGGTGAATTACCATGCCTTCATCTTAACATGCCACAAATTCTTACACGATCATATACTTCATGGCCTATTCATAACATGATGATGAAACGTATGCAGAAAAAACGCCATAAAGGGAACAGATTACTTTAACATGATAAAATAATGGTATTGTGGTAACAGAATATTTTGTGACAATGGCGCTGCACCGCTCCGACACCTGTAACCCCATAAAACTGGTCATCATAAGGTGAAAAAACAACAAGACAAAATCAAAATTGTTATACAACAAAATATGTGTTTCCGCTGAGGATTGAACTCAGGACCTTCCGCGTGTTAAGCGGATGTGATAACCACTACACCACGGAAACATTCTGCTGACAGTGACTATAATTCTTTTGACATAAGTCTCGATATAACTATTTTGAAACAAATCAATTGTTCAGTCCGTTGTTGTTAATAATTATGTACGCTATAACGTTTGTAATCTCATAAAACAAGTCATTTTAGCGTTTGAAAGAAAAAGTCATCAGATAGTAAACAAAATAAATGTTTCCGCTGAGGATTGAACTCAGGACCTTCCGCGTGTGAAGCGGATGTGATAACCACTACACCACGGAGACATGTGCTGATGGTTTCTAATTAAATATCACTTATAAGTGTGCAGTTAAGTAAGAACGAGAGCGTCCTTCGCCTTATTCACTGGCCTCCTTGGTCGGGGATCATCCAGTACACCACGGAAACATGCGATGAACGTGTCTATGATTCGTTCATGGGGAAATCAAGCTTTTAAGTGTGCTATAGGGTATGTAAGAAAGCCTCCGTGACCTAATGGATAAGGCATCGGCCTCCTAAGCCGGGGATTGCGGGTTCGAGTGCCGCCGGAGGTTTGTATGTTGCTTTAGAGTTATGTCTAATGTTCAAATATGAGTCGTTCCTTCCATTCTTGTAACCCAATATGTTTATATCTGATTCCGGTGAATTACCGTGCCTTCAGCTTAACATGCCTCAAATTCTTACACGATCATATACTTCATGGCCTATTCATAACATGATGATGAAACGTATGCAGAAAAAAACGCCAAAAGACGGGAACAGATTACTTTAACATGATAAAATAATGGTATTGTGGTAACAGAATATTTTGTGACAATGGCGCTGCACCGCTCCGACACCTGTAACCCAATAAAACTGGTCATCATAATGTGAAAAAACAACAAGACAAAATCAAACTTGTTATACAACAAAATATCTGTTTCCGCTGAGGATTGAACTCAGGACCTTCCGCGTGTTAAGCGGATGTGATAACCACTACACCACGGAAATATTCTGCAGAGAGTGACACTCCCAGTCAATACAACTTTTATGAAACAAATCAATTGTTCAGTTCGTTGTTGTTAATAATTATGCAAGCAGTACATCAAAGGATTAAAACAGCAATTTTCATAAAGGTGTGATTCAAAGTTAAGACAAGAGAGCTGTTTTCCGTGAACTTTTTTGAACAACCTTCGCTTTTATGAATTGAGGTTATAACGCACGTGCTTACAAGGTCGCTACAACGTTTCTAATCTCATAATACAAGGCATTTTAGCGTTTGAAAAAAAATTCAAACGATAGTAAACAAAAGAAATGTTTCCGCTGAGGATTGAAATCAGGACCTTCCGCGTGTGAAGCGGATGTGATAACCACTACACCACGGAAACATGTGCTGATGGATTCTAATTAAATATCACTTATAAGTGTGCAGTTAAGTATGAACGAGAGCGTCCTTCGCCTTATTCACTGGCCTCCTTGGTCGGGGATCATCCAGTACACCACGGAAACATGCGATGAACGTGTCTATGATTCGTTCATGGGGAAATCTAGCTTTTAAGTGTGCTATAGGGTATGTAAGAAAGCCTCCGTGGCCTAATGGATAAGGCATCGGCCTTCTAAGCCGGGGATTGCGGGGTCGAGTCCCGCCGGAGGTTTGAATATTGCTTTAGAGTTATGTTTTATGTTCAAATATGAGTCGTTTCTTCCATTCTTGTAACCTAATATGTTTATATCTGATTCCGGTGAATTACCGTGCCTTCAGCTTAACATGCCTCAAATTCTTACACGATCATATATTTCATAGCCTATTCATAACATGATGATAAAACGTATGCAGAAAAAACGCCAAAAACGGGAACAGATTACTTTAACATGATAAAATAATGGTATTGTGGTAACAGAATATTTTGTGACAATGGCGCTGCACCGCTCCGACACCTGTTACCCCATAAAACTGGCCATCATAATGTGAAAAAACAACAAGACAAAATCAAAATTGTTATACAACAAAATATGTGTTTCCGCTGAGGATTGAACTCAGGACCTTCCGCGTGTTAAGCGGATGTGATAACCACCATACCACGGAAACATTCTGCTGACAGTGACTATAATTTTTTTGACATACGTCTCGATATAACTATTTTGAAACCAATCAATTGTTCAGTCCGTTGTTTATATCTGATTCCGGTGAATTACCGTGCCTTCAGCTTAACATGCCACAAATTCTTACACGATCATATACTTCATGGCCTATTCATAACATGATGATAAAACGTATGCAGAAAAAAACGCCAAAAAAGGAACAGATTACTTTAACATGATAAAATAATGGTATTGTGGTAACAGAATATTTTGTGACAATGGCGCTGCACCGCTCCGACACCTGTAACCCCATAAAACTGGTCATCATAATGTGAAAAAACAACAAGACAAAATCAAAATTGTTATACAACAAAATATGTGTTTCCGCTGAGGATTGAACTCAGGACCTTCCGCGTGTTAAGCGGATGTGATAACCACTACACCACGGAAACATTCTGCTGACAGTGACTATAATTCTTTTGACATACGTCTCGATATAACTATTTTGAAACAAATCAATTGTTCAGTCCGTTGTTGTTAATAATTATGTACGCTATAACGTTTGTAATCTCATAAAACAAGTCATTTTAGCGTTTGAAAGAAAAAGTCATCAGATAGTAAACAAAATAAATGTTTCCGCTGGGGATTGCGGGTTCGAGTCCCGCCGGAGGTTTGTATGTTGCTTTAGAGATATGTTTTATGTTTAAATATGAGTGGTTTCTTCCATTCTTGTAACCTAATATGTTTATATCTGATTCCGGTGAATTACCGTGCCTTCAGCTTAACATGCCACAAATTCTTACACGATCATATACTTCATGGCCTATTCATAACATGATGATGAAACGTATGAAGAAACAAGAAATATCTTTAAAAAAGATAAACGGCGTTGATGGAAAAGATATATATATACATGTATATAAGAAAGAAAGAAATACAGAGAGTCAAAGCAGACACAGTTTAGTTATTTTATTTTATTTGTTATAGCTGTTGACGAACCCTCCCTGCCTTCTTAGTATGACTTAGAGATTAAGCGACCGAATCATGACAACTCATAAATTCATTGAAAGTGTCTTTCAAAAAAAATGTTGAAGCTGTTGCAACAATTTCATACAGTGATAACAAGTCGATTAAAGAAGCAAAATATTCAGTTTCAATAAAATACCTCGTGTAGAGTGAGAATTCATGATGAATAAATGTCCTTGAAATTTAATAAATATAAATAATAACAGCCTGCTACAAGAGCGAAATCTACCAACTTTTACGTATATTAAGTTTAAAAAAAGTGTCCGTCCTGAGTATTGAACCCGGGGCCTCCGCTTCAGAGGCGAGAGTGTTAGCCACTACACTATAATGAACTTGTCTTACGAACTTGAAATTAACAATCAGTATCAAAGGAACTAGAAAGGAACCAGTAAGAACACTTCTGTTTCGTTTTACACTGTGTATTGTATGCAAGTGACACCCAAGAATATTCCATATAATATTATATTTAAGCCACCAATATTGACTTAACTGGTTACTTACATCGTAAATATGTTTTTCCTCCAATGCAACACCCACTAACAACCAATCTAATTAATCTATTTGATTTTTCCGCTGCATAATAATAAAATCCCACTAGATACCTCTCCAGCCTGCTAGATGCCTCTCAGGTGTAAATAGCTACCAATCGAAATAGTTTATTTCATTTTCCCTCTGCATAATAAGAGAATACGAGTATTATTTACAACATTTCATTGGTCGAAAAACTAGGTCAAAAGTGAGCTTAGACAGCTAACGCCGAAAAACGGGAACAGATTACTTTAACATGATATAATAATGGTATTGTGGTAACAGAATATTTTGTGACAATGGCGCTGCACCGCTCCGACACCTGTAACCCTATAAAACTGGCCATCATAATGTGAAAAAACAACAAGACAAAATCAAAATTGTTATACAATAAAATATGTGTTTCCGCTGAGGATTGAACTCAGGACCTTCCGCGTGTGAAGCGGATGTGATAACCACTACACCACGGAAACATTCTGCTGACAGTGACTATAATTCTTTTGACATACGTCTCGATATAAATATTTTGAAACAAATCAATTGTTCAGTCCGTTGTTGTTAATAATTATGTATGCTATAACGTTTGTAATCTCATAAAACAAGTCATTTTAGCGTTTGAAAGAAAAAGTCATCATATATTAAACAAAATAAATGTTTCCGCTGAGGATTGAACTCAGGACCTTCCGCGTGTGAAGCGGATGTGATAACCACTACACCACGGAAACATGTGCTGATGGTTTCTAATTAAATATCACTTATAAGTGTGCAGTTAAGTAAGAACGAGAGCGTCATTCGCCTTATTCACTGGCCTCCTTGGCCGGGGATCATCCAGTACACCACGGAAACATGTGATGAACGTGTCTATGATTCGTTCATGGGGAAATCTAACTTTTAAGTGTGCTATAGGGTATGTAAGAAAGCCTCCGTGGCCTAATGGATAAGGCATCGGCCTCCTAAGCCGGGGATTGCGGTTCGAGTCCCGCCGGAGGTTTGAATGTTGCTTTAGAGTTATGTTTTATGTTCGAATATGAGTCGTTTCTTCCATTCTTGTAACCTAATATGTTTATATCTGATTCCGGTGAATTACCGTGCCTTCAGCTTAACATGCCACAAATTCTTACACGATCATATACTTCATGGCCTATTCATAACATGATGATGAAACGTATGCAGAAAAAACGCCAAAAAAACGGGAACAGATTACTTTAACATGATAAAATAATGGTATTGTGGTAACAGAATATTTTGTGACAATGGCGCTGCACCGCTCCGACACCTGTAACCCCATAAAACTGGCCATCATAATGTGAAAAAAAAACACAACAAGACAGAATCAAAATTGTTATACAACAAAATATGTGTTTCCGCTGAGGATTGAACTCAGGACCTCCCGCGTGTTTAGCGGATGTGATAACCACTACACCACGGAAATATTCTGCAGAGAGTGACTATAATTCTTTTGACATACCTCCCAGTCAATACAACTTTTATGAAACAAATCAATCGTTCAGTTCGTTGTTGTTAATAATTATGCAAGCAGTACATCAAAGGATTAAAACAGCAATTTTCATAAAGGTGTGATTCAAAGTTAAGACAAGAGAGCTCTTTTCCGTGAACTTTTTTGAACAACCTTCGCTTTTATGAATTGAGGTTATAACGCACGTGCTTACAAGGTCGCTACAACGTTTCTAATCTCATAAAACAAGGCATTTTAGCGTTTGAAAAAAAATTCAAACGATAGTAAACAAAAGAAATGTTTCCGCTGAGGATTAAACTCAGGACCTTCCGCGTGTGAAGCGGATGTGATAACCACTACACCACGGAAACATGTGCTGATAGGTTTATATAAATATCACTTATAAGTGTGCAGTTAAGTAAGAACGAGAGCGTCCTTCGCCTTATTCACTGGCCTCCTTAGCCGGGGATCAACCACAACACCAAGGACACATGTGCTGAACGTTACTATAATTCCATCATCGGAAAATCCGACCCTGAATAAGTTTTATATGATCAATATATTTACAAGATTAAAATCAAATTGTTAAAAGGATACATAAATCCAAATCTTTCATCAATTTTGTAATCAACATAACTAAAAACGTTGCATGGTCGTGTACGAGCCTCCAATCAGATCTTGTTGGATTAGACAACAAAACATGGAGATGGCATCGCTTTTAACAACACTCGTAAACGTTACTCCGTTCCTTTTATTTTTCATCGAAATTATTAACTGTCAACAGATTTAAGCTTACTTAACTACTTACATCATTTGGGGAACGCCACGGGAAAAGGTGTCATTTTAGTTGTTACTATATTTAGAATGCACTTACAACTATCTATTATTTTTTCATAACTAAGAAGTGATTTTATCACACATTTTGACAATAAAATGATATTTTTACCGCAAAATGCATAATAATTAATGCCATCTGTTCAACTTTATGTCGTCATTTCAAGGATTGACATCAACTGTCCGAAAGAACCTTTTCCCGCGGCGCGCCCAATTTTAGAAATCGTCTGATTTGGCTTGGATGAGCATATTGGACCCAAAATATCCTGTTATCGTTGCGTCAAAGAGCGTTCTTTTCATAGTTTGAATCCCACCGGACAGTAACTATATGTATTGTTTACGTAATCACACAGGCTGTTGGTATTATTTAATGCACAAATGACCTTGCAGCGAAGAAGGCATCCTGCACTTGAAAAAATACCCTTTCTTGCGACACAACTTTGAAGAAATCCGAGTTCTTTAGACATTTCCACATAAACGGTGTGCATTCGGCTAACAATACCGTGATTCCAACTCTGCGGTACTCTTCAAAAATCACAGACAAAGTGTTAATCCCTTGGATATCAATGTAGGTCATAGCACTACAATCTATTATAATTACTTTTATTTCCCCGTCCGAACTCGAAGAAGTTATGCTGTGCATTCTAGTCCTCGAAATAATGCTGTTCATATCTGTACGAGAGTTACTGGAAACGGATGGCTCTGAAGGATATGAGTTACTGAATGTAACTACAATCTCAGTAACTGATTTGAATTTTACTTCGAGGGGATTTTTCGTCAAAGCGTAAAGAGTTCTGCGGAATTTTTCCGATGTAGCAAAGTACAAAGATGAGCTCCATTTAAACAGTACTATTTTTGAATTTACAATTTTCGCGGTATTGCCGTTTACGTTCATAAAAATCTGTTCAGCGGTGCGATGCATCACTTCCGCTTTTAAGGTCTGGCTCTGAACAACAACGGTTACCATGGATACGCCTATTCCAAACATGAGTCCGTATGGCAAATCCATTAGTACTCCAGTCAAAAATGTGATAATCCATATTATGAAATCGTACAGGTTCACTTTGTAAAGCTTTGGCAAAAGTTTCACTTGAAGCATAAGAGGTTTTACCGATACGAAAATCATGGCCGCCAAAGTCGGAACCGGAAGTTGCGCAAAGAGCCGACTAAGAACATATAAAACTAGCAACATTATGCTTGTTGTAAATACACCATTTAATGTTGTTCTTGCACCCATTGAACTTAAAATCATATTTCTCGGCGGCGAGACCGAGGCCGGGAAACACGGAAAGAAGGAGCAGCCGATATTTGTTAGCCCATATGCATTGAGTTCTCGGTTATCGTCGATTTCATATTCATATTGCTCAGCACAAACTTTAGCCATGGCGTTACTAAGGAAAAATATAATCAGAGCAATTTGAAAACATTTTGGAAAAATGTCGACAAATTCGTCAATTTTCGGAACTGTCGGTGCTGAAATACCTGCCGCGATCGATCCCACCACTCGAATACCGAACTTCTCTTCAAACCCGCTGATCGCTGAAATAATCGTAGCAATTACAATTATTATTAGTTCCGCCGGAACTGGAGCACGGAGCCTCTTTTTGAATTTGATATTGATGAAATCTTTGATGAACAGAATGAACAGCACACATATTATTACCACGATAAGCGACCCGGTATTAGTTTTCGCGATGTCCATGAAAATATATTTGAATGTGATGATAAGTTTTCCAATTCCCTTTACTACTGGAATTCTAATTCCAAGTGCTTTCGGAATTTGACTGATGAAAATATGGAACGCCGCAGCTGTCGTAAATCCACCAATGAAAGATTTTGACTGGTATGATGTCAAGAATCCAAATCTGCATATCGCCATGGCAACGAGTATCATCCCACACACAAGCGTACAACTTGCTGATACTGAAATTTTGTAATCCAAAAGCTCGGCATCAGAAAAAGCGTGGCTTGCATTTGTAGAAGTATTCATTTTCTCTAGGAATACGTTTGTGACTTGCGTGTCGATGACTTCCGCTGTCAGTATCGCAACAACGGAATCCGTTGCAAACGACATGTGTTGACATGATCCAAATATTGTGTAAAACAGGACCGGGAAAAATGATGTGAAAAGTCCTTCCTTGGGAGTCAGGGAGGCGAGAAGTCCATAGGCCAGCCCTTGAGGGAAGTGCAAGCAAGCAACAGATATACCGCTCATCAGGTCGCCTGCAATAACGATAAATGGCATCAGTTAATAATAAAATATTTTGTAAGTTAACAGAAACAACTCTTTTTAAAAGGTTAACTGGTTCAATGAACGGTATCTTAATTCCGCCACGACGTTAATGACCGATACACCAAGCTAAAACACCATGGTAAATGGCAAGGGCGACTACCGCAAAGAAGTCATGATGGTGAATCCGTAATGAGAAAAATCCTTTCTATAGCTGGCGTTATATGTATAGAAATGTGATATATTATTTAGTTTAAATAAAATGTTATTCTCTCCATTATGGAGTGACTACAACATTAAAGTTTCGTAGAACTATACCTGTGATACGTCTAGGAATATTGTTATAATATGAGTAAGTTACTGATTCTACGCGTAGGAATATTGCTAAAATTTGTGTAAGTTATTGATTCTACGCGTAGGAATATTGCTATAATTTGTGTAAGTTACTGATTCTACGCGTAGGAATATTGCTATAATTTGTGTAAGTTACTGATTCTACGCGTAAGAATATTGCTATAATTTGTGTAAGTTACTGATTCTACGCGTAGGAATATTGCTATTATTTGAGTAAGTTACCGATTCTACGCGTAGGAATATTGCTATAATTTGAGTAAGTTACCGACTCTACGCGTAGGAATATTGCTATAATTTGAGTCAGGCCTGCCAAATCTCCGGATTTTGTCCGGAATCTCAGGATTTTAAGTTACTTCTCCGGATCTCCGGATTTATAGTCAAAATCTCCGGATTTCTATGAAATTGCAAAAAATATAGATTAATTAAACCTAATTTAAAAGTTGTACAATAAACGTAAGTTATTCTACTGCAGTCGCACATTTCCTGTTTATTACTAGATAACGAGATAACGAGGTCGTGGTCAGTTACATGTAGTTTCAATGCCTCTGGCACAACTATACAATAACCGCGTGTCATAAACTAAACAAGGGCCTCGATGTTTCACCTGCCTTTATCTTTTTCACTGCATGTTCATTCTAATATTGTCAAAAACAGGTCTTAACAGTTAAAAAATGAATGGTAAAAATAGACAAAAGTCATTTTAAAACATGTTCTTCAACCATTTCTAACAAAATCGGCAAAAATCATTTGTAAAATTTTAGAAGAATATAATTACAAAGAAAACTATCAGAAAATCATCATCATCATCGACATCATCAATTTTGTTCAGTCACAGTCATAGTGAACAGCAGAAATAAAACATTAAAACAACACCAACAACAACATCATCATCATCATGATAATCATCATCGTCGTCATCATCATTGACATATTAAGACAAAATCTCCGGATTTTTAATGAAGAAGTTTTGGCAGGCCTGTTGAGTAAGTTACTGATTCTACGCGTAGGAATATTGCTATAATTTGAGTAAGTTACTGATTCTACGCGTAGGAATATTGCTATAATTTGAAAAAAGATACTGATTCTGCGCGAAAGATTAATTACGTAAACAAAGAAACAAACTCACCTATAACTTTGTGTCTTAAGTCATGTTTGTAGTTTCGTATAGCATCAAGAATTGGTAGGAAATAGCAGAAGAAATTCCAAATTCTGCTTTTCGAGCATGAAATTCTTAGCCTTTTCCTGGGTTCCTTGTCCTCTTTTGGATGTGCACGTCCAGTAAGAGCATCAATGTCCAACTGGGTGAAAACATCACGTGACATCGGGACGTTTGTTAGATCAGTTTGGATTTCTTTATGCAAGAGATTCAATGCAACATGGCTGAACACTCTGGTGTCGTCGATACTGGGAAAAAGCGGAAGACTCGGGCAATCTAGAAATGAAAGTGCAACATTTTACTTAAATCAGGAATCTTTATCTTTGATAAAGATTCCTGCTTAAATACAGTTTCGGATACTCGTTAATTTGCCAGTATCCATTGCATATTAAATGGAATCCCATGCAATAGAAACAGATATATTGAAACAACGGAAGACCTGGGTAATCTAGAAATGAACTTGTAGCAGTTTACTTCACAGTCACAAATATTCTTTATTTTTTTTTTAGTTTAACTTATTTATTTTACATCGATTATGAACAAGTGGCAAATTGTTTTGCCACTGGCCGTTCCAAGGCGGTAACCCCTTGGGTTCTCACTTTCGTAAATTGTTTGTGGCGTCCATATTGAAATTGATTTTTGTAATACCATGCTCTCTTTTCCTCTACCGTTTGGCTGTGTGTGGAGGCTGTGTCTGCTGGATTTGGCCATCCCTGATATGCATATTTCACCTTTTTTATTATTAATTACGCTCGTTGAATGCTGCCTGGTTTGAAACGGTACTCGCTCCCAATGGGGATTGTGGAACTCTTTACTATTTTAAATAATTTACAATATCCACTACGTATTGTATGAAATTCCGTGCAATAAAAAATGACTTTGTCAACTCGTCAAATAATAGGAAAAAATAAAAGAATAGAACATTACTAGGCTTTACTGTCCTAGGCCGGTGTTCTTTTTTTCACCATTTTGGGAATTGGACCGGGACCTTTAGTATAAGGAAAAATGATGTCGCTTTCTGACGAATTTGTGAAATCTTATCAGAAATTTACAAAAATGTTATAAAGAAGATAGGAAAAGTAAATAATCTGATGGCAAAATATCCACAATTCCTTACATAAAAAATATGGTGTCGATTTTCTTGGTTTTTCGTTTTTGCTGCTGTTTTGGGAGGTGTGCCAGGAGGTAAATGATTCGGCACAGGAAATGTACAACTTAATTTTGTTCCAAATTATACCAACAGTCACTGTAGGTTTATCTTAAATGACTGTATCCATTGTATGTTGTTTAGATTCCCGTGCAGTAAAAAATAACTCCTTAAAAAAAGGAACAAAATAAGTATGGTGCCATACTTGACCTCAAGCTGGCCACTTTGAGTTTTCGTACTGCACATTTACCACATTAAGTATGAATACATGGTCAGGGTTAGGAAGAAAACATTTGTTTTGAAATGTATTCTGTATTTAAGTTCTATGTGTTTAAGGTACATTTTTTTCATTTCAGTAAAAAGGTGACCCCTAAAAAAAAGAAAAAGGACACCTGCAGTTTACCGGTACGTAAACTTTGTTGTTGTGGTACCATTACCCCGTTGGCATTTTAATTGCTGCCGCCCCCCCCCCCCCCACGCCCCCGCTTTCACCAAATTATATATAATTATTACGCGGGCTCTATGTAAACATGGGTACCGGTAAACTGCATTCTAAAAAAACGAAACATTTCTATTAAATTCCATATGCTTTAGTTATGTAAACAGTTCAAAATTTTTTGTTGTGTTTTTAAACTGTAGCGATTGTCTTTTTTTGAAAAGCTAGATTACAATTTCGATAAACCCCGGTTGAGTGGTGGATGAGAGGGAGTTGGGATGGTGGGGACATCGACAAAAATTATAGTTGTTTTGCGGATTGTGTGCACTAAACCGTGTTTAAAAATGCGGCGGAGGATGGGAGCACTGAGTCGTGACTGACAAAGTTGAAAGTTCAGTGATAATAGGGAGCACTGGCAAAAATTAATGTTACAGCGTCATTATTTTCAGACTATTTTTGAAGCGCTCATTTATACTGCTTACCTTTAACGAATGCCATTTCTATTATGGGGAAAATTATATCAATAAAATATCGGTCTTTTCAATGTTTATTATTTTCATTTACTGTTGACGACATTGATGACGTCATTATAGCAGGTTTACATGGCGGATATATCCGTAAAATTACGGACCTTGAGGATCTGACGACGAGTAATTAAAACGTGCGTTTATCACTATCCCTTTGAACCGATCAGTTTGTCGCCTACAAAATCGCAAAAGTGAAAGTAAACATAGTATTTTAAACCATGGAAAGTGTTGAAAGCCTGTGTAAGACATATTTTACAAATTTAAAGATAAATGTATTTAAGTAGTATTGCATTCATTTCTAAAGTATTGACATCTTGAGATCATTTTGCGAGCGTTATAAATCATGCTTTCTGTGTAGACAATTTCTACAAATTGTAATCCGGAAAACCACCATAAGGCCAGAGAAAAAAAATATTAGACTCTCATCCTGATTTTTGGGGAAAAAGCGGCGGGTGGACACTTTTTATATTTTATTTACAAAATACCCAAGAATAGAAGTAAAACTAACAAAAGTAGCAGGTTGATG
Organism: Corbicula japonica; assembly: GCA_038501625.1. Classification (NCBI taxonomy): domain Eukaryota; kingdom Metazoa; phylum Mollusca; class Bivalvia; order Venerida; family Cyrenidae; genus Corbicula; species Corbicula japonica. The sequence continues at coordinate 3,949,695 of JAZAYU010000048.1, forward strand.
CCTATCCTTGCTTGAAAAGCCACAGCAGTCATTAATAATGTAACCATTGCCTTCGGTAAGCCTTTAAATTATGAACATTTTGTGTTATTCTTGCTGTCCGAGAAGGTCTCAAACCTATTCTATCTAGAACTGAATATGTTCTGATTTTTTTACCAATAAAATTTTTTGGGGCGGGTGGTTTCGGACAGGGGCGGGCGGGGATGAGAATCTAAAATATTTTTTTCTATTGCCTAACTTATGTACGGTATCTGCGGGCCGTCGTCAGATCTAACATTTTGTTAGATCTGACTTTAGTGAGATTGCATGTGAAGTATCCACTAAGAGACTATTGGGAAATATATCGGGAGAGGGAAGTCAGTTAGCAAAATCAGGGTTTAAAATGCTGTTCTTAGTCTACATATTACATTCCCTCCAAGTTGTATAAACCGCCTGACCCAGAATAAACTAATACTTCAAAAATGAATTTCATTAACTTTATTCACATTCTATAAATAGCGTTTACGTCATCAAGCTAACATCACGTGACCGGTGTGTACACAATGTTTTATTCATGAAAAGTGTCCTTACATTGAATTATGCACAAATAATTATTTTCATGGAGTATAATATATACATATGAATATTTCACATTCACAGCTGCATATGTATCAACCATGTTTATTGTTACCGACTATTCAGACATCAGTATTTTTCTAATGATCTTTATTCCTTTACTCCAACGTACATAGTTTATCCCACTGTTGAACAGTGTAGATCCAGATCACCCAGCACATCCTTGTCTTCTGATCAAGATCTACATTGTTCACTTTTAGAATGTTTAAGTTACTTCATATCAAGAAGTGAAGATCCAGATCAGACGGGTTGGATGTGCCAGCTGATCTGGATCTTCACTCAGCACACAGGCAAAAACCCGTATAATATATATATGGAGTAAAGGGTTTAGCTTTGAGAAGTAATTCTCTATTCTGCTCCAGGTTTTATTAATCTTTATTTTTATGCGCATTTTTCCTCTGTTCCATTTTGCCGAGCATTCGGAACACTTGTTTTTTAATTTCTCGGTGTTTCTTCTGTTTTTCTCGATCAACTTTCTGTACTTGCTTCTGGTGTTGTGCCGCACGTTGCCGCATCTGTGCATGTTCCGTGCGACGCTTGTGCTCATACACATTCTTCAGCATTGACACCATCTTGGAAATCTGTAATAACCAATCATAATAACCCTTTACTACATAGATACGCCTTTATTGCAGGGGCAAACCATGTAAATCGAGATCAACCAGCAAATCTATGCCATCTGATCAGGATCTGCACTGTTCACTTTTAGATTCATTAGGTTATTTCTGACCAAGATGTGATGAGTGTAGATCCAGATTAGATGGCACAAAAGTGCCAGCTGATCTGGATCTACCCTGGTCGCAAACACATAAAAACGTGTAAATATGGAGTAAAAGGAGCACTTTATAACAATACATGTACTTGTACTTCTGGCAATGTTTCCTTAAAATCTCTAAAGAGAAGCACACAGAAGATTACAGTAACTTCTTCATAATACAGTCAAACATGTGCTGAAGACCACATTATATTTGTCCCACTGAATGATTCAAAGAACGTATTCACCTGTGAACAAACACCATCTGCCTTCAAAGATCACTTTTGTGTTTGCCCCTTAGTGGTCTTTTAACCCTTTCATCCATAGACACACATTTATTGCATGGGCAAACAGCATGATCCGTGCCGTCTGATCAGGATCTAAACTGTGCGTTTTTTGATGTGTTAGGTTATTTCTGACCAAAATGTGACCATTGCAGATCCCGTTCAGACGGCATGGATGTGCCGGCTCATCTGGATCTACACTGGTTGCACATGCGTAAAAATGCGTTTATATGAAGGAAATGGTTAATTTAAGTTATTCCACGTCTGTCATAGAAAGCAAATGATGTAAGGATAGGGGTTGTAAGATACAGGTTCTTCAGAACTGGTGAAATCCAGTGAATACTAATGATATTCTAAGACAGACAACTCTAACCTTAGCCTCGTGAGGTTCCCTGATAACGGCAACACGTTTAAATGTATCCTTCTTCTCTATAAGACTCTTTGGCGTGTCCTTGAATGGCAGTACCCTCTGTAGGGCTTTAGGTATCGACAATGGAGCGTAACTTTTCCCCTTTCTCTCTATTTTCTGAAAAACAGACCAACAACAGAATTATTAGTTTAGTGCCAATTAATTGCTTTTGATTTACCATTAACATACCTCCTCTGAGGAAAAATAATAATAATTTTTTTTTTCTACCATGAAAAAACACATTAAGCATTAAATTAGGTAAATACTAGGGGCAGATGCAGAAGCAGTTCCTTATATGGAAATCTTGGATTCGACCTTGGAAAGCATTAAGCTTTTTATGTGTAATTATTGACAGAAAGATCACAACTGATTTTAATGTGTCCCCTACTGCCCTAAAACAAACAAAACAAACTGTTTATCTTACCAAAGCAATCACAAATTACAACAAGAGCTGTCAGAGGAGACAGCATGCTCGACTATTCGAATCATTTGAAACAAATGCAATTTGAAGATTAAAACAGTAACAACTATGGCCATACATTCATGTGCAATCAGTAAAAATATTAACAAATATTAACAAGTGAATGGTAAGGGAAAAATTCATTTCAAATAACAGAAATAATTTCTTAATGTACCATAAATATTAAACTGAAAAGGGGAATAACTATGAAATATTTCTGAAGTTGTTAGAAAACTTGTTAGAAATTTTTTTATTAGAGATATTTACTTTTAGTCAATTATCAATCACTTCAGTAATGTTACAGAAAAGAACTGACCTAAAGGCATGGAAATGGTACACGACTCACCAGCTTGTCATGGTGAACATTTCTGGCAAGTTACTATATTCCTAATGTATTTAAAACCCTGACAAGAAAATTCTATTTTAGTAGCAGTGACCTTGGACCTACAGGCATGGGCATGGTACGGGACACACCAACTTGTCATGATGACCATTTGTGTCAAGTTATTTTGAAATCACTCTATTCCTAACGAAGTTACAGCCCGGACAAGAGAATTCTATTTTTAGTAACAGTGACCTTGACCTACAGGCATGGTCATGGTATGGGATACAACACCCTGTCATTGTGAACAATTGTGCCAAGTTATTTTGAAATCCGTCCATTTATAATGAAGTTACATCCCGGACAAGAAAATTCTGTTTTAAGTAACAGTGACCTGGACCTTCAGGCTTGGGTATTGTGTGGACACACTGCCTTGTCATAGTGAACGTTTGTGCAAAGTTATTTTGAAATCCCTCCATTCATAACAAAGTAACAGCACGGACAAGAATATTCTATTTTTTGTAAGATTGACCTTGACCTTTGACCTACAGGCATGGGCATGGTACGCGACACACCACCCTGTCATAGTGAACATTTGTGTCAAGTTATTTCGAAATCCCTCCATTCAAAACAAAGTTACAGCCTGGACAAGAAAATTCTATTTTTAGTAACAGTCACCTTGACCTTGGATCTACAGCCATGGGTATTGTGCGGACACACAGCCTTGTCATTGTGAACATTTGTGTCAAGTTATATTGAAATCCCTCCATTCATAACAAAGTAACAGCCCGGACAAGAAAATTCTATTTTTTGTAACAGTGACCTTGACCTTCGACCTACAGGCATAGGTATTGTACGCGACACACCGCCTTGTCATGGTGAACATTTGTGCCAAGTTATTTTGAAATCCCTCCATTAATAATGAAGTTAAGGGCCAAGTGTATATTTTGCTTAACACAAAATGTAAGTGGAAAAGGGGCATAATTTGAAAAATATTGAAAGCAGGGTTATGGGTCTTGTTGGTTATGATGTAGATTTTGATGGTGAAAATATATTTCAAGTTTCAAGGCAATATCTCAAGTAGTTTTGAAGTTATGGGCAAAATGCATATTTTGCTTAACACAAAATATAAGAAAAAAGGGGCATAACTTGAAATATATTGACAGCAGAGTTATGGGTCTTGTTGGTAATGATGTAGAATTTGATGGTGAATATATATTCCAAATTTCAAGTTGATATCTCCAGTAGTTTATAAGTTATGGACCAAAGTGCATATTTTCCTTAACGCAAAATTTAAGTGAAAAAGGGGCATAACTTAAAAAATATTTGTAGCAGAGTTATGGGTCTTGTTGGTAATGATGTAGAATTTGATGGTGAATATATATTTCAAGTTTGAAGTTGATATCATAAGTAGTTTTTAAGTTATGGACCAAAGTGCATATTTTGTTTAACGGACGGAGCCGCCGACGCCGACACCGGGGTGAGTAGGATAGCTCCCCTATTCTTCGAATTGTCGAGCTAAAAATATTCACAGACACTTGTTTAGGGGTCATTTGCTGGCCCTATATGCCTATAGAGCTATATAGGCCTATATACAGGCTTACAGGTCTCTAGATCCAAAAGTGGGCAATTTCAGGAAATAAACAGATGATCTATAGCATGAGATACATATACAATCACTTAGAACACAAAATATCCCAGTTTGAAAAAAATACCCGTTCAACAATAATTAACCATTAATGGTTAATTATTGTTGAACGGGTATTTTTTTCAAACTGGGATATTTTGTGTTCTAAGTGATTGTATATGTATCTCATGCTATAGATCATCTGTTTATTTCCTGAAATTGCCCACTTTTGGATCTAGAGACCTGTAAGCCTGTATATAGGCCTATATAGCTCTATAGGCATATAGGGCCAGCAAATGACCCCTAAACAAGTGTCTGTGAAGTGAATGGTAAGGGAAAAATTCATTTCAAATAACAGAAATAATTTCTTAATGTACCATAAATATTAAACTGAAAAGGGGAATAACTATGAAATATTTCTGAAGTTGTTAGAAAACTTGTTAGAAATTTTTTTATTAGAGATATTTACTTTTAGTCAATTATCAATCACTTCAGTAATGTTACAGAAAAGAACTGACCTAAAGGCATGGAAATGGTACAAGACTCACCAGCTTGTCATGGTGAACATTTCTGGCAAGTTACTATATTCCTAATGTATTTAAAACCCTGACAAGAAAATTCTATTTTAGTAGCAGTGACCTTGGACCTACAGGCATGGGCATGGTACGGGACACACCAACTTGTCATGATGACCATTTGTGTCAAGTTATTTTGAAATCACTCTATTCCTAACGAAGTTACAGCCCGGACAAGAGAATTCTATTTTTAGTAACAGTGACCTTGACCTACAGGCATGGTCATGGTATGGGATACAACACCCTGTCATTGTGAACAATTGTGCCAAGTTATTTTGAAATCCGTCCATTTATAATGAAGTTACATCCCGGACAAGAAAATTCTGTTTTAAGTAACAGTGACCTGGACCTTCAGGCTTGGGTATTGTGTGGACACACTGCCTTGTCATAGTGAGCGTTTGTGCAAAGTTATTTTGAAATCCCTCCATTCATAACAAAGTAACAGCACGGACAAGAGAATTCTATTTTTTGTAAGATTGACCTTGACCTTTGACCTACAGGCATGGGCATGGTACGCGACACACCACCCTGTCATAGTGAACATTTGTGTCAAGTTATTTCGAAATCCCTCCATTCAAAACAAAGTTACAGCCTGGACAAGAAAATTCTATTTTTAGTAACAGTCACCTTGACCTTGGATCTACAGCCATGGGTATTGTGCGGACACACAGCCTTGTCATTGTGAACATTTGTGTCAAGTTATATTGAAATCCCTCCATTCATAACAAAGTTACAGCCCGGACAAGAAAATTCTATTTTTTGTAACAGTGACCTTGACCTTCGACCTACAGGCATATGTATTGTACGCGACACACCGCCTTGTCATGGTGAACATTTGTGCCAAGTTATTTTGAAATCCCTCCATTAATAATGAAGTTAAGGGCCAAGTGTATATTTTGCTTAACACAAAATGTAAGTGGAAAAGGGGCATAATTTGAAAAATATTGAAAGCAGGGTTATGGGTCTTGTTGGTTATGATGTAGATTTTGATGGTGAAAATATATTTCAAGTTTCAAGGCAATATCTCAAGTAGTTTTGAAGTTATGGGCAAAATGCATATTTTGCTTAACACAAAATATAAGAAAAAAGGGGCATAACTTGAAATATATTGACAGCAGAGTTATGGGTCTTGTTGGTAATGATGTAGAATTTGATGGTGAATATATATTCCAAATTTCAAGTTGATATCTCCAGTAGTTTATAAGTTATGGACCAAAGTGCATATTTTCCTTAACGCAAAATTTAAGTGAAAAAGGGGCATAACTTAAAAAATATTTGTAGCAGAGTTATGGGTCTTGTTGGTAATGATGTAGAATTTGATGGTGAATATATATTTCAAGTTTGAAGTTGATATCATAAGTAGTTTTTAAGTTATGGACCAAAGTGCATATTTTGTTTAACGGACGGAGCCGCCGACGCCGACGCCGACACCGGGGTGAGCAGGATAGCTCCCCTATTCTTTGAATAGCCGAGCTAATAAACTTATATTGTAATCAAATTAGGAAAAAAAAACACAATGATGCAATGTTTAAGTCTTTAGCTTGCTAATTGTAACTTATGTAGCATCTTAGATGACCATCGTTGACCGTTTTACCCCTTTCCTCCATAGACACACCTTTATTGCATGGGCGAACAGTGTAGATCCAGATCAGCCATCACATCCGTGCCGTCGGATCAGGATCTGCCTTGTTTGCTTTTTGAAGCCTCAAGATATTTCAATTAGAACAGTGTTCAGTTGAACAACTGTGTTGCCCTCTTGTACTTTGTCAGAATAAAAAATCCCAGTAAAAAGGGGATCTTGATAGAAAGAATTTGGCATCATCATGATCAACTTGTTCACAAGCAATATCATTAAAAGTTTGATGAAGAAATTTTAAGAAACTAGAATGTGTCCTCGGACACTGATGCCCCCACTCTTGCAACAAAATTTGTAATGACAAAGGGCTATAACTCTGGTAAAAATAGTCACAGGAAAAAAAAAACTTTCTTAACGATCAAGTACACATCTTGCTTGATAATTTGTGCAAGTTTGAAAGAATCCACCTTATAGTTTAGGAGAAGTTGATGCCACAAGATTTAGGGATGTACGTACGGATATGCGTATAGACGGACGTACGGACATACCAACAGAGGAGTGCACTTTGTGAGGGCATAATGACAAATAGCCAACTTTAAGTTCTGACAGATCGAGGACAAAGCAATCCCTATTAACACTTTTTCTTTGAAAGGGCAACAAACAACAATAAGTAAAGAAAATATACCTTATATCGTGAATCCTCAGAGAAAGTTGGTTTTAACTTTTTTTCCCTGTATAAGTCTCCATACGTTTTAAGACCGGTCCAATTTTGTTTCTGAGTTGGGGGTAGCAGCATAGTGGTCACTGGGTTGTAGAACTGTGGAACCTCCACTGGGTACCACGTCCTCAAGAATACAATATCTAAAATACAATGGAATATTATAAAAGTAGGGGGTCTGTAGGTTCATATCCATTCAAGTTGCATGTGTAAACAATGCAATACCGAAGGTCCTTTTACTATAGACACTTCTCTCTCAAAACAAATTTATATACACTAAACAACAAACTTTCAGGCAACAGCATGATTTACATAATAGTAGTAATAATAACAATTGTAACGCAATCGAATATTTATGAATAGTGTAAGAATATTGAAATGGTTGTAGAAAAGCCCATGAAATTTCCTATTTTGGTGTTTGGTATGTGCCGGAAAATAACCATCACAATACACAACCTAGTATGATATAGTTATATTGTTGCATAGAACACAGGCAACTTCAAAAATACAGATACTGAAAACCACACTGTCTTATATAAATTTATCCCTTTCCTCCATATATATGCATTTTTACGCATGTGCAACCAGTGTAGATCCAGATCAGCTGGCACATCAGTGCTGTCTAATCAGGATCTGCACTGGTTGCATTTTGGTCAGAAATAACCTAATGAATAAACTAGAAATGTGTCCATAGGACACGGATGCCCCCGCTATGCATGTTTGTCATGGTGAACATTTATAGCAAGTTAATTGAAAATCTAATAAGTAATAACAAACTCACAGCCCAGACAAGAAAATTCTGGTTTTAGTAATAGTGACCTTGACCTTGGACCTACAGGCATGGGAATTGTCCACAACACAACGCCTTGTCATAGTGAACATTTCTGCCAAATTATTTTGAAATCACTCTGTTAATAATGAAGTTATAGCTAGTACAAGAAATTTCTATTTTTTGTAACAGTGACCTTGACCTTGGACCTACAGGCATGGGTATTGTACACAACACATCTTCTTGATATAATAAACATTTATACCAAGTTATTTTAAAATCCAATAAGAAATAACAAAGTTACAGAGCAGACAAGATTTTTATAACAAAATTTTATTTTTAGTAACAGTGACCATGACCTTGGACCTACAGGCATGAGTACTGTACGCGACACACCGTTTCGATATGGTGAACATTCATACCAAGTTATTTTAAAATCCAATAAGAAATAAGAAAGTTACAGACGGGACACGATTTTTCCAACAAAATTCTATTTTTAGTAACAGTGACCTTGACCTTGGACCTACAGGCATGGGTGTTGTACGCGACACACCGCCTTGTCATGGTGAACATTTGTGCCAAGTGATTTTGAAATCCCTCCATTCATAAGGAAGTTACAGCCTGGACAAGAAAATTCTATTTTTAGTAACAGTGACCTTGACCTTGGACCTACAGGCATGGGTATTGTACGCGACACACCGTCTTGATATGGTGAACATTCATACCAAGTTATTTTAAAATCCAATAAGAAATAACAAAGTTACAGAGCGGACACGATTTTTCCAACAAAATTCTATTTTTAGTAACAGTGACCTTGACCTCGGACCTACAGGCATGGGTGTTGTACGCGACACACCGCCTTGTCATGGTGAACATTTGTGCCAAGTTATTTTGAAATCCCTCCATTCATAAGGAAGTAACAGCCCGGTCAAGAAAATTCTATTTTTAGTAACAGTGACCTTGACCTTGGACCTACAGGCATGGGTATTGTACGCGACACACCATCTTGATATGGTGAACATTCATACCAAGTTATTTTAAAATCCAATAAGAAATAACAAAGTTACACAGCGGACACGATTTTTCCAACAAAATTCTATTTTTAGTAACAGTGACCTTGACCTTGGACCTACAGACATGGTTGTTGTACGCGACACACCGCCTTGTCATGGTGAACATTTGTGCCAAGTTATTTTGAAATCCCTCCATTCATAAGGAAGTTACAGCCCGGACAAGAAAATTATATTTTTAGTAACAGTGACCTTGACCTTGGACCTACAGGCATGGGTATTGTACGCGACACACCATCTTGATATGGTGAACATTCATACCAAGTTATTTTAAAATCCAATAAGAAATAACAAAGTTACAGAGCGGACACGATTTTTCCAACAAAATTCTATTTTTAGTAACAGTGACCTTGACCTTGGACCTACAGGCATGGGTGTTGTACGCGACACACCGCCTTGTCATGGTGAACATTTGTGCCAAGTGATTTTGAAATCCCTCCATTCATAAGGAAGTTACAGCCCGGACAAGAAAATTATATTTTTAGTAACAGTGACCTTGACCTTGGACCTACAGGCATGGGTATTGTACGCGACACACCATCTTGATATGGTGAACATTCATACCAAGTTATTTTAAAATCCAATAAGAAATAACAAAGTTACAGAGCGGACACGATTTTTCCAACAAAATTCTATTTTTAGTAACAGTGACCTTGACCTTGGACCTAGAGGCATGGGTGTTGTACGCGACACACCGCCTTGTCATGGTGAACATTTGTGCCAAGTGATTTTGAAATCCCTCCATTCATAAGGAAGTTACAGCCCGGACAAGAAAATTCTATTTTTAGTAACAGTGACCTTGACCTTGGACCTACAGGCATGGGTATTGTACGTGACACACCGTCTTGATATGGTGGATATTTATACCAAGTTATTTTAAAATCCATTAAGAAATAACAAAGTTACAGAGCGGACAAGATTTTTCCAACAGAATTCTATTTTTAGTAACAGTGACCTTGACCTTGGACCTACAGGCATGGGTGTTGTACGCGACACACCGCCTTGTCATGGTGAACATTTGTGCCAAGTTATTTTCAAATCCCTCTAATCATAAGGAAGTTACAGCCCGGACAAGAAAATGCTATTTTTAGTAACAGTGACCTTGACCTTGGACCTACGGGCATGGGTATTGTACGCGACACACCGTCTTGATATGGTGAACATTCATACCAAGTTATTTTAAAATCCAAAAAGAAATAACAAATTTACAGAGCGGACACGATTTTCGAACATACACACACACTGACACACACACCCACCCACCCACCCACCCACCCACAGCCAGGGTGAACACTATATGCCCTTCCGCCATTATATGGCGGGGGCATAAAAAGCGAACAGTGATCGAATCCATGCCATCTGATCTAAACTGTTCGCCTGAGCAATAAAGGTGTGTCTATGGAGGAAAGGGTTAAATAACACAAATCATTGTAATACTTGCATCAATCTTGCGAATACATGCTGTACTATGCACAAATTGTGTTAATATGTAAGTAGAATATTGTATACAAACACTGATTAATAACACATGTACAAACCACTGAGTAGAATTTTGTCTTCAAATGTTGCCCTAAATGCCCCTTCAGGAGTTTTGGCAGCTTTCTTGATCTGACCCCTTACTCCACTGACCGTGCGTAAACTGGCCCCTTCAAACTTGGCCACTTCCAGAGAAGAGTTGAACATCCCCTGTGAACAAACACAATAATATGTACAATAAACTGTCAGTGAAGGTAAGCTATCATTTGTGCGACGTCTTGGAGCCACATCGTGGCTGAAGTATTTTACATGTTTTGATGCCACTACATGTATTATGTTTTGTTGTCATTAACCCTCAAATAAATAAAGGATTATAAATGTAAGATCGAACCTGACACAACACTTGCAGTTTTACAACACCCTTACACTGTATGAAAATAACTTCTCATTCTCCCTCTACTCCATGGAGAAGGTATATGTCCTATATTCTACCATTGCCGATCTAGATCAGCCTGCACATCCATTATATTGTATAGTTTGATCTGGATCTACACTGTTCGTATCAGTCATAAACTCATAAATTATCTAATCAATTATAAAGTGAACAGTGGAAACTGTAGTCAAACTGCAAGGATGAGCAGAAAGATCTGGATCTACACTGGGCTGAGGTTATAAAACTGAGTTTTGAAACCAGTCTCAAATCTCAAGCATCTGATTGGCTGAAATGGCGACCAGTCGCCATTTCAGCAAATCAGATGCTTGAGATTTGAGACTGGTTTCCATGCTCAGTTTTATAACCCTGGGCACTGATTGCAGATGGGATGTAAGCCCTACCTAACTGAAGAAAGGGATAAGCTTCCAAGAGTGTGTAACAGGAGTAATAAAGCTGCTGGGACAACATGGTGTAACAGCCATATTCCATATCACATATTATCATCAACAACAATACAGTTTCAGCTTTCAGTATTATTTAAAAGGAAAAGCATCTGGAGTAAAGGCAGTTACATGTATGGTAGATGTACATATATACCTGTATAAAGGCAGTTTTGCTGTAGATTTTCTGTGGAGTTCCAGTCAGTTTCAGCTTCTTAACAATCTGTAACGACTTGTCAAGTTCTAAAACCACCCCTGTAGCTGCAATCCTAAAATCTGGCTGGATAAAACACAAAATACAAGTTCTTAGATCTACTAAAGTAAAGGCCTGGTAGAAGATTTTAAAACTGTGATCGGAGACCAGTCTCAAATCTCAAGCATCTAATTGGCTGAAATGGAGACAAGACTATAAGTCGTGTACATTTCAGCCAATCATATGCTTAAATATGAGACCGGTCTCCATACTCAGTTTTAAAATATTGGGTCCAGTGTTCACAAACAATCTGACAGTCAACAAACTTTTGACATCAATAATCAAGATCAATATCTCACATGGATTTTTAAAAAAAAAAAGAAATTAATAGAATTTAATATTCAAAGAAAATCCCAAAACTTATTTTAAATTCTGATATTATTGACATCCAAAATATGATGTTGAAGACTTATTAACCATTTCCTCCATATACACTGGTTTTATTGGTACAGTCAAGTCCCGATTTTACGAATAGGCATCGGACCAAGCCGATTATTCGTAGTATCGCATTTTTCGTAGTATCGCATTTTTGATAGTTTTGGTTGTTTACTGCCGCAAATCGTCATGGTCGTTATATGACATAATGTGTTATTGTTGTGATATGTCAAGGTCAATAAATAAAGTGACAAAGACAATATTCGCATTAGTTATTTTATTGTAAAATTACATGTTATCATTAATCAATTAAAATTCAGCTATCCTCCCCTGAAAAAACCAGACCCTTCGCAAAATTTCTCAGAATGTCGATTTCAATTTACTGAATTAATATTCGCCGTAGTAATAAGATTATGCAGAATTAAATGGCAGAAGTAGAATGACAAGCAATTCGCGTGTTTCAGATTTTATACAATTTTAAACATTTGACATTTAATCACTCAAACTGTTTGTTACAACCACACACGCCCGATGGTTGTTTACAGTGTCACAACTGCTTGGGTCGATAATTGCTCAACAATACAAAAAACGGTTATCGCTCGAAAAGGTGTGAAAATCACCTGCCTGACTGAAATTCGTAAAATTGCATCTTTATTACATTGTAAATAAGCTTAAGGGACTGTCAAAATTATTCGCTAAATCGCAGTTTTCGTAAAATCGCGTTTCGTTCGATCGCATCTTTTTTGCATTGAATAAAGAAGAAATACGGACGGGACCGACCGCCTTATTCGTAGTATACCGTTATTTCGTAAAATCGCGATTCATAAAATCGTGACTCAACTGTATTTTACTCTTGAACATCAGAGACTTAAAAAAAATAAACTTACTGAGACATTAGCAATGTTTTCAACTGCTAACAACCCTGTTCCTTGTGGTGTGATTGGACCTAAAGTATGATAAAAATGTCTGATATTACATCAAGTGCTAATGAATTTGCAATACAGAATACATTTTATAGACTCTCATTATTTAAAGTTGTATGACGATGATGACAGAAATAAGAAGAAGGGGTTTTGAGATTCTGCAGTGTGATAATCTCCAACTGCATCCCCACCACATCCCTGGTCTTAGATGCAAGCTCTTATTTAAGCTACTGAATTAGAGACAGTCAGATTAGGGGCATATCCAGAGGGGTTCAGTGGGATTTCTCAAACCCCCTTTTAGAGCAGAAAAATTTCATTATCATGGGGTTTTAGGCCAGACTTGGAAATTATCATCACTATAACTAAATTTCATCATAACTATCCTAAAGTTGCACCAAACAAGCCCACTGTCTGGAAATCTTGCATCTGACCCTGCACATCAAAGGGTTACAATAACACTTACCCCAGAAGCAGGCATGACAATGCAGATGTTCAGGCGTATATTTCAACAATCTGTTCCTCATATTGTGATCTTGTACTGAGTACAGGGGAATCGACTGGAATCTTCTCCAGCCCAGAGATATGATCAGCGGGTTCTTAGTCTTCAAGATCTTCTTATGCCATCGATGCTTCTTTAACCTGGTCTGAAATAAAGTAAAGAATAAAGATGATTTCAATATACTGACCCCTTTCTCCATAGATACCCATTTATTGTATAGGCAAAAAGTGTAGATAAAGATTAGCTTGTTCTTTAGTGTCATCTGATCAGAATCTGCAAAGTTCACTTTTCGATTCATTTTGTTATTTCTGGCCAGAAAGTGAAAAGTGCTGATCCTGATCAGATGGCACAGATGTTCTGGCTGATCTGGATCTACATTGGTTGTACATGTGATAAAATGTGTATATATGGAGTAAAGGATTTAAGATGATTTTAATATACTAATATTTACAATTCAATGTCATGCTCTATGATGAAGTCTTGTTAATCTAACGAACCATAACTTCTGATGGTACACAGTGTGACATATTACTTCGAGAGGTGTGGCTACAATAAAACTAAAAGCCATTCACAATTTATTGGACAGTGCCAAATGTTTTGACTTGTGATATTGAAGAGCAGGCATGTTTTGCATTAGTTGCTTGGTACCAAAAGCATGCCATTTGTCACTTAGTCGTCAACTCCATCAGCCATTCAAAAATGCCATAATTGCATAAATTCTCTCCAAAATTACATAATATTCATTGTTTAAAAACACAACAATACATGTACTTGAATATCTCCATCAAAAATAAAACCGGAGACTCTTGCTCTAAATATAAGTATTCTAACAAGGTATGTATTCTAACCAATCAACCCATTTGCTCACCAAACATTAGAACTGGGTTTTTAAATAAACTATCAGTTTTCCACACTCCTGGCAATTAATGAATGTCACAATTACCCCATACTACATAGATATGGGTTTTAATGCATGTGTGCTAGGATGTGCTATCTAATCGGGATCTACACTTGTCGCTTCTTGATCAGCTTGGTTAGAAATAAGAAATTCACAGTGAACAGTATAGATTCTGATCAGACAGCACACAAGTGCTGGCTGATCTTGATCTACACTGCCTTGCGATAAAGGGATATCAATATATGGGGTAACAGGTTAATAGTAAAAAGCTAAAGGTTTAGAAATAAAGAGATGGCAAAGTTTATAATAGAACTACCTGTACAAATCCAACATTATTTTCCACACTAAGCAGTCCTCCAAGAATAAGAGGGTATGTCGGATCAAAGTTGGTGACAAACTCACAGGGTACCCCATGAATCTCGACCCTAACATACATTCCAGGTCTGAATCCCTCATACTGCACCCTCAGGTCATCATCCATGTCTTCAAACACTGAACGATTTATCTGTATAAATAGAAACACAAAATTTTGCATATTTAAACCACTGCAAAACTGCACCATATATAATATTTCTAATTAGAATACATAAAAATACATGAATTTATGCATTATGCATATTATTTGAAGATTTTCCACAAAAATTAGTCCCTATGAAATTAAATCTAACCACAGTAAATAAAGTTCTGGCTCTCAGAAAAATCCTTTAAAAAAAAGCAGGGTTTAAAAATTCATCAGTTGATTAAGCACAACATGATCTGATGCAAGATTTCCAGAAAGAGTGTTTGTTGTGGACAGTTTTAGGGTAGTTTATTGATAATAAAACTTTCAAGCCAAAATCCCCTTACAATTTAATATTTGCTGCCCAAACAGGAGTTTCAAGCCACCCAACTGAACCCTGTGAGGATCTGCCCCTACATACCTTAGCTTGTTGATCCAGCTCCTCTTTCCAGTTATCGTAGAACTCTGTATCGCCCTTCATGTCGTACTGCGTGTCAAACATCTCTTTTAGCTTACGTTTCTTCTCTGCTCTTTTTTCCTCTGAAGTCATCTCCGACTTCTTCTTTTTCACTTCTGAATTGTGAAAAAATAGATGTGTATCTAAGTGTATCTTATTTCATTCAATTATATGCCTATTTGGCTTTAGTACCTTTATTTGTTGCAAACTTTCCCACCAACCCCGCCCTGTAGGTTATGCAAGAATTTTCTCACTAATAACCATATCAACTATTAAATTTTTATGTATTTCCCGCTAGGGAAAGAGCCAAAATCAAACCACCATGAAATAAAACTATGATAAAGGCTCTCATAATTATGAGAATAATACAAATGCACAAAATAATGTCCTCGCAAAAATATGATTTTCACCCACTTCTTTAAAATTCTTCCATGTGAGTTCAGTGATACTTCAGTATCCTGTACAATAAGATTACCTTCTGGTGGTTTCTCTACCTCATCTTCCATCCCAGATGCCCCAGCGTCATCTTCGTCTTCCTCAGAATCATCGTCTTCCTTCTTAGAGTCCGCCGCATGAGTTTCCCCAGTCTCTAAATCTTCAAAATCCCCATATAACTCATCTGCAAATGTAAAAAAAATGTATAGACAAGTGACAGGAAATTGTCACAAAACCAGGTTTTCATTTTCCAGACTGATGGCTGAGCACAAATGTGTTTTTAAAGTCAGCAGATATACATTATGTGAAAAGAAACAAAGGTCTTGTTCTATATTTACATGACTTTGTGTAAAACAATAGGGTCTAAAGGACCCTGGGTCGCTCACCTGTCAACAACTGCTCAATGGTTGCAAGAATTGTGTGCAAGTTTGGTAAAATCAAGTAAAAAAATTTAAAAAAAATTATGCTGCTATTGTGGAGAAAATGTAACTAGATTATGCTCTATATCAAATATCTAAGCTCTAGGCCTTACGGTTTCAGAGAAGAAGATTTTTAAAGATTTACTATATAACACTGTAATAAAACTAGTGACCCCCGGGGCGGAGCCCATTTTTGACCCCAGGGGGGATAGTTTGAACAATTTTGGTAGAGGACCACTAGATGATGCTGTATATCAAATATTAAGGCTCTAGGCCGTGGTTTTAAAGAAAAAGATTTTCATGTTTTTCCTATATAACTATATGTAAACCAAGAGAACACTAGGGCGTGGCCGATTTTGGCCCAGGAAACATAATTTGAACAAATTTCGTAGAAATCCATTAGACAATGCTACTTACCAAATATCTAAGCTGTACGCATTATGGTTTGTGAGAAGAAGATTTTTAAAGATTTCCTATATAAGTCTATGTAAAATTAAGTGACCCCTGGGGCGGGGCCAATTTTGACCCCAGGGAAATAATTTTAACAATCTTTGTAGAGTTTCACTAGAGGGTGCTAAATGCCAAATATCTAAGCTCTAGGCCTTGTGGTTTTAGACAAGAAGATTTTTGAAGTTTTTCCTTTAGGTTGCCATGGCAACCAGAGTTCTGCATGGAATTGATTTCTTTGAACAACTTTGGAAGAGCTTCATGCAAGGAACATCTGTGGCAAGTTTCATCAACTTTGGCCCAGGGGTTTAAGAGGAGATGTCGTTTAAATTAAAAGTTTACGGACAGACGCCGGACACCGGACAAATTGCGATCATAAAAGCTCACCTTGTCACTACGTGACAGGTGAGCTAAAAAGCAATTGGCCATAATTTAGGCAAAATTGATCATAACACAAAACCCAGATAATATGGCCAAAGGGCACTTGATAACGATACATTTGTGAGAGTTTGGTTGCAATCAATTGAGAAATGTAAGAGGAGTTGTGCACAGAAGGAATTGTTGACACCGGCCCACCACTAACGTACCTCAATCTATACACCAGGATTTAGTTTTCAGAAAACCTGGTTAGTAAGATTTTTTTCCATATCAAGGAAATATAGAGGATAATCGTTTGCTTCTGTGTAATATGGAATACGATATCATAATGCCTGGATGTCTTTGACATTGCATTTGTTGAAATCATTCAATGTACTGACTGTGAACCAAAAGTAAAACAACTGTGAAAAATAAAGTTGATACTTTCAACAATTCATTTCAATTCAACAGAAAGCTGTAAATCCAAAAATTTTAGATGAGACAATGTTCTACATGCCACTGTTTTCACGACGTAAGCATGTAATCAGGAAGAACATTCCTTAGATGTCTGATGACGTGGTGGATGTTCTGTCTTATGAACTGGCGGATCTGAAAATCTAAGGTTCTTGAATACTTTAAAAACATAACACAAATACTTTTGGTAATTTATGGTAAAAAAAATGTGTTTTTAAAGAGTACATGAAATCAAACATTAGTATACAAATCGAACTTGTTAGTTATTTATTAACAGAGTATTCACCCTTTTATATTAACTGAGTATTCTCCCTTTTAAAGTTTTATATATACTTAAATAAGGAGACACAAAACTGCTAACGAACGGATGGACAGACGACCAGAGGCATAACATTATACATTGAAAATTCTTTAGTTCACAATTATAGTTCAGTTGAAATCCCTTGAGAAATGTAGGAGTTGCACACAGAAGAGTATTTCTCTATATATTACATTATGTGGAAAAAACAAAGGCCCATAATTCTGTCAAAAATGATCAAATCACAAAACCCAGAAAATATGCGCCAGGGCACTTGGTGACAATCATTCTGTGAAAGTTTCATTGAAATCCCTTGAGAAATGTAGAAGGAGCGCACAGAAGAATTACATATGTGAAAAAAAAAATCAAAGGGCCATAATTAGGTCAAAAATGATCAATTCACAAAACCCCGACAATATGCGCCAGGGCACTTCATGACAATACTTCTGTGAAAGTTTAGTTGAAATCCATTTAGAAATATAGGAGTTGCGCACAGAAAAATTGTTTACGCCCGCCCGCTGACGTACCCCAATCTAATAACCAGGATTTTTCCTTCAGAAAACCTGGTTAAAAATTCGTAAACTGTTACTCCATGGGATATGGCTGATATCCTGTGGGCAACCAGTGTATATCAGCTTGCAGACTTTCTGCATGAAAACAGCTAGAATGAGTCCTATGTGTGATTGGTGTAGATCCAGATCAAATTGCAAAAACTGTGTAGACAAATGTGGATCTATACAAGGGCCCAAGATCATAAAACTAAAATTTGAGATCAGTCTCAAATCTCAAGGATCTGATTGGCTGAAATGGCGACTGGTCGCCATTTCAGCCAATCAGATCCTTGAGATTTGAGACTGATCTCCAGATTTAGTTTTATGATCTTGGGCATAGGTGCTATTAGATTCATAAGGTTGTTTCTGACTGAAAATGAGCAGTTTAGATCCTGATCAAACTGCACTGATGTGCAGGCTGATGTTGTTTTACATTCACTGGTTACCTATGGGACTGTTTCAGTAGATGCTTAATTATTAGAATGTTATATCAAAGCAATTATGTTGTTAATGCCTTACTTGAATAAAAATAATAATTATAAAATAATACAGCAACAAACAAGTCATGCCAGTTTTGTTATTGGAAGACAAAGAAGTAAAATAAATAAGTCAAACTACTGACCGTCTTTCTCTAGAAGGGCTTCAGCATCTTGACTTTCATCCCACTTCCCTGTTACAAAACAGTCCGCTATCAACTCTTGAATCTGTAACAAACATCATTTTGTCAGTAATATGGAAGTATAACATTAACACTTTTATAACATTTTTCATAACATATCCATGAACAATTTAATAAACACAAGTAATGAAATTTAATTGTACCCCACCCACTAACCAGTTACAAGAATTTTCCAGCTACAGTGTTGACAAAAGATTCTCTGGTAAAGAATTTCATTATTATATAGGCATATTGTGGTCAAAGGTCATATAATTTATGTGGATTCATGGTGAAGAAATTTAGGCTGCTGTGCTTTGATCTAGGTTACATAACTCATTACTCCATAATCCATATATATCCATTTTAATGCATGTGCGAACAGTGTTCATACAGATCAGCCAGCACAACCATGCTATCTGATCAGGATCTGCACTGTTCGCATTTTGGTCAGAAAAAACCTAACAAATCAAAAAGTGAACAGTGCAGATCCTGATCAGATGGCACGGATGTGCCGGCTGATCTGGATCTACACTGTTCGCCTACATAATAAAGGTGTGTCTATGGAGGAAATGGTCAACAAACCTTGTCAATATCAAGCTGTGTGATGGTGTATTTCTGAGGTTTGGAACAATCTGTACTGTTGATTGACACCCGATCATGTGCACTGGCCTCACTCTTCTCTTTGAGAACTTTAAACAATCCTCCGATCTCATCATTGTCTTCAGCATCCTTGTCTTTGTCTTCACTACTCTGCTCCTCTAAACAAGGATAACGAAGCATATTAAGCTTAAGCTTATTATGAGGGGCGTCAAGGGAAAAGGTTCCTTTGAGAAATTGATGTTCTTCTTAACAATGAAATCATCAAGTTAAAAGATGGTATTGCTGATAATGTATCTCGTGGTAAAAATTACATTCTTTTCATATTCTTGCATACCAGATCATGTCATCGGGTGTTTTCACCCGTGTAGGAAATTTCCATCCTATACCCCCCATATAGAATGAGTCACGCGCCTTATATGACGTCACAACATCTCAAGCAGTTATGAATAAACAATGGGATGTCTCGTATATCACTCCGCTACTATAAAGAAGCAGTGCAAATCAAAATTTACAGGAAAATACCATAAAGTGCACAAAATAAATAAGGTATGCAAGAAAAAGTATCATTCAATTATGCTGGGTAAGGATCGTTTGATCCGGCCCTCATGAAATATGCACTTAGGCCGTAACTTGTCAGAGCCTCGTTATGGCCCTTGTGCATATTTCACTCGGGCTGGATCACGCCATCTTTACCTTACATACTTGAATGATACTTATAATCTATTCTTGATGTGTTTCTATTCAGAAGCAGTCATTGAGCGTGATTAGCATACGATGGAATAACTTATTTCACAATTGGTGTAATAATAAATTAATAAGTTTAAACTAAACAAACAGTATTTTTAAAGATGACCTCAAAAACTATAAATCATGTTAATGGATATATGAATTTGATTTGTTTAAACCTTTGCCGTATATGAATTTTCTGTAATTCACTCGTCCTAACTGCCTCTCCCTGAAATTGGCTGCAGCCTGTGCGGCTAGGTCATGTTTCCATTTGAATGATTCCTCTGAAATAAATACAGGCAATCTGTTAGACAAACAAGAAATATCATCTCACCTCAATTCTATTAAGTACCAACTTCACAATCTTGGACAACTAAGACCCCAGCATTTTAAATACCGTAACTGCCCCATCTACCGCCCTCTGCACTTAGAAAATTCGGGAAAAGGGAGGAGCGTAAAAGGGAATTAACATAAAGCAAACGGAATTATCCAGAATCAAGAAAATCATTGTACCATTTTTAATCGAAAGCTAAACCAAAACCAGAAATTACTTTTTGCAAATAATAAAATCTGAACATATCAAAACAGAAAATACAAATGCCGGTGTAAATATGTTATATATTCTTTGTAAAAAAAATTTTTATGGAACGACTGACTTTAAAGATAAACTGAAAACATTGGTATAGCAGCTGAAAGTTGAATGAAAATTGTCTGTTATAGAGGGCGCTGTTTAATACCAGGATCCAAGGTTACAAAAATTGAGATCGAACTCAAAACTTAGTTTCATTCTCGAAGCCTATGGGTGAAATTACATATTTTCCCTGCATTAGAACTGCTTTTTTGAATTTTGAACACATAAAAATGTTGTACTCATACTTATTAACTAGAAATGTGTCCATAGGACACGGATGCCCCCGCTATGCATGTTTGTCATGGTGAACATTTATTCAAAGTTATTTGAAAATCCAATAAGTAATAACAAACTCACAGCCCAAACAAGAAAATTCTGGTTTTAGTAATAGTAACCTTGACCTTGGACCTACAGGCACGGGAATTGTACACAACACAACGCCTTGTCATAGTGAACATTTGTGCCAAATTATTTTGAAATCACTTTGTTAATAACGAAGTTATATCCAGTACAAGAAATTTCTATTTTTTGTAACAGTGACCTTGACCTTGGACCTACAGGCATGGGTATTGTACACAACACATTGTCTTGATATAATGAACATTTATACCAAGTTATTTTAAAATCCAATAAGAAATAACAAAGTAACAGAGCAGACAAGATTTTTCCAACAAAATTCTATTTTTAGTAACAGTGACCTTGACCTTGGACCTTAAGGCATGGGTGTTGTACGCGACACACCGCCTTGTCATGGTGAACATTTGTGCCAAGTTATTTTGAAATCCCTCCATTCATAAGGAAGTTACAGCCCGGACAAGAAAATTCTATTTTTAGTAACAGTTACCTTGACCTTGGACCTACAGGCATGGGTATTGTACGCGACACACCGTCTTGATATGGTGAACATTCATACCAAGTTATTTTAAAATCCAATAAGAAATAACAAAGTTACAGAGCGGACACGATTTTTCCAACAAAATTCTATTTTTAGTAACAGTGACCTTGACCTTGGACCTACAGGCATGGGTGTTGTACGCGACACACCGCCTTGTCATGGTGAACATTTGTGCCAAGTTATTTTGAAATCCCTCCATTCATAAGGAAGTTACAGCCCGGACAAGAAAATTCTATTTTTAGTTACAGTGACCTTGACCTTGGACCTACAGGCATGGGTATTGTACGCGACACACCGTCTTGATATGGTGAACATTCATACCAAGTTATTTTAGAATCCAATAAGAAATAACAAAGTTACAGAGCGGACACGATTTTCGAACATACACACTGACACACACACCCACCCACACACAGCCAGGGTGAACACTATATGCCCTTCCGCCATTACATGGCGGGGGCATAAAAACAGACATTTCTTTTTTAAGTTAAGACTGAAACAAAATTTTGCGTTACGATCATGGAGTTCAAACTCAAGTTTTATAACCTTAGGGCCAGGTTTTTTTTTACAGTTTATTTTTTAGTAAATTATCCCTTTACTCTATACATATGTGTTTCATCACATGTGCGATCAACTGTTTGGGAAATTTGCTATCAACATTGAAAAAAAGGTTGTGTATATGTATTTCAAAGCAGGATAAATAAAAAAGGAACCCTGAATAGTACCTTCATCATCATCTTCCTCCATATCTGACGCCATCTCCTCCTCCTCATCATCATCACTTTCTTCCGCTTCAATACCACTCTCCTTTAATTTTGACACTGACAATGCTGCTGCTGGTGTCACAGCTTTTTCCTCAGGTTTCCAAGAATAGTAGTCAGTCTGTGATAAACTTACCAACTTCTCTGACAAAGATTTTATTGATTTTTTGTCATTATCTATTAAAACACTCTCCGACTTTTTGTGGTCTTTAACATCTTTTGTTTTCTTATTCTGTTCAGTTTCATTTTCACTGTCAGACTCACTTGCACTTTCACTAACATTATCTTCAGTTCCTTTCATACCTGATTCTGTTTTATGTTTCAAGTCACTAGATTTTACCGTTTTAACATCTTCTTCACTATCACTTTCACTTCTACTTTCTGATTCAATAGAACTTACATTTTGTTTATTTTTATTCCCTTGTTTTGAAGTTAAATTCAATTTTGTTACCTTAGCACCATCATTATGAGATTTACTTTTTGATGGTTTAACCACTGAAGGTTTAAGTTCTTGTGTTTCTTGTTTTAGTTTTGCACTATTTTTGTCACCTTTAACATTTTTGTCAGGCAATTGCTTTTTAGAACTTTTCTTGTCCTTTTGTTTTTCTAGCAAATCATCACTATCATCTTCACTGTCATCATCATCGTCAATATTGTCATCATCATCTTCTTCTTCTTCACTATCTTCATCCTCATCCTCATCATTGTCACTATCTATAACATCAGACTTCACCCTTTTCTGTTTCTTTTTCTTTCCTTGTGGACTTTCTGTTTCACTTTCTCCCTCCCCAACATTGTCATCATCATCATCATCATCATCATCATCATCATCATCATCATCATCATCATCATCATCACTTTCAACAAATTCATTCTTTGAAGGTTTAAATGTTATTTCTTCATCTTCACTGCTTTCTTCCATATCCACCTCGTCATGAGATGGCTTTTTAAACTTTCCGGGCTTTGACTTAAATGAAATTTCTTCGTCTGAATCTACCATGTTCAACATTGACTGTTTTGTTATTGCATTCTGAAAAAAGAAATTTTTTATTCTAAAATTAAAATAATTGCTTTCTTAAAATACTACTGATCTAATACACAAATATTTTAATTTTAGAATGGCAATTCTCCTGTTTCTACAGGCATCGGCAAATCATGATTTTCTTGGTTTAACCCTTTCCTCCATAGATACACCTTTATTGCGTGGGCAAACACTTAAGATCCAGATCAGCTGCCACATCCTTGCCATCTGATCAGGATCAAAACTTTGTTTTTTTTATTTTATAGGTTATTTCTGACCAAAATGTGACCAGGGCAGATCCTGATCAGACAGAACGGATGGGCTGGCTGATCGGATCTACACTGGTCCCACATGAATAAAAATGTGTATATATGGAGGAAAGGGTGAATGAATATCTTGCCTCAGCTTCTACACGTACATTAATGGGTCTGATCTTCCAGCTTTTTGGGTGGAAGAAGACCCCAGGTTCCCCTTCGAGTGTTATTTCAGGCCCAGGCGGGAACCTGGGTAGAACCACCAATGTTCTGCAAGCTAACTGGATAGCTTCCTCACAACCAGCACATACATGAGATATGATCTGGATCTACACCGTTTGCTATTTGATTAATTTAAGTTATTTCTGACCAAAATCAAAACCAGTGCAGATTAGAAGCACAGATATGCAAAATGATCTGGATTTACACTGGTGGCAGTGTTGCATTAAATTTGTATGGGGAAATTGTAAATCTAACCTCATTTATATCATCGTCATCAATATCCTCATCCGATTCCCTGCCACTGTCATCTTCTGCTGCCATCTGGTTGTCATCATCAGTGAATACAGCTCGACGTCTCATTCTGTCACCTGACTGTACGGTCTCAAACTCACGATCACCACTGCAAACAACATTACGTTAAGAAAATATTAGTAAATTGCTAGGGTTTTATGATAAATGTTCTACAACTGACACACATATTAGAACAGTGGAGGTTAGTTGATAGATTCTGAGGAGACAGCGCGCTCAACTATTCGAATCATTTGAAACAATTGCAATTTGAAGATTAAAACAATAACAACTATGGCCAAACATTCATGTGCAATCAGGAAACGTATTAACAAGTGAATGGGAGAAAGTAATTTTAAATAACA
Source organism: Corbicula japonica (assembly GCA_038501625.1). Classification (NCBI taxonomy): domain Eukaryota; kingdom Metazoa; phylum Mollusca; class Bivalvia; order Venerida; family Cyrenidae; genus Corbicula; species Corbicula japonica. The sequence continues at coordinate 3,974,526 of JAZAYU010000048.1, forward strand.
GAAATAATTCCATAATGTTCCATAAATATTGAACTAAAAATGGGAATAACTATGAAATATTTTTGGAAGAGTTAAAAAAAAACTTGTTAGTAATTTATGATTGGAGAAATTTACTTTAAGTTCAATATCAATTATTTCAGTAATGTTACAGAAAAAGAACTGAAATGAAAAAAAGCATTACTTTAAAAAGCATACAGTAGGTCAAGTGAAAGTGATCTAGATTATGATGGTGAAAATGTTTTTCAAGTTTGAAGTTGATATCTGTATTAGTTTCAAAGTTATGGGCCAAGTGCATAAAAACTTGAAAACAAAATCTATTTTATAAAGAACATAAATTTTAAACAATTGTAGCAGAGTTTTCGGTCTTTGGTGGTTATTGTAAAGATTAACATAGTGACTATACATGCATATTCTAAGTTTGAAGTTAATATCTCATGTTGTTTCAAAGTTATGGATCAAGCGCATATTTCGGCAAAAACTAAGTTCAAAAGGGGCATAAGTTACAGAAAAATTTAAGTGAAAAAGGGGCATAACTTGAAAAATATTGGAAGCAGAGTTTTGGGTCTTGTTGGTAATGATGTAGAATTAGATGGTGAATATATATTCCAAGTTTCAAGTTGATATCATAAGTAGTTTTCAAGTTACGGTCAAAGTGCATATTTTGTTTAACGGACGGAGACACCGACGTTGACACCGGGGCGAGTAGGATAGCTCCCCTATTCTTCGAATAGTCGAGCTAAAAATGATGATTTCTGGAATTTGTACAATTATGCAGTATTGCTTATATTATACTGCAAGTATAACCTTATTATTTAACCCTTAAATCCATATATGCTTTATTGCATGTGCGAACAGTGTAGATCCGGATCAGCTTGCAATCTGTTTGTTGTTTTGATTCATTAGATCATTTCTAACAAAAAGAAAACAATCTAGATCTTGATCAGATGGCACAAATCTGCCAGCTTAGAGGATCTACATTGTTCATATATGTTATAAAACTCATATGCATGGAGTATGGGTTAAATAGCATTAACATTCAAAATTTTCTTTAACCCTTTCCTGTACAGATACACCTTTATTGCTAGGGCAAACAGTTTAGATCCAGATCAGCCGGCACATTCGTGCCGTCTGATCAGGATCTAAACTGTTCGCTTTTTGATTCATTAGGTTATTTCTGACCAAAATGTGACCAGTGCAGATCCTGATCAAACGGCACGGATGTGCAGGCTGATCTGGATCTACACTGGTCGCACATGCGTAAAAATGCGTATATATCCAGGAATGGGTTAAATTATATAAAAGTTTACTTTTTATAGTTTTGGTGGTTCTAAATTTAGTCATGAAATCATTGATAATTAGTACCTACAAATATTTAAAAATTTATATCATCCAAAATAAAGATTTGCCCTGTATATAACCCTTTCCTCCATAGCTAAACCTTTGCGTGGGCAACAGTGTAGATCCAGATCAGCCTGCACATTCATGCCATCTGATCAGGATCTGCACTGTTAGCTTTTTGTTTGCTTTTTGATTTGTTAGGTTATTTCTGACCAAAATGGGACCAGTGCAGATCGCGATCAGATGGCACGGATGTGCAGGCTGATCTGGATCTACACTGGTTGCACATATGTAAAAATGCCTATATATGGAGGAAAGGGATAATAAACTGTACCTGTAATTGTCATCCTGTGTGACCTCTGAGCTCTTTATCCCCTCGGAATACAGGGTAACCTGGGATGTGGTCATTTTCTTGTCCAGTGGATTATTCATGGCCATTAGGGAGGATACCAGCTCATTCACTGGCTGCGGGGCATCTTCATCCTGAGCAAATATTGTTTTCAAGATAAAAAGTCATTTTCAAAGAGAACCTTGGTTGCATATCATATCTGTGTTTAACCCTTTACTCCATACCAATCGCTATGACTATTATTGCATGGTCAAATACGTATAATGGGTTATTTTCGCGATCGAAAAATTTCGCGATTTTGTCGTAATTTTTATTTTCGCGGTTTTTATTTTAGCGAATTTGCACTCACAGAAATTGACGCCTACGTTGTTGGGAATTTTTAGCGTTTTTAATTTTAGCGAAATCACTTCGGTCGCGAAAATAGCGAAAATATTATGCTCGCGAAAAAAAAACATTATAGGGTAGTGTAGATCTAGATCAGCCAGAACATTTGTGCCATCGGATCTAGATCTAAACTGTTTGCTTTTAGATTCATTAGGTTATTTCTGACCAAATGAAGTGAACATTACATATACAGATCAGATGGCATAGATGTGCCCAATAAGATAGATCTACACTGGCCGCCCATGTAATAAAAGAAGTATCCATGGAGAAAAGGATTACGCCCAAAATGGCAAAAACTTTTAAAAGCCATATTCTCTACAACTTAACATTTACCACAGATATAAACAAAATAAACACAAAGACCTTAATTACATGTATAAGATTAGTTTAAAATCTACAACAGAGAGTAAATTGATTATTTTAATACTCAGATCTGTTTCCAGTTGTTGTTTTGTAGGGACTCACCCTGTACAGCTCATCAGGATCAACACTGTTTGCCCATGCGTTAAAATAAAATGTCTTAAACAGGCTTACCTGTGATTGTTTATGTGAATGACTGCCTCCAAGATCAATATAGACTGCATCTTTATCATACACAATACCACCGACTCCAGACATAGGGGCATACACCACTCGATCTCGCTGACTTAGGGACCGCTTCTTCTGTTTTTCAGGGGTCGGACAGGGGTCAGTGAGGAACTGGATATCGTGAATGGAAAAATCCCCGCAGCCCGGAATATGAACATTAATGTTGTTCTTCATGTGCGTGCCATGTAGATATCCATACAGTGAGACATCACGATCCGTTTTGCTAAACTGACGAACTTTTTCTGGATCGGTGATGTCTTCCATTCTACAAAACAAGAAAGCAATTAACAGTACATTGTATTTTAATTAATTATAATTTGATTGATATTTCAATCAGCAATTAACAGTACATTGTATTTTAATTGATTTTAAATTGATCGCTTTTTCAATGATGATGCTCAAAAAAGCCAAAGTATACATTATCTTTTTAAAATTTCAAAATTTGCGGATGGTGAATTTGCCATAAGTTATCAGTAATTTAAATCTGCAAAAGATTCATTCGAGAATGGTAATGTTTGCGAAAAAGGTTCATGCAGTGCGAACCATGATGTTTATTATTTGAGAAAGAGAAAATCATAAGTTTCACAGTGTTTCATTTGACTTTTAAAAACATCTTGTTTTTAGTTTAAAAGGAAATTATAAAGTTTTCCCAGTGAAATACAATTGATATTTTCAGAGTTTTGAAACTGTGCAACACCGTATTTATTTTCACTGTTTATTGCAAATCGTGCAAATCCAATTTCCAAGTTATTAAACCCCTTTGCAATTTCAGATTTGTTTGATAAGAAAACTAAACATAAAAAGAAAATTTGTTTCAGTGAAATATTGATTTTGTTTACTCTTGAACATAAAAACTGATTATTTCATTTGTAAAAATATAATTTTCTGGTGTTCAATCATCAAAGAAAATCACTATTTAAATGAAACTAAACAAATATATGGTTAGCCAGTAATACTGGTATGTGGGATACCTGTCGGCCAGGATGTACGGATGTGTGGTTCTCCAGGTAAGGGGTCGGAACTTCATCACTGATATAAACCTGCACAGGTTGTGTACCTCAGTTTTCTGGTACTCTCCATTCACCATACCCGATAAATAGAACAACTTTGCTCCCTACAAAATGTTGTAAATCTATGTCAGATTTTGTTTATTTGCCATAAATCAGGTACATGTCAACGAACAAAACAGATCTAGCAATACAACGGTTTTGAAAAGCAAGTTATTATTATTTCCTTACGTTTTAAATTGACCCTTCACCTCATAGGATTTGGCTGTTACAATGATGTGGTGAACAGTGTAGATCCAGATCACATCTAATCAGGATCTAAACCTTTATACTCTGCACAGCATTTCTCACATTTGCAAGCAGTGTAAGACCTGATAAGCCTTTGAACATACTGATCTGGGTCTACACTGTTTGCTTCTAAGTAAATAAATTAAGATAATGTATTTCATCTAAAAAAAACATTAACAACAATTGACCAACCTTACTTAAATAGAAAGGCGAGTCCATTATATTAATTTAATGAACAACCATTTGTTTTGAACATAGATTCGCTGAAAATGCGTGGGCGACCAGTGTAGATCAAGATCAGCAAGATCAAGACCTGAGCTGCCTGATAAGGAGCTTCACTGTTCGAATGAAGGATTCTTAGGTTATTTCTGACCATGATGCAACTGTTGCAGATCCAGATCAGACACCATGTGCAGGAAGATCTATATCTACACTAGTCAAACCTGTTAAAATGCATACATATGGAGTATACATTTTAACTGTTAAACATGGAAAACTGATGATAAGGCCACTAAGGTTATAGCAAAAGGTTCAAACCTGATACACTTCAGTCCAAAACCTGTGTTTTAATCTTTTCTTGGTCTTCCTAAGTTTCTTGCTGTCTTTGAACGAGTCGAGGTGAGTAAGAACTCCCATAATCCTTGGGAAACCGTGTACTTGACAGATATTGAGAAACTCAAACGTTTCCATCTCAAATCCAAAGCTGGCGTCCACTAGCAGCAAAACCTGAAAATATATCAATAAAACAGGTCACGTCCCAGAAAAACGTGTCTTTGGTAATATTTTTTGACAACGAAGATCTATTTATAACAAGAGCCAGTCGGAAACGACTGCAAGCTCGACTATTCGAAGTCAGACATATTTAAGCACATTTTAAACTGGGCTTCATTTAAATTGGGAAGTAATTCAGGAGTTTATGACACCCAACACACACACATGAACAAAAGTTTCTTAATCTAAGTTAGGAAATCAATAAATTACACTTAATTTATTATTGTAGTTTTTTAAGAGTGTTTACACAACCCAGCCCATACACCCCTGATCCCACACCCATCAACCCACTATCCCTGCCCACCTAAAGTGATGTGGTGAGGTGTGGTGTAGTATAGTATGGTATGGTATGCTGGTTGCTGTTGTTGGTGGTGTTGGTGTAGTTGCTGTTGTTGGTATTGTTGTTGGTGTTGGTAGTGGTGGTGTTGTTGGTGGTGGTGGTGGTGTTGTTGGTGGTAGTGTTGTTATGTTGGTGTTGTTGTTAGTGTTGTTAGTTGTTGGTGTTGTTGATGCTATTGTTGGTGTTGATGTTGGTGGTGGTGTTGTTGTTGGTGATGGTGTTGTTGGTGGTGGTGCTTTTGTTTGTGGTGTTGTTTACGGTATAGTTGGTGGTGGTGTTGATGGTGGTGTTGTTGTTGTTCTTTGTGTTATTGTTGGTTGTCTTGTTGGTGTTGTTGTTGTTGTTGGTGGTAGTGGTGTTGTTGTTGTTGGTGGTGGTGGTGGTGTTGTTGGTGGTGTTGTTGACAGTGTTGTTGGTGGAGTTGTTGTTGTTATTTGTGTTATTGTTGCTTCTGTTGTTTGTGTTGTTGTTGTTGTTGGTGGTGGTGGTGGTGTTGTTGCTTTTGGTGGTGTTGTTGTTTGTGGTGTTGTTGTTGGTGGTGTTGTTATTGGTGATGGTGTTGTTGGTGGTGGTGGTGGTATTGTTGTTGGTGGTGGTGGTATGTGGTGGTGTGGAGGTGGTGGTGTGGTGGTGGTGTTGTTTGTAGTGGTGGTATGTGGTGGTGGTGGGGGTGATGGTGGTGTGGTGTGGTGGTGGTGTGGTGGTGGTGGTGGGGGGTGCTGGGGGTGGTGTGGTGTGGTATGTGGTTGTGTTGTGTTGTGTTGTGGTGTGGTGTGGTGTGGTGTGGTGTGGTGTGGTGTGGTCTGGTCTGGTCTGGTCTGGTCTCGTATCGTATCGTATCGTATCGTATCGTATCGTATCGTATAGTATAGTATAGTATAACCACTCAACACTTTCATCCAAAGTATGTTAAGTAAATCTGTTTTAAACCTTTTCTATAACATTACCTATGAAAAACACTAACACTGAAACTTTAACCATAATTTCTAAGTCTTAATTCTAATTTCAAAGTGAAAAAGGGCAAAAATTAAATAAAAAAAGCAAGGATGAGTTATGGGCCTTTGAACATCAACCTGATGTATGATAAAATAAAGGTATACAAAGTTTAAAAGTTGTGGTTTTAATAGAATGAAAGTTATGAGGTTTCACCATCTTGCACGTAAACTTAAACCTTAATTTCTAATTCTAAAAAGCGCAATAATTTGATAAAAATCAAAGAAAGAGTTATGGTTCTTGGCAAACATAGTCAGGGTCATGATAAAGAACAAATTTCAAAGTTGTAGTACAAAGAAGTATGAAAGTAACTAGCTTGCATGCAAACTTTAACCTTAAATTCTAATTGAAAAGGATCAATAATTTAAAATAAAATCAAAGAAAGAGTTATGATTCTTGGCATACATAGTCAGGGTCATGATGGTGAACAAGTGTCTTTAGTTTCAAAGCTATAGTACAAGAAGTATGAAAGTAACTCGCTTGCATGCAAACTTTAACCAGAAATTTTAAGTTGAAAAAGGGCTATAATTTGATTAAAAATTAAAGAAAGAGTTATGGTTCTTGGAACACATAGTCGGGGTCATGATGGTAAACAAGTGTTGAAAGTTTCAAAGCTATAGTACAAGAAGTATTAAAGAAACTAGCTTGCACGCAAACTTTAACCTAAAATTCTAAGTCGAAAAAGGGCCATAATTTGATCAAAATGGAAGTAAGAGTTATGGTTCTTGGCATATCCACTCGGGATATGATAATGAACAAGTGCTGAAAGTTTCAAAGCTGTAGTATAAGTAGCATTGAAGTTATGTGTTTATACAGTACCTTGCACGCAAACTTTAACCTGAAATTCTAAGTCGAAAAAGGGCCATAATGTGAAAAAAATGGAAGTAAGAGTAATGGATCTTGGCATATCCACTCAGGATATGATAATGACCAAGTGCTGAAAGTTTCAAAGCTGTAGTATAAAGAGTATGGAAGTTATGTGTTTGTACAGTACCTTGCACGCAAACTTTAACCTAGAATTCTAAGTCGAAAAAGGGCCATAATTTGATCAAAATGAAAGTTAGAGTTATGGTTCTTGGCACACACACTCGGGACATGATGATGAACAAGTGTGCCAAGTTTCAAAGCTGTAGTATAAGTAGTATTGAAGTTATGTGTTTGTACAATAGCTTGCACGCAAACTTTAACCTGAAATTCTAAGTCGAAAAAGGGCCATAATTTGATCAAAATGAAAGTTAGATTTATGGTTCTTGGCACACACACTCGGGACATGATGATGAACAAGTGTGCCAAGTTTCAAAGCTGTAGCTATAGTAGTTTGTAAGATATAGGTATGTTGCATGCAAACTTTAACCAAAGCGGGACGGCGACGCCGACACCTAAGTGAGTAGAATAGCTCGACATATTCTTCGAATAGTCGAGCTAAAAACAATTACGTAAAATCTTCCAAAAGGGAAGTCAGTTATACACTTTATAAAATTATCACTCTTTAATTTTGAATTTTCGAACACATGTTCTTTGTCAAGAAAAATATAAATATATTTGGAATGAATTTACAATTATCTATTATTTTTTTCAAACCTAATAGGTGACTTTGTAAAATGTTTAAATAATATAATTTTATATATATTTATTTATTTTATTTCTCCATGCAATAAAGATTTATCTATGGAATAAAGGGATAAGAATCAAGCCTGGATATCTGATAATGGGATTTAGAATGTCTCGTTCACTCATCTTACCAGATCAGCCACTTTGGCGATATCAATCATGGCACTGATATCATTGTTGCATTCTATTATTGTCAATCGTCTCTGCTTCCCTAAAATCAAAAAGAAGATCAAAAAAACTAAGATGGTAAAACTGATTTAAATCACCTCCTGAAAATGCTAGGCTATCAGAATCAGGCTGATGCCTACAAAGTTGCAAAAGAAAATAATGAACGCCAAAATTGTCAAAGCGTTCTAAACGTTATATTGTATATTGTATCCAAGTATACACAGTGTTATAGACCGCAGAAAGAGTTGACACCCCGCGTATTTTACTGAAGATAGGTGTGTTTTAAATGGTATTGAATGTATTTCCACTGTAATGACATCTTTAGATCATTTTGCAAGCATTATGAAACTTTCTTCCTGTATTGACTGTTTCTAAAAATAGTTATAAGGGAAAACCGCTATAGTTTATATATGATTTTTGTGGATCTACCATTTTGTTAGGATTGACTTCAGTGAGAGTGGTAAAATTAAAGCTTCTGATGAGAATATGTTTTCTGCTAAAATTGTTCTAGATGCCTAACCCTATATGTGATATAACTAAATATCAAGAAAATCATAATCAGATATAAGTTATAATAAATAACGTTAACATTTTCTTATCATTCTGTTACAAACATACTAGACACTACTGTACCTGCAATAAATTTCAAGAAAAATGTAATCAGATAGTAGTTTCTGTAAATACATTTGACATTCTAATGTAACACAAGCGTACAAGACTCTACTGTTACAATACACAAATAACTTTATTTCAAGTAAAACATAATCGGATAGAAGCTATGATAAATTTAGCCCTTCTCTCCATATATACACCTTTATGACATCAGCAACAAGTGTAGATCCATATCAGCCAGCACATCGCTACAATCTGATCAGGATCTAAACTGTTCACTTTTAGATTCATTAAGTAATTACTGACTTAAATGAGACTAGTGCAGATCCAGATCAGATTGCAGATGTGATCTGCCAGCTGATCTGGATCAATGCCGATTGCACACATGTAAAAATGCATATATATGGAGCAAAGGGTTAGTTTTCTCATGCATAACAAACATACCAGACACTACTGTAACAGGGCCTTGAATCCTTGTGAGTCTCTGTTTTGTGAAGTTCTTTACAACACACTTCAGAAGAGTAGTTTTCCCCACCTTCGGAGGTCCAACCACACCCACTATGATTGGGGGAGGTTCCAGGGGGGTACGGTCAACCAGAGGAATGTGCTGCTTCTTTGTCTTGATATCCTGAGTTCTGAAAGTTAGTTCAAATAATATCATGAAGACCATCTGTATGGCCTAAAAAAACTGGCTGTTTTCACCTATTGAAAACACATTGTTCATAAATAGTATAATAAAAAAACACTTTACACTTTATTACTTTCATTCACCTTACTCACAAGCTACTTGTGGAATTAACAGTGTTAAACATCAGCAATTAAAGGGCCATAACTCCATAGCAACTCGAGCAATCAGATAAGTTATCATTCTTTGCCAAGATATTATGGTGTTGAATGCAATATTAAATGGCTTAAGTAAAAAATCAATGACCATGCAACAAAATTTCTCTACTTACTAAATAATTCAATTACCTTTGAACTGTTCTGAGAGTTTTGTTAGCATGTTGTATAGAGAAAGCCTTCGGATTTCTCTGCTGTGGAGTAAGATTCTGATCAATAACTTGCTTCCCCTTCTTCTTGGCAGCTTTTGGTCCTGCCTGTCTTTTCCTATGAGCTTTCTTTTTGTCTGTCTGTTCATCCATGGTCTATCTGGAAATCAAAGGGTTAAAATTCAATTTTTCAGGTCAGTAGACCATAGGTAAAGCAAGTTTTTTTTACAGCAGGGTTTTTTTTAAGGAAGCGGGGAAGATGCTGGTCAAAAGGAGAAAAATACGTGAAAAATACAAAATTGGGGAGATTTCCAGAAATCTTTTGTTTAGGGCAGTGCTTGGGTAGTTATTGTTAATTTCCAACTTTACTGCTGAATTCTTCAAGAAAATTAAATATTGCTGCTCAAAAGGAGGGTTTGAGCAATACCCCCCCCCCCCCCCCCCCCAATACAAACATGCTAATACAACACGCAATGTATGACTATAAATTATCTCAAAATTACAGGGTACTTTGACTTTTAAATGTCGCGATAATTAATTTTTATTTTAGTTGTGAGTCACACATTAATTTGGACTTCAATGAATACTCCGGAACAGGGTTTCGCTGAGTACTAAGGTTCAGTACTCGAGTAAGTACTGAGTACTGGATGCTTAAGATGTACTCGAGTAAGTACTGAGTACTCACTTTTGTGAGTGTACTTAAGTAAGTACTGAGTACTACTTAGGGTACTCACGAGTATTTTGCGAGTACAAAAACTTTTAGTATTATTTTTATAATTATATAGCATACACAATGTACTTTTAACTTATTCAAATGAGGTATGCTTGTATTATTTTATTTATAATGAAGTAGTTATCATTATTATTGACATTGTCACTAGACAAAAAATATATAAACACACACAGAAATCAAAAGTATTCCATTATTGAAAAAAAGTGACAATAGTCACAGTGACATCATTAGCATTTCAAAAATGTCATCTAAACCTTTTAATACCACGTCATTATATAAGGTCTGGAGTGAATACAACATTTTCTCTTGGTGATCAGTTAACTTATAAATCTTACATTTATGGAGGTACAGATAATTTTGTACATCCCAAAACATACTGTCCGAAAACCGTTTACTATGTGACTTATTCAAAATCTGCAAGTGTACTCTTTCTCGAAAAATATTATACAAATAAGCATTTAAGAAGAAATGATTTGGTCGTAACATGTACCTATGAAGTAAGAATTACACCATGAAGTGTCGTAGAACTGTTTTTCTATAAACACGTGCAGTTTGTGTACATTCCGCCGGTGTCGACGTCAGTTTCTCCAATTTCGTACATTTTACAGTTAAGATTTCTCACGCAACACAGAACTTGGAATAAATTTATCGCGCTAGAAACAAATAATTTTTTACCGGAACGATTGATCTGGTGACAAGATAAAGATGTAGTTTGAAATGAATATGTCATAGAAATGTTAAGATGAGTTATTTCTCAAGAAACTTTAAGATAAGCTGACGGGAGGAATAATTTTTGAGGAGTGACAGTTACCCCCACCCAAAACATCAAATATGGTCCACAAATATCAGTCACCGGTCAGGATATACAAATATCCGTTTGAACTAGTCATGGCGGTAAGTGTTTCAAGTTCTTCTAAACGGTAGTAACATAATATGATGTTATTCAGAACATTCTGTTGTTGAATATTTGTTTGATGTTTGATTCTCCTTGCACGAGTTCTCATGCTTAATTCAATGTTGTTGTTTTTTAATTGCAATCATATATAATAAAAAGCACTTACATATGATTAATAAGGCTTTTTTATTCCATTTAAAAACATTTAGATGAAAAAATAGGTAATCATTTCTTGATTTGTCAAATAATTGTTTCCCAATTTAAGATAAGATACTGAGTTCCTAGTTCTAGTAATGAGCCACTATACCAAAGTTAAGAGAAAAAAACTGGGATTTAACAAAAAATTAAATAGCATCATAAGCATGAAATGACATATTCATATTGTGATCTTTTATATGCTTAGCATTAGGTAATTACAGTGGAGCTCCGCTATATCACAAAATCCAATATAACACGGTCGACCCGTGGACCCCGTATTTTCCCCATAAAGTGATAGTAAAAATCTATCAACTGTCATTTTGCATGATAGAAAGGGAAAAAAGGGAAGTAACAATGTTAATACCACGTAAATCGATAAAGACAATGACGGTCGTTCAGCAACATACTGAGAATCGTTGAAAAAATGTTTTTTGATTGTTTAGGTTCTGTTTATTATTGTTTACTACGTTTCTTTAATAAGAAAACTGTCATAAAATTGTTAAATTGCTGTACAAACACTGGGTCACCTAATCAATGGCGCTGAATTGTTAATGAATGGTTGTTTTTTGCACCTACTGTAGATAAAATGATAAATTTATGTGTCTGATTTGGTTAATTGGCTTCTAATTTGAGATGCTCATGTCTAAATTTGAGATGTGTTGAGAATCTGTTTTCATTCTAGACAGCGTACACATCTTACAAATACATGTAGTTTCGCATAAAAAGATTAACCTGCAGTATAAACGTTAATGAGTTAAACTCACATTATAGTAAATTTTATGGCACCGGTTAAAGAGAAAAACAACAACATGGTAACAAAATGATTTATTTTCAAATACCGATAAAATGTAATGTGTATGTGTATTTTAATGCTTACCCAGGGTAACATCAGGGGTTCCACTTGGCTCTGAAAGCCAAATGACCCTTGGGCCAAAATTTTCAAGGGTCATTTTCAAATTTTCGGAGGTCATCAACAAATTTTCAGGGGTCATTTATGCGTTAAACAATGCTGTGCGAAACCGACTGCTGCAAAGGTGGTTGCTATTCGCAGGTGGCTGCAAAGGCAGGTATATGGACTTATGATTAGCGTAAGTTCCTTTGTCCCTCGAATATCGCAGATCCCATAATAACGTGATTTGAAGGTCTGGATCCCAGTTCATTCTCGCAATGAAGGCATATATAGGGAGAAGAACTTGATGTAAAATGGTCTACATGAGAAGTTTGAAAGGATAGAAATCAAACACAGTTTACATCATATTAGCTGTGTCCGTGTGATAAACCATAAAGTTTCTTTTAACCGACACCCATCCCCAAAGGGGTGTTACATTTTTTGATAGGGGGGCACTTATTATTTGTATTAATTATTTTTATTCGAAATTGATGTCTGAAGTATATTGTATAGTAAATATTGATTAACTGATTTTTTTCCCTAAAAATAGCATGGGGGCATTTATTAGGAGAGGGATGTTTAAAAAGAATTTTATGGCACTTAAATAAATTAACTCCATTACAGTCTTATCATTTGTTTGTGTAAGAACAGACAGCAAATAAGCATTACATTTACATGTACAAACTGTATGAACAATATGACATTAATCTGGTTCTAACAGGTTCTAACCTTATTAATTTGTAATATTTACAAGATGTTCACTCACTGCATAAATTTTCTTCTGTTATTTTAATGAAAGTTTGTGTTATTTATCATAACATTAAAATTTTTATGTATAAGAATGAGTGTGCATGTAACTAGAGCTGTTTTGTTTTATACATGTATGTGTCAATTGCTTTATAAACTATGGGGGTTTATGAGAAAATATTCCTGTCGAGGTTTATACAGAACTGCATCATTTATTATACTGTGTGCAATCAGGGCTTTTTTCACCATTTTGGGAATATGACCCATACCCCTGGAATTGGGAAATTTATCGTCGTTTTGCCAGAAATTATTAATTTTTTTTAGCATCATTGGGGAATAACAAGTGTTACTGTTATCTGCTGTTTTTTTAATCATTGCCATCCATATTTAATATTGTCAATAATTCCTGGCTTAAAGAGCAAAAGATGCAGTGCTGATGCTGTTGTTTTTCATCAGAAATGTTTCTTTTGATTCAATTGGGAATTTTTCTTCTCAAATTGGGAAAAAAGTATATGTTTTGCCATTGGGAACATGACCGAATAACGGCTATAAAATCAACTGAAAAAAAGCCCTGGTGCAATGAATGATTTATATAATTGAACCATGCCATCTGATCAGGATCTTAACCATTAGCTTTTTGATTCAATAAGTTATTTCTTACCAATATGCAACCAGTGTATATCCAGGTCGGACGGCACAAATGTGCAGGCTGGTCTGCTATGGAGGTCAGGAAATGGTTAACATATCAAAGTTCAAACAGGGTGTAACTAAAATTCCTGGCTAATTTACAGACATATACATGTACATGTATGTCATAATATGACATTATGATTAATGTCTTAAGATGCATAAAGAAAAACTCTGAACTGGATCTCAAAGGATCAAGTAATGTAAACATCTGTAATTTGATATATTTATTCTATTAAACTATTAAAGGTACCTGGTCACATACAAGTCATGTATCTGATATCTACATGTAAATTTATATGTTAAAATTCAATTGTAGAAGGCATGTAAACAATGTAAATGTGATGTAAACAGTCAATGTAATAGTAAATATATTTAAAGCCCAAGTTGTTATAGCGTTACTGTTGATGTAAAATTTTCTCAAAACAGGTTCTAAAATGTACTGTGCCCAAAGTTATAAAACTGAGCATGGAAACCAGTCTCAAATCTCAAGCATCTGATTGGCTGAAATGGCGACCAGTCACCATTTCAGCCAATCAGATGCTTGAGATTTGAGACTGGTTTCCAATCTCAGCTTTATAACCTTCAGACCAGATTGGCGAAATTTGCTCCTGATCAGTCATATATAGGTAATACATAGTAGTAAACTTAATATTAACCCTTTCCTCCATAAATACGCATTTTTATGCAAGTGTGACCAGTGTAGATCCAGATCAGCCATCTGATCTGGATCTGACCTGATCGCATTTTGGTCAGAAATAACCTAATGATTCAAAAAGCCAACAGTGCAGATCCTGATCGGGTGGCACACATGTGTCAGCTGATCTGGATCTACACTGTTTGCCCACGCAATAAATAACCATTTTTTTAGAAAGGCAATCTGTAAATTTTTTCGGCGTTAGCTGTCTAAGCTCACTTTTGACCTAGTTTTTCGACCAATGAAATATTGTAAATAAAACTTATTATGCAGCGGGAAAATCAAATAGATTATTTTGATTGGTTATTAGTGGGTCTCGTTAATGATTACCGTAACGATTTTTATATTGTGTGTTAGTATTTACATGGCACATATATGTTCGGGCATTTTCGTTTTTAAAAGCGATAATTGTATTGGAGAAAAATATATTTACGGTATAAATAACCAGTTAAGTCAATTGATGGCTGAAATACGATTTTATATGGAATATTCATGGGTGTCAGGTAAACACTCGAGTACAATACACAGTGTAAAACGACAGAGAAGTGCAGATATTTCTGGTTCTTACTGGTTCCTTTCTAGTTCCTTTGATACTGATTGTTAATTTCAATTCCAGTCCTTCAAATCGCCTTGGTGTAGTGGTTATCACACTCGCCTCTCAAGCAGATGCCCCGGGTTCAATACTCGGGAGGGACACCTTTTTTAAGTTAATTTACGTAAAAGTTGGTAGATTTCGTTGTTGTAACAAGTTGTTATTATTTTCATTTATTGTATTTTAATAACATTTATTCGCCATTAGTACTAACTCTACAAGAGGTATTTTAAACTGAATAAATGTACAGTTAACGTTAGACATTCTTCTTTAATCGACGTATTATCACCAGACGAAATTTTTGCACGCTCTTTATTTCTTTCTTTCTTATATATAAAAATCTTTTCCATCAACGCTGTTTATCTTTTTTAAAGATATTTCTTGTTTAACTTCACCCCCATTATTACAAACTATCAAAAGTATAGCAAGTCATTGAGTTAATGATTTATTATAGTGACATGTGCATAATATAAAATTATAACAGTAAATAAATATAAAGAGACCAAATGGGTCTATAATATTGTCATCTTAACAATAAGTAATTGAAGAACGCATGGTAAAAAGAATTTACAAATGACGATTCCATGGCTAGTTATTTAGGGTTTTCTTTGGTTCTATCTCAGTTCTAACTTTCAAGTATCATTTATTCTTGCATACCAGATCAGGTCATCCGGTATTTTCACCCGTGTAGGAAATTTCGATCCTACACCCCCCATGTAGAATGAGTCACATGAGTGACGTCACGTCTTCAAGTATCTGATGTAATATATTCAAGTTAGTGACGTCATTTATAAAAAAGATTGCTTTAACGTCAATATTTCAGCATAATGAAAATAAATAAGTTTGTATACTTTCACAAAAATGTTATAAATAATAAAAGGTATGCAAGAAAAAGTATCTTGCATGAGAAATTCGGTAAAGATAGAAAAATCTGTCACCTCGGGTGAACTGTTTTGGCGGGAACTCGGCAGAGCCTCGTTCCCGCAAAACAGTTAACCCTCGGTGACAGATGTTTCCATCTTCACCTCACACTCATGCATGATACTTATAATCTTTTACTCTATAGATACACCTTTATTGCATGGTCAAACAGAGTAGATCCTGATCAGCTGTAACATCTATGCCATCTGATCAGGATCTACACTGTTCTTTTTGATCCATTTGGTTACATGTATTTGTGACCAAGATGTGACCATTTCAGATCCTGATCTGATGGCTCAGATGTGCTAGCTGATCTAGATCTACACTGGAAATTCATATATACATATATTTATGGAGGAAAGTGTTAAGTTTCATTAAAATATCTACTGGATACATGTTATATTGCTTATCAAAACAGTTTATATGTAAAATAAGTATACAATTTACATGTATGTAAGACTGTTCTGTTGTGTCATAGACCATAGTTAAACCCTAGGGCTAAAACATGACAATCTTTAATTAACCCTGATGTCGTATGAAATGCATGTATGAATGATTGTTCAGTGTCAGCCAATGTTTAAATTCTTATAATTATCTAATATACCATAGAATTTCTTTTAAATGCCCCTCTCCTAATAATTAACACTCCCATTTTATTTTTTTAGGGAAAAAATCAGTAAATCCATATTTTCTTTCAATATCTATCACAATCTTATAATAGAATAAAAATAATTATTATAAATAATAACAGGGCTTTTTCAGGGGTTTTTGGGAAAAAGGCCCCTGCCCAAATTGGGAATTTTTGACGCGGTAAATAGTCAAATTTGGGAAAAAAGTATCAACAAATCAAACCAAATTTGGATATTTCAACATTCATTTAGCTGCACTGTAGCTTGATTTGCCTTGCTTTAGTGTTCCTGGAAATGTGACAAATCTCTTCCACGGTTTGTTCTGACAGCTTTACAGATGTATCACTTATATAGTATAATGGCCATCATTGGGAAAGAACTTTTGAAACATTTGATGTTTTGTTCCACAGAGAGTTTAGTTTTGGAGTACACTTGGCATTTTTTCGCGGCCTTTTTGCATAGTTTTTACTATTATACGACATTTTTAAATTTTCGTCACTAGTTTTCGCGGGTCAGTATACAAGCCAGTACTGCACATACCATTTTTGATTCATCCTTTCTGTTTTGTACGCAGTCGAACAATTATCGCGAAAAAACTTTTGTTAACGAAATAAAAATATAATTTCTGTTAATATTCAAACCATAATTTGACCATAATATAAGTTATCTGGAATCATGGGCGCTGTGCTTCATCTTCAACTTGCGTTACGGTAAATACCGGTTTTTACACCAGTACATACATTTTTCACGGAAAGAAGTTTTCACAGATCGTCGATAAACAAATGATTCGGGCTTGAAAAGTCTCGATATTATTGTTTCTTGTTTATCATTTTTTAAGAAAATGCGTTTCGGTTCAAAAGGGGAATACATTTACGAGATTGGGAATTTTTTCTTGAATTTGGGAAAAATGGTCGTTATTTTGGATTGGGAACGGGGCCGAATATGGGCCCCGTGAGATAGGCTGAAAAAGCCCTGAATAAGCACCCCTCGTTCAGAAAATGTAATGTCCCCAGGGGCGTTTAAAGGAATTTTATGGTACATGTATTCTTATTTAAATGTCTTCTTAGAAGAAAACAATGTTTAAACTTGATGTAATCTTAAAGTGGTCGTAAAACTATCATGGTTATAGTCTATTTTTTTGTAATTGATTACATTATGATAAAGTAATCAGATATTATTATGACTGAGTACTGCCTGGGAAATATCAATTGGTTATTAATCATTATTTTGGTGGTTATCTCATGTCTGATCAAAATGACCCAGAGGAAGACCACTTCAATCTCTATTTCTGTAACGTTTTGGAAATCCTTAGTAACTTTCACTTTTAGTCGCGCGGACAAAATTTATTTTAGTAAATTAAAATTTTATTAGCCCGAACTAATGCTGCAAATTTGTGCCTATAGTTCCAAATACATGTAATATTTCATACAAGAGCGGGTTAAATTGAAGTAATGCCGCTTTAACAGCAACAAAAAAAAGAATGTAGATTAATACAAATATTATTGTTTGTTAATTTGTTTTAATCTATTTATCATAATGACACTATATTTCAGGCCTACCAAAAGAGATTCCCAACATGCAAAATGATTCCAGTCTTTCTTGGTAGTGACATAATCAGCGAGTATAAAAGTGAAGATGGCGCCATTCACAATGTCGAGAGACGGTGTCGACTTAATGTTGATGCTCCATATCTGTTGAAGAAGGTATACATATATACAATGATAAGTCTGTGCATGTCATTTTTAACCAGGTTTTCTTCGTCAAAATAAAGGGGTAACCCCATTTATGATTCACTCAGACAAGTTGTGTTACACAGTTAAACCCTTAGATACTTATTAAACGATAATTACTTGTTTCCCAGCTATGCCCATTTCATAATTGCAATATTGAAACATTTCTCAAAGTTTTAACCCTTTCCTCCATATATAAATCTTTATTGTGTGGGTGAAAAGTGTAGATCCAGATCAGCCAGCACATCTGTGCTGTCTGATCAGGATCTGCACTGTTCGCTTTTTGTTTCGTTAGATTATTTCTGACCAAAATTTGACCAGTGCAGATCCTTATCAGATGACACGGATGTGCCAGCTGATCTGGATCTACACTGGTTGCACATGCGTTAAAAGGCGTATATATGGAAAAAAGGGTTAAACCACTTTTGTGACTGACTAAGAACTCATTACTTCTACATATAATTTCCTTTACTGAGATAAGTTTTGTCTAACAATCGTCCCTTTGATAATTGCACAATTGAAACTTTTCTCAATAACTTTAAACAGTTTAAGTGCCTTACTTAAGGGATTGCCACACTCCTCCCAACTTTGTTCATTGATAAAAAGAAAATTATCAAAATCTCAATAATGGCAAAATGCCATTCAATGAAACTTTGCACAAATGAATGTTACTAATGAATCTTTATTTTGCATACAGTAAGACACGTTAGAAAAGTAAAGAAAAAAAGCTAGACCTAAAAATTCCTTAAAATTCTATTTACATAAATTCACAAAAACTAAGTAATACAAAACATAATTTTAAATTCCCACGTGAGCGCAATGATACTGACAAAAAAATGTTGTGTACTTTGTAAAAAAATTTCAACTACTGAAAGAGAAATCAGTGATTGTCATCCGTTTACGCGACCAGGAAGCGGCCGGAAACTTGAAGGTCAAACACACTTTTACTTACATCTCGTAAAGTTTACATATGTAAGTCACGATGACACAATAAATTGTTGTCAGTATCATATTACTAATGTGGGTTTTTAAAATGATGTTTTGTGTTGTTTAGTTTTTGTGAATTTATGTAAATAGAAATTTAGGGAATTTTTAGATCTCGCTATTTGTCTTTACTCTTCTAACGTGTCTTACCATCTGCAAAATGAAGATACATTAATAACATACATTTGTGCAAAGTTTCATTTAACGGCATTTTGCCGTTATTGAGATTTTGATAATTTTCTTTTTATCGACGAACAAAGTTGGGAGGAGTGTGGCAATCCCTTAAAACTTAGCAGGCCTGGATCTAAGATTTGATGTTACAGAGTCGCCACTTTGGGGCACCACTTAAATTTTTCACTTCTAAAACCTGAAATATTTCACCGTTTAAATAAGTTTACCTTTTTCTCTAGAAATGCCCCTTTATGCCATGGGTGAACAGTGTAGATCCAGATCAGCCAGCACATCTGTGCCATTTGATCAGGATCTAAGCTGTTCACTTTTAATGATTTATTAGGTTATTTCAGATTTCTGACTGGAATGTAAAAAGTTTAGATCCAGATAATTCAGCAGTCATTTGTGCCATTTGATCAGGATCTAAATGTACACTGTTCACTTTTAATGATTTATTAGGTTACACATATTTCTGATTGCTGAATGGAATTAGTAAACAGTGCAGATGCATATCAGACAGCATGGAATTGTCTGCTGATCTAGAGCTACACTGGTCACACATGCATAAAACACTTAAAATATGGAGGAAAAGGCTAAAAGATTGGGGTTTTTTGTTTTCAGATACAATACACTTTTTTAAGGCTGTGTTGTTTAATAGTTTAATACCTTCAGGGTTTTTTTTCCTTAACAAACTGATGCCGATAGTCGGCGTCTTCCCAGGGAAAATAAATTCCCCAACGAAAATCACTTTCCCCCTTATAAAGTGAAATTTCTTAGCAAAATGTAAACAGAAGCTTAATTTATAGTTATGTTTAATCTATTTCATCTAACACAATTTTCATGAATATTTGTTAGAAATTAGGTATGTACACAACCTAGTATTATTTGTCAAACGTTACTAAATTTAGATTTGCTACGTCACAGACACTGTATCAACTTTAACATTACTGGTACTGGATTATCTATTCTACATGCCAGTTTTAAATGGATTTTAAAACAGTTGAGTATGGTTAGCGAGCGTAAGGCCGTAAATTACGGCTAAAAAAACGACTTGACCGCCGAATTTCTCAATAACATACGTCCCGCGGAAATCACAACCATCAACTTAGACAGTCGTAGTAAATTTAAACCCCGCCTATAATCTTTCAGGTCACACCGTTAACGATTAGATAGTAAAAAATGTTTTGCTAAAACAATAAGCTCCGCCCACTTTAAAAATACCAACCAATCGATTAAACGCATGTGCCGAGGAAATTATTATGACACCGTGCAAAAAAAAGAATCTGTTGTTTAAATAATTGACAATTAATTGAAGATTAACTGAGTAAATTGCTAGTTGTCGTATATTGTATTCGTCGTGCTTTTAGACGGATGCGGCTTGTTTGCACTGTCAGGTAAAACGAACGACGAATAATGCAAAATATGAACAACAGAGTAAGGCGCCATGTTCTGTCACAAAAATACGAATCGTCAGGTGAAACAGACATTCAAAACTGATCCGGGCAATCATTTTTATCCTAAGAATTTTATATCCTGTAATTCCGAAGTATTCATTGAAGTCCACAACTACAATAAAAATTAATAATCGCGACATTTATAAGTTAAAGTACCGTGTAATTTTATAATCATTTATTTTTGTTCATCGCGTGTTGTATTAGCATGTGTGTATCGGGGAGGGGGGGGGGGGGTCAGTGGAATTGCTTGAACCCTCCTTTTGAGCAGCAATATTTAATTTTCTTGGGGAATTCAGCAATTAAGTTGGAAATTATCAATAACTACCCAAGTGCTGGCCTAAACAACAGATTTCTGGAAATCTTGCATCCGAAATGATTTTGATTCAAAGCACACAATTAATTGATACATTTTAAGCAGGCTCCGAAAGTGAGAAAGTATAAATAAACTTATTCTTGTACTGTTTAAGAACAGTTAACAAAGAGACATGCCTCTGTATGCTAAATAGACTGCTTGAAAATGAAAGCTTAAGTAAAAAAAGAAAGACAGAAGCATAAACTTGAGTATAAACATTCACTGTAGCTAATACAAGTAAGAGTGTATAATAAACTTAATTTTCCCCAATTTTGTATTTTTTCATGCATTTTTCCCCTTTCGACCAGCGTCTTCCCCTCTTCCTTAAAAAACCCTGACCTTTGGTTTTGGGGTATATACACGTGTATAGCCAAATTGATTAGTAGGTTAAAAATGTAAGTGCATCTTTATTATGGTTACAATAAGTTTGTTTGGCCCTCCCAACAATCTAAGAGAATGACGTATGTTAATCTACCATCCTACACTAGGCTGATGACTATGTAGCAATCATAGAATAAATTGTAAAGCCAAATATTTAAGGTCTTATTGTAAACAAAAAATGTTTGACAATCCATTAATTAGATAAATTCCTTTGCGAAGTTGTGCAGATCTTTTACAAAACTTCTTTAAATTTATTCAAAACCTCTTTATAACCTCTATTATTTTATTAAAATTCTTCTTTAGAGACAATAATCATGATGTGATATGGTTTAAATCAATTTATAGACTGTCGTATTGAACCGCAGACTAGACAATGTGGGTCAGTAGTGACTTAACTCTATTTATTTTGACAGCGGATATAATTAACTGGATTTTATTTGACATTCGATACTATTCATTCTATAAAGTTTATTCAAATTTAAACCAATATGACGTACATACGATTTTTACCTTTAACCCACTGATTATAGTGATTATATAACTCTGCCAGATTTGATCTTTAAAATTCCATACATGTGCAAACAGTGTACATGTTGATCCAAATCAGCCAGCACATTCTTGCTGTCTGATCAGGATCTACACTGTCTGGTTCCCATTTATGACAATTGTAAACACAGATTATACAAACCTGTCAAACCTGCCTTAGCAGCCACCTGTGAAAAGCAACCACCTGTCTTAAATAGCCAGTTTGAATATGACCTAAACTGACATTTTGTTCTAATTTTTTACTGTCTTTAACAGCCACCTTTCTTCAGCAGCCACTTTTTGACACTCCCTTGGGTGGCTGCTAAAGACAGGTTCGACTGTAGATCCATTTATTTGATCCAGATCCAAACTATTTGCTCTTCTGCTGTTAAGTCTTTTTTTGAAAGACCCACAACAAAAATGAGTGGAATGGATTTGCCAGTTACCAAAGCAAAGGGGTCACACAGCCTTAAGAATTGTTTTTAAATGAAACTGAAGCAGGACTAGACCCTGCATCATGAATACAAATCTTCTCGGACTGGTTGAATCACAGTAAAATTTAATGTTGTCTGCTACCTGACATTTGAGAAAGATAATGATGAATAAGATTGTTTGCCAGGAGTTTATTTTATTTGCTTATAATGTAAAGTGCATTCAAATGTTTTTGTCAATACACGGAGATAATCTATGCTTAACCCTTTCCTCCATATACAAGCTTTTATGGCATGGACGCACATTGTAGATCCAGATCAGCTTGCACATCCGTGACGTCTCATCAGGATCTGCACTGTTCGCTTTTTTTTTATTTATTAGGTTATTTTTGACCAAAAAAGCAAACAGTGCAGATCGTGATCAGATGGCACAGATTTCCAGAGTTTCTGGATCTACACTGGTCTCACACGCGTAAATAGGAAATATGGCGTAAAGAGTTAAGAATTATTTTCTTTTACCCTTTCCTTTATAGATACGCATTTTTACGCATGTGCGACCAGTGTAGATCCAGATCAGCCGGCACATCCGTGCCGTCTGATCTGGATCTGCACTGCTCGCATTTTGGTCAGAAATAACCTAATGAATCAAAAAGCGAACAGTTTAGATCCTGTTCAGACGGCACGGATGTGCCGGCTGATCTGGATCTAAACTGTTCGCCCTAGCAATAAAGGTGTGTCTGTACGGGAAAGGGTTAAGAGTAAACTTAAGCATTACTAGACCCTGCAATGGATACAAATCTTGACGGACTGGTTGAATCACAGAAAATATTGTCTGCTACCTGACATTTGAGAAAGATAATGATGAATAAGATTGTTTGCCAGGAGTTTACTTTATTTGCTTATCATTTTGTTAAGTGCTTTCAAATGTTTTTGTCAATATAGGGAGAAAATCTATTCTTGAAGGTTGTCAAATTTGCCAATGATTTGTTTCATAAAAATAAACGATTATCACTAATCATGCTTTAACTGCATGAATGATTTTTTTATTTTACGAATTGTTTTAGCATGATAAGGGTAAAATATTATGTACTTGTATTCTTGTCCCATTTTAATGAACACTTTACTGCATATATACATGTTTTATATCATATGCAAATAGTGAAGATCCAGAGAGCTGCGAGGCCTGAGGCAGCACACGAAGGGTTTGAGAAGCCAAAATAAGCACATTTTGAAAACAAAATTTTTGGGGGAAACAGCATGCCCCCAGACCCCCTCCCTACCCTCAAAAAACTTTGGATACGACCCTGAGGCCTGAATGCTTATGCCATCCTATCTATATGTATCAGAGATGTAAATAGACACACAAGGCAAGTTTTCCCGGATGCATCTGAAATTTTATGTTCAGACTTCACAGGATAAAACAGTCGAGAAATTCAGCTAAACTATTCCTGATGTATTTTTGATGAAGCTCCTGAAATTTCTAGAAGAAAAAAAACAATACTTGTTCATACATAAAGCTGGCTACATTGTGCTAAATTTCTTTCTACACTTACTGTCGTATCAAATTATTTCACAGGGAGAAGAATTTTCAAGCAAAAGCAACAATTGATATATTTGCGTCATCATAAATTCTTGCAATTTTAATTCTCTATAAAATTTATTATTCATGGTGTAATTTTGTTAGGGGCCATTCACTTTCTGTAAAATTCCCCTCCCCTAATAAATTCCCCATCCCCCCCTCCCCCCCAATCAGGATTTTTAATGTTTGCTTTTAGTTTCATTAGGTTATTTCTGACTAAGTAGCGAATACTGTAGATCTAGATTAGATGGCAAAGATGTGCTGGCTGATCTGGATCTAAATAGGTCACCCATGTGATTGTGGGCTTATATGTATATTTGTTGTAAAGGGCCAGGGCTTTTTTTCAGTTGATTTTATAGCCGTTATTCGGTCATGTTCCCAATGGCAAAACATATACTTTTTTCCCAATTTGAGAAGAAAAATTCCCAATTGAATCAAAACAAACATTTCTGATGAAAAACAACAGCATCAGCACTGCATCTTTTGCTCTTTAAGCCAGGAATTATTGACAATATTAAATATGGGTGGCAATGATTAAAAAAACAGCATATAACAGTAACACTTGTTATTCCCCAATGATGCTAAAAAAATTACTTATTTCTGGCAAAACGACGATAAATTTCCCAATTCTAGGGTATGGGTCATATTCCCAAAATGGTGAAAAAAGCCCTGAGGGCTATCATGCTATGAATCGTTATATATTTCAGATTGTGGGCGTAGATCATGTGATATTTATCCAGAAGAATTGTCTAGACTGGAGAAACAGGACACTGAAAATCTATGCCAGAAATGAAAGTTTCTCGTCTAGAATCGTCATCAACGAAATCTGCACATACACTGTAAGATTTTACCTAATAGAATACTTCCCTAGCGATGTCACACCATCTGTAGCATTAAGGTTATTTCGGTGTAGGAATTGATTATTCAGTCGGAAACTAACCTAATAGAGTATATAGATCAGTTACATTACAGACATGGCCAGATGTAAAAAAATACTAGAATTCTTGCTATATCTGCAAAATAATTTATTACACATTTATTACATCCCAGTCACTCTTGAAACTTTTGAAGAAAATCTAGCTCAAGGTATTACCACTAATGCAAATAATTAATCAATTACTATGTGGTATAGTAATTTTCATTTTTTGTTTTATATCACTGCAAGCTGTGCATGCTTTGCAGTATGATCTAGGTCTACAATTCTGATCTGGATCTACATATCTCATCTGGATCTGCATGTTTGATTGGGATCTACTAGTCTGATCTCGATCTACGCTGCTTGGTTTTTGGTCATAAATAGTCTTATGGATCTAAAATTGTCTAGTGTACATGTTGATCCTGATCAGAGTGCACTTCAATTCATATTAAATTACTGCTGTACCCTTGCAAATTGTTCAAAGTTAAAGTTTTTTGTTAACCATTCCCATATTTATCTACTTTAGAAGACAGGTTAAACTCCCTACGGCATTTGAGAGAAAAGGAAGAAATAAATTTAGTTTGCAAGTCGATAAAAATTTAATTTTACCATTTATGCTTCGCATCTAGAGAAATTTGTAGTTTAGTGCAATTCTCCTGGCTTTAAGGTTATATATCTGAGCATGGAAACAAAACTGAGATCTTCAGTTTCCCGTATGTCATTGGTCTGCATTCTCAGTTTTTGTGTCACACGTTCAAATCAAAGGCCATACATAAGGATTGATATGTCTGTTCGTCTGTCACAAAAACTTGTCTATAACTTTTCCACTTAATTTATTTTTATACATGTATCAAACTTTCAAATTATATTGATTATGACAACATTGTCATGTTCAAATTCTTTATGTCAAGGTCACAACGCTCATTTTTACACTTTGATTTTGATATGAAAACAACATATTGCTGGCTATGACTTTGCTATGTCTTAAAATTTCTTCATAAAACATTACCATTATATTGCTTATATGACAACATGGTTATGATGATGCCAAATTCTTAAGGTCAAGGTTACATTTGATGGCTTTATGCCCCTTTGTATACTTGTATTTTTTATTCTGACAAAATAACGGTGACACCAGTGTTCAAACAAGTGTTCAAGTGAATAACCTTGGAAACCTGATCCATATGGAATATTATAACAGTATGCATTCTGTAGGTTCGTATTTTTTGAGTTGGGTATGTAAACATTATTGCGCAAGACCGAAGGTCGAGCGTGATGTGGTTTACATACACAACGAGAAATAATACGAACCTACAGAATGCATACTGTCATAATGTTCCTTTTATTACCCTTCTCACTCAAAACAAATCTAAATCAACTAAACAACAAAATTTTAGTCAAAAACATGGTTTACATAATAGCAGAAATAAAAATAGTTAACGCGGTAGTAAATTTATAAATGGCGTAGAAAATTTATGAATGGCCTAAAAATACTGTAATGTTTGTAAAACTGCAACGGAAATTTCCTATTTTGGAGTTCGTTATGTGCCAGAAAATCAGACAACCTAGTGTGACGTAGTATATGACGTCACATAGAACACGGAAAGCTGGACATTATCTGATACGGAATTTCTAATGTGACCAGTCGTATCAATTTTGCAGATAAACGATGCACTATGCTAAAATCATTCATGGGAATATAATAAAAATGTTTTCACAGACAGTGAATCTCAGCTTATTTTTTCTAGATCTGATAACTTATGTGTTTCATTTCTGTCAGTAAAGGTTAATTAATTTCTAAATATGCCTGTAAACTGACAGGTGTGATGAAATAGTAAACCCATTTCAATTCACCAATAAGGTTAATTAATTTTATGTTTCTTAGAAATTTCGTGTCAAAACAAAAACAAATATATTTTATGACATGCTTGTAGGACATGCTTGTATCAGTAAGCTTAAGCAAACAAGTCTGAGTATTCTTTTATTGCGCAGAAGTTTTACTGTGACATTAAAACATTAAAGGTGCCTGGTCACATATCAGGGACAAAAATATCAAGTGTTTTCATGTTGCCCTTTCGAAGAAAAAGGCGATACATGGGATCGCTTTGTTCATCCGTCACGAAAACTTAACGTTGGCAATAACTTTGCCGTTTCTTAATATTTCTTCATGAACCTTTCAAATTTTATTGCTTATGACAACATGCATGTGATGATGACAATTTCTTTAGGTCAAGCTCACATTTGATGGAGTTATGCCCCTTTTTGTACTTTGATTTTGACACGAAAACTTAACATTGGCTATAACTTTGCCATTTCTCAATATTTCTTCATGAAACTTTCAAATTATATTGCTTATGACAACACGCTCATGATGATGATGCAGAATTTTTTCGGTCAAGGACACATTTAATGGAGTTATGCCCCTATTGTACTTGCATTTTTATTCTGACATAGCACCAGAGGGCACCACAAGTGTTCAACTGAACACCCATCTAGTCAAATTTTAGAATTAATTTTATTTTTTAAGCTGCGGAAGATATGTAAACAAAGAAAATATGATGTAATATTCTTTCACAGTCAAAGTATGAGTGAATATATTCAAAGCCAAAGTTGTTATAGCATTACTTATGTGTTAATATTCACTCACAACAGATCTTAAAATATACTGATTAGTCAAAAATTTCGGACAATGTTCAGTCATTTATGCATATTATGTAGTAGTACAATAAAAATTAACCACATTTGAGACATTGAAGTATTCCACATTGAACAGTGAATAGGCAGCTTTGAATGATGATATGAAATTCAAGCTTACATGGGAAAGCTGTGTGAAGCCCTAGAGATAGTTGCTGACATTGTGTCAAACTGTCAACTTGATTCTTGACATCTTGTTACCAGGCAGACTGTAATTACAGTTTTCCATTTCAGGATTACTTTGTTATTGTGGAAGCATTTACCCTTTCCTCCATATATATACACCTTTATTACAAGGGTGAACAATTAAGATCCAGATCAGCCAGAACATCTGTGCTGATTGATTCATTAGGTTATTTGTGACCAAAGTGCGACCAGTGTAGATCCTGATCACACTGCATGGATGTGCCGGCTGATCTGGATCTACACTGGTAGCATAATTATGCGTAAAAATGTGTATATATGGAGGAAAGGGATAGTGTTACCGAGCAGACTGTAATTACAGTTTTCCATTTCAGGGTTTACATAGTTATTGTGGAAACATTAAAAATTGTGGGGATAAAATTTTGTGGTTTTTGGTATAAAAGCATTTTCTTGGGTACTAAAATTTGGTTTTAGGTTTTAACCCCCTTATCCCATATATAAGCATTTTTATACATGTGCTACCAATGTAGATCCATATCAGCCGGCACATCCGGCCATGTGGTCTGGTTCTGCACTGGTTGCATATTGTTCAGAGTTAAACTTATGAACTTTGAAGCAAATGGTGTAGATCCTGATCAGATGACATAATGGGCTGGCTGATCTGGATCTACACTGATTGCCCACATAATATAAGTATATTTATGGAGTAATGGGTACAGCAAACATATCCAGTAATTCTTGTGTGATGTTACTTCGTTTCTGTTTTCATTTTTGTACAGGTTCATGAAGAGAATTCTGATTGGACGTGTTTTGAGCAGGAGGCTAGCCTCGATATCAAGTCTTTCTTCGGCTTTGAGAACACTGTAGAAAAAATAGCCATGAAGCAATATACACATAACATTAAGAAGGTAAATCACTATCTGTGACTTCATTTATTTCAACTCTTCCTGTGAATTCATTAATATTCACGGGAAACTTATCTTCAAAATTGACCACTTCGTTGGTTTCAGAACTCAGTGTATTCATTAATATTCATGGGGTTCTTATCTTTACTTGATTGGTTTCAACACTTCCTGATAATTCATTAATATTCATGCAGTTGTCTTCAATATCTGTCACTCCATTGGTTGCAACACTCTGTTAACTCATTGATATTCATGTGTTACTTATCTTGACCATCTGTCTCATGATTGGTTACAACATTTGCTGTAATTCATTAATATTCATAGGGTATGAATATTCATTATCAGTGACTTCTTTGATTTTAACAATTTCTGTGAATTATTAACCCTTCCCTTCATATATTATACGCCTTTCTGGCATGGAAGAAAGGGTAGATCCAGATCAGCTGGCACATCTGTGCCATCTGATAAGGATCTAAAGTATTCCCTCCTTATTTATTAGGTTATTTCTGACCTAAAGGTGGAAAAGGCAGATCCTGATCAGATAGCACAGATGTGCTGGCTAATCTGGATCTACACTGGTCGCATATGTGAAAACATGAGTGATTATGGAGGAAAGTGTCATTATATACTTATAAATTCACTATCAGTAACTTCATTAGCATTTATTACATGACTTGACATTTTATAGTTTTGTGGTCCTCTAGTCTAAGAAAAACTAGGTTAATTCATTTAATATTCATGGGGAATTGATTTTCGTGAATTTCATTGTAATGATTGATCCTTGAATCTAAAACCTATGAAACATGTTGATTTGTACATTAACCCATTCTATATACTGTAGCGTTATGCTACCGCAAGAAGAACACTAACAAAAGTTAAGTGTGAATGTCCGCCTAGGAGCCCTCATCGTAGGTCGCTCGGACGAGCTACTAAGACTGCCGCACTAGCATGGCTACTAGAATGCGCACTAAGAATACCGCACTCGGATACCTCTCTCTGGATAGTGACTGCCTTGCTTCTCCAGTATATATAGGCCAGTTTATATAACTATTGTAATAATAAACAATCTGCAATCATAGTAATAACAAGCCAATACAGTGATTGTACTGGCTGACCATGATCCGCAGGCAGTGTGTCCAGTTCAAGCTTGACACACTGACCCTCTTACAGGTTCATCGAGTACGATTTTGATATCGCTGTAGTTGCTTATTATACCCCCACAAACGAAGTTTGAGGGGGTATATAGGAGTGAGCTTGTCGGTCGGTCTGTCTGTCTGTCTGTCGGTCGGTAGGATTCTTCGTTTCCAGATGATAACTCATGAAAGGCTTGACAGAATTAAATAATTTTTGGTACACAGGTATATTGTCATAACATACAGGTCAAGTTCGATTTTGGGGCTGTTGGGATCAGTGTCAAGGTCACTGTTACTAAAAATAGAAAAATGGTTTCCGGATGATAACTCATGAAACACTTCACAGATTTAATCCTTGTTTGGTAAATAGATGTAACATCACAAGATACAGGTCAAGTTCGACTTTGGGGCTGGTTGGGTCAATGTCAAGGTCAATATTACTAAAAATAGAAAAAGGGTTTCCAGATGATAACTCATGAAAAACTTCACAGATTAAATCCTTTTTTGGTACATATATGTAATATCAGAAGATACAGGTCGAGTTCCACTTTGGGGCCTGAGGGGTCAGTGTCAAGGTCACTATAACTTAAAAAAGAAAAATTGTTTCTGGACTATAACTCATGAAATACTTCTTAGATTTAATTATTTTTTGGGACACAGATGTAGCATAACAAGATATAGGTTAGGTTTGACTTTGGGGCCTGTGGGTTCAAGGTCAAGGTCACTGTTATTTAAACTTCAAAACTTCGTTTCCACTCAGTAACTATAGCTTGGAATGAGATTCTTAAATGAAATTTGGTGTATTGGTGGTTTTTGTGAAGATGACTTTTGGGATTCAAGGCCTGTGGGGTCAAGGTCACTGTTACTAAAAATAGAAAATAAACTGTATGCTCAATAACTTTGGTTCAGAATGAGATATTGTGATGAAAATTGCTACATAGGTAGTGTCTGTGAAGACGAAACTTTGTATTGAAATTGGGCCTGATGGGGTCAAGGTCACTTTTACTAAAAATAGAAAAAATGGTTTCTGGATGATTTCTCATAAACAATGTTTGGCACACAGTTCTTAGATAAAAGTTAGATAAAGGCCACTGTTACTAACATATTCAAACCATTTCTGCTCAATAAATTTAGAAGGAATGAGATATTGTTATGAAACTTACTGTATATGTGGCTACTGTGAAGACGACACTTTGGATTGAAAGTGGGGCACATTATGCCATTGATTCGAAGCATTCCCAGTTCAATTATCAAGCATACATGTGGGGGTATTTAATCACTTTCAGTGATAATTCTAGTTTTATTGATAAACATCAATTTGAGAAGTCAAGAAAGTTCATTTTTACAAAAACCAATCAAATTTTATGTGAAATTAAATGAATTTACAGTAAATGTTGTTGTTTTTATCATTTCTTCTCTGGAAGTGTTTTAACCCTTATTCCTTATAACACATTTTTAGACATGATGGACCAGTTTAGATCCAGATCAGCAAGCACATCTGTGCTATCTGATTGATCAGGATCTGCACTGGTCACATTTTAACCTAAAAATCAAAGAAGGAACTGTTTAGATCCTGATCAGACAGCACAGATATGCTAGCTGATCTGGATCTAAACTGTTTGCCCATGCAATAAAGGAAAGGGCTACAAAAAAGTTGAAAAAGATAAGGCATTTATGATTCAGTACCATCAATAATTTATATGGCACTTGCCTAAGTCATCATGCATGTTAGATGGACTGATGCTTTGATTAAATTCCTACAATCAGTATTAAGTTTGTTATCACTTATATCAAAATATGTCAGTTCATGGCTCGGTGCCTTGAGCACAGAAGACTTGATTTGATGACATTGTGACAAAAATGCTTGATTGATTTCATGCTATTTTAACAAACTGAATAATTAAAAAGATCATTTTAGCTTGGGTTAATTCATATACGTAAATTTAAATTTTACTTAACCCAAGGCCAATGTTTAACAAACAAAACTTCTGTCTTAGATAAAAGATTGTGACCAGGGTTGAAGGTTATAAAACTGAGATTGGAAAACAGACTCAAATCTCAAGCAGCTGATTGGCTGAAATGGTGACTGGTCGCCATTTCAGTCAATCAGATGCTTGAGATTTGAGACTGGTTTCCATGCTCAGTTTAATAACCTTGGGCACTGGCTAATTTTTAGTAGGTGATTGGTTGAATTTGAGAGCAGTCTCCAAACCAACCAATCACAAGTTCAAGTTTTTAGACTGGACTCCAGTCTTAGTTTTAACATATTCATCTAAAAGACATGAATGTATATAATTACGTTTTGAAGTATTATTATGATTATGTTGATGGTTAAGCACTTTATTGTATGTCATTTATGTGACAAGGAACGGCCAAGTGGGAGTTCTGGGAGAAATAGTCTCCTAAATGTGGTAAACCTCTTCCTCTATCAAGACAAGGAATAAGTTTCTGTATACTTTTTAATGGAAGCAGAAACTCTGTTTAAATTCTCTCAAAAACTGATCAAACTTTACCCTATTTTTACAACAAATCAATCCCATATACTAGATTCTATGTAAAAGAAAAAAATAATTGTATTTCATACAGTTAACTCATTAATATATGAGGTACCTTGTTTTCATGGATTGCATGGGTTGTGCAAGCCACAAATTTAAATCTCTAATGAAATATAGTGTAATGAAAATTAATGTAATCACAGTTTATAGTTCTCAACACCAAAAAATTTTCCTCTATAAACCAACAGCAGTGTTACATTAACCCTTTCTTCCATATTTGAGGCACGCCACGGGAAAAGGTACCTTCGGGCAGTTGACGTCAATCCTTGAAACGACGTCATAAAGTTGAGCAGCCGACATTAATTATTATGCAATTCGCGGTAAAAATACCATTTTATTGTCAAAATGTGTAACAAAATCACTGTTTTGTTATGAGAAAATAATAGAAATTTGAAAGTTCTTTCTAAATATAGTAACAACAAAAATGACACAAAAAATTACCGAAGGTACCTTTTTCCGTGGCGTGCCTCATTTATGCCTTGATAGGGTGGACGAACAGTGTAGTTCCAGATCAGCCGAAACATTTGTGCCATCTGATCAGAATCTACAATGGTCACTTTTAGATTCATTTGTTAATTTCTGACCAAGATGCGACCAGTGCAAATCTAGATCAGACACCATGGATGTACAGGCTGATCTGGATCTTCACTGGTCAAACATGCATAAAAATGCGTATACATGGAGTTAAGGTTTAATGATCTTTGCCTGGTTTTTTTGTTGTTTTCAGGGTAAAGAAGTGATAGAGTATTACATCAAGGAGCTGATTGATGAAGGTGTGTCCGATATACCTCGCTGGACGAGCCCGCTGAGCGTCAATCAGGCCAACTCCGATCAACAGTCTTCCCAGGATAGCGGCGTAGGTGAAAGGTCAAGGTCAAACAGTGTGGTCAGTCATGCGAGTCAACACAGTGAAGGCAGTCAGAGTAGTCTTCTCCTAGGAGCCACTGCTGCATCCATCACTCCACCCAATGAAGGTATGGGGATATATTATGCCTCCTCTTAGTAGGAGGCATATAGTGGTACACTGTTCATCCATCTGTATGTCTGTACGTCCCTCCATACTTCTTTAAGTCTGTCTGTACATCCCCAAATCTTGTGGCATCAACTCCTCATAAACTTTCAAACTTGCACAGATGATCAATCAGGATGTGTGGATGATTGTAAAGAAAAAAAATTTCCAGCAATCTTTTTTTCCAGAGTTATGGTCCTTTGTTTATTTCATTAATTAAATTTTATGGCATCATCTCCTCATTAATTATAGAGCAGATTTTTTCCAAACTTGCTCAGATGATCAGGCTGGATGTGTAGATAATTAAAAAGAAAAGATTTACTCATGTTACCCAAAGTTATGGCCCTTTGTTAATTTCACTTTTAACATATTGTGGCATCAACTCCACATTTTCTATTTGGCTGGTTTCTTTCAAACTTGCACAGATGATTATACATGATGTGTAGATTGTTGTAAAGGACATTGTCTTGCAACCATTTTTACGAGAGTTATGGCCCTTTGTTTATGTGGCCCTTACTCCTCATTTACTAGTCATGATCACCACATGTTGTTAATACTGGATACACAATTTTGTTACAAATGTTGTTGCAACAGTGGGGGCATCAGTGTCCTGAGGACACAGTCTAGTTAACATTTTATTTCATGTGCAACTAGTGAAAATCCAGATGAGCGTGTGAAGATAAGTTGCATTTTTCCTCGTTTTGATGTAACTTCTTTCTAGTTTCTTATACTATATGGGGCATATCACAGGTTTCCCTTAATTTTGCATTTAAGGAATCTGAGTGTTACAAAGCTGCTCAAGTGTTTAGCAAAACTGTTCATATGTTTCACAAAACTTCTCTTAGGTTAAGCAAAACTCCTCTTAGGTTTAGACGACAAAGCCATGTAAGTTGTCTTTATTAATCTGATATGTTGTGTGTTACAGAACCAGTACATATTAACTTGGTAGCAGAGAGCTCGGGCAAGCTAGATGCTGACTACATCGAGCGCTTCCTTGGTCACCTGACCCCGGTGGAGGAAAGCCAACTGGTACAACTTCGACAAATCATACAGAAAACTCACAAGGGAAAGGTAAATTGATTTAGTCTAATTTCATACCGTAAAAACTTTCTAGAGAAACGTAGCTAAGACAAGGAAGGTTCAATTATCATTATAAATGAAGTTATTTTATGCCCCCATGAAGTGCACTTGTCTGTTCATCGGTTCGTACATCTGTCTGTCTGTACATACAGACCCCAAATCTTGTGGTCTCAACTCCTCATTAACTATCAGGCAGATTTCTTTCAAACTTTAACAGATGATCAAGCAGTATGAGTAGATGCTCAAAGAAGAAAACTATTTTTTCCTGCGACTATTTTTACCAGAGTTATGGCCATTCGTTACAAATGTTGTTACAGCAGTGGGGGGGGGGGGGGGGATCAGTGTCCCAAGGACAAGGCTAGTTTTTATAATAGTGTGATATCATTATTATTTTGCGGGGTGTTAATTATCATTTTGTGCCAGGAAAGTGCACAAACACATACCCTTGGATATCTAATCTTATGAAGATAATACAAGTGAGGGAATTGATGCCTGTGCCATGATGAAATTTAGGACTTTTTTAATCCTCTACAAATGAAATGTTACCAGAGTACATTATGGTAGACAATGTAACATCCTTTTTTTCCACAGAGTTTCAGTTTACATGTTCCATTTGATTGTCAGATTTATTTTACAGCCTAAAGCTTGTTTGTCACATTTTTAATAACTTAAGAAATTACATCTTCTCATGATAACATTAATATTTGTTTTTGCAGATTCCAAAAGATGCTCATATTTTACGTTTTTTACGTGCAAGAGATTTCAATGTTGACAAGGCACGT
The DNA here is from genome assembly GCA_038501625.1 of Corbicula japonica. Classification (NCBI taxonomy): domain Eukaryota; kingdom Metazoa; phylum Mollusca; class Bivalvia; order Venerida; family Cyrenidae; genus Corbicula; species Corbicula japonica. The sequence goes on from JAZAYU010000048.1 coordinate 4,009,777, forward strand.
GAGATGCTGGTTCACTCACTGGCTTGGCGCAAACTACACAACATAGATCACCTTCTTAACACGTATAAACCTCCAGACGTGTTAGAAAAATACTACACAGGGGGCTGGCATTATTGTGATAAAGGTAAAAATGTTCTCTCTGAAAGCAGTTTGCATTTAAAACATAGTCAGATTTTATTAGTAGGATTTAGATATGGGGCCTGCCACAGGAAAAGGTATCTTCAAGAAAATGTTGTTAATCCTTGAAATAGCACCATAAAATTGAGCAGAAAACATTGCTTATTACATATTTCCCAGCAAAAATAATATTCTGTAGTCAGAATATGCAATAAAATCTCCACTTAATTTCTCTGTGACGTGCCTTGTATGAGTTTGAAGTTGAAAAGAGCAGATTTGTGACTGAAAAGAACAAGAAAAATGATTATTAGTTTTAAAAAATGGTATGACTTATTAAGTACAGGTTGATCTGGATCTACACTTTTTGCTTCTTGGTTAGAAATAATCTAATCTGAGAGTGACTATTGTAGATACTGATCAGACTTCATTATATAATGCACGCCACGGGAATAGGTACCTTCGGGAATTCGACGTCAATCCTTGAAACGACGTCATAAAGTTGAGCAGACGACATTAATTATTATGCAATTCGCGGTAAAATTACCATTTTATTGTTAAAATGTGTAACAAAATCACTGTTATGTTATGAGAAAATAATAGAAATTTGAAAGTTCTTTCTAAATATAGTAACAACCAAAATGACACAAAAATGACCCGAATGTACCTTTTCCCGTGGCGTGCCTCATATGTTTATACTCAAATGCAAGTTCCCACTCCTTGCTCCTCATATTTTGACAACTTTGACTTGTATTTGTTAGATGATCGACTTCTATAAATTCTTGGACTTGTATCTTGTAGATGATCGGCCACTGTACATTCTACGTCTTGGTCTGATGGATGTCAAGGGATTGATGAAATCTGTTGGTGAGGAAAATCTACTTAAGCATGTAAGTCGTGTCCAGTGTTTTTTTTCACTTTTGGGTGAAGGGGGTGGCAGCCCTTTGGAGGGGGAAAATTGCGACGCGAACAAAGGAAAGGGGGAATATTTGGAAGATACTTGCAGCCTGTCAAACACAACATAACAAAGTATTCACTGATCTTTTAATTCAAAGAAAATCAGTGGTCTACAGTGAAATGTCTTTTTCTGTCTGCAAATTTATCAATTATTCTTGTCACTGTATTGTCCATCAGTGGGGTATCCATTAAACATATCCAAAATTCAGATTTATCATCTTCACTATCGAACAGTGCTTAACAGACTCCGGCAGAGGAGGAATTTTTTACGGATGTGGGGGAAAAATATATACTATTTTGAGGGGGGAATGGGGCCCTATTTCTCCAAATATTTGGCTGAAATTGGCATAAAAAAAAACACTGCGTGTAGATTTCTGTCTGAAACTTCTTTCTAGCTTCTTATGCTAAAATTCACCTTTGGTTCATCAAGCCTCCATGCCATTTAGTTAAAATTAAGTCTCAATATATTTATGTTAAAATTCAGTCACGGTGCTGTTATAATATTATAATATTAAAATTCAGTTTCAATGTGTTAAAATTCAGTCTTGCTGTCATTGTCTTGAGTGGTTGAAAATACGATATGGGATACACAAACACCTACCAGAAACTTTTTAATTTGTTTTTAAGGTACTCTGGGTGAATGAAGAGGGTCTACAGAGAGCCAGTGAGGCCACCCGGTTGAAAGGTCATCCTGTCAGGTATGGTGTAGTCACTGTCTTATTATATTATTGAATATTTTTAACATTTACCTTGTTACTATATTTGGAAGAACTTTGGAAGGAACTAACAATTACCTACTATTTTCTAATTTTGACTATATAGTGTTATTTTTAGTATAAAATGCCAAATAGAAAATTTTGTCTTCTCATATAGTCATTTTAAGTTCTGAAGATTTCTTTTCCAATGGTGTATCCCATTTAAGGGTTAAACATTTTGTTTTCTTCTATATTTTAGTGCATGTACCTGTATAGTTGACCTAGAGGGACTCAGCATGAGGCATCTATGGAGACCAGGCATTAGAGCATTATTGCGCATAATAGAAACAGTTGAGGCCAACTACCCAGAGACCATGGGTAGGCTTCTGATAGTTCGAGCTCCACGGGTATTCCCGGTCCTTTGGACCCTTATCAGTCCCTTTATTGACGAAAATACGAGCAAGAAGTTCATGATTTATGGTGGCAATGATTACAAAGGACCTGGCGGCTTGGTCGACTTTATAGAAGAAAAGTATATACCAGACTTTCTAGGAGGAGAGTGCTATGTAAGTTTTTGTTGTTGTTTTTTGAGGCCCCAAATGGCAAATGGGTAACCCCGTTTATTTCCCACCTAAGATTTGACATAAAAATTATGCTATCTAAGTTACATTTTGTGTTATTTTGGAATCATGTTATTCTGTGTGGTATAATTTATGCGCATTTTGCACTTGGTTAAAATGCACGGATTAACACAATAATAACCCATTAACCATTCTTTAACCATTTACTCCATATCCTTTCCACGACCATAACGTATTTAAGTATGACAAAATTTTGACTTCCCAAAACCCGACCCTGTTTTACGGGAAGATGCCCGAAACGTATTTAAACGTATCAAAAAAATCACTTTTCAAAACCCAACCCTGTTTTTTCGTCGGAAACCCGTCGATTTATTTTTCATTTTAAAAAAAGTCCTTACTTTGGTGGCTATTTAAAAGAACACAGAATCATCGATCAGTAATTTAAAACTATTAGTCCTTTGAACGCATCGCATATTTTCTCTCAAATATAATTTAGTAAGAAATTGAATACATTTGACTTAGATAATCTGATAAGAAAATTAGTAATTTTAAAAAAATCTAATTACATGTTTTGCTGTTCCTTCATCTTTCATTGTCAAAATAAAAAAGTGGCTCCAAAACAGTTATTCATTATTTTAAAAAATTCCTATATCTACCTAGTAAGAACTTAAAAATGACATTTTTTGCAATGGCATAAAAATTAATTACTGTTAATTAGATTAATTAATTTACGGAATTTTACGTTACAGTCTTCCTGCGATAAACCGAATTTTTCACCCATTACGTGAAAGTTGTTGAAATTCGGGATTTTAACGCACTATTCTTGATATGCATTTTCCACCTTTTTTACAGAAGAAAGACCGTAACGTTAGATAACGTGTTTTACAGTTATTTATCGGGTTTCTTACCATGTTGAAAATTCAGAATTTCATTAAAAGGTAGAATACCGGTAACGGACAAAAGCGTATATGCTATATTCAAACATACACTTATCAATGGGCATTAAAAAAAATTACGCAGATTTACGTTATGGGTTTTAAAATCGTGAAAAAAGCACATGTTTAAATACGTTTCAGGCGTCCTCCAATAAAACAGGGTCGGGTTTTGGGAAGTCAAAATTTTGTCATGTTTAAATACGTTACGGACATCCGTCCGGAAAACAGGGTCGGGCGCGGAAAGGATATAAACAGGTTCTATCACACGTGCAGCCAGTGTAGATCCTGATCAGCTAGCACATCCCTGCTAGTCCATTAGCAGTTTCACCAGGCAGCTGTTGATAATTACTGTATATATAATGATATTAATTAAAAATTGCTAATTTTTCAAGATGCTTTTGTAATGATATTTGCAGTGCCCTTGCTATAAGTTATGTTTACACTTTTTTCACAAAGAAGTGTTCATGTTATACTTGGACTTTATTTCAGTGTGATGTCCCCGAGGGTGCTTTGGTCCCGAAATCTCTGTACAAGGAGGAATTTTTGGACAGATCTCCAGAAGAACCACCTCTTAATGTATCCGGCAGTCTGTACCAAACTTCTCACATTATCAAGGACTATCCTAATGAGGTATGTACTTCAGGTCTTCAACGTGGAAATGCCAATGTGTTGCCCTTTATAGGCAGCAATATTCAAGGACTACCCTAATGAGGTATGTACTTTGGGTCTTCAACCGACAGAGTTGTTGCATGGAAATGTGAATTTGTTAACTAATTTTTAGCAGAGGTGGATCCAGAGGCAGTTTCGAGCCAAACCTTACATATATATTATGTGTTTTTGAATCCCAACAAAAATAGCCTTTATTTTCTCTTTTTTTTTTAAATATTTAACACTAAAATGCCTTTATTTCCATAGATTGGAGCCTTTTTAAAAATCTTTTTTTTGTTCAGGTGTGCTAGGAGACCTGTAGAGATAATTTTGTCTATCTCACAGAAACTTCAGTTGGCCATTACTTTAACATATCTTTATTGAACTTTCACATTATATTGCAAACTAATGGCAACAATTTCTTGATCCACCATAATTAATGGTCAGGGTCATATTTATGGATAACAGTGGATAACAGTCATATGCCATGAAGAAAAGGGTTAAGTTTTTAAATTGGATTTCTGTTTTTCAGGTGTTAATCCATGTCCCACAAAGGGGCTGTGTGTTGACTTGGGACTTTGACATCCTGAAGGGTGACGTAACATTTACGGTGTTCCGAGCAAAGAATGACCTACTTAAGGAAGAGCACCACGTTCACCACATCAGCGGCATACCGTGTAGCACGCAGTATATTGACAAGAACTGGCAGGTGGGGAAGGATTTAAGCATCGTTGAGCCTCCACATATATGTAGGGATGGGGATAGTGTACAGGTAGGTCCTCTACTTTAGCAGCTGACTTATCCCTTGGTAGAAATAAAATTTAAACATTAATTTACACGCCATTACATATGTGACGTTCAGTGATGCCATGGCAACTGATACCACTTACGGATAGTATCTTAACTTTGCCAACAATAAAAGGTCACACCTGGATTCTCTGTTTTGTTTTACTTACCGGTACATAAAGAATTTATTCCTCACATTTATAGTGCCATGACCAGGATACAACCCTTCACTATACAAATCTGTGCAGCCTGATCAGATTCTAGTACTTTTTTTGCTTTTAGATTCATATATTATTTCTGACCAAAAACGTAATAATGTAGATCTAGATCAAATTGCACAATCATGATCAACAAGATATTATATTTGTCAATTCATGGCTCATGGGTTTGATACAATGCTGGAGTAATATTCTGCTGCTCCCCCAACTACCTATCCATATTAAATATAAAGCATCAATCATGGAATTTTGTCCTCAACCCCTGTTTCTTTTTAGGAAATTTTCATTGATCTTTTGGAGGTATAAACTTAATTTGAAACTTGTGAACTTTTTTATTCAGTTAAATGCTTATTGTCAACCTTTTGCTGCTGTATTATCGCTTTTGCGACCAGTGTAGATTCAGATCAACCAATGCATTTTTGCTGTCTGATCTTGGTCTACACTGGTTGCATCTTGGTCAGAAAAAACCTAATTAAGGATTGAATCGATATTTGATGGTTTTCATTTGGGTATGGAAAACAGTTGGGTTGTTTAAAGTTTGTGAAGCCCAAAGGGCTTCACGCGTACTTTAAACAACCCAACTGTTTTTCATACCCATATGAAAACCATTAAATATTGATTCAATCCTTATATTTACACTCATACAGAAATTATGAGAAGAATTCGTGATATTACGGCTTTCTCAAAAGACTTTTGGAACAGCAATGTTGACGACACAGTGAATGATGGCACTTTTTTTTTTGGAGCAACTCGTGGCAAAACGTGCGTGCTCGGCGACGTCACACGTAAAAACATTGTGCAACCTCCAATAAATTATGAACGGCTCTAAAGTAGCCACGCCTTTAAAAATACTACGTCACACTGTTTACCAACAGAAATTATGATCCGTGTGGTGAATAAGACTTTATCATAGAGGACGAAGTTGAAGTGTAAATATTGAATCTTAAAGCAAACAGTGTAGATCCTGATCAGATGGCACAAATGTTCCTGCTAATTTGGAACTACACAGTTCGCCCAAACAATAAAGGCATATCTATGAAGTAAAAGGTTAAGCATTTGTATTACTCAATTTCAGGGGTCCCATGTAACCAGTATGTCTGGTAGTTATATTCTACAATGGAAGTATTTTGATTCTACAAAAGCATCATTTGAATTTTCCCTCACTACCCACAAGTCAAAGGTCATGTACCATACAGAACTTTTGAATTCCGAAGCTTTCAGGTAAGTTATTTTCACCACCACATTTGATGCGTGTGTCACATGTCAAGAAACAATAAAAAAAAGTGAAATATGCATATCAGGGATGGCCACAACCAGCAGACACAGCCTCTCCACACAGCCAAACAGTAGAGAGGAAAAGAGAGCTTGGTATTTCAATAATCAATTTCAATATGGACGCCACAAACAATTAACGAAAGTGAGAACTCGAGGGGTTACCGCCTTGGAACGGTCAGTGGCAAAACAATTTGCCACTGGGGGTTTAAACCAGGTTCTAGGGTGCACCAACCTCACACTTGCCCCAACAGGTTCTTGTATCACAAAACGAGTACAAGTTATCCTGGTGAAATAACAATATGAAGACTGTGCAAACAAACCCCAGTGAAATTACACCGTGTAATGTATGTCTTAATAAAAAATCACACAATTCCTTGAATTTATGCCAGTTTGAATATGTATCAGTGTCTTTTGAAGGAAAATTTGCCAATCCAGCTCATACTGTGCAAATGTACAGACAATCATGATCTTCACTAGGCTCTTTAAAATTCATAAGGCTGTTACTTAACCCTTTCCTCCATATATACGCATTTTTATGCATGTGCGACCATCTGATCAGGATCTGCACTGGTTGGATTTTTGGTCAGAAATAACCTAATGAATAAAAAAGCAAACAGTTTAGATCCTGATCAGACGGCACGGATTTGCCGGCTGATCTGGATCTAAACTGTTTGCCCCCGCAATAAAGGTGTGTCTATGGAGGAAGGGTTAACAAAGTGAGTGTAGATCCTGATTAATATGTAAAGATGTGCAGATCTGTACTGAATGCAAATGGGATATAAGCCGTAACCATGGTCCTCTGAGTACAGGCATAATGTGATTGCATAACGACGTCTCCCATGGGAAGTGTAAAATGGGAAAAACTAGAATTGATTTCAAAGTTTACCCTGTATTTCTTTATCGCTTTAGTATATGTACATGTACATACAGTTGAACCTGCCTTAGCAGCCACCTGCATTTAGCAATCACTGGTCATAAACAGCCAGTTTGAATATATTCTTAAACTGGCAGTTAAACTGACATTTTGTTCTTAAGTTAACTTGTCTTAAACAGCCACCTGTAATTAGCAGTCACTTGTTGTTACTCCCTTAGGTGGCTGCTCAATACAGGTTTGACTGTAAATACATGTACATAAATTGTATTTATATGTGACTTTTTTACTTTTAGGGGATCTATGTCTAGTCTTGTATCGAGTGCCAGCGGGTTTTCCTCTCTCAGTATTTCAACCAATCAAAGTTACAAGCACGGTATCAAGAAGCTCTGATGCTGGCCATATTTAGTGTAACCTTAAGCATTTGTTATGTCCTGCTAAGGCAAACGTATTGAAGTCATTTTAGATTGATTTGTTGATTTTTTTTTTGTTCTCAAGTTGGCATTGAACTGAAATTCAGTATTATTTAAACGTTTTAATGTTAAAAATCTGCAAAAAAGAGAAACAGAGCAATATTATATAAATATCACATCCCATTGGGGGAAACAGTACGAAATGTTAACCCGAGAGAAGTAATGTCAACCGAGGCGTTAGCCGAGGTTGACATTACCTTCTCAAGGGTAAACATTTCGTACTGTTTCCCCCAATGGGATATGATATTTATTTTATTACACCGAACATTTGTTTTTTTAGAGATCTTGACTATGACCGAATTTCGTTTGGGAACAAAATCAAGCGCCGGAAGTCCAAAATCAATAATGCTCAATAAGCGGCTACAAATAATGATCAAAATGCGTTTATCTCCCTTGGTCAATTACGCATGCGTAGAAGTTAATTTGTAATCGGATTTCCAAGATATTTATTTTTAGATCCAAGCGAGGGTGACATGATGCTGTCGCATATGTGACAGTAGCGATTATCTCCCTGTGACGTCACATTACGCTATATAGTAAACTAATCACGTGAGGTGTAATAAATTGAGTTAATTGTGATCCCTGACTTAACCCTTTATTCCACATATATACAAGCGTTATTGCATGTGTGACCACATCCATGCCATCTGAATTGGATCTGCACTGTTAGCCTCTGTTAGAATCTAAGAGCGAAAAGTTTAGATCCTGCTGAGATGGCATGATCGTTTGATGCCAGCTGATTTGAATCTTAACTGTTCTCCACACATTTAGATTATTATTTTATTTCGGACAAAAAAGCAAACATTGTAAATCCAGATCAGAAGGCACAGATGTGCAGCTGATCTAGATCTGATCAACACTGATCACCCACGTGATAAAAAGTGTATCCATGGAGCAAAGGGTTAAATCCCCACACCATTGTTTCTTTTTTTTCTCCACAGTTCAGACATAATTTATTGTGTAATTGTATATAATTTATAATACAGGTAATTTATAGCAAAGATTTAAATTTCTCGCTATTCAATATTTATTGGGGTATGTTATCGTTTAGAGGAACGCTTTTTGTTTGTTTTATTATTCCACTCTGGATGAACACAGAATTGGTTACTTGATTTTCAGTATGCACGAATCTTGAAATGGTATTTTGATCATAAATATTTACTGTCATTGTTTGAATATAAGCCGCACTTTTTCCCCAGAATTCGGAAGTAAAAAGTTGAGGGTGCGGCTAATACACATGTTTGGCTGCTTATACATTGTGTTAAGCCATTTTCATCTGTTCTACCACGTTTGGGGCGGTGCAGCTTATACATGAATGCGGCTTATATTCAAACAATGACGGTACATGTTTTTACGCATGTACAACCAGTGTAGATCCAGATCAGCTGGCATATACATGACTTCAAGATCTGTACTGGTTGTATCTTGGTCAGCAGTAACCTAACGAATCTAGAAATGAACAGTGTAGATGCTGATCAGACGGATTATGTCAACTGATCTGGATCTACACTGTTCGCCCATGCAATAAAGGTGTATTTATGGAGAAAAGAATTAAAGATCACCCATTCTTTATTTTGTCTAGTCAAAACTTTTTTCGTAAACTTGTAGAGAAGAAATGTTAGGATATGAATGCATTGTAGAGAAAAAAGCATCACATTTAGATAATTCTATGCTAAAAATAATTCTGACCTCGAAATGAGAATCTGAAATTCATTTTTACAACATTTCGTTTAAGAAATGTTATTGCATGTTTTCAGTGATTTGTTAAACAGAAATTTGGAACTAAAATTGTTACCAGAATAAACAGTAAAAAGGTAGATCAAAATTTCAAATGAAATTCAAATAAAAAAACTGGTATGGTTATTTAACCCCATTTGAAGGTAGTAAGATATTTAACATTTACTGTGCAATTCTGGAAAAGCACAGCTTGGCTTAAAAGTTTTTAATTTTTGCTTACAGTGTCGTAAATAAATCTATATTGATAAAAAAAGACATATATTAACCCTCTAGTACTTAGACACAACCTTATTGCATGGACAAACAGTGTAGCTCCAGATCAGCCGGCATATCGATGCTGTCAGATCAGGATCTGCACTGTTCACTTTTTGATTCATTAGGCTGCATATATATGCATATATTAGGAGTATAAAGGGTTAATTAAGTTGTAAAATTTGGTTTAAGTCTTTGATACTCAAATATTTGAGATTAAACTTAACAACACTTTCTCATATGCTCAGGAATTCTCTGTGAAATATGAAAAATTTCTATGACATTGAAATTTCAAAGTTTTAAACCTTTACTCCATAGATACACCTTTATTGCGTGGATGTGCCGGCTGATCTGGTTTTAAACTGGTCACACATGTGTAAAAGCGTGTATATATGGAGTAAAGGGTTAATTTTATTCATCCATTTTCAGCAAGTATTCTAAATAAATCAGTGACATTAATTCAGAAATTGAGTGAAATCAGTAGAATTGAGTCAGATTTGAGTTTTGTGATATTTGTCGAGGGTGTCCAATTTTTGTAGCATACTGTAAAAACATTTATATTCGTGGGTTACTAATTTTTATGAATTTTGTGGGCACATTGATTCATGAATTTAAGATCACCACGAAATTAAGAACTGGACATTAACAATTACATAGTTTAGAAAATTTAGTTCCAGGAAATTACTACAAATTTCGATTTAAGTTAGATTTTTGCTCGAACCAAAACATCAAACATGATGCGGGATGACTGATATTTTCATTGAAAAGTTGCGCGGGAAAGTATAATTAACAGAACGTTGTTGATAGTTAATCACGCCTTAAGGTTGCTTTACTGTAAGCCACACCTTTTGTTATTGTTTCAACATCCGCAATGGGAATGAACCCACAGCGACAAAAATTGATTGACAGCAAAACGTAATTTGTAAGTAAAACTCAGCGTCTTCTGATTTGAGCGGCAGTTCTAACAGACGTCGCATGACAAAAAAACATGTTCAGTGTCATTGTGAAGTGCTGCGTTGCAACAGGTGTTTACAGAGGTTGCTCTCTGGGTGAAAATATAATTGAAATCGAAATTTGTATTAAGAACCCACAAAAATGATGTCTTACAGAAAACCATGAAATTATATGCCCACGAATACAAGTGCTTCCACGGTATTTCGTGATATGTACCCAAGTTGAGGCTGTAATGTACCCAAGTTGAGGCTGTACAACTAAGTCAAACTATGTATTTTTATTGACTGTGATGGATAAAGAGCGCTTTTATCTACAGCAATATAATTGTTGGACAAAGAGTTTTGTTTGTATCTATTCTGTGTATATAACTGTGTAAAAATTGCCATATTATTGTATATTTGGCATAAAAAATTAATGCTTATAAATGTAAAATGGGTTGCTGTTAACCTTTTACTCCATGGTATATGGCTGTTATCCTTGCTGTCAGATCAGGATCTAAACTGTTCACTTTCTGATTTATTAGGTTATTTCTGAACAAGAAGTGAACAGTGTACTAGATCCTGATCAGAGGCGATCATGGATGTGTGCACTGATCTGGATCAAAACTGTAGGCACGTGGGATAAAATTTTTATATATGAAGCACAGTGTTTTCAAGGTTAAAAGACATAGCAATTTTCGTATTAAGTGCTTTCTTAAAATCTTCCTTCGAGCATGGTCTGGTCTTGAAGTGAAATATTCTGCCATATGTCATGCCAGATATTTTAATGAACCTTTTTTTTAATCAGTTACTCAATAAACAATCTTTTACCACATGGGCATCCATTGTAGATCTAGATCAGCCAGCACATCCATGCCATCTACACTAGATCTACACTTGGCTTCTTAGTCAGAAATTAGCTAATGCATCTAAAAGTGTACAGTGTAGATCGTGATCAGAGCATGTATGTGCCGGTTGATCTGGATCTATGCTTGTCGACAAGGGATACAAGCCATATCACATAGAGTAATGGGTTAAAGAGGTAACAACAAAAGAACAGAAAAGAAATACGGTTAATTGTGCTTTTTGTGCCATTTTTTCTGCTGAATACATCGAGATAGTGTTAATACACTTAACCAATGTTCTAACTACACCGATCATATTTTTAAAATTTCTCAGCAAGGATTTGGGTTATATACCGCAAACTTGAAATATAATACGATACCATATTTTCACTTCTTTGTATGAAAAAAATTATTAAATTCTCTTCACACGTTTAGAAACCACTGACATTTAATCAAGGTAGGGGTAAAACCAAAAGTCACAAAATTGTCGGTAGTGGGTATATTCTCCATAAACAAAAATTGATGTCTCATTGTTTAAATATGGATTTTAAGTTCATGTAATTTTGAACAATTCTATGCACTTCTGCAATAATGCGATTGTTTAGCTGTTAAACAGAAGATTTGTTAAGCAGTTTTTGCCAGTTTCAGTTTATCCTCTATGCAAAAGCTACGGTCAATTTTGTGACTTTTGGTTTTGCCCTCACCTCGATTATATATCCTTGGTTTTAGAACGCACAGCGGGATTTCGATGAAAATTTCAGAAAAAGAAGTAAAAATGGTGCATCATATTATATTTTAAATTTGAAGACTTTACTCCAATTCTATAAAAATTTATGGTCGGTGTAGTTAGAACATTGGTTAAGTGTAGTTGATATAAACATGTGTAAATGTTGTGTTTTGATGTATTGTAGAGAGTTATTGAATGATATTATTGTTAATTTTAGATTCTATTTATCCCTCTGGAAAACCTTGTCGTTATAAACTAACTTGTTATCCCTTGACTCCATATAAAAGAATGTTAACACATTCGGTTCAGTGTAGAACCATCAGCCGACACATCTATCCCATCTGATCTGGATCTGCACTTGTCGCATCTTTGACAGAGAAACCTAATATCTAACAGCAAACAGTGTAGAACCTGAAAATAGAGCACGGATGTGCTGGCTGATCTTCACTGTTTGCCCATGCCATAAAGGTTTATGTATGGAGGAAAGAAAGAAAATGTTAGAATTCAGTATGTGTGATTTTAATGCAGAATACTTTGAAACATGTTTACAAACAATGCCTTGATCTACAGGTCTATACCCCATTTTCTCAAGGATTAGAATTGCCAAAATTCATTCTGTCATTCTTTACTCAGTTACAGAAATGCGAACAAATTTGGTTACAGAATTAGATGTATATAAAAACATTGATGGAGAAAAGGGAAAATTGAGCAGAAATCTAGCATGTAACCTTTCTTCATAGATTTGTGTTTTATCACCTGTGCAACCAGTGTAGATCCAGATCAGCTGGCACATTCTTGTTGTCAGATCTGGATCCACACTGGTCTCTTCTTGGTAAATTTCCTATTGAATCTAAAAGCTGGTAAATGATACTGAAATGTACATGTCTGTCACATGACTGTCTTCTTATTAATAATTTGCTGTGCAGCACTTCTTTCGAAAAAATAATAGTTCTTCTCATTACCGCTTTATATTATGAAGTCCTCAAAAAAAGCTTTATTGAAAAATTATACTGACTAAAATTTAAAACTAAAATGAAATCCTGGGGGAAACCCTGCTAAATTGTGCTGGTAATTTAACCCTTTCCTCCATAGATACACCTTTATTGCATGGGCCAACAGTTTAGAACCAGATCAGCTGGCACATCTGTGCCATCTAATCAGGATCTGCACTGTTCGCTATTTGAATTTTTAGGTTATTTCTGACCAAAAAACAACCAGTGCAGATCCTGATCAGATGGCACGGATGTGCGATGGCATGGATGTGCCGGCTGATCTTGATCTACACTGGTCGCACACGCGTAAAAATGTGTATTTATGGCGGAAAAGGTTAATTTAAAGTTCTTCTATAATAAATCTTTCCTCTGTGACATTTGTCGAGAGTTCAGAAAAAAATATCTGCTTCTGCTTTTCTTTGTAAGATACTATAATAGTGCACTTTACCTTTATATGTGAGCGGAACAGATTAATACCATTCTATAAGCCTGCAGGCTGTTCCATCATACCATGGCCTAATTTGTCATCAACATGATTGATTTATTGAAAATCAGTTGTATATATTACACTATAAGCCATTGGCAACCAGTGCAGATCTGGATCAGTTAGCATGGATGTGCCCATTAATCCGGATCTTTGCTGGTCGCCTACATGATAAAAAGCATATCTAAGGAGTAAAGGGTTAAGTTTTTAAATTTCTGTTCATTGATGATGATGGGACAGAAAAACTGTGCTTTCTTGGCCACATTGTCAAATTAGAACATCATCTTTCTAAAGCTTGGTGAAAAAAAAATTAATGCAGCACTTTGTTTATTTGCTTATAAAATTGGATTGGATTGTAAGAGTTGGACTCTTTTTTTTTTATTGCATTTAGATTGTTGGGCATTATATTTGATGGTTTTCAGTAAAAACAGCATTTTTGTTGGTTTCTTGGTTTCTTGAATTTGTGGTTTTCAATTTTCCACACTGATTTTTTTTCTTATAATCTCTGTTATTTGGTAGTGATAGGGTAGGGGGGAGGGCAAGGGTAATTAATTCATAGAAAATTGTTTCAATTTAATCTACAAAATTAAATACCCAACAAATTTAAAATTATGCACAGTACAAGGCAATAGGTAAGAATGTTTTGTATTTATTCTGTTGTTTGTTTGTTTTTTTTCTTGTACAAATTTTGCATTCTTCCATTATTTTATCAAGGAAATTAGCAGGACGGTTTAGTTATTATCTAACTTCTGTTGTTGTAACTGGTCATGCTGACCTTGTGTTATTTTTTGAAAAATTCACCTAGATCTAAGCTTTCATGTTGATAAAATACTGTTTTCAGTTCATTTTGAGATATTTAATGCTTTCCTCAATATAGGCCTTTATAGCCTGGGCAAACAGTGTAGATCCAGATCAGCTAGCACATCAGAATCAACTGTGTTTTGGTCAGAATCAATGAAAAAGCCAACAGTTTTCATCTGATCAGACAGCACATAATGTGACAGCTGATCTGGATCTACACTGCTGACCCACCCCATAAGGGGGATATATTTGGAAGAGAGGTTCATCCTCAAGTTATGAAATGATTTGCAATTAGTGCTATTATTAAAATGAAAAAGTTGCAAGTTTTATGAAATAAAGAAGCAGATAGAGTCTTTTCACATTCACTCCTCCAAGTATAATAATTTTAACGCTTTACTTCATATATACACCTTTATGGCATGGGCAAACGATGTAGATCCAGATAAGCCGGCATTTTCCATGCTGTCTGATCAGGATCTGCACAGTTTGTTTGTTGAATATTTTCAGTTTATTCCAACTAAAAGGCAAACAGTGCTGATTCTGATCAGACAGCATGATGTGCTGGCTGATCTGGATCTGCAATGGTCATACAAATTAAAACACTTATGAAGTAAAAAGTTAAATAAATAATTAAGGGTCACAAATAAAATTATGTATTTGTCACTTGTACACATATTTGTTAAATTTTTACCCTTTCCTCTATACAGTACTGAAAATCATGAAATTGACAATCGGATCGGAAGTGGATCGGAAGCGGACCGCAAACCGATCCCGTTAGGAGCGCAATGGAAGCGCAATCGAATTGGAAACGGAATGGAATCGAAGCGAATCGCTTTGAGCGTTTGGATCGCTCGGAGTGAAAAGACCGGAGCATTTTGACCGGATCGGAATCGCTTTGAACGTTTGGATCGCTTGGAGTGAAAAGACCGGAGCGTTTTGACTGGATCGGAATCGCTTTGAGCGTTTGGATCGCTTGGAGTGAAAAGACCGGATCGTTTTGACCGGATCGGATCGGATCGCTTCTATTTACAGTTTTTCAGTTATGTATAGGAATCGGAATCGGAAGAATCGGTTTGAGCGTAAAGATCGTTTGGAGCGCAATGTCTTGTGTTATAGTTAATGACCAATGAAAATCGGGAGCGAAAAGATCGGAATCGGAAGAATCGGTTTGAGCGTTAAGATCGTTTGGAGCGCATGGTCCGGAGTGAAAAAATTGGAGTGCAATCGAATTGGAATTGGACCGCAATGGGAATGGAATCGGATCGGTTATAGATGGCATTAGGATCGGAAGCGGACCGGATCGGAATCGGAAAAATTGTCAATTTCATAATTTTCAGTACTGTATATATGCATTTTTACGCATTTGCCACCAGTGTTTATCCAGCAAATCCTTAAGGTCTGATCAGGATCAACACTGTTCGCTTATAGATTCATTAGCTTATTTCTGACCAAGATGTGACCAGTGCATATCCAGATAAGACAGCAGCATGTGCCTGCTGATCTGGATCTACACAGGTCGCACATTTGTAAAAGTGCATATATGTGGAGGAAAGTGTTAAATAAAATCCAGTAACTTTCAAATTAAAGTTTATGTATCATTGAAGTAAATAATTGTTTAAAAATATTTAAGCTGAAAGTGTCCAGCTTCAGTCAAGAAACATAGATTTTTATGTGACCCTTAATTATTTTTGTGGAGTATATTTTAGACATTTTCCCTGATAAATGTACCATATCACACCATCTCTGTAATCATAATCTCACAAATACAACAAAATGTTATTATTGTACCTCATGTACAACTGTTACCAAGAAATAGATTATATCTACATTATGTAGTCTTGTTATTTCTCACATTTGTTCCTCATATCCTAGACCAAATAACATCTCACACCCTATTACAAATAAAGTCCTTCAGTAATCCTAGAACAAAAACATTTATCACATCCTAGTTCAAATATTGTCACACATCCTAATACATATAAAGTCTCACATACTAGTACAAATGAAGTCTCCCATACTAGTACAAAAAAGTCACAGCCTAGTAAAAATACATCTCACAGCCTAGTACAAATAAAGTCTCACAACCTAGTACAAATGAAGTTTCACATCCAAGTACAAATAAAGTTCTGCAATAATCCTAGTACACATAGTCTGGCATCATAGTGCAAATAGTCTCACATCCTAGTACAAATAATTTATCACATCCTTGTACATATAAGTTTCACATCCTAGTACAATAAAGTTGTGCAATAATCCAACTAAAAATAAAATTCTGCAATAATCCTGGTACAAATAAAGTTTCACATTCTAGTACAAATAAAGTTCTGCAATAATCCAAGTACACATAGTATGGCATCTTAGGGCAAATAGTTTCACATCCTAGTACAAATAATTTATCACATCTTTGTACATATAAGTTTCATATCCTAGTACAAATAAATTTCTGCAATAATCCTAGCAGAAAAAGTCTCGCATTTTAGTACAAATAAGTCTCGTATCCTAGTACAAATGAAGTCCCCTTTCCTCGTACAAATAACGTCTTCTATCCTAGTACAAATGAAGTCTCCAATCCTTTAACAAATAACGTCTCCCATCCTACTGTCCTAGTACAAATAAAGTCTCCTATCCCATTACAAATAACTTCTCTCGTCCTATTAAAATAAATTCTCTCATCCTGTTACAAATAACTTCTCTCATCCTATTACAAATAAGTTCTCTCATCCTATTACAAATAACTTCTCTCATCCTATTAAAAATAATTTCTCTCATCATATTACAAATAAATTCTCTCCTATTACAAATTACTTCTCTCATCCTATTAAAATAACTTCTCTCATCCTATTACACATAACTTCTCTCGTCATATTACAAATAAATTCTCTCATCCTATTACAAATAACTTCTCTCATCCTATTACAAATAAATTCTCTCATCCTTTTACAAATAATTTCTCTCATCCTATTTCAAATAAATTCTCTCATCATATTACAAATAAATTCTCTCATCCTATTGCAAATAACGTCTCAAATGCCGTTGTTTTTGATTGGTTTATTTCTGAATTACATTACAAAACATAAAAGCCAGTACTGTAACCGACGTTCAGCCACTATTAAAAGTATTGATTGTGTCTTACTGTATGCAAAATAAATGAATACATTAGTAACATTCATTTGTGCAAAAGAATCACTGAACAAAATTTTACCGTTATTGAGATTTTGATAATTTTCTTTTTTATGGATGAACGTGCTGGGGGGGACGACATGTACTTTTATTCGGTAAATACATTAGATGTCTGCAATTTAGGTACCATGCGTTTAATATAGTTCATATATTATTATATATGTTATATAACGAATTTAAGGTACTGATGCCGGTACAATTTAAAATAACTGCATGTTAATTGAAAATATTGTTCAACTATAACGAGTAGATCTGTGGACTGATCAATATGCCTTGAAATAGATGTGTTTACGGTAGCCTTTCTTTCATTATGCCTTATTGAAAATATCTTTTATCTGTTTCTTTTATCTCTGTCATCTTGATGATTTGCTTCCAGTGGCTCTAGTCTCGGTAAGATCATTGAGTACCCGCCCTTTTACTTTACATTGCAACTAGCTTCATATGTTTTGTAAACGTGTGTGCTTTTGCATGCAGCATTGTTGAGTTGATGGGTGGGTCGGAGTTTTTTTTACCAAGCCAACTTAATTGTACTTGTTTGTTCATATGAGAACCTGTCGAGGCAAGTGTGAGGTTGGTGCACCCTAGAACCTGCTTTAAAGCAAACAGTTTTCCCACTGACCGTTCCAAGGCGGTTATCCCGCGGCTTCTCTTTCTCGTTAATTGTTTGTGGTATCTTTTTTGAAATTGGTCATTTTATTACCCATGCCCCCTTTTCTCCCTCTGTTGGTGGAGTGTGGAGGCTGTGCCTTCTGGATGTGGCCATTCCTGATATGCATTTTTCACTTTTTGGAACGACTACACACTAATTACATATTTTTAATGTAAACAATGATCTAATATAACTATCTTTATATTTTAATGTTATTAAGGTGCTATTAGAGAAAAAGACTTCAACAATTATAATAAAAACTTAACCAGGTTTAATTATTTTAAAACGATATAGAATTATTTGACGTGCTTTGGCATTTAAGAGTAATGTCTCCCACTTCGGATCAAATGGCAAACTTTTGTTTTCGGTAATGATACTATCACTGTGCTATTGTGTGTGGTTATTAACTAAAAGCAAAATACTGGCACACTTACAATAAATCCAGCCTTTTGCCAAATATTGGCTCAATCATGCACAAGTAACTGTTAGAAACACACACTTTTTGTGCTAAAACAACTTTTTAATTATGATATTTGCGAAATATAAATTTTTAATGAAATATTTTAGTAATTAAATGTGTAGAAAATGGCTGAGTCAAACAGCCGTTCAGAATTTGGATCATCTGATGAAGCTAAGATAATCTATTGTGAGCCATGTCGTAAAGATCAGCATCTAGCAATAGCCGAAGGATACTGTTTGGACTGCCCTGAATATTTATGCGGACGGTGTTATAAATTTCACAGAAATCACAAGGCTTTAGAAAAGCACAGGCTTTTGGACAAAGACTCAATGCCGGCGGCATCAAATGTTTGTGTGGAAAAATGCTGCATTCATCCAGATAAGGTCACTGAATTTTTCTGCGAGACTTGTGACGAACTTGGGTGTCAGGACTGCGTAAGGCTCGACCACCACCACTGCAAAAATGTAAAATTTATATCGGAGCTTGCAAAGGACTTGGATAAAAGCCGCGATGTTGAATGGTTTGTTTCTGACACAATAAATACTGAAAAGAAACTGTTTCGCTGCGATGTTGAATGGTTTGTTTCTGACATTGAAATAACTGAACAGAAACTGTCAGAAACTAAAGACAATCTTGCAAAAATCAGTAGTGACTACAAACAAATGAATGAAAATGCAAAAAAGGAATTAAAAAAACAAAGAGCTGTGATAAACAAGTTGTTTGATTCATTAGAGAAGCAAATGGAAGAAAAAATACAAGACTTTGAAAAAAGCAATAAAGACATGTTAAATGCTCGTTATGACAGGTTGGATAGTATACAGGAAGCGTTGGGTCAAATAAAGAATGGCATTCAAGCTAAGAAAACTGGACAAACGTGTGAACTGTTTATTGCAATGAAAAGGGGCAGGCCTAAACTAAAAACATTTGATGATGAATTGGAGGAAGATTTTTTCGATGAAAGACGACTACAGCGGTATACACTAAATCCTTCAGAACAGATTCTGACTCTGACGAGGAACACTACAGAAATATGCAGTTTATCATCAGCTAGACTCGAAACTGAAATAAATATAAAAAATAAGTTTCGTTCAAGAGACTTAAATATAGATAGTATCATTAATGTGCGTGGATATTGCTGTGCAATGGAGGTTTCTGAAGGCGTTCTGGTACTCGACTTACAGAATGCTAGCGAGCCTATCGTAATCTCCCGACTTGTATTAAATCAAGCTCCATTTGAATCATTTAGCTATTGTGGTATCACAGCGGTTAACGATGATCAGGTTGCCGTGTCAGCAAGAACACCCAATGGAAATAAAATCATTTTCTTATCCGTGTCACAGTCCGGAATCTTGGAATTAGCAGGAAAGCAGTATCTTGTTGAAGAAACGTACATTAATATGATACATCATAACGGTACCATTTACGCACCAATTGGTAATCAGATTCACATCATTGATCTAGAAGGAGAAACAGACATACGTGTAATTCAGTCAGATCCTGAAGAAGGCGATTTGTTCGGGGCACTACACGGAATAGCTATCAGTCCAGGTGGAGACACACTTTATGTAACGGATTCTCAAAATAGCAAAATTTTTGGGATGACCTTGGATGGTAATATCAAGGCCGTCTTTAAAGACTTCTTAAAGACACCTGTAGGTATTACTGTGGACAATAAAGGTTTTGTTTATGCAATTGACAACACAACACATAGAATATATCGACTTACAGCGGATCTAAAACAGGCCCTGCTCCTCATGGAAGGTGATTACGGGCCAAAGATAGCTTACTTCAGAGAAGAAAACAAACTGTACACCACCTGTAAAGGTCGTATCAATCAGTACACATTGGACTGCAACTAGATCCCGATGGTTTGGTATATTGCAGACAAACTATTCAAAAGAGCATAAATTAAATAAATGATTAACATACTGACAAAGGCTGTAAAAAATTTATCTGAGAATAACTGAATACTGTATACGTTGCTTATTTTATACAGTTAAACGTACATGCAATCAGGCGACCAAAGAACCATGCATAATTCGCGGGATAAAATGTTATAAAGTGCTGCATACATCTGATTATAAATATGTCAATTATTAAGCAGACACAGCCCTAATGATCTGGGTGAAATAGGTTGATCCAGATCAGCTCCCACATCTGTTCCGTCTGATCAGGATTTAAATCGTTCACTTTTAGATCTATGAGGTTATTGATGCTATAGAAGTGACCAGTGCAGATCCTGATCAGACGGCATGGAAATGCCTGCTAATCTGGATATTTACTGGTCACACAAGCGTTAAATAGAGAATAACAGGTTACTGTCTTGCGATATAAGTGTTATCAGGCAAGGCCGATATTGGGAGCGGAGGGGCGAGGCTCTGCAGAGCTCCTCCGCCCCCATATCGGCCGAGCCTGATAACACTTATATCGCAAGACAGTAACCTGTTATTCTATTTATCATGCACTTACCACTTAAATGTCGATGTTTTTCTACTGTATGCTAAATTCATCTGGAATATGTTTACCGCTGTGATTTTATATGAGCTTTACCGTTAGGGTGCATGATAAACACGTATATATGGTGTACGAAGAAAGGCCATAAGTGTCAGCGACTGATAAACACATTTAATCGAGACACGTTTCCAATAAATATTGGCGCCAGATATTGGCGTCAGACGTGTGTGAGAGGTAGTAGGCCTAACGGGGTTGTGGTCGGTTGTGGTGAGGATTACGATTACGAAACTAACACAACACTCTTCTTAGTGTTCGTTATTAAATTTTGGAATTACAGTAGTACTTTATTTGGAAACTGATTTCTATGAATCAGTACTTATGGAACTTTGAAGTATTTATCCACCCAGTGAATTTTGATTTACTAAATATACTTTCAACCACAAAGTCTGTTTGAGTTTACTGGTACTAATGTGCATTACAAATTTAATCTGTTCCGCGGCTGAGTAAATAATCATTAATATCATATACCCTATGAATTTAAAGCATTCTGATTGGTCGAGATCTCCGTACTCGCGAGTCCGAAAAAAGTGATAACTACCCCGGGAATTAATAACTACCTTTGCTATCATCATCATCATCATCATCATCATCATCATCATCATCATCAGAATGCTTTAAATTCATAGGGTATATGATATAACAAGTTAATACTAATGTTGAGGTCGATATGTAGTTTTGCGGACCTGGGTAGTGTGATACCAGGTCCGCAAAACTACATATCGACCTCAACATTAGTATTTATTTGTATAATGTTTCTATACAAATAAATACTAATGTTGAGGTCGATATGTAGTGTTGCGGACCTGGGTAGTGTGATATCGACCGATGACCAAGTATTTACTTGTTATATCATATACCCTATGAATAGCATTCTGACGATGATGATGATGATGATGATGATAGCAAAGGTAGTTATTAATTTCCGGGGTAGTTATCACTTTTTTCGGACTCGCGAGTACGGAGCTCTCGACCAATCAGAATGCTTTAAATTCATAGGGTATATGATATTACAATTACGTAAAATCTTCCAAAAGGGAAGTCAGTTATATAATTTATAAATAATACACACTCTTTACTTTCGAATTTTCGAACACTTGTTCATCAAGAAAAATACAGAAATAATTGTGTTTAATATTAATTAAGTAAAATCCATGTTGCAAACGTATTGTTGTTTGATGTTTCCCAGGACGACGTCGCGTCATTTCCCGGACGTCTCACTTCCTCCAAGACGCCACGTCGTTTCCCGGAAAAAATCATCAACAATACCTACATACTATCATGAAAAAAGAGCTCAATACATATACATAAACATATGATATTATTTTATATATGACTGTATGTGAAAATAGTTCAGAATTTCTGCATTACGTTCTGCATTTTGTCTTTTCTTCACAATTTCTTAACTATTATTTGCAAGAGAAAACATTAAAAACGATCGCTATACCATGTATGTATATATTTTGGATATATATTAAAATAACCCACATATTATTATTCGGTAGCCAATTAAGATATAAATACCTCGTGGTCAAAAAATGCTTGGTAGTATCTGAGTTTGAAAAATTTCCAGACTTGTTTGTATTTGCAGTGATCTCAATAAAAGTGATTGAAAAGTATTATTGTATTTCAAAACATCTAAAGGATTAATTGGTTTGATATGAAACGTATGTGTTTCACTCTTAAATTCATTCAATTTGAGGCATTTGCGAGATTGCTTGTTGATTTTATTCATATTTTGGTTGTCAAAAAATAAAATAATGACTGTTTTGGAGACTTTCAGAGACTGGGCCGCTGTCCATTAGACTTACTCTGTACTTATGATTTATTTTTCTCATCTTTTTTTCTCTGTTTCCTTTGCATATTTTGATAGAATGACTTAATATCAGTGACTTGACATTATTTAAACAAGAAAACAAGGGCATATTAGTAAGCGTTGGCAGGGATTGGGGCGGATGGTCAAGCTCCAGAGGTGTTCTTGGAAGGCCATTTCTTAAGCCAGCTTTTGCTCGCTAAAAATGATTCTTTTTAACAAATAAACTTTTAGAAATGACCCTTGATTCTCAATTACATTGTCAGCGTGTGGCCTAAAAATGGTTGTACACTGAACATGATAGGCTAAGGCAGTAAGAGCTTACGGGCATTTATTGCAGTTGCACCTGCTGTGACAGCTTTGTCGTCCAAGATAACACCAATTGCCGAACGTAGCCGCTAGGTTTACCCCTTCATTTTCTCTTTCGTATTTCAGGTAAGCATATTAATTAATTTCTCCTTCTACATTAGAATTAATATTAAGAAGGTCAATCCGTAGGCATAATTTACAGCACATTACAATTACACGACTGCTAATCGTTTCGGGCTTCTTTGGACTTTTTTTCACGTTGCTGAACTGCTTTGGAAGGGTGCGACTATTTTCCATAGGTCACAGTCACTGTGGCCATGGCATTAATTTTTTTATTGTCGAATAAATAAAACAATGCGATGTAGCAGGTTAAGCTTTTGCGGTAAAGATAAATTAAATCTCATTAATTCCCGCATATTAAAGAGCTAGAAGCAAGAAATACAGAATGAATCTCAAGTTCATAAAGTCTGGGGTTTTTATCCAAAATCGTAATTCGGTGGCACAAAGACTATGGCCTACAAAAATAAGGGAAAGTGTGTTCCCCGCTTTGGAATTTGGCACCGGGCTGATTAATAGGAATTGATCCAAACAGGTAATTTGAGTCGCGGACACAGTTTAAATCAATAATATTATTTACTAAATAAACTTTATATATCTTGAAACATATGCCATTGAATATTACAATGTTCTTAGTATCCGTAAACATTAGAACATTTTTTTTTGTTTAAATCTAGCGACAGACGTAAAAATTGGAAACAGGTTCCTCAGGGCCTTTTTTTAAAGAGCCATGTTTAGGCGATTTGAAGCTGATCTCTTGTGTACAGACAAGCCAGATATTAAACCGTATCAAAGTTACTTCTTGTATCCATTAAAATCTGTAAAACATGTAACAGTGTTATTAAGAACAGACCAAGACATCGGGTCGACTATAAACTCTACGAGCACAGCAAGTAGCGTATGGACCTTGTTCTTCTCACATCTTCGTTTTTAATTATATTTGATCAATGATCATTTTAGATGCATTAACCGTTTGTTTTAAACAGCGCACATCTCACACATTGCTGTCATGGAGGAGGGAAATCGTGGACAGTCCCAAAACGGCTCTTGTGACCTTGACAATGGACCTCTCAAAAACAATTGAGATCACACACAATATCATACGATAGTTCCCCTTATCCTTCTATAGTCAAACGGCAAACCTGATTGCCCAAATTTTTACCATGTACAGGTAATGCCCATATCTAATTTGGTAAACAATTATAGAGTTGAATTACCCAACCAATTGTTTCCAGAAAATAAGTCACTTCATTTGACAAAAAATATTTAGTTCTTGTTTTGCATCTACGAAGACAAGACTTCTAAATAATGTGTTTTTATGTGTTGTGGACTTGTTTCTTGCATTTACAAGAAAAGTGTTAATTTTACAAGATTTTTTTTAGCAATTAAAACCTGAATTTTGCAGTTGGAAAGAACATTAACAATCAATACTCCCCACTACCAACACTTGTTAATAGTCAAACAATGGTCTGTTGCCTTCAGAAGACTTGGTCCAAACATGTTTATGCCAAGGGGACGAGTGTTCTAGCTCGAAACAACAGTTGTGGTTAGCCAGCTTTGCTTTTAAATATCTCTTAACCGCTGACATGTATGTACAGTTTAGTCTAGAATTAATCTATAAACTAGCACTTCTTAGTTTATTTCCTGTCCAAAACATGACAACAAACAACTGATTCCGATTAATTTCGTGAACAAGTCATGATAAAACAAACAACACAAAACAAATTTAAAACAGTTTACTCATTTATTTAAAAAAATGCGCCCATTTAAAAATGACATCTGACATGTAATGAAAACATATTGCATCATGACAACTAAACACACTTCTCTTTAAATTATATAAAAGCCATTTAATTTTAAATCATTTTATCTACCAAAGTACCAAAATACTAAAACGCATCAATTCTAAAGATTTTTTATGGATACAAACTGGAATCAACTTAATACAATTGGTTCTCAAAATTAGTATATGATTTAAAAGTTCAAATTCATTCGTCAAAATTTTATTAAAACATGATCGTTTCCATTTAACATTAAACAGATTAATCTCTTTCATCAGAATTTTTACTAAAACATGATCGAGATATCATCTGGCAGACCTTACAGTTAAAAGAAATGGAAAATGTGTAAAAGTCTTTTAAAGTTCTATGAGTATGAGAGATGATACTGTTCTAGAAACAAATGTACAATGAGACAACACGATAATGATGACAACATTGATCATGAGTCGATGATGATATGATGATGATGATCTGAGGTCTTGCTAGTGGTTCTACCATCTCTTCCTGAATCCACCACCGCCGCCACCACCACCTCTCCCACGGCCTCCGCCTCCAAACCCGCCGTAACCTCCACCTCCCCTTCCTCCACGACCACCGCCTCGGCCACCTGGAAAACAAGAATAAATGTTCTGAGACCGGTTAACTTTCATTATTTGATCACTTCCATAACATCAACCTGCTTTCTGGGCACTAGATCTTAAAACACAAGAGTCCAAGATCTTTATTAAAACAAAGATTGGAGACAAGTCTCAAATCTCAAGCATCCAATTGGTTGAAATGGCAACTGGTCAATTATATGCATGAGATTGGAGTCTGGTCTCCAGATTAAGTTTTATGATCTAGGGCACAGTTATCTTTCATTTTTTCATCACTTCCATTACATCAACTATCTTCCTGGGCTTCAGATCTTAAAACAGACAATGGCCAGTCTCAAAGCTTTAGCTTGTGACTTGTAAGACCGGAGTCTGAGCTCTAATTCAACCAATCAGGTACACAAGACTGAACACTAATAGTCTGATACACTGATTTTAATATGAATAGATTTTCAAAGTATGCTCAGGGGTGCTGATTATGCCAATGAAACCTTTTATATTCCTTTGATGACAATATTTATTGTTGGCATTTCAAATTCAAATATGACAAACAAAAGTTAAACCCTACAAATATAACACTATGTTTAACAAGACTTACCGCCACCCCATCCTCCACCGCCTCGACCACCGCCGCCACCCCAACCACCACCACCACGTCTCTGTCCACCACCCCAACTACCGCCACCACCTCCCCAGCCACCACCACCACGGCCTCCACCGAAACGACCACCACCACGACCACCAAAGCCTCCACCACCACCACCGCCGTAACCTAAACAATAACAAGGTTGCCAAACTACAAAACACTGTCAAGCCTAAAAACTGTACAAATCTTGGAAGTTAGACAAGTTTAAAACAGTAATAAATGTTTTTTTATAGGGTTAACCCTTTCATCTCTACATAATTTTATAAAGTTTTATCATTATGTGACGAGTCATACGACAACAACGATATCAACCCGAATCGCGTTCATCTTAGCAATTACGCGTGTACCTAACATCAAATTTGATTGGCTGAAACTGGGTTATAATAGGCTAACTTAGGCTGAAATCATCGAATCAAATTCGTCGTAACATAATATCAGTGTAATATCAGGCAAAATGGCACCCTCCATGGAGAGCATGAGAAAATGAAAATGAAGTTCTTAAAATCGGATTGTGTTACCAAATCGCTAG
The DNA here is from genome assembly GCA_038501625.1 of Corbicula japonica. Taxonomy (NCBI): domain Eukaryota; kingdom Metazoa; phylum Mollusca; class Bivalvia; order Venerida; family Cyrenidae; genus Corbicula; species Corbicula japonica. Next base: position 4,036,628 of record JAZAYU010000048.1, read on the forward strand.
AAATATATGTCAAAAATAAATGGAATTCGGAATGGCTCTCAGAATGTGACAAAAACGGTGACAGGTTGGAAATCTGGCTTAGAAAGCCCGATATTCCGGGCGCTGCATATTGCGAGTGCTGTGTCAAGACAATAAAGCTCACTTATAATTTTGTTTGTTTTAAAAAAATAATAATAAAAAATTTTTTTCGCAAGCATAAGATTTAGTTTTGTAGCCTTGTGATTTTTTATGTTATGAAAAGAGAGAAAATATCATTTAGTCTAAACAGTGGCTTGATTGACATAATTTATAAACATTCTCAATTGTCAATGTTCAACATGACAAAGGAATATATTGTTGAGAAAAAAATATATTTTAGAACAATTGTGTCTCAGGAAAACACAAGAATAAGCCTTGAAATTTACTAAAATGCAGGAGCTTCCGGGGGCCCAGCTTTATTTCAGGCTTTTACATTTTTCTAACTTTGACCCCTGGTAGTGGCTAAGACCATTCGGGATTAGATAAATGGTATGTCAAAAATAGACATCGCGAAAATGGATGACAAACATAATTACTAATAAACCCGTAGAAAATTGCAATGTGAAATAACTTTTCCAAAGTAAAAAATAACCAAAGCAGCTGATTAAACACATTTTTTAAGAAAATAGGAAGTATTTTCTCCGTTAACATGGTTAAAAAATCGGCAATTCGTACCGCGAATTTTCGTCCTATTCATCACTTGAAGTACAGTATCCGTCTAGGTTTTTGCTTTGAGAATGGATTTAGAATTTGGCCAGTATTTAATATTAGATTAGAAAAAAAGAACACATCATTTATTCTTATTCTTAAAATATTTGTCTTCTTTGTTAAACATATGATAGGGGGATCCATAATAGCTATAAATAGCATCAACCTTAGAATTCCCTTGTCATGACATAATGGAAATGCCCAAAGTTTACCAATTACAATCATCAATTTCTGACCCGTAGGCAAGGACACCAAGGTGATTATCTCAAGTGACACTTTGTTAGTTCAATTAGCGGATTAACGACCCACAATTATCAGTTATCTGGCGACCGCTCAGGGCAAAGCGAATGCAAATAAGCTAACAATATCTTGCTTTTTTGACAGTTAAATATTTAATCGCCAAATTTTACCGCCAATTCTTTGAAATAATCGATAAAAACGTAAAATTATCGCAAATGGTGACAATGTCGACTGACAGCGTGAGCACTGTATTAATAAAAACATACATTTCTTTTCCCTGAACCCTGATTTTGTCTTGCAACTTTACTTGTTTGGAAGAAAAAGCCTTTACCTATTGAAACATTACTATAGAAGAGAACTTAGGGACTTGGCTAGGTTGATTGGCTAGGTTGTTGGGAGTTTTATGGAGCTGTCACACCTTACAGGTTTACAGCATTTTTACATGAAGCCTTAGTGCAAAGCAACCCGCAGAAGCCAAAAACAAAGCATTGTTCGAACGTACTTCTACCTCCACTGGCTCCCTGTGGTTTGTCACTTGCATATGCCAGCTGTACAACACGGCCATGGATCTCCAGACCATCTTTATCTTTCTTAGCTGCCTCGGCCTCTTCTACAGACTTGAACTCCACGAAGCCAAATCTGCGAAAAGTCAACATGAGTTAACAACATGCAACCCAAGGGAATCTGAAGAAATGATTAAATGCTGTCCAGTGTCCAGACACCAGCTTTGCAGACAGTTCCGCAATTTTTCGTCCTTTATTCCATGGAATATGGCGGCTATCTTATCCCTTTCCTCAATATACATGCATTTTTACGCATTTGCGACCAGTTTAGATCCAGATCAGCCGGCACATCCGTGCTGTCTGATCAGGATCTGCACTGGTGGCATTTTGGTCAGAAATAACCTAACGAATCAAAAAGCGAACAGTGCAGATCCTGAGCTGATCTGGATATACACTGTTCGCCCTAGCAATAAAGGTGTGTCTATGGAGGAAAGGGTTATTAGGTAACAGTGAAGACCCAGACTAGTCGGCCTTCTGATAAGGATCTACACCAATGTTTTTGATTCATTGGGTTATTTGTGACTAAAACGCGAACTGTGTAGATTGTGATCGATGGCACGGATGTACTGGCTGAAAAGCAATGTTTATAAATATGTGACAAGATATGAAAATGGTTTAACTATAAATTCCATGTAACAAGGATGTATTAGATCTGTATCTATCCTGTTATATACGATAAAAAACTTTTACATGAAGTAACTTAGTTAAAGAGGTTGGTCCTTGGTTTAATTATAGTTCAGAGAACTCATTTTTTAAACATAAGTTTAATTCAATAATCCCCTTTCCCTTTTAATGATATTTGTTTTTTAATTATATTAAGCAATTCTTCTTTTTTGTCCTTTTACATGATCTTTTAACATGTTCAGTGAACACCTTCAATAGGACATTTTATCATAAATATTATATAGGATCAATGCAGTTTAAATTTAGAAAATATTTAAAAGGAAAGAAAACAGAATAATAGCAAAGAATTTATAATACAAATGAAACTTCATGGCATTAATTTTGCTACTTTTTAATTTTAATCACAACACCCGATGCGCTTTCAAGTCCTTGGGAAGACAATGGACTCACCCTTTTGACTGTCCGTAGTCATTTGGTGGTATCCTGCAGGCCTCACAGCCTTCAAACAGATCCTTCAGTTCATCTTCTGTAACTTGGAATGCCAGGTTTCTAACAAACAGGACCTTAGATGGACCTACAAAAAATAAAACAATCTTCAAATCTCTACAACATGTACTCAAGTTTGCTAAGCACCATGTTAAACACACATCTTTGTGAATGTCGTCTTCATTATACATATTTATGATATTTACATATATTGTATCGAGAAGGTCCCCGATTGTATACAAAACTCCAATCAGATATATAAAAAGAAATAAAAGCCAATAACTGGCCTACAGCACACAGTATGTACAAAAATATTCTTGTTGCTTGGCAAACTTGTTACGATGTAACCTTTTGGATTTTATCTAATGGACTTGTCTTCCTTTTTAAACTTAACCATTGCTTTAAAATTTTACTGGAATTATGCAAATCTTAAATGACGAAACAACACGAAGATCATTATCAGATTGGATGAAAGTGCAGGCTGCAAATGTGACCTGTTGAGAAAGCAGGTTATGGGTTACCTTTTTCAATTCAGAATACTGAGCCAAAAAATGATACAATGCTTTAATTACTGCATTTTATGACGATGGAAAGGACTGGGCATAGCTCTTAAGGGAAAATATGATATGCATTTTTTATTCATTTATTTTAAATTGTTGATTTCCATTCTAAATATATTTCTACATCTGAAAAATAACATTATTTCAAGTCATTTGAATTCCAAGTTGTTCTAAACCAACGTTTACATGGATTGCTTACATTTCCACTGACTATTCCAAGCAAGAAGTTTCACTCTGTACACACTGTTAAGCTTATATCCCACGTATGCCAGCACATACGTACATGCATTCTGATCAGGATCTACACTGTTTGCTCCTTGTTCTGATGAAACTTAAGGAATCTTAAAGCGATAAGTGTTGTTCCTGATCAGTCTGCACCAATGTGAAAGCTGATCTAGATCTACACTGGACGAACAACGGATATAAGCAATTTCATGGAGTAAAAGATTAAGCCTACCTTTAGCAGAAGAAACCAAGGAATGATCAAGCCAATCCTTACCAAACTCTTTATTTCCCTTTCCACCCTTGCTCTTTTCATCAGTGTAGTCCAGGAAAATTTTTTCACCATCCATCTCAGCGTCCTGTTTTTCCTTCATCACCTTCTCTAAGGCATCCTCGTTATCAAACACGATGTAGCCAAACCTGCAAAATTATTGAACAAGTAATGATTAAATAAAGAATAACTGTGTGAAAATCTTCAACCCTTTTCTCCATAGATACACCTTCATTGCATGGGCGGACAGTTGATAAAAATCAGCCGGCACATCCATGCCGTCTGATCAGGATCTAAAATGTTCGCTTTTTGATTCATTAGGTTATTTCTGACCAAAATGCGACCAGTGCAGATCCTGATCAGATGGCACAATGGTGCCGGCTGATCTGGATCTACACTAGTCGCACATGTGTAAAAATGCATATATATGGAGGAAAGGGTTAAACCCTTGACCCCTACATGTCCTAACTCCATTCTGTTCATGAGCAATCAAACAAGACAATGCTTCACTTTTACATATAATCCCTGGGATCCAATCCTGACCTCCTACCGGCAAGTGGATATATAGCACAAAATTTTAACTGACCAATCACAAGTTAGATTTAATCTAGTATAATACTTTGAACCAGTATAATCTTTGCATCAACGCAACAAAAAACAAAAAATCCCATTCTTTTCTTTCTTTAATTCAAAAGTTATTTCAAAAGTTATTATACTGTTTTATATTTAATTCTGTCGATCTATAGTGATACTCCTTTTTTTGTGAAGGGTTTTAGTTTTTTAATGGCATTTTATTGCTTATTCAAAGTATATAATTACATGATACTTCATGTTTTATGAAAATATATTATTTTTGATACCCACAAACTGTAATTTTCTGCCAATGCACAAAAATTATACTGTGAAATTTATTGCTTTTTAATAATTTGTTATCTAAACTAAATTGACTCTTGGCCCTTTTATACAAAGTGTTCTAGTAATTAACAGTTCACAGGTAAGGACAAAACTTCATTTACCCTTTGGACGTTCCTTCCCTGCTTTTGGGAATTCTGATTTCTGTGATGACAATACCGTCGTCGGGATTCTCGAAGAATTCTTTAATCTCTGCTTCTGTCACATTCTCCTTGAGCCCCTTAATAAACAAGGTCTTTGAGTCACCTGAAATGTGCAAGTTCTACAATTAGGATATTTTTGTAACCTGGACATATGGGTTAACACATTACCCCATGGGATACGATTGTTATCCCATGGTTACACCTGTGCTGTCTGATCCAGATCTATACTGTTTGCTTTTTTATTCATTAGATTTTTACTAAAAAGCAGCCAGCATAGATCCAGATCAGCTTGCAACTTAACAAAAAATCTGTTGTCCTACCCTGCTTCAAACAAGTATAAATCTGTTGACAAATGTACTATTTGACTAATAAGCGAGATACATTCTAGTCAATACACTGCTATCTGTTTGATATGTCTAGCTGGTTGCAAACAATACCATATTACATCTTTTAAGTTCTTATCACATAAAAACTTGTTTTACTGACAGTCCAGATAAGATTTTTTTTACTCGTATTTTATAGTTATACTTATTCTACTTCCTTAACCATCTTTAATTTTAAGACACTTTAATTCAGTGTAGACATCAAAGTTGTCTTATTTATGTTTAAAAAAAAAATCATTATTCTGTCAATGTGTCTTATAAACTAAGTTCCTTCTAAACTAGTATTTAAAGCTCATTCTTAAACATAAACTAAAAACAGAAACGCCCATATGTAATTATTATTAAAGTTAGCTTTGTCCTATTATTTAATAATACATCTACCAGCCAACTGTGCACTAACATATTAATTAAGTTAAACTGACCTCCTTGAATACGGCCACCATCCCTCTGAGGTTCCTGTGTACGTGGCTTCGACTTCTCGATTGTGATTGGTTCTCCATTAAGCTCCTTGCCACTCAATTCCAAAGCCTGCTCGAGTTCTTCGGGCTTGACATCCACATACCCAAACCTGTCACAGCAACACAGCATTAGAAATATATCTTCATAAAGATCTTTTGCTGATCCTTTTTTTCTTAATCCTTACCTCCATATATACACCTTTTATTGCAGGTGTGAATATTGTAGATCCAGATCAGCGATCACATCCCTGTTTGCCCACGCCATAATAGACATATATATATATATGGAGGAAAAGGTTAAATAAAATCTCATGTTTTTGAAGTAGCTCATTCACAAAATGGTTTCTTTTTTTTCTGTGAACTAGTTTTGTCTTTAAATCCCCTTCCTCCATTATAGCAGGTAGGTTAAAAATGTGCATTATCCTGACTTGTCAAATTTATGATCAAATCTAGACTGGCACAAAAATGAAAATTTAGTTGAACAACCAAAGAACCTTGCCTCGCTCAAGAGATTTTCCGAGTAATAAACATGTACTTTAGTAATCCTGTTACATAACCCAACATGTCATCAAAACGTGCAATATTTGAAGTCAAAACAAAAGTTTTCAATGGAAAATTAAATTCCTCAAATGACAAGAACAAAAACAATGGAAAATTAAATTCCTCAAATGACAAGAACAAAAACAAGTTCACAAGATTCATTAGAACATTTGAATGAGCTACTTCATGGTTCCTTTTACTTTTTTCTGCTTCAACAACACACAAAGTTTAAACAAATCTTTTAAAACTGCATGCCTTACAAGATAAAAAGATATCATTATTATAATATTGCCAAAGAGTATGTGTGTTAACATATAACATAAAGAAGTACAATATATCAATTTAGCTGCAAACAATTTCCTACTCGCATAAAGAATTATACTGAATACAACATTGTATTTACAACGCTACATCTAACGGGGATTTCGACACCGCAACACCTAGAAACTTTAAAAAGAACAGCAATTAATTATCATTTAATGACACTGATCAAGGTGACACTGCCATATTCAGTCACGAGTCCAGAAGTACCTCAGACAGTTCCCTATTATTGGATAAGAGCATTTCAATTACATTACTAATATTGTTACATACGTTTGTCACTTGTATAAATAACAAGCCAAGATTATCTAGTTTCGGTAGTATATAATGATGCATTTAGATGACAACAAGTGTGCAGGCAAAATGAATAACATACAATATAACTAAACCATCAGTCATGAAAATAAAACATGAGCCAAAGGTAAATCATGAAACGCACTTACTTGCCGTTCAGCTCTCCGCTCGGAGTTGATCCCTCGTCTGCCAGTGGTGCTCGTCACGGTGCCGGTTTGCCGATTCAAATCTGCATTTCCATTATAACAATATAGCACCGTGTTCATGATAAAAATTTAAGTCTGTCAGAGATAGGTCCAAACTTGGGCTCATCAATGACGCGGACATTTTGGTTATGAACACAAGTAAACTATATTGTTAGAATGAAAACTTTGAAACAGACAGCTAGCCAGCTCTTAGACTCGGACCATGTGATACAACAGACACGGAGCAGTGGATACAACAAGACTCGGAGCAGTGGATACAACAAGACTCGGAGCAAAATGAAAAGATGCGGTGCAAGAAGGGTTTTGTTTACCATTGCTGCAGACATTATCGGTCATCCATTCCGGACTCTTCGGACATTTGACCAACAGACTATGGATATATATAGAAGCCTACCATACAACAGCACAGCTGACCAACAGACTAGATGCTAAACTACGATCAGGCGCATCAGACAAATTATTTTCACAACTTGCTTCTATAGGCGCAAATAATAAAATGCGCTTGAGACAATTTTTATTCTATTTTTATGTTATGTTCAGTCCAAGATTGTGATATACAAGACAGTGTAGCAAGCAGCTACATGAACTGTCAATTTCATGTCATTGCCAATTGTTTTTCATCACTATGGCAACCAACCACTAATTGGTATTACCAAATTGGCAAGTTGGTTGCCATCTGTCAAAAATAGTTCTTACTTTCAATTTGTTGGAATCAACTAATTTTTGCCAAATCTTTACAATTTCTCAATTATCAGTCAAACTGTGCATGTTTCATTGTAAGATACTATTATTCATTTTGCTGTACAAATGAAAAATCTGTTGTGGATCCATGAGACTTGAAAGAAATTTTTTTTGGAATTTGCAAGACTTCATGCTTTGTTCCATAAAACAGCCACACTTTTTCAAGATACAAGGGTTGTTTGAGAATTCGACAATAGCTCATAGCACACCAAACAGACCACCATCTACAATACCAAGAGTCCAGAAACCAGAAAATATTCTTGACATTTTCGAGCCTATCCAGCAGACACCTGTCAGTTCTGAATTGTCATTCACAAAGCAGATATGAGCACCAAAACTGCATTATGTTTCCATGTTGGAAATACACTCTTAAGAAGTTAAATATTTTTCTTTCTCCAATATGATTTCAGCAAAATTCCATTTTTTATGGTTTGTTGTTCTGCAGTACACAACATCCACCGCTTATACAAGTCTGCAGCAACTGATTTCAATGCAAGTTTCACACAAGGGTACAATGCATGAAATCCAACCACTGGGAAATATAACCATGAAATAGCTCATCTTGCGCAAATACAACTGCGCAAACTTTTCATGGCATTAGTTGGTAATTTGTGCCTTTTTTTAAAGGAAAATTCATCCAATAGTTGGCATGTATTAATGAGAACACTGTAACTTAAATAATCTTTCAATAAAATTAATCAATTTTTAAAGCCCCAGCCCTAAACTTAAGAAAGAATATACTATTGAAAAATCATATTTGTCCATATAGACTCCAATATATAAACTCTATTACAGAACACAAAGGGTCCGATCGAATTCTTTCTTATAGACGGGATTTTCAATGATATTGTTAAATTATAGTTAAAGAACTTTTAAGAAGCGAAATATAATGGAGCTATATTAAGCAACGACGAAGAGACCACTTCATGCGCGATCTCGATTTCTGTGACGTTTCGGAAACCCTACCTTCACTTTTAGCCGCGCGGACAAAATTTATTTTAGTAGATTAAAATTTTATTAGCCCGAACTAATGCTGCAAATTTGTGCCTATAGTTCCAAATACATGTAATATTTCATACAAGAGCGGGTTAAATTAAAGTAATGCCCCTTTAAGGAGACCATGTTGTACCTTTCATAGGCTCTTTACACCAAGTTTCACAGCCTTATATATTTTTATTATAGCAAGATGGATACTGCTGGAGATTTGAGACTGGTTTCCATGCTCAGCTTTTAGCCGCGCGGACAAAATTTATTTTAGTAAATTAAAATTTTATTAGCCCGAACTAATGCTGCAAATTTGTGCCTATAGTTCCAAATACATGTAATATTTCATACAAGAGCGGGTTAAATTAAAGTAATGCCCCTTTAAGGAGACCATGTTGTACCTTTCATAGGCTCTTTACACCAAGTTTCACAGCCTTATATATTTTTATTATAGCAAGATGGATACTGCTTGAGATTTGAGACTGGTTTCCATGCTCAGCTTTATAACCTTAGGACCAGTATTTCCTATTTCCATTTCAGGTGGCAACATTGGTGCTGCAGATATCCTTAATAATAAACATAATAAAATGTTCAGTGACAAAAAGCCACCAGAAAATTAAATTAAGTGTAATTTTTGCCACGGAAATTAAACATCGTGCAAGGATCAAATAATTCAGACACATTAAATCACTGTATTATTATTTAGGAACCATAAGGATATCTGTATTTATGTATGACACTTTTACATTTTTTCCTACTCTGGATAGTGCAGAGGTCTTTAAACATGTATTTACTTGTAGTTATGCTCAATTGTGTAATTCTTTGATCCAAGACCACATAATTCTCTCTGTGGTTAAATAGCAGACTTTGAACGCTTGTCATGTCCACACAGAAACTACTTCTAGTGGACAGCAGACATAACCATACTTGCACCATAGACAAGGCTGTCATTGCTTTTATGATCATGCTGCATGTATGTGCTCACATCCAAACTGACCCAAAATTTTAAAATCATCCTCGGACAGAAAGACAAATATTCCACAACTTTTAGGCCTTCCTTGAAGCTCAAATACTTCCTCAGTCAATAAAACAAACATTTGAACTATTCCAATATTCAAACCATGTTTCGATTTACTGCATACTTTTTATTTTCATTAGTTCTTGGGTGCAGGAAGCATAACAGTGCTTTGCCAATTAAGACCGTCCCAGTGGAAGTAAAATTCCCTTCAGGCCAGTAACACAATTGTAACTGTGCTTTCTTTTGTGGTCATTTGTTGATGGGAAAGACCTTAGCACATTTTTTCTGGTTTCTTTTGTGTTTTTTTCAGACATTCATCCTTTTTCAAGATCTCCGTCCAGACCTGTTCACTCCCTGCTAATTATCCGCATGTCAAAAAATATGTTATTCAAGGTCTTGCAATACCGGCCACATACCAAGGTGTTTTTTCTTTATACCCTTTGAGCAAAGATTAAACACATTTAAGATCTTATTCTAAATTTTCATTTTCACATGCCCAATATTGACAAGGTTACAGACGATTTGCTGTAAAACTGGACAGGATTTAGTTTGATTTCAGTCTGGTTAAGGTGCTTTATACTGGTCAGACAAGCCACCTGCAAGATTTTCTGGATACCTACCCATTGTTTAAAGATTTGAATATCAGTTTTAAAAGAACTAAGTCTCCATCAGTAAGATTCCAGCCGAACTTTAGGAGGAAAGTACCTACCTTTAACTAGGGCTCAACATTTCCAATTGACAATGTACTAAATTGAACTGGCATATGGCATTTATATTTTTCAGGCTCAGAGATATATTATTTACACCCTTCATTTCTATGGCATATGCCTGATATAGATGTGTGGACAGTGTAGATCTAGATCAAGCATTACAGATGTTCATTCTGATCTGGATCTACGCTAGTCACATAAAGAAACACAAGCCATATCCACTGGGCAAAGGGTCAACATTACGTGATACAAAACAGGCTACACTTAATTGCTTTTTCTGCAAGTCCAAGACATAGATTATTAAAATTTATGAATGTATTGTGCTTTTTCAACTTCTGCATGTGAAAAAATTCTTTTTTGGTTATTCACTGTATTTTAATTTCTTTGACATCTCTGAGCAAGAAAAATATTTCAAATGGCATCCAAGTTATGTTTCAATATTGATGTGACATTGTCAGAACAGAGTTGGAGGATATATATGTGAACCATCAAGCATTACAAGTCATTCACTGCTAGATCTTTCGACAACTCAATGGTGGCTCTCATTTCTATAAACTCATTTTGTTACATTCCATTTTTGTCATAGTCTATGAATAAACAGGCAATTATCTACGTAGTATCCCTTTTTCAGACAACCAAAACAGCAAGTACACAGAACCATAAATTTTGAACACACAACTGTGAACACGGTCGAAACCTATCACCTTTCTGATTTATATTCAGACACCTGACACCTTATGTCACACAGAATATAAAAACAACATACTTGCCTTGTTTTGAAGACCGCTTTTGATCTCTTCTTAAATCAGTCTTAAGCATTTTAATTTATAAAATTTATTCAAGATTATATTTGTGTATTTTAACCTTACAAAATAGGTAGAATAAATGGATTCCATAATCATATAACTGATCAACAGTTATGAATATGCTGCAACAAGCAAACTTTTTAAAAAATAGGCTGCCAACTGAAATCATGTTTTTTTCAAGCTTGAACGCCCCCCCCCCCCACCCCTATCAAAAAAAATTTCAATCAATAACTAGTTAATAATTGAAAGTGTGTTTATCGTTTCAAATTTAGCTACAGAAATCAGCGCTCCTTCAGAACTGTACTTTTATATGATTGTTATCATTTATAAGGTTTTTTTTTATAATAACATGAAAGCAAATTACAAGGGTTACACATCAGACTGTCACAACTTCTTTATTGCAATTTGTAGTCACAACTAGTATAGTGTGCAACCCTCAATAATATCACCTACCTTAAGTATCAGAAAAATGGTGGTTCCACATCCTAAAGGGTGAGAGCTGTATGAACTGACCATCACATTAAGCAAAATTAGGAGAGAACTATGTTATGAATAACTACCATATTGCTGCTAATTAGAACCCAATTTTTAATGATAAAATTCCATGCATGCAAATATGGGACTGCCTCACTATTATTCTGGGTATTAATGACATCCGAGAACCTGAACTGAACCAAGATGGAACTCCGTTTTTATATACTACACAGGACAAAAACAAGGTTTGAATCTGTAAAACCAGCTAGACAATTGGTACCCATCTTTTGATTGGACCATTTGATGATGAATGGTTTTAATTTTCAGCCAATCCATGCACAAGATTTCAAAATGCTGTACTGTCAAAATTTTTATAATATTAACCATGTTGGTTTTGTGATCAGAAGTGCTCCCAATATGCACATTTTGTAACCATCGATTTCTAATACCGCTCCCAAAATACAATATGGACTTTTAATTGTTAAAAAAGCCGAACATCAACATTCTTAGATACTTATTTTCGGACCAACACATATAGTATAGGTTTCTATGTTCTGTACTGGGCGCTAAATAGCAACAATAGGGTTTAGACTGTTTAAAAAATAAGGCTGCTCGGTCAAATATTATCAATAAATTCAGCAATCAAATTTAAGCTGCTTGCCAATATAATTATAACGTTATTTCTTTGAACATTTTATCAAAATGCAAGAAATACCTCTTGAAACCGATTTTCCTTGGGTTAGTGATATCAATACCATTCATCTCAAAGAATCCTTTCAGTGTGTCGGCTGTCAACTCAGCATCCAAGTTGCCACAAAACAGTGTGATAGGTTCTGAAAATGTCAATTTTTGGTCTTAAAAAGTTCTGTTTCTTTCATTATATAATTCATTTTATTTCAGTCGTTTTACAGACTTAAGTAATTCCCAATTAAATTGATAATCCTAGATACATTGATATTGTTTAATTTTATGACCTCTCTATCTGATGTAGCAAGATATAAAGGCCCTGCACGGTTAAAATTGCAAAATTTTATCATAAACAGTTACCTGTATTTATAAATACAAAAACAAGAAGGTTCCGCAATGTGACAAAACCAGGTTTTCTCCTTAAATTTTAAGTGCAATAGGGGCACAACCTTGACCTGCTGTCAAGAGTTATGAAACTTGTCCTGACAATAGCTATTGTGATTTCTGACAACTATGTTAAGTTTCAAAGCTCTTACTTCAATCGTTACTTCAAAGAAGTGAACTTAACAAAAAACATAATGTAATGTTGATGCCAGCCCTCCCAATGTCAAACCCAAATCTTATAACCAGGGTTTTCTGAAGAAAACTTGGTTAATAAAATGTTTTCTGGCACTACGCTTTTTTTGGTTTATTTACTTAAGCTGAAAGTTTAAATTACTGTTAGGGTCTTGTTCCGTTTTGGCTCGTTTTTTGTCGGATTTGTTCTGGTTATCTTCATCATCTTCGTCTTCATCATCATCGTCACCATTTTCCTCAGCTTTCCGCTTCTGACCACCTCCTTCTGACGAATCTTAAAAAACAACAACAACTTATGAAAATCTGCTAGAGCAATGGCAAGATCTTCTCAGCATTAGGGTATACCAGAGATTTTTATATTGGAAACCACCACTACTTCAGATTTAGTAAAAAAAAAAAGGGATTGAAAGAATCTGACGGAAACAACTTAAAAGTAAATCATATAAGGGAATTCAAATTAAGGGGGGGGGGGGGGGGGGCATGTATCCAGGATTTTCGAGAAATTTTCAATATATGAGCCTGTATTCAGCCATTAAAGACTCATCTTTCCATGAAGATATTAAATAGTTATGGTAAGAACTAAATACATTATGCATATGTTTTGTCACCTGCCAAACTTTGTACATGTACTAGGACGTAAAAAACAACCCTTTACTCTCTATATATGGGTTTTATTGCATGTGCCATCAGTGTAGATCTGATCTGGATTCCACACTGTTCACCCATGGCAAACAGCCTTGTCCCATGACATAAAGAATTAAGAATATTTTAATTTATGACAAAAAAACTTAAATCAACATACCCTGGTCTTCTTCCTGTTCCTCGTTATGATCATCACCTGTGTCGTGGTCACCGTCCTATACAAATATGCCAATATTACAATTATTATACAGTTTAGAAAACACAAATAAATGTACACATGAAACAGAACAATGACCAATGGAATACTAAAGCAAAATGAAGGAACAGAGCTTTAAACAGAAAAGCTACTAATGGTATTTATGAATCTGGTCGAAGCTGTGTAATGATAATATATTTCATTGTGAATTTCCCATGTTGCACCAGGTATAATCTGATTCTGGATCTTGGACCAACTGTACCAGCAATTACTAGAAGTATGGTTGTGTTTGAACGAAAAAAAGGTCAAACTTTTAAAATCTGTTTTTAACTCGTACTTTTTGTAGTGTCCTTCAGACTGATCCAGATTTCACATGGGATGAAAGCCGTATGCTTACGAGTGAAGGGATAACACAAAGAAATGACCAGGAAATCAACCACAACACAAATAAATAAACCAAATAAATTACAGCAATATAAACCACTCTACTCATTAAATCGGAACTGTCAGGTCATTACACATTAGTTACCAGCCTGATCAGTAACTGAGAACTTTTAACACATCAGTTTGATTTCTGAACTCACGTCAGTTCTGTCTTGGGAATCTTCAGCGGTATCATTATCTTCAGTGTCTTGTGGGGTTTCCATTTCAGTGTTTGAGACATCTTGGCTGTCCTAAATATACACAAACACAACAATAAAGGCTACAAATTAAAAACTGTGCAAAAATTATACAATGAGCGTGTACGCAAGCCAGATAACGCAACTAAAAGCAATTTTCTTCTTTATTTGTACTGAACTTCTGAGCAGCCTGTTTATGGTAAGAGCTGTCACTAGAGGGAGACTAGGGAGTAGTGGTCTTCCAAAAGTGACTAGACTTCTCCCTTCTTTGAGCTATGAGAGAAGTCATTTTGTATAGACTATATAGGGAATAAATGTTGTTGACTGCAAACTTCTCCATAATTAAATAAAATTACGACAAAACTTCTCCCTTATTTGCAAGTCTAGTGAGAGCCCTGATGGTACCTGCTCAAGGTAAAGGAATGGCAAAACAGGGCTTTTCATCCTTATACAAGTGACTAATATAATAGAGATCAATATTAAGACACTCCCCAATCCCAAAATATATAGAAATATTTGTTTTTACCAGTGAAAGATAGAAATATATTTCACCGAGTGAGTTCAGGAATTCGTATTTTCACGAGTGGCGAAGCCACGAGTGAAAAAACATAATTCCGAATTCACAAGTGAAATATATTTCTATCTTTCACTGGTAAAAACAAATTTTCTTTTAATTTTATGCCTTTAATGCAAAATTTGCGTGAATTTGACAGTAAAATTGGAAGAAATGGCACCAAAACCGCTTGTTTATGACGTGACGTCATGACGTCAAATATACAAATTTGAGCCCGTTTTCTAAACGGGCTCATTTGTTATGTTATGTGCGTTTGGGTACCAATGTGAAAAAAATCAGTGAAAATAAAATTATATTCCACTGTTTGAGAACAGTGAAATACCACTTTTATTTCACTGGGAAAATTCTATAATTCACTGAAAAGCATAAAATAAAGGGTTGTTTTGCAACTGTGGCAGAGACTCTTGCCAAAGTGGTAGGTAAGATGTCCCATAATGATTCAAACTCCACTGAAAGGAGTTTGAACATTGATGTCTGAAAAAGAATGCTTTAAAAAAAAAATTTAAGTTACAAATACTTACTATTCAAATTTATAAACTAGTACCCATCTTTCAATGAATTCAATGTTGTTTTCCCGAATTAACAATTATAGCACATTAATTTTCCATTAGAAAGATTAGGGACTCTTCAAAATTTTCTGATGAAAAGCCCTGCTATAGAACCATTACAAACTTGCTTTACAAAAAATAAATGTAATGTAAGTGCATGCAAACATTCACATCACAATATTTGCATGCCAGAGTGAAACCCTTTATTGCATAGAAAATGACATGCAAATCATGGAAGGCTGGCCAATGTAGATCCAGATAAGCTAGCACACCCAAGCAGAATATCTGGAACCACAAAGGTCACCCATGTGATTAAAACAGCCTAAAAAGCCAGTGTAAAGAGCAAGGTTAGTGTATATGGGTTTCTAAAATAAAAAACAAAATCAATTGAATCTGTAAATGGACTCTCCTCAGCTGGCCTATTTCATCTGTATTTCATCAAGCAGATCCAAGGTGGTACTGTAATGCCATACCATTAAAGTTTTGTTGAACATTAATCTAGTTTGCCCAGTACATACCATTACTTATATAAAAAGTTTTAACCCTTTTTTTCCATAGATACACCTTGTTAGCACACGCAAACAGCACATGCGAACAGTGTAGATCTACATCAGCCCACACATTCATGCCATCTGATTAGGATCTACACTGTTAGCTTTTTGATTAATTAGGTTATTTCTGATTAAAATGTGACAAGTGCACATCATGATCAGATGGCACGAATAAGCCGGCTGATCTGGATCTACATGGGTCACACATGCGTAAAAATGTGTATTTTTGGAGTAAAGCGTTAACAAGCACCTCGTCGGTCTGCTCTATTTCTTCCTGGACATCTTCTTCAACCTTTTTACGGCCTCGACCTTTACCCTGAAAAAATTTACAGCAATTTGTTAAAATGATAATCAACACATAGGAAGGGAATGCCTTCTAGGGGCACTTAGAATGATCATTACCACTGCATGATGTAAAAACTAAAATAAGCTGAAAACTTCCCCGTTAAGATAACAAAGTCCATTTCCCTGGTGCCATAAACAGTAACATGTGAAATAATTCAGAATTAAAATAACAAATGAAATAGAGCACTTATGTTAAGAAAAGTGATAATAAACAACCTTCTTCTAAAGGTGAAAAAGACATTGTGGACAGAACAACTGAACAAAGGAAAACAAAACAAATGAGTTTCATGAACAAAACATTAAAATTTCAAATACATCAGACTATTGACATTTATTTAATTTTCTGTACAATATTTTAAAAAAAAGATTTTCAACTAGAAAAATTACAAATTCGAAAGTATATTTTCAATAAAAATGTGAATATTCATACACCGCGTGGGTCGAAAAGTTCTGGGAACGAGTGAAAACCACGCAAGCCAATTATATCTGTAATTTCGAACTAAAGAAAGCATATGATGATCATAAGGATGCAGCAAATAATTGTCAATAGTTTTGTTGTAAAATTGTTTGATAAATCATACCCTGGGCGATTTCGCTCCACGTTTTCTTGGTGGCATGTTGTCTCTAAAATATGTACGACGGAAGAGGGTGAATCACGCTTACTTCGTTTCTTCTTAAGTTTTACGGTTAATCGAACGACATAGTAGACTCTCACGCAGTGGTTATTCCAATATGGACTTAAGACGGGAAATCCAAAGTGAACAGCCATAGCACACGACAGCAACAAATTAATTTGTATATACAAGCGATAAACGGTTTAAATGAGTTTCTTAACATGACCTAATTCAAACTGAACAAACAAACAAATAAATAGTTGCAACCTTTGATCGAACCGGGAGATGAGATGAACCAACCAAATAAGTTCATCCCCAGATTCTTCAAAGGTAGCGGTAGTCCAGTGGTAGAGCGCTCGCTTAGGGATCGAGGGGTTCCTTGTTCGAGCCCAGTCCGGCCGCTAATTTCACTGAGCAAGAAATTAAGCCTTCATTGCTTCTCTCCTCCCAGGTGTATAAATGGGTACCTGTGAGATTATAAGCCAATGTTCCATGGCTGCTTTACGGATGATCTATATTAGGGAGTAAATGTAAAAGTCGGGTAATATGTTCCGTAAAACCAGACTAAAAACTTATACCTTTACTTCAACTTATACAAAAACTCAGTGAATCAACTCTATCATTGCAATCTTATTAGTGCTATTACACACAAATCCACAATACAAAACAAAAACAGCTAATGGCATCGTAGATCAAACTGCTAAAGTGTGATATTTAAAAAAAGCGATAAAATATACTTAGCAGACAGAAACCTGACACTTAGATAATTTTGAATCACTACGAGATGCACATAGAAAATAAATATTTCTGCATCAATCCATAAGAAAATTTACGACTAAACGCTTGTTACACGTACTATAAATATCAAATCGAACATTTTTGGTCTAAAACATGTTTAATTTTCATTTCTATCCACACCTCACATAGTTCATCAATCTTGTTTTTAGAAAATAGGTAAATAAAACAGCGCAAGTTTCCTTCTTTTTTGAGCATATGACGAAAATCCTCAATAAATACAATTCCCAAATCTTACATTCTGTCACTGCTGTAATCAATTTCGACCTTAGAAGGTCTTTGATCTTGGTTAATGTTTTTGATAAAACTCCAATAAAAATTTTATATTAATTTTTATCTTTTATATAAATAGTTTCCCTGTCCCAGCTGGTATAGCACTGGGTTTTGGAAATCACCTGAAGAATATACATCCTGCTTTTTTTTTTAATTTTTGACATCCTTTTGGCGTCCTTTGAGATACGCAGGATTTTTATTCCCAATTATCCCATCCCCTGTCAACATTCTGTACTGTAATTTTGGAACATTACGCCTGTGTTTATGGAACAGTATTAATTTCAAAATACCGCACTGAAGGTTCTATGCTCACTGTCATATCAACACTTTCGTTTAGAATCATTCACATTTTGGACATTTTACTTGTTCATGGTACAGATGGAACTCCAGAAGTCGAATTCGATGGACCAGGCCTTAAATGTACGATCGGTGGCGCCATGCTTCCCAAAATAATTGGGTTTACCATCCAGTCGCTGTTTTGCCATGCACTGAACGTTTTTAAGCGAAATCCCTACGGGTTTTCTCTTTAATAGTTGTTTTTGGAGCCTAATTTTAGAAAAAGAGTAGCGTGTTGTAAAATTATGTTTTATCTATCTCCACTCTTTTAGACCCTTATATTATTGTGTTTGTCAGATCTGGCCATTCCTGAATATAAATAATTAACTTTTAAAATATTTTTAAAGTTGTTCTGGCTTTATGTTTCTGTGGTAAGTAACAATTTGATAACTGCTACTATGACAAGGATATGATCTGGTTTTGGGTGGGCGCATGGGATCTGTCCTTTTATTTCTGAAAATTAGGAAATGTAATGTTTCCGTACAGACAATCAAGAAGAAACAAGAGGATATATGTATATAAAAGAAACATGAGGATATATGTATATAAAATAGTACCGAATTAAAATAATACATTTAAACAAACGATAATGCATAGTTTCATATCAGTTTTGATATTTTTTTTTCGTTATTAAAATTGAAATCAGTTTTAAATTAAGAATATTAATGAATAGGACAGAATGTTGATACTTGAATTCTTAAATAAACTTGTCTCATAAAGAAAACATTAAATTTTTTAGGTCATTGGTAAAAACTACATAATCAACCACTTATACTCTACCTTAGTTTCACATGTCATCAACGCAGAGAATGTAACATGCATGTAGTATGATGTTTTTGACCATTTTTACATAAAGCTCATCATTCAACAAACGCCACACTTTTCCAAGTCTTTTTCTTGTTACAGGTCAAAATCTCCGCTCAAAATCCTCGCAGCGGATGGTTAACCTTACAGTAACAGTAACTACCTGCTACAACAAAGCAATTTCAACCAGAATTTTGTCTGGATTACCTGCCCCTTGATAGCTACGCATTTACCAATAACCACCTGCTACAACAAAGCAATTTCATCCAGAATTTTGCCTGGATTACCTGCCCCTTGATAGCTACGCATTTACCAATAACCACCTGCAACAACAAAGCAATTTCAACCAGAATTTTGCCTGATTACCTGCCCCTTGATAGCAACGCATTTACCAATAACCACCTGCTACAACAAAGCAATTTCAACCAGAATTTTGTCTGGATTACCTGCCCCTTGATAGCTACGCATTTACCAATAACCACCTGCTACAACAAAGCAATTTCAACCAGAATTTTGCCTGGATTACCTGCCCCTTGATAGCTACGCATTTACTAATACTTTTATTGGAAGTCCGTAGCCAGACGAAACAGAATTTAGACATAATTTACAGTTGTACCTTTACCCGAATCACAGATCTTTTTATTCTGCTAAAATCAGCATTTTCGCTAGAAAATATGATATGATAGAAAAGTGTAAACAATATCGTAGTTTGAAATCGTCACATGATATTTATCATCATCACGTGACTCTTTACGTCACACTTGTGATGACAGGGTTTTGCGCGAATCGTATCGCTGCGTGGGCGTTGACTTTCCGTTGAGAGTTAATCTACCACTGCCACCGCAAACGGAAATTAAGCATAATCATTTTGTTATTTTAATTTTTTTTCCTGAGAGCTTTTGTACTTATATTTTATGCTGACCAAAAAAAAAGGAAACGGGAGTCTGCATAACGCAGTCAAACATAGTTTCTGTCGACCATTTCGCAGTAACTTGCTTGTTTCATCATATGAGCCATACTTCAAAATGAAAATAAATGCCAATATTATACCTATATCTGTCTGAATGCATTACTCGGTTAGCAGCTTTGATTGGCGAGTAACTTTGTAAAGAGGTCCGGTAGACAAATTAACTCTTTTGGGAAAATACAAACGACAAAACTCAGTCTGTTGGACGACTTATAATACATTATGTACAAATAATATTATTTGCAGACGTTTCTTGATGAGAAATATCAAAATACATAATAAATGTCGAAGTATGATATTTGTCAGAGAAAATATTTTTTCAGTTTGGCAGAATCTCGAAAGTGAAGCACGAATTGCATTTTATGTTTAAATATGAAAGAATTGGTAATGTAAAACTTTTCTTTGAAACATTTCTCGCAGTATAATCTAGACTCTTACTCAGCTGTTATCAGTAAATACTTTTAAGAAATTTATCGAAACCAATTTGATTTCAATAAATGTCTTAAAATTATTTCATTGGCAAATAACAAACATTTTATTGAAAACGTTTTCCACGAATCTGTTTTTTTTATTGCTCTGTTGGGCGCTGTTTAGTATAATTTTGCAAAGATAATTTAGCAGTATTTCAAAGTATAGAAATTAATTGTTATTGCCTGGGAATACATTACCGGCGTCGTTATGTGGGACATTGTGCCGCCTGTAATATCTTTGGTTTTGTGTGATTTTTGTTTTTATTTTGTAGAAGAACAGGGTTTTACATGGTTTGTTTATTCGTTTCTGGATAGGGCACGATTGCGAGAAAAGATTGAATAGAAAATAAAAGAATATGTTAATAAAGACGAATATACGCAAAGTCGAAAATAGTTGGATTGGATATTATAGGAATGAGCTTAAAATTCTCTGGGATAACTTAAAGACGCCAAATTTTGAAAATATTGCGATTAAACCGCCAAGAGACTGAGATGGGTTTGTGACGAAAGACATGTTCAAAACGTAAAAATACTATTGCAAATTAAATGATGCATTGCAGAATAATCAAGTATCAACAAGCAAAATCATGTTTTGTTTGTCAAACAATTAAACAATGAACTTTTTGTAGATTCGGCGTTCCATACAAAATAGTACAAAGACGCATTTTTTAACCACACGTCCCACTGTAACCACTAAAATCTTTTTATGAGCTAAGGGGACATTTCTGTCATTAATCTGTGACATTTATAATTAATGTCTCAGCGAATACTGACCACGTAGAGATAATTGTATTCATTCTCCCCACTCTACTTGGCACTTCTTTTTCCACTTTTACTAATTCCATTTCATGATCTGCGATAGATTTCGTTGCCGACACTATATTGAAAAGTGCGCTTCCCTTCAGAACCACAAATTCACTGAAGGACATATTTGCTGTAATATAGTTATATTAACATAGGGCGCAATGAGAGATTATGAAAGTACAAGTACTAAACAATAAAAAAGGAAATCAAACATTTTATGTATACACTGACACACTTCATATAAGACATAACATTATAATTAACGACAATGAACACACGAGACGGTTCTGCCTTGTAATGATCAGCTGCAATGATTACCAATGCGAGTTTTAAGGCATTGCTCCGTTCGTCATTCCTATGTCCTAGAGAAAAAGAAAATTATCAAAATCTTTCTAACGGTAAAATGAAGTTCAATAAAACTTTGCACAAACCATTGTTATTAATATATAATTAATTTACATACCCTAAGAAAAGTTAGAACAGTAAAGAAAAATAGTTAGACCTAAACAAATCCCTAAAATTCTATTTACAATTTATCACAAAAATCAAGCAACACTATAAATGTCTTTATGAGTTTAAAAATGTTGATTTCTCTCTTCATAATTGAAAGTTCTTTTCAAGGACCTTAAATATTGTTCTCAGTATCAGCACTCGGGTAACGCTTCGGTGATTCAACGTAATCCGAAGCTTGCCGGAGATCTCCCAGTTCATACGATTGCAGTATCAGTTCACTCATGTTGGCATTTGAATTTTGGTTTTGTGTTACTTCGTTTTTGCGATAAATTGCAAATTAAAGTTTAGGGATTTTTTTAGGTCTAACTATTTTGCTTTACTATTCTAACTTTTTTGGACGTATGTAAAATAATCATTCACTTATAGCATTGATTTGTTTGATGGAACTGCCTTGTGCCGGTTCTGATATTATGATATTTTTCTTTTTTGTCTATGATAGGGATGACGAACTGAGCAATGCATTAAAACGTTAATGGAGTGCATCAGCAAGACATTTGTCACGCCAGGTTCTCTTATAAAACTGTCTTGTAAAATAACTGAAATATCTAGATGCAAATGAAACCAGAGTTGCATGCAAAAGCTGCAAATTTATGAAATAAAAGTAAAAGTAAAATATGAAAGTAAGATATTGGTTGTCAAACACTGATAAAATACTAATTATCAATGACTTTAAAATCAATAAAAAATAATGTGATATATGATATGATTTTATATATGCTGAGAGTAAGCAAATCAGTTTTCAATGAGGAAAGAAAGCGAGCCCCTAAAAATAATAAGTTTTTTTTAAACTCCTGATCAAATAAGTAAACAAAATAAACAAACACTGCAAACAAGTGTACTAAGGGCTAGAAATATCTTCTTGGTTACACAATTTCTCTTGTTTAAGCTTATGGTTTTTATTAAAAAAATAGAAAAGCACTTGATTTTAGTTTTCAAAATTAAATCTCTTTTGGTCTTTTATTGTGCTGAAAACGTATTTTAAGTTGTATTCATTTTGAATTTTTGACTAATGTTATTTATAGACGATATAACTTACATAACGAGGGTTGCATGCAAGAATGTCGTAACTACATAAGAGTCATACATTGGGTTACGAACGTGTTGCGTGCAGCCCTCGTTCTGTTGATAGGTATATACATGAGTGTGGCTTCCAATTATTTGCGTAATCTTCATTATTTTGTTAAGAGGACCTGTTTCAAAAATATTAAGCCGCGATTCAAACACTGAGTTCATTGAAATCTTTGATGTTGTTACACGTTCTAGACAGTAAGATGTTACATTAATACACTTATCATAATTTTCAGTCATTGTTTGTAAAACGCTGGCAATCGCCTTGTACTGTATGTTGACTTAAAAAAAAGAACAGGAACTTTTTCTTTCATGAATATGGATAAAATGGTACTTATACAACTGATAAAAAGATTTATTCCCAAAGTTCTGGGTTGGAGTTATTTCACCAAGGCAACTTGTGCTTGTTTGTTCTAATGAGAACCTATAGGGGTAAGTGTGAGGTTGGTGCAACCAAGAACCTGGTTTCAACCCCCAATAATTTGCCACTGACCGTTCCAGGGCAGTAACCCCAATTGTGTTCTTTATCGTTAATTGTTTGGGGTGTCTTATTTGAAATTGATTCTCTTCTAAACTCATAGGCTCTTTTCCTCTCTGCTTTTATGGCTGCGTGGGAGGCTGATTTTTCTGGTTATGGGCATTCCTGATCTGCATATTTCAATTATTTTTCATCAAGCATAATCCCCACGAACAATCTGTATATAATTCTGCCGGCAGATATTTCTAAAAGCTCACTATGATGTCTTGCCATAATGACAAATCAACTGTGACTGATAACTTTATAATGTATGGATCCACTTAAACGTAATATAATTTGGTATCATTGGCCGGGAAGTGATTATGTCTAATGCACTTTTGAGAATGACCGTTTCCTTTTTCGGACTGGTTATATTGGTATCACTTAGCTTTAAGCTAGCTTTTAGAAGAAACATAGTAGGATAGTGACATTATTATAACAGAATATATCTGCATATATATAAAACGTCACCGAATTAATACAAATTGTTTGTGGTGTCTAATTTACTTGATTCTCTTATAAACTCAAGCTCTCTTTTTCTCTCTACCTTTTGGCTGAGTAGGGAGGTTGTTTTTCTGGTTTTGGCAATTCCTGATATGCATATTTCATTTTTTGTATAGATGAGCAATATTGACAGCCATGATAGCACCTTCAAATGAAAACTATGTATAGATTTCTTAAACGCCATGACAATGAATATATAGACACTGCCCAATGCGATTGCATATATACAAAAAAATGCGTTAAAAACCATCAAGTATATATGTACACATGTAGTAGATTTGTGTTCAGTATGAAGACTTATTCAAAAAAGTAAAATATGCATATTAGGAATTGCCACACTCAGAAAACACAGACTTCGCACAGCCAATCAGAGAGGGAGAGGAAAAGAAAGCATGGGTTGAAAATAATATCAATTTAAAAAAAGACACCATAAACAATTATCAAACAAAAAGAACCTTTGGGATTACTGCCGTGAAAAGGTTAGTGGCACAACAATTTGCTACTTGGGAATTAAACCAGACTTGGATGCACCAACCTCACAGTTACCCCAACAGGTTCTCATATGACAAGTACAAAGCTGGATGTCATCAAGTTAAAAAAGCAAAGCTGAGTATATGTACCAGGTTTTTTTTCCAGTTACTTCCTCAGCATAAAGGGCAAATTACTATCGTTTATAATTAGAAATAAATTAAACTTAATTTATCCACAAATGAAAACAAATAACAGTTAAGCTGATAATATCGTGTTTCATAATGATCCATTATACCATAGGGATTGTAAACGGGCTATTATTGTAATGTATAATAGTGATAAATAACCTATGTTTTATAAAGAACGTCCCTAACCGGCGATATAGTCCCTATATTGTCATTAAGCACAAACTTGAACTTTCAATAAATAAAAGGCGAATTTTGAAAGCCAACGAACAAGATTATTTACGAACATATTAAGGGATCGGTTTGATTGAGTCAGTTCACTGGTCTGTTGATTGAGTCTGATGCAATAAGAAAATGCAAAAACACTTCTTACTTAGGGGTTTTCTTGCAAAACAAATTGGGTTGAAGTTATTTACCAAGGCAACTTGTGCTTGTAATCTTAAACCGGGTTTAAACCCCCAGTGGAAAAAAGGTTTTCTAACTGGCCGTTTCAAGGCGAAACTCCTTGGGTTCTTATTTGTATTCAGTATAATTTTATAAACCCTATGTTTTCTTCTTCTTGTTGTTGTTTCTCTTCTTCTTCTTCTTCTTATACTTCTTATCTGTCTGTCTGTCTGTCTGTCTGTCTCTCATTCTCTCTCTCTCTCTCTGTCTCTCTAGCAAAATTTCTTTCAGTATATATTAATACAAAAGTGAACTTTTGTGAAGAACGAAAATGTTGCATTTTTCCACATTCCGAAAAAAAGTAACAACATAAACTTTAAAATGGAAACTTTCACAATTTATACTACTCTCCTAAAGCACACAGAGGAATTTTGAAACAACATTTAATAACTTGGCAGTAAAAAGCTCATTACCGCGATCATTAAATTTTATGAAGCTATAATCACATACTTGAACATTGCATGATTGAACATAATTATATACAGGACATGCTAAAAGTGAAATATGCATATCAGGCATTGCCACATTCAGAATGCAAGCCTCCCCACACAGCCATGAAAGAGAGAGAGAGAGAGCATGGTTAATAAAATGATCAGCTTCAAAACAGACAGCACGAACAATTAACAACTGAGAACCAGAGGCTAAAAAGTCAACACATAATACATAAAATTTTCCAAAAAGGGAAGTCAGTAATTACTCTATGTAAAGTTTATACATTTTAATAATTCCAAAATTAGACACCTGTCTTTTATTAAGAAAATACAGTTTTTTAATAATTTAGGTAACACACATATTTCAATTTTTCATGTCCCCGGATTACATAAAGCAACATGAAAGATATAAATATGGATGTAACTTGAATTATAAAAAATCTGGATTTTTCTTGATAAAGGAGAAGTGTCCGGTATTTTGGAATAGAGTATAAATTTTACATAGAGCTGTACATACTATACGATTGAATAACAATTCAGATAATGCAATTATGACAAACCGATTTAAGCAGAACAACGGTCCGACTTTCAGAGACATTAATACTGCGTGACACATTTCTCTAAGCATTTTATGATTAGGAAATATGATAGACATGGAAATCCATTAGGACATAAGTTGTCTAAAATACCACTATATCAAGAAATAATGATACTTGTGAAGTATGATTGCTTGGTGAATAATTTATATTTTGGCAATATGATATTGTATCGTTGATGGCATTCCAGCAAATGTATGCGCCATCCTTTTCATTGCCCTTTAATAATTCTTATTAAGAACTGTGATATTTAAATAGACGAAAACGGAACGTTCAATTTAAACTTATCGTTGTTAACCTTAAGAAATAGGGTTGTTTTGCGATATTTAATAAAAACGCATCCAAACTGGGGACTGCCTAGTACATGTTCGGCGGTTCCTTTCCGTTTATATTATAATTATATTAAATCAAGTCTAATTATAGAAACTATTGAAAAATTGAATTATGGTTTTGGAGTTTCATTCTGCAATAAAATCAATTCAAACAATAACAATGTATAACGTTTAAATAAGCAAAAGGACCTCACAAACAAGATTGGAAGGTACACTTGGACAGTTTGAAGTCCAATTTTTTTAGTGTACGTCAAATTAGTGATTTCCATGTAACTAAAGACTGTTTTGTTCTTCAGAACAGAAATCGTTCATTTCAGAATTGATATTCGAAGTAGGTTTAATGCATATTGTCCGGCATTTTTTTTTACCTAAATTGCATGTTCTGCACCTTCACAATGTTTTGACTAATTATCGCGCTGCTATCTTAAATAGTTCTTCCTAAATTATGCATTACTGTTACACCGCGTGATAATAAACTTTTAATGACGTAATTTGTTTTTAAGTGCTTCATCTATATAATTTATATCTAGATTATTAAACTGTCACGAAGGTAATTTTCTGATGTAACTATTGACAGCTGCTGAAAAGTAAAATTGTAAACCACCAGGTGGTATCGAGCCTATTGCAATTATTTGATCGAAAATGAAGTCTGTCTGTTCTGATATAAACACGAGAGACTTACGTTGAGATATTCTGTACTAGAATGAAGGAAAATTCCGGAAAATGCCATTAACAAACCGTACAAAAAAACTAAAATATCATTTAAAAAGTGAAATATGCATATCAGGAATGGTCACATCCATAAGACACCGCGAATAAGAAGGAAGAAAAAAAAGTATGGGTAATAAAATGATCAATTTCAAACTAAAAGCCTAGTTTTTGATATTTCTCGATCACTCTTAAAATACGCTTACAGCATATTGATGTCCAGTGTGATACGAAGGATTCAAATAATCATATATTCTCTCAACATTTAGTTCTGTTTAGTAATATCTTTTTTGTTTTGTTAAGGGCAAACCTATTTTGTTATCCAAGGACAATACACAGTTGATATTAAAAATAATGTGATGAAAGCAGCATAAAAATATCGCATTGGACGTTCCACCGTCATAAGCAAAAAATGGTACGGAATAGAAGAAAGTGTACTGTTTTCTTGAGTAAAATATCGGGTTGAGCAAACCCTAGGCGTAAGAAGTAATATAAATTTTCATTCCTCTCGATAAACACAATCGAGACTGCAATATTTTCAATTTTTCTACTTTTTCAATGCTCCCTCTACACATATTTCATTAGTAATGTTAGGTAAAATTACTTCTTATTTGACAAAATTATTTTGACACTAACTATTGGGTGATTTGGTGTTAACAACAGTTAGTACTTCATGGAATGTCGCGAGCTCTTAGATTTTTTGTTTCGTTCCGTCCGTAAGGGATCACAAAGGCCAATCGCCCATGTTAGATAATATGATTACTGGACATGGCAGAAATATATTGTTGTACTGTAGAACCTGTTTCAACACCCGATGGGTAAACAGGTGCTGCCACCGACCATTCCAAGGTAGCTGGATTAATTTAATTTGCCTTTTTGTATTTGTTTTTCATTTGTTTTGATATCTTCTTTAATCAAATACTACACTTTGATAGTGTATGATAAACCCATATTCTCAGACTTTTAAATCCTTGTTTGCCTTATGTTTAAATCGTCTTTATTTTTTATTTATTTTTTAATAGAAACTTTGAATTCTCTTTATCATCCATGCCAACGAAAGTATCGAAATTATAAAGCCTTTGAGTGTTTGTTCAGTACATTGACAATGTAGTTTGTCAAAGATTTTAATAACGTAATGGGCTTTTAAAATCTGCACATCACGGTGGAACAGGACATATATCAGTGCTATTAAACTTGCAATAATGAATATTATATTTCAAATGACCAAAACTCATTTCAATCACCCTAATTCTCGGCAGTCGGTTGATATTCCGGGTTCATGGTATTTTGACTCTGTCTTAAAAAGAAAGATAAATGAATGCGGTATAAAGTTTTTCGCAGCCATAAAATAATCTTTTGATAACCTTTGCAAACAAATACACGACACAGTTTCTGATTTATTCGCTTTGACAATGAAGCAATCAAATGTGCAGACATTTCGTGATTGTTATGATTCCTTAGATGCAGTACCTATAACACAAT
Organism: Corbicula japonica; assembly: GCA_038501625.1. Lineage (NCBI taxonomy): Eukaryota > Metazoa > Mollusca > Bivalvia > Venerida > Cyrenidae > Corbicula > Corbicula japonica. The sequence goes on from JAZAYU010000048.1 coordinate 4,065,363, forward strand.
TTGTCCCGTCCTGAATTATCCTAAATTATTTTTATTATATCTTATTTTAACACGGACGTTATTGTTGTCAAAATGCAACAAAGAGTCTTCTTCTCTGTCAGATACTAAGTAAGCCTTATGTATATCTACGTGTACCCTCCTCCTGACAGTCCATTTGAGTACATATTCGTAATGTATTAAAAATGAAAGATGTATAATTTTATGAAGAATAGCCACACTCAGAAAACACAGCCTACCAACTCAAAAACAAAGAGAAAGAGAGGGCTTGGGCTTATGCATTGATCAAAACAAAATATAACGCCGCATACAATTAACGAAAAGAAGAATCTCAATGGTTACCGGCTTGGAAAGGTCAATGACATACTTTTTTGCCAAGGGGCTATTAACAAGGTTCGAGAATGCACCAACGCCCTCACTGTTATTATTTCTTCGACATACTGTCAACTTCCCAATGTTTCGCAAACAACCCATAAGATAATTTCGTCTGACTGTTTTTTAAAGATCCTTCAGACAAATATGTAAACAATTGTGCAGCTATTTCCTGCAGTCGAGAATCAAATAAATGATGATTGGAATTTATAACATAATTTGTCTGGTTGTGTTATATCATAAATTGTTATATTGTTTTTCTAATGCGATCGTTGAAACTTGTGTTGATGGAACTGTATCTGTCACGAACTGTAACAGGTGAACGGAGAACAGTACGGAGAACAGTACGATAAGGTCGGGAATACCCATTCAATGTCATAACGAAGCATATTGTACTGTATAGAATACCAGTTTTAAGAGACAGACACAGTACATAACATCTGTATTCCCCCACTAAAATAATAGGTCAAGTATTCAAAAATACTGCCATTCGCTATGACTGACATTCTGCATGGTTTGAAATTAGCATATTACCATCAAGGGAGGTAATTTCTGTTAAATTCAAAATAAAGAAAACCGTAATTCATGTTTTATGAAAAATAACATTCAAACATCTCATCTTTATAATGTTCACTTGTTCGTTCTCCAATGTATTAATTTCATGTAATGTTGGCTGTATATATACTATAGTACTAAACGAAAATTTTAATAGACATCTGTGTTATTAGCAGGTTTGTAAATACATCTCATAAGCCAGATTTAGGGATAGGATGTCTGTAGAGTGGGACTACAGTTTAACTCAGTAATTCATTTTCACTCAATGAAATGTTCATTCAGGTTACCACATAGTTATTTATTATTCTTTTTGAGAAGGAATCTTAACGTTGTTTCTGCTTCTGCAATCAATGTGAACAAAGAAATATTTTGGAATGCAGCAAAAGAATAATAAACCTCCACACAATGACGAGATATTTCAAAATCCATAGAAACTCTTCCAACTTTCAACCGCGTGTTCCCCAATGTAATATTGTTTTGTTCAAGATTCGTTTAAATTCGTTTTTTGTACTTATTACATGTACATTATTATACATTTGTAAAGATATAAAAGATTTAAGAGAACTAGGCAGTCACACGACAGACAATTAAAAAATTATCTTTTAGTTAATACCTTTTAAAAAAATAAAAAATGTGAGAGTTACTCATTTGACAAATATATGACTCTCCGATTTATATAAATAAGTATTAATATAAAAACAGATAAACACTGTATCACATGACTGTCTATTTATCTTTAATCAGTCATACTGTCTATTTATTTTCAATTAACCATTCATAAAGGTCTGGGTGTATAATTGAAAATTGTTTTGGACTATAATTGAAAAACAAGAAAACTCTCTTAGGTAAAAGGAAAACAAATTATACATGTATGAAGATTGTGGGTGGATAATAGAATATTGTTATTGGACCATAATTGAAAAATAAGAAAACACTGTCATGCAGAAGTAAAGCAAAGTATACAGTTATGAATATTTGGGTGTATAATTGAATATTGTTTTGGTAGAGTAAATTATACATGTATGAACACTGATTATTGCTGAACATGTTTAAAAAAACCTAGAATTTTGTATAGTTTTGTTATAATATTGCTTTATCTGAATAAAAAATTAAAACAAAAAAAATGATTCGTTTAAATGGAATGTTCACAAAGAACATTAAAACTGAAATAACATCTTTTATGATGCTGAATAAATATTTCTTGGTTAAGGCAAACAGTAATTAATCACGCAAAATCAGAGATAAATACTACAGTGTGTTATCAGTTCACACATTTTTATATTAATTACAGCCGTTGGGAAATAATTGAAGAGCTTCGACAACAATGATCCTGTCATAAACTACAAATTACTCTAACATTTTTGGATGACTTATTAAACATAGCGTTAAATCATCTGCAGGCAAAATGTCAAAGAGTAGGATGGTTGTAGGCAGAAAGCAGAACTTTGCCTGGAGACCAATCTGAAATCTCAATCATCTTATTGGCTGAAATGGCGACCAGTCGCCATATTAACCAATCATATGCTTGAGATTTTTGGCTGGTGAAAATACCGTAATAATCTTGAAATTCCTTAGTCGCCGTCATATGCACACCCTCGTGTGGGGTATATTAATATTTGTACTTGTAACTAATTGCCCCCAACGATGTGCGTGGTGGTTGTGGTAGTAATATGCATTCATATGATTGCACATGAACTGAACAGTTCTAGTTCTGCAATCTGTGCCTGCAACATTTTAATATTAATCATCTTTAAGTTATAAACATGTTTGAAGGATCTAATGGTTTGTTGAAATAGAACAGAAAACAATCAGCCCCAGGTGTTCCCCTGTTCTCTTGTCCATCTTATTGATATATTTGCAGGATCGATTGGTTTGTTGGAATAGAACAGAAAAGTCATCCCCAGGTGTTTCCGTCAATATTGATAAAGGCCCTCTAGGACAAGACTTGTTTCTGGTTTTTCTAATTAGCAGAATAATTGTACTGTAGAATATTGAACCTGTTGTTCTATTCATTCGCTCTACAATATCTCAAAACAGAATTATTTCTATAGAAGCTGAACATAGTTTGCTTTTCGCAATAAAGTTGTTTGTAAGAATTTCTTTTTGAAAATAGATGAAAGTGGAACTATTTTAACTAGTAAACAGTGCAATTTCGATACATCCAAAAAGATGCTGCATATTGCAGTGAACATTGACCCTTAAATGAGGTATTTTCAGATGTATACCATCCTAAAGCGAATTTTATATCACAACCAAATCAATCAACTTTTGTAAAACTGACGAACATTTTATGTAAACAATATTTACCATGTTTAGTCAAATACAATAAAATTTGAATCACGTTTGAGTTCATCACGGAATTTGCTGATTTAACGAAATTCATCTATTAAGCCACAGAGAAATGGAACGAATGGAATTACATAAGACTGGCAATTTTGAGTGCTCCATCTTAGAAGTGTTACGTATCTAAACTGAACACCTCCTTGATAGTTTATGCAATTAAATTTACTTTTAAATACACTCATATGATGTTATAAACACATATTTCTGCGGTTAGTTTCTTTTTAAACTAAACATTTTGTAAAGCATCCGAAAAAAATCGAATTTGGCGATAAAGATGCAATATGATTAACCGATAAAGATTATGCCTTTATTCATGATAAGACAAAGCTATGGTATAAAATATGCGAAACATTAATCTTCTACTCTTCTACTCTTCTATAAAACAAGTAAACTACGCATTTCAGGAATAGCCACACTTCTAAAAACAGCCAACAAAGCAGAGAAAAAAAGAGCATCGGTTTATAAAATGATTATTTCAAATAATACTCCACAAACAATGAAGGAACAAAAGGTTACGGCCTTGGAACGGTCAGTGATAAAAAATTTGCCACTGGGAATTTATAACTGGTTCTATGATGCACCTACATCACGTTTGCCCCAACAGGTTCTCACGTGAACAAATAAGTACAAGTTGGGTTGGTGAATTATCTCCAACCCACCCAACAAATGAGACTGAATTAGCAAATTCGGGCCGCGTTTACTCCAAAGTAATTCAACAATATTATAAGATCACTATTTGATTGTTCATTTGTCATAAAAACTTGTCGTTATATTATACTTTACCACTTTAAATAAATCATTGTACCACATTTTCGTCTGATGTTGCCTTCTTTTGTCTTTCTAATTGCGTTTCAAAGAGAAATTAGTCTGGATTATGACTGAGATGTGATCAGTGCTTCTTTTAATAATTCCTTAAGGAGAGCAGATAATATATTGTTAATGACTTTTCCATAGTTCATCTGTCTTGCAAAACAGTAAAATACAACAAAGAATGAGGGTTAAAGGAAGTGTTTGAATGCAACGACGGCAAGATAGAACATATGGGGCACGGAATAAAGGTGTTTTAATTATATTTTGTACATTTTATTTGAATATTTGTTGATCTTGTTTTCATCTAACAGGCATTTTATGCAAACCTATATTATAACGAGAGTCATTAAATTCTTTGACCACGAAGATGCGCCTTTATAATTACTATGGTGATATCACATGACGCATGTAGCGTTAAATATCTAACAATTGCTTTCCAAATTTATTAACGTTTTACTTTTAAAAAGATTAAAAAATAACTTTGAAAGCCACCAAACATGACAAATTAATAAAATATTGTAGGCTCGGTTAAATTGAGCAAACTCAATATTTACACAGAAACACGTATCGTGATCGACGGCTTTAAAAAGGCATAATTAGTAAGAGCACTGATTGGATGTACGGGGAGTCTTTCCACAGACGCCAACTTCCTGAACAAGGGCTATTCCTTGTTTACATTTCACGAATTTCTTTTATGTCATACATTTAAAACTTAATGAGATATTAGAAAAAAAACATCTTAATTACATCAACGTTTCTTTTTATTAAGATTAGTTTTTCTTACAAAGCTTGCGTGCAGACACTTTGAAATTGTTGTATGAGATATCCGGAAAAGAAATTAAGAATAAGTACTTCTTTAGCAGACTCCGATGATAGGATGCTTTATCTTTACAGAAATAATAGGCCAATAGTTTAATCATACTTGTCATAGTAATTTTGCTAAATATTGTGTAAATATCGGTCAGATATTGTTTTAAGATTTCATTTAAATAGATGAAAAGGGAACGTTGAAAGCCGACGAAAACGACAAAAATGAAAATATTGCAGGCTCGGTTTGATTATTGCCTGTTCATGGACAATAATGGAAATGCATATTACTGCCCACGCCGCCTAGCCCCGGGTTGAGTGCAACTCAATATTTACACCAATAAACTGTACAATTTTGACCCATCCTAAACGATGGTATGCATATGGCGGTGAACATGGAACCTTCAATGCGGTATTTTCAGATTAATACCATTCCCTGTTTAGCGGCGTATGGTCCCCAGGTAAAAGAATGGGTTTGCCCTAAACGAGAAAACAATAGGCGGAACTAAACAGAATAGAATTTTGACAGGGAATCTGTGAATATAAATCCTGCATGTCACAGACAACGCCAAAGGCAAAATTTAAAAAGCAGGAAGTATATTCTAGGGGTGATAGAACAATATCCGAACCTGTAAAGGCACACAAAATATAAGTAGCAAAGTACACTGTTAAGCCAGACGGTTATATACTAGACCACATTACTGAGAACCCAAAAACACAAACACTTCACAAATGTTAATACAATGTAGACCAAGTTTGATTAAGCATGTTGATGGGCAAAAATAGAAATGCGTCAATATTACTGTTAGCCATGATAAATCGTGATATATTCACATTGCAGCTGATATAAATCAATGGTTAAATTTGTGATCATGACCTATTGAGTGCGGTGATTTTACATAAAATCCCTTCTTTGAACAACGGATCATAATCTTCAGTAAAAAAATGGGGTTTTGCGCTAAAATAGATGAAAAGGGAACTTTGAAAGCCATCGAACAAGACAAATATGAAAATACTGCAGGCTCGGTTTGATTGAGCCTGTTCATGGACAGTAATAGAAATGCATATTACTGCACACGCCGCCTAGCCCTGGGTTGAGCGCAATTCAATATTTACACCAATAAACAGTACAATTTTGACCATCCCAAACGATGGTGTTCATATGGCGGTGGACATGGAACCTTCAATCGAAAACATCAATCGGAACAAAAACAAAATAAAATTTTGAGAATATTAATAATGAGTAATATAGCAGAGGCAAAATGCAACTATTAAAAAAGAGAGAGGCGTGTCCGAGAGTATGATGAATGAACAACACAATACAAAAATGTTCAATGGTATTTTTCAAACGTTGATTAAATATTCGATCTCAACTGAAAATCTGACGTATTTAGATATAAGACAAAACAATTTTATCTGATTGACAGACAGTTAATAAATTTTGAAAGCTTGAGAAACAAAAATATGACATAATTCATCAAATATAATATTATTTCTAGCATCATATGATTGGCAACTGTAGCAAATAGTGTGCATTATATCCACTGTAGTCGATAATGAAATAAGCTTTATAACATTTGTAGGTCCTTTGCCATTTTATCTCCTCGACTCTAGAGAAAATGTATTAATCTGTGTTGAAATAAAAATACCGTCTTTGATTAATCAATTTTTGTGTCACAGTATTTTAATATCATTTATTTATGAAATGTTTAATTAAACTGCATTTTTTTTCTGTTAATCAGATTTTGATAATATTCGTTTTATTCATGAAAATTGGAAGACACTTAAAAATAGAGATGGGGCATTATTTTGTCGATATCAAATAAAAGTGTGGCTCATATGAAGGGAAAATATCAAAAGATGGCGGCTTGTAATTTCTTTAAATAATCATCTTATTTCCCACCCCAGCACTAGAGCACTGTAGATTATATTGTTTCAAAGCAACCAGAAAATATCTCGCATATTTCTATAGGATATTAAGCAGAAATTGTCACAGACAAGTCAACATTTCCCAGCAATCATGAAGCGCCTGTGGCTTGTTTCTAAATAATTTATTTAATGATAAATTGAAAGATTTTGGAGATTTGTTTAGAGTAGAGTGAAATGATTTTATTATCCAAAATCACTAGTTGCATGAAGGTGGCGCTCATACAGACGAGACATTTGTTCCCAGTAAAATACCAATACACATAAATAACTGATAAGCTCAGATGAAAAAAGGAACTTTGAAAGCTAACGAACACTACATTTATCAAAATATTGCAGGCTGTATATGATTGAGCCTGTTCATGAGCAGTAATAGAAATGCGTATTAATGTTCACGCTGCGTAGCCCTTTGTTGAGCACAACTAGATATTTTTACAAATACAAGTATCGTGCTCAATGGCCTTCAAACATTATTAATACTGGCACTGATTTAATGTATGGAGATACATTTTTCATCCGCCACACGGCACAAACAATGCTACTGTAATGGTAAAATAGATGAATAAGGAACTTTAAAAGCCAACGAACACTACATTTATCAAAATACTGCAGGCTGTAAATGATTTGAGACTGTTCATGAGTGGTAATGGAAATTCGTATTTATGTTCACGCTGCGTAGCCCTTGGTTGAGCCCGACTCAAAAATTTCACAAATATAAGTATCGTGCTTAATGGCCTCAAAATAAGTGATATTGGCACTGATTTAATGTATGGAGATACATTTTTCATCCGCCACACGGCATAAACAATTCTACTGTAATAATTAAATAAATGAAAAAGGAACTTTGAAAGACACCGAACAACACAAATATGAAAATATTGCAGGTTTGGATTTGATTGAGCCTGTTCATGAGCAGTAATGGAAGTGCAATATATTACTGTTCACGCCACCTAGCCCTGTGTTAAGCGCAACACAATATTTCCACAAATTTAAGTATTCTGCTCTCAACGTCCCACGGATGACTATATAATTGACAACAACAGCTGCGTTAATGTTCTCCACTAATATGTTTCTGTTTGTTTTGTTCTTAAAACGAATAACTGTTTTGATTGAATTAAGACAAATTTCTTTCCCAGCAGAGACAATCGGTCTGCCTGTCTGACTCTCTCCTCTTTCAAAATTCTATTTTATTAGTTCCGCCCATTGTTTTCTCGTTAAGGGGCAAACCCATTCTTTATCTGGGGACCATACGCCGCTGAACATGGTATGGTATTAATCTGAAAATACCGCATTGAAGGTTCCATGTTCACCGCCATATGCATACCATCGTTTGGGATGGATAAAAATTGTACTGTTTATTAATGTCAAAATTGAGTTGCACTCAACCCGGGGCTAGGCGGAGTGGGCAGTAATATGCAATCCCATTACTGCCCATGAACAGGCTCAATCAAACCGAGCCTGCAGTATTTTCATATTTGTCGTGTTCGGTGGCTTTCGAAGTTCCCTTTTCATCTATCTTAAGAAACTGTTTCTGGTAAATAAAACCCATACTGCTCATACATTTAGCACTAAACCATATAGATAAAACTCTATAATCTCTACGAAATTGAAAACAGACTGACATTCCACTCGAACAAGAGTTTCGAAAGCTTATAAAACAAAATCTGAGCAAACCAAAAGGAAACATGCAACAAGACAGAAAGCCATGCACACTTCAAGTATTTTTTTAAAAATATTTTCATGTATGTTTTTTTTCTTGTATACATGTAGTGGTAGTGATATAATAACCAATCCGTTATTATTTTCATGTAGGCATCGGCAAGACAGTTGCTAGTAATGTACAAAGATGATTTAATACTGATATGATTTATCAATAATATAGGTAGGAGCATTTGGTCTCGTGTTCGGATGTGCGACACATTAAATGTAATATACTACATCTATTTAATTATTACACTTCAATTCGAGAAGATGTATTGACAGTCTGCATGGAAGTGTTGTCGAGAAATCATTATGAAGTATTTGAAGGGTGAACTTTTTTATAATTCGATACCACTGTCAGTGAAAATAAACATGTTATGTGTACATTCTGATTGAATTGCCGCATCCAGCAGACGCAGTCTCCCCATACAGCCAAAATGTAGAGAGGAGAAGAGAGCATGCTTATACAATAATCAGTTTAAAAAAAAGACGCCACAAACAATAAACGAAAGAGAAAACACTAGGGGTTACCGCCTTCTATGACTTCAACATGTCGCCGGGTAAGTACCGATTCAGCAGTCAGTGTCATCAGTTATTTACGCCTTTTGTGTTTATGTGATTTTGAATACAGAATTGTCTAGCAGCTGATGGGATTAACTTAACCCTTCGGGTTCTCATTTTTGTTAAGTGTTTCTGGTGTCTGTTTGAAGCTGATCATTTTATTAACCATGCTCTCTCTTCTCTTCTCTTCTCTTCTCTTCTCTTCTCTTCTCTTCTCTTCTCTTCTCTTCTCTTCTCTCCTCTCCTCTCCTCTCCTCTCCTCTCCTCTCCTCTCTTCTCTTCTCTTTTCTCCTCTCCTCTCCTCTTCTCTTCTCTTCTCTTCTCTTCTCTCCTCTCCTCTTCTCTTCTCTTCTCTCCTCTTCACTTCTCTTCTCTTCTCTCCTCTTCACTTCTCTTCTCTTCTTCTTGGCTGTGTGGGGAGGCTGTGTTTTCTGAATGTGGCAATTCCTGATATGCATATTTCACCTTTTTACTCCATGGGATATGATTATTAACCACGGGCAAAAAGAGTAAATCCAGATTGTTGCCTTTCAAGATATGACTCATCACATTTTACAGTCTCTTCTATCGCTACAGCAATATGATTCTAGACGACATGAAAACATTTGACATTCCTATAAGACATCTAAATGACATTGTCGCAGCCAAATCAACAGTTCTCAGCAATCGCAGGAAACGCTTGGGGCTCGTTTCCCTAATTATTTATTTTATGATAAATCGATACAGTTTCTGCGATTCATAAAGATTGTATAGTATATGCAACGACTGAAAAGTTCTTTCTAAGGAATAAAGACACAATTAAAACAAACTTAAAAAAACAACATTTCATTTCGATTGTAAACAAAATGACGTCAATTCAGAAAATAGCATAACATCTAATATACGCACGTGTTTTTGTATAATCTCGTATACTCTATCCAGTATTATTTTAGCGACAATTAACCATTATTCATCTATTCTATTTCATAAGAAAAATACCGTTCACAAAGGCAATCAACTACCTACGCGTCCTCTATTGTTTTAATAAAATAAAGATACATTTCTTCCGGCAAATTGTGACACATTATTTAATAACGTCTCAGAGTAAAGTGAAAGCAATTTGGAATATAGTACATTCGATCTCTTCCATGTTTTCACAAAGAATATTTGAATATTTTTTTTCTGTTTCAATGATGTGCAACTTGCAATGAAAACTTAATAAGTCAGTGTTTTGTTTCTCTAAAATGAAATCATTTATTTAAAAATTCTCAATTAGATATTAAAATCAATATTGTTGAACTGAGTTATAACTAAGTGGTGTCTAACAACTGAAAATGAAATGTACTGTATAGTTGACTCTAATTAAAATTTACAAATTAGTATCTGATGACAATTCAGTTATCAAATTACAAATGTAAACAATTATTTGCAAAATATGAATACTTTTGAGCGCACAAGATTACCGCTCGATACCCATTTACGGTTGTTTTATTTATTAAACACTTTATTTTAAAATTCATTTTAACTAAGCCAATTTTTCAAAGGTAAACTGGTGCTTCTGCGACTAAAACAGATTAATTGTCAGATATCACTTTAAAAAGCTTTTGCAAATTATAGATTCTCAATCATCTATTGTTAAATTCGAAATTTTGGTTCATGAAGTGGGAAAAGTCTCGTATGATGATCAGACTAAACGTTTAACTTCCGAACTAGAGCGTCTATATCAGATTTCGTCAGACAGGAACAAAAGCGTCAATGCACGCTTTTGCATTTTAGAGAGTATTTCAAAACCATATCAGTCGTTCAACTATATTTCTTTGTCTCTAAAATGAACTGTACTAGTAATTTAATGTCAGTGGCATTGAATTACAATCTAATTGACAATGGTTCCGCAAACAAACCAGTTTTGTTTCAAGAAAGCAGCAAAGGTTTATGTTCGAAATAATTAAGCAGTATTGCAAAAATATCATACTACACATAAATGGTTTTATTTTGAAGTTTAGAGGTGACAAATGTGAGCACTATAAAGTTGGTACCCAGTTCTGTTATTGGTCTGCATGACTTCTTGTCTTTAGTGTGCTATGGATGCAGTTATAATTTTCGTGGTTTGCCGCCAAACACCATTTTCGTTTCTTAAATAAGTGGATCTCAATTTTTCTAAACTACTTTTATGTTCATTTCTATTTTTCTTAGTGGTTGTAAATTAATAGACTGATCTGCCCGGGAAATCCATAAGATATTGTACCCAAATTATTAAATATTGACCCAAAGAATATTAATAAATCCACAGAATTATTTTATACTCCCAAGACTTAATAAAATTTACATTAAACATTTTAAAACAAGAACAAACGTCATAAATATTGATATGACAATTCAATTAAGATATTTTCCGGATATTCACGATGTTTTATTGACAACACTGGCATGCAGACACTTAATAAATTAGTCTGAAACATCAAGACAGAATGTGATCGAAAGAAATTGACATATTTTATACTAAGGATAGTGCACTCCTGAAGTGATAAGTCATTTCTTCAAATTGTTTTTACAACTTCGGCTATACCATTTCTAACAAAAAACAAATAGTTCTACAACCTTTACCAATGCGTTTACTACTTCTTCTACCACCACCATCACACTATCATTTTGACACTTGACACTTTGTGTGTTTCTGTGCTTTTGCATGCAACTTTGCTGAGAAGTAGTTATGTTCACCAAGGCAGTGTCTACTTTTTGTTCATCTTTGCAACCTTATGTGGCAACTGTGAGGTTGGAACACCATAGACCATGCCAAGGCTGTCACCCATCAGGTTCTCGTTAGAGTTTTTTTGTGGCGTCCTTTAAAATTGATCATGTTATAGAGAATTAGTCGTAACAGGAGTTTTCACTGTTTTGGCAATTCTTTTTTGTCGCTGAGTTGAGCATGTAGAAGTGTTTTAAGATTTGTTTTGCTCTTATTAAAATATTAGTCTTATGATTTCCCAGTATATTCTGATCTTGCAAAGGAAAAAAAAGTCGTCAATTTTTAGAATACATTTTATTTAGTATTAAAATGTTTGCATACATTGTTTTCCTATTTCCTAATAAGAAAAAAGAATGTCTGATATAATTGTTTTTGGCACAAACTTGGAAATTAATCATATCTATAATAACGTAAAAGAATTGGCAAAATGTATTGCATTATGACAAAAAATTAAACAAGTCTATAGACAAATAAAGGATATAAAGACTACTAGATCAAGAAGAATGTTTCAGCTTTACGTATTGAAAATGATGTTTCCCTATGAGCGAACCCGAAACGTCACGGCGACAGCGATTAGCCCTGCGATTCCGACGACACAACCAATTGAAATAGATGAAAAGGGAACTTTGAAGACCCTCGACCACGACAAATATGAAAATATTGCAGGCTCGGTTTGATTGAACCTGTTCTTGGACAGTAATGGAAATGCTTATTACGCCCACGCCGCCTAGCCCCGGGTTGAGCGCAACCCAATATTTACACCAATAAACAGTACAATTTTTATCCATCCCAAACGATTGTATGATTGAGCTAACCGGGACAACCCCCCAAAAAAGGCTGATGGGATATTTAAGAAAAACATTTAAGAACTTTTCTTAGAAAGAAATCAATCAAACTTTAAGAGAACATGCTATATAAAGGAAATTATAACTTAAGCTTAAAAATAATGTTGAATGAATATCCACATTTTATAAATGCATTCAAGAACGATGTTTGAAACGTTCTGTTTATAGCCGTTTCATGGACAGCATCTAGCTTCCAACGTCGAAATATTTGCTTTCGCATATTCAAGATTTTCATTATCTTTACAAATTCTCTTTACATTAGATTAATTGAGCAATATTATTTTTTTCTAGTTTGTACGCAATAACAATGCAAATATTTCAATTTGATTTATACCTGGCCTTCTACAAAGAACGATAGAAATTAAAACAATTAAGACACTAAGTAGTTTTAAACCTACTATGTTCAAATGAATTTTACATTAGCCTCCGGCTCCGACTGGAGAAAAAGTCAAATTTGCACGCTATTCGTGACTTAAACTTAAGCAGTCTGATCAGGTTGTACATTGGCCTTTACTAGACTTCGCTCTAGTGTATGAATTTCTTTAAGTTTCAAATTATTAACCAAATATTCATTAAAACAAAATACGAAGATAAGTCGTTGACAGTTAGTGACATCAAATGAAAAACGTCCCAACGCGCACTGGAAAGAATTAAATAATTGTTTATATTCGTCCTGCAATTTGACAATTTCTTCGATGATTATTCCCTGATGAAATTGTTCGAAATTACGCTGTCAGTCAAGCACAAAACTTGCGGGATCTATTGTCCTTAACTTTACTTTTGATTGCAATTTTGTATTTTGATTTGTTAAAGTCGCAAAAAATTGTTCGCTTGCACAACTGTTCTGTACGAAGTCAATTTATAAAATTTAATGTAGAAATATTTGTTGCAAGTAAAGTATGATAAAGCGATTGTCGAAGATAAAAACCACCAGTTCTCCATATGGTATTACTCTTTTATTCCTCATTCCAAACAGTTTGCTTATTGGCTAGTGTTCGTTTAAGCAATAGTTCTTATTTAGATAACATGTTTGTTTGCTATGGAATTTAAACAACATTGAAGCAGCCAACACGTTCATGGGAAACCACTTCAGTTGTTTTTAAGTTAAATTGTTCATGAATAAACACTTCCACACCAAGACCTGAGGAACTGCCAATTGAATAGCAATTAATCATGAATTACAAAACACTACATATTCAATTTAAAGGGAGGTAATTGGACATGGTTTGAAATTCTAGCGTTGTTTGTCGAGGACCAATTGTGTTATTAAGAAATATTTTGTGATTTTATTTATCCACAAGAGGTAGAAAAAGTGATTAAATTCAAATAATGTGAACATGTCAAAGAATCGCTGACATTTTACTGAAATCCATATTATAACAAAGGGAAAGATAAATAAGTTGTGGCTGCAGATTTTCAATAATACTTTATCCCTTTGCCATGATAACAGAGAAACAAATTTGTACACATATAGAATTTTAAGTTTTCGTTTTCAAATTTTTCAAAATTTAAAATAGAAAATTGGATACTTTTTATTTTTGTTGAGTATATATTTCACATGTTTGTTAATATGGATAGCTTTAGATTGCAAAAGATATTGAAAATGTAAAAAGTTCTAGAATAAAAAAGGGGACTGTAAAATGAATAATAATATGATCACAAATACAATTGATAATCACGTGTTTTTTAATTACTACATATTCGTTAGTTTTTCCAGTTTTAAAATAAAAAGTTAATAGTGCATATGGTGTTAACAGCTTCTTGTTTCATTCATTTCCTTAGACTAACACATTTCTCACCATTCGTCTCTTGACGCAATTCAAGTGATTGATATGAAAGATTCCGGCAAATTTATCTCAGTCAGTCAATTTGGCAGATTCACGACGGAATTAATTATACGAATTATATTATTTCCAAGTTTTAGCTTTCCAAAAAGCTAGTCGGTCATTAGCACAACCTTTTAAGAAGACGGCACAAAAGTTTAAACTTTAAGCCACTTGAAATTAAAGCGCTTTATATTTATTGGATGTCATACAAAAATGTAAGTTTATTTATAGGTATTCCTTCTTTCGAAGGAGATGTATTTAAGCATGTGATAAAACTAACCCTGTTTGCAAACAAAATAATTCACCTGAAGGTAAACCAAAATTGAAAAGTTTATCTAACACTATTTTGTGTCACAAAGTGTTAGAAAGATACGATAATCAAGCTGTAAATATATACCAAAAACTTCAGAATATGTTTAAAAAAAAACAAAGTTTTTTTCACTGTCACAGAGTGGGAGAGAAAAAATGTTCACACAGTCTTGCCGGGACTCACTGGTATAACATTGCTCTTTCTGATCTAGAACAATTTCGTTAGAATGTTGGTATTTACTTAGAATGTCTTATGAATTCCAATAACAACCAAACGCGTTAATTTCAAATTTGCCTAAAGTATGCTCTTCAGTGCCGTCTTTGTTTGTTAAAAGGTTATGCTAATGACCGACTAGCTTTTTGGAAAGCATAATTTTGTTTTGTCTATTATTGACAGTTTCATGACTCGTTTTGAAACTTCCGCAAAAATATGTGTTTTCGCATGTTCCAACGATTATTTTGTAGATTCAAAACCAAATTAAAACCTTGGAAAGCTAAAACTTGTATTGTCTATTATTGTCAGTTTCATGACCCGATTAAAGATTCCTGCAAAAATGTGTGTTCTGATGTTCGAATGATATTTTTTACATTCAAAACCTTATAAAACTTTAATAACCAGTTGAGTGTCAAAATGCAAGATAACAGTTTTGCAAACTTATCAAAGTAATGACGAATGTAATCCATATCGAGCTAGCTTAAACATGAAAAACGTTCCCCGTGATACCCCTGTCCCCGAGTTTCACAAAATGCTGCAGAAGTTCGTAGATAAGAAAATAAAGCAAAATAATTAGCTAATCTCTGTTCAGTGCTCTCTACACATTGTAGTTGCTAATAGAGGCATAAGCTGTACATGTTTTGTTTATCATAAACAGTATACATTTACTAGACAAAATCCATGTACATGTTTATTGTTCTTCGTCGGAAATATCTTTATGAGTAATAAGCCTAGCTGATCAGATGCTGGAGAGAGGATTTAAGAATAGGTACAGACTCCATATACGACGTCGTTTAACATCCAGTAAGAGGCCTATAGGTTTTCATAGATAACGACTGAGTAAGAGTCTATCAATAAATAACGACTTAGTAAAAGTCTACTTTTCTAAACTATCCGTTCCGTCTGGTCCGTGAACTTTGCTTTACATCGCTGTTAACCGGTGTTCAGGTAGAAAGCTCAAGTTTGGTCCATTATAATATGTCGGTCATCAGGATGACAATAAACATGATTTGATCTGTGACATAAAAACAAAGAAGATCCATGAAAAGTCTCATTTCACGAAAATAATATGTCATTAATTTTGTAGGTAAATTTGTTACAGCTTTTCATCAGTGCTGGTAGCTGAAAAGTCTTATTTTAGGAATATAATGATGCATCAATTGAGGGGGTAAAATTGTAGTGTTTTTTTTTTTTCAAACAGGGTTGTTATCAATTACCACTGATAAACACTGATAAATATTTTTGTGTAATATTGAGTGGCGCTCAACATGGGGTTCAAAAGTTATGTTGGGGACAGGATTTGGGACGGACGCACAGACAGACAGACAGACAGACAGACAGACAGACGATGCATTATATCCCTCGTTTTTTGAGCAATAAACACCACATGCCGCAGATTAACTTAAGCAGTTTTTTATGACTAAAGCCATTTATATATAAGGACACCAATCTTAAAATATCTCGAAACTAGGAAATATAACAGACAATTGTATAAGACAATAACGATGTCGACATGCTACACTATTAAGATATATGATATTTAAACGCCTATAATTGCATGGTGAATAATTTATTGTTATGAATCAATATATAATGTCTTCGTTGTTGTGCTAGCGAAAATATCAAATTTAGATTATTATGAACCATACTGTCGTTTCGATTTTTTCATCTAGCGTTATCTGTGCAGTGTGGCGGTGGTAAAAAGTCTCCCCGTATATTCAGTCAGTACTGTTATCAATTATCATCATAGAAGGCTGTTGAGCACGGTTCATTCATTAGTGGAAATACTGAGTGGCCTAAGTATCGGCATTCAAAGGATAATTGGTAATAGAAATGATTGAATATATTGGGTTATATCGCATGCCAGTCCATAAAAGCTAACTCTATGGCGAGATAGTACAAGTGCGGTACTAACTAAACCATAGCCGGGTTACATTAAGGTATGACCATCCTAATGGGCACTATTAAGAATCCAACATATGATTATTTTTTCATCAACTGCTTCATACCACTGACTTGTATGCAAAATTTTAATGATTTTCACCGTGTAGTTTTTGAGATTTTTAGCTTTTTTTATTTAAAAAAGTGAGAAAAATCGTGAAAGTATCCAAATTCTTTAATCGGTGACAAAATTTTTTGTTATTGATAAATTCAACCCTAATTTTTTACAGTTTATCCAAAATATGTTATATTTCACTAAACCAATTTAAGATATAATATATAAATACAAAATTTATCTTAAAATGACATTTTTTGACCAAATAAATTTTAAAAATGCATTTTTTTTATATTTCACGAGACTAAATTATTGAAAATTGTGCAAAATCCTAATTGGTGCAATATACAAAAATTTACCATTTTTTAACTATATACCTTAAACAAAATTTATACAAAATTTCAGAGAAGTTTACCGTCCAGTTTTAGAAATTTTCAAATTGATGACTTGAATAAACACTATTCTGATAGCGAAAACCCCTTTAATCTTGATTATTTTGCTTATTTTAGTTTAAATCATGAGAATTTTATATTCAATGACAGAATTATACAGGAAAAAAAGAAATATGCCAATTATTTAAGCTCTAGGCTTACAAAAAAAAATTAGGTTCCAGTGGGATTTGAACCCCGGTCCTCCTGGGTGATAGAAATCTACTCTAACTTACTACTATAGTTACCTCCCTTGGGTACTCTTCTTGATATAGGTATTCATTAGGATGGTCATACCTTAAGAAATACTTTTAGATTCTGTTTAAGTTTGGATATTTTCCTCCAAGTCCTTGAAGAACTTTAATATTTAATTATATTTTATTTAGTCAGTCAATATTTAATGTGTATAGTGTGCTTCCAATTAAGGAAACTTACAGATATTGTCATTTTATTGTGAAAAAGTATGTTAGCGCACCAATATTGTGTCTTAAATGCAGTGGCACAATTTACATTTGATAGAGTATAAACAAACAAAAGCTTAATAGAAAATGCAAACTCGAATTTAATCATAAGACATTAGGGTACATAAAATTAAACACTCCTTACACGACAGCTCACACGACGGCTCCTGCATGGTATGAGGTTATTTAATGTTGTCTTGATACGTCGAACAGTTTCGACGCTTCAATGGAATTCAATCAATGTTTTGTCATTTATTCCAGATGCATGCTTTAACCAACCAATCATATCACAATCCTGGAATGTCTGATATTGCATTTTCATCCTATGAGTTTCACGCCAGTAACAAAAATAACAAATTGTGCTCAACATTTGAAACGAATCGCGATTTTTATCTGATTTTATAAGACAACAAGATGTTTTAATCCACCTATCTCAAAAATGAAAATATTTATATATTTATTCAGAGTTCTTTGTTATTATGCATTTTTACACATGGTTCTTTTGAAAACAATAGTATCCCGTTTTGGTCATTTAGAAGATTATTGGTATTTGAAGCAAATTTTGAATCGGCTTAGAAAGATCTAACATCCATATCTCCGACTGAATAGATTCAATGTAAAGGTTTCGCCAGAGAATGTCCCTCAGTGTCAAAGCATACTGTTTTCCCAATATCAAGGTTGTATTGACACGTGTCATATCCTAGATTATAATTCCTTGTACACTTGAACGCAAAACTGCATCTCGTGTCCTCATTACAAGGTATATCAGGCATACAAATATCCTTCTCACATCGACCATCAGGACAACCAAAAGTGCACTTTATCTTGGGGTAGCAGATGGTATGAAAGGCGCAGAACTCTTCAGGACAACATCCTTCTGAGCAATATCGATACTGGAACAAAAATAAAAACTACTGCAATAAATTGCAATAAATACAATATAATTACATGCGGGTTCAAACATTGCGTATTATAACAATGCAATATCTAGAATAAAGTGAAATATGTATATCAGAAATTGCCACTCGCCGCCAAAAATAGAGAGTCAAAAAGACAAAAGAGAGCATGGCATTTTAAAATGGTCAAATTAAAAAAAAATCACAACCAACAATTAACAAGAAAGAGAGCCTGATAGGGTACCCTAAAAACGACCCATGGTAAAACAATTTGCCACTTCTGGTTTAAACCAGGTTCTAGGATGCACTAACCTTACATTTGCCCCTCTTATAGCAGGCGATTGAAACAATGCAATATCTATAGTATATTTTACAATGTATATATAACCCCAAAACGATATATTATAGCGGCAGCGCCTATGCAACAATGCAAAAGATGGACATAGTACAAACCATCCCTTTCCCCAAAAAGAAAACATAAATTTTAAAGAAAAGTTTGTTTCAATGATATATAGATTTTATTTTACGAGTGATCACCACAAATCTAATATTTTCACTCGTGGCTCATGGCAAAATATCAGATTTTGGTGTTCATACGTAAAATAAAATTGATGTATCACTGAAACAAACACATTTACTTTTTAATCTAGGTTGTTGTTTTCTCATAAAAATCAGTAAAATTGGGAAGAGGTAAATAAGTTTTAAAAGTTGTCCGGCAAAAACAGTTTAAGTAAAAATGGCATTCCATAGTTTAAAAGCAACAAATAAAACAAATAATGTTAACTTTAATAACTGTATAACACTTCCGAATAATTCCATAATTTTTCAGCATGGCTTTCCATAATAATCGCGTTTGTTTTTGTTTTTTCTGTAATGATATTTTTCCGAAGTGTTATATAGAAAAAATATAGTGTTACACGAAGGTTCTTCTGTGTTGCTGCACACTTTCAGTCATTTAGGAGGATTTTGAAGGTATTTACTGCCAGTGTTAATGTTTTTGCCGCAAAATCTCAATTTGAGAGCATAAATGTCTTCAGTATTAAATATGATAGGTAAGTCATAAGTTTCCTACACAGAATTTAAAACGTATTCATTATAAAATGAGAAGCAATTTAAGGTAGATGGGCACGTTGGTGACTTTAGAAGGGCGAAAATGGACTAACAATTATGTTCGATTAATTTGTTTGAATGCTATGTTTTATGCTCTCTATGCCCTTTGAGTCATTTTTCACTTTTTGTAGAGTATGTGTAAAAGAAAAATGTATCATGGCTGTTACATATGAATTCTTTTGACACGTCATATTTGAAAAGAAATTAAAAGGCAATTATAATATAATTTTAAACATACTTTAGCAATGACATTTCTCAGAACAAAAGCTGTACACGAAATATGACCATTGAATTGTGAAATTTAGTTGATTTGCTAAGTTTATTATAAAGATTATCTGCGTAAAACTAAAATAAGTTTTTTATTTATGATGTTCGAATTGAATTTAAACATTTATTTCCCCCAAAAAACTTTCTATAAATCTTTTCAAAATTCCATCCTTTAACTCATAAACGATTAGCATGATAATTTTAATGTGAAAAAATACTGAAATAATGTGAAATATATGTAAAATTCTATTTTATATGAAATCCGAGCAAATTTATAATATTCATAACTTGCCTTTTTGTAGGAATGTTAAATTCATGTTGGAATAATTTTATTGTGAAATTTTTTTTCCCAGTAAAAGTCTAAATATTAGTTTGTAAGTTGCATTACAAATTTTATTAATATTTCATTATACGATATTTCTCAAACAAAACAACAACATATAGTGTGTTTTTTCACCGCAAAAATGTATACACGTGTTTATATTTATTTTAAAATTTCGATTTCGTCAATTTATTATAGACTTAAATACATACACGTCTCTGTTCCGACGTACGAATCATTAAGATCACAACACAACCAAAGAGCAATCTTCCAAGTGTTGTTCTTACGACATAAAAATACATTTTCTTCCGACAACTTGTGACATTACTGGTAAAAGTCCCAAAGCAAACTAAAATCAAATAATTTTGTACAGTGCTCACATCGCTAGATATTTTCCGCACAATTATTTCCCTCTATTTGTGTAAGTCCATAGAACAATCATTTCGATAATGGCTGGATCACTGAAGCTTTCAGTAATGCACAGAACGTTATAGTTCTCCAATACGCTGTAATGTTGTCTCTCTGAGCTCTCGAGATTTGAAAAGCAGTTTTAATCGGCTTCTGCTAAAATGCTATTTAAGGAAATTTTTAATCTAACAAAGTCTATCTGGATTTATCATAAAAATTATTCTACTGGCTTTTAAAGTTAACTTTCCATTTCATTACTCCTATAACATTAACAAATTAAAACCGATTGCGGTAGTTTTGACTTCACAACATGTTGAATTTTACATGAGCACATTTTTGTACATTTTATTACCTTTTAAGGGTCGTGTTGTTTCTGAGAAATGTAATAGACTTATCCTCTAAAATAATGCCTGTGAATCAAATGATGTTGGTATCTAGTTAGCCTGGCACCAGCTAGATGGTTTATTAAAAATACACTTTTGATCTCTTTTTTTTTATTTCATTTCATATTCATTTTTTTCTGATATGCTGAACCATCTATGTTCTGGGAAATATGGGAAGTAAAATGCATATCAGTAAGGTACCAGCAGGAGTTTCTTTTTTTTTGGAGGTATTGACGATTATTGTCTAAGTAACAACAAGAATATATAACAGAACATAGGGACGAAAGCCAGTCTAGTATCTAGTAAACGACTGAATTTTCCCCGTTTCGATTTTGTCATCTGTAAACGGTAAAAACGAAAATCTCATAACTATAACGTTGTGAAAACGGAAACTACCACAATAGTCTTTAACACAAGGTGAATTTTCACATCATTTCGTAAAACTTCCTTCATAAGATCACTATCATAACTGCATCAATGTTTGGTTTTTGTTAGCATATGTTTCTTGTCTGGTTATATTTGAGGCACGCCACGAGAAAAGGTACCTTCGGTCATTTTTATGTCATTTTAGTTGTTACTATATTTAGATAGAACTTTCAAATTTCTAATTTTCTCATAACAAAACAGTGATTTTGTTACACATTTTGACAATAAAATGGTATTTTTACCGCGAATTGCATAATAAATGTCGTTTGCTCAACTTTATGACGTCGTTTCAAGGATTGACGTCAACTGCCCGAAGGTACCTTTTCCCGTGGCGTGCATCATTTAAAATATGAAAATATGTGTACATAAGTAGCACTAACGTCAAAAATAAGAACGACCATTGAGGCAAGCGCATAGAACAATTTTACGAATACGTGTAGATGAAGAAAAAAAAATAACTGTCACCACTTCGATAAACTAAACTCTTTTTCATTTCTTCAATCTATAAATCGCTTTGACAATAAAGATAACTTTTGTACAAATATTTTCTGAAGTCTGGAACTCAATAAACGACTGTCGAGAGTATATTGTTTATGTTTCTTAAACCCGCTTTGTCTGGTCTTGTAATATTATAAATTGTTGTATATTTTGTCTTATGTTTAGACACGCACACTTCCATTTTCATGGAGTTTTCTCATCAAAAAGCGCAAAACAATGACATACAAAGAATTCTTTTAGCCAATTTAAATAGCTATTGTAGATAGTTGAAGCTATTTCACCAAGATAACTTGTTCTTTTTTGTTCATGTGAAAACCTAATTGGACAAGCGTGAGGTTTGTGCACACTAGAAACTGGTTTTAACCCCAGTGGCAAATTCTTCTGCCACTGACTGTATCAAGATGATAACCTCTCAGGTTCTTGTTTCGTTACTTACTTCTTGGTGTCTTGGTGACTTTTATTAATAGATGCTCTCTTTTCCTCTCTACTCTTTAGCTGTCTGTCTGGGTATTCTGTGTTTTGTTTGTCTCTCAATTCCCGATATGCATATTTCACTTTTTATTCGTTCGTTTCGTTTCGTTTATTTGGCAACTCGGCATTAAACAATGCCTATGGCCATTCAAAATTAGAGAAAAATGACCATGACATACATTGAAAATACAGAAGTGACCAAAATACATATAAATTTTACATTGAGAAAAGACATATTCATAAAAAGCTTACAGTATTACTTAGATCATTTAAAATGATTCAAAACATTATTGATACATAATAACATTTAACATAAACGCATAACTGCTTTTTAATCAACATCCTTTAAGCACCTGCAAAAAGCTAATGTTTCATGTCTGCATGAAGACATACAAAGAATAAAACATCTTAAAGATCTTGAATGTAGAGAATTTAATTTACAAACTCTAATAAAAACACAGTAAAACATACCAGATATGTCAAAATAGTTATGTTTATCTGAAAACTTTTCTGTTGCGGAGCTCTATTTCATATATTTAAAATGATTGTAACAAAACAATAGATTGAAGCATGAATTCGTTTAACAGCTATCTTAGACACTCTAAAATAATGAAGTCACGCGATTCGATACTTGAAACAAGTTCAACAAAACTGGTATTTTCTTGGGAAATACTTGATTTGTACTTTTAGATTTCAGGTTAAAATATTCATATTCAGCCATTGACTACATAAAGTAAAAATAATTGTTCAGATATTGAGATCATTTTACATTATGCATAGAGTGAAATAGTTCTGACAAAATTCAAACGGCAAAACAATTTTGACATTTACAAACACATATTTAGAGCTAGTTGCCCTTGGTGTTTCCTGCCAGTTCTACGGGTATATAAATTTATTAACTAAAATCAAGACATTTCTGGGCTTTCTATTCGTTCACTTACATGTGACACTTACTTACATGTCGGCCGTAAAACGTCACCCCGTACATTTAGTCAGTGCTGTTATCAATTACAATAAGTATTTATCAGTATTCCATTCCGAAAGAATTATATTTATTTAACAGAAATTGTAATTTCTAATTTCCTGCGTTGACTTTTTTACGAAAACCTAAACTTGCAATTGAATATGCAAAAAATTCCTTTTCCCCAATATTGTTTACATTATGTGAACTGATTCTGATAAATTTTATTCTTCTGTAAAATTGTTTGTCTCCATTAGTCTACGACGTATCTGAAATATTCAGGAAATAATATTGACAGTTTGTTTATTACATTACAGTTCCAGACAACGCTAAAAGTAATGTTTATTATAATTTTCGAAGGCTTTTCAAGGTACTGAAACATATCCATGAAGATTTATAATTCTATATTCTAAACAAATAATCTCTTATTTCACGTTCTTCCGCACTGGTCATTTTTATATTAGTATCATAAATTATTTTAATTACATTTGTATAGTTATTTTTAAATACAAAATACATATTAAATATTATTATAACATTTATTTCGTCAAAGTTTCAACAACCCTTCACAACGACATCAAACGGTAAGAACATAAAAGCGCATTTCGATTGTCGTGTTCCCTGGCTTTCAAAGTTCATTTATCATCCATTTAATTAAATATATTTTATGCTTGCTTTTAATTCACACGCCTACCTTTTCAGTTTACTGATCTGACTATCATCTGACTACAGGTCCCAAGGTTATAAAACTGAGATTGGAAACCAGTCTCAAATCTCAAGCATCTGATTGGCTGAAATGGCGACCGGGCTTGAGATTTGAGACTGGTTTCCATGCTCAGTTTAATAACCTTGGGACCTGATTTTTCATAAAGATCAGAAAAAGTCAGACCAGTGTGTTTCTGTCCATATTGATTAAGGTTGTCCGTGACAATAAAAGTTTCCGATTCGCTCATCAGCAGGTTTAATGCTTAGAAAAACTATTTCTCTCTTCATTATTTATATGTTCCTTTCTTTTGATTGGCAATAAAAATACCAACTACTGCAATCCGTTCAATTAAAATATCAGTAATAGTTGTAACAATGAAGTTTATGGCATGAATAATTTTAACATGTCATGCAAGTTAAGGAAAGTATAGGGTTTTATATTTTGCATTTCACATTGTCAATTTCTGTTTATTTCGTCTAGACACTCGCGTAATGTTGTGAAATGTCCTAGATCTGCCATGTTTACGTGGGTATTATTCTCGTTTTAGTGAGTCTCTATGTAAAAATAAAAAAGAAGATAATCTAAAGAACAGATGCGAACAGTTGATGAGAACGGAACTTTGAAAGTCACCGAACACAACAAATAATATTAATACAAAAATATTTCAGGCTTGTGTTGAGTGAGCTTCATGGACAGTACTGGAAATGCATATTACTGCCCACGGTGCCTAGCCCCGGGTCATTATTTACACAAGTAAATAGAAGAAGATAGAATAATGTGAATGTTATAATGTGAGTCATTGCGACACGTCTGATACAATTATTGGACATCTGGCGACGATAAATCCAACTCTTTTCCTGTTGCCTTTGTACTCAAGCTAATATAGTATTTAGCAGATTTACAAGGGGGACATAAATAATAACAAAACTGGAGGCAAGCACATGAAACCATGTACATCAAAAGCGCTTAGTACATAATAAATAAGAATGAAAATGAAACAAGGAACAATATTAAGTAAAGAAAATACACAATCATTTCCTCAATCTATAAATCTCTTTTACAATAAAGATTTCTATTGTGCAAATAATTCCTGAAATCTGGAACTCAATATACGACTGTCGTCAGTCTCTTGTTTATGTTTCTTTAACTCGATTTGTCTGGTCTTATAATATTGTAAATTGTTTAAAATATATATGTTGTCTTATGTTTAGCCACGCATATCTCATATGTCATTAAAATGACTGTAATAAGAATTCTTTTTGCTTGTTTAAACAGCCATTTCAAATAGCTGGAACATATTCACTAAGACAACTTGAACTTTTTTTTAAACAAGAACCTAATGGAACAAGTGGAAGGTTGTTGTACCCTGAAGCTGGTTTTAACCGCCAGTGGCAAATTGTTTTGCCGTTGACTTTTCCAACTTGAAGGTGGTAACCACTCAGGTTCTTTCTTTTCGTTAACTGTTTGTGACGTCTTACTTGAAATAGATGATGTTATAAACTTATGATCTCTCTTCTTCTCTATTCTTTAGCTGCATGGGGAAGCTGTGTTATCTGGATGTGGCAATTCCTGATTAGCATGTTTTACTTTATATTATTATTTAATAATATTCAACATTAGCGCATATCTGCTTTTAAGTCAACAGCTTCTGAGCGCGTGCAAAAAGCTTACGTTTCATGTTTACATATAGGCACAGGACAATACCTTAAAGATCTCGAATATAGACAATTTTTACAAACTCTAATAAAACACAGTTTAAGATTCCCGCTATTTCAAGATATTTCATGTTTATCGGAAAACTTTTCCATCGCGGTGGCTTCTTTCATATTGTTAGAAGAATTATTGTAACTAAAACAATAGATAAAAAGCATCAACTAGCTGGGACACTTTAAAAGTAATTTAGTCTCGCAATACTATACTTGTAACAAGTTCAACAAAACTGGTATTTCTTGGGAAGTACTTTTAGATTTCGGGTTATAACCATTTAGACATTGTCGGCATGAAGTAAAAACAAGTTGTTCTAATATTGTTATCATTTTGCATAACATGCATATAATGGAGCGGTTCTTAGACAGATTTCAATAGCAAAACAACTGTGGGCGTCGATTTCCACACAGCTTTTTCTTTCCCTTGTGCCAAATTTTGAAACACAAGACCTTCGTTCATTGTTTCAATAACAATATCAGTTACCCTTATTTTGATCATCAATAATTTATTTCGTTTCTATTTTGTCAATTTTCTGTTAAAAACTGTATTCAAAAAGTATTAAATAGATCATGAAATAATGGGAACTTTTAATAGTTAAATGGCAAATTATTATTGCTTTTGCAAGTTTCAAAAATAATGAATATTAAAACACTATTTTAACCTAATAACGATTATACATGTACCGACTTTAGAGGACCATCAAAATAAAACTAAATCGGGTACAGCCTTAGAATTCAAATTATCTAATTGTCATTCCCTCCAATCATGGTCAATGCAAAATAGCTCATTGACCCATGGATATGATTCTATCAAAACAACATGATATATTTTCATTGCAGTGCCTTTTTATATGGCTTTTTATCAAAATATTCATTGTTAAAATAAAAATCAAAATATTACTACTTCTTACATTTTTGCACGTTTCCTACAAAGAAAAGTTTGCCCAGCACATTAATATTTTTAACTGCTCCATTCTGTCCGATTTGGTAATTAGATAATGTTGATATTTCGATAAAAACTATCGTTTTTACATTTTCAAACACAAAAGCTAATTTCATCGATCCGTTTTATATTAAGCGCAGACAGTAAGCCTATTTACCAACTAAAAATATGAACATGGTGTTTCCTGTCAGTTCTACGGAATGTTAATATTTACTTTAATAATTTTATATAAATTTTTCCAAGAATTTCCGGCGACATTTTGAATAAACAAGCAAGCAAGACATTGCTGGGTTTTCTATTCGTTCACTTAAATGCGATGTCTAGTTACATAGCGGCCGTAACAAGTCACCCCGTACATTCAATCAGCGCTGTTATCAATTACAAAAGTACTTATCAGTCTTCCATTACTAAACAATTATATTTCTATAAAATAAATTGTTATTGTTCTAATTTTCCGTTTCCTGCGTTGACTTTTTTTACGAAAACCTAAACTTGTAATTGAATAAGCAAACACATCATTTTCCCTATATTGTTTATATTATGTCAACTGATTCTGATAATTTTATTCTTCTGTAAAATTGTTTGTCTGCATTAGTCTATGACGTATCTGAAAACCTTAACTTGCAATTGAATTTGCAAAAAAATTCCTTTTTCCCCATATGGTTTACGTTATGTTAACTGATTCTGATAAATTTTATTCTTCTTTAAAATTGTTTGTCTCTATTAGTCTATGACGTTTTTGAAATATTCAGGAAATAACATTGCTAGTTTGTTTATTACATTACAGTTCCAGACAACACTAAAAGTAATGTTTAGATATGTATAATTAACGACGGCTTTGCAAGTACTGAAACATCATCATTATCATCATCATCTTCAGTGATTGCCTCACTCCGTAGGGAGTATACTCGCAATTGGATTAAACTGTATGTACATACGTAGCAAGCAGGACTGACTGTTTCCAAAGTAAAAGTTGCACTATTTACAGTCTAAGATAAAATGGATAAAAACATCTCCTTGTAATTAGTATTTTGTGTTTTGCTGGCCCAGAGCCGATTGGAAGGCATCCAGGCTGGCCTATATCCACGAACAATAATAAATTTATATTGAACTGTAATAAATATTTGTTATTTCGGTATTTTCCGCAACAATCGGTCATTTTCATTATATAATTCAATATTGTACTGAAATAAATAATCTGTTGTTTTTTTCAGGTTCTTCCGAAACAATCTGTCGTTTTCAGATTATTTTTATAAACTCTTTTTAGCACATTTGTATAGTTATTTTTTAAATACAAAAGACATATTAAATCATATTATAATATCTATTTCGTCAACATTTTATTTATCAAAGATTCAACATTTTGAACAACCCTCCAAAACGAAATCAAACGCTAAGAACATAAAAACGCATTTTGATTGTCGTGTTCCCTGGCTTTCAAAGTTCATTTCTCATCTATTTAATTTAAAACCCTTTCACTGCCATAAGGACGGCATATGCCGTCCCTATTATTTTCGACGTATTTGCCATATGGACGGCTTTAGCAGTTTCTATATATAAGCGGGGGTTTCTATGCTGACGTAGGCAGATCATTGAAATATTGACCAATAATGTTATTGCTTTCGTTTTCACATGTAAACATAGTAATTACGTCGATATATCTATAAATAACCAGCCTCATTTTGACCTTGGTATTAGTATTTGTTTATGTGGTAAAAAGCTCTTGGCACTGACGACGTCAATTCGGGTTTTCGACGTTGGCAGCGAAAGGGTTAATGTATGTTATGCTTGCTTTTCTTTTACACGGCTACCTTAACAATTTACTGATCTGATTACCACCTGACTTCTGATTGTTCATAAAAATAAGAAAAGTCATACCGGTGTGTTTCTGTCAATATTGATAAAGGCTGTCCGGGACAATAAAAGTTTCCGATTCGCTCATTAGCAGGCTTAATGCTTAGAAAAAATATTTCTCTCTTCATTATTAGTGTTCTATTGAGTGGTTATCGAAATATCAACAAGTGCAATTCTTTCAATAACAATATATCAGTTACAGTTGTTACAATGAAGTTTATGGCTTGAATAATTTTAACATGTCGTGCAAGCAAAGGAAAGTATAGGGTTTCCATTTTGCATTCCCATTTTCATTTTCTGTTTATTTCGTCTAGACATTTACGCAATGTTGTGAAATGTCCTAGATATGCCATGTATACGTGAATATTATTCTCGTTTAAGTGAGTCTCTTGGACCAAATAAAAAAGAAAAATAATCTATAGATGCGAACTGTGGAAAAGAGAAAAATGCTTGAATGTGTGTCCTTGCGACATGTCTGATAAAATTATTTGACATCTGGCCATAAATCAAACTTTCTTCCTGGCCTCTTTGTACTCAAACTTGATGGTTTTCCTAAATACTCCCAAAAGACAATTTATAACTTTTCAGATTTACATAGAGAAAACATATGTACAGGTTTGTCATGTTTATTTTTTAAGTTCAAAATACTGCATATCTCAAAGTGCGATTGTCATACCGTACAACGATGTTGTTCACAGCTCTTATGCGATCGGAAATTGAATATCGCGGGCTTAACCAGATTAACCCCAAGAAAATTAACTGTAATCCTGTCAGACAGTTTCATATAGTGAGTGAACATTCACATAATTTCCTTGTCAACACTTATGGCATGTCATTGAAGGAAAATTTGTCTTGGCCATATTTTTTACATTTTGGATATACGTTTATTTGGAGAAAAAAACCTTTAAAATTATGTATTAATATCTAAGCTGAAAAGGTGCTTTTATTTAGTTTTTATTACTTTTCCCACTTAAGGACGAAAGGTGGGGAGGTTGGCTGTATAATATGGATATGAGCATTCCTGATATACGTACTTCACCTTTTCACAACCACAGTAGCTTTATTTGTGCATTGCGGCAACCGTAGAAAAGCCCATATGCGCTTTCAATAAATAACTCTCTCATTTTACATTGACTCCCTGCTTATTAATCAATCACCCACATATACCACATTGACCCATGATCTCTTTTCCGCTTTTATGGCTGTGTTGGGATTCTGTGTTTTCTCGATGTGTCTGTTCATGGAAAGGGCTTGTATCCTATGTGCGACCTGGATGCAGGATGAAAATTGGATGAGTGAAAGAAATGTACATTGTGATTAATCTTATTACTCTCTCTAATTATTACTGCATGGCTAGACGCTGTCGCCGTGAAGGTTCGCTGTTCAGTAGGGACATTCATTAGAATATTAAACATAAAATGCTTATTAACAATATGAAATACAGTCAGACCTGTCTTCAAAGACCACTAAGCTGAAATCCCAGAATTGGTCTTTAAAAAGAGATGGTCTAAGTTAACTTGTGAATTTGTTCTTGAAATAGTCAGGAGGTAAAATTAGATGTGGCCTTTATCCACAGGTCGACTTTTTGGTCTTTAGCACAAGTTTGACTGTATCAAAAACCCACAGATGCCGACATTCGCCGGTTTTCAGATTATTCTGGCTTGAATGACACAAATTGCGTGCAGATACTATATAAATTTAGTTTGAGGAGAAATTGAAGTTGTCTATCTGTTGACTCCAGGAAAACATATCGTAGAATAGTTCTCAATGCCCTTTTTATCCGTGTTGAAAATTTTCTGAACGACGTACGGCTATGCATTATACCGGTACTCAAAGTAACCGATAAGAGGAATAGTATTTATTAGAATATCTTTCGAGAGATCAGACCTTTCCCAGATTTGTTGACTTTAAGGCCTAACGTGTTCTTGCACAATGTGCACTTTAAATTTGTTATTGTTATAAGTTAGTTTGTTTTGTTACCTCTTGCTTGTCGCAGTTATGTTGAGAGAAACCAATCCACTTTAACGATCTATGATGATATAACTCATTTTATTATTATGTTTATTATATTGAATATATTTTTTTTTATTTTGTAGAGACCGTCTGCATTTTATTAGCAAGGCAAGGTTTCAAACATTATTTTAGCCTCCCGTAGTATTTACTTGACTAGCAAAGATGTCAGTATTAAAATGTAACTCTAAAATTAGATGTTCTTAACACATTAACGTTCTTTAATTTATTAAATCTGTATATATTCCCTTTTCCTGTATTTCCATCCCCCTTACCGAATTTTCGTCAAATTCTTTATAATAAGATAATATAAATGTCAAATAAACATGATGATCAAAAGAGAATTCTTTGTTCTATGAAATGGAACATTATATCTGAAAATCAATGTTTAAATTTGCATGTTTGGTTGTTTAGCAGACTACACTGCCGATGAAATAAATGGCTGCCGCATTCCTATAAACACGTCCTTTGCTGAGAGAATCTGTGTGAAGAATTCGTTTTCACTATTTCAAACTTTTTGGTGTGTTCAAACCATGCAGACAATCAAGGGTCAAAAATATTTTGATGCATTTTTATCAGTTTTGCAAGATTATATAAATAAATGCTATTTTTAGCACATGGTGTGTTTTTGGATAAGTGATTCTCAAATAAATATGTTTTCTAATCATTTTTAAGCTCAATTTTAATAAATTCAATTTTTAACAACTGCAACTTGAAAATATTATAAGTACTCTCTTAAGTCCATGCATCCTATCATTTAATTGTTGTTTATTCAAGGGGGACGGGATTATAGGAAGGGACGGAAATATAGGAAAGTAGGATAATAGCCAATTCAGAGAAGTAGCGTTACTTTTTACACTGCTATGGCACCAGTTGAAAATCAGGGGAAATATAAAAGAAAGACCGTTGGCAGACAAATAAGGATATTTGTATAAAATACGGTTATCCTATTTCATAGAAGATGGAAATACTGCTTTAATTTACCTGAACTGATTATGAAAACCAACCAATCAATTAAAATGTCTTTGACAACGCGCCTATCGGTCGAAACCAGACTTTTGTAGTCCACCAAGATGTCAGATGTTACAAAGGATTTCAGCTGTCTATCATTTGTAAATTGTTAGCCTTCATTAGTGTATGTCATGAAATAATTACGGCACTAAATAATAAAACTAATGGGTCTATCACATTACAGCGGCTAGACAACTTCGATATTTAGTAGATTAGCAGAAACATATCCGTATTATTCAATCACTATCATGCTAAAATGGTTAAAAGGAATCGCTTGTGGGTATTATATCCAACAGTTTTGAAAAGTCATAGACACAGCTCTCATGTTCTCTTTTTTGTTAATTGTTTGTAGTGTTTTATGTAAAATTGATCATTTTGTAAACCAATGCTTTCTTTTCCTCTATATCTCTTGGCTGCGTAGGGAGGCTGTGTTTTCTGTTGTGGCAATTCATGATATGCATATTTCACTTTTTTGCAACTTAAAAGAACTTAAACGCCTGTTCAAGTTAAGAGTTTTACTTCGTTTATAATAAAAAAAGTGTGTTGTTGTTGTTGTTTTTTCAAAAATGTTCACATAGTTTAAATAGCCGTGGTCCATCTTATAACGTGTTTTCCTGACTTAAAATGCCAATACAAAGCTACTCGCGGTTAAAAACATGGATACCTTGCTTTTTTTAGACTATCCTCTCACAAATTAGCAATTGAAACTGGTCGGTTTACTGATATACAAAGAGAAAATCGCTTGTGTCAAAATTATAACATGCATGTTGTAGAATCAGAATATCATTTTTTACTGATTTGTACTAAATATACACCTTAAAGAAATGTATTTTTGCCAAAGATATCTTGGCCAGACTTGCGGAAATTCGAAAACTTGATGTCGTCAAAAAATATAAAAACTTTAATTGGTATAAGTAAATATTTAAAGAAAGCATATGAAACACGAGATGGGTAATTTATTTTTACATTGTAATTATCCCTATACTGTATGTCTTTTTCCAATGTTTGTATTGTGTTATATAAATTGAGGTAGTAATTATAACTTCACTCTGTTTTGTGTATGGTTATTTCTAGTCACTTTGATATTGTACCTATGTTTGAAGAAAAAGTGATTGTATTTTCTTGTCACTCTGAATGCGTAAAATATGTTTTAAAAATTGCTGTTCATTGTTAGCCAAAGGCAGTTGGTTGCCGATTTTGCTAATAAAAGTTTGTTGTTGTCGTTGTTGTTGTTGTTGCTATTCTTGCTGCTTGATTTAAACATATTTATTGCCATTTCATATGTAATGTGATAACATACATATTTGCAAATGGTTTGTTTAACTGTGATAGCACATGGGTGGAACTACGCATATCAATTGAGGTGAACAAACATTGTTGGAATCTTTCGTAGTAAATGTAGAAATTATATACATGGGGACGCTGCTTAAAATCTTTTAGTGTCTTTTATAAAATGATGGACACATTTAAATATTAGTCGATTATCAGCAATTGCTAGTGATCAGTTTCCAAATAGTAAACGATCTAGATTAACATCGAAATTATGAAAAACTCGTAGCAAAAGAAATCTTTGGACATTATAATTTGAACATCTTAGAAAAAAGTGATTTGCATCTTCAATACCATTGTTGCAGCTGCATGTCTTGCTGCTTGCTTCATAATGCCAAAGCTTTGAGTCTTAGAACCCCTTTCCTCGTCTCATATCAGGCTTTGGGATACGAATTGGAAAATGATTATCACAATACTAAACGCTAGTTGCCATATACTGCAAGGTCTTTGTAATCCGTCTTAAATAACCGCAAGCACATTCAGACAGGACAATGGTGGAATACTATCCGTTTCGTGGGCGTATTCTTGGCTTCAGCAGGAGTTGGATATCGCTGCAAGTGTTTGTGTTTGATCGCAATTAACATGTTTTCCACGTTTGCGCGCGGAATGCTATTTATAGAGGTGGAGAATGTCGTGATTGCGTTGTTCACAAAGATAGTTTCAAAAATACTTTCCACCGGTCTGACCTGTATTATGCCTGAAAATGGGTATGCCTTTTTAAGTAAGAACGCCAGAATTATTTATCTTCTTTCCGTATGAGTTTGAATTTAATTTTTTTCTTTTTTTTTTCTTTGATAACTTCATTTAACAAAATGTCGATATTTTTGTAGAAGACTGTGCAAACGGCTTGCCATAGTAACCATGTAGGTTTTTTTTCTTGATTTCCATGTTTGAATCTATCTCTTCTTTGCTTGTTTCTGGATGTTCCTCAAACGTCCTCAAACAAGAATGATCTATCATCTTCCCCTTATTGCTTCTATGTCTGTTACATGACATATATGTAATCAGCACTAATAGCCCGAGGAACAATGAACCTTCCATGATGTATGGCCTGTCATAAAGCATCAATCTTAGCGATCTAGATGTATATGTAATTGTAACCGAGTGAAATATTCTCCATAGTATATATTTACTAATGGATCTATGATATCAAAATTGTAAATAAATACAAGCTTAACAAATATTTTCAAAGTCAATTCAAAATATTGTAAAAAGGTGAAATATGAATATCAGTAATTGCCACATTAAGAAAAAAACAGCCTCCCCACACAGTCAAGAAGAAGAGAGAGGGAGAGAGCATGGCTAATAAAATGATTTATCAGTTTCAAAAAAGACACCACAAACAATTAACATAAATGAGAACCCAAAGGGTTACTGCCTTGTAAGCCAACGCTGGGACTCAAACCCGTACGACGATAGCGCCAAATCACATAAAACTCAAGTTATCCTAATACGAGTTCAGCATTTCAATAGAGCGTGATAGATTAATGCAATTTAAATGTTATTAATTTCGTCGATTTAATAGAGTGCTTATTGAGATAGAAAAGGGGTTATTTGAAAGCCACCGAACACGACAAATATGAAAATATTGCAGGCTCGGTTTGATTGAGCCTGTTCATGGGCAGTAATGTAAATACATATTACTGCCTACACCGCCTAGCCCCGTGTTGATCGCAACTCAATATTTACACCAGTAAACAGTACAGTTTCGATCGATCCATCCAAAACGATGATGTTCATATGACGGTGAACATGGAACATGAAACCTTCAATGCGGTATTTTCAGATTAATACTATTCCATGTTCATCTATGGTATGAGAGCGTCAGTAATATTAATGACCAGAAGAGAACTAGCTCGGTGGTTTGCACATCTTGCTACCGGCACCAGCATTAACTTTTTATTGTTTCCTTATTTGTCCATTGTTAACGGTAATGTCAACACATGCGTGCAGACACTATATAAATCTAGTTCGGAGACAAATAAAGTTTTTTTTCTATCTCCAGAATCTATCACCAGCAAAATAAATGTCATTAATCTTTTTTGCAATGCTGAGGTAATAACAGTTACTTTTAATGTAAAAAGTGCCATTCTTTATTGATTCCTATTATTTAAGGTAATATTGAACTAATTATGTTTTATAATCCTTTGAAAAAAAGTGTAATATGCATATCAGGGATTGCAACACCCAGAAAACACTGCCTCCATACTCAGCCAAAATGTAGAGGAAAACAGTGCCCAAGGTTATAAAACAGCATGGAAACCAGTCTAAAATCTCAAGCATCTGATTGGCTGAAATGGCTTGAGATTTGAGACTGGTTTCCAAACTCAGTTTTATAACCTTCAACCCAGAGCATGGTTGTAGAAGAATCAATCTCAAATAAGACACTACAAACAATCAACGCAAAAGAGAATATTTGTTGTTTCTTTTTGAAACGGTGATTGGCAAATCAATTAGCCACTGGGGGGGGGGGGGTTAAACCTGGTTCTAGGGTGCACCAACCTAACACTTGCCTAAACAAGTTCTCATAAGAACAGACTTTTGTAAGGATTAGTTATTTCGTTTAAACGAAATATTATTTCGTTTAAACGAATCCTTAAAAAAGTAAGGAATATAAAAAAGTCACCTTAGGGGCTCCGTACTACAAATAAAATTCCGTAGTCATTACTTGAGAGAACAATCCCATACATTTATCAAACATACTAATCTAAATCTTCAGTTTACTATTTGGACTTCATTTAAACACCAACGCAGGAAATGTCATCATGAATTATTTGAAATCATAATAGAAAGACTGTGACATTTTAATGACAAAGATGACTAAGATCGTGTAGATGTATGTGAAAATGCTCAAGAACATTAAAATGGTTTAATGAATAAAACTATGTTCAATATATTAAATGAATCAATTAAGGCTTTGAATTTAACATTATGCTCTTTTCTAAAAATGTAAAAAAGAGCATGGCGTTAATAAACCCATAATAAATTTAAAAATATACAATTTAGATATTTTTTAAGAAAATCTTTTTTCAGAATGTGTCGTTATTTTTATGATATTTTTAGAAGGAAAGACATGATTTCCTTACAATATTATTAGAAGAATTGCACTCCGTGTCTCGGAGATTTATAGCAAAGCCTCCAGACCTGTGTCCGAGCTTAGTTATCTGGTTACGGGGTATTGAAAATGATATCCAATTTCCGTTTGATAACCTTTAGGTCATGTTTTCGGATAGGGCGATGTGTAAGACGACGAATAGTTATTAATCAATCTATTGTATATTGACATTAATTCGACAAGTACATTTATTCGACTCTATATTGAATTTAGGGAAATCAAAAAAAAAATACATGTTGTTAACTGAACCAATGTTAAATAGTAAAATATTTCTGTTTTTTTTATTTATCAAATGATTTATTTCTTCCCCATCCGCTAAACACAAATATCAAAGTAGTTTTCTTAAGTGGTTAAACAATTGGCGACGAAGTAGTTTCTTTAAGGTTTAAAATAATATTCGATGTTTTTCTCTATCTTCATTCGTGATGACCTTTACCGATTTCGTAGATTTTATAATAGATGAAAAGGGAACTTTGAATGCAACCGAACACGACAAATATGAAAATACTGCAGGCTCGGTTTGATTGAGCTTGTTCATGGGCAGTAATGAGAATGCATATTACTGCCCACGCCGCCTAGCCCCTGGTTGAGCGCAACTCAGTAATAACACCAATAAATAGTACAATTTCGATCCATCCCAAACGATAGTATGCATATGGCGGTGAACATGGAACTTTTTACAGCCGCCACACGGCACAAACAACGCTACTGTGGTATTGAAATAGATGAAAAGGGAACTTTGAAAGCAAACTCCGGGTTTGTCTTTGTTTGGCCATTCCATTAGCTTCTGATGTTTTATGCATTTATGTTCGTGTGCTGTTGCATGCAACATTATTGATGATAAAGGGGGGTGGAGCTATTTCACCAATACAACTTGTGTATGAGCAAGTGTGAGGTTGCTGCACCCCAGAACATGGTTTAAACCCCCAGTGAAAATTGCCACTGACCTTTCCAAAGCGATATCCCCACGGGTTCTCATTTTGTTAATTGTTTATAGTGTCTGTTTTGAAACTGATCATTGTATAAACCCGTGCTCATTTTCCCTCTTTTTTTTGGCTGTCTTGGTAGGCTGTGTGTTCTGGATTTGGTCGTGCCTGAAATGACGTATTTCATTTTTTGTCAATAAACTTTAGCCGATTTACATTGTTCGCGTACTTCTTTGCATGTTAAGTATTTTAAATCTTTCGATTATGTTAAAGATACCGATTAACCCTGTGGGGGAATTTTTTAAATCTATTTAACATAAAGTTATCATTATGACAAGTCGATTCTGACAAGGTTCGAGATAATTTCATGACGAAGAAGATTAGTCTGGGGTGAAGAAATGTTTAGCATTTTGGTATATTTAAACAACGTTTAAAGCTGCATATTCACAAATTTATTTTGGGAGACTTCAATGTCTCAGATGTGGTTAATATAAATTGAACTACTCTGAAATACTTATAACTAGGTAATACCTTTATGACTGAACTTGAGATAATTTCAGCAAAACTAATTTTCACATTTTGGAACTGTTTTGAGGTATTTTTACTGTTAGGCTTTAACAACTTCGACTCTCATAATAAGTGAATTTTGTAAGAAAAATGCATCACATTAATTTTTTTACATGTCTTCTACAGTTTAAATTATACATTTTTTTATTTGAATACACTTAACACTTTCGTTCTGACACGTGAACAAGCACCTTTAAATGCAAGTGATAATTAATTAAATTTATCGACAGAAATGCTTGACGAAAGAAGACGTGAACAATTTTCTTTTCTTATTACAAAAGTTTGATTGACAGATCGACCAAGAGTGACATGCAAAACATCCTCTGCAGTCGAAAATTCAAATACGAGTATGCATATGTTAGTTATATGTCGTTCAAAAATATTGACGAACGAAAATTATCTCTGCACAGACATGATTTGCATCAAACATAGAAAAGTCTTGTTTGCTCTGGATCAGTAACAGATATGATAACCTTGAACTGCACAAGTATAACTGACTGTGGATAAGTATACAGCCACGCGATACCATGTTTATTTAATCAAGAATGTCATATAAGGGCGAATTAACTATTTTTCCAGCGATCATAACACAACAAAAGACAACAGCAATATTATGGTGATATCAAATTTCAATCAACATTTGCTTTCAATGTACATGTCTGTCAGGTGACTGTCAAATTATCAAGAACATGCTATACATATCGAAATTTTTATATTATATATAATATAATTATACTCCTTCGTAATTAATATAGCGATACTTTCTCATTTTTGATTAAGTGAACAAAAACGATAAACTTCATTCTTGTTTAATTGGCAGTAAATCACTACAGTACTATCAGCTTCAAAGCAATGCAATGCAGATACCATTCAGACATTATCTGTTTTGGCTTTACAGCGTTACCATATAGCTTCATTATAATGTACTTATTTATATTGAACTTACTAGTATTGTTAAGCTTAAATGAATGTTCAAATACGAAACAAAATTTGGTGGCAATTTGGTGAAACAGATATGGCATGTATTATCATATTTAAATAAAATCTGTTCCATTATCGGCGTTACTTTGAATCAATTTTCTCAGACAAAAAAGATAAAACATTAACTTTGAAAGACACATTACGGTACAAATGAGGAAATATGAAAATAGATTTCTGTTTGACTGAGTCTGTCCATTTAACAGGATTGTGCACTAATATACACAAGCAGACATCATCAGTCTTTATCCATTCAAGAATAATTTGAAGTACTCAATCTCAGAAACTTTTCAAAACATGTAGAGTTATGTTCTCTTCGACAGTGTAATTTTGTTTTTATTTTACATGCATCCAGATTACTAAAGTAAAATTAGGTCACTCAATGTATTTCCAAGAATGCAATGTGAAATATATGTGAAGTAATGACCTAATTTATAATGAAAAGAAAGAAGCACTTTAAGAATTAACTATCTTCTATAAACCTAAAATGACTTACATTCTTCTGGTGGTTTTGCTCAATGCGAAGATAAATAAACCCAAAAGAAATAAAACAAAAAAGATCATACTGGCACAGACCTTGATTTAAGACTGTTCTCTTATTAATCAATTATTAATGGTAACAAGTGCGTGCAGGCACTATATAAATCAAGCCAGAGGTCTGATTAAGGTTGTTTCTGCTTTCGCCACCAGAATAACTTGATTTAATATTAACGATTCCTGCAATGCCGAGGTATAAACCCTAACTTTTATTGTCCATGTTTTTTATTTCTTTATTTAATCATGAATGTTTAACTAATGATGTTTTATGGAGAGCATTGTAAAATTCAACAGTAAGCATTGATTCTATTAAAGATTTCAATGAACGCCATTAACTCAAATAAATTCCGCTGTCATCATAAAAAATTAGTACAAACAAAAGCATTAAACAGCACCTCGTGGTATTTGGATGATTTATTAAATATAGATAAAAACAACGTTCAAACTTTGGTCAATATTTGGCGTAGCTCAATAAAGCAAATACTTTTGACAAGGAATAATTGTTTTTATCTCAACCTTACCATTTCTTTCCATCGGAAAATATTTGTAATTTTTGTAACCACTAAACTATATGGTAAGAGAGGTGATTTTGATTTTAATATTGTTAACTTTTAATTTTGTGGATGGGGTTGTCCGGGGTACAACATCATAACGGGTCAACCGTTAACAGGCTGTTTATCTGACAATCATAAACGTGTGTTTTTCTGTTGTTAATAAATAAAACTGGTTAAAGTGTTAACGGAATTTTACCATCTTAAATTTGTATATTATTCTGTTCGTTAAGAAATTGGTTGCAAAATGTGTTGAGCACTTAAGGATGCTAATGGAACGATCTGCTTGCCCTACAATATATTACGACAGAAAAGACAATCCACAGATTAATGTTTTAAAACAAAATCGTGAATGCATGTTTGTTTAACTCAAGCAATATGATTTATTTAATCTTATACTGGATGCTGAAAATGGGTAAGTTTGATAACTTTGCCATTTTGATTAAAAGCTAACTGTGAACTCTTTCCAAACATAATAAAAATCTTATCTAAAAAAATACGACGACATTTTCCCGTTGACGTGCCTTATTTAATGCAAGTTAACTAAGACCAGTTGAAGCGCTTATTTAAAGAAGTAACAGATTAATCCGCGTTGCAGGAATTTAAACCTCTTGTAGTTCCAAAACAACTTTTAAATGAGAGGGATTATTGATTAAATTCAGAGACAGACAAATCTTTTAAAAGCTTGACGAACGAAGAAGTGAACATACATTCTCATTACGAAAGGTTTGATTGACGATTCGATCAAGAGTGGTATGTCAACATCCGTCGTAGTGGCAAGTGCTATTTGTATGTCGTTCAATGATATTGACGAGGCGAAAAATATTTGTCTGGGCACATACATTATTTGTGCTACGCTTTGTTCCGTTAGTTTCTTAATTGATAAAACTTCACCTAATATAACATTTTCAGCTCTACTTTTTGGCTGCGTGGGGAGGCTGTGTTTTCTAAGTTTTTGCGATTCCTGATAAATCATATTTCACCTTTTTAAGGTCTTTTTCTTTTTAACACGAAATCGATTTGTCATGGGTTAAACTAGAGCAAATGCAGAAGCTTTTTTATTTCACTGCTCACACTAAGTGCAAGATTAAAGTTTAACATATGGTTGGTTTGTTTATATCATTTGAGCTGGAAAAACATATGTTTAATGGTGATTGGGGAGATGTGATTTAAAAAATGGCAATTTTTTTAAAAATATGTTTATTAGAAATTTTAAAATTAGTTATTAATAAGATTTGTTGTGATATATTTTTGTATTAAAAGTACAGACACCGTGTCGAACGTTGGAGAAGTTAATGGTACACGTAACAGCATTTCATGGTTCTCAAATATGGAACTCTATAAAACGTTTATAAGTAAATGTAAGTAAATGTAAGTAAAATA
This sequence comes from Corbicula japonica, assembly GCA_038501625.1. Lineage (NCBI taxonomy): Eukaryota > Metazoa > Mollusca > Bivalvia > Venerida > Cyrenidae > Corbicula > Corbicula japonica. Next base: position 4,106,597 of record JAZAYU010000048.1, read on the forward strand.
TTAGTACTTATAAAACCATTACAAAAACTGATAGGTTGAATATGAAGCGTTCTCAAGAGGCCTATTTAGTAAGATGCCAGTTTGGAAATTTTATGTAAGAGAAATATGAAATACGAGTAGTCATGTCAGGAAAAGTCACAAACAGAAACACAGCCAGAAAGCAGAGAGAAAAGAAAAGAGCACGACTTAATGATTTGATCAATTTTAAAATGACATTACAAACTATTAAACAAAAAAAGATCATGAGAACTGTCAATGGTAAACAAATTGTAACAAGGGTTTTAACCAAGACATAGTGGGTACCAGCCTAACACTCGCATATGAACAAACACGTACAAGTTGCTTTGGTGAATTAACTCCAATATATCAAACACCCGTAAGTGTTACAAGTAAAACGCACAAACACACTAAAACTTAACGCGGCTTGTTCACTTTTCAGGTTGAAAAATTTACTTGTAAAAAATAGTTAAATAAATCACAAATAGAGGTCAAAACTTCAACATTTTATTACATCAACGTTTCGGCCATTATGCATTCTTCAGGATTTGTTTGTCATAAAAGTAAGTGACGTCATCGTCAAACGACGTTGATGTAAAAGACCTGTAAACAAAGTAAATGTAATGTTATTTTCTTACACAATCAACGTATGACTGAATATAGTTAAGGCCAAAGCTGTTATATGATTACTGACGCAGTAAAGCTTACTCACAAGAGATCATAAATTTACCGATAAGTCCACTTTTTTCGGTAAATTTTGCTCATTTTCTGTCCTTTTTAGGCATTATATACTGGTGGAATTATTATTTACCACAACTTTAAAGATATTAAATATTTCTACCATGAACTGTTATATGTAGCTTAACTATGTATTGCATTCATTAACTGATGTAAGTGTCATGATTTATGATCGGTAATAGCTTAAGTTATTTTGCAGCGATTGCATGCAGACAGTCTGCACTCGTTATGGAATTTATTGCATGATGAATGCAGTAATGCTCACGAAAAAATATATAAACATTTCCGCAATGTCACTATAATTTGCCTTGATTGAAAGACATAACATTTTACATGATCAACATTTGTTGTAACTTCGCATATTCGAGATAACGGAAAATTTAGAAAATTAAAGCCATTGAAATTTTTAAAGGGTGCATATTTCTTCAATTAAGAATTTCACACAGAATGAAAATTATCGATAATGTCTTCACAAACCAGCAAACGAAGTAATGCATCATAGAAAAACAATAAAGTCGATACTATGGAACGCCTTTGCTGTCTTATAGTCATATAAATGCAGCAACGGCATTCCAAATGATACACCATGATTATCTGACATTACCCACATCATCTGGAGAAAGAAAAAAAAGCCAGACAGTCGAATGAAGTTATGCAACAAGCAAATATTTTTAAATTTATTCTGAGTTTTCCGTTTAGAAATGGCGCGAGTTCTCGGAGAATTCCCTAATTGAATTTTATCATTATAGGATTTTATTTACCAATAGTCTTTTCTTTCTGTTTTCTTTCTCCGAAAAAAAAACGATTTCAATAGGGGTCATTTAAATAGATGAAAAGGGAACTTTGAATGCCACTGAACACGACAAATATGAAAATATTGCAGGCTCGGTTTGATTGAGCCTGTTGTTCTTTGGCAGTATTGGAAATTCCCACGCCGCCTAAGGATTATTCAAATCACTAAAGCAATAATATATATACTGCAGGAAAAATGGGTATTTCGACAAAGAGTCGAAAACAATCATAAACAGATAAAGAAACAATCGGTCTTTCGATCGTGGTCAAACATATAAGTCATAAAAGGATTAGAAACAGTTTAGTTGTAAGTCCTAACAGACACTAAAACTGGTCATTGTCGAAACCCTGTAAAAGCAACAGGTTATATAGTCATCAAGATGTGTAAGAACTTTCTCGAACTGGTGAAAACAATGCTGCATACTAAACTTGTGAAATTTCGTGGGCAGTTCGATGCACGAATTTAAAACCACCACGGAATTAGGAATTTAAGTGTAATTTAGATTTAACTTTGATTCCACGAATTTAAGTACCCACGAATATAGGTGCATCCACAGTAATTGCTAAGTATACATGTTGTTGCATGAATTATTGATATGTTAGAGACGAGACACTGACAGAATGAAAACTTAATCGATCAATGCACTTCTCTTTGCAGACGTCACTTCCGGTTGAAACCAGACTTTGCATTCAATCAAGTTGTCAACAGATACAAATGACATAATTGCCCAAAATAATAAAATAAATCTGGAGACCAGACTAAAATCTCAAGCATCTGATTGGCTGAAATGTGGACTGGTCGCCATTGCAGCCAATCAAATGTTTGAGATTTGAGACTGGTCTACAATCTTCATTTTATGATCTTGGGCACAGCTGCCTCCTCTCCTGTCTACTAAATTATTTGTCTCCATTAGTGAACAGCGTGAAATGATTAGTCACTAAATAATGGAACTAATGTGTCTATCACATTGCAAGTGCCAGACAACATCTGTATCCATCAGGCTTTAAGTAACATACTGTATGTTGATGCACTTTTATTCTATTAGTGGACATTTTCTTGGTTTTCCATTAGACGACATTTTACCATTTTAGAATAATCACAAAACAACATATTCATTTTTACAAACTTTTATTATTTTATATATCTACTAGAATTATTATGCTATTGTTAACAACAACAAAAACAAAAATGAGGAGATACAGTCAAAGGAATAAACTCAGGTGTAGGGATTTACCCTTTCCTCCAAATAATTATATACGCCTCTATGGCATATGCTAACAATACAAATCAAGATCAGCTGGCACATCTGTGCCATCTGATCAGAAACTACACTGTTCGCTTTTTAGTTTATTAGGTAATTAATGACCAAACAGCAAACAGTGCAGATCCTGATTAGACGGCATCAGCCTGTGGTGACTGGTCTGTATGGAGGAAAGGGTTAAATGAATGTCCAATTTTCACAACTCAAAATAGAGATCTCATAACTGTGCAATGTAAATCCAGGATAAATCAAATATGATCAACAAAGAAAAAACATGACACAGCATTATTTACCTGTTTTTGCTGGTCAGATTGACCAGCTATGTGAAATATGGTTTAACCCTTTCCTCCATATATATGCATTTTTACGCATGTGCAACCAGTGTAAATCCAGGCAAGCAGGATCATCCATGCCATCTGATCTGGATCTGCAATAGTTGTTGCATTTTGATCAGAAATAACCTACAGCACGGATGTGCCAGCTGATCTTGATCAAAACAGTTCTCCCACGCAATAAAGGTGTATTTATGGAGGAAAGGGTTAAAATGAAAACTGAACATCTTTTGAACTTATCTGTGCATTTTGATATTTCTGGTGCATGAAACAAGTGTTTAAGCAGTTAGATTTTGGGAAGGTGCAAAAATATAGATTTTGTTCACAGTCATATATCTCTTATAGCTATTTAAAGTTATAAATTGTCAGGTTTCTTGTTTTTTATGTGTACATTAACTAAAACTCCCAAGTTCCATCCACAATATCTTCATCTCTTTAGTTACAATAAAATCAGCAGTAATAATTTGAATTGCAGTAACAATTTTTAATTGTGTATCATATGACCTTAAAAACAAATGTCATTTACTGTATAATTATGAGAAATAAAAGTTAACAGCAGTTTTAAACCATTTTGGTTAACTTTATATTCTTCATAAAGTAAAAGTTAACCCTTTCGGATATGGCCAAAAATTGAACAGTGTAGATCCTGATCAGAATGTTTGCTGATCTGGATTTATACTGATCACCTATGGGATAAAAAACCATATAACATGGAGTTAACATGTAAATTATAGTTTATATCTGATAGTCTAAGAGTAACTTAAAGTGTAAAGTATAACATGATGTCTACATCAACAAAATTTTAACAGTAACAGATGTAAATGCATAGAACTCCTCAGTGTGCATTCTTGAAAAGGAAACTTAATATAGATGTACATGTTTGATATATAAACAATATTAATGAGTGTAAATGTTATAAATGAGTGTAAATGTAACAGATTTTTGATGGTTTTAAAGGTGGTTTTACTTAACACCTTCAATGTTATTTTAAGAACATTCAGTAAAAACAACAACTTCTTTAAATTATCATAATTCATTTCAAACAAAACCTCCTTAACCAATTATTCCATATATATGATTTTTTTCACATGTGCAATCCAGTGTTGATCCAGATCTGCTGGAAAATTGGTGCCATCTGTTCAGGATCTGCAAAGTTAGCATTTTGGTCAGAAATAACCTAATAAATTAAAAGGCGGATATTGCAGATCCTGATCAGATGGCACTGACAAATAAGCGAACAGTGCGGATACTGATCAGATGGCATGGATGTGCCAGCTGATCTGGATCTACACCGTTTGCCAAGGCCATAATGGAGTATATATGAAGTAAATGGTTTACTAGTCAACCGAATACTTGGAAATTTGGATTACATTTACCCTTTAACACCCACATTATACAAATACATGTATATATAAAGATATGTATTACAAAGTGCTAATTTGGAGTAAAAACATGTAAAGGAATTCGGAAGTTAAAAATTTCATCAGAATATCTGTTGCAATCACACAGGAAGATATGTAGATATCTGTGGGATTTTTAACCCTTTCTCCATAGATACCCCTTTAAAGGTAAAGGTATGCATTTAGTCTGTAATTACTAAACGTATTCAACCGACTTTCACTCGGCGCGGTAGATCCCGATTTTCCTTAACATCTGTGCAGTCTGATTTAAATATTCACTGTTTTCTTTTTTGTCAGAAATAATATAATGGATCTAAAAGGGGAAAAGTCTGGAACCAGTTCAGACTGCATGGATCGGGATCTACACTGGTCGCCTTTGGGATATTTAGCTATGGAGGAAAGGGTTAAAGTTTTATGGTACAGCGATCCATATATGTCTGCAAAGTGTTAAAAACATTAAGAATCATAACAAACAATAACAAACAGAATTCTTTTTAACCCTTTACTCCATGGATATTCCTTATAAGCAGACATACTAAGTATGACCAGTGTAAATCCAGATCAGCCTGCACATCCGTGCAGTCTGATCTGGATCTACTTGGTTCCCTTTTATAATCATCACATTATATCTGACCTAGAAAAAAAACAGTAGATCTAGATCAGACTATAAGTATCATGCATAAGTGTGAGGTGAAGATGGAAAAATCTGTCACCGAGGGTTAACTGTTTTGCGGGAACGAGGCTCTGCCGAGTTCCCTCCAAAACAGTTCACCCGAGGTGACAGATTTTTCTATCTTTACCGAATTTCTCATGCAAGATACTTTTTCTTGCATACCTTTTATTATTTATAACATTTTTGTGTAAGTATACAAACTTATTTATTTTCATTATGCTGAAATATTGACGTTAAAGCAATTTTTTTTATGAATGACGTCACTAACTTGAATATATTACGTCAGATATTTGAAGACGTGACGTCACTCACGTGACTCATTCTACATGGGGGGGTGTAGGATCGAAATTTCCTACACGGGTGAAAACACCAGATGACCTGATCTGGTATGCAAGAATACACAGATATGTAGTCTGATCTAGATCTACATTCTTTACCCAAGTGATTAAAGGCTTACCATTAGGAAAAAGGTTAAAGGAGTTAGAAAAATTTGAGCAAAAACAAATAACATTGAAACTCAGTCTAACCTACGTCTAAGTCTAAATCTACAGTAAAAAGTCCCGATACAAAACCCCTACAGAGCAAGCTCCTCCTCAGAAAGACTATGTATTATATGAGTTATAAATAAATGTTTACATGATCATCATGTTTTCTCTAATGTTAACATTATCATCAAATAATTTTTCCACAAACATCCATTCCTGTATAAAAAACATTAAATGCCAATTCTGAATTGTAAATATTGTATATTAAATCTAATATATTTAATGCCAATTCTGAATTGAAAATATTTTATATAATTTAAAGTTTACGTATGTTGTTGTCTTCCATAATGTTTGGTGTAATGGTAAAAAATAAAAGAGTTAATTTTACATAGTAAATACTGACTTCCGATTTGGAAAATTTAATGTGTTAGTAAATTTCAACCAATCAGATGGCCTGGTTACCAGACTAACATTCTGGTTGCATCACCATATATTTTAATCTCTTGCATATTAAAAACATGTTCACAACAAAACGAAAAGTAAACAAGTTTGTTTTTTCCTGTCAAAGTGTTGACATTTATTTGCACAATTACTCAAAAACCAGTTATGCCCAGTTAACAAACAAATAAGTTTTTTGTAAACATATCCTTAACCAAAAATACATGAACAAATTGCATGAAAAGGCACACAGACTTCAGTAAATGCAGTTATCAGTGATGGCTGATAATGCTAAAAGGTAAATAACATGTAATATTTGGTTTGTTTTCATATAAATTACATGTAACTTTGTTTTAATGTTCAAATATAAATTACATGTAATTTTGTTCAATATTCAACAATAAATTAACTATAATTTTGTTACCATATTCAAAAATAAATTAAATGTAACTTGGTTAAAATGTTCAAACATAAATTATATGTAATTTTGTAAAATTGTAATTTTGTTACAATATTCAAATATAAATTACCAGTACATGCAACTGTTACAATTTTCAAATATAAATTACATGTAACTTCGTTATAATGTTCAAATTTTAATAACATATAAATTTTACAGAATGTTCAATGATTAATATTTAATTCTACCCTTTCTACAAAAAATTCAAGGTACTAAAGAAAGGGGCTGACACATATATTTCTTCTACCATTTAGTTCACACATATATGCTACAAAAATAACTTTAACAAAATGTGTATAAAAAGCTCTATTGGTCTACAAATATTTATAAAAATTAAATAAAAACATGGCTATATTACAAGGTACATATATGCTTATGTATATAAAAAAGGACACTTTATGAAAACAATTTACAGAATGTTAACTATAAAATGAGTTTATACCTTTACTCCATATATACACATTTTATCGCATGTGCAACCAGTGCAGATCCAGATCAGCCGGCATATCTGTGCTGTTGGATCAGGATCTGCACTGTTCGCTTTTTGGTCAGAAATACTCTAATAAATCAAAAACCGAACATTGCAGATCCTGATCAGATGCCACAGATGTGCCAGCTGATCTAGGTCTACACTATTTGCCCATGCCATAAAGGTGTATATATGTAGGAAAGGTTTATCACAGATATAACATATAAAGAAGATCCGGAGAAACTTATATGATGCATCTGATAAGTAGGACCATTTTTTGTTGAAACTCAACAGAAGTTGGCAGATATTGTGGAGTCAAATCAGGATTGAATCAATATTTTTATGTGTTCATCTGAGTATGAAAAACATTTGAGTTTTACTCAATTAGTGCTGTTATCAGATACCCCCTCTGAAGGGTGTTGAACAAGATACTTATATTTGTTAAAATATTTAGTTGCACTCAACCAACGGCTAGGGGGCATGAACAGTAATACGCATTTCTGTTACTGTTCATAAACAGCCTCAATCAAACAGAGCTTGCAATGTTTTGAAATTTTTCGAGTTCAGTGGATTTCAAAATTTCCTTATTTTCACCCTTTACTCCATAAATATGCCTTGATCACAATGGCAAACAGTGTAGATCCGGATCAGCCAACACATCTGTACCGTCTGCTTTGAATCTACACTCTTCACTACTTGATTCATTATTTGTTCTAAACAAGAAGCAACCAGTGTAGATCCAGATTAGATGGCACAGATGTGCTGAATCATCTGAATCTAGATTTTTTAAGTGTGATAAAACCATTATATATGTTGTAGCGGATTAAGAGTTTGGGGCCCAAAGAATGGCATGCTCACTTCAAACAATCCCTTTTTTAAGATTCTTACTTTGCAAATGGTCCTATTTACCATTCACATAAAAATATACATGTATAAATAAATGAAAATCTACAAAATATGAAAATGAAGAAAATTTCATTTATCTTTGTAGAACCAAAGGAATGATAAAAAGTGTAAATAATTATTAACTGTACATAAAATAATTCTACTAGACGCTATTGCATAACTGATAATGTTACAAATAAAAAAATATAGTTACTTAGAACAGCACAAAAAGTTACAGTATTTTAAATGTATGAGCTCATTTTTATTAACCCTTTACTCCATATATATGCATTTTAAAGCTTTTGAAACCAGTTTAGATCCAGATAAGCCAGAATATCTATGTCATCAGATCTGGATCTACAATGTTCGCCTCGTGGTCAGAAATAATGTAACTAATCTAAAAGAGAACAGCTTAGATCTTGATTAGATGGCAAGGATGTGCCATGTGATCTAGAGGTTGAACCAAGGTAAATCCAATTCCCATAGACCTCAATGTTAAATTCCCAATATTCAAACACATTTAACATGATTTCTATCATCTTAATTTCTAGACAACCATATATGACTGTGAAGATCTACATTTCATCTATTCAAAAACACACAGCAAATGGGGGGTTAACTTACTTGTAAGAAAATTACTGATCTCTAACCGAACAGACCGTATTTTAAAGGCGGTATCGCAAATACGGTGCCAAAAATATACATCCGCTCTTCCGGAACTAGTACGCCTCTACCAAACGAGATATAGGCATGAAATTGCTTTCATTTATTTTCCTGACATGTTATTCCTGCAAACTAGTCACAAACAGGTCGATTTCTAACGGTTAAGAGGCCCCCCAGATGAAGAGAAAAAAATAGCATATATTGAAACGGACTTCATTCGAATGGACCACGGAGGAATACTGAGTTATTTACCTTAATACAACCTAGATCTAATCTGTTGGCCCATACAATTAAAGCCTTAACTTCAGTGTAAACCGTTAAGCAATGTTTCCATATCAAGTTAACCCTCTGCACCATGGAATACGGCTGTTATCTATAGACAAATAGTGTAGATCCAGATCAGCCAGCACATCCTAGAGGTCTGATCAGAATATGCACTTTTTTGCATAATTATGAGATAAACACTATACATATAGAGAATAAAGAGTTAAATAATAAAATTATACATAAACAAGAGTGCCAAAATGCCACAAAATATGCCCGTCAAAAAGTTTGGCTAATTTGCCACATTTTTCGTATAAAAAAGGGCCATAACTCTTAAGTGCCTGAAGCAACTTGGCTGGTTATTGGACTTGGCAGAGATATTATGCCCACCAACATATTCACCAAGTTTGATAAAGACCGGATGAAAACTCTGACTTAGAGAGCGGAAACAGTAATTTTGGACAATTCAAGGGCAATAATTCAGGAGTGCCTGGGGGGATTTGGCTGGTTATAGAACTTGGTCGAGATATTATGCCCAACATATTCACCAAGTTTGATAAAGACCTGATGAAAACTCTTTGACTTAGAGAGCGGAAACCCTGTGGACGCCGCCCGCCTGCCCGCCAACCCGCCGCAGGTGTTCCCATAATACGTCCCGTTTTTCAAACGGGCGTATAAGAATGTAGTATACAAACACTGGAATAAATCAACAAAGGCACAAGCCATAGCTAGCATTATGTTTAACCCTTTCCTCCATAGATACACCTTTGTTGCGTGGGTGTACAGTTTAATTCCTGATCAGCCAGCACATCCATGCCGTCTGATCAGGATCTAAACTGTTCGCTTTTTGATTTGTTAGGTTATTACTGACCAAAAAGCGAACAGTGCAGATTCTGATCAGATGGCATGGATGTTCCGGCTTATCTGGATCTACACTGGTCGCACACATGTAAAAAGGCATTTATATGGAGGAAAGGGTTAAAAAACAATTGTTCTTGAAGTATAAAAAAGTATATAAGCAAATATTTAAGATTTTTTGTGAATTTATGGTTTTCTGACCATAGAAGTGAGCAGTGTAGATCCAGATCAGATGGCAGATATGCTGGCTAATCTGGTAACTAAAAGTCGTAACTTTGGAGAGACAGGTTAAACAAGGGAGGTAATCATGTTTTTTTTCTAATAATTTGCTAAGTAGTAGTTATTACATCACACACAGATATTATGCGTAGCGATAAATACAATATTACCTCTGCCTATTCAAAAATAAATTTCACCAACACAATTATACCTACAATGTAATGTTTTTCCCTATGCCTAATCTTACAGTTTAACAAATCCAAAACTTTAAACTAAAACAAAAATGAAAAAAAAACATGCAACTAGATTTGCTACCATGATTGTGTCAAATTTTTGATTTGCTTAAAAATCTTTTCATTGCCCTTTTCTTATATCCAATGTAAAATATTTTTACTACATTTTCTTTCTTATTTTAATTTTACATTATTTAATTTTACTTAACTCACGTGTAAATTTATCCAAAAATCTCAGTAAAATACAAGTGCTAGATATTAGTTCAGAAAATGTTTCTTTTTTCTCTAGATGTCAAAACAATGAATACACTTAAAAATTCTTGAATTTTACACTGAAGGAATTCTTACATACAAGAATACATGATGCATAAAATTTAAACAATTATTCCTTAAACAGTTATTAAGATTTAAACTCTGAAAAAAATTAATGTAATCTCATTTCTTTTATTGCAAGAAAATCTTCACAGATCTTATCAAACTACGAGGGTTGTCCCAATAAATCGTAGACTATTTGAATAAAAAGAAAACTACTGAATACATGTTTATGTAAATTTCACAGTTAGTTAAGACATCATTTGGTAACTAGTAGACGAAATATCAAAGAAAAATGGATTATTATAAAGAAATCGGAAACATTTTAACAAGGCGACCTATCGACCTGCGGCGCACGTCACAACGTCATTACAATGCTCACACAGCATACCGTTACTCGTTCCTGAAGTACTCTTCAGCATGTTTGATACACTCACAGTGTCTGATCACCAGACTATTAAATAAATTAATGTAACGCTCTGTTGGAAGAGTTTTGTTGAAGGCCAAGCTTTCTGATCTCGTCGCAGATCTCAAATTTGCGACCTATGAGCCCGAACGTAAACAACGTCTACCGTAGCGAGGTCTGGCGAGTACGGGGGATGTCTTGTTCCGAGTATTATTTCCGATTCACCATACGAAAACTTTCTGTGCCACTTTTGTATACCAACGCTCTTGATATGAGGATGCTTTTAAACATGTTTTTGTTTCTTAATCGTGTCTTTTGGCGTCATTCGCTTTTATCACAATCTTGGATGATCGAAATGTGCGCCGCGGCTTCTTCAAACGTTGCGATTTTCATTAGAAGTTAAAATTTACTCATTAGCATGAAACAAGCACTACTCTTAAACAAATTAAGGCAACGTTTTGAAACTTTGCGGATTGATTTCAGAATGATCACCAATGAAGGAAACATTAACAATTTGCGACTAAAATGGCAATGTGTAATGTATTAACTGTTTAAAGTACATTATTGAATTCAAGATCATGGCGCTTTTTGACGTGCGCCGCCGATCGCTATCACGGTTTAATAAAGTGTATGTAATTTCTTTATTTTAGTAAATTTTTCTTTGTAATTCAGCATTCTTGTTACCAAATGATGTCTTAACTAACTGTGAAATTTGCTTAAAGATATGTTAAGTAGTTTTCTTTTTATTCAAAAAGTCTACGATTTATTGGGACAACCCTCGTATTTTGAACAAGTGGGGTTAAAATGATTTCGACATAATTTGTTGAATAAAAATTAGTGACAGTTTTTCCTGACTTTCTGAATTCACAAAAGCATAATATGTAGTACACAGATATTTTTGTGTCATTATTTACATACTAAAACGAAGCATAAGTATACAAAACTCTCTAATCTTCCGTGTAATTTCAAACTGTCATCTTTTCTTGATCATTTTGATCAAGATTCCTTCATTTCAATAAAATTGATAAATAGCCTTAACTATTTCTCTAACATACAATGTCAAAATGGTAAATTCAGTGTAGATTAAAATCATCTTGAATTCATATATACTAAATGACCAGAGCCTGCACTATTTTATTTCCCTGCAAAAAACATTCCTGAAGAATACTTACAGAATTACCTGAAATTCATTTACCTCTTTATTCCATGTATACGGATTTATCGCATGTGCAAACAGTGTAGATCCAGAATAGTTTGCAAATCCCGGTTGTGAGATCCGGATCTACGCTCTTCCCTTGGTCAAAATTGAATCAATAAGTCAACAGTGCAGATCCTGATCAGACATCAGGAATGTGCCTACTGATTCTGGATCTACTGTACACTGTTTGCCCATGGAAAATGGCTATCTCATGGAGCAAAAGGTTATTTTTGCAAGTTTAAAGTTTAACCTTCTAATGTTGTAAAATCTTTGTGCTACAATGCATCTTGATTTTAATGATGTCAACTGTTACTGGTGTTATAAAACAGCAATTTACACAATGCTATAGGTCGCATTTCTATCAATATTGACTTCCATGTTTTTACAAAAGTCCGCAGTGAAAGGTATACAGTTAAAATATTGACAGCCTGGACAGTTATACAAGGGCAGCACATAAAATAATATCACGAGCAGAACAAAGAGAACGATTGCCCCACCGAGGCATAAAACAATTCCAATAATTTTGCGCCTCCTATCGAATGTCCCGAATGAAACGTAAGGCAATAATGCAAACGCAAGCAGGAATCCGAACAGAAATCCGCTGAGATGAGCCCAGTTGTCGATCCAGGGAAGCAGACCGAGTATAAATAGAACAACAATGGGGACGGCTACTTTTAACAAGGCTATAGATGGACGTTCTAACATCTGCCAGGACTGAAGGACTTCGACTAGGAGACAGGCTAGGATACCGAACTGTGAGCCAGCTGGGCCAACCTACAAATGCAATAATGTACATGGCTATACAGACATTGAATAGGTATTATAATGTCATATTATTTTGAAAATTAATGACGTTGAATACCTTCTGGTCAACTATATTTCGTGGAAAAGGAAACATTCTATTTTATATTTTCTACTGAATTATTGAGTTTTCTTAGTGCAAACAGTGAAATATCTGTTTGTTTTTAATTTCTAAAATATTTGTAAATCCTATTCTGTATTTTGTTATGATTTAATATTTATAGATCAATCTACCAACAAAATCTACAACAAATATTACCCCATAAGTCGTCAGTCTGGCGCAGAAAAACTCATATGACAACAAATATTACTCTAACTAAAAACAAAACTATATACGGCAAATTTATTGATATTTGTGACTAATTGTCCCCTGAGCAACAAATGTAGATCCAGATCAGCCAGCACAGGTGTGCCATCTGATCAGGATCTACACTGTTCACTTAAGATTCATTAGGCTATTTCTGTCCAACAAGCAAACACCATAGATCAAGATCAGGGCTGAAGGTTATAAAACTGAGCATGGAAACCAGTCTCAAATCTCAAGCATCTGATTGGCTGAAATGGCGACCAGTCGCTATTTCAGCCAATCAGATGCTTGAGATTTGAGACTGGTTTCCATGCTCAGTTTTATAACCTTGGGCACTGAGGGCAGCAATGTACAGGCTGATCAGGATCTACACCAGTTGCCCATGTGAGAAAAGACCATGAAGTAAAGAATTAACCAGCCATGAACAGAAACCTTACCTCGACATGATAGGGCACAAATATTGAGCTAGCCAGATTGCCAGCTATTCCAGCCCCCACGTAGATGATGGTCATTCGGATGCTGCCAGTTAACTTCTCCATATCTCGCATGATGAGAATCTGGAAGCCCAGGGTGATGATCAAATGGAATAATCTGTAAACAATCAAATAGACTGTAAGTTTCGCATCTTTCTTGAACTACCAGATGTCATTTTATTTCAGGAGGAAAGAAATTTGTGTTGTTCTTTCCCTGTTATCTTTCCAGAAATACTAATACCAGGCATAAATCAAACACTACCAGGAATATTTCCAAAATTATCAGGCATCTTTCCAGAACTACCAGGCATTGAGCTATGACTATAAGGCATCGATTGATACATGAAACTACCAGGCATCAAAAAAATTTTCCATGCATCTTTTTCTACATTTTTTCAGAACAATTAGACAACATACTGAAACAATCAGGTATCTGCAACTTTACAGTGTGAACAATGTCACATTGTTTACTTACAACAGTATTAATCAGTAACAGTTTATACAAGACACTTAACTGAAAAGTTTAATAAATACAATAAAGGCAAGCCCATCACTGTGACATTAAATAAATTCAGATGTTACTGGTTATTTATCTTAATGGCACAAAACTACATACCCTCCATGTAAGAACAGAGATGTCCAGAGCCTGTAGAACTGGTCAGGGTATTCATCTTGAGCAAATGGAATCATACCACAGATCTGCTTCATACATGGCACCTGTATTGACAACAGATCAGCAAAATGTCTCTGCTATCACTCACTATTTTGCATTAAAGTGGAATCATTTTACTTCACAGAGGTTTATTTTCACATCTTTTGCACAGGGAAGTGTGTGAATTTAAACCCTAGTGAATTATAACCATAAGCAAATTTTATTCATATTTAAGGATTGAATCAATATTTGATGATTTTCATTTGAAAACTCAAATATCGATTCAATACTTATATTTACACACCTAAATACTCTAATACAGAAGTTGTGAGAATAATTCGTGATACGACGGCTTTTTCGACAAAGTGATTGACGGCATGCTTTTTGGAGCAACTCGTGGCAAAACGTGCGTGCATGGCGACATCACACGTCAAAACATTGTGCAATGTTCAATAAATTGTAAATGGTTCTACTGAAGGCACGCCTTTGAAAGTAATACCTCATACTGTTTACCATTAGAAATTATGATTCGTCAGATGAATAAGACTTTATAGTAGGGGACAAAGTTGGAGTGTAAATATAACAACTTATCTACTTATCTAAGGAGAATAATACAAATGCTTGAATTAATTCCCTTGTGAAAATGTCATCTATGGCTTCTGCTTGAAAATTTGTTCCTGCGAAATTAAATGATGCCACAGTCTTTCAATTACTGGTTCTTTCCAATTGCAAGTTGTTGAATTTACAGAATATTAAATGCAGTAATTAATTATTTTACTGTTCAACAGCATTGTTTGAATACATGACTTACTAGTTTAATATAATACTTAATGATAGTTGATAGGTGCTGCTGATACAGAAATGTCTTTCTACACAAAACTGGGCCCAAGTTCACAAAACTGAGACTGACGACCAGTCCAAGATATTATTCTTACCCTTGGTCAGTTCTGAAACTGTTCTCAATTGCAATCAATCAAAATGCCTACATCAGAGACTGGGCCCAAGTTTCAGTTTAATAACCTGTAAAGTTTGAGATTATGGAAAGTGAGACCAGTCCAAGATCACAATTTTCTGATTGGTCAATTCCAAGACTGTGTTCAAGATAAACCAATAAAAATGCTTAGATCAATAATTCAGTTTAAAAACCTGTGAGTTGAGACCAAGATTACAAAACTGAGATTGGAGACCAGTCCAAGAATTCTTCCCATTGGTCATGAGACTGTGCTTAATTTAAACCAGTCATAATCCTCAGATAAGTGACTGGTTTCAGTTTAATAACCCTGGGGCCTGGATCATAACAAACCTGAGAGCAAAGGAAGGCATCTTCATGGAAGTAACCCCTGACAAATTCACAATGTTCACGAGTTGTGATCATGCACTCTCCCTGGATTCCGTGACAACATGGTCGCCCTGATATTTTACATGACATATGACGATCTCTTCTCTCTGTACTGTTGGGACTTGTTGTTTCTTTACATAACTGTAGGAGATTTAACAATATTTGTCTACATCAACTAAAACTATTATAGTTAAAGATATATCTGGCGCATCTGAACAAAAAAAATAAAATCCATCTTTTTGCCATGAAAGCTTACACATCTTAATTTAAACTAATTTGACCACATGGTATGTATCAAATTATGGTTTAAAATAAGATTTTTGCAAAACAAATATTGAAGCAGACACTCTCGCGGTATATCCGCAAGTTAAAAAACTGCCAGTTTTTTTAACTTTATACATATTTCATTTTTATTTATTGGACAAACGGGAAAGAATTCGTAATACATGTATTCTTAGATTATGCCTAGTTTTTCATTAATAATCGATCTCAAATGTTATTTTTATCATTTGTAAGGGTAAAATATAGACCTTGGATAACTTTAATTCTAGTTTGCTTTGTTTAATCGACTGAAAAAGGGCCAGGAAATAACACATTTTTTAATTGCATGACCTCCTTGATACCACTGAGTTGCCAGTAATAACATCGAATCATCAAGCACCAAGTCCACAAAACTATTTAACATTGAATTTGATTTCATCTGATACAGAGTCTGTTTTGACAAAGGACAATGTCACTGACATGGAGAAGGGAATTCTACAGATTTTCATATTTAGAAAATGAATTAAAGACTTTGAATATTAAAATCAATTTCAAAGTTGTCAATTGGAAACACAAATTCAGAAGCAAAATATCAAGATTTCACATTTTTACTGTAAAATTCAAACCATGATGTCACAGTATATATAAATAGTATCATAATCATATGACCAATAGATGCATAAAACTGCACTTACAGGCCACTTTGTGATGTCATCTTCCCAGATAAACGGTGCGACAGATGCTGGGTTCTTACAGTACCTAAAACATACAGATATAAGGCAAAATGACCTTAAACATACAGATATAAGGCAAAATGACCTAAAACATACAGATTTAAGGCAAAATGACCTAAAACATACAGATATAAGGCAAAATGACCTAAAACATACAGATATAAGGCAAAATGACCTAAAACATACAGATATAAGGCAAAATGACCAAAAAGCGAACACTGCAGATCCTGATCACACTGAATGGATGTGCCAGATGATCTGGATCTACACCATCCACACATACGATAAAATGCGTACTTATATGTAGGATAGGGTTTCATAGTGTACAGCTCTCTGTGAAATGGAATAATACTGACCAGAAGAATTACCGTGAATGCATAATGTTTGTGGCGATTAAAAAGTTTCGTGGGTTTCTGTGAAACATTTTAATGAATCCTTAAATTTGTGGTTTTATGTATTCTATTCTATTTTTTTTTCTATTTTCTAAAATAATGTTATAAAGAAATTTATATTTCAATGGGGTTTTAAATTCAGTGAAATCAACGATCATTACTATCCAAAGAATATTATGATTTCACAGATTGTTCAAACCAACTTACATAGGATCCTGGCCGCAAACAGAGCCTGACGTCCACTTACTATGACCTTTGTTTGTGGTGTTCCATTTATACCAGGTATTCAGGGTTTTCTGGAAAAACAAACTCATACAAATATGTGATGCATGAATAAATAGAGACTTCACAAAAAGATCCTGATCAAATTGCTGAGTTACAGGATCAAAAAAGGATATATTAAACTGGTTTCTTGACATGTTAAGGCAGCTTTTAGTTTAGACCCTGATCACACTGAACAAATTCCCACACTGATCTGGGTTGAAGGTTATAAAGCTGAGTTTGGAAACCAGTCTCAAATCTCAAGCATCTGATTGGCTGAAATGGCGACTGGTCGCCATTTCAGCCAATCAGATGCTTGAGATTTGAGACTGGTTTCCATGCTCAGCTTTATAACCTTGGGCACTGGATCTACCCTGGTTGCACTGTGCCAAAAAAAAACAACATTTTATCAAATGTACATGTTATTGTCATTGAAATATTAAAGCATATTCTGATTCATTTTACTTTATATACCAGATATTGGTGTTCAGATTGAACATTTCAGTCACCCTCTGAAACGGTGCCACAATATAAGTTGAAGGTTTAATAAAGAAATATTAAGAAACGGCAAAGTTATAGTTGATGTTAAGTTTTTGTGACTGATAGACTGACTGACACACAAAGCAATCTTTATGTATCACCTTTTCTTCAAAAAGTGTTACTTTTTTGTGATCAAGTTAAAATCTATCAATGTTGCTTGAGGCAAACTGTTGACAGAAGGAGGCTACAACATCTCAGCATGAGCCTCTGCTAAATACCTAACAACTTATGTCTACTTACTGAGCATCTTTTCTCTACCATCTGTGTGCAGCCTGAACCGTCATCCCTAACACAACAAGCAGAGCTCCTTTCTTCATCACGATCCTTGATCATCCCCTTTTCTATGCCCTGATCCCTTCTCATACATGGTGAATATTTGGCACCTAGGTGTATCAAATCAGCCTAGAAAGAAAAGGAAAGGTTGCTTTAATCCTTACATAGATGTGTCAGCTGATCTGGATCTACACTGGTTGCATGTGTTAAAATGCTTATATATGGAGCAAAGGTTTTATCTTAACTCCCACTGAGACAACTTTAATGGCATGGTTAAACACTGTAGATCCAGATCTGTTGGCACATTAGGCAGTCTGACAAGCTCTTCTGATCTGTTTGGTTATTTCTGAACAAAAAGATGTGCAACTTGATCTCAGTATGCAATATTTTAGGCAAATTTAGAAGCTACATCAAACAACATCAATCAATATGATTGATATTAACTGTGGAAGTAACTTAGGCTAAATTGAACAGTATAAAGTTTAATAGACTTAAGTGTTATAACTGACTTCCCTTTTGAAAGATTTCATATAGTGGTAAATCATGAATGTTAAACAGCCCTAAATCAAAACCAATATTGGATCCATGATTTGGAGGTGGGGATTGCACAATGTTACATATATTGTATTTTATTTACATACCTGTCGAGGCCCTATCCATAAATTGTCAGTTTCAACATATCTTGTAAGTTCATATGCCAGGTTTGGCTTCAGAATCTGAAATAAATTTTGGAAAAAATAACTGCACTGTCCAAAATATTTATAAAAAAAACAACAACAAAATATTTCATTTTAATGAAAATATTTAGATTTAGATTATTATAAAACCATGGCCCGATATCATAAAATTGAGACTGGAGACCAGTCAAGGGAGATCACTGTAAAATATTTAACAGATATGAGCTTGCGTGAAATTAAACTGACACTAAATTATGTTTTATATTAGAATACATTGGTAACAAAATGAGAACTCAGAGCTTCTGAGTGAATATTAGCTTGTTTAAGAAACTGATACTAAATTATGTTTGAAATTTGAAAACCTTGGCAACAAAATGAGAACTTACAGCTTCAGTGTAGACTGTTTCCGAGTGTCCAATGGGTGCGATACCATAAACTGATACTGATACGATAAACACCACAACTTGCACAAATGTCACCCAGTAGGTAAAGAAAGGCCTGAAAGAACATAACACTGTAATAAACTGGTACATATATTACCCAGTATGTAAAGAAAGGCCTGAAAGAACATAAATCTATAATAAACTGTTCTTATGTTTACCAGTATGTTCTGAAAGAAAACATACAACTGTAATAAACTGATATAAATGTCACCCAGTATGTAAGGCATGAGAAAACATAAAATTGTAACAGTTATAAACTGTTACAAATGATACCCAGTATGTAATGAATGACGTGAAAGAAATGTCATCCATATGTTAAGAAATAACTAAAAGAACACTGAAATAAACTGTTCAAATGTAAACCAGTATGTGAAGAAAGGTCTGAATAAACATATAACTGTAATAAACTGTTTCAAATGTCATCCAGTAGGTAAAGAAAGGCCTGAAAGAACATAAAACTGTAATAAACTGTTCAAATGTAAACATTTAAGTAAAGAAAGATCTGTTCAATAAACTGTTCAACTATTACCCAGTATGTTAAGAAAGGCCTGAAAGAACATTACACAGTGATACATGAATTTTATAACACTGTGATACATGAACAGTTTATAAATGAAGTTACATGTTAGTTTTTTAATGAATATATAGAATTAAGAAGCTTTTGTTTTGCCACTTCAATTAACAATGAAACTGTGTGAGTCTTTCTTGTTTAATTTAGTTTTTGTGGACCTAAGTGTATCAAAGGGGAAAAAAGGGGCATTAGTGTGTCAAAAGTGGCATTGATCTAAAGAATAAAGCATCATCATGACCCTTTTTTTCATTAGCAATTAAATTGTAAAGTATGGTGAAATAAATGAAATTTTAGAAATGGAAAATTTGGCCAGCATTAAGTTATCAAAAAGAACAGACCGACAGACAAACTCAGTGGTACCTACGTATTGCATTTCTTTGCAAGAGCGACAAAAAAATTAAATATGTCACAAAATGTAATAAAATCACAGTATTAACAGTACCTATGATCATCAAACTCATCAATCTGCTTCTTCACGTAGGAGTTCATTCTGTCCGGACGGTAATTTCTCTGGAATAATCTCCCAACAAACCCCATGCCAACGTTTCTCCTGTCTCGTTCAGTGATTGAATTAACAACCTCCCGGGTGATTCTTCTCATGCCGAAGTCTGGCATGTCCAGTCCGACATCTGGGGTTCCCGGGGCTGGCTTCGGTTGGGCACCTCTTCTCCAACCAGCTGCTGGCACTGGCCTGTGAACATGAAAGAATTATTTGTTATGTGTAAAATCATTTAATATTTGGGAGATTTTAATTTAAAGCAGTTAACCTTTTTTTTTTCAGAAAACAATTACCCCGAGATCTGTTTGTTATTGTTGGTTATAACAAAGTTTTATTACCTATTACTCCGTGGGATCTAGCCCTCATCCATGTGCAAACTGTAGATCTAGATCAGCCAGCAGAGGTACTGACTGATCTGGACCTCCACTGGTCTCAGATGTTTAGACAAACATTTTTACTGTGGTATCATTTTATTTCGCTTTGGCTTTATTTTAGCATTTTTCGAGCACGAAATGTTCTGATGTCAGAATGGACCTACAATTTTTATTAAGTAGTACATATCCCTATTTAAGGTATTAAATAAATATACTTCTTATGGAAATAAAATAAATTATAAGTAAAGAATTTTGTTAATAATATTTTGAATGTTACTGCAAAACTGATTTGCGCAAATTTACACCTGCGCGATGTAGTCATTTACAGCGATTGCACAAAATTTTGTGCTAGCGAAATTAAATGACACCATAGTAAATGAAGTAAATCATTAAAATTGTTGTTACCCAGCAGGTGCAGCACCCTCTAGATCAGCACTGGTCTCCTCCCTGATTTTTGCGAGCTGTTTTTCTGGTATACCAGCAGTAGGTTCGTCATAGAACACGTCATCTACCAGACTAAGCTGGTCCTGTTCTGGCATCTGAAACTGATGAAACATACAACAAAATGAGATTACCTGTTGTTTTCATTCATCAACCCACTTGCAGATATTTTAACCCTTTCCTCCATATATACGCCTTTTTACGCATGTGCAACCAGTGTCGATCCAGATCAGCCGGCACATCCGTGCCATCTGATCAGGATCTGCACTGGTCGCATTTTGGTCAGAAATAACCTATTAAATGAATCAAAAAGCGAACATTGCAGATCCTGATCAGATGGCACGGATGTGCCCTCTGATCTGGATCTAAACTGTTCGCCAACGCAATAAAGGTGTGTCTATGGAGGAAAGGATTAAGAGAGAAGTCGTGTCTAAATGATCTGGATAATACAGGTATGAATGGCAGGGCTGTGCTGGTTCTTTATTTATGACTTTCAATTTTCTCAAATACCTGTAAGTTTCTATTATCAATTTTACAGTAGTTTTAAATTGTGGATTTTATGCAGTTAAATTCATTGGCATAAAATTTCGTGGTTTTCCATGGGTTTTTTTTATTTTCTAAGTTTAAATTTTGACATTTGTTGATTATTGTGGCTAAATCCACCATATTGTTTCAAATTTTCTCAAATACCTGTAAGTTTCTATTTTCAATTTTGCAGTGGTTTTAAATTGTGGATTTTATGCACTTAAATTCATTGGCATAAAATTTCGTGGTTTTCCATGGGGTTTTTTATTTTCTAAGTTTAAATTTTGACATTTGTTGATAAATGTGGCTAAATCCACCATATTGATTCAAATAAATTTAACTTTTGGCAATGCAGGAATACAGAAAATGTTAACTAGCATGCAATCTGTCAAACTATCATACCTACGAGGGTTGTCCCAATAAATCGTAGACTATTTGAATAAAAAGAAAACTACTGAACACATGATTATGCAAATTTCACAGTTAGTTAAGACATCATTTGGTAACTTTTAGATGAAATATCAAAGAAAAATAGATTATCATAAAGAAATTGGAAACATTTTAACAAGGCGACCTATCGACCAGCGGCGCACGTCACAACATCATTACAATGCTCACACAGCATACCGTTACTCGTTCCTGAAGTACTCTTCAGCATGTTTGATACACTCACGGTGTCTGATCACCAGAATATTAAATAAATTAATGTAACACTCTGTTGGAAGTCTTTTGTTGAAGGCCAAGCTTTCTGATCTCGTCGCAGATCTCAAATTTGCGACATATGAGCCCGAAAGTAAACAACGTCTACCATAGCGAGGTCTGGCAAGTACGGAGGATGACTGATTCCGAGTATTATTTCCGAATCACCATTCGAACACTTTCTGTGCCCCTTTTGTATACCAACGGTCTAGATATGAGGATGCTTTTAAACTTGTTTTTGTTCCTTAAGCGTGTCTTTTGGCGTCAATTCGCCTTAATCACAATATTGGATGATCGAAATGTGCGCCGCGGCTTCTACAAACGTCGCGATTTTCATTAGAAGTTAATATTTACTAATTAGCATGAAACAAGCACTACTCTTATACAAATTTAGGCAATGTTTTGAAATTTTGCTGATTGATTTCAGAATGATCACCAATTAAGGTAACATTAACAATTTGTGACTAAAATGGCAATGTGTAATGTATTAACTGTTTAAAGTAAATTATTGAATTACAAATCATGGCGATTTTTGATGTGCGCCGCTGATCGCTATCACGGTTTAATAAAGTGTATGTAATTTCTTTATTTTAGTAGATTTTTCTTTGTAATTCAGCATACTTGTTACCAAATGATGTCTTAACTAACTGTGAAATTTGCTTATATATATGTAAAGTAGTTTTCTTGTTATTCAAAAAGTCTACGATTTATTGGGACAACCCTTGTATATGCCCAACGGAAAGGTTCAAGATAGTCATGTGGTGAAATAACATGTTCTCATTGGTGGATATTTTGTAAGTTCAAAACCTTGCATGAGGTTTTGATATTAGGCCGATGATATATATACTAGTGTCCAAAAGAAACAATACCAAACCTTTTCAAAATGTTTTCTGCTAAGTGAAATTTTAATTTTAGTCCCCACCCATTTTACATTATTGTCCTTATGATTTTACAGTATTAATTTTTTGTGTACATGCTGTTGAAAGGTCGCTCAAATAAAATAAACAAATATTAAATATCTATATTGTTTTGATTTTCTTGAATGAATTTGCAAACACGTGGTATTGTTTCTTTTGGACACTAGTTTACTTTAACAACTTCGTGGTATAACATTTAACATACAGCATAGCTATCCCCAAGATCACTTCTTGTATCTCCCATGTCCCCTGCCAGACTTGCTGGTGCATAACTTCTCATGCTGGCCTTGGTTCGCAACTTTTTTCTTGTGCCCTGAAAAACATGCAGTTTAAAGGTTGTTAATCAAAATTATGTTAAATTTTTTTAAACCTTCCTAACTTTAAACGGAGACTTTGTATCATGTAACATTTACTCCATAAATCCTAGTATAAGCCATGAACTCTTCACTCTTTAGATAGGGTTAGATCTTCAATCAAGATCTGCATTTTTTGCTATGTGCCATTAAGATCAGATGGTAAGGATGTGCCTGCCAGCTAGTCTGGACTAAACTGGTTGACCATGTGATAATATAAGTATCATTCACGTGTGTTGGGTAAAGACCGCTTGATCCGGCCCGAGTGAAATATGCACAAGGGCGTTAACGAGGCTCTGTCGTTACTGCCTAAGTTCATATTTCATGAGGCCCAGATCACAGATTCTTTACCAAACATATCAAGTGAATAATACTTTTTCTTGCATACCGTATTTATTTTCCGCATTTTGGGGTATTTTTTGTAGATTTTTCTTTGCACTACTTTTTTATAGTAGCGAAGTGATATACGAGACATTCCATCATTCATTCATAACTTTGTAAGACATTGTGATGTCATATAAAGCGCGTGACTCATTCTACATGGGGGGTGTAGGGTAGACATTTCCTACATGGGTGAAAACACCATATGACCTGATCTGGTATGCAAGAAAAGGCATATCCCATGGATTGAAAGGTTAGCATATTATTTCAAGAACAAACCTAGGGATATTCACTACTGTAACAGTTGCTAGTTTAACCCCTTACTCCATGAGATATGGCTGTTATTCCATTGGCAGTGTAGATCCAGATTAGAAAGCACATCTGATCAGGATCTACACTGTTTGCTTTCAGTGTAAATTAAGATCATATGACACTGATGCGCTTCGAGATCTGGATCTACACTGGTCACACATGTGGAAAAAGCTGGATATATGGAGTAAAAGGGTTACTCTATTATCAGGGCAGTTAAGATATACAAACGACAATAAGTGAGATACATACTGCTATAGTTTGCATTCCTTTCCATGTCATTTTGAGAACGGAGTCCTTGCGTGTTCTGCGTGCTGGGAACCCTCTTGTACTGGCTGTGTACGTGCTGGTGCTGGAGAGAGGGGTAGTGCGACGGGAATATGCACCAGAACTGTATCTTGCTCCAGGAGCTAGAAATATATTTACATACTTACTGACCATGTTATATATTTAATAGAGAACCAAACAAGCCCATTGGATTCATTGTTCGAAGCCCTCAGAAGTTTCATTTGACATTGTAAACAAAAGCTTTAAAGTAGCCTTAAGCATTTTTTTCATCTGTCAAATTTCTTTAACTCTTTGCCCTGTAAACACAACTTTTATGGCATGACCAACCAACCACATGTAGATTCAGTTCAGACAACAAATCTTTGATACCAGGGTCTACACAGTTTGTGATTTGATTCACTGGATTATTTCTGACCAAAAGGCAGCCAGTATAGACCAAGATCAGACAGCCTGCATGTGTCTGCTAATCTGGATCTATTTTGGTTGCACAGTCAATAAATCTGTATAATCGGAGAAAATGTTTAAAAAGATGTAATTCATAATAATGATACATTTCTTTTTTATGTGAGAATTTGTGTATCTCTGACTATTATGAACTGCCACAGATACAATATGACCTTTCCGTTTCATGTTCACTGTTTTAATTACTTCCTGTTCATACAATCTTTTAAAATTCCTTGTGTAACTAACAGAAGTACGCACAATATCTCTTGCTGTTACTAAATAATAGCATTTGAAGTATATACCGTTTCTCTCTAGATATTAGTAACAGCAAAGAAATGGCTATAGTCTCCCAAATGTCCTAAAATTCTCCATCTACTCAGCCTATATATGTTTCCTACAGAAAGCTAAAAACTTCCAAAAACTTCTCCCTAAAATTGCAAAAACTTCTTCCTGTTCTCAAAGCCAAAGCCCATCCCTGACAGCATTTGAAGAATGTAAAATTTAATGATCAAAACATCAGTTTACCTTTCAGTGGATCGTGTATGTATCGTACTGACGAGTCCAGCTCATCGAAGTCTGTGGTTTTAGTCATAGCACCTTCCTTCACCTTGCCCCGATAGTAGCGCATGTGGCGATTCTGCCATTTGGATGACTGCTGACAATCTTCTTCAAGACCGAAGAAGTCTGCCATACTGCGCTTTACAGACCTGTTAACATGAAAAACAAAAAAATTAAGGGTTCTTAACGCTTTAAACCATAGATACACCTTTATTAAGTAGGTACAGAACAGATCCATATCAGAGATATCTGTGTCATCTTATCAGCATCTATACTCTTTGCTTCTTAGTCAGGAATAACCTTATGACTGTAAAAGCAAACAAGCTAGAGCATGATCAGATGGCATGACTGTGCTGGCTGATCGGGATCTTCACTGTTTTAAAACATATACATGATGTAAAGGGTTTAAGTGAGATGTCCGTGAAGAGAAAAAATGATATTATATTGAGAGAATAATGATGTGCCAAGTAAAATCTTTACACGAAAAAAAACATTTAGGAAGTTAATAGTATTCACATCTTACAATTCACAAAAAAATTGGAAAGGTCTCTTATGTGCAAGAGTTACCAAACCTTTTAGCTGAGCTATAGCATTAACGTTATAGTAAAACATATATTACACAAACATTTTTAACTTTTTCTTCATGGAAACTTCATATTTTCCATGTGTGATCATTCAGTGTCGAGCCAGATCAGCCTGTACATCTGTGTAAACTGATCAGGACTGAAGGTTATAAAACTGAGTTTGGAAACCGGTCTCAAATCTCAAGCATCTGATTGGCTGAAATGGCGACTGGTCGCCATTTCAGCCAATCAGATGCTTGAGATTTGAAATTGGTTTCCATGCTCATTTTTATAACCTTGAGCACTGGATCTAAACTGTTCACTCTGGTTGATTCAATTGACCAAGAAATGAACATTGCAGATAAATTAGAGTAGCCTTTTTTAAACATACCTCCCCATTCGTCCAAGTCTTGAAGATGGCTGCTGTGTACGTTTTTCATATCTACCGGTAACTGTACCTGCCGGAGCGCTTACTTGCCGATCCATGGCAGGTAGATTATGTCAATACCTGAAATCATAATTCATGTTAAAAATTACACAGCCTAATGGTATAATGAAGAGGAAAGCCTAAACATTCAACATATGAGATGTCACAATAAAATATGTGCCTTTACTTAAGAATGTCAGTATACAGGGCACTTGTTTGGCAATTTTTGGGGCCCATCATGGGCCCCATTCCCCTCTCAAAATAGTATGGTTTTTTTCCCTCATCTCAGAAAAAATTCACCTCCAAAATCTAAAATATAACTGAAATGGACTCCCAAAAATGCATGTAATTGACAAATAGATTTATTTGTAAGTCTAATGTCACAAAATATACTAGCTATTAAATCAGTGGTGGAAAAACAGTGTATTGAGAAAGTGTGAAACTTCAAAGTCAAAAAATGCACATTGAATTAAAATTCCCATTTTCTGTCTTTTTGACACAAAATTCCCCTTCCCTAAGGGTATGGGTACCTGTCCCTAAAAGTTGTCTAGTGCCTTGGTATAATTTTATGGTAATTGGAAATGGGATCCATACATTTTTCACCAATTCCGACATGGCATGAACATGTATATGTAAGGGAACTGAACAGAGAAATATTTATTCTAAATGCGGCCTTACTTATAAAGAACTTGTGTAATTCTAAAAGAGAACAAGTGTAGCTGTATCTATTTATTTATATTTAAATACTGCCGGACTCCCAATTGAATGTTACTCTTGGCAGGTGAGCGTCTGTGTATATGTTAACTGTGCATATATGTTAAAAGAATGAGTGAATAGTTCAGAAACTGTGACAGATATAAAAGTAATACAACTACAGAACACTATGGAACAAATAGGATTGCCTCAAAAGATGCTGAAGGATATCAGTATCAACATGAATCATAGAATGTGTGACCTAGGTGTAAGCATGGCACTAGATGCGAGGCATGTATATAAAAGGTTAACCACTTCTTCCCATGACTACCATTTATAGTTCAGTAGGGAGAGCAATCATCCTCTTAAGTGAGTGGTCCCTGGTTCGAGTCCGATTCTGGCTGCAATTTTATCTCATTCAGCGACATAACGAAAATGAAAGTCCCGATGTCATAAGCCTATGAGATCAGCACCGCGGATATAAACCGAGTGCTTCGGTTTCATGAATCATGCGGCCTGACTCTGCTTTGGCAGGATTTTTAAGTGTTTTTCTCAGTGGAAATAAATTACGATTTAATTCTTTTGAGAAACAAATTCAGACAGAGAAGTTAGATCGGAAAAATTCAAGTAAAAAGTGAAAGTTTACCTATCCAATTTGGAGTTGCTAGAAACACAGGAAGTGTTTATCGGGCATGCGCAAATTTAACAGGTGGGTTTGTTTAAAATACGAAATGGAGAAATAGACCGCAATGAAAACGAAACATACATCTTCAAATAAAATGTTATTTTCAATGTATTTGTTCTTATGAGGAATGAGTACGGTAAATCGATAATTAATCTGGAAGACGATAATTATTGACGATTTTTTATTACAGTTCAACAAAATGCATGAAAATGCATATTACTGCCCACGCCGTCTAGCGCCGAATTGAGCGCAACTCAAAATTATTATATAATATTGATACATCTTTATTTTTATTAAGTTTTTTTTGGACAAAATGAGAAGCGATTGATAGTCCTCCGTCCAGGTCCATTTATTTCATTCCGTATTTTAGACCTACCTGAAATGCCACACTTTCATGCCACAATTCTTTTGTCGCGTCTCCCTATGACATTAATCAAATAAATATATATACATGCTGAAATAACGCGGGTAAGGTATCTATTTGTTCTACAAATAGTTGCAACATAACACCTAGCCGGTAAAAGCGACCGTATCTTGGGCTTGTAGCCGGCTCATCAAAAGGCTATCAACATATAGTATCAACTTCGCAGTCATTCGAGAAACCGACAAAATTAGGATGCTTTGATGCTAAATCCACAGGTTTCTGACATTCAAGCACTTTTTAATATATATATATATATATATATATATATATATATATATATATATATATATATATATACTAAGAGATCCGGTCATTTACGGGGCATTTTTCTATATAAAACCTTTACTGTGGGGTGTTAAAAAATTGTGGGGTGTATAAAACACCCCTTTTTTCTGAGCATGTTTTTCATGAAGCAAATGATATAAGATATGATCTGGTAAAATATAGTCATAACTTGGTTTGAGAAGGAAATCATATATACAGGAAAAAACAGTTAGTTCCCTTTATACCATTACTTGAAACAACCATGACTTCTTCGAAAAATGACCTGCGGCTGGTGGTATATATATCACCCCATATTTTTTACCTGTGTTTACCTGTATATAAAGCCTCGCAATTCAGTCTCACTAATACAGATACAAACATGATTGGAATTCCCAGTACTTCAATTGTATGTGCATGTTAGGTCATATAATAATATTTAAATTAAGATTGATTCAAAACATAAATATATTAAATACAAAAACAACCTTAGGAATTTATCAGCGCAGAATGATAGATGCACATGCATGCCACTGTATTATTGGTTTTGCTGCGAAAATTAATTCTCTACACTGACAGTAAATGTACTTTTGGTAGCCATAATAATAACTACTTTTGAATGTGTATAAAACAAAAGCAAATAATATTATTACGAACTTATTAAACAACCCTCGTAGAAGGGCATTTATAATTACTCTTACCATTTCAAAATTCTTATTTCCAGTACTTCAATTGTATGTGCATGTTAGGTCATATATTTAAATTAAGATTGATTCAAAACATAAATATATTAAATAAATAAAAGGATTTATCTGCCCAGAATACATATGGGAAGCCAGTATTTAGTGTGAAAAGTGTGCTTCAGTTCTTTTTGCTCACAAAGAAAATTATTATGTCTGTCAGAACATTTCAAAAGAAATTCAAATTCATCTTATGACAAATCATTCTGATAGTCCAGTTATGCTCACCAGTGTGAAGGATATATTGGCTATGTCAAAGGCGGATTTCTTCGACTAAGTGCTCTTGTCAAATATAAAAATAACCGAAGATGAAATTGAAACTCTTCATATAGCCTATAAAAGTGAGTTTCCCGAATATGAATGGAAAAAAAAATTGTTTCTTTGAAAATCATTTCAAGCGATCTCAAAAGCTAAATTTAGCTAATGAATTTACGAAAGCGTGGTTATGAAAAAATCTTTGTATTTTGAAAATGCCGTAAAAACAAACGCCATTGCAAAGACGTGGTTGGAAGATCAGCCTGAAACTGAAACTGAGCCTGCACATTCATGCGATCTGATCAGGATCTGCACTGGTTATATTTTGAATAGAAATAACTGAAAAAAAAATAAAAAAGCAAACAGTGTAGATCTTGTTCAGATGGTAAGGATATGCCAGCTGATCTGGATCTACACTTTTCACCCATGCAATAAAAGCATATATACACACATACAAGGAAAGGATAAAAATAAATCATCAATATCCCATCTGATTTCTTTCAATGATTTCTTTTACTAGATAAATTCTCCAAACTGACCAAGTACACCTTACTTTGTAATTTGAAACGGCCATTAATAGAGCATTAGCTGGGCAAATTAATGATTCCTGGGGTCAAGCATGTTATTATAATTTCATGGATACTGATCATCTAGCAGATAAGAAATCCAGGTGATTCGGGGAAGTTTAGACTTGTTTATAGTGTACTGAATAATAGATGCACATGCATGCCACTAGATTATTGTTTTTGCTGCGAACATTTATTCTCTACACAGTAAATGTACTTTTTGTAGCCATAATAATAACTAATTTTGAATGTGTATAAAACAAAAGCAAATAATATTATTAGAAGGGCATTTATAATTACCTTTACCATTTCAAAATTCTTATTCTTTTGCCATCATTATTCACCGCATAACTGAATGCGCTGCTCGGTGTAATTCATCACCTGGACGCTAAGATGCATTTAATTTTGGTTATTTAAATTCTTTTGTTTACTGCAGGTATGAAAAAAACACTATATAGTTAATTTACGACTAACTGAAATGTTGTTGTTTTAACAATATAATTACAGAATATATTTCTAACCAATGTTTTACTATTCAATCAAATGAAATGTCATATGAATATTATATTAAAATTATGAATGATTTGTGTAAACTTTTTATGAGATCTTTTTTTATTCTTAATGCAAATGTTAACGTGCACATATCACACCATACTAAAATCATGTATGAAAATGAGCAGACCTCACCCGCTCTAAAAGTTCAGCTGAGGAACAGGAGCACGATGTATTCGTCTTCATTCTAAGTTTAAAAATTATAGTTTAATATAAGGAATTCAATGAAAACATTACACATGTACTTTAAATTGTGCTTTTCTTTCTCTGCAATGTACATGTCAGAGATTAAGGTCCATTTTATGTTTATCTAAATGGTAAGTTAAATAATATGAATACACTCACGAAAATGCAAAATAATACTGAAATGTTGAAGACAAAGATGTAAGCTTTCAAATGATGCTATAATATCAACAGTTAAATCTGCCTTCAGTTACCGTGGTCTTTTAAATTTTAACTTTAGGTAAAACGTTAGAAATATAGTAATCGTTCACTGACTGCGATTATATGATGAACCAGTAACAGAAAATTAAAAGAATATGTATTCCTAATATATAACAAAGCAAAATCAGCGACATTAGGTTTCCGATGCCTGCTACGCTACTGTTTTTATATAATCCTTTTATTTTTACTTATTTTCAAAGCTATATTAATACCCCAAATAATGATGTATGAAACATAATATTATTGCATATAACAAGCTCGCAAATAAAATAATAAATTGTGTAATGCGCGCTTTTCTTCTAACAAAATGAGGGGTGAGCTGCTTTAATTAGATATCAGTACCTTCACAGACCAAATATCATTTGTAAGTAAATAATATTATTTACTAACATATTAAACATAAAAAAACGATGTAATAATATTTTGAAATGTTAATTAAAAACGCGAAAAAATGAAATTCGCGGTAATTTCACTCCCGGCATCACGTTTATGTCTTCTCATGGCTTCTAATGTGATATTATATCTATAAAATGATATTCATTGTGTAGGTTATATCAAAGCAAAAAGAACCATAATAAAAAGTATATTTTGCATGCCTTTTATTGTTCATTGTCATTATAAAAAGTATATTTTGCATGCCTTTTATTGTTCATTGTCATGTATTAAGTTTGTGCTGGGCTAAAATTTGACCACAAAAAGATGGGTGGGCAGATTTGAACAAACGTCATATTTGTTCTACCGCAGATATTTAATATCTGTAAATAGTGTTCCTTTGATATTATATTTAACTTGACAGGAAAGAAAACCGGAATGAAAAATATGTATAAATATGTCCGCAATATAATTTTTAAATTATAAAAAACACAGAACATGAAAAAAAGTTTTCTATCATTTCTCAAGACAACTAGATAGATAGTTCAGGGAATATGGGTGTCTGGATATCATCATGGGCATTACTCTGTGATGCATACTTGTCAAAATGAAAACTTTAAATTTGTCGACTTGTTTCAACCAACAGCTTGATCCTTAAAATCATTATTTATGGTCATATATTGCTGAAATAGGCTTTGTTTTAAAGGATAAGTAAAGTAGAAGACCACTAGATAGATAATTAATGGTTTCTGGGTATCTGGGTATCATACTGGGCTTTTTGTTGTGTGATGCACACTTGTCAAAATGAACACTTTTCAATTTGTTGATTTGTTTCATCCAACGGTTTGACCCCTAAAATCATTATTTATGATGATATCTTGCTAAAATAGACTGTTTTAAAGGATATGTAAAGTAGAAGACAACTAGATATATAATTAAGGGTTCCTGGGTATCTGGGTGTATTATGGGCTTTTCTGTGTGATGCATACTTGTCGAAATGAACACTTTTCAAGTTTTCGACCTGTTTCATCCAACAGTTTGACCCCTAAAATCATTATTTATGGTAATATCTTGCTCAAATAGGCTTTGTTTGAAAGGATATGAATGAAAGAAGACAACTAGATAGATAATTTAGAGGTTCTGGGTATCTGGGTATCACCATGAGCTTTTCTGTGTGATGCACACATGTCCAAATGAACACTTTTCAATTTGTTGACTTGTTCCATCCAACAGTTTGACCCTTAAATCATTATTTATGGTGATATCTTGCTGAAATAAACTTTGTTTTAAAGGATATGTTTAGTAGAAGACAACTAGATAGATAATTTAGGGTTTCTGGGTATCTGAGTATCATCATGGGCATTTTCCACTCAAATAAATCCAAAACAATTAATTTCAATATCCAGTTCAATGTTCCCTCTAGGGCCAACCAGTGTTACTTTTTCAAAATAACTCTTTAAACATTGACTATTATGAATTTCAAAACACTGCACAAATACCATCACACAAGATTTACATTTTTATACATGTAGAGATTAAACTGTCCTACAGGTAAACACAAGTGGGCATGATTTGCATGCTTTTTGCATGGGTGAGTGACCTCATGGGACAAAGGATGATGTGTTTGGATTTTGATTTATAAGAGCAATATTTTCAAGTTATTTTGAAAAAGTAACACTGGTTGACCCTAGATGGAACATTAAACTGGATATTGTAACTAATTATTTTTGCTATGTTTGAGCGGAAAGTGCTTTATTTTGACACCCGGATTAGACAACATAGCAGGTACCACATTTTATTACTTTTCTAACAAAATTCATTTTTTTCAACAATTGTCTCCTGTTATTATCAATATTCATCTGTTTCTAACAATATAATAACTGTTTGTCCGGAAATTGTTGAAAAAATGATAATTTAATTTTCACAGCTCATCATTAGTGCAACATACTGTCTGGGGCTATGAATTACCTTAAGCCACTAGAAAGATTCTTATTATGTATACTTGACTACTGTGCATCGTTTTCCCGTAATAATGCTTCTTATTTACATACAAGTATGAAGATAATTGTTGGCCCATACGCCGCTTGCAACAATATTCAAACCCATTCCGAGATTATGTTAAACTTCGTGCATTTTAGTGCATGATAACTTTTTCTTCGTTTCCAGAACTATATCTTCCTGACAATTAACTATGTAATAGTTGATCTAAATTCAATAAAACCTATTCACTACTGCTAAGACAATTTAAGATCAATAACTTAAGATCAATAACTTTCTTTTCTTCTTTATTATCTGTTCTTTTGTTATGTTTTGTTACAACTACAAAGTTATTTTACCAGATCATGTCTAATGTCATTTGCTACATAAAATACATGCTCAAAAGGGGTGTTAATACAGTGTTAAAAAGACAATAACAACAACAACAACAACAACAACAACAACTACTACTACTACTACTACTACTTCTACTACTACTACAATTATAGCAAAAGTAACAAAAACAACAAGAACAACCACAACTACTACTACTACTACTACTTCTACTACTACTACTACTACTTCTACTACTACTACTACTACTACTACTACTACTACTACTACTTCTACTACTACTACTACTACTACTACTACTACAAAGTTATTTGACCAGATTACTACTTCTTCTACTACTACTACTACAAAGTTTTTTTACCAGATCATGTCTTATGTCATTTGATATATGTAAAACATGCTCAGAAATATGGGGTGATTTATATACACTACAATTTTTAAATATCCCACAGTAAAGGTTTTATAAAGAAAAATGCCCCGTAATTTACCAGATCCCTTTCTTATAAAAACTTTATTAACTACATTATCTGTACCTTACCAAAACAATACAAAAACGTCAACAACAATAACAACAACTAGTACTACTAGTCAACAACAATAACAACAAATAGTACAACAACAACAACAACTACTACTACTACTACTACTTCTACTACTACTACTACTACTACTACTACTACTACTACTACTACTACTACTTCTACTACTACCTACTACCACTACCACTGAATGATTCTAATAGAATTTGCTCATATCTTGCACTTCGCTATAATAAAAGTCTTTCTTCAGATTGTTTTTATTGTGCGTTAGAAAACAATCGGTCCAAGACTTGTCTACTAAAGCCTCACAAAACTTTAAACTGTGCACAACGTTTTGTCTTGAGATCGACGAACATGTATGTTTTACCCACTAGCGGCTGTGGAAAAGCCCGTTGTCATTTCTTTTGCCGACAATATGCCTGTTCCAACATCCATTCTAAAGGAAAACCTTTCGATATAATGGTAAGAATTTAAAATATTTCAGAGTGTAAAATATTATTCACCATTTTCTCCATATATACTTATTTGAAAATATGTGCGACCAATGTAGATCCAGATCATCTGGCATGGATGTTTTATCAGAAATAATCTAATGAATGTGAAAAGCAATTTCGTTCCTCATTAGATTGCAAGGATCTGTCGTCTGATCTAGATCTATCTACTCTGTTCACTCATGCAATAAAGGTGTTTCAATGCAGTAAAGGGTTAAAGTCTTTTTTCTTGCAAATGTAGAATTATTCAATTACCGAATTTCATTTATGGTCAAGAAACTTTGTTGTGTTTAAATTTAAACTTGTAACAGCTGTTTGTTTGGCAGAGCAAATGCATCTTAAGGTACGAATTTTCGAATTTTTTAATGAAATTTGGTAGGGTATTTATTGACGATGACCCCAGCATGAATCCGCAATTATTATTAAATTTATTAATCCAATAGTTGTTTAGATATTTACTTTCAAAGTTAGCTATCAATGCAAGTTTTCTGCAGTGACGTCAACGACGCTCGTCAAACACGTTTTCGTGGCTGGCTGGAAATTGGATTTTTTTCATTTCATACGGTGATTTAACATATTGTGACTAGTTTTGACAACGTTGTGTACAATTAAAAACCGTTTTCGCGTTAAAATAAATGGACCCTAATCCTGCTAGCTGGCTGGTTTGATTTATTATGTCCAACTTCCGATCACTACATTTTATCACTGATTCAACGCATCATTACTGCTTTTTCCCCATGTCAACAATCAAATGAAACAACAATCGCTACGCCTACGGCGGTTTGTGTCTATTGCGATGATATTAGATTTGAAACAATATAGAAGCTTATTAACCTTAATTTTTGGATCGAGTTTTATCTTAATAAATAAGAAGACTTGCAATGAAAAAGCGACCATTCGTCAATGCATTTGTCATGTTTTGGACCCTGATCTGTGATACATTGACCTCGGTATCACATTCTTATATAATGATGACGAAACGGGCTCACTACGCATGGTAAAGGGACAATACGGGTTCTCATTTTGTTTATTGTTAGTGGTGTCTTTTTTGAAACTGATTGTTTTATTAACCATTCTCTCTCCCTCTCTCTTCTTCTTGACTGTGTGGGGTGGCTGTTTTTTCTGAATGTGGCGATTCCTGATATGCATATTTCACCTTTCTATTTAACCTGTGTCAACTTCCGCAAGAATTGTTTAGCCTCTATATGGTTGTATGAGTTTCGGTTAACTGTCTTAACAATGCGCTCGTTACCGTTAACGCTCGCTAGGTGTTGCTGCTACTACTCTTACAACAACAACAACAACTTCCACTACTATAATAACAACAATTACTACTACTAGTACATGTACATTCAAAGTTTTTTTCCACCAGATCATGTCTTATATCATTTTTTACATGAAAAATTAAATAAGCGAAAAAATAAGGGTTGTTTTAAAAACACACCATCTTTTTTCACACCCCACAGTAATCGTTTAAATAGAAAAATGCCCCGTAATCGACCGGATCTCTTAGTTACCTTCGCTAGGTGTATAAAATATAAACGTAGTCAGGGCTTTTATTTGATAGGGCATATATTATTAAATGTGCTAGTGTTAAACTTATTAAACAAACATATATAACATGATGTTAAGCGATATCGAAAGAAATTATGATATTTCAAATTGGGTAAAAACGGATAAATTCTTTCTTTATAATTTAGGCTTGAATTATGCATGGCTGTTTCAAGAAGGTGGGAACGAGAATATTTTTATATCATTAGTGAAGCAAAGACTGAAAGATATTTTGGCTGAAAACTGGATGGCAGAATTGAATACATCGACTAAGAGCCTCAACATTTAGACTTTTTACAAACTTTAATTTCTCAAAATATTGAGTACAAGTTACAATTCAAAAATATAGATCAGTGATGACAAGATTAAGATTATCTTTGCACAGACTAGCGATAGAAACAAGACGGTGGCATAAACCGCAAGAAATACCTCGAACTGAACGCAAATGCATTTTATGTTATAGTTTAGAAGACGAATTTCATTTCTCACTCGAATGTGAACTTTATAAAGATCTATAAAACCATATTTCTGCAAAAGACCAAACATTCCAAAATTTATTGAACTGTTTTCATGCCAGGACCAATCAATAAATTTGAATCTGGCAATTCACATTGAAATCGCAATGAATTTATATATTAAACTAAAGTCTCTCTACTCCAAGAAAAGGACTATTTTATATTTTAGTCTTAACATGGAAAATGGTATACTTGATTGGTTTGTATTATCTGAAATCATTTCTATGATTTTCCAGGCTTTGTTAATGTAGACTTTTTATGGTTAATATGACCGCCACTGACCACTGACCATTTCATTTCATGTGTCTTTTTCGGTATTGTAAATATGTAAATTATAGTGTACTCACAGGCATTGGCCTTTTGTTCAATATAGATATTCATATACATAAAGAAACAAATGTATACCTCATATGTGGGTACAAATCGGAATAAGCACATATTTTTATTAACATCAACAACAGCAACAACAAAAACAAATTCGACTACTATTATAACTACAATTACTTCTACTAGTACATTCAAAGTTTTTTTTCACCAGATCATGTCTTATATCATTTGCTACATGAAAAATAAGCCCAGAAGTAAGGGTGCTTTATATACACACCATCTTTTTTTCACACCCCACAGTAATGGTTTAATATAGAAAAATGCCCCGTAATCGACCGGATCTCTTAGTTACCTTCGCTATGTGTATAAAATATAAACGGAGTCAGGGCTTTCAATTGATAGGGAATATATTATTAAATGTGCTGGTGTTGAAGTTATTAAACAAACATACAACATGATGTTAAGCGATATCGAAAGAAATGATGATATTTCAAATTGGGTAAAAACGGGTAGATTCATTCTTTATATTTTAGGCTTTAATTATGCATGGTGGTTTCAAGAAGTTGGAAACGATAATATTTTATATCATTCGTGAAGCAAAGACTGAACGATATTTTTACTCATATCTGGATGGCAGAATTGAATACATTGACCAGAGCCTCAACATTTAGACTTTTTACAAACTTTAATTTCTCAAAATATTGAGTACAAGTTACAATTCAAAAATATAGATCAGTGATGACAAGATTAAGATTATCTTTGCACAGACTAGCGATAGAAACAAGACGGTGGCATAAACCGCAAGCAATGCCTCAAAATGAACGCAAACGCATTTTATGGTATACTTTAGAAGACGAATTTCATTTCTCACTTGAGTGTGAACCTGATTAAGTTCTATAAAACCTGATAGGATGCTGAAGTAAATACTTGATAAGTTTGTTCGTCCGTTAGTTCTTGTCCACTGTTTTATTTATAAACGTTTCTGCCCACAGGCTCCACAGACTCAGTAAAAGAAGCATTTGTTAATGTCTTCAAATAAATTGTGGTGTCATATTTCACGCGGGTTTAAATTTCACGTATTTTGCGCTTTCAAGAGTAAAATGCGTTAACTATAACCCCGGTGAAACGAATTTATTTAATAAGGAGAGACATTATAAAAATATCTTTGCGTGAATTTATGCTCACTCGAACCCTCTCCTCACAAAAGTGAAATGATTCCACAGTCTCCAGTAATGGCTAAAAGTGCAGATGTTACGGATGTACACTCAAAATATTTAAATATTAGCTCTTGATATTTAGATGTTTATAATTTACTAATTTACAATTGCACTTAATGTTTAATGTTAACTTATTATATGAATAAATGGGGTTACCTTGGAGACAAGGGCCTGAAAAAAAAAAGTTCTATAAAACCATATTTTCGCGAAAGACCAAACTTTCCAAAATTTATTGAACTGTTTTCATGCCAGGATCAATCAATTAATTTGAATCTGGCAATTCACATTGACATGGAAATGAATTTTTATATTAAAGTAAAGTCACTTTACTCCAAGAAAAGGACTATTTTATATTTTAGTCCTACGAATGAAAATGATATACTCGATTTGTTTGTATTATCTGATATCATTTCTATGATTTTCCAGGCTTTGTTAATGTCGACTTTTTATGTTTCATATGACCGCCAATGACCACTGACCATTTCCTTTCATGTGCCATTATTGGTATTGTAATTATGTATATTTTAGTCTCATTTAAGGCATTGGCCTTTTGTTCAATATAGATATTCATATTTATAAATATACAAATGTATGCCTCATATGTGGGTTAAAATCGGAATAAGCACATATTTTGATTAACAACAACAACAACAACAACAACTTCCACTACTATTATAGCTACAATTACTACTACTAGTACATTCAAAGTTGTTTTACCATATCACGTTTTATATCATGTGCTACATGAAAAATAAGCGCAGAAATAAGGGATCCTTTATAAACACACCATGTTTTTTTTCACACCCCACAGTAATGGTTTAATATAGAAAAATGCCCCGTAATCGACCGGATCTCTTAGTAAACTTCGCTATGTGTATAACATATAAACATAGTCGGGGCTTTTAATTGATATGGCATATATTATAAAATGTGCTAGTGTTAAACTTACTAAACAAACATATAAAATTATGTTAGGTGATATCGAAAGAAATGATGATATTTCAAATTGGGTATAAACGGGTAGATTCATTCTTTATATTTTAGGCTTGAATTATGCATGGTTGTTTCAAGAAGTTGGAAACGAAAATGTTTTTATATCATTAGTGAAGCAAAGACTGAAAAATATTTGTACTCAAAACTGGATGGCAGAATTGAATACATCGACTAGAGCCTTAACATTTAGACTTTTTGCAAACTTTAATTTCTCAAAATATTGAGTACAAGTTAAAATAAAAAACTTTAGATCAGTGATGACAAGATTATCTTTGCACAGACTAGCGATAGAAATAAGACGGTGGCATAAACTAAAAGCAATACCTCGAAATGAACGCAAATGCATTTTATGTTATACTTTAGAAGACGAATTTCATTTCCACTCGAATGTGAACTTGATAAAGATCTATTAAACCTAATTTACGCAAAAGACCAAACATTCAAAAATTTATTGAACTGTTTTCATGCTTGGACCAATTACCTAATTTGAATCTGGCAATTCACATTGACATCGAAATGAATTGTTATATTAAACTACAGTCACTTTACTCCAAGAAAAGGACTATCTATATATTTTAGTTTTAACATTGAAAATGATATACTTGATTTGTTTGTATTATCTGATATCATTTCTATGCTTTTCCAGGCTTTGTTAATGTCGACTTTTAATATTTATTATGACCGCCACTGACCACTGACCACTGACCGTTTCCTTTCATGTGTCATTTTTTGTATTGTAAATATGTATATTATAGTCTACTCTCATCATTGGCCTTTTGTTCAATAAAGATTTTCATATTCATAAATATACAATGTATGCCTCATATGTGGGTACAAATCGGAATAAGCACATATTTTGATTAACATCCACAACAACAACAACAACAACAACAACAACAACAACAACAACGTCCACTACTATTATAACTACAATAACTACTACTATTACATTCAAAGTTTTTTTTTTTCACCAGATCATGTTTTACATCATTTGCTACAAGAAAAATAAGCGCCGAAATAAGGGGTGCTTTATAAACACACCATCTTTTTTTCACACCCCACAGTGATGGTTTAATATAGAAAAATGCCCCGTAATCGACCGGATCTCTTAGTTACTTTCGCTATATGTATAAAAAAATAAACGTAGTCAGGGCTTTAAATTGATAGGGCATATATTATTAAATGTGTTAGTGCTAAACTTATTAAACAAACATACAACATGATGTTAAGCGATATCGAAAGAAATGATGATATTTCAAATTGGGTGAAAACGGGTAGATTCATTCTTTATATTTTAGGCTTTAATTATGCATGGTGGTTTCAAGAAGTTGGAAACGATAATATTTTATATCATTCGTGAAGCAAAGACTGAACGATATTTTTACTCATATCTGGATGGCAGAATTGAATACATTGACTGGAGCCTCACCATTTAAACTTTTTGCAAACTTTAATTTCTCAAAATATTGAGTACAAGTTAAAATTCAAAACTATAGATCAGCGATGGCAAGATTAAGATTATCTTTGCACAGACTAGCGATAGAAACAAGACGGTGGCATAAACTGCAAGCATTACCACGAATTGAACGCAAATCCATTTCATGTTATAGTTTAGAAGACGAATTTCATTTCTCACTCAAATGTAGATCGATAAAACCATATTTCTGCAAAAGACCAAACATTCCAAAATTAGTTGAACTGTTTTCATGCCAGGACCAATCAATTAATTTGAATCTGGCAATTCACATTGACATCGAAATGAATTTAAATCTTAAGTCTCTTTACTCCAAGAAAATGACTATTTTATATTTTAGTCTTAACATTGAAAATGATATACTTGATTTGTTTGTATTATCTGATATCATTTCTATGATTTTCCAGGCTTTGTTAATGTCGACTTTTTATATTTAATATGACCGCCACTGACCACTGACCATTTCATTTCATGTGTCATTTTTGGTATTGTAAATATGTATATTATCGTCTACTTACAGGCGTTGACCTTTTGTTCAATAAAGATATTCATATTCATAAATATACAAATGTATTCCTCATATGTGGGTACAAATCGTAATAAGCACATATTGTGATTAACATCCACAACAACAACAACAACAACAACAACAACAACTTCCACTACTATTATAACTACAATTACTACTACTAGTACATTCAAAGTTGTGTTTTTTTTTCACCAGATCATGTTTTACATCATTGTCTACATGACGAATAAGCGCAGAAATAAGGGGTGCTTTATAAACACACCATCTTTTCTCACACCCCACAGTGATGGTTTAATATAGAAAAATGCCCCATAATCGACCGGATCTCTTAGTTACCTTCGCTATATGTATAAAATATAAACGTAGTCAGGGCTTGTAATTGATAGGGCATATACAATTAAATGTGCTAGTGCTAAACGTTTTAAACAAACATATAACATGATGTTAAGCGATATCGAAAGAAATGATGATATTTCAAATTGGGTAAAAACGGATAAATTCTTTCTTTATAATTTAGGCTTGAATTATTCATGGTTGTTTCAAGAAGTTGGAAACGAGAATATTTTATATCATTAGTGAACCAAAGACTGAAAGATATTTTGGCTGAAAACTGGATGGCAGAATTGAATACATCGACTAGAGCCTCAACATTTAGACTTTTTGCAAACTTTAATTTCTCAAATTATTGAGTACAAGTTAAAATTTAAAAATATAGATCAGCGATGACAAGATTAAGATTATCTTTGCACAGACTTGCGATAGAAACAAGACGGTGGCATAAACCGCAAGAGATACCTCGAAATGAACGCAAATGCATTTTATGTTATAGTTTAGAAGAAGAATTTCATTTCTCACTCGAATGTGAACTTTATAAAGATATGTCATTTGTCCAGCAATATCCGTTGCACGGTACCTCATCAAGCCTAGAATAGGTCGAAAAGCGCCACAATAGTTAGAAATTAGACCGCTTCGATTGCCTCCCGGCTTGACGTCACTGACGTGACGCCGATTTTTTTCTTTTTCCTTTCCCTAGGCCTATTTAATGGCTCTTCTGACCGTAAAAAAACACTGGTACCACGTAAAGACTAGAGCTCGGCTAACGGAAGTTTTCATTTGCGTCTGCTAAATTATTTTAGCTTTTCGTGAGGTGATTTTCAAAGAACATGACTGAATTTTATAATAGCGCGTATTTCCGGGCGATCTGATAGCGACATTTCTGACGTTTTAACGTTGGTGATAGCTCTCTTAAATATTGACTGTTTTTAAATCGCATAGTCAGAATGACGTAAAATTTCGGCATGACATCATTTGTATACCGTGCTTTGACGTTGAGAAGTTTGGCTCTTTTTCCACAAGTAGTTTTGTTTTTATTGACAGGTATATGCGTGTAAGGTATAATGGCAACGGCGTGCGCCGCCTACGTGTTATCATGGTTATTCAAATACGCGACGCGCTTTTGAAATCGATTAAATATATGAATAGTTTAGCTCAGTTTGTTACGTTTGTGTTCTGATTTAATTGAGTATATAATTTATTGCGAACGTGTTTCAAATTAATATGCAATGACAAAAGTCTACGTTATTTTGGATCATCCCTCTCATAAAACCATATTTTCGCAAAAGACCAAACATTCCAAAATTTATTGCACTGTTTTCATGCGAGGATCAATAAATTAATTTGAATCTGGCAATTCACATTGACATCGAAATGAATTGTTATATTAAACTACAGTCACTTTACTCCAAGAAAATGACTATTTTATATTTTAGTCTTAACATTGAAAATGATATACTTAATTTGTTTGTATTATCTGATATCATTTCTATGATTTTCCATGCTTTTTTAATGTCGACTTTTTATATTTAATATGACCGCCACTGACCACTGAACATTTCATTTCATGTGTCTTTTTTGGTATTGTAAATATGTATATTATCGTTTACTTACAGGCATTGGCCTTTTGTTCAAT